>CM061239.1:5365000-6706250 GCA_030848705.1 Heracleum sosnowskyi | reverse complement strand
GATCGTTACATCGTTCCCAAAACTTGAACTCAGCAGAATCACTAGCAGGCATAGGTACAGAACCATTGACAAAACCAAGCTTATTCTTCGCAAAGAGTGTTAAAGTCATAGAACGTTTCCAATTATGGAATCCTGTTCCATTAAATTTTGTGGACACGAGTTGATTGGTTGACGCATCAGAAGGATGTATATAATATATACTTGAAGCATCTGAATTCTTTTGAGTAGTGTTTGCCATTACAAATGAGAAAAATTCTCAACGAACGAAGATCAAACAGAAGATAGACACAGCAAGAAACAACGAATGATTATCAAGAAGATAAACAAACTGATCACAAACAGATGTGAAGCTCACAGATGAACGTAAAAAAAATGGTCATAAAGAACAGCAATTAGGAACACAATTGAATCAACTATCGATGAAACATACGTTTTAGCTTTAGGTGTTTAGATCGCAAGAACAAGAAAAAAAATGTGTTTGTTCGTCACTTTGTAAGTACACAAATGAAATGAAGAAAGCTTAACGAAATGAATACAATACACCTGTTATAGATGAACTTTTTGTTATTGAAGACAACGACGCCATTGATTCGCCATTGATTCAGCCTGTTGCAAGCTTTGCAAGCTCTGATACCATGATAAACGTGAAAGCAATGAACAGATTTCTTGTTGATTAAAAAGTAAGTGATACAAAGCTGAGTATCCAGAACCTATATACACACTACTAGTGAAAGAGGAGGGAAAAGTTGTTGTAACTAACTTTCTAAACTATCTATAATTTATACATTATCAAGGTGGATGATGAGCTGGAGGTGGATGACTTTGCTGAACTGGACAAATCAGTATCATCAATACATCTCCTGGGCAGATTTTTGCTCAAAAATCAGCGAGTCTCCTATTTTATTAATATAGTTCGTATTTACATCTTTTGACAATACCTAGGTCTCGCAAAAATTGAAAGTGACTGAATTGAGAACAATACGTATAAGATAATGAAGTTGACAGATGTCAAGACATAAAGATTTTTTATTTGCACACTTTTCAAAATTAATTAGCAAAACAAAAAGAAAAGATTTTTAAAATTAACGTTGCAATTTTTTATATAACTGTGCTACTTAAGTGTCTATAGGCAAGAGTTTTTATAATCAGTTAGATTAACGTGTATGAGCTATGATACACACATATGTAATAGTTTTCACCAGTATCTCATTTTTTGTACTATTGACAAAACAATAAAAGATATTAAAATTATAAATAATGCTAGAGGCTCCAAAACATGTAAAAAAAAATTACAAAATAGTAAGGTCCACATATAATGTAAGGTATTTGGCTTTTTGCACTTACTTTAGGTACTTTAATAACTTATAGTAAAAGTAATTATATAATTTTTACCGATATTCATGGAACAAAATAAAATAATATTCAAAATTCAAACAATTGAATATTGAATATCGCTTACGACCAAAATTTGGAGTCATCAATCTTAAGTAAATAATTCGTTTTCTAACTGTGCGAAGTGTGTTGTTCAAAATGACAAATTGCTTGTTAAATCTAAATTAACATGATTTCCTGTAAAAAAAAAAAACATGACTTGTTCTGTATAATTAATATATGCTTAATCTGTTTTTGTTTTGTGATGCATCAGGTGCTTCAGTGATTTTGCATGATCATTGATGTGTCATATTGTTTTTCAAGTAATTTTGCATGATCATTGGTGACTCATATTGATATTTTATGCAATAAAATGTATTAAAAAAATAAATAAATAATGAATAGTGTAAATATAACTCATGAGTGGATTTATGTATGTCAAAAACCACAATTATAAATATTTCGATTATAATCAATAATAAATTACGAATAATGGAGAGTGTAAATTACGAATATTTACTTATTTTTTCTTAAAAAGGCCAACATTTTGTGAATCTTTTTTTAGCGATATTTAGAAATTAAATGTCGATGTGCATCTTACTAATTATAGCTAGATGCAATTTTATAATATTTAAATGTATGAAGAGCCTCTTTGAAAGCTTAATTATAGATTTAATGTACTCGTTATCGACATTGCTAGCAATATGTCCCTAACTTCTTTTTTGGCATTATAATTATACGTAAACACGTGCAAGATAATTTATACAATAATAATTCTTTAAAAGTAATACATACTCAATTTAATATTGTTTAAGAAAGACAAAAAAAAATCGCATAATATTGCCAATCCAGCCAATTTACAGGGGCAACTATAGTCGGGCCTCACAGGACTTTCTTTTTCCTTTGACTTTAAGAGGAACTGAAAATTTAAAAATAAATTATTAACATTACTTTTTTTGGTAATTTTAAAGTTTTATTATTTTCAAAAAATATTTGAAAAATACGATTTACAATCAAAAGTAATCGAATTCAATTTATTTTTAACTTTTCTTCCAGAAAATAATTGAAGTTGCTTTGGTTACATTTAATTTAACGAGTGCAACTTGTTATGCAATATAATAGACAATTACTTGATTAAAATTTAGTTATAGAAACGGAACGTTTAGTTAAATGACTAAATCAAAATTTAAGTAGAACACATATGACCATCATTTTTGAATAGAACATTGTGTAAATGAATTTGACAGATGATTAAAAAACAAATTATCCTGTTTGATTCATGACTGTTAACTGAAAGGGATCTTTGGATTCAATTAATTTTGTTAATGTACATGATCTTTATAATTATAATGTATCGGAGAAAATTATCAAATTATATATGTTTAAATGAATAGAAATGATTGATGTCTTAAGTCTACATATAGGTCTTAAGAACATGATATATATATAAAAAAATTCCTAAATTCCTAACAATATTAAATTTTTATATATAATAGATATTATCCAAAATTTTGGTCTTATACCACCAAATCAATAACGACCGTTGACCTTAAATTAAAATAGATGAATGAGAACCGTTAGATCTAATATTAATTTTTTTTTTTAATAATATAAACCATATATGAGTAGGTTTTCTAAATTGACTATAATTCTCAATGTAAAAATTTGTAACTTCAAATTGTAAGTTTAGTAGGTTTATTTGATTATTGTTCTATACTTTAATTATAAGTTGAGTTGATTTTCTTTATTTTAATTCTATTCATAAGTTGAATAGAACTAATATAAAAAATTGTTATTTTATTCTTTTTTCAGTTTCAGGATAGTTTTAATTGAAAAAACAAATTGTTAAACTATCACTAAATAAAGATTATTTTGTGAGTTTTATGTGGGCAGCAAATTTATTTTTAAATCTAATTTTTAGAACTCAAGATACAACATAATTTAGTGTATAAAACATAATACATAAATCTAAAAACTAATAACATAAAATTAATATAATTATAAATATTTAAAAAAGAACGGTGCATTGTATAAGCTAGTATCAATATTATTATATAATAGACGAAACATTAAAAGTTTGGTTGGTCGGTATGGTACGTTGTGATTTTACTTATTTGCCCTTAATTAACTGTACTTCGTGTTTTTACTTAATTAACCTTACTTATTTATATAAATATATTATTAAATAATAATATTACCTATTTATAACCAATTACCTTTTTCACCTAAAATACATTATTTTTTCTATTTTTTCTATTTTTTATAACAAATTTCCTTACTTTTTCAAATATATCACGGACAATTACCTGTTTTAACTAAAACATGTTTGTTTTTCTATTTTTCTTTACTAAAACCCCTCCTTTTCCAAAAATATCACGGACAAACCTATAATTATTTATTTTTAAACCTATTTTAATATTATAATTATTTTTTAAAAAATTTACCTATTTTAACATGTCTACTTATTTTTCTTAACAAATGCAATTACTAAAAATATTAAAATATAAATAATCAAATACCTATTTATAACCAATTATCTTTTCGGCTAAAACACATTATATACTTTTTCTAACAAAATCCATCTTTTTCTAAATATATCACGGGAAATTGCCTTTTACAATTCACTTTTTCTATTTTTCTCACTAAAATTCATTCTTTTTCCAAAAATATCACAGAAACCCTTTACTTATTTATTTTAAAACTTATTTAAATAATTTTAATTATTAAATTTTAAAACCTCATTTTCCAAAAATATCACGGGCATTTACCTTTTTAAACTAAATATATGTTACATTTTTTATTTTTTCTTACTAAAACCCCTCATTTTCCAAAAAATATAACGGGCAAACCCATACTTATTTATTTTAAAATTTGTTTTAATGTTTTTAATTAATTAAAAGTGTTTAGCTATTTTAACATGCCTACTTATTTTTTGCACAATTACAATTAATAAAATATTAAAAAAAATAACAATTAACAATCCATACATCGCACGGGTTTTCAGCTAGTATATTAACATATACTCTCGTTTTAAAAATTTTACCAACCTAATTCAAATTCTGGCTTCTATTACTGCATGACTCATACCCTTGCTACGATTGAAATAATCATGCACTAGCTTAGGTTTAATGATAATCACATAAAATGTGTTGATAGAGTGGTTTTACTGAATTTAGCAGATAATTAGAGACCAAATTTTTTATTTCATAACTCGTCCAAACGCAATCTCTGAGATCTTATAGGTTAATTGGTTACATGGTCTTTTGAATATGATGTATTGGTGAAAACTATCATGTTATGCGTACATTTGAATAGTAGCTAAGTCTCTTTTTATAATAGATTGCAGTTTTGAAAATACATTTTTAATTTTTTATTCTCGAAAGATTTCTATTCAAATGTATAATGTTAACTATACATTATATTAGCACCAAAATGAAATGTATGATCTTAAAATTTATTCAAGTACTCATGAATAATTATTTTATGCATATGGTATGCATGTTTTTTATATTAATATCGAAGTAGTACTTTAGTTCAAAAATTTTTATGTTTCAAATAGGAATGATTTCGTCCTAACATTACATGTCCTTCTATGCTCTAGCTAGTTGTTTACTTGCGATATACTCCATTTGAAGAGAGCAAAACAATACTCTATTCAGTTTGGCACACATTTCAAAAAATTTAGTAGTAATTATAAAATTATAATATTTTAAATTTTTTGAAATAGAGTGAATGAAAACATCCCAAAAAATATGAGGCATGTTGGGCATGCACGACCCGTATTTTATTAATTATATTTATTCTCAATAATTTATTAATATTAATATTTTAAAGTCAGCTCATACTCGATTTGTACTTTGCACGAATTATTAATTAATATAATATATAATAGAAAAGTTTATATAATTATATACTAAATACAATTCCACTCATGATTTTAATTGACAATTTATAAATTTTTTTAAATTTTGTATAACATTATTAATTTACATTTACATACACACCAAATTATACCGAGTGTGAATATCATGATAAAAAAGGCAGGTCATTGGCCGGTGAAAAACGTGTTATGTTATTTTTGAAAAACACATTGTTAGCATGAATTCACCATACATCAACGAATAAATTACGCTTTTTTATTATCATTATTAGAAAAAGATCAATACACGTCGCCCGTATAAATATAAGTTAACATTATTTTGGTAACTTGACAATAATACAATTCCATAAAAGATTTGATTTGTAGTAGTTTTCCTTATCCTAAAAAGAAAGAAGTATATTTGTAACAGTGTATCCTAAATTTAAATAAATTAGATCCCACATTTCCATTTTTTTGATTAGATTTCAATATTATTTGATTTTTATGTAGTAAAATATAGTGAAATATTAATGTAGAATAAAATTTTCCCGAATTTTGATTATATTATTAATTTATTAATTAGAAAAAGTACCGAAAACAAAAAACTAACCGAAAATCGAAAACTAAAACTTTCAATGTTTCGGCTTTAATAATAGGGCTTTTTTCATAAATACCCACCCCTAAATGTTTTTTTTCAAAAATACTATGGTTTTTTGAACTTTTTGCAAAAATACTATCTTTTTGAAATTATTTTCAAAAATACGGTCTGCAACTAGATGCAATCATGTGCAACTTTTGCAATCAGAATCAGATGCAACCATCTGCAACTTTTTGCAACCAGAATCAACCAGATGCAACTTGTTAGTAATGATGTTTTTCCGGTGTCCTTGGTTGTAAACAACCCTAAAATCAGGGTAGGTTAGGGTTTAGAGTCTAGGACCCTAAACCCTAAACCTTAAGTCCGTATACGAATTATTCGTCATTCTTAATTTTTTTAAAACCCAAAATAGAAACATTGAACCCCAAAAGTTAACTATTGAACCCCCAGGGTAAACTAAGACCACAAGTTTACCCCTTTTATTAATAATTTTTTTTGAATTTTTAGATGTTTTTTCAATTATTTTTTTAAAAAGTTGCATCTAGTTGCATCTGGTTGCTTTGGTTGCATCTGGTTGCGTTGGTTGCAGACCGTATTTTTCGAAAATATTTTTTGGTTGCATCTAGTTGCTTTTAGTTGCAGACCGTATTTTTGAAAATAATTTCAGAAGATAGTAAAATTGAAAAAAAACTTAGAAAAAGTAGTATTTTTTACAATTTCTCTTAATTATATAGTATAGATATATATATTACAAATTTAATATTTTAAAATAAACAAAATTATACTAAAAATAAATTTTTGAAAAAAATAAAATAGACTTTAAGAAATTTAAGTTTTCGTTTAGTTTACTTTTTTTTTTTTAAAAATAATTTGTTTTTTATTTTTTTTCAATTTTATTGAATTAAAATTTAATATAAAAACTAAAAAATTCTGACTGAAATTCGGATTCGGATAATATCTGTATCTGGATAATATCCGGCGGATTCGGATTCGGATATTTTTATTTAAATATTTTCGGATTCGGATACGGATTCAGATACGAATTCAGATTTTCGGATTCGAATTCGGATACAGGCAGATCCGTATCTGAATTATCCGTTTGACAGACCTACGTATAACATCGATTTATAATTTCACCGATATAAAAAATCTTAATTACACTAATTTTAAAATAACTAATGTATTTGTATTGTTACAACATGATTACATCTGAACGAATGTTTAAACGTTGTTTTTAAAAAAAATTATCCGCCCACTAATACTTTTCTCTCATTGTATCAAATGTTTTTCCCCCTTAGCCAAGTTTTGTTCCCCATTTTTTTTGAGCTACTCTCTTTCACTTTCGGACAAAATCAAAAATATAATTTAATCAATATTTTATGCAGTAACGTCTTTCGGCCCCTCGAATATTGTTTTCATAACCCGCTACAGTGTGACATGAATTAATCTAACCACATTTACAAATTAGAACTACTAATGCATGGTCAGGATATTTCAGTAAACTGCGATTAATTATTTTCTACTGTGGCAGTCACTGGGATGAGCATTTCACAGGAGTATGATAATAAGCAAATCTATTCCGTCTATCTCACAATTCTTTTCAGTCTCATTTCCATAGACGTACGTGTTCTAATTAATTTCTGCCTCCATGATGAGATTGAGGTCCTCTTTAGCATTGCTATTGCAGACAGCAACAACAGAGTCTTTCCGAATATTTTCAGGTGAAATTTCTTCTTCTTCCAGCAACATTTATCACAGGACTAAAGTCCGTAACATTTGTTCTTTGCTTAAATTTACTTTCTCAATTTTTTAAAATGTTTTATTGGTTGATACACACGAGTTCCCTGATTAAGAGCTAAAAAATATTTTAAATCCTACATTTACATTAGTTACACTACAAGAAAAGCGGGCTTTTCTTACAAAGTATTTTTCTACCGAAGTATTTTTTACCGAATATTTCCTACCAATTTTCAAGTCAAAGGGCCATTTCTTACCGTCCCCTAGAAAATGCCTCATGGGACCCACTCATTTTCTACCATCCACTGTAGAAAATGAATCATGTGAACCCACAATATTACGTCAAAATTATCAGAATCGTATTCTTAATTTTGAACCAACACCTTGTATGAATGAATTCACTAGAACAAAACTACCCACTTTAAATTCATGACTACACATGTACATATATATTGTTAATACGTGATCTTTTAGTTGTCTTAAAATTTGGCCTCAATTTTACCTTGTTAATTGTTACATGGTCTTTTACAAAATGTGAGGTATTGGTGAGAACTATTAAATTATTTAAATTTTGTTTAAATAACTAGAGTTAGTAGGGTTTTTTTTAATGTTAGACCAGAAAAATTACAACTTGTTTTACATACTGAATACGTGATTTCCATTGCATTTTATCGTAAAAGAATTTTGACAAAGTGGTGTATGGTGAGGCAACCGTTTCTTTTTTACAAAATGTCTTGCAACATTTAAGCAGTAATTGTTATAATTAAGGGGAAATGTAACTTCTGATACATGATAGGTGTAATTTCTTAGCAATCGACCAATACGATTGACTATTGTATTATGTAGTGAGAGCATAGATATATATTGGCAATCCAATGCACTTGCTAAGTTGCCTCGTATATATTCTGCGATGTTCCGTCAATTTGAAAATCTTTTCTCACTTGAACAAAAATTTCCATTGTCATCAACTCTCCACTACTATTTATTTTGTTGACATTATGATAAAAAAAATTCTTGTGTTGGTTGATTTCTGTGATTGGATGCGAAATCTTTTATTGCTGATTTTCTGTCAATAATTGGACTTTTTTCAAGTTAAAAACCTCAAAATATAAACTATATTATTGTAATGCTTTAAATTTTAACCTTGGATTGAGTTTCATATATAAAACTAGCTTTATAACCCGTGCAAGGCACGGGCATGTTCTACATATTTAATTTCAAAAATACTATTATGCAAGTGATTACATATATGAAAAAAAGGAACGACATTAAAATAATTGTACAACTTGCTTTTTGGTAGGATCTCATACTATTTAGACGGACTTATATTGTGTCCCAAGAATCTACTACATAAGTTCTTGCAGCATCATTCATGCACTACTGTGTTTATCATTGTGTTTATCATGTGTCATTTTTCTTCCTAATTCCTGCATTAGATTTTCATGAGCTAATAGAATTCTGCGCGGAGAAACTCTTGCGCGGAGAAACTCTTAACTGTACTTGTACAAGTATCTGCATGCACTGTGCATTCATATGTGCTTTGCTTTGGACACTATGGCCCCTCGCTTACTCTTATGCACATCCTTTTGAACACTATAGCCCCTCGCTAACGCTTGCAGAATGCAGCCTACCAAGCATAAATAAATGTCATAATTAGTAAAATGAACATCTGGTTAGTAAAACCCGACAAACTAAAACACTCATTTCTGCAAGTAGGTTACTATCGTGGGTCATCGTGCGACTATTATTGGAAATAAATGTAATTCTACCCCCATTAACCAAACTAAATAACCGAAACAAAAATATATATTAATTATAATATATATTATAATTCTATAATAAATTTATATTCCCGAATAAATATTTTAATGTATAACATATGTTTTGATGTCTTAGTTTTAATGCTCTGAATCAACAATAGTAAATTGTGTGCATCACTTCATGGAGGTCATGCAAACAATTGGAAGTCTATACCTTCCATTAATCTGTTCGAAGACTCGAGCAAAATTATCGGACATATTGCTATGTACAGAAAGCATCAGTGCACAAAAGTCATTTTATGATAATCCATAAGTCATCTTATTGTTGCGAGCACGGGTTTCAATAAAATTAAGGAGGCTATCCAATCTGAAACAACAGTGACACCTAAAATAAATACATTAAGAAACAATCAGCCAAAACCCCTTGGACAATAAAAAAAATAACCTATTTAACACACAGAGATGTTTCTACTATGCATCCATTGATATATTATAAGTTATACACTTACATATATCATATAATGAACACTGAGAAGTCCAGAGGATTCCTGGCCCTTACAGCAATATAACTTGATATTATGATATTTCCGTTATATGTGTTCCGCGTTCTTCTAAACGTACGGCTGATACAACACACACATATTAGTGGGAATATAGTAACATCTAAACTCTGTATGACAATCTTAGTGTGCAACACTACCTATCTGTGTCAAAATAGTGAAATTTTATAAAAAGTTTCTAAAGATGCTGAACACTACAATGGTGAAGCTTATCATATCATTTAGGGATTTATATTAAAATTCGTAGGATATGTATTTATATTTCCTGTAGACGTGGATTCATAGCAAGAGAGAAATGTTCTCATATAATTTTAAAATAATATTCAATTCTTAAGTTTTATTTTATAATTATGTTGTATATAGAGGAGTGGGTGAATCACGTCCGTCTCCAGTAACACATTAAGTAGAGAGATGGCTCCATTTGGACTTTCTTTCCATAAATAGCCCATCTTTGAAGGGGTTTTAGCGGTGCTCTCTCAACCAAGAACAACTATATAATTGCATACAATTGAGAGTATAAGGAAATTTACAAATCATTTGTTCGATCTCACTCTAGTACATTGAAGTTGCTCTGTAGTATTAGACTTTAGTTACCTTATAAAGCATCATGAGCGGTGATAATATAATAGACAAGTTTTTGGAGAGCAGGAAGTAGCTAGACTCCTAGGGATTAATGTGATGTTTACTACACAATTATTATAGATCCATTTAACTATTGTAAATCTATTGACTATATAGAAAATTTAGATTAGAGTAACTTCAGTTTTTGCAACAACACTTACATTTATAGAGGCCACTCAGGCCAGAGATAAGATATTACAACAAAAGTAAGGTTGGATAAGACTTAATAGAATATTGTTTCTTTGGCAAGAATCATATATTAAAAACAAATAAAACCATAGGAGAACATTGATAAAAAAACACAAGTAAAAGCTAATTTCACAATTATAACAAAAGTTAAGTTTGTTTTAAACCTCCGGATTTGAAGATTCCATGGTAATTATATATATTATTCGAAGTTGCAAGAGTGGAGTAATCATGATCCTAGGTCACCCTTTTCTTTAGAGGACTGTCCCACTTTTTAATTAAAAAAATCAGATAATGAGATGTAACCTCTAGTTATGCAGAAATTTGGTATAATAAATAAACTCAAACATCTTATGTACACCTGAGTCATGAGCAAGGGTCTGGGTGGGTAACCTTGAACCTTTACGGGCACAAATATATTGTAAAAATCAAGATCAGTTCAGATGGTGTCATTCTTTTAGCATGCAAATCAACAGCAAATTAAAACTGATATGCAGAGACAATAAATGACTACAGTTCACAAGTAGGGGCAAAATTGAAAATTATAATAGTACCAACAACTTTAGATGATTATAGGCCAACAAATGAAAAAGGAAAACCAAAAACTAACTTTATGTAAATAAGAAAATAGAATTAGAATTAATGTAATAGAGTAAATCCGAATTAATGTAATAGAGTACACTCGAGGAAACAATTGTAAAGAGCTCATTGTTATTCATAATCAAGTCCTTTAAAAAAAGGCCTTAAACCACCGGCAGAATGTAGGGAAAAAACTGAATTAAATTGTGTTATCAATAAAACAACAGAGAGCACCATATTTCAATAGATTTCTTTTCTTATTTTTTGGCTTAATCTCAATAAATATTTCTGGGATTGCAAATGGGACATGGTCAACATAAAATAAGTATAAACTAAAAACTTACATTTTCATTAATTGACTTGATGGTTAAATCTTAAAATCCCAAGAGAAGTAAAAAGAAAGAGTGAGGTTACGCGTAAAAAGTAATTTCCTTTTCTTCTTTTTGCTTAAGATAAAAGGTTGGGAATGGGGCATTGTTCTAAACAATTGCATGATATATATTTTTTAAGTATTGTATTTACATATGCTTGATGTGAGTTATTCATATCTGGTGGCTAGAGACATAGAAAAGAATAGCATATATATAAACATATTTAACAACACATTATATACATAATGGGCCCTTACCTGAGGGTGTACAGAGGTAGACTTCATAAGATTGTGCATAGGCAGGCTTCTCGGAAGTGCAAGAGATCAGAAGCGGAGATGCTTGGCAGCTGCAGTTGGCCGAAAAAACAGCATTTTACCTAAGATAGAAAGAGATACAAGCAGGCATATAGGCATCTCTTTCGTGAAGTATTAAGTATTTAACATACCACGAAAATGTGTGCACAGAAAGACTGCAATTCAAGAGGGCCAAAAGGTCATATAAGAAATACAAAAAAGTGTTCCTAGCCTACAAGCACTCAGATAGCAATGCCATCAATCGCAGCTACTGATGGTTTTTTCTTTTAGTTAAAAGACAATGTTGCAGTACTATATATGAGAGAAAAAGTAAGCAATATAACTGTACATGAGACTGTAGAAGCGGTATTGGAAGTGAGAGCATAACTTATACATAATGACTGTTCTGGCATGGGTGTTTGAGCTATGATCAGACTCAGAACCCTCGTGGATAAGTTTACATGCACAGTTATTCCTTCTAAACATTGCTTCGTTTAATGTTGGTTCCTGAAAGCTATTACAAGAACCTATTCACGGTTAATTCTTATAACATACCCAATGCAAAGAATTGACAACCAAAGTCAACAACAATCAACACCATGAATACAACGGAATCTATGGCTTTCATTTAATTGCATGCTTGGTTCTTTTTACAAGTAACCATTTGGTGAACCCATTTGTTTCTCAAGTAACATTAACTCCAATCCTCCCCTTTAACAATTTAGACTAAAATTATATTAGGTAATACTATCACTGAAGATGATCAATAAACGTCTTTGTTTTCATCCTTAATTTGGAATTTTTAACTTGACAAGGGTTTTAACTCTTAAACAATGCACTTAACTTTTCCTAGACCCCACTCAGTATGAGCTAAACAATATTATTCTCAGTATCACTATCCAATTTTTAGAATGACAAAGATTATATGTGAATTCAGTCAGTATGAAATTTAAAATTCCTACATCTAGTACCACTGTATATATCCCAGAATGTAGCTTTAACACTTGCTCCTTTGCCCGCAAAATTTTAGGGTCAATACAGATACTTAAGTTAAGAAGGTACTTGTGTTCTGTAGATTTTCAACCGACATTATCATTCAAAGTTATATGATATGATGCGCGCAGGAGCTCAAATTAAATGGAATGATAGCTCCTTTGCACGAGATTTTTTTAACTAAAAAGGTGAAATAAGTACAGGGCTACAGGCTCTACTTTCTTCGGTTGGAAGCCAAAGAAAGTGAAAATAAGAATGGGCAACTAAATCGTTACAATTAATATGAAACATTTATAGTTTTGATCCGAAAGGTAAAGTTAGGCAGTACCTTTCGTAGCAGACTAAATCATTGTCGAACGGAACATCATGATATCACGACCAAGTTGCGCAGTGCTGAAGCATCTTCCTTTGTGACATACACGAGCCATGAAAAAATAATGAATTTTAGCTACTTACAAGAAAAAAGTAAAGCCATCACAAGTGTCAATATATTTATATTATATATGTAACCTGTAGCACAGGGCCCTGTACCTTAACTGAACTTTCTTTGATCTCTTCCTTTCCACTTTCACTGCGCACAAAAAATAATCAATATTAAAATAAACAATATCTTCCATGCATTTAATCATCGATTTTATTCCATGACCGATCAATCAAAAGGGGCCCTAATTTATAGAAAGAAAATGGGTAGCGTAAATTGAACAATTACCCGGCGGAGGAAATGGGTTCATGTTTGAGCTTAAAGCGATAACAGGGAGCGTAAATGTGATTGTGGTGGCATGCGTTTAATTATGCAACAGAGAGAAGAGATAGCTGGAGAGGGCAGAGGCTGAGTAGGTGAGTAGCTTTGTGTATGTATATGCATTGGCGTTGTCAGATATGACGTGTTCCAAGTTATGTGACGTGGCTGAGTGATTTGGAATAAATTGTCTCAAAGAATTGTGCTATTAGATAGATAATAGATAATAGATCCCTTTGACATCAATTCGCTCCTGAATCCATAAGATTAATCGTGCAACCCTAAAACTTATTAAAAGTAAATAAGAGACATATATTTACGACACATGTGTACGATTAGTTACCAGGAAAAATATGTATGAACATACTATCAGGTAGATTGCTCAATGAAATGTAACACGTGTTGACGGGCATATATGTTATCGTTGTTAGCCTAAATAGGAGATATACTAATATAGCTATTTGAATGCAAACTCATCTTGATGTAAGGTTGCAAATTTTGTAGGCGTGTACCCCTAACCACCTTCTTCCTGAAATGCAAAATTTTCAATGTCTCGGCCCGAGAATTCACCATCTGCAGAATGAGATTCTCCTTCGTAATAGCATTTTGATTCAATATTTTCTGTGACCTTTTAGTAAGCATCTACTCTAAAGCCACCGAGAAGCATAGCAGAACTGTAGAAGAACTAGAACATGAATAATAGTATTTGATAAAACTCCATCCAATGGACTAATAGATCTGCTAGTTACCACTCCTAATTGGACATATATTTCATTGCCTATATCTATAAATATAGATTATCTAGAAATTGTATGAACATGAAGGGGGTAAGATATGGAATGCCTGAAATTAGATATAAAAGGGTAAGATATGGAATGCCTGAAATTAGATATAAAATTGGGAGAAGTTTAAGATCTCATGCCTGCCTTCTATAACTTTCTTTTAATATATTAATATGCACATACAAAACATAGATAAATAGATTGTTAATGTTAACAAAATATTAACCTACAGAAGTAGTTGATCAGCTCACAGGTAGAAAACATATCTTCATATATATTCAGTATAGACACAAATTGATAACTATATGCAAATATATGATCATCAAGCAGTACTGATTTTTTTTCTTTCGCATTATGTGTTTTGCGGTCAGAGCTCTGTTTTTCAAATGAAATCTCAATGATAATAAAATAATTTTAAACTTTTCAAAAGAGCTAGATATGTAATTTGTACCTGTGTATCTCTACTTCTTGCATTGAGATGCTACAAGTTAAACCTGCAGATAAGAACACAAATTTTGTGATCACTAAACTGGAAGTGCCATATGATAATGAAGAGGGGCATGTAATCATATACTACTGCACTTATATTCATGTAAAAAAAATAGAGAGCCGAAGGATTTAAAGTACGCAATTTTTACAAAATTAGAGGAATTAGCAAGAGCCAAAGTTAGGTATACAATGAAATATTTCTTTTATTAGATATGACGAAATGTATTGGCAGAGTCAGAAGTCAACTAAAATAAAGATTATTTATCAAACAAAAATTATAGCGTAATATATTGAGAAAATTTTGAGAAGGAAACATGAGTGACTAGTTTATCCTATGAGAATCAGCATGGAGAGTCGGGACAGCCACAAAGCCTTCTTGGCTGTTGCACTTGCACTAATGTTGGCTTGTTCACTGCAAAGTTTCAACATGTCACAACCATATGTAGTAAAATTTGAGGGTACACAAATTTCCATGGACGACCTCAAACTTTGAGCAGCCTAACATTTTAAATTGAATCAAATTTTGCCCAAAATCCACACATACCGTCCTAATGAGAGACAATAGAGCTAAAGACATGAATCATGCTTTAAACAATAAATTTTAAAAATGGTCAGGGATTCAAGGAATATAGATAGCTACCCGGGAGGCTGCAGGTCAGATGTCCAAGAGCTTCCTTCATAAATTTATTTGATTGACACAACTGTAGCAAAAATGGCTATATATAGTTAATCGAACCAAAAAAAATATCTCCATAGAACCGGGACAAAGGGTGTTGTAAATTGCAATCCAGTTCTTCCCCAACACATGTCATTTCTAACACTAAAACACCACGAAATCTCAGTTGCTTAATCGTAAGCTTGACATATTTAACAAAATAAATCATGATATATTGCAAGAGAGTGTAAAGACTCCAACCAACACTCTTTTAAGTTCTAATGCATTACATATGCGTCTACTCAGGTTCATCATTATAGAACATAGAACTCAGGACTTAATAACTAAACTTGGCATTTGAATGTAACCTCAAACCACTTAAGAATTAAAACCACTGAGAATGAATACATAGGCTTGGTTCAACTCACATAGTTATTAGTGAATCATGTTACCAATTTTAGGTCTCCTTCCCAAACATTATGAAAGAAGTCATAAGATCCGTTAACAGATACAAATACCATACCAGATATGAAAGATAAATATTTAATATTTTGTAGCCAGTAAATCGATAAAAAGTGTAGGAATTGATTATTTTAACATTCTTTTTATAATTAACCTTGAGATAGAAAATCTTATTGTATAGTATCCTGTACATTGAATGAATGCCAATTAAAATACCTGAGAATATTAGGCGTCAGATTATCTTTTTGGGCGTCAGATTCACCATCTTCTTTCCCTTCTCGCCATCTCATCTCCTTCTTATCGAATAGATTTGACGTTTGATGAGGGCATCAGCGTTAAGACACTTGAACAGGCAGAATCGGAACTGGGAAGGGTCGAAATATATATATACATACTATACATACATAGCAGGCCAGTAGAAATAAACAGAGTTGTAACGGAGCGATGACGTGGAATAGAATCATTCACGGAAGTAGTACGTTGCACTATTATATATACAACCCGAGGCTGACCTCTCTTCCTGGAGCACTATTATATATACAACCCGAGGCCGGCCTCTCTTCCTGGAAACACCCTCCATGATCCGTAGCAGAAATGAGTTGCCAAAGAGAAGACGCCGGAATGGATGGGGCGGGGAAAGGAAAGCGGCTGGAGATTAACGTGGGCAGGAGGAGCGCCATCACAATTTACAAGCACCGAAACCACGGTTACGGGAGGCAGAAGAGTAGGGAGCGGTGAGGGGTCAGAAGGTGTATAAACTGTGAAATAGGAAGGGCATAAAAGTATTTTACAACGAATAAAATGTTTCCCCAAATAGTTGATGTTCAAGTATTAGATATAGAATAGATTTGCTAATTTGTAGTTTAATTTTAGAATAATGCTAGAGGTACCGAATTTGGTACAAAAAGATGTACCGAATTACATGTGTTAGAATCTGATTGACTCTATATTAGTGGACCAACATGCATTCACATTAATAACACCAATAAAAATATTTTCAAATGACACATCACCATTGCCACATCATTTTGTACCAATTTTTGATACACAATTTGGTACCTCTAACACTACTCTTAATTTTATGGGTTTTAACTTGAAAAAAGCCAAAATGTTGCCGAAACTCAACGTAAAAGTTTTTGTTTCATGCTTGTGAAAGGTCAACCACATGGAAGAAATTAATGTTGTCATATGCCACTGTATTTACTTTCGGACGGTGGAAGAGAGAGATTGAAATTTTTGTTTGTGGAAAAGGAAAAGTATTTCAGTTGATGTAACATGGCTTAAAAATAAACTAGAAGAAACTAATTTCACTATAATGAGGGACCTGTAGGCGAAGGAAGAACTGCAATGGAGATGGAGATGGAGTTGGTAATCAGATAAGCTTACAACTTATTGATTTCCAATTGAGTTTAGTATTTCTAAATTCTAATGCAGCATGCATTGGAAATATTTGCCAGTATCAGTTATGCAGTATCCATGTACTGGCAATAGTTGCTAGTTTAATTTGACAAGGTAGTCTTGTCTTTATACTTGAGTTTCCTAGAATCAGAGGAAAAAAAGAATTAGGTATTAGGACATGTTGAGGTAATGACACTTCCTTTTCCCTTTCTCTATATTATGAGCACTGCGTCTTGTTATATCCACTAAGCCCGTAATTTCGACCGTAATTCCTTTTGTGGAATTTTAGTAGTGGAAACCATTTGTGGATTTTGAGGTAATGAAAGCACTTTATGAAGTTTCCAGGATTCCAAATTTATTTTCGTTTAATATGATATTACTTTTGCAATTTGTATTTTATCTTCCCCATCCTAGTGTAATGCGTAATTTAAGCTTGTGCCATTGTGGTTTGGTGTAGCAGGAAATGGGATGTCAGATAACAGGAAATATATGGACTAGTATTTAAGCCCGCGACGCTGGGCGTTGGAAAAAAAAATATTAAAAGTGTGGGTATGTCCGGATGGCATTTTTATGTGAAGATTATTTGTGTGTGTTAACGACTTCTATAGAATGAGCTCGTTTTCCTGGTCCTTTAATCTCAATACGGATTATTTTTTCTTCAATTCTGGAATTGAAAGTTTAGATCAAATATTTCACCGTAGATGAGAGGTTGCATAAAAATAAATAAATCGAAGACAGTTAGGAAATTTGATGCTTATAGGATGAATAATGTTAGAGGTACCTTAGAAAACAACATGTGTATTTGTTATACATTAATTAAATATATAATAAACTCTTTTATTTACATCATTTTCATCAATTAAGACATTAAAAATTGACATATCATCAAGTCAACGTCATTTTATACCTAAAATTTGAACACAATTCGATAATTCTAGCATTACTCTCATAAAAAAAAAATCTTTGTCTAGCCTCTTGCGATGTCTCTAACCGTATATATTAAACTAATAATAATTCGGATAATTTTTGTTTTCAAAAATGTTTTGATTTAATAAATAATAGAAACTCTAAGTTCAGTTCAACTAAATACTAAACTCTAACTTCAGTTCAACTAAATAATAAAAATGTTTTGATATCATTAGACAGGCCAAGAAAATTGTGAAGATCGAGTTACAGATTTAGTTGAATTCTTGGATTATGTGTGCTATCTTTATATGTATATAGATGTCTTGTATCTATAGGTATAAAGTCTCAACAAAATTGATGTAGAAACCAAATTCATATAAAAAAATAAACAATATTAGAAAAGCTGGTTTGCAAAATATGAATTCAAAAAATATTATAAGAACACACGGATAAACATTACTTACAACTTCAATCAAACATTTGAGCAACTCCGTCTAGTTTTCCCAAAAAAAAAAAAACATCTCTGTCTCATACTCATTTCATCAAACAATTGGCGGGTAACATTATTCTGCAATAGAATTGAACAATCATGATAAAGAAAATGGACAGAAAAAAGTTTAATGAAGATGAGAGCAGTGCAAGAGTCGAAAAACATTTATACATGCATAGAGAAAACATAATAAAAGACGAACAATCACCAATTACTCATTTTTTTCTCACACTCAATGCATAGTCGTTCATACCCTTGTCTCAGTCTGCAATACAAAGAAAAACATTAAAAAAAATTAGTAGAGTGGAGAGGAATACATAGCATATGATATAGATAAAGAGTGGAGAAGGGACTAAACGGAGAAGACAACATTTATATACATATATTATTCACTTTGATAACCCTTTGTAATAGTTGTCGGACAATTGCAACCTAAAGCTTTCCTTTTACAAAGTAATAATAACTCATGCGATAACATTCACGGGAGAGAAAGAACAAAAAGCTGAGAGTGATATGCCTCGCAATCTTGAAAATAACAAATTTGAAAGAACTTGTATCTACATCCCAAAAATACTTACATCCCACATAGCTATTAAAACATCACCACTTTCAAGAAAAGCATAGTAATAGCCATTAGATTTTAAAAAAACATCAAGAAAAAAGAAAAGCTATTAAAACACATCAAGAAAAAAACTTACAAACAATACGCCATAGATGGTCGGATGCAACACACACCTACTGTTACCTTAGACACGATTTCTGTTGCATCAGGCCAAAGGTAATGCACTTTTACCATTTCATCCGCCAATGTTGCCTTTGACATAAAATGCAACGCTTTCCTTCTCAATGGTAACAGAGGGCAAAGTATTACATTAGACCCATACAGTAACACTAAATCAAACAAATGCAACACAAGAACCGTGTTACCTCAGCCTAATCAGAAAACAAAAATGTGGGACCCACTAGTGGGGCCCACAAATTACCACGGCACCTGGTGCCACGTCACTTGTGGGGCCCACACATGGGTCCCACCTGTGGGGCCCACTTTTTTCTGTGGTCCCCACATTTTTAAATATTAATTTTTAATTAAAAATTGATTATTAATTAATTATTAAATAAAAATTAGAAAAATTAGTGGGTCCCACTTGTGGGGCCCACATTTTTCTGTGGACCCCACCTTTTTTAATATTATTTTTTAATCAAAAATTAATTAAAAATTAATTTTTAATTAATTTTTAAATAAAAAATAGAAAAATTAGTGGGGCCCACTTGTGTGCCAATTATAGATTGGCGCTCCAATCCCTTCTCTTTGTCTTATAATTTTATTTCATGCACTTACCTTAGTTAAATTTCCTTTTTTAGTGAAGCAACCAAAACTCGCACTAGAACCTCCTCTTTTAATACAATGTTCAAAAATTCTAGCATTGTTAGAATCAGGAAGGAAACTTAATGCTTTAGTTACTTTTAATAACCTAAAGAAACATAGGTTTTTACCCTCTAATGCTGGTTCACCTGAACCTACTCCAAAGAAAAAATCAATAAAAGGCAAAGGGAAGCAAGTTGAAATTGACAGTGATGAGGAAGGTAAAACTACATCTTGGCGCACCAAGATAGTCAATTATTGACATTTCCTTCCCTCATTACAGCCTTGTGACCATTACTCTTGTTCATAATTTTACATATTTCCTTTCTAAACTGTGATATTGCTGTTATATGTAATATGTTTATTCCAATGTATTCAACTACTGATTACTCATTTTATGTCATACTTCCATCTTTGTTTTCACCTACTTTACTTGACCTTTATTATTATCGCAGGTATGACAGGAGTTCCCTGAAGGAATTTACGGATGAGCGGAAGCGTGATATAACATTTATTCCGTAAAAACCATGTATCGCACATATAGAAAAATATATAAAATCTAGAGCGAGGGGAATCGTAACCATACCTTGCGAATCGAAGCTTTAAAATCGATGGTTTCAAGCAGTTGCTCCTCAGAGTGTGAAGCACTCTACCGGTATCCACCAAGAATTTTCCTTCGATGAATTCTTCAAAAAATCTCTAAGACTTTTAGAGAGAAAAAGAGAGAGAGAGAGAGAGAGAGATGGAGGCTAGCTCCTTTTTCTAGGTTTTTCACAAAAACAAGATTGTCTTTAGAATGAACTATCTCATTCTATTTATAGGGCTTTCCTAGGGTTTTTTTAATAATATATGTATATATATATATATATATATATATATATATATATTAACCCCACATTTCTAAAATGCTTTAATAATGATTAAAACTATTTTAATCATTATTTCTTTTTCTAAATTATTTAGAAAATAATTCTTCCTCTCTCATAATTTAAATCTTTTCATCAAAGAAAATATTCTTTTATGGTGTGACCCTGTAGGTTCAATATTAAGCCGGTAGTAGAAATAAATAATAATAAACTTTTTATTTATTATTTATACGAATTCTAATAATTCATTAAATATAATTAACTGATTAATTATATTTATTCTACATCGTGAGTGATGCTTCTCAACATATCGCGACTATCTGGATAATATGAATTCACTGCTTAGAATACCAAGAACCTGTTTAGTGACTAGTTACCGTACAATCAATTCCTTCTTCCCTACAATATCCCGATTAAATACAAGGCATGGATCTCGTGTTAAGCCTATTTAATTTAATCATATATTTTCCTATTCACCATGCCTAATTCCGATTAATGCAAATTAGAAACTTCTTTCTAATTTCATTCACTCTGGCCAGAGATTCCTGAACTAGCATAAATGGAATAACATGGGACATTCTCTTCCTTCACTGGAAGGGGCAGATCCTTTATTGATCATTCACTATCTTCGTGCACAAATTCCTATACCTAGAAGAGCACTAATTATTGTCCCTCGAGACTAAGAGCTAAACCAAAGTATAGTTCAGTGTACACAAGATGACTATGATGATCTCAAGTCAAAGGACACTTGTACAACCATCACTATATTAACAACTACTGACACATGAGTGAACTCCATTAGTTGTTCAACTGATCGAGTCATGTTCAGTGAACTTATTCCTAATAAGCACCTACATACTAGCTATAGTGTCACCACACAAATGCCTATGAGAACAGACATCCTTCATAGTGAAGCAAACATAGTATGTACCGATCTTTGCGGATTAATTAACTACCAATTAATTATCCTACGACCAGGAACTATTTAAGTTTAGAGTTATCATCTTTAAGGTCTCATTATAATGATCTCATCATAATCCATTAAAGCTTTACTCTAAACTATGGATCATCTAATTTAAACACTTTAAATAGATAAAGCTCGTTATAAAACATATTACCATTTTATTAAATTAAACAAACTTGAATCAGATTGAACAAAGTATCTCCTAACTCATCATCCATGATTGGATTTAGGACACACGTCTTTCATTCCCATCCTATTTGGCGCGCCTAAAAGCACTTCTTCTGCGCAACAAAAAACCTCTAATGTTACCATTCATGTTTCAAGAAAGAAGCATTCTGCCAGGAAGAACAAAAATCAGGACCCCCCCCCCCCCCCCTCAAGACTCTCAACCCCCTCTAAGTAAAAAACAAAACACGGGCAAAGCTGGAAAAACTAGAGAAGATCACCGGGTTAGTGAAGTCGGCGCTTCTATTGATTCTGGCGCGCCAAAATGCTCCTCTCTACGAGTGTTCAATGCATTTGGCCACCTTGGGGACTTTCTTATCTCTGAGGTCGATTATAAGAGATGGATGGCTAGATCAGATGCTAACAAGCAAAAAATTGCCACTTGTGCTTCTCTTGACTTGTTCATGTTCAATGTTGAATATGAAAAGAACAAAGAAGAGTATTTGAAGCGAATGAAAGAACTTGAGGCTGAAGTTGGCAAACTTAAAACGGATGTGAAATCCCTTAATACAAAATTGAATAAAATTGAAAGAACTTGAGGTTGAGGTTATATGCTGAATTCAAGATCTATGATGGTGGTTTAATGACAGAAAATTCACCGGAGTATGGTGGTGATTGTATCTATATGAAGCTGAGATCAAAGGGATGATTGTGGTCTCACTGAGCTCTCAACGTTCGATCTCTTTAATGTACCTACGTACCCTTGTATTTATAGGGATCAAGCCTCACGTAGTTCTTGGGGAACAAGTAACCTAAATCTATTAAAAGTAGGTTTCCTTGTTTGTAGAGGTTAATCCAAAAGCTTCCATCTGGGTTGGACTACAGCCCTGGGCCATGACGTGTAGAATATCTGAATCCAAGCCCACTTGGGAGAGCTGGTACGATGAAGCCTAGCTCAATGATCCCAAGGCTCAACTATGATTGTGCCTTCACGGATACAACATTAGCCATAACTACCACATCAGTCGTTTAGTTGCAGGGACAAGTCATGGCTTACTTCAAATGCACAAGCGAGTCGTTACCCCCCAATGAGCGAGGCTAACCCACCAGACTACATGGCAAGTTCTCCAAAGTTATTGTCGCACTGGGCACATCTCAATCCCCCAACAAGGATAACTTGCTAGAATACAGGATTGAACCCTTGTAGTGTATAGACAGACTTATTTATACCTTGATCCCCCAATAAGGATAACTTACTAGAATACAGAATCAGGCTTTCAATTATATGGTGTCTTCATTTTGTGATCTTCCACGAGACTTTAATATGTGTTAACTATTGATTGGGAATTCTATCTCTTCTTCACAGTACCCAACTTGGCTTTCTTCGTCATGTTGGCGCGCCAACATGTGGCTTGACCAAGGTTGGCGTCCCAACCTTGGCCCTGCTCATAGTTGGCGCTCCAACTTATGTATGCTCATATTTTAGAGCTCCAAGTCCATCTCCTGCTACCTTCAACAATCATTCATATCAATATATCCCTATAATTATGTCAATCTAGTAGTTGACTACCTTCAAATAGTCAATCTTTTTCTTGTATAAATTTTGGGTGTAACACTATGTTATGTATTTATCATGAATTCTCATTTGTTATCAAATATATTATAACACCACTAATTTAATATTTTTTCAACATTTAAGTACATGCATATAACATCAACATGCATCGAAATACAAATTAACAAGAAATTCAATCATGTGATTCACCCCTGGGGCTGTTCATGAACCGAGCCGGGCCGAGTTTTGATGTAAATTAGCCGAGCTTTACGTTTTTTTTTCTGACGAACCGAGCTGTGCCGAGTATTCTTATCGCACAAAATTCGTGTTCGAGCTCGGGCTCGTTAACTAACGAGCCGAACACGAGCTTTTATCGAACAAAAACGAGCCGAGTCGAGCCGAGCTCATTAAAATTTACAATTTTTATAGATACAAAAGCCCAATTTTTCTTGGTCTAACGAACTAAAACATTTTTTGTCCAAGCCCAACCCAATTTCCCAATCAATTCTCATTAAACCTAAAATACACGTACTATAAATTGCAATTTTAATTTAAAATGTTAGAAAATACAACAAATATTATAAAAATATACCGAATATATTTCATTTTTTCGAGCTTTATCGAGCCGATCTCGAGCCGAACGAGCTCGAGTCGAGTTCGAGCCGAGCTTGAGTCGAGCTCACTAATAGCTCGGCTCGAGCTCATTTTCTTAACGAACATTTTTTTGTGTTCGCGAGCTCGAGCTCGAGTTTTAAGCGAACCGAGTCGAGTTGAGCCCTTAACGAGCCGAGCTCGAGCTTGTTCACGAACAACCATGTTCGTGAACAGCCCTATTCACCCCACATCTCTAAAACATATTTGTAACACTTGTTGAAACTATCGTCACTACTAAACAGGTTCGGAAAAAGTGTATAACTACTGATACTATTTTTAGACTTATCACGTTCACAGCTAACTTAAACATAATGGAAAATTGGAAAAAGAAATAACTTGGAGAATTTTTTTAAAATTAAATAACATTTTCACCATTCAAACGTCCAACTTGCAAGTGAATCATTAAATTAAAAAGAATTCAAGTAAAATATGAGTTGAACACTCTTTTTACCATTTAACACGAAAATTTTAAATATTTAATGATAAGGATAAGTCTAATTATAAAAGCTAATAAGTAATCAATCATCAACGTTATGTACAATATAGAGCGCGTACTAATTGTGTGGAACCTCATACTTGTTGTGCTATCGTATACAATATAGAGCTCGTACTAATTGTGTGGAACCTCATACTTGGTGTGCTATCGTAGTTTGTATTTCATATTGTAACGGTTTTATTTATAAATAATCGAAGTACAATCCAAAAAGAAGAGGGCTTGTAAGAATTTCTTTTATCTACAAAAGCATATCATCTAATCGAAAGTAGGGCTGTTTATGAACCGAGCCAAGTCGAGTTTTGACTTAAACAAGCCGAGCTTTATATTTTTTTTCTGACGAACCGAGTCGAGCCGAGCCGAGCTTTCTTATCGCACAAAATATGTGTTCGAGCTCGAGCTCTCTAACTAATGAGCCGAGCATGAACTTTTATCAAACAAAAATGAGCCGAGTCGAGCCGAGCGGAGCCGAGCTCGTTAAAGCTTCAAATGTTTATACATAAAAAAAACCCAAATTTTCTTAGCCCAACAAACTAAAACATGTTTTGTCCAACCTCAACCCAAATCCCCAACCAATTCTAAGTACTAAGAATTTTAGTTATAAATTTATATAAAATGTTAGAAAATATCTCAACTAATATAAAAATATACATGATATATCTTAATTTTTTCGAGCTTTATCGAGCCGAACGAGCTCGAGTCGAGCTCACTAATAACTCGACTCGAACTCATTTTCTTAACAAACATTGTTTTGTGTTTGAGCTCGAGCTCGAGTTCTTAACGAACCGAGTCGAGTCGAGCCCTTAACGAGCCGAACTCGAGTTTGTTCGCGAACATCTCGGTTGGTGAACAACCCTAACCAAAATGTATGCTTAACCAATTCATGAATCGTAACCTAAGTTACAACTTACATAAGAAAGATATTCCTCCGAAACAATACAACCTTTATATCAGAAAAGAAAACACCAAATTGATAAAATGATAAAATCATAAAATGATCTCATCTTCACAAGTATTAAAGTCGAGACAGTGATCTCATCTTTGACATCATTTTAATGGGAGATTTTCTTAATCGGGTAAGAATTTTTTTCTCAAACACTGCAATATTAGTATTCTATATTAGTTTTCCATTTATTATGTCCGGAACACAAATTCACATATTTAGCTGTGAAACGAAAATTTTCATTTATTCTGTCATTTTGATCAAGAATCTCACGCAAAAAAATATGTTTAAGAAAAAGAAAATTAATTAAAAATTGTGAACAAAACTCGTGAGTAGCCGAGTAGGTATAATTATAGAAGCGCCAGTATTCACAAGTTCACAACAAATAGGTGTTCTAGTTAAGTAGTTGCAACTTATAACCATAAGTGTTAGTTTAATTAATTTTTATTTTACGTGAAAACAAATAAATGTTAGATTATTTTATTAATAATCATAATTTATGGACTTACAAATTAAAGACAATTATATTTAATATTTATTCTATATTTGGACTAATTAAGTGGTCTAAAAAATAAAGGGTCCAATAACATCTTATTCGGTATGGACTTTGTAATGTGTAATACCCAATACTAAGTCTGATTAGGGTTAATGGGGTCTAATTAGACAACTATATAAAGAACATAATAGGGTTTTGGTCCCCAAGGCTAATAACAACATCTACTCCTCTATTCCCATCAAGTTGAGCGAGATACGGCTAGAGGCGAATCAAGTCTGTGGAAGATCAAGTCCCATAATCCGTATTCATATCTATCGTCATGGAATCAGGTACGCTTTCGCGCTACAGTTTATTATGTAACCTTGATAACATCGCATAAGATGATCCTAGATTATTTATTTAGATCTAACAAGTGATATCCGAGCCTATCTTATGTTGAATTATCAGGATTGATCATATTTTTTATATGATTGTTCAAAATTGCTTAGTATATATCTAGTAAATTTTTTTAGCTTGGTGCGTTACGTAATCTGGTAATTAAAATCTATATTCGTAAATCGTAAGTATGGGTTTTATGATTAGCGGATTTTGCAATTTGACGTAGGGCTGTCAAACGGATAATTCGGATACGGATCTGCCTGTATCCGAATCCGAATCCGAAAATCAGAATTTGTATCCGGATCCGTATCCGAATCCGAAAATATTTAAATCAAAATATCCGAATCCGGATCCTCCGGATACTATCCGGATACGGATAATATCCGAATCCGAATTTCAGTCAGAATTTTTTAGTTTTAAAATAAATTTTAATTCAATAAAATTGAAAAAATAATAAAATTTTTTAATTTTTTTTAAAAAAAAGTAAACTAAACTAAAACTTAAATTTATTAAAGTCTATTTTATTTTTTTCAAAAATTTACTTTTTAGTATAATTTTATTTATTTTAAAATATTAAATTTGTAATATATATCTATACTATATTATTAAAGACGAAACATTAAAAGTTTTGGTCGGTCGGTCAGTCGGTCGGTCGGTCGGTATTTGGGCCGATTCACGGGCCTATCTATAACCAATTTATTAATAATCAATTAACTTTTTCAGTACATTACCTATTTTATATTATTTTTAAACTAAACCAACTCATCTTCTAAAAATAAAACGGGCAACATATATATAATATGGTAATATTATTATAAATTTATAAACGATTACCTTTTTCAGCTAAAACATATTATTTTTATATTTTTAAATAAAACAACTCATCTTCTAAATACACATATATGGAAACCAATTTATTAATAACCAATTACCTTTTTCAGCTAAAACATATTACCTATTTCATATATCTATTTAACTAAAACAAATCATTTTCTAAAAATAAGACGGGCAACATATATATAAAATGTTAATATTATTATATATTTATAACCGACAGCTAAAACACATTATTTGTTTTATATTTTCTAACTAAAACAACTTATCTTCTAAATATAATACATGCAAAATAAATATACAATGGTAATATTGTTTTATATAAATATTAATAAATAACTATTTATTCTTTTCAGCTAAAACACATTACCTCTTTTATATTTTCTAACTTAAACAACTAATTTTCTAAAAATAATGCAGACGACATATATAAAAAAAAGTAATATAATTTATATAATTGTGAATAAGTAACTAATTGTCTTTTTAAGAATATTACCTGTTTTATATTTTTTAACTGAAACAACTCATGTTCAAATTAAAAATAACACGGCAAAAGACAGATATATTGGTAATATTATTATATTAAACTTATGAAATTCATGTTTATTATAATTTTTTTAACATTCAATTTAAACGAGATAATTAATGAAAATAAAAGTAATAGTATATTCAAATAAACTCGGTATATTGCACGAGCACATATTTTGATATTTACATTTGAGTCCCTTTTTAGATTTTTAATAGTAAAAAAATACGAATCATTAGATCTGTTATTTTAAAATATTTTATATTTTAATATCTAAAATACTACTACAGATTACGTCAAGAATATATTAAATTTAGATATTAAATTGTTAGATTTATAAATCCGGTATATATATATTAGAATTTTATCAAATTATATATAATAACTAAAATCTAAATAAAAAATAAGAAAATATTAAAGAAGACCGTGCGTCGCACGGGATATAAGCTAGTATATATATATATATATATATATATATGTTTACAATTATCTACAACTTATATAAATATATTGTTTAATGATTAAATTATATATATATATATTCTGTAAAATTAAAATATAATTTCTAAATAATATATTACTATATATATAATATTATTTATTTATCATATTTATTTAATTTCGGATTCGGATATTACCGGATACGGATGCGCCTATATCCATATTCGTATCCGCAACTACCGAATTCGAATACGGATAATATCCGCTTTATTTCGGATACGGATAAAATCCGCTTTATTCCGGAAACGAATACAGATATTTCGAACGGATATCGGATTTTTCGAATTTTTTTGACGGCCCTAATTTGACGCGCTATGAATTTGAATAAAAGGAGGTTTTGTTTATGTTTTAAGGTTTAATAAACCTGTATGTCAAATTCATGTTTTGTTTTTGGTACTCCAGAATGTGATAGTTTAACGTTAATATACATTATGCGTACGTTTTTTTTTTGATCATGAATGTTGGGGACTAACCTATGCCAATCAGTTACATATGTTTTCGCTTTAGTTTTGTTAGATATATTTTTTTTGCTTACGTGATCATGGCTGCCATGCTAGAACATGTATAATTTTTTTTATTTTTTCTTGCTGGTGAATGGTCGTCTCCCTGACGTATCAAATCATATCAAGTTAGTTTCCTATTTAATTAGTATGACTAAATTAAAACGTTATTTTTTGTTGCATTAATATATTTTGGTGATTACTTTTTAATATTTTTACAACTATACGGATTTTGGGCACCATGTTTTCTTTTGAGATAATTATTTATCTTGTCCTTTTTATTTTGTGAATAAATGAGTTGAAGCAAAATATTGTCAAAGTGATATTTTTGTGTAGATTTATTTATTTTGAAATAATAGGATGTGTATATTTATTATTTATGCGTTAAAATAATCGTCCCAAAGGAAGGTTATTTAATGGCCAAATACTGAACATGCGTGCGGAAATAAATATGTAATAATTATAAAATTTTCATGTGAGTAATATACCGGCCCAAAGGAAGGTTTTTTGCTTGACCGAATTTATTATTAATATTTGATTTCTGCGTGGAGAGTACCACTTGCAAGTTAATATTTCTGTCCAAAGACTAAATGTTAACGTTGTGTTAGGTATCTTGTTTTAAATGGGCCCACACACTATAGTTTTTAAATTCATGTTTTATTTTTATTCATGTTTTATTTTTATGCATGTTTTTATGTATGAATTTGACATGTTTTTTTTGCGAGCTTATATTTTTATTGTTCCAAATTGCTAGTTAATGCATCTGCTGCTACTATAACTGCCAACATGAACTCCATTCACGTGCTTAACGGCACAAATTTTAAGAGCGGGAAAAAGAACGTTCTGTTAGTTCTCGGTTGCATGGATTTAGACTATGCTATAAGGAAAGAACAACCTGCTTCTCTTACGGATGAAAGTTCTACTACTGATAAACTGAACTTTGAGAAGTGGGAACGTTCTAATCGCTTAAGTGTAATGATGATAAAGAGCAACATTCCTGAAGCATTCAGGGGCGGTATGTCTGATAACTCCGATGAGGTATCTGTAAAGGATTTTCTTGATGAGCTTGAAAAGCGTTTTGCAAAAAACGAAAAGGCTGAGACAAGTAAGCTTTTAGCTGAAAGCTGATCTTGTTCAGATGAGGTATAAAGCTAAAGGAAATATTCGGGAGTACATTATGGAGATGTCTAACATCGCTTCAAAACTTAAGGCACTAAAGCTTGACTTGTCTGATGACTTGCTTGTGCATTTGGTACTTATCTCTCTTTCTGCACAATACGGTCAATTTATAGTGAGTTATAATACTCAGAAGGATAAATGGACTCTTAATGAGCTCATTTCACATTATGTGCAAGAGGAAGATAAGTTGAAGCGTGAGAACACTGAAAGTGTTCATGTTACAACTACCTCAAAGGTTAATCACCGAAAGAGGGCTAAAGATAAAGAGACTGCAGTGGGAAAATCACAGCCTAAGAAACAAAAGACTCAGGATCAAGCTTTTGTTTGCTTCTTTTGTAAGAAATCTGGGCACGTGAAGAAGGATTGTCCCAAGTACGTCGCATGGCGTATAAAGAAAGGTAGACTTTTCACCTTTGCCTGTTCTGAAGTTAATTTGACTTCTGTACCTAGTAATACATGGTAGGTAGATTCTGGTGCTACTACTCACACAAGTATTTCTATGCAGGGTTGCATTTGGAGCCGGAAACCAAGTGATGCTGAAAGATTCATCTATGTGGGTGATGGCAATGCAGTTCCAGTTGAAGCCATTGGCACCTTTAGATTGTCTTTTGAGACTGGTCATTTTGTTGAATTAAGAGAGACTTTTGTAGTATCGTCATTTAGACGGAATTTGGTTTCTATTTCTGTTTTGAACAAATATGGTTACTCTTGTTCATTTGGAGATAATAAATTTAGTCTATTTCTTAATTCTTCTTTGGCTGCGACTGGTTCCATGATTGATAATTTATATATGTTGAATACAATTGCTTCATATCATAAAACTTTGCAAATAACATCAAGATATACAAAACGAAAATTATCAAAAGAGAATTCCGTTATGTTAGGGCATAAGCGCTTAGGACATATCTCTAAAGGGAGACTAGAGAGACTTGTGTCACATGGAATACTTGAATCTCTTGATTATTCAGACCTTAATGTATGCATTGAGTGTATTAAGGGTAAACAGACAAACAAGAGGAAATTAAGTGCCAATAGGAGTACTGGTGTCTTACAGTTGATACATACTGATATATGTGGTCCATTCCCTACAGCTTCTTGGAATGGTCAACAATATTTTATCACTTTTATAGATGATTATTCTCGTTATGGGTACTTGTATTTAATTCAAGAGAAGTCACAATCTTTGGACATTTTTAAAGTCTTTAAAGCCGAAGTTGAAAATCAGCTAGGTGAAAAGATTAAAGCTGTCAAATCTGATCGTGGTGGTGAGTACTATGGTCGATACGACGGATCTGGTGAGCAACGTCCTGGACCTTTTGCTAAATTCCTAGAGGAATGCGGAATCGTTCCACAGTACACAATGCCTGGCAACCACGCATGAATGGTGTTGTTGAAAGACGAAACAGAACGTTTAAGGATATGGTAAGAAGTATGATTAGTCACTCTTCTTTACCAGAATCTCTCTGGGGAGATGCACTTAAAACTACAGCCTACCTACTAAATAGAGTACCTAGCAAAGCAGTAGCTAAAACCCCTTATGAATTGTGGACTAGCAAAACACTTAGTCTTAATCATATACATGTGTGGGGATATCCAGCTGAGGCAAGGCCTTATAGGCCGCATGAAAATAAACTGGACTCAAGAACTATTAGTTTCTATTTTGTTGGGTATCCTGAGAAAACAAAGGGTTTCAAGTTTTATGATCCTTTGACAAGTTTTTTTTTTGAAACGGTAAATGCTAGATTTCTTGAGGATGTTGAGTTTGAGGGGGAAAATACAGTTAGGGATGTTGTTTTTGAGGAAGAATCAGTTTCTTTACCTCATATTGTTCAAGACAACAATGTGGATATATCTATACAATTTCCTACTCAAAATCAAGATGATGCTCAACAAGAGCAAACTCAACAACCTCAAGAGGAAGTGCCACTAAGACGATCCACTAGAGACAGAAGGAGTGCAATTCCAGATGATTGTATTGTTTTTCTTCAAGAGCATGAGTTTGACATAGGGGTAATGGAAGATGATCCGATCAATTTCCAACAATTCAAACAAAGTGCTAATAGTCAAAAGTGGATTGAAGCCATGAATGATGAGATGAAATCCATTAAGGACAATGACGTTTTGGATCTTGTCAAGTTGCCTGAAGGTGCGAAACCTATTGGTTGTAAATGGATATTTAAAACCAAAAGGAATTCAAAAGGCAATGTTGAAAGATATAAGGCGCGTCTAGTTGCAAAGGGTTTTACTCAAAGAGAAGGTATTGACTATAAAGAAACTTTCTCTCCAATATCATCGAAAGATTCTTTTAGAATAATAATGGCACTTGTGGCTCATTTTGATTAAGAGCTATATCAGATGGATGTCAAAACAACGTTTCTTAATGGTGACATTGATGAAACGATATATATGACACAACCAGAAAACTTTGTAATTGGTGATCCAAAGTCTATGGTTTGTAAACTTAAAAGATCCATTTATGGTACAAAGCAAGCTTCCCGTATGTGGAATCACAAATTTCAGCAAACCATTGTCTCATACGGTTTTGAGTCCAATGTTGTTGGAAAATGCATATATCATAAGTTCAGTGGGAGTAAATTTATTTTCCTGGTGCTTTATGTCGATGACATACTATTATCTTGTAACGATATAGGCTTATTGCACGAAACTAAGAGATTTCTCACAAATCATTTTGAGATGAAGGATCTTGGTGACGCCTCTTTTGTATTAGGAATTAAGATACATCGAGACCGTTCTCGAGGTATCCTTGGTTTATCACAAAAGAGCTATATCGAAAATGTGCTTGCTAAGTTTGGTATGAAAGATTGTGCACAAATAAGTACTCCTGTTGTTAAAGGAGACAAGTTTAGTCTCAAACAGTGCCCTAAGAATGATTTTGAAGGAAAGGAGATGCAGAACATTCCCTATGCTTCGGCTATTGGGAGTCTCATGTATGCTCAAGTTTGTACTCGGCCGGATTTGGAATTCATTGTGGGTATGTTAAGTAGATATACGAGTAAACCCGGAATGGATCACTGGATTGCGATCAAAAGGGTTATGAGGTACTTGCAAGGAACAAAAGATTGCATGCTTGTTTATCGGAAGTCGGAAAATTTGGAGATCATTGGGTATTCTGATTCTGATCTTGTTGGTTGCATAGATACAAGAAAATCTACTTCTGGTTATGTTTTCATGTTAGCTGGAGGAGCTATATCTTGGAAAAGTGCTAAGCAGACACTTATAGCTCAATCTACCATGGAAGCAGAGTTTATAGCTTGGTATAAGGCAACCAATCATGCTATATGGTTGCGGAATTTTGTTACAGGATTGCGAATTGTTGATGGAATTGAAAGACCATTGAAAGTTTACTGTGATAATCGCTCTGCAACTGAGTTTTTAAATAATAATGGAAGCTCCGCAGCTTTTAAACATATAGATATTAAATATCTAGTTGTTATAGAGAGAGTGCAAAATCAGATAGTGTCTATTGAGCATATAGGAACAAATTTTATGCTAGCAGACCCACTTACTAAAGCTTTGACACCTAAAGTCTTTCTTAGGCATACTGCTCAAATGGGTGTTGTCTCTTTGGAGGATATTCAGTTCTAGTGGGAGTTTGTTTTGTTCTTGTATTCAATATTCATTTTATATTGCCACTATTGTGATATATTGTATATTTTGAGTTTTCTGCAGAATAAAGTTAATTTCTTTTATTTTACTTTCTCTATTGCTCTAAATGAGTTATTGTTTTTCAATTGTGGTTTTGACATAAAGTTGAAAGAATAAAGATTGATCTCACTAAGGTATTAAGGATCAATTGGAAATAGGCATGATTGAGATCACATTGCATGTAATTTTCAGTTACACATTCATACTTGATCTCTGTCATTGAGTATATTTATGTGGTGATCATTGAGGATCGAGTTACGGTGATGTGACGAAGGTCGCTTTGGTTTCATGTTTATATATGAGATGGACCAGATTGACTAAGAAAGATGTTTGTAAATAATAAACAATTTTGTGCGCACTTAAGGTTATTGAATGTAATTGTTGTTTGGTATAATTTATGGCCCAAGTGGGAGATTGTTAGATTATTTTATTAATAATCACAATTTATGGGCTTACAAATTAAAGATAATTATATTTAATATTTATTCTATATTTGGACTAATTAAGTGGTCTAAAAAATAAAGGGTCCAATAACATCTTATTCGGTATGTACTTTGTAATGTGTAATACCCAATAGTAAGTCTGATTAGGGTTAATGGAGTCTAATTAGACGAACATAATAGGATTTTCGTCCCCAAGGCTATTCACAACCTCTACTCCTCTATTCCCATCAAGTTGAGCGAGATATGCCTAGAGGCGAATCAAGTCTGTGGAAGATCAAGTCCCATAATCCGTATTCATATCTATCGTCATGAAATCAGGTACGCTTTCGCGCTACAGTTTATTATGTAACCTTGATAACATCGCATAAGATGATCCTAAATTATTTATTTAGATCTAACAATAAAATCTTAATTATCGAGGATGTTTTTGAAATTTTGCGGCGATGCATATTGTAAATATGACAAGTAAAACACACTTGGAGGCCTTACAAAATTTAAATCCTCGAACTCTCGTACAAAAGAAATGAAAATATCATTAGACCATCCACTAATTTAATCTATTCCCTCGATTAAGAATAGTGTTTAACATTAACCAAAAAAATTACCTGAGAAAATTCAATCATGCAATTCACCCCACATCTTTAAAAGATATCCCTGGCACTTGTTGAAACTAGCATTTCCGCTAAACAAGTTGGAAAAGGCTGTATTAGTATTGATCTTATCTCTAGACCTATCGCCGCTAACTTTAACATTATTAAGGTTGTGCCTGTACTCAGATGCCACTTGCTCAAACACTTCAACATCGAACATGTTGAGCTTCAACTTTGGCTTCATAAAATCTCTCACAAACGCAAAAGGCAGTTGGTCTCTTGGATTAAAAGCCTCCAATTCATTGAATAAAAGACATGAAAATCGGTTGCTAGCAACTCCATGCCTCCTCAAGATTAATGCACTATCTGGTACATCTGAACAAAACAAAAATAACAACTTGGAATTATGCAATGATAAGGACAATTCAGACCATGCAAGGGATCAATCATCAATGCACTATAAAGAGCTCGTACAATGGTATGGAAACTCATACTTGGTGTGCTATTGTACTGTGCACTTGTATGTAAAACTAATCATGACAGTGACCATATCTTCCGGATCATTTTGATGCGGAAGTTTTGTTCACTAGTTACGATATATTTTTGTAAGTTGTTAAATATTCTGAATATTGTTACAACATATTTATAGCCACACCATATGATCAACTTTTTAAAGCACGGGCAAATAGTTTAAACTTTTTAAATAAAATACCGGAAGGGTAAGGCAGTTTCTTTGAAGACCAGGGTTCCAATCCATTCTCACAATACGATTCCATTTGCATCCTCAAGCCATTAATGTTCCCCCATTTCTTCCACCTAGCAGTCGCCATAGCTTCCTCCATTGTATGAACAAAAAACGGATGTCTAGACATAGCCACATCCGCGTCTGCCTTGATGATCAAAGTATGAATCAACAATAATGGATCAACTACTAGCTGCATTTTTGCATCCACCCAAATGCTAAACTTTGAGTTTGTGAAAATTCTATGAACTAAGTACTTAGGTATCACCCCATTCATAGCTGCATTTTCGTATAAATGTTCAGTAGAGACTTGTACTATCCTCCATGCCCCAATTTTATGTTGTTTTCTTAGTCTAGAAACCATTTTGTGATAATATAGTCCGTTGAGAGTTACTTCATCTATGAACATGAAGAAACAAACATTGTTTAGGGTTTTAGATCCGAGTCCTCTAGGCTGCCGGATTTTGTCATGGTCATTGAATATAGCTGAGACTACTACCACTCCGTCACAGGCTCGCATGGCAATCCAATCTGAAATATCAGAAAACCGCCAAAAAAAATATAATCAGAATCATTGTATCAGGGCAAGAAACATATTCCCATAACTATTCTTGAATTCCATCGAAATCATAGCCAAAAAATTATTGTGTCATTAAAATGTTTAGCGGAGCTAAACAGTGAAGTACTTCCATACCATCTGAATGCAGTTCTGAGCCGCTAAAAAACCTGCTCTGAGCATAGATGCAATTGAATACAGCTCCAAGCTCAACGAAGAAAAAATATACTCCCTCCGTCCCATTCATTTTTATACAGTTTTCATTTTGGGATGTCCCTCTCATTTCTATGCATTCCAAAAATATTAACTTTTAATAATATAAAACACTATTACACCCACTACTTTCCTCCACTATCTCAAATCTATTATTAAATATTGATAAGTCCCACCACTTTACCCACTTTTTATCTAATTTTACTCATTCTTTATATCTTTTCTTGGTCTCCGTGCCCACCCCTAATATATATAATTCAACGGGACGAAGGGAGTACAAGTTTGTGCTAAATACATAGTTTAAGTTGTAGATTACAAAGAAGTTATTATTAAATGTATTTTCCTTATACATTTCTTTATACTCCATATGTCACTCTCATTTCTTTATATTTTCCTTTTTGGTACGTCTCTCTCATTTCTTTACATAACAAAAATAATAACATTTTATAATATAAAATCCAATCACATTCACTACTTTTCTCCACTATACTTACTTTATACCCACTTTATACATTAAATATTGATTGATCCCACCACTTTACCCATTTTTTTTATTTTTCCTTATTAATTTACATTTTTTTCTTAACCTCCGTGACGTACCCTCAATGTAAAAAATTGAGGGGCACGTAGGCAGTACATGTTTGTGCTAAATACATAGTTTAAGTTGTAGATTACAAAGAAGTTATTATTAAATGTATTTTTTTTTCCAAACTAAGCTTAAGGTTAATGCCATTTTGGATTTTTCCTGGATTAAGCCTGTGTTTCTAGGGATTGCCAATGCAGCAACTTTCATAAGTTTCAGCAATCATATTTTTTATATTCAACAAATAAAACCAACAGCGAATCTAAATATCTGACCGATAAAAAACATGAAAAGAAAAGAATAAAAACTGCAGAACTAACCAGAAAAACTGACTGGAAATTTCTTTAAGAATCCACATGGGAGATTCACATCCTTATTTTCATGATCGAAATACGAATATCTCTTCTTAGCACTAAAATTTCCACCAAAACTATCTGCATTTTCCTTCAAATACTTCACGGCCTCAGATCCTAATTCGGTAGAATTCTTTGAAAATTCTTGAATTTCTTGCAAAACCATCCAATAATCTGACAAGAAATAGAACCTTACGTAAATGAAAGGAAATACATTTAAAACAAAGAACTCTTGTGTACATTTAAAGTCGCGCTCCTATAAGAACAATTCTTGTATGCATTGTAATGCAAGATTTTTAAAATGAAAAACAGTCGAATCATATGTGAGACCGAGACCGAGAACTGTTCTCACCTAAGCGCGAGCCTAAATATATTAATGTACAAATATATTACCGGAGAAGAAAACAGGGGAATTGCAAGAAGAGTGAAGAGTGGGAAGGGCATGTCTGTGTTGTCCATAAGAAGAAGGGTAAGTAAAGAGAGGAGATTGAATTGGATCAAAAGGAGAGGATCTTAAAATGCATTTGGTGGAAGAGAGATTTACATAAAGAGCTAAAAACAGAGATGTGAAGAGATAGAATACAGAAAAACAGAGGAGTTTTGATCGGAAGAGAAGTGGTTTCGAAAACTTCGCCTTGGCAGTTGCCATGCCCATAATAGAAACACAGAACTCTACTTCTTAACTTCACCTTTTTTGCATATTTAAAAGATCTTTTCTTTTTTAAAATAGAAAATGTTAAGATTCTAAAAATCCAAGGAGATTTTTAGAGATAATAGATACTTGGTAGGGATATGCTATAATTGAATGAGTAAATGATGAGATTTTGTAAATATTTTAAATAATTTGTGATGATGAAATTTAGTGTAAGATCATTTATACCCACCAGGTTCACGTTTGGGATAGAGGGCTCGGCACGTAATTTAAGAATTTTATTTAAGTATAGTTCCATAAATTATTTTAATTTTTTTCTTTCGAATAAAACTTTAATGTTTAAGTTTTTATTCGAAAAAAGAAAATTTTAAAAATAAGTTATGAAACTATACTTTATACGAGTTTTGAAATACGTGTTAAGCAGTGAATTTAAGAATTTTATTAAGTGTAGTTTCATAAATTATTTTAATTTTTTTTTTCGAATAAAACTTTAATGTTTAAGTTTTTATTCGAAAAAAGAAAATTTTAAAAATAAGTTATGAAACTATACTTTATACGAGTTTTGAAATACGTGTTAAGCACTGAAAAAAAAATATAGATAAATGAAAGGGACGAAGGGAATATAATTCTATAAAAGTAATACACACTCAATTCAATATTGTTTAATATAGACAAAAAATAAACAAATGATATTGCCAATCCAGCCCATTTACAGGTGCAACTAAGATCCAGCTCATCCGTTTTGTTTGAAACACCAGCCCACACCAATCTATCTAGTTGGGGCCCTCGTTTCTTCCTTCAACTTTAAGAGGAACTGAAAATTCGAAGACAAATTATTAAAAACACTATTTCTGGTGTTTTTGCGGTTTTACTATTTTTAAAAATATTGAAAGAAGTAAGTTTTGGAATCAAAAGTAACCGAATGCAATTTATTTTTAATTTTTTTCCTGGAAAAATAATTGAAGTTATTTTTACAAATATTTACAAATATTTTCAAAAAATTAATATTTTTACAAAAAAAATTTAAAAAAATTATAATTTTGTAAAATACTTTAAAAACCATTTTTTTGTAAAACAATTTCGGCCTTTAATTATTTTTGAAAAAAACCCAAATTCAAATGCAATTTTTCTTGCTGCAAGATTATACTTACGCTTTAAAGTATTAACTAGTGTTTATCCGTATTATGCACCAAAATCCCCCATCTTAAATTTTTTAAAATAATTATAAATATATTAAATAACGGACCTCATATTAATTTTTTTCCACATATTTTTACTAATATTTTATGTTGTTACGACAGAAAATGAAGTTGAAGTGTTATTTATCCAAATAGGCATGCATGTATTAATAAATATAAATTATGTTATTGATTGCTAAGAAAATAAATATTTTTGATTAAATATATAATGCATAAAATATTGATTGAACAGATAAATAAAATGTTATCATCATAACAAAATGACATTAAAATACGATATTAAAATTTGTTTGAAATATAACATCAATTTTTAAAATAATAAGAATGTTGAACGTAGTAAAACATTTAGATTTATACTTCTTATTAATTTCATTATCATCTTCATTTGTTCCCGATTTTGACTCTAGATTATCATCAATAAAATTATGGTAAAGAGTTTAAGAAAAATAATATTTTCGAAGCTTTTGATTTATTGAATATGATGTTTCATGCTCGGATTTGACACGATTTTGCCACATTTGCAATTGTATGTATGGTTAATAATACAAAGTTCCCTTGCACATAGATCACATTTTTGACACTACAAACATATCGCCTCCATTACATTAAGATTTTAAAAGTTCAATATTGGGAAATTGGGGAGTCTAATAACTGCACTTTATTGATAAATAAATAAAGAAAAAATTAATAATACTAAGACTTTTTATTTTATTATATTTATAAGTAACACACTATAACATTGTTAGAATTACTCTTAATTACGTAATTGTAAGAGATACGAGGTATTTAAAATAAATTGAGCACAATATTTTGTTCACTAGCGTCTTTCGGCCCCTCGAATATATTGTCTTCATAACCCGCAACGTGTGACATAAATTAATCTAAGCACATTTACAAATTACAACTACAATGCATGGTCAGGATAGTCGGTAAACTGCAATTAATTATTTTGTTACTGTGACACGCGTCCCGCAAGCGAAGTGAACTATGGACACGTGTTATCCCTGTATAATACGTGGCAGTCACCGGGATTGAGCATTTTTTTACAACAGGATTGAGCAAATCCTGTTATGTCTGTCTATGTCTATGAGTCTATCTCACAGTTCTTTTCAGTCGCATTTCCATAGATGTGTTCTCAGTTTCAGACATATATGGATCATCCATTTGTTCTACTCATGAGATTGAGGTCTTTTATATTTTCAATTGAAATTTCTTCTTCCAGCAGCGTTTTCACAGGACTAAAGTCGGTAACATACTGTTAGTTTCTGTGAAAGAAAGAGATTTGTGAAAGGAAAAGAAGAATTTCATTCATTGAAAAGTTACTTACAAGAGAAGCAAGATAGATGTTATATACAAGTTTTCAAGTCTAACTAATCTATAACTAACTATTGGCGGGAACAACTTGAACTAACTAATTCTGTTACTTTATGTACAAAGCTAAAAGATTAATTAATATCTTGTGATTGTATATCACCAATACCCTCCCTCAAGATGGGAGATGGATGCTGTGGAAGAGTAGACAATCCCAGCTTGGAAAGAAGATCTTTGAAATGTGGAGAAGGAATGATCTTGGTAAACACATCAGCAAGTTGACTAGTTGTAGGTAAATAAGTGAGCTGAAGTAGACCTTCAAGAACTTTATCACGGGTAAAATGGCAATCTATTTCGATGTGCTTAGTCCGTTCATGAAAGACCGGATTCTTAGCTATATGGATTGCGGACTGGTTATCACAGTGAAGAGTAACTGGTTGTAAATTTTGCACCCCAAGTTCTGTCAACAACCTGACTGTCCAAGATACTTCTGCAGCTGCAGAAGCCATAGCCCTATACTCTGCCTCAGAAGAAGATCTAGACACTGTGCTTTGTTTTTTTGATTTCCAGGAGACAGGAGAATTGCCAAAGAGTAATATATACCCTGTCACAGACTTTCTTGAATTAGGACATGAAGCCCAGTCTGAGTCAGAAAAAGCCTGTAGAGTGAGGCTAGTAGAAGCATGAAGCTTGATCCCTTGACCAGCAGAATGTTTAACATACCTGAGTGTATGCAACAAAGCTTGATAATGAGGTAGTCGTGGCAAATGCATGTACTGACTGAGCATTTGTACTGTAAAAGCCAAATCTGGACGTGTGTTGGTGAGATAATTCAGTTTACCTACTAAAGATCTGTAGAGTTCAGGATTTGAGTAAACTTCACCATCTGTGTCATTTAACTTTATGTTGAGAGGTAGTGGAGTCACTGCATTCCTAGAAAGATCATCTGGAACCAACTGTAGCAATTCCTTGGTGAACTTGCCTTGACTGAGAACTATGCCAGTGTCCAGATAGGAGATTTCTAGCCCCAGAAAATAATTGAGGAGGCCCAAGTCCTTGATACTAAATTTAACATCCAGGTGATGTTTAAGGGCTTCAATTTTGGACAAGTTGCTGCCTGTGACTATAATATCATCAACATATACGGCTACTATGGTAATATCTTGTGCATCTTTGTGAAGAAATAGACTGTAATCATTCTTACTTTGATAAAAACCTTGATTAAGCAACTCAGTCATCAATTTCTCATGCCAATTTCTGGAAGCCTGCTTAAGACCATAGATTGATTTTTGTAGCCTGCATACCTGATTAGGTAAATGATCAATACCTTCTGGTACCCTCATATACACTTCCTCATGAAGATCCCCATGGAGGAAGGCATTATTAACATCCAATTGGTAGAGTTTCCAGTGTCTTGAAGCAGCTAAAGCAATAATGCATCTGATTGTACTCATCTTAACTACTGGAGAGAAAGTCTCCTCATAGTCTATCCCAAACTTCTGAGTAAACCCTTTTGCAACTAAACGTGCCTTGCACCTTTCTAATGTGCCATCAGATTTAAGTTTCACCTTGTAGACCCATTTGCAGCCAATAGGCTTCTTACCAGGAGGAAGATCAACTAAAGTCCAGGTGTTGTTACTCTCTAAAGCTTTTATTTCTTTTTGCATGGCCTCTATCCATAAAGGATGAGAAGAAGCTTCTAAGTAAGTACGAGGTTCAGATATTTCAGAACATTTACTGAGAAAGGAGTGATGTACAAGTGGAAGTTTATCACTAGAAACTAAGTTACACCAGTGATGTGATGTAGAAGAAGAAGGATTGTGTGAAAAATTACAATGAAAATCTTTAAGATAAGAAGGCTGATTTCTCACCCTTCCTGAATGTCTAACAGGAAGATGAGAACTAATATCTGTAACTGTTGTGGAGGGAGTATCATGTACAATATCAGATGTAGTTGAAGAACTATGTTCAAAAGAAACTGGTTGAGTGAGAGGTGAAGGCTCAATGTAGTCAGAATTAGGTGCTGTCATGACAGGTAAAAAAGTTGATTGACTGGGAACCATTTGTGGGATACTGGAAAGATGAAAGGGAAAATGCATTTCATAAAAGATTACATCTCTGGAAATGACAACCTTATCAGTGTTAAGATCTAAAACTTTATAGCCTTTAGTATGAGGTGGATAGCCTAAGAAAACACAAGGAGTAGATCTTTGGTCAAACTTGGTTCTCTGAACTTTACTAGTAGCAATATAGCACAAACAACCAAAACATCTCAAATGTGCCAAAGAGGATTCAGAATTTCTAAGTTTAAAATAAGGAGTACATAGATTGATACTTTTGAGTGGCATCCTATTGATAAGATAAGTTGCACAAAGAACACAATCTCCCCAAAACCTTGCTGGAACTCTAGACTGAATATACAAGGACCTAGCTGTTTCTAAAAGATGTCTGTGCTTTCTTTCCACAACACCATTTTGTTGTGGAGAATAAGCACAGGTGGTCTGACTGACAATTCCCTTAGACAAATAGAACTGTTTTAATCTACCAGCAACTAATTCTGGAGCATTATCAGATCTTACACACTGAACAGAAGAATGAAACTGAACTGTAGCATAATTGATAAAGTTTTCCATGACTTCAGCAACATCAGATTTTTGTTTCAACAAATGTACCCATGTAAAACGACTAAAATCATCAACAATTGTTAAAAACTGATTACAACCAGACTGAGTTTTGACTTTGTAAGGCCCCCAAACATCAATATGAAGTAATTGAAAAATACCTGTAGTTTTGATACTACTAGTAGGAAACATAGATCTAGTTTGTTTTGCCAAAGGACAAACTTGACAAATGTGAGTATCAACAAAAGACTGAATGTTATGAGAAGGAAAAAGTAGTTTAATTTGAGAGATTGGTAAGTGGCCTAGCCTCATGTGCCAGAGCTGAGCTGGAGTAAGGGTGGTGTGAGAATCTTGATTATGTGAAGAAGACAACCCAAGTTTCTGCATCTTTGTCTCTTCAACACTATACAAGCCATTTCTCAAACTACCAAGAAGAATCTGTGGACCTTTCAGAGAATGGTCCTGAAGAAAGCATTGGTCATTAGTAAAGATCAAATGAGAATTTAGATCTTTACACAGTTTATGAGCAGAAATTAACTTGAACTGAAAAGCAGGGACATGAAGAACATTGAATAAAGTTATCCCATTAGAAAGAATAACAGTGCCAACATGTAAGACTTGAATCTTAGATCCATCAGGAATTGTTATTGAATTATCAGTGTCAGAGGCAGGTATATAAGTATCAAAATCAGTTAATGTAGGACAGATATGATCAGTTGCCCCACTGTCAATGATCCAATTAGAAAATGAATAGGAAAGAAGACAGGCTTTATCTGACAACAAAGCAATATGATCACAATTGCTAGTAGAGACATCTGTAGGTGCAAAACCATTAAGATTTTGTTTTTGAAGCAGATCCATCAATTGTTTGTATTGATCCACAGAAATGCCATTGATTTCAGAGGGATTAGTTGAAGAACTTTCAGGAGTATTCTGCTCTGAGAAGTCAGAAGTAGCATGTTGTGTAAAAGCAGCAATTCTCTTATCTTTGTTCTCTTTGAAGTTGGGTGGATACCCATGAATTTTGAAGCACCTGTCAATGCTATGACCAGGAACTTTGCAATGCGTACAATAATAGTGAGAGCCAGGCTTGTTTCCCATTTTCTTGACATCAGAAATGAAGTTCTGTCTAGGAGTAGAAGAATTAGAGAACTTTCCCTGAGAACTTCCCTGAGAAGAACCAGAATAATGTCTGTAACCATTTCCATTATTCTTGTTGAAAGTAAATGCAAGTGATTCAGCACCAGTAGACGATTGAGACATTTCTTTATGTCTTTCTTCTTGAGCAAACAACCTGTAGGCCTGAGAAACATTTGGCAAGGGTTGCATCATTAGCAAATTGGTTCTGATAGAAGCAAAAGTATCATTCACTTTCATCATGAACTGAAGTAGCTTCTGCATTTGTTCCCTCTGTTGAATTCTTTGAGTCAGATCACAAGTGCACTTGTTGCAAGTGCAATGAGGTAGAGGATTTGCATCTGAAATACCATCCCAGAGAGTCTTCATTTGTGTATAAAATTCAGAAATGCTTTGAGAGCCCTGTGAAACTTCTGAGATCCTTTGCTCCAATGAATATACTTGAGTCATGGACGCATAACCAAAACGATCTTCCAAATCAGACCAGATTTCTTGAGCAGTAGGAAGAAACAAGACACTTTTGGCAATTGTTTCTTCCAGATTAAAAATCAGCCAGGAAATAACCAAGTCATTACATCGAGACCAAGCTTTGTATTCAGGAGAAGTAGGCGCAGGAGTTACAATAGTTCCATTCACAAAAGCGAGCTTGTTCTTTGCAGATAGAGTTAACATCATAGACCTTTTCCAGTTGTTAAAACCATTTCCGTCAAACTTAACTGACACAAGTTGAGTAGAAGAAGCATATGATGGATGGATATAGTAGACGCTAGAAGAATCTTGATTGCTTTGTGAAATAACTGGCGTTGTCATTTTGTATTTGGTTGCGGAAATTTATCAAACAGTTTATAGGCTAAAGATTGCAGACTAGGTGAAAACAGAATTTGATGTGTTTACTATCCAAAACACAGAATCAAGACAATTGACGAAGAACTAAGCAATACTTTCAGAAACAAACAAGATCAAAGTTCCGTATCACGATCAAGAAACAAAAAAATGTTTCAGAGAAAAAATATAGAGACGATCGCTAAAGATTTTCAAGAAATGTCAGAATAATAATCTTGAAAAACAAGATTCTTCAGATTGATTAGTACAGAAAAAAAAACCTGATATAAGCTGAAAAGAACAGAAAAGAACGATGAAGAAGACGATCTTTGGAAGAAGATGATCTTCTAGACTGTAACGAGAACGACGACGATTCAACGATGATGAACTACCAAGCTCCGTGAAACAAACTGTCTAGCTCTGATACCATGTTAGTTTCTGTGAAAGAAAGAGATTTGTGAAAGGAAAAGAAGAATTTCATTCATTGAAAAGTTACTTACAAGAGAAGCAAGATAGATGTTATATACAAGTTTTCAAGTCTAACTAATCTATAACTAACTATTGGCGGGAACAACTTGAACTAACTAATTCTGTTACTTTATGTACAAAGCTAAAAGATTAATTAATATCTTGTGATTATATATCACCAATACATACTAACATTTCTTCTTTGCTTGAATTTTTTTAGAGTAGTGCTAAGAACCTCAAAATTTATTCCCAAAATATTTACAAAATGATGTGGATGACACATGATTTTTTTTAATTCGTGGACGCATATTAATGCACGCAGAATTACATATTATTTTTAGAAAACTTACTATTTTGAACTCATTTGGTAATAATTTTTGGGAATAATTTTGGAGCCTTTAACATTTCTCATTTTTTTTAAGGCATTTAATTGCGTGATACACGCGAAAGTTCCGTGATCAAGAGGTAAAAAAATATGTCAAATCATACATTTGCATTAGTTAAATCTTAATTGTGAACCAACACATTGTATGAATGAATTCACTAGAACAAACTACCCGCTTTAAATTCATGACTACACATATACATATGTTGTCAATACGTGATCTTTCCGTTGTCATAAAATTTGGCCTCAATTTTATTTTGTTAATTGTTTACATGGTCTTTTATGAAATATATGAGGTATTGGTGAGAACTATTAAAATATTTAAAATTATGTTTAAATAACTAGAGTTAGTACGTTTCCGTTGAATGTTAGGCCAAAAAATTTACAACTTGTTTTAGATACTGAATACGTGATATCCTTTGCATTTTATCGTAAGATTTAAGCAGTAATTGTTGTAATCTATTATATCTATTATATATATATATATATATATATAGAGTAAGGTTCAAGAGAGAACCCTCTTAAAAAGGGAACCAAGGAACTTTTTACTATCTATTTAAATATATAAAATATTATAATATTAATATTATATTAATAATATACTAACAAAAAATATATTATAAAATATATTAAAAAAATTATTTACAAATAATTAATATATTAATATATAAAACACATAATTACAATATAAAACAAACTAATAATATTATTAATAATATCAATAATATATTATTATTAATATATTATTAATAATATATTTTGATATTATTCATAATAATATATTATTAATAATAATTAATTTATGTTTATTTATATTATTATAATATTATATAATTATAATATATATAATATTAATAATATATAATATATAATTTAATATTATATATTAAATTATTATATCATAATTTATTATATTATATATATTTGTTAATGTTGATGATCAAAGAGCTCTCAATTGTGTCATTTTTGGCAAAATAATAGATTTTTTGAAATCCAATTTTAATATTTTGGTGAATCACCGGTAAAAGGTTATAAGTCAGGTAATTGTTTTTTCAATATATATCCAAATATATAGTGTAATAAATAAATAAAATTATAATGAAAAATGTCAATTATATCTTAGATTCAATATTTCTATTAACTCACAAACATATTTTCATGTTAAATTAAATAATTTTATTTTATTTTTAAAAAGCACTTGAAAATATAATATAGAATAAATATTATAAACATATTATCAATAATATAAAAACAAATAAAAATTACAATATAATATTAAAAAATAATATGAACAAAAACTATAATAATAATATAATAATTATAATATTATAATATTAATAAATAATAATAAAAATATAATATTATTATTATATTATAATATAAATAATATATTATTATTATATTATTATATTATTATTATAATATAATAATATATTATTATATTATGTTTTGTTTTATTTCTTTGTTATTATATTATTTTATATTAATATTATTAAAATATTTTATATTTTTTATTTTAAAATATAAAATATTTTAAAATAGCATATCTAATGATTTGTATTTTTTTACTCTTAAAAATCTAAAAAGGGACTGAAGTGCAAATATCAAAATATGTGCTCGTACAATATACCGAGTTTATTTGAATATACTATTACTTTTATTTTCATTAATTATCTCGTTTAAATTGAATGTAAAAAAATTTATAATAAACATGAATTTCATAAGTTTAATATAATAATATTACCAATATATCTATCTTTTGCAGGTGTTATTTTTAATTTGAACATGAGTTGTTTCAGTTAAAAAATATAAAACAGGTAATATCCTTAAAAAGACAATTAGTTACTTATTAAAAATTATATAAAATTATATTACTTTATATATATATGTATATATCGCTTGCATTACTTTTAGAAAATTAGTTGTTTAAGTTAGAAAATATAAAAGCGGTAATGTGTTTTAGCTGAAAAAATAACTGGTTATTTATTAATATTTATATAAAACAATATTACCATTGTATATTTATTTTTCATGTATTATATTTAGAAGATATGTTGTTTTAGTTAGAAAATATAAAACACATAATGTGTTTTAGTTGTCGGTAATAAATATATAATAATATTACCATTTTATAAATATGTTGCCCGTTTTATTTTTAGAAAATGATTTATTTTAGTTAAATAGATATATGAAATAAGTAATATGTTTTAGCTGAGAAAGGTAATTGGTTATTAATAAATTGGTTTCCATATATGTGTCATATTTAGAATATGAGTTGTTTTAGTTAAAAAAATATATAAATAATGTGTTTTAGCTGAAAAGGGTAATCAGTTATAAATATATATATAAAAATAATGTGTTTTAGCTGAAAAGGGTAATCAATTATAAATATATAATAATATTACCATATTATATATATGTTGCCCGTTTTATTTTTAGAAGATTAGTTGATTTAGTTTAAAATTATCAATACTATTATATAATAGACGAAACATTAAAAGTTTGGTCGGTCGGTATGGTACGTTGTGATTTTACTTAATTACCCTTACTTAACTATACTTCGTGTTTTTACTTAATTAACCTTACTTATATAGAAATATATTATTAAATAATAATATTACCTATTTATAACCAATAACTTTTTTTTACCTAAAATACATAATTGTTTCTATTTTTTCTAACAAATTCCCCTACTTTTTCAAATATATCACGAACAATTACCTTTTTTAACTAAAACATGTTAGTTTTTCTATTTTTCCTTACTAAAAGCCCTCCTTTTCCAAAAATATCACGGACACACCTTTAGTTATTTATTTTTAAATCTATTTTAATATTATAATTATTTTTTAAAAGTTTACCTATTTTAACATGCCTGCTTATTTTTCTTAACAAATGCAATTACTAAAAATATTAAAATATAAATAATCAAATACCTATTTATAACCAATTACCTTTTCAGCTAAAACACATTCTAGATTTTTTCTAACAAATTTCCTCCTTTCTCACTAAAATCCATTCCTTTTCTAAAAATATCACGGGCAAACCCTTTACTTATTTATTTTAAAATGTATTTAAATACTTTTAATTATTAAATTTTAAAACCTCATTTTCCAAAAATATCACGGGCATTAACTTTTTTAAACTAAATATATGTTACATTTTTTATTTTTCCTTACTAAAACCCCTTCTTTTCCAAAAATATAACGGGCAAACCCTTACTTATTTATTTTAAAATATGTTTTAATGTTTTTAATTAATTAAAAGTGTTTAGCTATTTTAACATGCCTACTTATTTTTTTTAACAAATACAATTAAAAAAATAATAATAAAATAACATTCAACAATCCGTGTTTCACACGGGTTTTAAGCTAGTATATATAACAGGTAATGTATTGAAAAAGGTAATTGGTTATTAATAAATTGGTTATAGATAGGCCCGTGAATCGGCCCAAATACCGACCGACCGACGACCGACCAAAACTTTTAATGTTTCGTCTTTAATAATATAGTATAGACTAGCTTATATCCCGTGCGATGCACGGTCTTCTTTAATATTTTCTTATTTTTTATTTAGATTTTAGTTATTATATATATAATTTGATAAAATTTTAATATATATATATATATATATATAGGGGAAAGATCCAGAGAGAACCCATCTTTTTGAGAGAAAGAGAACCTATCTTTTTGAGAGAACCGAAAGAACTAATCAATCACCCTTAATTTCCCACATCATCCAACGGCTGATATGTTTTAAAGATTTACTATAATACTTTTATTAGTACTTAAAGATTCTTTTAAGTGTTTTAATAATTTTATAAGATTCTTTTAAGTGTTTTAATAATTATATTAAAATTAGGATTCTGTTAAGTATTCTATAAAGTATTTTATAATATTTTTCAAAATAAAATTTATTTATAATAAATTTCAATTGATAATCAAGATTCTTTTAGGTGTTTTATTAAGATTCATTAATTATCTATATTATTATATTAAAGACGAAACATTGAAAGTTTTGTAGTCTGGTCATGAAAGTTTTTGTAGTCTGGTCACTCCATTTATAGCCGTTAGATATTTCTGATCAAATTGATGAGAACCGTTAGATAAAATATTAAAATTATTACATAGAATATATTTTCTATTTTTCCTAACTAAAAGATCTCATTTTCCAAAAATATCGCAGACAGTTTCATTTAATACAATAACATAATAAGGTTATAATTGCTAATAACTAACCCATTATCTTTTTTAGCCAAAATATATATTCTTTTTTATATTTTCTAACTAAAATTTCTACTTTTCTATTTTTCCTAAATAAACCTCTCATTTTCCAAAAATATCACGAACGGTTCTATTTAATAAAATAAAATAAAAATATTATAATTATTAATGACTAACCGATTTGATTTTTTTTCAAAACGTATATTCTTTTTTATATTTTCTAACAAATATTTCTCCTAACTAAAACCTCAAAAATATCACGGGCTATTCCATTTAGTAGCATAAAATACTAATATTATAAATCTATCTATATATATATTATATTATTAAAGACGAAATATTAAAAGTTTTGGTACCTGTCTTTTGGTATGGTACTTGCCTTATTTAATTATTATAAAAAAATTATAATAAGTTACCCTTTAAGTTAAAATACATTACTATTGTTTTCTAAAAAAATCATGGACAATTTCCTTTTCAGCTAAAACATGTTACTTTTTCTATTTCCCTTACTAAAATTCCTCATTTTCTAAATATATGAGCAAACCCTTACTTATTTATTTTAAAATCTATTTTAATACTTTTAATTGGCAATTACATTTCCCCTCTTTTTCTAGAAAATCACGGAAAATTACAATTTTCAGCTAAAACATGTTATATTTTCTATTTTCCTTACTAAAATCCCTCAATTTCTAAATATATCAGTGATCGATATCCAAATTTCTGGACTTTTAAAATCGAATATCGGATAGGAAATTAGGATTATCCGGTTTTTGGATTTTTATGCTCACCCCTATATATCACGGGCAAACCCTTACTTATTTACTTTAAAATCTATTTTAATACTTTTAATTGACAATTACCTTTTTCAACTAAAAATGTCACCTTTTCTATTTTTCTTACTAAAACTCCTCTTTCCCAAAAATATCACGGGCAAATCGTTACTTTTATATTTTAAAATTCAATTAAAACATGTTATTTTCTATTTTTCTTACTAAACCCCCTCTTTTTCCAAAATATCACGGGCAAACCGTTATTTATTTATTTTAAAATCTATTTTAATACTTTTAATTATTTTAAAAAGTTTAACACGTCTACTTATTTTTTTTAACAAATGCAATTAATAAAATATAAAATATAAATAATAAAATTAACAATTATTAAAATTAATCCATGCATCGCACGAGTTTTAAACTATATTATTAAAGACGAAACATTAAAAGTTTGGTAGTCGGACGGACGGTCGGTACTTAGTGATTTTACTCAATTACCTTTACTTATTTTCTTAAAAAACTATCACTAAATAATAACATTATTTATAACCAATTACATTTTCGGTTAAAATACATTACTTTTGTTTATTTTTTTCTAACAAAATCTTATCTTTTTTAACAAAAACATGTTACTCTTTCTATTTTTCCTTACTAAAACCCCTCATTTTCCAAAAATATCACGGGCAAACCTTTACTTATTTATTTTAAAATCTATTTTAATACTTTTAATTATGGGCACTTTTCAGTTGAAACGTGTTACTTTTTCTATTTTTTCATTTTCCAAAAAAATTATTATTAAATAATAATAAAAATATTACCTAAAATAACAAAAAAATAAAAAAAGAAAATTAATAATACTATAATTATATATTATATAATATTATAATATAAATATTCATATATAAAATAATATATCAACATAATTATTAACCCTAATAATATATTAATATATTTTATATTAATATTATTAATTATTAATATATTATTTTTATTTTTATATATTATATTAATATATAATATTATAATTGTTTATAATTATTTATATGTTAATATTATATTAAAACAAGAATATATAATAATATATTAATATATTATTATTATTATATTATTTTTATTATATATGATATATATTATTATAACATATTTTGATATTTGCACTTGATAATATTATTAATAATATATTAATAATAAACATAAATTAATTATTATTAATAATATTAATAATATATTATTATGTTTTATAATATATTAATATTGATATTTTTTCATAATTTTTTCATATATTTTTTTAAATTTAAAAATGAATCTTTGTTTGTAAGTAATTAACTTTTTGGGACTATTAGGATGATATACAACTATTTATATTTTTATTTTTATTTAATAATATAAATAAAAATAAAAATATAAATTATAATAAATACAAAATTATAATAATATAATATAATAATATATTAATATATTATTATTATATTATTATATAATATATTATTTAAATATTATATATTATTATATATAATAATATATTATATTATTTATTATATTATTATATTATTATAATTTTGTATTTATTATAATTTATATTTTTATTTTTATTTATATTATTAAATAAAAATAAAAATATAAATAGTTGTATATCATCCTAATAGTCCCAAAAAGTTAATTACTTACAAACAAAGATTCATTTTTAAATTTAAAAAAATATATGAAAAAATTATGAATCTGCTTATGAATCTTTTATATATTATAGTAATTCATTATATTATTTTTATAATATAATATATATATTATATATATATATATTTATATTGTTTTTAATAATATTATATAATATATAATATTATTATATTATTATTTATAATAATATAATTTTTTACTATTATGTTACATTATAATTTGATAAAATTCTAATATATATATATATACCGGATTTATAAATCTAACAATTTAATATCTAAATTTAATATATTCTTGACGTAATCTATAGTAGTATTTTAGATATTAAAATATAAAATATTTTAAAATAACAGATCTAATGATTCGTATTTTTTTACTCTTAAAAATCTAAAAAGGGACTCAAATGTAAATATCAAAATATGTGCCAGTATTGTAATTACATGATTATAGTAAAGAGAGATTAGAGACATCTAGTTGGTTTTGAGACTTTTTTTGACCCAATCGCTCTAACCATAGAACTACAGACTCTGGAAGTGTTGTTTAATGTGTATTGGTATATTCGTTCCTGTTTTATGTATACCATCATGTTATTTTATGTATACATCAGAATTGATTGACACTTAAAATAATTAATTCCTGGAGAAATGTCGTCTTTGATCTTTGATTGTGTTGCAGGAAAATAATGTTCTTAGAACTTGGCAAAACAATAATGTTTGTGGCCGACCCAAAATGCCTAAATCTTTTTAACTTTTTATTTGAATATTTTTTTTTGTTAGCTCATGCTTCTAAACTTCTACATTTTTGGCTAATTTATAGCAACATGTCCTTTAATTTGGTAAAAATATCAGAAGTTATAACTTTAAGTTTTTTAAAACATATGTTTGTGTATTAGAATTGTGCATTTTTTCGAAGTATCAGGGGCACAATTACTCTACTTCAGTACAATCTTCTGAAATGATTTGACACTTGAGGTGAACATCATCATATATGGTTCGGGTAAAAAAAATCATTTAAACACACAAGATGTTTATTGTATCGAAAACTAATGCTAAGTCGTTATTCTTCTTGCGTGAAAATTATGAACTTTGTGTTGCTCTCATGCTCCGTTTGGCTTAAAATAATAAAATTTAAGAAATTGTGAACAGAATAAAATAAGAAAGTCGAATGTAATCTAATGAAAAATATTGAACAAAAATTAAAAAGAAGAAAAAGATGGAGGTGAGAGGAAAAACGGTAAAATAATGGAATGCATTTTCTTAATGATACTTGTGAAGAAAATGAGTAAGTCAATAATTGGCGAGTTGAAATTCTAATTTAGATCATTAACAACTTTGCCATGGTGTATCTTTTTTATTCTGTGTTTCTTTAGCTGTATTGAGTATATTATTAATATCAACATTAATGGAGTCAATAGTTGAAGCATCTCTGGTTTCATATTTTCTTGGTTTTCCATGCCTCTTTCGCTTCATTCCACCCGCATCAACATTTTTACAGCCACCATTTGTAGCATCTCTAGTATCAACTTTTTGGTCGTCCGTGCCTCTTTTCCGTTGTACCCAAATTATTTATACATGGTGTTGGTTTTTGGTCAATGATCATGGTAAAGTGACAACGCTAAATGAGGTTGCAACCAACAAGTTTTTAATTACTAGGATAACATATATTATTTCAGAAGTATCAAATCTAAGTAACATTCCAGAAAACCAAACACAGGAAAAGTATTCAATATAGTTCCAAGTTAAAAAAAAACTACATGGTTCAATGAAGATATTTTATGTTCAAGGTTGACAGATCATCACTCGGTTCAATTAAAGTAAATTTAAGTTTATTGTTGACAGATCATCCGTCGGTACATCTAAGCCTGCAGTGTAGTCCATTGCTATGCTATCGTCCCCAAAGTCAGGAATATCATCTGGTTCAATGATTTCGTCCAAATGTTGCAACAAAATATCGTTAACGTTGTGTTCTGTACTGTTATTTGATATTTCATTACCAACGTCAACGTTAATGGAGCCACTTTCTCGGAGTATCTTTGGGCTCATATTTCCGTGGTCTTCCGCATCTCCTTCTTCCGGTACTTCCCACGTTAACATCCGATTTAATTCCACCATGATGTACCATGAATAATCCTTGAATTCTTTTAAAAGTTGGTGCTTTCATTCTTCTAACAAACATCTGTTTGAAAGTAAGTATGCCGTAACATAAATATTAAAAGAAATATATGGTTAGATATTTATAAGACCGCATGCACTATGAAAAGATGACTAAAAAACACAAAAAAGGTAGATATCTAATTAGCAACCCACTTGTGCCTTTCTTGCGCATATTGAGAGAGATCGAGATGAGGAGAGGATTGTAAAACATTAATGGTAAGAAAATGTTACCAACTTTTGTGATGAGGGTATGAAAGGTGCTTACTTTAAGGCATTGCCTGGATTGTTGAAGATAATCACTTTTACCAAGCCATCACCATGATTACCAGACGAGAAACTAATTAGTTTCTTCATGCTTTATCTCCGTACTAAATATATTTTTCGATCTACAACCTTATTCCCTCAAATGTATTACCTTCTATGAGCATTTCTGTAGAAGTAGTTTCAATACTTTTCGGAATTGATTGTGATCCGGGGAGAAAATTGGGTAACTAGAAGCTATTTAAACATATCATTTATAATGTATATGTGTGGCTTGCAGTTAAGGTTGAAACTGATAGACGTGAGTATCGAGGGTGGCGTGAGTACCGAAGGGGGCGTGAGTACCGAGGGCGACGTGAGTACCAAGGACGGTGTGAATATCAAGGATGTGTTGTGTATATGTAAAAAGAAATTGCGGAGAAAAATCATGCTAATGCGTTTTATGAGGATCTATTCACACTATAACTAAATTATGATATTTATTATAGACGTTTCTTTTTCAAATTACTCACAAAAACTACAAAAGAAGTTACTAAAAACAAATATTACCATTAATATTAGAAGATATTATTATATAATAATATATTGTTATTATATTATAATTATAGTTTCTCTGTGTGTTTTATTTCTTTAAAACACACAGAGAAACTAGGCCACACCCAAGAAATATGACAGGCAAAAGAACAAGTTAACTTTCTTCCTTTTGCCTCAATTTCTAATTAGTGAAACAGAAAACATGTAAAGCAGGGTTCATAAAAATGACAACACAACCCCCATGCTGCGCATAAGGCAAGGGGCAAGGCAAACACATTTAAATATCAATGAGTTAAAACTCAAAGGTTTACAAACACAACCCTTTAGTCAAATGTTAGAATTTTGTTATATACAAGTAGCCAATTTCTTCTCTTCTACAAATTACGAACTGCCCATCTGATACAACAGATAACCAACTATATTTGATGATTTAGCTAATTAATGGAGCTAATAATATCGCCGTTTATTGAGATATTTATATATGTTTAGCCGTTGATTACCTTCTGTCTGTAGCACAATCTTTTATAAAGCCTTTACTGTCTTCGCCCTAACCACCCCGTGCACCCACTGATGACTGACCTACTGCTGCACTACCAACTGTGCCTCCATATTTACAGAGAGGGGAAGGGGGGGGATCTAGTGAGTTAAACAGTCCACCACCAATCTTTATCACCAATAAGGCTGCGATAATGGACATACAGATATCACCATTCACTGTTACATTAAAAATACCAAATGATGGAGATATTTTGTATGTCCGTTGTGGCAGGCCTATTGGTGATTGAGATTAGTACTGGACTCTTTAACTCACGAGATCCACCCCCCCCCCCCCCCCCCCCCGGCTATATGGAGCTTAGTTTTACTGTTCCCTATTCTGTTTTTTCCAATTGTATCCTATAATGAAGGAAAAAAATACCAAGAACTCAAATATATATCACACTTCATGAACTTTATTAGTTACATCCTGCACAAGAACTTACTAAGCTCACATTCTGAGAACTTTGATTCATAAAAAGCATTTATTCCAGACAAGAAGTCAAGAACTATTATACAACCATGGAAAGAAGTGCGCGCATCACTACTTGCGCACACGTTTGCGGAACTAAAAAAGTCTATAAAAAAACATGATCCTCGTAAAATGTTAATTTAGCGATGAATTGATAGAGTGAACTGAGAAGCAAACTTATGATTGAAAAAGGTCAAATTGGCTTTAGTTGTATACCTTCGTGTAGTTGAGCAGATTAGTCAAGGTTGCGGGAGTAGTCCAGCCTTTAAAATGTCCGAGAGCCACCTCCATATGGTACAGCTTCGGTGCCAAACTCAAATCAATTGCGCAGATGTTTTCGCCGTTTGCATATGGCCCCTAGTCACACTCTACCCATTAGTAAACTTCAATTCACAATACCATAGAAACTAAAGGGGCTGCTTTAGGGATGCATGACATCTTTTAGATGTGAAACCACTTACATGTGCCTTAAGGTGTTCATCGAAGGCCTTCAATTCATTAACCAAAGCCTGTTCTGACCCATCACTGGCATCTTTGCTCGTTAAAAATTTAACGAAAGAAGAAAATATTTTTGATCCCCTACAATACCACAGAAGCATTAAGTAACCAAAGGAACTCAGCATGATTAGGTCTGGCCAAACAACTACAGTATGTATCAAGACCTTTTTGTCAACTCAATAATTTTGCTCCAAGGAAATACGATAAAATAATTAAGAACACAACTGATCCTGATAATAGAAACAAACATTATATTATAGTTAAGAAGTGACCACTCTTTGGCATGGATGGTACATCTAAATACATTCTCAAATAAAAGAAATTGCAAGAGCTACTAATTAAATAATACGGAAAGTGGAAAGACAACTTACAAACCACAACACTTCCCTTTAGCTTTAACTATTCCTCGTAAGATACACTTTATAATAATAAAAATGTTAGCGAATATATATTTTCCCATATAACAACCAAAAAGAACTTCAAAATAATTCAAAGTTGTAGTCTTTATAAAAAAAACTATAGCAATCCACTACAAAAAACTATAGCAATCCACACTACTATTTCTTTTAATTTAAATTATTATAATAATAAGTCAGTCAGGAACTTCACAAGAAACATAAGTAATTTTCTAAAGCTTATTAGTACAATTAGACGGGTATTATAACATCACACAGACATACAAACACATGCAGTATATGAATATATAAAGAAAAAGAGGGCATACACAGAGGTAAACTGAGGAGGAATAGCAAGAGAAGGGACAGGGTATCTTTCTTCGAGAAGACCAACAATGACCTCAGAATCAGCTATCCATTTCCCATCTTCCCCAAATTTAATCACTGGCACCTTCCCTTGGTATTCATCTACTAGCCTAAAACGACCCCAAACAATTTATCACAACTATGAATTATCATAAACAGAGAGAGAGAGAGAGGGAGGGAGAGAGAGAGAGAGGGAGGGAGAGGATTATCATAAACAGAGAGAGGGAGAGAGGGAGAGAGGGAGAGAGAGAGAGGGAGAGAGAGAGAGAGAGAGAGAGAGAGAGAGAGAGAGAGAGAGAGAGAGAGAGAGAGACCATTGAGGCTTGTTACTGAAATCAATCAAATGCATCTTATAAGGAACTTCTTTTTCTTCCAAAGTAAGAAGTACCCTTTGACAAAATGGACCTAACATCACAAAAAATTAAACCCCATCAATCCTAAAATCAAGAATCACGTAATTTTAAAACAAACCCATGAATACATACACACACAGACACAGTAATAATGAATGGGATACATACAGTCTCCAAGAACATCAGGAGCACCTACAGCAGCCTTGACACAAATCTCAACAGCCATCTTTGATCTTTTCACAATTGTTTAGTTTAGTTCCTCGTCTCTTACCCCCGCTCAGATGTTTTATGCTTATTTATGGTGTCCAGATACATTCGTGAATATTATCTTAGCTTAGTATTATTTAATTGATACGACGCCGTTCAGTACTTCTTTTCCTTTTTTTGCTAAAATGCGTGATGTGTGCTGCCTGTAGCCTGTGCGGCCTGTGCGTTGCCTTTTTTTTGTTAAGTATGTAATTTTTTATTTGATTATCGCTTTTTATATTTTTCGAATTTATATGTTTATAATTATGTTTTTCTAATATTTTCAAATCTTTTAATCAATAAATTTTGTTATTTATATTGAATAGATATTTGTTTATACATTGTTTGTAATAATAAATATAATATAATATTTTATAGTTAGACAAATATTGTAGGATCCATTTTATTGAAGTTTTGTAAATTTAATATTTAGAAAAAAAATCTATCAAGGAAAATTAAAAAATATAATTAATTCCAAATGAGATCCCAATAGTAATTATGAAGATTCAGTGACAGCCATTTCCATATTTTTTATGAAAAAATACATTTATATCTATACAATCTATACAATATTATTAAAACTGAAACATTAAAAAAGTTTTGGTTTCGGTTTGATTTTCGGTCATTTATTCTATTTAATAAATAATAAAATAATACTCCCTCTGTCCCAACGAATTATATACATGGGGCTGAGCACGGAGACCAAGAAAAGATATAAAAAAAAAAGTAAAATTAGATGAAAAGTGGGTAAAGTGATGGGATCTATCAATATTAAATAATAGATTTGAGATAGTGGAGAAAAATAGTGAGTGTAATAGTGTTTTATATTATTATAGAATAAAGATAGTGGAGAAAGTAGTGAGTGTAATAGTGTTTTATATTATTAAAAGTTACTATTTTTGGAATGTATAGAAATGAGAGGGACATCCCAAAATGGAAAGTGTATACAAATGAATGGAACGGAGGGAGTATAAAAATAGTAACTAAATGATTGTCTTTTACAATTAAAACATTTTTTTCTAACAAAATCTATTACTTCCAAAAATATTATGGGCAATAATCTTTAAATCAAAATATATTATCTTTTATATTTGTTCTCACTTAAATCTCTATTTTCCAAAAATATCAGGTGCAATCGTTACTTATTTATTTTAAAACTTATTTTAATGATTTTAATTATTTAAAAAAAAACTTACCTATTTTAACATGCCAACGTATTTTTTTAACAAATACAATTAATATAATTAAAACACTTCTAAAAATCACGGGTAGTTACTTTTTTAAATTAAAATATGTTAGATTTTCTATTTGTCCTTATTATTTGCCTTTTATAAATAAAACACTTTTTTCTAATAAAATATACTCATTTTTCAAAAATATCATAGACAATTAACTTTAAATTAAAACATATTACATTTTATATTTGCTCTCACTAAAATCTCCATTTTATAAAAATATCAGGTGCAACCATTACTTATTTATTTTAAAATATATTTTAATGTTTTTAATTATTTAAAAAAGCTTACATATTTTAACACGCCAGCGTATTTTTTAACAAATACAATTAATATAAATAAAACGCTTCTATAAATATCATGGGCAGTTACTTTTTTTAATTAAAACATGTTAGTTTTTCTATTTGTACGGGCAATAATCTTTAAATCAAAATATATTACCTTTTATATTTGTTCTCACTAAAATCTCTATTTTTCAAAAATATCAGGTGCAACCGTTACTTATTTATTTTAAAACTTATTTTAATTCTTTTAATTATTTAAAAAAGCTTACCTATTTTAATATGTCAACGTATTTTTTTAACAAATACAATTAATATAATTAAAATACTTCTAAAAATCACGGGCAGTTACTTTTTTTAATTAAAACTAGTCCACTAAGCCGCGCTTCGCAGCGGCCTTATAACATTTTTTCCAATATTTCCAATAAAAATTTATATTATATCAAATAAACATTTATATCATTTTTTTTCATATTGATCTGTGTGACATTTCTTTTAGCCGACACCTGTTGTAAAAATTTCACTTGTCTTGTCATTTATCAGAAGATATTTTAGAAATGCCAAAATAATCCAATTCAACAGGTATCCACTCGTTAAAAATAATTGGATCTGATGGATACCCAACTCATTCCGATTTGATTGAATTTTATCAAACTTGAAATTACGAATATAAATTTAAAATTTATCTTATTTTTTGAACTCGAAAGAGTGTAGATATAGATTTCGATATGGGTGTTAGACTTCCTATAAATATAATTATTATCTTGTGTCATTGACACTAAATTTGTAGTAAAATTGTATTGTAATTACATAGAAGAGACTTATTTTAATATAATTTTTTTCTTATTTATAAATTAGATAGTTAAAGGAGAAATTGTGATTTTTAATATTCAAAATATAAAATCCCAACGTGACAATCTTCCTAAGAATTTACTACTCTTCGTGATGGATCTAACTGATAATTACAAAAAGAAAAACTTTTATTTTAAAAATATAATATCAATTGAAAAGTGTAAAAAACGCATGCAACTATTTAAGAAAATATGTATGACTTATAATTTGGACATCTCCACTATCACTACATTGCATATAAAATTTACACAAATTTGGGTTTTTTAATCACGTAGGAACTCGTAGCTGGTGGTCTAAATTACTCAACCTTGAGTATTTGTTCGAAAATTCATGAAGTTTGAATTACCGCACTCAACCATTCAATAAAACAAAATTTTAATTGTAGTATATGTTATAAGTTTTGACAAAAAAAATAATGGAAGTCGAGGTACATCTCTAGTATTTACCCTCAGTTTAAAATCAAATAACTATCAAATATATTACATATAAGAATCAAACAATAAAAGTTAATTGATAAGATAAAAATCAAATAACTGAAATTAATTACATGTAAAAAGAACATACATTAATTTGAACAAAGATAATCGAAAAATAAAGAGTCCGGTGCAAACAAACCTTAATTATTGGAATTGATTCATGACATGTGCTTGTACAAATTACTAAATAAAAAACATTCATAATACCATTGAGAAATTTGCCTACAAAAGTTTGTATTCGGCCTGTTATTTATATACTTAATTATACTAATTAAAATTCAAATGAAATTTAAGTTAGTTGAAAAAAAAATTATACTTGTATAATTAAATTCTAAACTGGATTGATTTTTATATGTTTATTATTTTTCCTATAAATTCAAATGTAAATAAGAAAATTCAGTTTTATGTAATTAAAATTGAGGACTCCAGTTATGTAATTTGATTATGTTTATAATTTTTAGAGAACTTGTCTTTTAAAATAGGAGTTATAAAAGGAAATATTAAAAGATTTTGATGTTTTTCTCTAAAAAATAGGAGCTAAATTAGAAAGTTTTGATTTTAATTATTTAAAATAGAGTAGCTCTAGAAAAAGATAAATATACGAAAGAATAGAATTCTTTCCTTCATTAAAACAAAAAAAAATATAATAATCCAAAAAATCTAAAAATATACTAATAATTATATATAATTATATTATAATAATAATATTATAATATATTATAATAAACATATTATATAATTCTAATATTATATTAATATTATATAATATATAATATATTCTAATATTATATAATATATTTTTTTTTATTTATTGTATAAAGTTTTGAGATTTTATTAGGGTTGAAATTTCTATTTTTTTAAAAAAATATATTAAAAATACTACTTTAGTACATCAAATCTTAAAAAAAATTAAATTTTATAATAGTTTATTAGACTTTAACATTAATTTTGAACTTTTTTTGATTTTTTGAGATTTTATTAGTTCTGAAAATTCTATTTGTTTTTTTTAAAAATATACTACTTTAATACTTCAAATCTTAAAAAAACTTTTAAATTTTATAATAGTTTATTTGTATTAGAGACTTAAAGAAGAGTTATTTTTCGGGAATTGGTATGTTTTGCTACGTTTTGGCATTTACTCTACTCCTTAGAAGTTTTTGTTTTGCTCAACACAAATAAACGTTACTGAACTTAGCAATGGTTTCTGGTCTCAATAATATGTTCTAGTTGCAAAGCATCTTGTTTCGGTAATAATTTGTTTAGAGATAGCATTGTTGATTTTATTTTTTTGAAAAATACTATGTAGTATTGTTTTAGATTATTTTTATTAGAGCTTTCAATTCCTAAGCCTTTTTTTTTCCAGAAATTTATGAGCTGTCAAGTATGGACATGAAGGTGTTGAAACAATGGAGGCAGATGATCAACTGGATTTACATAGTATGACAATTACTATTAATAATTAAAGTAATAAACGATATAATTTATTCAAACTATATGAAAGATAATGCTTGTTAAATATGTATTTAAACCATTGTTAAAAATTTAAATAAAATTAATTCTGATAAAGAAGGCATGATCGAAGCCAAATCCTGGAAATTAAATCAACTCAAATTAGCAGATCCAATTACGTTCAAATACCCATCAAAGTGCCAAGCAATCCTAATAACATTATAAGTTATCCTAATAAATATGATATGATAAATGAATTGAATTAATTAATGTTGCTGAAGTTGCATCTATTTTTGACGTTTGTTACGATGTTCATCATCGTTACCAGTTGTCAAAGGAGGCACTTCATATTATAACAACAATAAAACATAAAATAACTAAAAGAGGTAATTATTAATATATTAATAATAAATATAAAATAGAACATATTATTAATATAAATAATATATTATAATATATAATATCAATAATATATTATTATTAATTTATGTTTATTATTTATATATTATTAATATATATTTTATTATATATTATTTTATATATATATTAATATATTTTATATTAATATTATTAATTAGGGTTAATAATATATTATATTATAAATATATATTATTATATATATTAGGGTTTGTTATAATATTTTGTGTTTTTTTAAATAATTATATATTTATATTATATAAATTATTATTATATTATATATTATAATTATTATAATATATATAATTTTTTTATATTATTATTATATTATTATTAATAATATTATATATTATTATTATTTTATATTTTTATTAATTGTTTTTATATTATTATTATATTATTTTTAGATAATTATAAAATATTATATATTTTTTTTGTAATCTAAAAAAGGGACTCAAGTGCAAATATCAAAATATGTGCTTGTTCAATATACCGAGTTTATTTGAATATACTATTACTTTTATTTTAATTAATTATCTCGTTTAAATTGAATGTTAAAAAAATTATAATAAACATGAATTTCATAAGTTTAATATAATAATATTACCAATATATCTATCTTTTGCACATGTTATTTTTAATTTGAACATGAGTTGTTTCAGTTAAAAAATATAAAACATGTAATATTCTTAAAAAGATAATTAGTTAATCTATACTATATTATTAAAGCCGAAACATTGAAAGTTTTGGTTTTCGGTTAACGGTCGATTTTTGGTTTTCGGTACTTTTTCTAATTAATAAATTAATAATACTAGCTTAAAACCCGTGTGATGCACGGATTGTTAATTGTTATTTTATTATTATTATTTTAATATTTTATTAATTGTAACTGTGCAAAAAATAAGTACGCATTTTAAAATAACTAAAACTTTTAATTAATTAAAAACATTAAAACTGATTTTAAAATAAATAAGTATGGGTTTGTCCGTTATATTTTTGGAAATGAGGAGTTTTAGTAAGAAAAAAATAAAAAATGTAACATATATTTAGTTTAAAAAGGTTAATGCCCGTGATATTTTTGGAAAATGAGGTTTTAAAATTTAATAATTAAAAGTATTTAAATACGTTTTAAAATAATTAAGTAAAAGGTTTCCTGTGAAATTTTTGGAAAAATAATGAATTTTAGTGAGAAAAATAGAAAAAGTAAATTGTAAAAGACAATTTCCCGTGATATATTTAGAAAAGGAGGGATTTGTTCGAAAAAATATATAATGTGTTTTAGCTGAAAAAGTAATTGGTTATAAATAGGTATTTGATTATTTATATTTTAATATTTTTAGTAATTGCATTTGTTAAGAAAAATAAGTAGATATGTTAAAATAGGTAACTTTTAAAAATAATTATAATATTAAAATAGGTTTAAAAATAAATAACTAAATGTTTGTCCGTGATATTTTTGGAAAAAGAGAGATTTTAGTAAGGAAAAATAGAAAAACTAACATGTTTTAGTTAAAAAAGGTAATTGCTCGTGATATATTTGAAAAAGTAGGGGAATTTGTTAGAAAAAATAATGTATTTTAGGTGAAAAAGGTAATTGGTTATAAATAGGTAATATTATTATTTAATAATATATTTCTATAAATAAGTAAGGTTAATTAAGTAAAAACTAATTAAGGACAATTAAGTAAAATCACAACGTACCATGACCAACCAAAATTAAAAACTAATTAAGGGCAATTAAGTAAAATCACAACGTACCATACCGACCGACCAAATTTTTAATGTTTCGTTTATTATATAATAGTATTGATAATCAAAATTCGGGAAAATTTAATCTACATTAATATTTCACTATATTTTACTACATAAAAATCAAATAATATTGAAATCAAATAATATTGAAATGTGGGATATAATTTGTTTAAATTTAGGATATACTGTTACAAATATAATTCTTTCTTTTTAGGATAACGAAAGCTATTACAAATCAAATCTTTAATGGAATTGTATTATTGTCAAGTTACCAAAATAGTAACTAGATGATTGGCTTTTATAATTAAAATATATTTCTTCTAACAAAATCTACTACTTTTCCAAAAATATCATTACAATTATCTTTAAATTAAAACATATTACCTTTTATATTTATTATTACTAAAATCTATGTTTTCCAAAAATATGAGTCGCAATCCTTACTTATTTATTTTAAAACCTATTTTAATACTCTATTTAATAAATAATAAAATAATATAAAAATAGTAACTAACTGATTGCCTTTTATAATTAAAACATTTTTTCCTAACAAAATCTACTTTTTTTCCAAAAATATCACGGGCAATTACCTTTAAATTAAAATATATTACCTTTTATATTTGTTATCACTAAAATCTCTATTTTCCAAAAATATCAAGTGCAACCCTTACTTATATATTTTAAAACTTATTTTAATACTTTTAATTATTTAAAAAAAACTTACCTATTTTAACAAGTGAACGTATTTTTTTTAACAAATACAATTAATATAATTAAAACACATCATCACTAAAATCCCTATTTTCCAAAAATATGAGGTGTAATTCTTACTTATTTATTTTAAAACCTATTTTAATACTCTATTTAATAAATAATAAAATAATATAAAAATAGTAACTAGCTGATTGTCTTTTATAGTTAAAACATTTTTTTCTAACAAAATCTACTTCTTTTCCAAAAATATCACGGGCAATTACCTTTAAATTAAAATATATTACCTTTTATATTTGTTATCATTAAAATCTCTTTTTTCCAAAAATATCAAGTGGAACTTATATATTTTAAAACCTATTTTAATACTTTTAATTATTTAAAAACACTTACCTATTTTAACAAGTGAACGTATTTTTTTAACACATAAAATTAATATAATTAAAACACATCTAAAAATATTACGTGCAGTTAATTTTTTTTAATTAAAACATGTTAACTTTTCTATTTGTCCTTATTTAAAAAACTTACTTATTTTAACATGTCAACGTATTTTTTTAATAAATACAATTAATATAATTAAAACACTTCTAAAAATATCACGGTTAATTACTTTTTTTAATTAAAACATGTTAGATTTTCTATCTGTCCTTATTATTAATATTATTTTATTATAAATAATATTAATAATACTTCATTTATCTTCCTTAGCCCCATCTGTATTTTTTAATATTTTTTATGTTACAATTAATATTTAAGTTTCTCATTTTATAATTTATCAGATTAATATTATTATTTTTTAATATTTTCCGTTCATATTAATTTTTTTAATTTATTATTTTTTAAGACTTGCACGGGTTAGTATTAATGTATTTGTTAAAAAAATGATGTTCCTGAGATTATTTTTCTGACATACCATTATGAAGTTATCATATCTTATGCACACGGGGATATATTTTCAGTTAAAAAATTATTAACTTTCCTTAATATATTATACATTTATAAATATAATATTTTTATTAAGATACACATGACATGTGTCGGTCTAACATTAGATCTTATTCTATTAGCTCAGATAAATTTCATGAGATAATCTCAGAAATATTATTCTCATTTATTAATTATATATTTCGTATCTATACTATCAATCTATACTATCAATCAATCAATACTATTATATAATAGATGAAACATTAAAAGTTTGGTCGGTCGATATGGTAGGTTGTGATTTTACTTAATTGACCTTTCTTAAATTTGTGTTTTTACTTAATTAACCTTACTTATTTATATAAATATATTATTAAATAATAATATTACCTATTTATAACCAATTACCTTTTTCACTTAAAATACATTATTTTTTTTATTTTTTCTAACAAATTGCCCTACTTTTTCTAATATATCACGTGCAATTACCTTTTTTAACTAAAACATGTAAGTTTTTCTATTTTTCATTACTAAAACCCCTCATTTTCCAAAAATATCACGGACAAACCTTTAGTTATTTATTTTTAAACCTAATATTATAATTATTATTTTTAAAGTTTACCTATTTTAACATACCTACTTATTTTTCTTAACAAATGCAATTACTAAAAATATTAAAATATAAATAATCAATTACCTATTTATAACCAATTACCTTTTCAGCTAAAACACATTATAGATTTTTTCTAACAAAGTCCCTCATTTTCTAAATATATCACGGAAAATTGCCTTTTTCAATTTACTTTCACTAAAATCCATTATTAACCCTTTACTTATTTATTTTAAAACGTATTTAAATAATTTAAATTATTAAATTTTAAAATCTCATTTTCCAAAAATATCACGGGCATTAACTTTTTAAACTAAATATATATTACATTTTTTATTTTTTCATACTAAAACCCCTCTTTTTCCAAAAATATAACGGGCAAACCCATACTTATTTATTTTAAAATTTGTTTTAATGTTTTTAATTAATTAAAAGTGTTTAGCTATTTTAAGATGCCTAATTATTTTTACTAACTAAAAAAATTAATATATTATATTATTAATAATAAAATAATATAACAATATCTAATATAAAAAATTAAAAAATGTAATATATATTTATAAATAATAAATATAATAAAATATATTATATTATATAATTATATTATTATAATATATAATATTATATATATATTATTATATTATATTATAATATTTTTAATATTATAATTTTAATATTATAATTTTATTATATTTTTAAATTATAATATATCTGTTAGATTTAACATAAAAAATTAAATATAATATTATAATTATATATTATTATTATATTATTTTATTATAGTTGAAATAAAAAAAATCCAGAAAAATAAACAAAAAGAGAGAATAATCTATAGTAGGATCTGAGTAGATTTGTGTGAATTAGAATTGATATATGCAAAATGTCATAATACAATCAACTTTCTTTCTTTGATAATACAACTAATGTCATCAAATTCGAGAAAATGCCCAAAATACCTACCAAAACGGGGTGGACTGCCCAAAATACCCACCAGCGCACTGTTCCGCCTTTTTTACCCACGAAATACGCATGTCGGACATGCGTAGTCAGTTTTTACAAAGAATGCGCATGTGTAAGATACGTATTCTTTGTTTTTCCAAAAACAGTATACGCATGTCCGAAATGCGTATTCCATAAATCATTTATAAAGAATACGCATCTCAGTAATGCACATCCTTTGTAAAAACTGAATACGCATGTCCAATATGCGTATTTCGTGGGTAAAAAGGGCGGAACAGTGCGCTGGTGGGTATTTTGGGCAAAAAAACTGATTTGATGGGTATTTTGGGAGCTCACCCATCAAATTCCTATTCTTTGTAGCATAACATAATTTTGACCTCGGTTCCTGTATCTTTATAAAAACAAAAATAATCAAAATCAAAGCGAGGAAAAGTTCGGATATGAAAATATTAATATTTTAAAAGTAAACACAAATATGAGCTCGATGAAATAGAGAGCAAAAACTTTGGACTTTATAAATTTGTTTATCTAATCGTCTAAATTCGTAAAACAAAGCTACATCTTCTTGATTTTTATATTTTATTTATATATATTATAGAATTTAATAAAATTTATAATCATAGGATTATAGTTATAGTCAATTGATTATAAAATTTGATTATATTTATAATTTTTGAATAACTTATCTTGTATAAGTTTCCATTTTTATGAATTATGAGTTAAAAAGGAAAATTTTTATTTTTATTATTTCAAAATTTTTATGAATTATGAGTTAAAATTTTTTTTTTTTTAATTTCAAATAGAGATACTCTAGAAAAATAGATCAATAGAATAAAGATGATTTGAGAGTGTCAGACGATTTTTCTTTATATAAAGATAAAAGATAAAGATAATAAAATAATAATAATAAAGATAATGATATTGATTAGCAAGTATATTAACAAATAAAAAATTAGAAAAATAATAAAATTGTATATTTAATGTTTTTCGATACTAAAAATTTAAAGGCAAGAATATTAAAATTGTATATTTAGTTTTCTACATTAAGAAAGATTTAAAAGGCAATTGAGTTATTTTCTAATAAAAAATTTAGTAGAATATTTAAATTGTATATTTACTTTCCTCCATTTGTAAAGATTTAAAGGCAATAATATTAAAACTGTATATTTATTTTCTTCATATTAATTATCAAGTATATTAACAAATACAAAATTTAAGAATCATTAAAATTGTATATTTAATTTTCTCCATTACTAAAGATTTAAAGGCAAAAATATTAAAATTATATATTTAGTTTTCTTATGAAAGATTTAAAAGACAATTGAGATATTTTATAATAAAAAATTTAGTAGAATATTTAAATTTGTATATTTACTTTACTCCATTTGTAAAGATTTTAAAGTTAATAATATTAAAACTGTATATTTATTTTCATCCAATAGTAAAGATTCAAAAGACAAAATGAGACTTTTTCTAATTTTTGATGTAATTAATTCAAAATTTTAAGAAAATTAGAAAAATAAAACGAAGTTATGTGAGAACCGCCATCTCATAATCTCGTCTTCTCATTTATATAGGTATATTGATTACTTATAAATGTTAAACAACTCCTTTTAGTTCTTGATAATATTTTTAAGTACTAATTTTATTATTAAAATTTTGTATCAAAAGAATTAAAAAATTTGGACCCATTCACCTTTCGGTTTGGGTTCGTCAAACAGGTAAAATAATTCAGTATTATTTCTATTTCTATTTTTTCTTCTTATTTTCCTTTCTATTTTTCATTCCATATCCTTGTCCGAACCAAACGGTCCTAAATTAAATACCGTCAATACTTCTAAGAATTTGGTTGCTGAATATTCATATTGTCAGAAAAACATAGAAATGTGGTTAACCGGTTAGTTTGGCGTAAGTGTCAATGATTGATATGTGAACCACGTTATACATCTCATTCGTTCAAACAGGAAATTATAAGCAGGGTTGCTAAAGTCATTATTGACTATTGTTGGTAGAGTTTTTCAATTTTACAATTGGATTTTCCTGATATCAATAATGTATTCCGACAGCAATTAACAACACGAGGTCCTTGTACTAATTAAAATATTAAAATGGCTTATTATTTTATGTTCATTACTTATAAGTGACATGGATGTGGTGTCCACAACAATTGACGCATGGTCGGTTTTGTCACCTTTGATCGGTTATGAGTTGGTCAGAAATGAGAATGATGTGGATGTGGTACCCCACAAAATTGACTCATGGTCAGTTTGGCAACTTTGGTCATTTTTGAGTCGGTCAGAAATGAGAGTGACGTGGAAATTCGACCCATATAGTTTCATTTCTGTCCAAAGTTGGTCGGTTATGATATTATTTACGACCGTGATCGGTGGTCGGTTGTTTTGGTCGGTTATAACGTATCATTTCTGACCATTGACTCTTGATCAAAAATGAGTTGGTCAGAAATATGTGCTTTTCTAGTAGTGTTAGATATATTCACACTATTTCACAGGCACAAATGAACACTACCTGTTTTCAATAACTATTGTATTTCTGGTTTTTTATTTTATTTCTCAGCAAAATGTAATATTTGATTAATCACATTCAAATTTATTAGTAAATCTGTTTTACATCCTTCTTACATGAAAATGTTATCAAAACGAAATATTATTAATCCGGCAGTGTCTCACTCGCAAATAATGTATTCACTCTATCTTATTTAATTGTTAATATTTGGATAGAACACAAAATTTTAAAAAAAAAAAGGAACTAGATAAGTTAGTGGAATTTATGGGTGAAAGAAAAGTGCTATTTTATAAAATGTTGTTAACTGATAGGATATCCAAGAAGAAAATTGTTAACAATTTGTTGGGATAGAAGAAGAATATGTCATGCTTAAATAAAAACCGTATGAATTTTAGGAAGACTATTGAGGTAAACAGAAACGCGTGACATGCATGCAAAACATGCTTATAGGCAGGAGCAAGTCACCGTCAAAATTGTACTCCCTCCGTCCCGTCCAATAATTTACATTAGAATTAGCATGGAGTTTAATAAAAAAATAAATAAAATATATAAAAAAGTGAGTAAAATGATGAGACCCATTAATATTATATTTAAGATGTAAAATAAGTAAAGGGAATGAAAATAATGAAAGTAGTTATTTTTATAGTATTATAAAATTTGCTATTTTGGAAAAATTTTTGAACTAAAGAATTGAGATAAACATTCAAAAAAAAGTGTAAAGAAAGGAAGGGGAGGGAGTAAGTATCTAAAATGGTTGCGTTTGTCTTCCATTCAAATCACATAAAATAAAATATCTGTATATGAAAGGGCATCAGATTAGCCATATGGAAAGAACCTCAGCTCACACTATTTTTATCCACCAATCCAACAGAATGTATCTGATTCCAATTTAATCAGCTTCTTTAACTACTTCATTTATGCATTTGCTTAATAACTAAACTTCACAAAAATTTCTCTGGTTGTACATTTTTTGCTACATATAAGTGTATATGGGAAGTGGATTTTCTGGTTTGGATGAGAAAGGCCCTGGTCATGGTGGCTCGTCCAGGACCGGACTTGAAGGCGTACCAGAGATGTGCTTGGCTGTGATTCTCGGGTACTTAGAGCCCCCGGAAATATGTAAATCAGCCATGTTAAACAAAACGTTTCACAGGGCTTCTTCTGCAGACTTTGTATGGGAATCCAAGTTGCCTGATAACTATCAAATTCTTGTCAACAAACTCAAGACTAGTAGTAGTACTAGTTTCAACAGATTGACCAAGAAGGATATTTACGCTTTCTTATCTGCTCCTAATCGCTTTGGTCCCGGTTTTGCAAAGGTATTAACATGTTTTTTTCCTGAGTTTTAAGTTTCCATTTGGACCAAAAGAAGGTCCGGTTTTATGTTCCTGCAGAAATATCATGGAATTTTTTTTCATGCACATAAAAAAAATTGCAGGAGGTTTGGTTGGAGAAGAAAAAAGGAGGGCTATGTATTTCAATATCATGGAAAGGATTAAAGATAACGGGTATAGATGATCGGAGATACTGGAATCATCTCCCTTCTGATGAATCTAGGTAATCATTTACTATATATTCTAACTCATGTTGTTTACTTACTAAGTTACTATCCAGTACTAGGTTACCAAGTTACATCCTGAAAACAAATGTCTTTCTTATTTTTCCAAGAGAAAAGGTAGGATATGTACGTACTATCTTTTTAGTCTGATGATTTTTCTACTATAAATGTGTGTAGATTCAAAACAATTGCATATCTCCAACAAACTTGGTGGTTGGAAGTTGCCGGAGATCTAGAATTTGAATTTCCTGCAGGAATTTACAGTTTATTCTTCCGACTCCAGCTCAGTGGTGCCCCGAAAGGGCATGAACGACGTGCCACTGCCTCCAAAACAGTGCACGGTTGGGACATTAAGCCCGTCCACTTTAAGTTATCCACTTCAGATGATCAAAACGCCGTAACCAGTTGCCATTTAAGCAAACTAAACACATGGGTTCACCATCATGTGGGAGATTTTGTGGTACAGAATTCAAATGTAGCAACGAAGATTAAGTTTTCAATGTCACAAATAGATTGTACACACACTAAAGGTGGCTTATGCTTGGACTCTGTCTTCATTTTCCCAAGTGAGCTTGGTCAGAGAATAAAGAAATATTAGATACATAGAGAAAAACAAGGAAATTAGAACAGGAAAATATATTTTGCTTGATTGCCCTTTTTGAATGCAATAGCGAGTTTGCTCTTTAGATTGTTGTACTGTAAATCTTCTTTCCTTCTAGTCACTGTCAATATATTGTGTAAGAATTGATTTCAACTGATATCTTTTTTTTTCGGTTTTCAGTTATCATGTTATTATGTGCATCCATTTAATTATTTACTCCATACAGACTCTCTTCTGCTTGAGCGGGACAATAACAAGTAAAAAGTGACTAAATCAATTGGGTACTGATCATGGCATATCAAGGGGACCCAACTAAGCTACTTAATCGTTTCAGTTGAGAATCAACTGATCTTTTCAGCAACTGCACCGGTACTAACACCCCAAGGGAACGAGGCATTGCTACCACAATAACTAGCATGCAAAGCAATTTAACTAAGCTGAAACACAGGTTACATCTTAGCCCGAACAGTTAAACATCCAAAAGTTGGGGATGAGAGATTACTTCCACTAGCATTTTGACAGCGCAAACTCAATATTCGATCTGTTCTCACTACTCCAAACAAAAATGAAAAGAAAGAATATATCCAGATTAAAAGGCCAAAAGAGATATGCATGTACAAGTGACTTGTATGATACGCAGATGAGAAGCATCAGCTCCTTATTCTTCCCTACAATTAAACGGCATAGCATCCTCAAGATCACTGCTAAAGTAACCACTTTCTGCAAACTCATTCACCATTTCCTGAACAAATTCTTCTGATAGCTGCACATTCTGTGCCACATCTGGTGTTTTCTGGCAGTTACCAGCTGCAGAAGACTCGCTATTTGGAGTTCCTCTATGACTGTCGCTTGTAGTCGTCACAGATCCATTAGCACCTTCTGAGCCATGGACATCGACTGTTCCTACTGCTAAACTGCTGACTCCAAACCCAGGTCTATCTTCCCCGCCACTCCCACTCGCACTTTGGCCAGAACGGCATTGTTGCTGTGGTAGACTCCCAGTATTGCCCTTGTTTATATTCTGCAGTAGTTGCTGAATCATTTGTTGTTGCATAGCCTGATTCCTGTGAGAGGTTTGGAAATGGTTCTGCTGAAGAGAGCTTTTACCACTTGAACAGTGCTGAGGCTGCAGGAGATGAGGTTTTGAGAAGCCACTGACTGGTAGATTCTGCACGCTAGAACCTAGGACTGATGAGGAAGGAATTTGGTTCAGGTTGCTGGAGGAAGAAATTGCCTCCTGTTGTGAACTGGAATTTGAATTCATAGAATTTTGTCTAGTCAGCTGATTCTGGTTATTGCTCAAGGCTCCTCGACTAACCATTTCATGGTTATTGATCTGTTGATTGCCAAGTCCTTGCTGTTGTGCTACTGGCTTATTGAGTGTATTCCAATTACTTGATAATCCCTGAATGCCTGCTAACTGTTCAAACTCCTGCACCTTTTGCAGCTGAAGCTTGGCAGGATTGGCACTTCCAGAAATAATTTTCATACCCTCTGAAAATGACAATCGCCAGAACACACGTCAGACATAATTCACTAAGGTCATTTATTCATTGTTCAGAAATATCCAAGGCAGAACAGATTAGAAAAGGATTTTAAACTGAAAACAGTTGCCATGAGGCTAGAGCAAATTTTACAGTAGTTACCTATAGGCCCTAGTTTTTGGTCTCTGCAGAAATCCATAAAACCTTTCATGCTATTAACAATCTCAGAGACCTGTTATAAATAGGTTTAGCAAAAAAATGGCATACAAAACAGAGAAAAACAAACAGTATGTCATAAAATATAAGTGGCCCCATTGTACCTACCTGCAAGCATCTTACATATGTTTTTGAAAAACCCAAATCATTCAGGGACGGTAATTCCAAACGCTTTGCAAGTTGACGCCCAGCTGCGACAAACCTGAAGGTAAATAAACAGGTCAGCAACAGCAAAACTGGCAACTGAGCAGCACAATTCAATCTAAACTGCAGGTTAAACAATATCAGAAGTTAGAAGCCATTAACCAAATGCTATGTGAAACGGAAACCCAGGGACATATAACATCATCGAGTGCAAAATGCAAATGAATGACAGATTAAAAGATGGCAAACAAACTCGAAACTACAAACAGAATTCGAGACAGCATACGGAATGCATAAAATAAATATAAAAGCTCCATGACCCTTTTGAGCTACCTCAATGGATAACCCAGAAATTTAGGTCGTAAATCTGTGCAGGCATACTAAAAAATTATTCCCTTGGGGCCCTTTCGGTGTCACTTCACTTACTAGCATTTTTCAAAATTCAAAGATTTTATCCCAGACCACGTGCCTCTACAAATGCTTCATATTAGTTTATACATGCATTGCTGTTCCTTTTAGCACCATTTATGTACATATTCAGATTTGTTTTAGAGAACTCGCCCGAAATGGTTGCCTGCACCACCAAAAAGGTGTTAAAGAACACCAACACATCCCGGCTTCAACAATCTCTAGCAGGATCCATTGGCTTTAATAATTCGAATATCAAAAAGTGGAGAAAAAAGGTTTCATGCCAACCTAGTGCAACATTACTTTTTCCAGGGAAAAGGACAGAGGATATAGATATATATATATAGAAGTCTAAAACTAGCAGAGTAATACTAGGAATACATGTTATCACATGCTAACGTATTTTAAAAAGAATCAGTTTAACGTTGAGCTAGAAAGTGCTTGCATTTATTACTTATTTTAGTTCACATCAGATCACATATATATACAAACACCATGGTGATATCAAAGACCTATATCAGATTATGATCACTGCAACCAATTCTCAGTACCATAGCTCAAATATCGACAATTCCAGGCATTCCAATTAGTTCGAATCTTAATACAACCCAGACCTCATGGTGAATAAGAATCAATTCACCTTTATACATATATACAAAAGAGAAAAACATTGATGGTTCTTTATTATTTTATAGAAAAATTGATGACAATATCACTTTGTATCCTATATTCTATTTAGTAAAACTCACTACTTGAAATTCAACTAACCCCTTTGTTGTCTTCTTATTCCTCTTTCAAAATAACTACAATAAATGGATATTTATCATTAAAAAAACAAGCACCACCACACACACACACACACATATATATTTATGTTTGCTTATACCGATCAGTTATACTAATATATCATTTAACTGCAGTAATTAGTATACACAAGAATTTGAATTTATTTATGGACCCCTGGATTTTATTAGTATACAAAGCTGAATAATTTATACCTCGGATTAGGGAGATTCTGTAGTCATTTTGTTACAGATTTTAGCAAACAAATTGATTTATACTTATAATTATTACTCCCATATGAAATGTTAACAAAACTTACATGCTGCAATTTTTCTGCAGATTCTGCTGTGAAGCCCCACCAGTTCCACTTTCAGTAATTGTGCTTTGGCATTTCTGTGCAACCTGTAGCAACTGATTGACCTACAAATAATTTTTTTTTTTCACAGTTTTAATAAAAAAATATCAGATTACCAAGTACACATTTGATTCATAGAAGTTCAAATGCTCATATACTTTCTGTCAAATATTTAAATACATTAAATACATCTTAGAAAAATTATACAAAACAATTTGATTGATCAGTAGACAGTAAAGCAATTCAATGTATTTAAAAAGGGTTAAAAAGTAGCAAACCTGTGGTGCAACCAATCTACGAGAAATAAGATCCTCATGGCGCCTTGCACAAAATTCCCAACATAATATCTGTAAGATATAATAATGTACATAAGCAGACAGATGTTTCTAAATTGCACTGGAGAGAAAGAGAAAGAAACAATTTTAAAGAGATATCAACATGAAGCATAAAATGCTCACCTTCAAATCAGCAGTGAATATAATGCGCAGCTGACCCTCACGAATAACCCGCAGCTGTTCGTATACACTTTCTTGAACTGCTTTACCATACTCCAACATCATTATTCCAGAAGGAAACCTACATTCGCGAGGCAAGTCCAAAAACAGAAGCTCATCGATGACGCCACTGCCAAATTTGATTTCATTGAGTCGAGGAAGCACTTCAAAAGATGCTTCTGTAAAAGAGAAAACCACCAGAAAGTGTTTAACTAATCGAATCATATTGATGCATATTCTATATAACTGTCCTTTAGCAACTGATAAAAGTAATACTTAATGAAAAGGTTATATGCGCTTAGTGAATTTCATATGGTCAATCATCGTAACATGCTGATTTTTTTAAGCCTTAATTGAGCCAAGTAGTAAATGTAAAGGTAAAAGGACTACTCTTTATTCGGAAAAAGAAGATAATTACACTACAGATAATAAGCAACTATCCACTTCAGGTATGCTAATATAGACGTAAATGTGCAATTGTGCATGAACAAGTGCCACTGAGGGGCTATATTATAAAGTCTGCTATAGGCTTCTAACTTATAACTGCTTTAAAAGCTGTCAAGAAACATTAAAACAAAGAACATGATGCTGAGATGCATTTGACTACTTTACCTCGATGGAAGAACAGGTTCGAGTGGGCAATTACATACAACAAATTGTTGCCCTATCCCTTGTGAAATATGGATGGCACATAGGTTACAAACAATACTAAAATAAAAAGAGAAAAAAATTCAACCATACATGCAAATCTAAATCAATTAACTAAAGTCCAGTGTTGTCGAAAGCATTATGCGCACCGAGGCACACAACTCCCTGGAGCCTAGGCGCTAGGGGCAAAAACAAGGCATGTTCTACTTCGAACCGAAGCGCACATGTTACAATTTTTTTTAAAATATATTATTTAAGTCTACTTTTAGAATTACTTAGGTTTATACATAATTTAAACTTGATAATATAATATCACATTTCTAGGGTAAAAATAGCATAATTTATACTAGCACTTCATAAAATATTAAACCACACTTTTAGGGTTAAACAATCCTAAAATCGAACATCAAGATTCAAAATTAAATTTCATAGCTAATTTCCAGCTTCCAACATTGTTAGTGAAAAAAAATTCATTGATTATTGTAATTTGTAAATCCTCATCCAAATCGTTTTCAAATCTTGTAGTGTTTCCATCAAATTCAAAATCTTGTTCTTCCTCCTCTACTTCATCCTCGTCTATTAAACGTCTCTTACCTGAACTTGAAGCATAAGGTTGATTTTGACTCCAGTTAGATCTTTAGGCTGATTTTGATTGTGACCTGGAGTTCTACAAAGGTCATCTGGCACGAGAAGCTTTTACAACATTTGTGCATCCTAAGCCAACAACATCAGAGAAGACAGGATCATTATATTCATCTAATTCCCCAGTACCCACCTAGTCTTCCAACCAACCACTAATTTTGGCTGGAATATTTACTTTACTTGGGCTTGAATGTTTCAGTTATGTTTTGGGTTATGCTTGTTGGGCTTTGGAACCGATTCAGTAACACAGACCATATTTCTATTTGATATGCTTCAGTGAAGCGTGTTTTTTTTTTTGCGCTTTCAGCCTCTGCGCGCTTCGACACCAGAGGTGCGTGCCTGTTTGAAGTCGCTGCGCCTCACCTATATTAAAGCGCATAGAGTGCGCTTTGCGCCTAGACGCGCTTTTGACAACACTGTTATAGTCACTGTCTGACAGAAGCCACACAAACATTATGTGCAACTAACAATGACAACTCTATGCATGCAATCATACTGGGTTATGATTCCCGATTCACCAATTAGTGTTTCCTATAATTAAACAAACAACAAAAGATTAAAAGCTGCAATAACACAAACATAGATTTACTCACCAAATCCTCGTCCTGATTTTGAACCACACATATCACATTGCCACCCATCCTTTTCCAAAAAGAAGTAAATAAACAAAATCAGTAAGCAAGAAGCATGAAATGATTCGAGAGGCAGTGTGGTGTCGAATGCATTAAAAAGCACCAATTGTTTATTGAAATAGAAAATAACAACAATAATCATATAGTTACAAAACACAAACATGCAGAGACACATTAATGCATGTAATAATCTGATAAGAGTTTAAATTAACAACAAAATCTAACCATGGCTGATTGGGGAAGTATGCCACTCGACTTCTGCCCATCATTATTATATAATGACAAGCACCACCTCTTCTTTGCACGTGGAGAGTAGTACTCGGCCACAAACTTCCTCCAGTAGGCAATATTGTTGTCCTGTAATTTTCAATCAATGCCGTCAATATTAACGTGGAATTTAAAAGTGTAGCTGGAACTGAAAAGGGAAAAAACCTAATGTACTGTAATCAGAAAGGATTCCCATTTCAAAATAGTAGGTTTCTGTAAAAAAGTAAAACAATTGCAAGAGAAAAAACAGATGGGATCAGAGAAGATAACTAGGTGTACTTGTACAATAGAAATATCTCCAACGATATACTCACAGGTGGTCGATGCCGCTGGTGATATAGGTATTGCATCACACGGCGAGAACACACACCACCATCACTTGGACGCTTCACATATGATGCAGACTGCATACCCTGTTGTTGAAGTTGCTGTCTCAACTGCATCTGCTGCTGCTCTTGCTGCTGCTGGTCTAATAACCAGGTCTGCTTCACTGGAGGCATAGACTGCAGCAATTGTTGCTGTTGTTGCCTTAGTTTCTGCTGCTGAACTAAAGCTTGAAGCTGAGGATTGGATGCTTGGAACTGCACAGAATCTTGTCTTTGCAGTAGTTGTTGTATAAACTGCTGTTGCAGAATATCCTCCTGCTTACTATCTAGTCGAGGTTTCTTCTGCACATGGGAGACATTAAATGGGTCTTGAACGAACCTGTGAGCATTTTGAAGTGACACTTGTCCTGTATGTGCAGTAGCCAAGGATGTGAGACGAGAAGCCCCTTGCTTTAGCTGATTTTCTCGCATCAGTTGGGATTTTGAGTCTTCAAAGGAGCTTTGATGTACGGACAACCTATCAATGATTGGTGTTCCTGAAATGCTTATATTGTTGGATGAGAATGACATAGGTGAAGCTGGTAAACGCATGTAAGATTCTGTATTGATGCTGGCACTTCTCTGCAGATTAGGACCTCCAGAAAGTCCTGAGTTTGCATCAGTAACTAATGAACTTTCCTCAGCACTGAGTCCAGAGCTTCTCACAATGTTCAGCATTGTATTACTTGCATCCCTAGAAAATTGTCCTAAGTTAGGATGCATGCTACCGGGAAGTGAATGTAACGAGTTCCCAAATGAAGTACCCACACGCGTATTTCCCATTGAATTGGACTCTTGGGAGAAAATGCCAGAACTTGAAGAAGAATGTGACTCGCCTCCAGCCACCCGATAAGGCGCCATCTGCCGCCCTGGTTGGCTGAAGTCCAAGTAGGGCTCCAGCACCTTATTTTCCGCTGTCTGGAAAGAGTAATAGCTTAATTTAAATTTAATTTATCAACCTTGTAAAATAAAGCTGCACCACAATGGAACATAGTATTATATCATTCTTCCAATGTTCACATTAGCTCTTGCATCAGCAAAAAATGCTGACCCAACATAATTGTTACCAAATAACATGTTCACAAACTCTGATAAAGAATTTGACAAATTGCAACAGCTAAGCAAAGCATAGGGGAACAATATTAGGTAGCCAAAAACCTAATCTATAAAGAAACCAAAAAGCCAAAATAACATTACCTCCCTAAAATTTTCATCAATAAAATCGCAGAAGCAAGTCTAACCATACATACATCGGAAAAAAATCCCCAAATCCAAAACAAACCTCAAGCTATAACTTGAATCACTACTAAATGCAATTCTAAAGCTACAATAAAAAATTCCTAATAAGGAAGAAAAACATTCAATTAAGTCCAAATGTGAGTCTCGGACAATCTACAATGTACAATAACTCCAATATAACTCACAACTATTCCACAATAAGCCTAAACAAATAAGAAGCTTATTAATCTTCTAAAATCGAACAATTCTCGAAAGCGAAATAGTTCAAGTAATTGGGGGTTTCCTTTCACAAATAAACGTCAACTAGAACCAAATTACTTTACAAAATCAATTACAAATTTTCGATTAATTCAAACAAACAACAAAATCAGTACATACACCCTTAACAATTAAGCTTAACAAATATAGAATCAGCAATCACACATTTACTTTATAAAGAACACATACAAATCTACATATATACCTTAAATATATAAATTCACCTCACTTTAAAATACATGTATGTCTTAAAATGAACAACACAACTGTAATTACAACATAGTAAAAGAATTAATTCAACACAGAAATCAAACGAAGATTAAATTTGTCGGGTAATTAGTAACATTTAAAGCCCTAAATACTATAATTAACATTTGCAAATTGCAAAGAGAAGTAAGAGGACAAGAAAAGGATGTGTAGTGTTGGTGATACTAACCTAGAGAAGAGAAGACGAGTGTGAGCGTTTTTTTGAAACGTACGAGAGGGAGGGATTACTATAAAAAATACATTAGACGCTGGAGAATAAAATATCTTGTGTATGTGTCCTTGTCCCAAGATCCTTTTCCAAGGTTTTTAATATAATCTTAATTTTCTCATTTTTTTTTAAAAAGACTAGTTTATTAAGTCGTTTTTCATAGCAAATTTATAATAACTAGCATGATAGTCCGTGCAAAGCATGAACCACATTCTAATTCGTATAATTTCTTTCACAAATCATTATATAATCGATCATATTTTTCTTTCAATATATTTCATATGTCCCAGTTTATTTAAGGTCAATAATTGATAACCGTTTTAATTTTAAAATGTTAACAAACTCTAAATTTTAAGCACGGTAGATACCTTCTAAATTGACATCCTTGAAAATAGAAAAAAAAAATATACAAAATGGGTTTATATATTAATATTGGTTATCACTTGAGACCGAGATTTTCTATCACTACAGAGAAATTATCTTTTGAAGAGTATTAATCTAAAGGGTTTTATTATATCATATTTGTAGCAGTACTCGTTGAATGTAAGAAAAATGACTAACAAAAGTGACATATATGAGTAATTGTTAAATGTCAAGTATTATCGCAGCAATAGTAATTCAGTCTTGTTTTTGTAGCAACTGCAAACCTGCGGTATGGGATAGGTGGATCATTGCATATATGAGAGAAAATGCATTATGATTACAAATACACAAACTGTAATAACATTAGGAGAAATCAACTAATATGTACCTATACAAACTTATATGCATTATGGTGTGGGAACATCTATTTTTTAGTATAATCTTAGAATATGAATAATCGATCATTAGATCTTAGAAAGTTATATATTATCTAGCGTCTCATTGCTTAATATAACCATCATTAATATAACTGCACGGTGTACCCATTAAAATTATTTGTTTAATATATAATCTAATTTATAATACTGAATTATAACTGAACTATGTATTTTATCCATTTATTTTACATATAATCGATATAGAGTCTAAATCTCTTATGTCAATATTTTCTGATTTATCTTTTTCACTTAAGTTTATAATTTTTCTAGTTTCAATCATATTAGGGGTTCGTCTGATATTGATGTTGCAGACCACAACTGCAATTGTTTCGTTTTTTTCTGGAAATTTTGTTCGAAATTGTTCGATAAATCTAAAAGCTACTTTTTCAATAACACTTTTGATCAAAAAGCTACTTTTAGGAATAACAGGTCCCTCCACATTTTTTTAACATTAGCTTTTGTGAACATTAATATCGGATTAAGATATCAAACTCCAACAAACATATTTGAAGTAATTTTAATATAAGTGTACTTAACATAAAATAGGATATATATATATATATATATATATATATATATATATATATATATATAAACTAAATAAAACATATTTTAGGTTCAATGATTGTGAATTTGAACATATTTATTTTAACGATAATAAATTCAATTCCTGATACAATCAAGAAATCATGTCGTGTTTTTGTATTTTGTGTACCATATGTCCAAATTTGACAGCTAATAAATTCATATTATCTTATATGCCACTTAAATCCATGTATTTTTTCATGGCATATTATGTCCTCTTTCGAATTAACTGAATTCATTAATAATGTTTTATTTATTATTCTGATACTAAGTCCTACTTGATATCATAAGACGTGTGTGGAAATCATGCACGCACATTATTTTCTACATACGAGTACTCAAGGCGTATGTAACTATTAGTTAAATATTTAATTTAATTTAATTTTTAATGTAGTTATAATTTAACAATTATTATTCAACTAAAATTATTTAGAAGCTGAAAAAGAAAATATAGATAGATCTTATTAAGAAAGAGGACATTAATAGATCACTTTTAAATGATACCCCCTTTTGGGAAGACTCCCATGATAATCCTATTGATTGGAGCAAAATGATTCATAAAAAAACTTGTAATAGACTTTTTAAGCTCATTTACAATAGACCACTATTAGCAAATGTTAGGAAGTATGATCCTACTTATCCATGCGAGATAGTTCGATACATGTGCAATACTTATAATCATGCCAATGATAACGAATATCGCAGTATGAGGAAATCGAAGGTTCGTTTAGTTCTTTGACTTCCTTTTATCAATGAAATTAGTGAACTTCTAGCAACTCGTGTGTATTAATATCTTATCATTCTTATTTCAAAAGTACGTTACTCCCAAGATCAAATTGAATCATTTTTTCAGAGCTTTTTCCCTAATATCTATATGAGCTTGTATATATGTTGTACTTTATCACATTCTTAGTATTATGCAATTTAGGTAAGTAACTCGAAATTTATTAAATTACGCTTTGTAGTTGATTTCGGCGTACTTTATATTCATTTGCTTTGACAATATAATTCATTTTTCGGCATGGCGAAGACTCAATTTTGCAAAGCTTTTGAAAAATGGTCAAGTTTGTATTTTGCTCCAAATGTAATATTTTACAAGCTGACATTTTTAACTTATGACCATTTTATATGTTTGTTTTTTTGAGATTTGTGTTGTAGTAAAGTAAAATCTCAAACAGTTTATGTATTTACTCTTAGAACCATGATGAAGTGCTTTAATCTTGTTTTTGAATAAATGAGTCACATTTCGAATTTATCTAATCTTGGTTCTTTTTTTTATATAATTTAATCTTGGTTCATTTGAACGTCAATATTATGCAGCTAATTGCTTAATATGAACTTATATGAAAATTTTATGCAAGTAATAAAGTAGATACCTTACCTGAGTGAGAGTTGTGAGAGATGGACAAATATAATTTTCTTAAAATTATAATTTATTTTCAAAACTATGAAACAAGGTATATGCATCTAACTTTAAATTATTAAATTCTATTTCTCTTTTAACTAATAAATGTATCGGTATTTTGTTTCTTTTAACAACTTAAAAGTTAATTATCAAATTTATTTATTATTTTCTTTCGACTCCACATGTTTTTTTCTTGGTATTTCTGAAAATATGTTGATATGGTTGGACAATTCCCTCAACTAACCTTTTATTTTCTGCGATTTATGTTAATCCATGTATTACAACAAATTTCAAGAATGGAGAGTTACTCATATCCCTGAAATAATTTGTTTTCTTTAGTTTCTTAGCATCTTTCAATACTACCTTTTTCCTTGATATGATAATGTTTACATATGTGTTTGAAACTCGCAAGTCGTCAAGATTGCAAAAACATGATTTGATCAAAATTCGAAACTATTTCAATACTCACTGTCTTTCAAAGTTAAAGTCTATATATTGTACTATTCATCACACACTAGATGACTATTATGTTTATGTTATTTTGATAAAGGTTTGCTTAAGATAAGGTTTATATGATCTTGTTTAGAAGGTGCCAAATTGATAGGCAGATGCATAAAAATGAAAATCAATTCCCTTATTAAGCCAAAAAAAAAAAGTAAATCAATTCCCTGTATTTTTATCTTTGGATTCTGTTAAGACTCTTCATAGAATATCATATCAGCTGATAAATTTGTAGAGAATTATGCTCACAGTTTTTGATGACATTGTTTTTAAGTACAAAAATTATTCTATACTATTAAGGTAGAGCGGGTAGGAGATTCTGAATCAATCAAATCAAAGCTAGAGTTTGGAATGTTGTTAAAGTTTTGAAAACTACTTTTAAAAGATTACATAAATTTTAAAAAATCGAAATTGCAAAATAATCAGCTTGTAAATCTTAATATTTGGCGGTGTTGATAAAGTGATGATATGCATTCATCTAGGAAGCCGGTACACTCGGGTCACCCGCTATGTCCCTGTGTCGGATACTTGGAACACGCATATTCGCATTTTGACATGTGGATTCTTTCATAGTCCTATTTCAAATTTTGGTTTCACAAATGGTAGTCAAATTTTTAATTGATTAACTGTTTTAACAAAATTAAGTATCGATGTCTATTATCAAATACAAAAGTATTGATGATCCCGTTCAGTTTTGCATAAATGAACAAATTTTAACTTTTATTTCAATGTTTTAAATGAATGAATTATGTTTTTATTTTAATAATTATCATTGTTATTCTTGTCTGTTGATGTAGCAGGAGTCTAAGAACACAAATTAGGAAAAATATAAACATAAACACAAGTTGGAAAAAGATAATTGATAGAAGTAAGTGAACCTAGATTCACACGAGAAACATGTCAATATAGAGGATTATTATGCCTTAACATGATAACATTAGTGACCATTTAAGAATAGCCCCATTAAAAATGTTTTACAAACAAGTAACATCACAGCTAGTACCCAACACCTCTTGGTCTAGTGGTATCTCCCTCGCTCCCTTTACGGGATATCAAGTGTTCGAACCTTGTCAAATACGAGGAGGGTGTGTGAGTGTGTTCAATTAACAAAAAAGAAAAAACATCACAGCTAGCAGAACTAAAATGTTTCCTTGAATAGCTTAACAATAAAAGCATGAGACAAATATAACAATGTGAGAATTATAGGGGACACAACATATATAATATTTAATATATTAAATATACTATTATATTAAAAAAAATATTATATTAATATTATTATATAAAACTAATATAAATAATAATAATATTTATGTATATTCAAAATATAAGAATGTTTTGGCGGTATTTAGGACCAAACTACCAGGATAACATCATTAATTTTTTTTAATATATATTTTTTTAATTTTTATTTTTTTTTTAAATATTTATTGCTAAAATATAATATACTCTTTTTTGTAATATGTTAATGATGCGGGAACTTTGAACTTTTGAAAAAATAAATTATCAATTAAAATATAATTTTTTTAATATATTTTAAAAAAATATTATTAATATAATATTATTAATAATAATAATATATATAATAAAAATAAATATAATAATATATATATAATAATATTTATTTAGTTTTTGTTATAATATTTTTTATATAATAATATGAGTTTAGATTATTTATATATAAATAAATAATTTATTTTTATAATAAAGATTCATAAGCAGATTCATAATTTTTTCATATATTTTTTTAAATTAAAAAATGAATCTTTGTTTGTAAGTAATTAACTTTTTGGGACTATTAGGATGATATACAACTATTTATATTTTTATTTTTATTTAAAACTAATTTTTAAAAAAAGTTCCTTGGTTCTCTTTTTAAGAGGGTTCTCTCTAGAGTCCTGGCCTATATATATATATATATATATATATATATATATCATAGAGAAACTAGGGGTTGTTTGAGACAATTTAATCAGTTTGAAATTATCAAATTACCCCTACTTATTATATTAATGATAAAAAATTTGTTTCTGATGGGAGTCAAATAATGGGAGTCAAACCCCTGACCTCTAAATTAAAGAGGAGACTTCTAACCACTATGCTAGAAATCAATTTTGGTTATATTATAAAACTCTTTATTAATACTAGCTTATATCTCGTGCGATGCACGGTCTTCTTTAATATTTTTTTATTTTTTATTTAGATTTTAGTTATTATATATAATTTGATAAAATTTTAATATATATATATATATATATATATATATATATATATATATATTGGATTTATAAATCTAACAATATAATATTTAAATTTAATATATTATTGACGTAATCAATAGTAGTATTTTAGATATTAAAATATAAAATATTTTAAAATAACATATCTAATTATTCGTATTTTTTTACTCTTAAAAATCTAAAAAAGGACTCAAGTGCAAATATCAAAATATGTGCTTGTTCAATATACCGAGTTTATTTGAATATACTTTTACTTTTATTTTAATTAATTATCTCGTTTAAATTGAATGTTAAAAAAATTATAATAAACATGAATTTCATAAGTTTAATATAATAATATTACCAATATATCTATCTTTTGCCCGTGTTATTTTTAATTTGAACATGAGTTGTTTCGGTTAAAAAATATAAACAGGTAATATCCTTAAAAAGACAATTAGTTACTTATTAACAATTATATAAAATTATATTAATTTTTTTATATATACGTCTGCATTACTTTTAGAAAATTAGTTGTTTAAGTTAGAAAATATAAAAGAGGTAATTTGTTTTAGCTGAAAAGAATAACTTGTTATTTATTAATATTTATATAAAACAATATTACCATTGTATATTTATTTTGCATGTATTATATTTAGAAGATAAGTTGTTTATTTAGAAAATATAAAACACATAATGTGTTTTAGCTGTCGGTTATAAATATATAATAATATTAACATTTTATATATATATTGCCCGTCTTATTTTTAGAAAATGATTTGTTTTAGTTAAATAGATATATGAAATAGGTAATATAATTTAGCTGAAAAAGGTAATTGGTTATCAATAACTTGGTTTCCATATATGTTTCCTATTTATAAGATGAGTTGTTTTAGGTAAAAAATATAAAAATAATGTGTTTTAGCTGAAAAAGGTAATCAGTTATAAATATATAATAATATTACCATATTATATATATGTTGCCCATTTTATTTTTAGAAGATGAGTTGGTTTGGTTTAAAAAATAAATATAAAATAGGTAATGTAGTGAAAAAAGGTAATTGGTTATTAATAAATTGATTATAGATAGGCCCGTGAATCGGCCCAAATACTGACCGACCGACCGACCGACCAAAACTTTTAATGTTTCGTCTTTAATAATATAGTATAGATGTGCAAATATTCAATATGATATATTCTATTTTAGCCTCTTCTTGTAATCTACTTGTTAAGTTAGATAATCTATTTTCACAAGTGCCTTAAAATCATATATTTGATCATATTAGAGAAAATCTCATGCAAAATAGATATACAAAATGTTATAAATTGAAATTGGTCCATTGAAAAAAGAATTATATTAATATTTTTATATTGTAAATCATGTTTATTTGCAATAAGTATATATTTGCTCAGATTATATATACTATTAGATTACAAATTTTATATACAATCAATATATATCTATTATCTATTATACATATAATAGAGTAACTAAGGGGTTCAATGAGCCAATTTATTCAAGTTAAATTATCAAAATACCCTTCTAAATTATATTTTAATTATACATGTATTAATTACAATTAATACTCATCTACTTTAATATGCGTACATTAATTGTGTCCAACTCATTATCGCATATCATTGATATTTATTATTACTTCAATATTTAATATTAAAAATTTATGACTAGATATTATTTTTTATAGAAAATATTAAAACTTTTAAACATTAAATAAACTGTGACAATGATGATTGATAATTGTTAATTGAAATAGATTATCAACTAATTTAGAGCTTCATTCACTATTGCAAAGTGATGCATATGAAATTTTATTTTGCTAAATTAAAAAAAAAAAAAAAATATTGGCCTTATTGCATATTTCGTATTTAGGTTCGCTATTTGGTTCATTACATTTATTTGTTTATATAGCAAACAGTTTAGGGAGATCAAAAATAATTATAGACCAAATAAATGCTGATAAAAAATAATGAATATGGTGAGTGGACAATGAATATCAATCAAATAAGGAATTTGGATACAGAAGATGTAATAATAAGGCAATAGGTTTGTTTTTCGAAGTTAGCAAAATATGATTTGATCTGCATATCAAATCTTATTTTGCTAAATTGAAAAAACAAACTATTGACCTTATTACATGGTTCGTATCCAAGTTCGCTATTTGGTTCATTACATTTATTTGCTTATATAGTAAACAGTTTAGGGAGATCAAAAGTAATTATAGACCAAATAAATGATTATAAAAAATAATGGATATGGTGAGTGAATAATGAATATAAACCAAATAAGAAATTTGGATACAGAACATATAATAATAAGGCTAATAGGTTTGCTTTTTGAAGTTAGCAAAATATGATTTGATCTGCGTCACTTTACAATAGTCAACGAGAATATTTTGTACCATATCAAATAATTTTTTTATAAATTTAGTACAATAAACTATATATCAAACAAATGTTATAGAAATATTGTACGAAATAGTTTTACTGACTACTTCAAATAGGTTAAATACTATTTTATGTTTTATAAAGTTACACGACGGTTGCAAAATAAGTCACACTTATTTAAAATAGTTCAATCTCCCGTAATTACAAGACTACATGCACTTCAAAATTACAGGTCTTTATTATATTGTACGTCGTTATTAGATATGATCTTTTTCAATGAAAAAAGATTTCATTCGCAACAGAACCTATAATACATTTAATAAATTGACTTATCATTTTATAACAGAGGAATGGAGAACATACCCGTGTCTCGCACGAGTGTCTCGCACGAGTTATAAAGCTAGTTACTTCTATTATGACATGACATGTAATTTCTTAGCCAGTGACCAATATGGTTGCCTTTCGATATAGTAGTTAGAGTAGATATATATCGGCAACCCAATGCACTTGCTAAGTGCCTCGTATCTACTGTTTTTTTTCTGGTTTCCTTTTGTGCGGTGTTCCATCAATTTGAAATTCCTTTTTCTCCCTTAAACAAAAATCTTCATTTCCATCATTCTATTCTACTCTCCCCTATTATATATTATGCTGACATTATGATAAAATTGTCTTGTTGTACGTGTTCGTTGATTTATATGATCGGATGCAAAAAACGTTTAATATTGATTTTCTGTCAATAATTTGGCTTTTTTAGAGTTAAAAGCCTCAAAATCTAAACTATGTAATGTTTTAAATTCCAACCTTGTGTTGAGTTTCACATATAAAATTTGTTAATTTGTAGTTATTTTTATGGGTTTTAACTTGAAAAAAGCCAAAATGTTGACAGAAAATCAACGTAAAAGTTTTTATTTCATGCTTGTGAAAGGTCAACCATATGGAAGAAATTAATGTTGTTATATGCGACTGTATTTACTTCTGGAGGGTCGAAGAGAGAGATTATAATTTTTGTTTGTGGAAAAGGAAAAGTATTTCGGTTGATGGAACATGGCTTGTGAAAGAAACTAATTTCAGTGTGATGAGGGACCTGTAATCAGATAGGCTTACAGGCTACAGCTTATTGATTTCCAATGGAAATTTAGTAACCAAATAAACAGTAACCATGCTGCATTTTGCACTTATCTTGCCATTATCAGTTACTGGCAATAGTTGCTAGTTTAATTGACAGGGTAGTGTTATCTTTAGACTTGAGTTTCATAGAATCGGAGGAAAATAAGAATGATGTAGTAGGACACTTTGAGGATTAACTGGACACTTTCTTTTCCTTCTCTACATATTACGAGCACTGCATCTTGTTGTATTCATGTTAATCAACAAATCTAGAAACGGGATTAAAGTCTAACTCAGATATTCCCATGGCCATCCCCTTCCATATTCAGGTAATCATTTTAGGGCGCAAAGGTATTTCTGTGTTTAACAGTTGTATTTTATAGTGAGATTGACATCTTGTATATTAAGTTTCTAATTGCTGCACGGTAATCTGTTAATGATTCCTGTGTGTTAGCTTTCTGATTTCATTTGTAGATTGTGAGCAGTACATTTCGAAGATTTTCTAGAATTTATTTCCTTGGTAGGATATATAGCATGATGATGATTACATAAGGACTTTCACTTTAGGAAAATTTACATTTTGAATTGCTTATTATTCATCTCTTTTTCTCATTGTGAAATGAGGTTAACATGCGAATCACACCGTGTGTTCTGCAGTCTTTTATTCAACTGGGATCAGCTGCAGGACCAGCAGCAGGGTAGGAAGAGTAATCATTTGTACAGATTTCATGTCAATCGAAACACATAACTTAATAACTTGGTTACTGTTTCTCCAATATTACCTTGCTTGGAGATGAAATTTACGGCCTTACAAAGGGATATCAAATGCATCGTATGCATTTTATCTCTGCAACAGAATTACAGAACTGCAGGACATGTGTCAGATGATCGCTCCCCCATTTTTCATAACATCATTACAGAACTGCAGAATCGCTATGTCTGAGCTATATGATATGGGTACCTTGTCCTGGTCCCTCTTCTAAAATGGGCTTATACCTTATATCTTTTTAGCTTGGACGATGATCTCTAATATATTGGGACATTGTTGGGAGCTATGTAGTGAGGTCAAATCTTTATGCTGCAAATAGCACATCTACAAGTAACACAAGGAACACAAGAACTATGTTGTACCCTGTACACTTATTCGATCACTTGCAAGTAACACAAGAAAAACACATCTACAAGTAACAGTGTTACAAGAACCCAGTATAAAGAAGTCCGAGTAATGCTCTGCTGGCATGACTGTTTATATAATCTACTACTTCACAGCACTGAGTTACTTTTCATCACAGAAGTGATGGATACGCGACGAGAAACTATACTTGTAATGGCTCGCTAGACAGTATGCATTCGGCTTGCTAGGGTAAATTTCCTGAACTTTTTGTTCGAGTGCAGCAAATATGTCAAGTTCATCTGTATAAGGTCTTCATATTTCCATGTTTGCAAATAGTAGTGTGGTCTTCAAAGTGGAAAATTATATGGGACTTTAAGCCAAATGTTAAACTATGTAGTTCCCGGGCACCAGTGATTGTCCATGGTGTTTTTCAGCTCTCATCATGTCATTTCTCTATGATATTATTTTGCTAGTGGTAGTGGAGGTGAGAAAATATAGTGCAAGACTTCTTATGTTCACCCCCACAGTCCCACAACATAATTAAGTACGCACGTCTTCAGCAGAATTGCATGCCATAGTTCTATTGCAGGTGTCTCACAGCATCCTTATGCCTGTCTTGGTCATTAGTTCTATAGTTTAGCTAAAACTTTTAAATAATGTCATCAGTTCTATATTTTAACTAAAACACGTAAACAATCTATCTATACTATATTATATTCCGACAATCTTGCTCTCGAATCCACATATTCTCGAAAACCTTCTTCCTTTTGGCACATAAATCAGCTTGTTAAGGTGAAGATACAATGGCAAGTGATCAGACGTAGACACCTCCAGAACTCTAATTTCTGCACATGGGAACAAATTTCTCCATTCTTTATTCGCCATCTCCCTGTCAAGACGTTCTTGAATCCATCTGTCAGTCCCTCTTGATTTCTCCCACGTATACTTCTCTCCCATATATCCAAGATCTACTAATCCACAGTCCATCACTGCTTCTTCTGAGAACCCTTCAAGTAAGGATCGGGGATGCAGACACGGCCAAGTGAAGTCGACTTGATCGGGGATGCCTTCTCCCCCCTCTTTTTTCATCCATTACACTAAGATCATTGAAATCCCCTATGATACACCAGGGTAGTGAAAATTTACTAACTAACGTACGAAGCAAGTTCCATGAATCCACACGCCTTCCTCTCTGGGTACCCATAATATCCTGTGTACCTCCATCGTCCCAGTTGATCATTACAAACTTCAAAGTCAATATAGTTACTGCAGCTTTCAAGAATCTTAATCCCCCCATCATTCTTCCATAAGAGAGCAACCCCTCCTCCATGTCCCTGAGCATCTACAGAACAACTCCCAGCAAATCCTAACTGCTTATATATTTTTTTGATTTTATTTTTTTTAACTAATGTTTCACTCAAGAAAATAACACTTGGCCTATATTGGTTGGTGATTTCTTGCAGAAATCAAACTGTACGTGATTGGGCCAAACCATGACAGTTCTATGCAAACAGACTCATGATGCTTGGCGGGCCTGGCATCAGGACCCGCTTCTAACAAGTTTTTTGGCCCAGTAACTTGTTGATCCCCCATATTTTGCAAGTTATCTGTTACGTTATTATCTCCCTTGATTTCCTCTGCCACCCTTCTTCTTTTCGGATCAATTACTACAATATCGCTAACCACCTTATCATTTCTGTTATTTCCACTCTCTTGTGTTTGAATATTATTTGACATGATTACATCCCCCTTTTCTCGCTCCATGTTTTCTCTAGATTTGATTTTGATTGCTCCATCATCTCCTTCAAACTCGCGTAGGATCCCATCCACTTCCATGCTCCCTTATTCCTCCATGTACGGTGATCGATGATCCTTCATGGTAATTTTTCCTCGGCCACCTATTATCCACATCGGTTGTATTCCTCAGCCATTTCGAACCTGCATTATTCCTCGGATTTTTTGGTGGAGCTCTCAGCCATGCACAATATGCTTTCTCAATCAGCTTATCTGGATTTGCATAGACTATGTTACAGTCACGCTCCGAATGACCTAGGGTACCACACACAAAGCAAAACGTTCCCAACCTCTCATACTTGAAATTGATCCAGCTCCAGTTATCACCTTCTCTTTTCATTTTCATCTTCCTCTTTAATGGTTTCTTCACATTCAACGCTACCCTGATACGCAAATATGTTTTCCATGCTTCATCAAAATTCATTGGGTTTGATTTAATATACCTTCCAAGTGATGCTCCCATGTTTTTTAGTATATTTTCTGATATACATCCTCTGGGCATATCATAAACCTGCACCCATATTTCAACTTCCTGTATTTTAATTCCATTGGGGTCTTCATTATCATTCAACTGTTGGTAGATCAGCATTGCTTGTTCGAATGACCATATATGGTCCACCATCAATTACCTTCTGCATATCCATTTATGGTAGAATACAAATGAGTATCTTAATCCTCCCGAATCATGCACTTCCATTCTTTCCTTCGGCTGCCACAGAGACGCCATAACATTCTGCATAGCATTGAAGTTAACATTCCTCTCCGTCAAGAATTGTCCCACAAGAACATATGTTTGCTTTGGCTCCGCAATTTCGTTTCTTGCAACGATAATAGCTCCTTCATCCTCATCTTCTAGCCTGAGATTTGCATATAACTCCTCCAATGATTGTTGAGATTTTGCCCTACTTCAAAATGAGAAAACTGCCGATTTTTCGCTGGTAAAAAATGATTATCAATGATATAGGTTTACAAAAACTGTCATATTGACAGAGAAAAAAAACTTGCCAAAATAGCAAGACATATGTTAATATTAATGGGCAAGCACAACATGCATGAATTTATGAATCTTTGATTAATATAAAAAAATTCTGTGTTATCTTCGAAAGATAAGTACTTAACGAAGATTACATATTTTTTTCTTCTTAAACATACTTTAATTATGATTTGAACATGATCGTCGTGTATATGTGAAAACTGAACATTGTCTTGATTCCAAATAAAGTGCTAAAATCTAAAAAAATTGCTCGTGTTCCGGATCATCGACGACATCAGCTATGGTAAGATCTTTCGAGTTTCCGGAGAATAATTGTTTAAGATTGTATGGTCCGACGTCTGGGGAACCGTGCCATAGCTCCTGTGCTAATTGTTCATGTAACTTTTCCGTAGGATGAAAAGAATCCCACCACACATAATCACTCGGGCTTTCACAGAGTGTGTATTCTGTCAAATTTTTTGTTCCACCGCATGTAAAAATACCCCCGTAAGGTCCTATCCCACAACAGGCGTTTACCCCATCTTTGAATCCTTCAAAAAATATATTTTGACACAATCTCATGAAAATTAAATTAAACACAATAATAACCTATCACAACATGCATACATTGTTGGACAGTAACGCATGCACACCGATCCAACGAACTTAAAACCATATTCAAAATTCCACTAGAAAAAATATAAGTAGCATCAGTAACCGATGTCTAATGTGTGTGATGTCTATTGAATATTTTCTTGTAGCGGGCATATCTAGATTTGAGAGCAAGCAATACAAGTATAGGACCTCATCTATATGCAGTAAAGAGTTTTACCATAGTTAAAGGGGTTGTTGATTCTGTCATCAAGCCAAATGGAAAATTTGGAGCTGCAGAAGTAAAAATCTTTCAACAGATGTTCAAGGTTAGTGAGGACAGAGTTTAATGCGTGGTTATGAGCCATGGCCAGAGCAGTAGCTTCTTCAAAACACCCACCTTCTTTGGCTCTAGGATTAAGTGCTCTTAGCACAGGTAAACAACCTAATGATGACAAACTTAAGAATGCGAATTTTCTCCCACCTTTCATATACAATTCCTGGATTACCAAGATTACAAAACCAAGTCAATATAACCTTAAATCCAACTAGGTTAAATAAATTTGGTAAATATATCCCTATTTGTAGAGAATAATGCTAGAGGTACCGAATTGGGTACCGAAATTTGGTACCGAATGCCATGTGTTATATTCTGATTGGCTAATAATAATGGACCCCCCTGCATTCACATTAATTCCACCAATAAAATCATTCTAAATTGCCACATCATCAATGCCAATCATTCGGTATCAGATTTCGGTACCCAATTCGGTACCTCTAGCATTACTCATTTGTAGACTTTAAACTCTCTACTCCTCGAAAATAAGAACTTCAAATATCAAACTTACTTGTATCGCTTGTGTCAAATTTCCGATCACCATTCCTATGTATTCCTCTGGCTGATAATTTTGTTGCATACTGGGGTTACCTAGATAACCACCGATGTAATCGTTGCTTCCGATACTAAAGCTATAAACAGCTTCTGATACAACTTTACTGGCTTCTACTTGTCCCAAATTTTCGATCAATGTTTTTCTCACTTGCTCGAAATGATTTAGTTGGGTTTTGAGATCAATAACCTATATGAATCCACGATGATGATGCAATATTTAATCAGTCCCTTGAATTACAAGGAGATGAGTGTGCATGAAAATAAATAGTTTCAATTGCATAATAAGGCCTGCAGATATTTGTACCAAACCCTGGTTGGTTTCACAAAGAACTCCTGCTCCAGCCGAGGCAAAATTTACACCATTCACGTATTCAATAGATGGTTGTAGAAATGGAGGAATTAGCGGTAGTTGGGCATACTCAGCTGCATGATTCATAAAACATTAAAACAGATATAGAGTTGAACACAATCCAAAGTGTGACTGACACTTTTCCTATATAAATCAACAAAAAATTTTAAGTTAAATTTTTTAACTAATTTTATCTGCATCCTACATATATAAGGAGCAGGTACCACTTTCGCAATCATAATGCAACAGAGATCAGAATCATGTATCCAACTGTTGAATAATATAAGAGTATAAGATCTCGTTGGGGCCTTCATCTAACACATAGCGACTGTTACCTATAAAATCAACTACGATTCTGCCTTCTGAGAAGCGTCCTGTGGGTTGTTGGAAGTATCCATTATGACCATATGGTATGTAATTTGCTCGGTTTTCAGGAATGGTATTGATATAATTATTGTTTCCGGCATCAACCGTGGAGTCACCGAATATAAAGAAGCTGCTGACCTTATCAACTTCATGTCCACTTGATTTCATGAATCCAATTATCAGTAAAACAAGAGGCCCGTAGTAGTGAAGTGGTGTCATTTTTGTGATAAAATATTTTTAGATTGTTCATAGCTATAAATTTTCTTATATATAGTGCATTGAGGATTTTTGGATCATATGATTATGCTAAAATTTGGGAATTATATTATATATTTTTGGATTAATTGTTGGAAATTCCAACTATTTAACTTGTCTGCTTGTCCCTTTGTTCCAAGAATTACTTTGATTTGGTCGATTTGGTCGAGGCTTCGAGATATCGGCCAATTTCGGTTTTATCGATTATCACGGGCATATGATATCAAGAAATTAGTTATCCACTCTAATATTTGTGCACATAATTTACAGTTCATGGATTACATACATCAATAATTTTTAAAAAAATTCTTTTAAAAAAATTTATATAGCTCCAATCACTTGAAAATACATTGCTTTAAATTTCTAGATGGGGAGTATCTTACTTCCCGTTCTCAATATTTATTTATAATAAATGATAAAACACAAATTAAAATTAAAATTAAATTACATATTTTACTATGAAATTTGAATTAAAAAAATGAATTAGAAATTTTAGATTATAAATACATATGATTTATAATTTTTTCATAATAATTTAGCTAATATACCTATATATGCATGCTGAATGCAGCGAGAATCATTGCTTTATTAATCCAAACAAAAGTAACGTGTTAGAGGAGCGATTCCATAATTGTAAATTCAAATTTGTAACTACATGATTTGTCCCGACATATAGTTCGATTATTCTCGTGTGTGCAAGAAATAACTTTTGATAGTTTTCGTGGTGATACATATGTGGGCAATTGTTTCAGGAGAACCATCTTAGAGAGAGAATTGGGAAGAACCATCTGTTATAGTCAAAATTTGATATCGGACTTTTAGGGTGAATTCGGGTCAAATAATAATTAATTGGGGATATTCAAGATGCAATTATGGATTAAATTGGTACAAGGGAAGCTCATGGCTCGTCCTCATGGAGGAGAGGCGCGCACCTTTGGCCGTCCAACCCTTGAGGACGCGTCCTCTTGGTGTGGACAGACAACTTGGCATGAATGGATGATTTGACAGAGAATAACAGCTAGACTGACATGGGATTATCATATGGGATTAATCTCAACCTTAGGATTAAAATTAATCCAACGGTCAATATAACTTCAGCAATTACAATATTTATAAAATAAACTAGTCGTTGGTATGTTTACGTGGCAGTCGTTGAAATACAATCTGTTACTTCTTCTCTGTCCGACATTCTCTCTGCATCATCAATCTCTCCCGACCTGATTTCTCTCCGTTAATCTCTTCACTGTATATCTTTCCTTACATCGTCTCTCTCTCTCGTTAATTCTTCACTGTGTTTTCACTGTATCTCATCGATTTGTCTCAAAATATCTGCGGTTTTCGAAGGAAAAAATGGCGTCTTCTTCAAATCAAGCTCAAAACTTTGATTATACTGTTAATATTGAGTCTTCATCAGGTTTACTTTTTCATCCTTCTTTATTTTATCTTAATTTTTGTTGAATTCTACTTCGTTATAATCTTCACATGTTTTATTTGTAATTGACTTGTCGTTGTAAATTTGTTCTTAAACTTTCGATTCCAGAAGTTATAAGTAAATTCTGCAGTAGAATCGCACAATATGCTTATTAAGTAATTCAGTAATTTCTACATTTTGTGATTCTAGTATAGAAATTTTTACCTGGATTTGAATGTATTTGACTTTTAGTGTTCAAGGTGTAAACTTTTTGTTTTTTAAAATTCTGTCATAGAATTGAACTATCTGTTTAGTGAATAATTTGTGTATTTTTTGTGATTCTGGTATAGAAGTTTTAATTGACTAGAATGTATTTGCCTTGTAGTTTTCAATTTTTATATTGTGTCTCTGTATATTTTTTTTAGGATTCCGGTTCTATAAGTTTTCAGTTTATCTAATTTTTTAAAATTCTGTCAGATAATTGAACTATATGCTTTTGATTATATTCTACAGCTTTTGATTCTAAAATAGAATTAGAATTCTAATTTTTTATTCTACAGTTGAATCATAATAGATGTAGTGTGTTATAAATATTAGTTCTAAAATATTTTGTATTTGGAATTATATGTCGATGCAATTGTTTGTTGATCCAATTGAATGTAATTGGATGTCTATCTATTTGTTTCAGGGAACATTCTGAATAATCAAAACAATGTTTTCATCGAAGGTGTTTGTGATTCAACTGCAACTAGTGTGATTGAAAATTTTGTGGATGTGTTTGATGATTCTTTCAGTAGGACCACTAATCTTTGGAAGCCTAAAGTCTCTGATCCCAATTTAAAACCCTACTCCGGTCAGTGGTTTAAGGATATTGAATCATGTTTTCAGTTCTATACCCAATATGGATTGCAAGGTGGCTTTAATTTTCGTAAGTCAACGCAAAAGGTGAAGAATAAAAAAATAGTCACAAAGTACATTATTTGTTCGCATGGAGGACATCATGAGACTTCAATTTCAAAACTGTCAAAACATTCTGATGATGCTATGTCTGAATCATCACATGCATCTAGTGTTGTTGGTGACCAAGTTAGAAGGAGGAATACCATTACAAAAAAGTGTGAATGCAGTGCAAAAGTAATTCTCAAGTCCTTGGGTCCCTTGGATTCAGATCCATATGTTGTGTCCTGTTTTATAGAGGTTCATAACCATCCATTAGCTTCTGAATCAGGAAAGGAATTCCTCCGTGCAAATCGATCTATGACTGCACTTCAGCGACATTTTCTTTTGGATGCTTCAAAGTCAAACCTCGGCGCTTATAGAGCTCATGGCATTTATAAGTCATGTTTTGGTTTGTACTCTGATGTCGGTCCCACTGCCGTGGATTTTCAAAATTGGATGAGGGATATCAAGTTATACATAGGAAAGCATGATGCTGATATGCTACTTCAGAAATTCAGAGACAAGAATGAGACATCAGATGGAGGATTTTGTTACGAGTATCAGACAGATTCAGATGGACACCTAACTCGTCTTTTTTGGGCTGATGTTCGAGGTCGAAAAAATTATGATGTTTTTGGTGATGTGGTTTCTTTTGATGCTACTTACCGTACCAACAAGTAAGTTTGTCAAAAGCTTTCATCTTATTATATGTCTTCGTTTTTGCATTTTTTCCGTTGTAAAAGTTCTAAATTTTCCAAATCATGAAATTTTCTACTTCTAAATCCCTAAAATTTTTAACTTGTTTGTTAATATTATTAATGATCTATCAAGTTTGAAAGTAATTATAAGATCCTTCTTTTAACTGAGCTTAAGCTAGTCCTCACATCAATTTTTATTTCTACTACAGGTATGGTATGGTTTTTGTGCCATTCATTGGTGTCAACAATCATTGGAAGAGTGTTACGTTCGCTTCAGCCTTGCTTGACCATGAGAATGAAACAAATTTTACATGGGCCTGTGAGATGTTTTTAAAAGTCTTTTGTCGACCTCCAAAATGCATAATAACTGACCAGTGCCTTGCAATGAAAGTTGCAATTCAAAAGACGTTTCCAGATTCCATTCATCGATACTGTATGTGGCATATAATGCAGAAGTTTCCGGCCAAGGTAATTATACTCGATACTGTACTTCAACACATTTTATTGACCTATGATAATTGATTAATAATTTCTCTTTATTTTGATTCCATAGTAGAACCAAAATATTTTTCAGATTCTTTTTTTTGATTCTTGAGTAGAATTTTAAATATCTACTTGATTGTAAAAATACCCTTTGACTCTGTTTTAGAACATTTGATTCTACTACAGAACTCAGATTATATTAAGTCATTTTCCATAAATCATGGTGCATTGTTCTTATGCTTAAAATTCTATAATTTCTTTTTTTTTACTGTAAAACAAATTTTAATTTGGTTACATTTTTAAATTTAAATTAAACATCGATCAGGTGTAATTTGTTTTTCCATTTTTCATGTATTCTAACTTTTAATTATGCTTGTTTTATATAGATTGGTCCTGTCTTTTGTGCGGAATCTGGTTTTATGGAAAAACTAAACAAATTTGTTTGGTCATCACATCTGACAGTAGCTGAATTCGAAGAAGGATGGAATGCTATGTTGAATGAATTTGGTTTGAGCAACCATGTATGGTTGAATGAGATCTATGGTATGAGGAAATCATGGATTCCGACATTTTTCAGAGACAAACCAATGGGAGCGTTACTTAGAACAACATCCAGGTCGGAAAGTAGTAATTTTTACTTTAATCACTTTGTCCAGAAAGGAGACACACTCTCTGAATTCTATATGTGTTATGAGAGTGCCATTGACAAACAAATCCATGAAAACAAGAAACTCACTAATGGAGACACATGTGTACCGCAATCTATAACTGAGAAGGAAATTGAAAAGCATGCAGCTCACCTTTACACTCGTACTATGTTCTATAAGGTTCAGAAACAGATTAAGGTTAGCTGTTTTCACATGAGCTTGGCAAACCAGCCGATTGTTGTTGATGGGGTGAATAAATATGTTGTTCGAGATAGAAGTTTGAATGATAAACTGTTTGAGGTTGAATTTTGTTTCTCGAAAAATGATGTTTGCTGCTCTTGTAAGCTTTTTGTGTGAGTAGGTTATCTTTGTAGACATTGTTTTTATATTCTAGGACTTTGGGGTGTGGAAAGAATTCCAAATCAGTTCTTGTCTAGACGTTGGTTGAGAAATGCGGAGGAGAGATTTTGCACTCTAAAGTTTCCTGATGACTTACAAAGCAGCAATGGCCATATAGTTAAAGATACTTCCAAGAAAATATTGACCGAGTTCCAAAACTGTTATGGCAAGGTTTCAAATCATATCGAGGGATTGAATTTTATGTTGGAGGAGATGAAATGTTTGAACATCAGGATAGAACAAAAATTCCATAAATCTGCTGTAACAAAAGATGATATGCTTGAAGAACATTTTGGTGTTAGGCCTTCAGGTGCAAGTAGTGTTCTTCCGCCTCTACAAAGTAATAACAAAGGAAGCCGAAAAAGGATTCTCGGTCCTGCAGAGATAAGTTGTGATGGAAAAAAGAGAAAAATGAAGAACTGTAGAAATTGTAAGGCATTAGCGTTTCATGATTCACGTAATTGTCCGCAAAAGGGTAAACAGGTTCAACAAAACTCTTTACTTCAGAATGTTCAGAGTACATTAAATCAGGGAATGGAATCTCAAACTGTTCATGGTCAGAATGTTCATGGAAACGGAACCCTCAATTCTAATATTGAAATACAAACAGGTATCTCATCTTATGTTTTGCTCGGTTACTTTCATGTTGCATGGTGTGATAACTGATGGTAGTTATTATTTCTAGCTGCGTTTTTTGATTAGGTAGTTCTAGTCGGACTACTATAGTACGTGTTTGGGTTGCGGAATTTGATTGAATTGGTTTTGAATATCTGAGTTGCTACGTTATACTTTTATAATCTATGTTGTATAACAAAACATCATTTTATGATTATACTAACTGATGGTATGTTTTCTTGTTTTAAACTTTGTAATCAACTGATTTTTAGCATATAAGTACCAAGTAATTACTGATTTTAATAATTTCTTGAATGAAGTTTTCTTAAAATTGTTCGCTGGTTATATGTTGACTATGGAGTCGAGATTGTGTTCCTTGAAATGATAGGCTTTCATGTTTTAACATGACTGGTGGACTTCTCTTATGCAGTTAGTACGTTCTTTTGGCTGATGAGTATTTTTTATAATAGTGCTCTCTTTTTCTTTGCAGTTCAAGAAGCTTCAAAACCAGAAGGCGAAGTCAATGAAAAGATTGGCGAGAAAACTAAAGCAGTAACCATCCGAAAAGAAAGCAGAGGCTAGCACATGAGTATATGCTCACTAACATAATGCACCTTGTTTCTAGCATAGTTTTCTTGGTCTAATGATTTGACGTGGGCACTTTTATTGGCAGAGCCCGCTTTCGCCAAGTACTTTAGTTTGTAAAACAATTTTATGCTTTGGAACAATTTTAAAACAATTTTATATCATATCCCTACCTTGTGAACTTGAGTTTGTGTTTTTCATTATGATTGTAATATGGTTACAGTAGTGCACAGGTTTTTGGATGGATATTATGATAAACTTTTATTGCTATAGTTGAAATTTTATGTTAAATGTTATTCCCACACCATTATGTTTCTATGATTTATGTTTTAGAGCTGCACTGTTTATAGTTTTGAGCTTCTCAGATTTTACATAAATTATGTATTCATTAAGGAAAATCAAATATAATCTTTGATTCTACTGTAGAACCAGGTGCACCTTTTAGTCATTTTCCCTTGGTGGTTGTTCAACATAATTTTCCATTCTATAGTAGAATATCACTACATAAATTTTGATTCTGTGAGAGAATTTTGTTTTCTTCCTTTTTAGGGTTTTTAGCATTTGTATAGCATGGTTTTAAACTAAAATTTTGATTCTACTATAGAAATTACACTAAATTGGAAATGCATTTTTTTCTTTAAATAAAATTGATAATTTGATACTTTGGGTTTTTGTAATTTTTAAGAATACTTTAATTTTTTGTAATTTTTAAGAATACTTTTGATTATTGATTTAGTTGTGTTTTTATTTTCTTTCACTTTTTTATATAAAAAAAAAAAGAAAGAAAAAGGAGAAAATAAAATGAAGATGCAAAAAATTTAAGTTGGTTAAAAGCTTGTAAATTTATATGGATGATTTTGTATTTTGATGAATTTACGAGGTTCATATTTTTAAAAATAAAATTGTAAATGCATTTAAACACATCACTTTATCAACCTTCCGCTGCACACGTTTGACACAGTCATTAAATTCTATCTTGGAAGTATAAAACTAATTATAGTCGTGACTCGTGAGTCGTGACCAATGCATTACATGCATTTGAACTCTTCATTTTTTTATTGTGCCTCCTCAGTTTCCTTTTAGTCTGCCTATATAAACTGAAATTCCTTAAAGTATAATCTCATCACATAATCTCAGTTTTTACTTAAAGTTCTTTTATTCAACACTTTTAAAGAAGAAATGTCAGGAGATAAGATGAGAGTCACGCCCGAGGAAGCCAGAACTTTGCCATGGTATGAGATATGCAATCTTCACTGGCAAAGAGTGGAGGCTGAAACAGAGGAGCAAAAACCAGAGGATGAGAATGCTCATATCTGGGCAAGTATGGATGAGGCTCTTCTTGATCAGCGCAAAGAAGAGGTGAGAAAAGCTTTTGCTGCCAGAGTACGAGCACAAGCAGAGACTGAGAGAAAAGAAGGAAATGAACTATTTTTGCAATGGATAGTGGAGGAAGAGGAGGAGAAGGCCAAGGGCAACCCTGCAAGCACTGCATCAAAAGCAGTTTAGCTTAGGATTAATTTTTTTGTCTTTTCATTTTGGGCTTCAAAAAAAAATGTCCTTTCCTTTTCCATTGTAATGATATTTATGAATGAAATTTGATTTTTCTGCAATATGATTCTTCTTTAATTGTATTTTTCTTTTATGTTTTAATGATATTATCAATCAAGTTCCTTTTTTGTCCAATATGATTTTTGTATTAGAACTGTTAAATTAAACATTTGAACAAGTAAATCACTGATTATCTATTCAAATAAATCGATCAATGATGAATTTTTAAATGTAGTAAAACAATGATAATTTCTTCATAAGTAACAAATATTACTTCTTCGTTTTCATGTTTTAGTCTTTTACTTTGTTTACTCTAATGTCCAATGACTTCCCCCTTCTACTGTAGAAGCAATATAAATTTTATCTAATTTCCTTAATTGTACTCTCCCATACTAATTTGGTTCTACAATGGAATCAAGAGAAATTATTTATCCATTAAATAAAAATGAAGTACATCATTTTCATTTTTCAGCATAATGTTCACCAAGGTCCCCTACTCATTCAACTGTAGAACCAGTTGTACTTTTAGTAAATTCCCCTTTATGATTATTTAATATAATTTTTGATTCTATAAAAGAAATAATTTTTTTTACTCTACTAGAGAACCAAAGGAACATCTAGTCATTTCCCCTTGATGGTTGTTTAGCATAATTTTCCATTCTATAGTTGAAATACATAATTTTTTATTCTATAAGTACTATAAGTTGTTTTAATTGTAGAATAAGTTTTTTTTAATTTATCCGTTCCCTTTGGGTTCAACAGTTAAGGGTTCAATGTTTCATTTTGGGTTTTAGAAATATTCGAAATGACGAATAAGTCGTATACACACTTAGGGTTTAGGGTTGTAAAAAATTGTAATTTTGATTCTACTGTAGAATTATGTGTACATTTTAGACATTTCCCTTTAATGGTTGTTCAACATAACTTTCCATTCTATAGTTGAACATTAATACTTAATTTTTTATTCTATAGTAGAATAAACATCTTTGTTATCTACCATGGATTCTAATGAATTGTTTTGGTGATCCTGATTCAACAGTATAATCAAATCATATAAAAAGAATATTATAACAGAAAGTACTATTTACATTCATAAAAATGATTCTAAAGTTCAAATGATTCAAGTCAAGAATAATTTTTGAAAACCCTCTTACAAAAGAACATGGCCAGATATATACCACAGCTGACAAGAACAAGTACCACCCAATATTTAGATCAAGATTGCAAATGTAAGATCAAGAACATCCACTTTCAGATACTGTTTTGTCATTTTTCACATTCAGACTTTATCTCAATCAACATTCTGTCTTTCAAATAATTGATACGGGAGTATATGATCTTTGCAGCATAAATTTGACGGGCTTTCTCTAGTTGCTTTTTCTGCTCGTTACCCTGCACCAACAATAGATGATCTTATTATTAGCAAATGTATTAAATTGATATTACAATATTACCTTTAGGTTTGATCCAACAAATTTTAGGCCTAGATTATCATCAAAATGAAGGAGAAATAATATCATAATTTCTTTTTCTAATTAAATACATACATGCTCACCTAACACCGCTCAATTGCAGAAATTTAAATAAAACATCATAACCGGAGGCATTACTAGCATTGTGATGTTGTGCAGTATTGGTTTTAATAATTTTTTACCTATTTTACAACATATTTTACAACATATTTTTACGTTTTTACATTACTACATTTATAGGCATGTTTTTGAAATAACGACACCACTCTAGTACATAGAAATATGTAGCGTGATATGAACCAATGTTTTTTGAGATAAGGCAGAGCATTCATACAGTTTGGTTAATGAAACAAATATTTTAGGTAAATACGAAGAGCTGAGGTAGCATGTTGATAAAGCAATGAGATGAAAAGTAGTATTGTTTTTACTTACCTCTTCGCTGGTAAATTTGCAGTCCCAGTTACGAAGACCATTCCCCATATATGTCTCCATATGATTCATAGCAAAAACTCCACAGTCTTTGTTATTTCCATTTGTGCGCCATTTCATTTGCAGACGTACAATTCGTGCATTTCTTAACTGCCTGCTCTTTCTTTCGTTAAATTTTGCCATGTAGTCCACAAAATTGTCTTTCTGCAGTAACATATTGATCGTACTTTTTAAATAACATGAAATATATAGGTTTAAGTATTCATAAAGTAAGTACAGAACATTACCAAACTCTCTGGCACACTATCATAAATTGAAGTACCAGCTTCACCAATTTTGTTATTATCTATAATCTCAACTGCAATATTTTTCAGATTGAAACACACCACGTAGAAATGTTCTACGTAATGTATTGGAAAAAATATCTACACATAAAACATAGATGTCAAAATAAATATGAAAATGGCACATCAACAAAAAATTGAAATGTAGATGATATATATCATTTACCAGATCAACATCATTGATATTGACATTATGTCTGTGAAGAACAAAATCCAAATTTGAACAGAATCTTACAAACTTCATGGTCTTGTCCATTGAATCTGATCGGACAGGATTCGTTACCGTTAGAGTTCCCATCTATAACAATACAAGTACAAAATAGTTATTAGTAAAATAATACTTTGTAAAAAAAACTTAATTTTATAACTAAACTTGATTGTAATTTAAAATAAGTTGTAAGAACAAGTATACCGTTGTCATGGTGTTGCAAAAGAATCTATGCGGGGAGTCAGGTGACCTATACATTTCCTCCTCGTTTAAAATAGTTGTAAAAACATCAACAACATTAGTGTATATTTTTTCACCAATCTTCAAACTTTGGATTTGATGTTTCAAGCATATAGAATTATTCCAGAAAAAAATCTCTTCCCTGCAAAAAAATATAATCAACTTAGATTTCATTATAAAACATAAACACACATTGTTCTATAATAAAAGACACACAACAATAAAATACAAATACACTTGTAATTTAAATTATTCTTACATTGGCTTTTCTCGCTTTCCATTAATCCAGATCCAAACTTCCTCTTCCGCCTTTGAAAGTTTCGGCTTGTTGAAATCAATCGCTCGATTAAGGAAAGGTGATTTATGGAATTCCCCCAGCTTCTGCTCCCTCTTTGGTTTGGTGACAACGATGTCTACTCCTGTTATGCTTTTCTCTGAATTTTGTCTTGTAGATCTAAGAAAATCAACAGTTTGCCCACCTACAGTTAGTTCTCCAAGAAAATCGTCAAAATCATGAAGTTTATTGTAAGCTCTGTCCATTTCGTTTAGTCCTAAGATATCAATTATTTTCCAGTCCTTGGCTGAAAATTCAGGACATTCAAGCCAGTCCTTGTCCAATAGAATACATAAACTTCATCTTATTATATGTCTTCGTTTTTGCGTTTTTTCCGTTGTAAAAGTTCTAAATTTTCCAAATCATGAAATTTTCTACTTCTAAATCCCTAAAATTTTTAACTTGTTTGTTAATATTAGTAATGATCTATCAAGTTTGAAAGTAATTATAAGATCCTTCTTTTAACTGAGCTTAAGCTAGTCCTCACATCAATTTTTATTTCTACTACAGGTATGGTATGGTTTTTGTGCCATTCATTGGTGTCAACAATCATTGGAAGAGTGTTACGTTCGCTTCAGCCTTGCTTGACCATGAGAATGAAACAAATTTTACATGGGCCTGTGAGATGTTTTTAAAAGTCTTTTGTCGACCTCCAAAATGCATAATAACTGACCAGTGCCTTGCAATGAAAGTTGCAATTCAAAAGACGTTTCCAGATTCCATTCATCGATACTGTATGTGGCATATAATGTAGAAGTTTCTGGCCAAGGTAATTATACTCGATACTGTACTTCAACACATTTTATTGACCTATGATAATTGATTAATAATTTCTCTTTATTTTGATTCCATAGTATAACCAAAATATTTTTCAGATTCTTTCTTTTAATTGTACTGCAAAAAGAAATTTTGATTCTTGAGTAGAATTTTAAATATCTACTTGATTGTAAAAATACCCTTTGACTCTGTTTTAGAACATTTGATTCTACTACAGAACTCAGATTATATTAAGTCATTTTCCATAAATCATGGTGCATTGTTCTTATGCTTAAAATTCTATAATTTCTTTTTTTACTGTAAAACAAATTTTAATTTGGTTACATTTTTAAATTTAAATTAAACATCGATCAGGTGTAATTTGTTTTTCCATTTTTCATGTATTCTAACTTTTAATTATGCTTGTTTTATATAGATTGGTCCTGTCTTTTGTGCGGAATCTGGTTTTATGGAAAAACTAAACAAATTTGTTTGGTCATCACATCTGACAGTAGCTGAATTCGAAGAAGGATGGAATGCTATGTTGAATGAATTTGGTTTGAGCAACCATGTATGGTTGAATGAGATCTATGGTATGAGGAAATCATGGATTCCGACATTTTTCAGAGACAAACCAATGGGAGCGTTACTTAGAACAACATCCAGGTCGGAAAGTAGTAATTTTTACTTTAATCACTTTGTCCAGAAAGGAGACACACTCTCTGAATTCTATATGTGTTATGAGAGTGCCATTGACAAACAAATCCATGAAAACAAGAAACTCACTAATGGAGACACATGTGTACCGCAATCTATAACTGAGAAGGAAATTGAAAAGCATGCAGCTCACCTTTACACTCGTACTATGTTCTATAAGGTTCAGAAACAGATTAAGGTTAGCTGTTTTCACATGAGCTTGGCAAACCAGCCGATTGTTGTTGATGGGGTGAATAAATATGTTGTTCGAGATAGAAGTTTGAATGATAAACTGTTTGAGGTTGAATTTTGTTTCTCGAAAAATGATGTTTGCTGCTCTTGTAAGCTTTTTGTGTGAGTAGGTTATCTTTGTAGACATTGTTTTTATATTCTAGGACTTTGGGGTGTGGAAAGAATTCCAAATCAGTTCTTGTCTAGACGTTGGTTGAGAAATGCGGAGGAGAGATTTTGCACTCTAAAGTTTCCTGATGACTTACAAAGCAGCAATGGCCATATAGTTAAAGATACTTCCAAGAAAATATTGACCGAGTTCCAAAACTGTTATGGCAAGGTTTCAAATCATATCGAGGGATTGAATTTTATGTTGGAGGAGATGAAATGTTTGAACATCAGGATAGAACAAAAATTCCATAAATCTGCTGTAACAAAAGATGATATGCTTGAAGAACATTTTGGTGTTAGGCCTTCAGGTGCAAGTAGTGTTCTTCCGCCTCTACAAAGTAATAACAAAGGAAGCCGAAAAAGGATTCTCGGTCCTGCAGAGATAAGTTGTGATGGAAAAAAGAGAAAAATGAAGAACTGTAGAAATTGTAAGGCATTAGCGTTTCATGATTCACGTAATTGTCCGCAAAAGGGTAAACAGGTTCAACAAAACTCTTTACTTCAGAATGTTCAGAGTACATTAAATCAGGGAATGGAATCTCAAACTGTTCATGGTCAGAATGTTCATGGAAACGGAACCCTCAATTCTAATATTGAAATACAAACAGGTATCTCATCTTATGTTTTGCTCGGTTACTTTCATGTTGCATGGTGTGATAACTGATGGTAGTTATTATTTCTAGCTGCGTTTTTTGATTAGGTAGTTCTAGTCGGACTACTATAGTAGGAGTTTGGGTTGCAGAATTTGATTGAATTGGTTTTGAATATCTGAGTTGCTACGTTATACTTTTATAATCTATGTTGTATAACAAAACACCATTTTATGATTATACTAACTGATGGTATGTTTTCTTGTTTTAAACTTTGTAATCAACTGATTTTTAGCATATAAGTACCAAGTAATTACTGATTTTAATAATTTCTTGAATGAAGTTTTCTTAAAATTGTTCGCTGGTTATATGTTGACTATGGAGTCGAGATTGTGTTCCTTGAAATGATAGGCTTTCATGTTTTAACATGACTGGTGGACTTCTCTTATGCAGTTAGTACGTTCTTTTGGCTGATGAGTATTTTTTATAATAGTGCTCTCTTTTTCTTTGCAGTTCAAGAAGCTTCAAAACCAGAAGGCGAAGTCAATGAAAAGATTGGCGAGAAAACTAAAGCAGTAACCATCCGAAAAGAAAGCAGAGGCTAGCACATGAGTATATGCTCACTAACATAATGCACCTTGTTTCTTGGTCTAATGATTTGACGTGGGCACTTTTATTGGCAGAGCCCGCTTTCGCCAAGTACTTTAGTTTGTAAAACAATTTTATGCTTTGGAACAATTTTAAAACAATTTTATATCATATCCCTACCTTGTGAACTTGAGTTTGTGTTTTTCATTATGATTGTAATATGGTTACAGTAGTGCACAGGTTTTTGGATGGATATTATGATAAACTTTTATTGCTATAGTTGAAATTTTATGTTAAATGTTATTCCCACACCATTATGTTTCTATGATTTATGTTTTAGAGCTGCACTGTTTATAGTTTTGAGCTTCTCAGATTTTACATAAATTATGTATTCATTAAGGAAAATCAAATATAATCTTTGATTCTACTGTAGAACCAGGTGCACCTTTTAGTCATTTTCCCTTGGTGGTTGTTCAACATAATTTTCCATTCTATAGTAGAATATCACTACATAAATTTTGATTCTGTGAGAGAATTTTGTTTTCTTCCTTTTTAGGGTTTTTAGCATTTGTATAGCATGGTTTTAAACTAAAATTTTGATTCTACTATAGAAATTACACTAAATTGGAAATGCATTTTTTTCTTTAAATAAAATTGATAATTTGATACTTTGGGTTTTTGTAATTTTTAAGAATACTTTAATTTTTTGTAATTTTTAAGAATACTTTTGATTATTGATTTAGTTGTGTTTTTATTTTCTTTCACTTTTTTATATAAAAAAAAAGAAAGAAAAAGGAGAAAATAAAATGAAGATGCAAAAAATTTAAGTTGGTTAAAAGCTTGTAAATTTATATGGATGATTTTGTATTTTGATGAATTTACGAGGTTCATATTTTTAAAAATAAAATTGTAAATGCATTTAAACACATCACTTTATCAACCTTCCGCTGCACACGTTTGACACAGTCATTAAATTCTATCTTGGAAGTATGAAACTATTTATAGTCGTGACTCGTGAGTCGTGACCAATGCATTACATGCATTTGAACTCTTCATTTTTTAATTGTGCCTCCTCAGTTTCCTTTTAGTCTGCCTATATAAACTGAAATTCCTTAAAGTATAATCTCATCACATAATCTCAGTTTTTACTTAAAGTTCTTTTATTCAACACTTTTAAAGAAGAAATGTCAGGAGATAAGATGAGAGTCACGCCCGAGGAAGCCAGAACTTTGCCATGGTATGAGATATGCAATCTTCACTGGCAAAGAGTGGAGGCTGAAACAGAGGAGCAAAAACCAGAGGATGAGAATGCTCATATCTGGGCAAGTATGGATGAGGCTCTTCTTGATCAGCGCAAAGAAGAGGTGAGAAAAGCTTTTGCTGCCAGAGTACGAGCACAAGCAGAGACTGAGAGAAAAGAAGGAAATGAACTATTTTTGCAATGGATAGTGGAGGAAGAGGAGGAGAAGGCCAAGGGCAACCCTGCAAGCACTGCATCAAAAGCAGTTTAGCTTAGGATTAATTTTTTTGTCTTTTCATTTTGGGCTTCAAAAAAAAATGTCCTTTCCTTTTCCATTGTAATGATATTTATGAATGAAATTTGATTTTTCTGCAATATGATTCTTCTTTAATTGTATTTTTCTTTTATGTTTTAATGATATTATCAATCAAGTTCCTTTTTTGTCCAATATGATTTTTGTATTAGAACTGTTAAATTAAACATTTGAACAAGTAAATCACTGATTATCTATTCAAATAAATCGATCAATGATGAATTTTTAAATGTAGTAAAACAATGATAATTTCTTCATAAGTAACAAATATTACTTCTTCGTTTTCATGTTTTAGTCTTTTACTTTGTTTACTCTAATGTCCAATGACTTCCCCCTTCTACTGTAGAAGCAATATAAATTTTATCTAATTTCCTTAATTGTACTCTCCCATACTAATTTGGTTCTACAATGGAATCAAGAGAAATTATTTATCCATTAAATAAAAATGAAGTACATCATTTTCATTTTTCAGCATAATGTTCACCAAGGTCCCCTACTCATTCAACTGTAGAACCAGTTGTACTTTTAGTAAATTCCCCTTTATGATTATTTAATATAATTTTTGATTCTATAAAAAAAATAATTTTTTTTACTCTACTAGATAACCAAAGGAACATCTAGTCATTTCCCCTTGATGGTTGTTTAGCATAATTTTCCATTCTATAGTTGAAATACATAATTTTTTATTCTATAAGTACTATAAGTTGTTTTAATTGTAGAATAAGTTTTTTTTAATTTATCCGTTCCCTTTGGGTTCAACAGTTAAGGGTTCAATGTTTCATTTTGGGTTTTAGAAATATTCGAAATGACGAATAAGTCGTATACACACTTAGGGTTTAGGGTTGTAAAAAATTGTAATTTTGATTCTACTGTAGAATTATGTGTACATTTTAGACATTTCCCTTTAATGGTTGTTCAACATAACTTTCCATTCTATAGTTGAACATTAATACTTAATTTTTTATTCTATAGTAGAATGAACATCTTTGTTATCTACTATGGATTCTAATGAATTGTTTTGGTGATCCTGATTCAACAGTATAATCAAATCATATAAAAAGAATATTATAACAGAAAGTACTATTTACATTCATAAAAATGATTCTAAAGTTCAAATGATTCAAGTCAAGAATAATTTTTGAAAACCCTCTTACAAAAGAACATGGCCAGATATATACCACAGCTGACAAGAACAAAGTACCACCCAATATTTAGATCAAGATTGCAAATGTAAGATCAAGAACATCCACTTTCAGATACTGTTTTGTCATTTTTCACATTCAGACTTTATCTCAATCAACATTCTGTCTTTCAAATAATTGATACGGGAGTATATGATCTTTGCAGCATAAATTTGACGGGCTTTCTCTAGTTGCTTTTTCTGCTCGTTACCCTGCACCAACAATAGATGATCTTATTATTAGCAAATGTATTAAATTGATATTACAATATTACATTTAGGTTTGATCCAACAAATTTTAGGCCTAGATTATCATCAAAATGAAGGAGAAATAATATCATAATTTCTTTTTCTAATTAAATACATACATGCTCACCTAACACAGCTCAATTGCAGAAATTTAAATAAAACATCATAACCGGAGGCATTACTAGCATTGTGATGTTGTGCAGTATTGGTTTTAATAATTTTTTACCTATTTTACAACATATTTTACAACATATTTTTACGTTTTTACATTACTACATTTATAGGCATGTTTTTGAAATAACGACACCACTCTAGTACATAGAAATATGTAGCGTGATATGAACCAATGTTTTTTGAGATAAGGCAGAGCATTCATACAGTTTGGTTAATGAAACAAATATTTTAGGTAAATACGAAGAGCTGAGGTAGCATGTTGATAAAGCAATGAGATGAAAAGTAGTATTGTTTTTACTTACCTCTTCGCTGGTAAATTTGCAGTCCCAGTTACGAAGACCATTCCCCATATATGTCTCCATATGATTCATAGCAAAAACTCCACAGTCTTTGTTATTTCCATTTGTGCGCCATTTCATTTGCAGACGTACAATTCGTGCATTTCTTAACTGCCTGCTCTTTCTTTCGTTAAATTTTGCCATGTAGTCCACAAAATTGTCTTTCTGCAGTAACATATTGATCGTACTTTTTAAATAACATGAAATATATAGGTTTAAGTGTTCATAAAATAAGTACAGAACATTACCAAACTCTCTGGCACACTATCATAAATTGAAGTACCAGCTTCACCAATTTTGTTATTATCTATAATCTCAACTGCAATATTTTTCAGATTGAAACACACCACGTAGAAATGTTCTACGTAATGTATTGGAAAAAATATCTACACATAAAACATAAATGTCAAAATAAATATGAAAATGGCACATCAACAAAAAATTGAAATGTAGATGATATATATCATTTACCAGATCAACATCATTGATATTGACATTATGTCTGTGAAGAACAAAATCCAAATTTGAACAGAATCTTACAAACTTCATGGTCTTGTCCATTGAATCTGATCGGACAGGATTCGTTACCGTTAGAGTTCCCATCTATAACAATACAAGTACAAAATAGTTATTAGTAAAATAATACTTTGTAAAAAAAACTTAATTTTATAACTAAACTTGATTGTAATTTAAAATAAGTTGTTAGAACAAGTATACCGTTGTCATGGTGTTGCAAAAGAATCTATGCGGGGAGTCAGGTGACCTATACATTTCCTCCTCGTTTAAAATAGTTGTAAAAACATCAACAACATTAGTGTATATTTTTTCACCAATCTTCAAACTTTGGATTTGATGTTTCAAGCATATAGAATTATTCCAGAAAAAAATCTCTTCCCTGGAAAAAAATATAATCAACTTAGATTTCATTATAAAACATAAACACACATTGTTCTATAATAAAAGACACACAACAATAAAATACAAATACACTTGTAATTTAAATTAAAATTATTCTTACATTGGCTTTTCTCGCTTTCCATTAATCCAGATCCAAACTTCCTCTTCCGCCTTTGAAAGTTTCGGCTTGTTGAAATCAATCGCTCGATTAAGGAAAGGTGATTTATGGAATTCCCCCAGCTTCTGCTCCCTCTTTGGTTTGGTGACAACGATGTCTACTCCTGTTATGCTTTTCTCTGAATTTTGTCTTGTAGATCTAAGAAAATCAACAGTTTGCCCACCTATAGTTAGTTCTCCAAGAAAATCGTCAAAATCATGAAGTTTATTGTAAGCTCTGTCCATTTCGTTTAGTCCTAAGATATCAATTATTTTCCAGTCCTTGGCTGAAAATTCAGGACATTCAAGCCAGTCCTTGTCCAATGGACATTTGGTCCAGCCTTTGGACAATAATTCTTGACATTCTGGCTGGTCATTGGCTGACAAATCAGGAAATTTTTGACATTCCATGGCCAACAATTCAGGACATTCAGGCCAGTGCAGTTCAATTCTGCTTACGTGAAAAATAAAAACTTTTTGCAATTAAAAAACAATCTACAAAAATGGTCCATCACCACTTGTACTTGTATATGCAATCAAGAATAAAAATACCTTTCTCCTACGCTCTGGCTTGGACTTGATAATTGACATATCTTCACCAATCTTTCTTCCACCTCTTTCAAATTTTCATTGTTTGGGAAAAGCTCATTTGCATGCTTGAAGCTGAATTTCAACTTTTTATGCATGGTCTCCAACTGATTAATTTTAATGTTTAGTTGGGATATCATTTCCTAGTTTCATAAGAGAAAAAAATAAATTAATACAAAATAATGAGAAATAGGCAAGTAGGTATATAAGAAAAGAGCCATGTATATAAGAATATGATTTCACATTTCAATAAAAAACTACAAATAACAAAAGAAATTTAAACAACTCTGTACCTGCTCCGTCATTACATCATCAGTGGAATGGTCCTTTTGTATTTCCCTTGCAATTGATATGATACCACTGCCCACCCCATCTGATTCAGAAACCATTCCATATGATTCTACTCCTTTCAATGTTTCTTCTGGAGTGCTCCAGTTGTCATTGAGATGTAATGCCTGTATTGAACAGTTTAAAAAGCAAAATAGAACAGAAAAACAAAAATTATCAATTAAACCACTAATAATCTTGCTCAGGTTCAATTTTATTTGGAAAGCATCTCCTATATAAGACTAAATTTACCTGGTCCACATTTTCTTCATTTTCTTCAGCAACATTGCCATCAACATCTTTGAATACACTGAGCTGGATCATCTTCGAAAAATGGGGAGCAATATGATCATGGGGAGCAATATGATCAGTGTCGTTTTCATCATTGACTTGAGCTAGATCTGGATCTGGAATATTATTAATGTTCTTTTCCTCCCCTTTTTTCTGCATCTCTTCCTCTTTTTTTCCGATGTTAAAATTTTTAAGCTGCATTTGTAAAAATGAGTGCAAACAGATATTCATAAGAAACTTATTCACCTAAATATTAAAACTTGCACTATATACAGTGATGATATAGTCTTTTGTAAAGGTTTGAGTCAGCAAAATATTAATATTTTCAACTAGATTATATACACTTACTATTTGCCCTTTCCCAAAACTCTCATCATACATCTCAACTTCACTTCTCTTTGCAATAAGTGATGTCTTCCAAGCATTGTAAACTGGTCTAGTCCTTTCTACTTTGATTTGATCATTTGTAGTTCGATCAAGGTAGAGAAACTGAAATTTAACACAAAAATTAAAACTCATATTAGTGTATCATAGAGGGAAGGATAATTATCTTGAAAATCACAAAATAAAAGGTTTTTTGTTTACTTACAAGTAGAAACACGAGGGAACCAGTATAGTATTGCGTAAGTGGATTTTCAAACCAAAGCTCATGTGCCTCCTTCAGATTTTTAAGGACTTCCTTGCACCAGTTGTATTCTTCTGCTTTGTCAAAATCTCCCTTGAAACTCATTGCATACTGGTCAACAAAGCTCGATTTATTCGTTCTTACAAACAGATTGGTCATTAGGACCATAAAATTCTGTTTGAAGAATAAATCTGCATCTTCGGATCGTCCAATTGCATCACAGATCATCTTCTCCGTGATTTTTGAATCATCTTTCCTCATTGGAAACCTTTCCCTCCATTCTTGCACTTTTTCATCATCCTTTTTCTTCTCCGTCTTATATTCAACTTCTTTTTTACCTCTTGGTAGACCCAATATATCATTCACATCTTCTTCAGTAATTTTAATTTTTCTGTCGTTACCAAAGCTCATCTCATAATTCAAGTGGTCGAACCACCATACGACATTAATTCCAATTTCATGTGGAATTGCCCTTAAAGAAAAAGACAAGAGAGACCCAAAACCTACTTTACTCACCCACTCTTTTTGAGCATTTGACAACCCATCTATAACCTTTGAGAAAGTTGATGGGTAAGCTCTAATTAGCAATTTCTTTGGCATTCCAGGAACTTTTTCAGATTCATTCTTTGGTTTGTCAATCTTTTGTTTCTTTCCATTTTTCTGTTCAGCCTGAAAGAGGTCAGAAAAAAAAAGATTTATGAAGTAAGATTACAAATTTTTGTTTATGATCCTACTATAGAATTACACGAATGTATAGTTTTAATACCTTGACCGAATTTTTTCTTTTTTTCCCTTGAGATTTTTCTCCCACAGTTGTACCTCTTTTTCTTGGAAGAGTCTCCTCGAAATCGCTGTCACTGTCATCATTTATGGTGAATGAAGCTTTCTTATTCTTTCCTCCATTTGCATTTGTTGTAGTCTGATAGAAACCAAAAAAAAAAAAGATTTTTAGTAGATAAATGATGTATATGTCTAATTACACTGTTACATCAGAAATAACTATTGTGGAACCCCTATTTTTGGTTCCCCAAATTGAAAATGAAGGAACTACTAGATTAATCTATTATTCTATAGCAGAATCAGATATACATGTTATAGCATCTTAAACAATCTGTTTCATGAAAGTAGGTTTTTTACCTCATCATTTGACTTGGCATTCACAGTCATGAGTCTTGGAGATTTTCATTTTTCCTCCAACTTTTTGTGGTCTCTCTTTTTCTGTCTTCGAACTTCTTGAGCCTGATAGAAGCCGAAAAAGAAAAATATATAACAAGATTTAGTATAAAAACAAACAACAGAAACTCGAACACTCATATACATAAAGACAGTCTCCCACGTATTTAAATATGTTTCATTCTATATTTATCAGAAAGTGGACTAGTAGACTAGACCTGTGGTTCAGCATTTGTTCATTCTTCAACTGCTCTATCATTTGTTTCAATTATGAAAGAACTTCTTTCTTTTCTGACCTTTATTTTCAGTTTCCTTTTCGTTGTCTTTTCCTGGCACTGGAAATCCGATTTGGTAATTACACTCACAGAGTTTTCCTTATCATTTTTCTTTTCAATCGGAATTTCTTCAACTGCTTCAGGGGTGTCATTGTTTGCACCTTTAACATAACAAATTTATAAGAAATAATACTTTCATTTGGTTAAAAATAAGCAAGTTCCATTAATAATAATGTGGTATGAATGCTTACATGAAACTAATGGCAGAACTGTATTTGGTTTCTCTTGGGAGCTGTCTGGGCTGTATAAAACTAGTGCTCGGAGAGCATCAAATGGTTCAAACACTGGTGGAAATTGTAATGAATCATTTTCGCTTTCAACATTTTTGACAAAGCTAGTTTTTTCACCTACAAAATTGCAACAAGTCATTAATATTCCTTTACACAAATCAGTATTGTTGTAAAAGATTGTAAATTAACCAAAACAGAAGATGAGATTAAAAAAGGTTTTGGTGAACAATCAAAGTATAAAAAGTTTTTGGTTTAATCATTCATGTTTTATGCATGAATTAGTCATACCCTTTGCGAATTCTTCTTCATTGTCAACTTCTTTGTCACTTATATATTCTGCTTCTGGAAGCATCTGTGCAACCAAGGATGGTAGACTTTCACAAAATGTTTCAAATTCGCTATCTGTGAACCAATTTTTATCCAGCTGTTATGAACAAAATAAGAAACAAAATCAGAATGACATAGAAAAACAATAAAAATAAATGGAAATAATAATCATTTTCAACTTACAAAGCTTGGATAATCTTTATTAGCATTGAAGTTCTCTGGACATGACATAATGAATTTATAGATGTAATATAGAACGTAGTGCCCACATCGTACACCATCTTTTTGTTGGGGGACTTTTGGGACCTTGAACGGGAAGTCAGACACTACATCAAATTCTTTTATCTTTTGGCTTTTGTATATATCCTTGACAAAGCTGTAGAACATATAATTTAATTGTCAACTGCCACAAACTGTACCTAACAAACACATAATTACTTTTTAATTATAAAAAAAACATACTCTCTAATTTCTGGTTCAAGTCTTTTAGGGTCTGCTGCATGAAGTGAGTCAAGTAGTAATATACAAGGACTTCTTTCACTTTCCAATTTCTGTCCCAAGTTGCATAATACTAGCAGATTCCAATGGCTCCTATGATTAGACAAAATTCAACTTTTTCAGAATTATGAAATGCAAATAAAATATAATAAAAACAAAATATTCTTAAATGTTAACTTATGATTGACACATTGGAATGAAGAGATATTGGTTTTTAAAAACATTATCACGTGAGATCCATTTCATTGCTGTAGCTTTTGAATTGTTTTTGTAAGCAACGAACCATAAAGGGTCTATACATTCACATCCTTTTGTTTTACCACGGAGTAGTGTTTTCCAGAAGGCCCTAGAACAAACAAATATATTAGCAATTCAAAATAATTTGTCTAGTAAACCAGTAAATAGCAACTTTATATGGTCTTTTTCCTTTAACCAGCTTTATAGCATTAATAACAACTTTGGACAGTTTCTCCCACAAGGACAACAACTATTTTTCATTTCTAATATATATGTGCTTCTGTTCTAGTAATTGAAGCTTAGTATGAACGAGGACTACATGGTCATGGTTATATTTGTTCTAGTAACATATGCTTTTATAGTAATGAAGCTTCTATAGTGGAATCAAACATACAAATACAAATAGACGTATTTTTCTAGAGTAGAATAAAGAAAATGAAATTAAAAATCTACAACAAAAACTATACAGATAGTGTGTCTACTATAGGATGAAATTATGATTCTAAAGCATAAAATTATTCTTTTAACTCATAAATTTATGTTTCTATAGTAGCATTACATTCTATTGTCGAATCAAAGTTTTTACACATAAAATGTGTGACTAGGCATTTCCTTTAAACGTGTAGGGGGATACTAGTAGTTGAGTCTACTGAATTGTGAAGATAAAAGAAAATCAATACTTGCACATAAAAACATCTCACACACGATAACAAATAACAATTCAAGTTTCTATAATGCTTTTAAGTCAAGTTTCTTAAAAGCCATCAGTGAATAAGTAGATTCAATGCAAGTCAGTAATTCAATCACTTATACATATAAAATGACTTTTCTTAAAACAATACATAATTTGTTTTTTAATTACCTCCGATACTCATCAAAATCTTTTGTGGTCAATTGTTCTTCTGCATCACAATTCTTGTTTTCTGTTTGTGATTTTTGTCTTCTCCTCACTGTAGAACCTTTTGAAGCAGATGTTTTTGGTCTATTCTTCAATCTATTGCTCGATCATTTCCCTAAAACATTTTAAAAATACGAAGACCAGTAAAAATACAACATAATGGTAATGCACAGAGCAATCAAGAATACGATGAAAATACTAGCATGCCTTTCGTCAAATATGTCTACTTCTTAATCTTTATTGATCAAAAACAAAAAACAGTTTTGTAGAATCACATAACACAATAGCACATATGAATACATGTTCCAAATTTCACCTTAGTCGTGGCTTATATATTTCACAAACATAAATTTGCTTCTATAGAAGAATTAAAAACACATAAAATTATGCTTCTACTGCAGAACCACAACCTACAGTAGAATCACATACTACAAACAAAAAAACATATAAAATTATGCTTCTAACTCATAAATTCATGCTTCTACAGTAGAATCACATACTACAAACAAAAAAACATATAAAATTATGCTTCTAACTCATAAATTCATGCTTCTACAGTAGAATCACATACTACAAACAAAAAAATATATAATATTATGCTTCTACTGCAGAACCACAACCTACAGTAGAATCAGATACTACAAACAAAAAAACATATAAAATTATGCTTCTAACTCATAAATTCATGCTTCTACAGTAGAATCACATACTACAAACAAAAAAACATATAATATTATGCTTCTAACTCATAAATTCATGCTTCTACAGTAGAATCACATACTACAAACAAGGAAAACATATAAAATTATGCTTTAAATTCATAAATTCATGTTTCTACAATAGAATCACATACTACAAACAAGGAAAACATATAAAATTATGCTTCTACTGCAGAACCATAACCTACAAACAAGAAAAACATATAAAATTATGCTTCTAACTCATAAATTCATGCTTCCACAGTAGAATCACATACTACAGACAAAAAATCATATAATATTATGCTTCTAACTATTAAAATCATGCTTCTACAGTAGAATCACATACTACAATCAATAAAAACATATAATATGCTTCTACCGTAGAAGATAAAAACAACAAGCACAAAAGGAGATCTAGTGAGTATAAAATTTACTAAAAAAACAAAAATATTGCTTACCTATGCGGTGGAACATCGTTAAATGACAAATCAAGCTAAAATTAACCTGAAAAAACGAATTGAAGAACGAATCAAAAGCTTATTATGATGAATCAAACAATAAATATACGAATTTAATAGTAGTATCAAATTTGATATAATAACAAAGATTGTTTACCTTTTTCAGATGTAATCGTCGAATCTGAAGCTGTAATCGCAGATAGGAAGCTCGATTTCTGTTTCTCTCTCTACACTTGCTATTTCTGTGCGTAATTGTGTGTGACTGTGTGTATAGGTGGTTCGGTGAGCATTTATGTCCCTAACCGTTCATGTAATGGGGGTGTCATTTTTTTTAATTAAAATTTTGTCATTAAAATTTTAATTAAATCCTGATCGTTAAATATATAAAACTTAAATTAATGGCTTAGATTGTGGTTCTTTCCAATTCTCTCTCTAACTTATTCTCTCTAGAAGGGGACCTACATATGTGTGTGATATAAATTTTTTTGACTATGTATTATATATTTTTTTGAAATTCAAATAATTCATTGATAAAAAAAGTCATACGAAATTTACAAACACAATTAAATTTCAACGAATATATACTAAAATAAATCAAATTCATAATTTTTTCATCAAAACTATTATCGTTTCAGTACATATATATTTCAATGTGGAGTATCCTGGCTTTCATCGGAACATGCAGTTACATATAAATCACCAACCAACCAAAATTTTAAAATTCCTGCATTGTGATTTCTACATGAAACTCTAAGGAGGAGAGAATAAACCCAAAATATGGGATAAAATTCAAAAATTGGGTAGAAAAATTTTCAATGAAAAAAGAGATTTATTAAATAAAAGTGAAATTAAGAAAAAAAAATGAGGTTTATCATCGATCAAATTGCTGATGATAAATTGATGAATAATAGTGAGGGTTTTTTATTGGGAGGGTTTCAAAGATAACTAAAATATTAGATTGGCTATGTATTATATGGGGTACAATAAGAAGACCGAGAAACGGTGTATCAACCATGAAATCTCAAATAATTTAAAAATTTTATTTTTTAAAATATAAAATTTTATTCTAATATATAATATTAATTACATATAAATTTTATAAAAAATTAAACATTCAAATTTGAACAAAAAATTGATTTTATTGTAAAATCATTTTGAATAAGTGTGATTCTATTCTAAAATCATTTTGAACTATTTCATTAATTTTTAATGATTTTTAATAAAAAAAGTGATGTAATTTTATTTTATGATTTACTAATTAACATTTGTAATTGTATTTAATAAAGAATGAAATAAATAAATATTTTATATATATTTATATAGTGGTTCTCTACCCGACAAGGTGTTACTCACAATAAAGAATGAAATAAATAAATATTTTATATATATATATACCTTATATATATATATATATATATATATATATATATATATATATATATATATATATATATATATATATATATATATATATATATATATATCGGTTTTCGGTCATTTATTCTATTTAATAAATAATAAAATAATATAAAAATAGTAACTATCTTATTGACTTTTATAATTAAAACATTTGTTTTCTAACAAAATCTACTCCTCTTCAAAAAATATCACGGGCAATTACCTTTAAATTAAAACATATTATCTTTTATATTTGTTCTCACTACGAAATTCTACTCATTTTCTAGAAAAATCACGGGCAATTACCTTTAAATTAAAACATATTACCTTTTATATTTGTTCACACTAAAATCTCTTTTTTTCAATAATATCATGTGCAATCCTTACTTATTTATTTTAAAATCTATTTCAATACTTTTAATTATTAAAAAAAATTACATATTTTAACATGACAAAATCTACACTTTTTCCAAAAATATCACAGGCAATTACCTTTAAATTAAAATATATTACCTTTTATATTTGTTCTCAGTAAAATCTCTATTTTCCAAAAATATCAGTTGCAAACCTTACTTATTGATTTTAAAACCTACATATTTTAACATGTCAACGTATTTTTTTAACAAATACAATTAATATAATTAAAACACTACCAAAAATGTCATTAGCAGTTACTTTTTGTTGATTAAAATTAAAACATGTTAGCTTTTATATTTGTCATTATTATTACAATTATTTTAATAAATAATAAAATAACATTAATAATGCCCCATTTATCTTACTCAACCTCATTTGTATTCTTCATTTATTTTTTCTATGTTCCAATTAATATTTAAGTTTCTCATTTTATAATTTATCACATCGATTTTTATTCTTTATTTAATATTTTTCGTTCTCAATAATTTTTTAGTTTATAATTCTTTAATCTCTGACCCGTGGGTTATAGGCTAGTATATATATTTACTAGTTTATTATAAATATCTATTAACCATACATTAATATAAACTAGTTTATACCTCGTACATCTATGCTATAAATAATAGACTTAATTATAATTTGATGGTCTAAACTATTAGATTTTGAAAAATAAAAAAGGTAAAATAGAAAAACTCGTGTCATATTTTTTTAAGCGTGTTTATAAAAGGTAAGATAGTTTAATTAAAAACTAATGTGTTTTAATTTAAAAAATGAAGAAAATATGTCAATATTAATGATTGAAAGATATAATATAATTGATATTGTTAGGGGTGTTTAAAAAGGTACTTTGTATCAATCAAAAGGTGTCATGTTTTAATTAGAAAAGACAATCAACTACTTAGTATTAAATGACCGAAAAACGAAAATCAAAATTTTTAATATTTTGACTATTATATAATAGTATAAATTAGTATTTTATGTTACCAAATGGTATTGCATGTCATACATTCGGAGAATGTGAGGTTTTAGTTAGAAAATATTAAAAAGAATATACGCTTTGACAGAAAAAAAAAACTAATCGGTTAGTTATTAGTAATTATAATTTATTAAATATAATTGCCCGTGATATTTTTGAAAAATGAAAAGTTTTAGTTAGGAAAAATAGAAAAGTAGAAATTTTAGTTAAAAAATATAAAAAAAATATGTATTTTAGCTAAAAAGGTAATTTGTTAGTTATTAGCAATTATAATTTTATAATTTTATTTTAATAAATGAAACTCTATGTGATATTTTTGAAAAATGAGATGTTTTAGTTACGAAATATGTCAATATTATACACTACAAGAATAAGCTATTATACCAACATAATTTAGCAACGGAAATCCATAGGTTGGTAATTACCAACATATTGCTAACGCATTTTAAAAGTTTAAAAAGTCAAAATATTACCAACCAAAACTCAACGAATCACTAACGGATATTTAATAACGGAATATTTTCGTTGGTAAAATAGCCGCCAAAAATTCCCATCCAGATGTGCCAATGGAATAGTTATGGTTTGACAATGGATTATTGCCTACGAAATAGTAATGATATAATAACTGTTTAGTAACGAATTGTCAACCCCATACTAACGGAAGTTACAATTTTTGTTCTGTTAGTAGTCTGTTACCATTTTAGATCGGTTAAATTGTATCCGTTACTATTCCGTTGGTAATATTAATTGTGAAATTTAATAGTGAACTAGTACTTTGACTAATACTTTTAACTAGTATTTTCTCTCGGATTAGTGTTTAGATTTTTTCAAAAAATTTATCAAAGATTCAACCGTACGGATGTGAAGATCTATTTAATTTAATGACATTTCAGTATTTTTGAAAAATAATAAATTTATTTGGTTTGGAAATTTTAGAGTCAAATAGTACTTTGACTTGTACTTATAACTAGTGTTTCCTCCCGAATTGGTGTTTCGATTTTTTAAAAAAAAATATCGATGATCCAACCGTACGGATGTGAAGATCTATTTATTTTAATGATATTTCAATATTGTTGAAAAATAATAAAATTATTTGGTATGAGATTTTCAGAGTCAATTAGTACTTTGACTTGTACTTCTAACTATTATTTTCTCCTGAATTGGTGTTTCAATTTTTTTAAAAATATTTATCGACAATCCAACCGTACGGATGTGAAGATCTATCTAGTTTTATGATATTTCAAGTTTTTTGGAAAATAATAAATTTATTTGGTTTGAGATTTTAAGAGTCAAATAGTATTTGACTTGTACTTCTAACTAGTGTTTCCTCCCGAATTGGTGTTTCGATTTTTTATAAAATATTTATCGATGATCTAACCATACGGATGTGTAGGCCTATTTATTTTAATGATATTTCAATATTTTTGAAAAATAATAAATTTATTTGGTTTGAGATTTTAAGAGTCAATTATTATTTTGACCTGTACTTCTAACTAGTGTTTTCTCCTGAATCGGTGTTTCGATTTTTAAAAAATATTTATCGACGATCCAACCGTACGGATGTGTAGATCTATTTATTTTTATGATATTTCAAATTTTTTGGAAAATAATAAATTTATTTGGTTTGAGATTTTAAGAGTCAATTAATACTTTGACATGTACTTCTAACTAGCATTTCCTCCCGAATTGGTGTTTCTATTTTTTTAAAAATATTTATCAACGATCCAACCATACGGATGTCAAGGTCTATCTATTTTAGTAATATTTCAAAAAAGTCAGAAAATAATAAATTTATTTGATTTAAGATTTTTGGTAGTCAACTAGTATTTCTAACTAGTGTTTCCTCCCGAGCCAGTGTTTCAATTTTTTTTAAAATTATTTATCGACGATCCAACCGTACGGATGTCAAGATCTATCCTTTTTAGTGATAATTTTGAAATTTTCAAAAAATAATAAATTTAATTTGTTTTGAGATTTTAACAGTGAACTACTACTTTGACTATTACTTCATACTAGTATATCCTCTCTGATTGGTGTTCAATTTTTTTAAAAAATATTTATCAATGATCTAACGTACGGATGTGAAGAACTATATAGTTTAATGATTTTTCAAAATCTTTGAAAAATAATAAGTTTATTTGGTTTGAGATTTTAAGAGTCAATTAGTACTTTAATTAGTTCTTCTAACTAGTGTTTTCTTCGAGTTGGTTTTTGATTATTTAAAAATATTTATCGACGATCCAACCGTACAGATGTGAAGATCTACCTATTTTAATGATATTTCAAATTTTTTGAAAAATAATAAATTTATTTGATTTGAGATTTTAAGAGTCAATTAGTACTTTGACTACTATTTCTAACTAGTGTTTCCTCCCGAATTGGTGTTTAGATTTTTAAAAAAGTATTTTTCGATGATCTAACCGTACGGATGTTAAGAATTAACTATTTTAGTGATATTTCAAAATTTTTGAAAAATAATAAATTTATTTGGTTTTAGATTTTAAGAGTCAACTAGTACTTTGACTAGTATTTCTAATTATTGTTTCGCTTTTTTTTAAATTTTTATCAACAGTCCAACCATACAGATATCAAGATATATTTATTATTTTAAATTTCAATATAGATAATATATATATTAATTTCTTACATTTAATTTTTAATTAATTAATTTTAGGGAAAGTTAAATCTAAGCTAAAAAATGGGCGGACAATTTCCCGAGTCCATGCTTTCAAATTATTTTACATTGCCCGCTCTTATCCTCTCGAATCATTTCCTTTAACTCTCAAAATTGAGCCCTACTCTCTCTCTCTCACTCATTCCCTCTCCCCCTCTCTCTCCCCCGCTCCACCCCCACCGACCACCACAATCTGATTCAATTCCTTTATAAGGGGTTTTCAATTTAGAGCTTTTGATTGGTAATTCGATTTAGCGCTATGTTTAGATTTTAATTTCTAATTTTGCAGGTGATTTCGGATTTCAAGTTGGGGCTTTGATTCAATTCCTTTATAAAGGGTTTTCAATTTAGAGCTTTTGATTGGTCATTCGATTTAGCGTCGTTCTCTTGTATTATGTTTGATGTTTTTCAATTCGGGACTTATAGTTTAGATTCTAATTTTGCAGGTGATTTCGGATTTCAAGTTGGGGCTTTGATTTAGATATGTTTCTCACATAATATAGCAGCTGCTATGTTCTCTTGGTTCCTATATGTATAATACTCATGGATACAAATGCTAAGAACGCTTTAAACTTTCCACAACGAGATATTGTAATGACAAGACTCAACCAATTCTACCCAATAAATAGAATCAAGAAAAAAGCCTTTCGTGTTAGTCTAAAAGCTAAAAGTGAATGTATTATTAGTGCACCTTTGCATTGACAACATGATGTTTTTTAAGCAAGTTGTTCAAATAGTTATTTCCTGCAATGATTTTTTGATTTTTGAAAGAAATAATTTGTTGTAAATAATTCTAACTCATTAGAATTGGTTTTATCGGATGATGTAGGTTATTGCAGAACACATGAAAATTGAGAAGGGTGAGGTAATCAGAGATATGTGTGCTTTAATGGACACCGGCTGTAATGGAAATGTACATATCAAGAACTGAAGGTTGATCTTCGAAAGGTCGGTTCTCCGACGGAGAACCGGAGATAATATTACTGATGGATATGTTAAGTATATCGAAATCGCTGAAATTTTAGTGGAAACTTATCTAAACATTACTACTATTTTTTAAATATTTATGTTACATTTTTAGCCATCATAGTTTATGCGAAAATACTAGTCAGGTGTGCTAGTTTAAGTGATTGGAATAAATGATTGTACTAGTTACATTATGTACTGTAGATTGTAAAATTAGTACTATATATTTTATGTTGCCTTGGTTTTGATTATGAATGGATTTGTAAATTTTTAGGGCAATAGATAATTCATATGTTGCACACATATCATATCATTTTAAAACTGTTAAAAATCTCCAAATTTATTAACAACAAATTATTTGTTGAAAAATTGGCAAGCAAAATAAATTGGTGTGTATATAGCAACAGATATTCCGTTGGCAACAAACTTTGTTGACGGAGGATTATTCCGGCATATTGGTTAGGGCTGAGCAGAACCGAACCAGAACCAAAAAACCGAACCAAACCGTGTAATTTCGGTTCGGTTCGGTTCCCATTTTCTAAAATTTCGGGTTTTTCAGTTCGGACCGAATAGACCGAAATAAATTTCGGTTCGGTCCGGTTCTTTTTTAAAAAAATCGGTTAGAACCGAATAGATCGAATATTTTATTATATATTAATTTTATATGTATAGTATAATGTATGTATAGTTTAATTCTCTTGTTTACTAATTTGATTCTAGATTTTGTTCAGTTCATCCTAATTAAGCTAGCTTTTATTATTCTTAGGTTTTCAATTTATTCTTGATGCCCAGTAGCTTCACTTTACTGATTTTGTTTAATTTATTGACTTTGTTTCAGTTGAACAAATTGATAGATTCTAGGAATGACTAATGTCAGGAAAGACCTGATTACTTGAAAAAGCACTTTATCCAAAATGTTGAAAATGAATGTATGAGTTTCAAATTTATTTTGTAATTTTATGTTGCACTTGCACACGTGATCAGTGAGGATTTAAATTACAAGTTTACAACAAAAAACATAAGATTTTTTTTATGAATTTCGGTTCTCAAAACCGAACCGAATTAACCGGATTATTTCGGTTCGGTTCCGATTCGGTCCAACACATAATTTCGGTCCGATTTGGTTCCAAAAAAAATATAATATTCAGTTCTCGGTTCTTTCGGTTCGGTCCAGAACACCGAATGCTCAGCCCTAATAATGGTTATATTTACTAATGGATATCCCGTTGGCAGCTTTCCCAACGGAAAACCTGATGGTGGTCATTTTGTTAAAATTCATTCATGAGGGGTCTGTTACTATTTTGTTAATATTTCGTTGTTAAGTTTAACAATGGAAATAAATCCGTTGGCAGAGACTTCCCAACGACGTTTATACCAATGAACCATTTCGGTGGTCATTCTGTTGGCACACGGTCTTACTAACGGATTTATTTGACATACCAACGGATTTTTCTATTGTTAAAACTGGATTTTCTTGTTGTGATTAATGATTGAAACATATAATATAATTGGTATTTTTAGGTGTTTTTAGAAAGGTAATATGTATCAATGGTAATATGTTTTAATTATAAAAGATAATCGACTACTTACTATTATTTATATTATTTTATTATTTATTAATTAAACTAATGATCGAAAACCGAAATTTTTAATATTTCGGCTATTATACAATAGTTTAGATATACATTAACCGGATATTAATATAAATTTTTTATTCATTAATTCTTTTATATTTTCAATAGTTTTTAGATTAAAATATATACATTTGACAGTATTTTCAAAAAATAATATGAATATTAAGTAATATTGTAATTTGTATTTTTTTTCCTGTCAATTCTTTTTATTAGTTAGAAATTTACATTTTGAATTGCTTATTATTCATCTCTTTTTTTCATAGTGAGAAGAGGTTGACTCTTGACATATGAATTACAGAATCACACCTATATGTGTTGTGCAGTCCTTTACTCTACATATTCAATCTAAATGCATAACTGAATAAGTTGATTACTGATTCTCCAATATTACCATGCTTGGAGATGAAACTTACAAACAATGGTAAATATCAAATGCATCGTTTACGTTTTATCCATACAACACAATTACAGAACTACAGAATAGATATCAGATATCTAGATGATCTCTCCCCCATTTTGATGATTAAGTAGCAGTTGGATTGAAGTATCGGGCAAGTACAACAAATTTTACAGCTGCAGATCGGGTGGGCAGGCTTGGACAAGCTCAGAATTAAGATCTGAAAGTACCTTTCCAACTTCATTTTATCACATCCCTACTCTTCTAGATCAAACCAACAGCAGCTAATCCGACACTTTAGAGTGATCCACTCTGCATTTCATTCCCATAATAATAGTACCATGTACACTTATTCGATCGCCTACAAGCAACACAAGAAAAATACATCTACAAGTAACACAAGAAGAACACAGTAGAAGGGAGCCTCGGTAATGATCTGATGGCATGCATGTCTGCTTATATAATCTACTTCACAGCACATGGTTTACTTTTCTCAGAGAACTGCAGGATATGTACTGAGAAGCTATACTTAGGATATTTGCTCACCTCCACTACTAGTGGAGGTGAGCAAATATAGTGCAAGACTTTAAATGTACACTCTTGACGAGCCTGACTTTTCAAAAATTAGAGTCAGTGAGTTTAGCAAGATAAGTGATACAAACCTATTTAAAGGCACATAGATATAAACTATAAAAATCGAATAATGAAATTAGTAACGAATAGAGACTATGTTGAGAAAAGGATGAGAAACTTATCTAAACATTGTCTTTCAGTTTGCTCTTCATCATTGGATATAAACTTAACAGGTATAAGATTTGAATGATGAAATCAGTATGATTAGAGACTATGTCGAGAAAAGGATGAGAAACTTACCGCAACACTGCCTTTCAGTTGGCTCTTCATCAACTTTCAAATATCTTTTTCTGTCCAAGCCTTTCTTTCAGAACTGAACAATGTACTGGCTCTTAATCAAGCATATCAAATGCAATACTAGCTGTTCTTCAATTTGGTAATACGAATAATAACGAGGTCCAAAATGTCACAATCTGGTGGGTATATTACAGGTTTACACCTGCAAACTTTACATAAGATGCTAGGCTATGAAACCATGCATGATGCAACTAATATAGGTAATTACTTGAACAATCGTTAGACCAAATTTTGGAGTATCTTGTATCGTAGGCTTCTCTGCCTACTGTATATAACGTGTGAAGATAAAAATTAACCAAGTATCTATTATACAATTTTCTTCTGCAACTGCAAAACTCCATGCACAGCCCTTTCATATCTTCGTTTTTCCAGTACATGCAAGCTTAATATTATCATCTTAAGCAAATCAGAATAGGGACTGGGAAAACAAGCTAGCTAGATAACGACACAGTTCCCAGTCTCCTGCTCAATCAAACATAAACTTATACGTAAGTATCCATACATGTAATGTTTGCACATGATTTTAAGTTAGAGGGAGGTAGAAAATACTAAACTGATACATGTTTGCACACTAAAAAAAAGGCAGAGCTACTGGAACACAAGAAACTTGGTGTGAACTGTTAGTCTCTACCTATTAACCCCTTTCCAACAACCACTCTCGATAATTTGGATGTCTTATGTCTTGCTAATAGCATATAAGGTCCACAAGACAATTTTGCATAGGGACCAAACTTAATTACATTAAGGAAGTACACACGGATTTCCAAACTTATGTATGACAAGGCTGTCGCGTGCCTATCAAATTATAATATCTAACTAATCCTTCTAACTGTGTAGCAGGGTAAGTCAGAGTCGATCCCACAGAGACAAACGTATCAATCACTAGTTGTTTCTGATTTAATTCAGCTAAGCAAGTATCACAATAAATATTGAGAATTTATTAAACTAATCTTATACTAAAGCGAATTGTGTTTATATTAAATCAAATATTAAAAACATCCAGAATTAAGTATCCCCACTAGCATGAATTAATGCAATCGTAAATTCCCTCCCCAATTAATCAGATAAACTACTCAAAAGGAAAGATGCGCCCTATAAATACCAAAAACCCCTCTCAGGTATTAATGGCTTCTCTTAAAATACAATCAAACCTATTCTCATGGTATCATGTAATTTAGAGACATTAATCACGGCACCCTAATTTCCTAACAATCCATTCTACCTATTCTCATGGAGAATTTCATGTTCTTTTTGGATAAATCACAACCATCTAATTCCAACTCTCGTTGATAATTAGATATTGGTTCAAACAACACATAATCACGTCTGATTTGCAATTGTTAATTTAAACAACTCAATAAGCAAGAGCAATTAAACAATTAAATTGGGGGAATTGGGAAATTCACACATCAATCATAACTAGGGTTCAACTTAACCCTAGATTAATAATCTACTCACTCATAATTGAATTAACTAAACAAAAGATATATGAATTGTAAGATGAACACATAATTATAAGGAATAGAGATGAACCTTTAATCTTCTATCTTCAAGGAAAATAAAAGTTCTCAGAAAAATCTCCCCAAAAGAAAGTGTTTACAAAGTTGTCTGTATCGTCAAATTTTCTCTCTTACGATCTATATTCAGATTAGGTCTGAATAGTATATAATAATATCTCTAATAAAAGTATTTTTAATAATTTAATGCAAATACAAGGAGTTTCCTAATCAGAATTGAATTCCAATAAAGAAATTCGTAGCTGACTGTTGGGGTCTGCTTCTGGACTGATACGGTTGGACTTTGATATCAAGACCACTTCTGAAATAAAGCCCTTCTCATAAGCTTTCCGTGGGCTGTTGAATCGTCTGAATCGGACTTATAGAACTCCAGTTATGGCCCAAACAGTATGAACTGCGCAAGTGGGTCATAAAATCCGAATTTTAATCAAATAAATCTCCAACTCTTGCCAATTAAGCTCCAAGCCTTCCTTTATTAAAACTCCTTGATACCTACAATAAAACATTATAATTTATTAAATAAAAATCCAAATCAATACAAAATAACTTAAATATAGGGACAATATTTAGATTAAGCACACACTTATCACATCCCCACACTTAGCATTTTGCACGTCCTCGGGCAAAAATAAAGAAAAAACTATAACCTAACTAATAAATACCACTTCCGTAGGTGATCACGGTTGCATTTGGCATATGCAACAAGCCCTTTAAACCCCTAGGCAGCCCTAGTGGACGAGTAAGGTCTCGTGAGGGTTTATAGTAAATCTACCCACAAAATCTTATTTGGTTTGACTGCCAAGTCTCAAACATGAAATATATCATAGCACACCACACATGCAAAATTAACCATGTAATAACTCTTAGATGTCATATAATGCAATTTCTCAACTTTACACACCAACACAACTATTCAAGTACGCGCACATAGTCTGAAAGACTAAAATATGTCATGAATAACATCAAAGTCTCAATCAACAAGATAATAGCATGCTTTAGATGGAAAGATAACCTCACAAACACTCAAAGCACACAAGTGTTTAGGTGTAACTGTATCACTCAAATTCAATCAAATGCACATGTGCTACCATAAGCTTGCTTGTCCACCAAAATCTCTAGACTTCGTGCTTGTATAAATCAAAAGGTCTTTGTCAAGGGTTGTAACGAGGCTTAGGTGAGGGGTAGGAAAATGAAAAGGCTGCAGTTGGCTAAACTTGATAACTAATAGAGCATAATGTTCATATACACTTGAAGCACTCAACATGAAACTATCTTGAGATATCATCTCACATAAAAATATAAAACCCGTAAATTTCACATTGTAAGAACCAATGAACATACACTCACTTTTATTTCTTTCTTTCTTTCCATAGAGTGATCTTCTTCTTTTTTCACTTTTTTTTCAATTTCCTTTTTTTTTCCTTTTTTTTTTCTTTTTGACCTTGGTGATTTTATTTGAAATATCACCAACAAGAAGTAGCCAAACCAATTCAAATCCCACCAAAATTCACACATTAACAAAGATATCCCCACACTTAATATTTTACCAATCTCAAGTATATATCACAATGCTCTACTAGTCAATCAAGACAAGAACAAATAAATAAGCTCAAGATTTAGATGGTGATATACGAAGAAAAAGGATATAGGCTCAAGGGGGCTCACTAAGGATTATTTTTCAGGGTACTGTTTGGGACAATACGGTTAATCCTAGTGCCTTTATCATTCTTACACAATACACGATATCAATATGCGCACGACCTGGTTTAAAGCAAGTTCTAGAGCAACATGCACAATGACGAATAACTCACCACAAACAAATAGATTGATAAAAAGATGCATCAATCGCACATTAAGGCTCAAAATCTCACAGGTGATAGCATGCTAAACTCGTCAAAATTGACAATGACGTACATTCAAGTTTTGAAATTTTCGCAAGCACATACAAGACATCATCATGTATAAGGTATTTTACGCCAAGGAGACAAATATATGACACTCGCAAAATAATTCTACATGATGTGTACTTATCCTTATTAACATGTTTTTTTTTTTTGACAAGGCAATCATTTTTTAAGGTTTTCTAATTTTTTTGTGTTTTTACTATTTTTTAAACTAACCTAAAAAAAAAAAATCTAACAAATTAAAAAGAAAAAAAAAACTAAATTTTTTTAATATTTTTTTATATTGGAAACCCCTCCCCACACTCAAGCGGTTCATTGTCCCCAATGAATAATAATAATAAATATACATTAAACTAACAAGATTCTAAAAAAAATACAAAAATAAAAATAAATAAATAAAATATATATACAAAGAAAGGTTCAAAGTACTCCCCTAGTTCCGGAGTAAGTGCCCGTTGAAATTATTATTGAAGCTTGCTCCTCCCTCTTTTGAGTATGCTGAAATTACGGCTCCAAAGTCTGCTTATTAATTAGACAAATCAACTTCTTACACCAATAACAAGTTGGTGGAGCGGTTGAAGTATTTGTGCTGCATGCTAGAGGTCAGGGGTTCAACTCCCCACTCTTACATTTCCTTATAATTTTTGTTACAAAGCAGCTGACGTGGCGCTGATATGGACAAGTGATTGGACGCTGACGTGACAGGTGTTTTGTCCAGGGATTTTAAACGCCAGTTTGATAAATTAATACCGTGGTATTCAAGTCCTGTCTCCAGAGAAATTAAACTCTGGTTTTCCCCACCAGTACACCAGTATAACCTTCTTTTTTTTTTCTTTTTTTCTTTTTTTTGAACTTCATTTTTTTTTACGCATACACGAATTACATCCACAATCATGGGTTGCCTCCCAAGAAGCGCTTTTTTTTTTTTAAGGTCATTAGCTCAACCTTCTTATCAATCATTTTGATGAAGGGGTAGAAAGCGGAATCTCCACTTTCTCATTGATTGGCTCACCAACTCTGTAATGTTTGACTCTTTGCCCATTCACGTTAAATGATCCTCCATGAGTATCCAACAATTCAACTGCACCATATGGAAAAACCTTTTGTACCTTGAACGGACCCGACCACCTAGAACGCAATTTTCCGGGAAAAAGTCTTAACCTCGAATTGAACAAAAGAACTAACTCCCCTTCCTTGAATTCTCTTCGTAACAGCCCTTTGTCATGCCACTTCTTTGTTTTCTCCTTGTAAAGCTTAGAACTTTCATAAGCCTCAAAACGAAGCTCATCAAGCTCAGAATTAACAATGATAGGATATGTTTCATTAGGGCCCATAAACACATATTTCAAAGATGCAGGTAGTGGTTTCAGTTCTACCTTAGGAGGCGTGGAACTCTCCTTAACTTCCTCATGCTGTAGCACATTAGAATGTTCATGCTTATATGTAGGTGTTGCATCCAAAAGCTTCTCGTAACCCTGACACTCTCCATTTTCTTCATCAACGTTACCCTCAAGAACAGCTTGAAGTGGATCCCCAGATAGTAGAATTTTGGCTTTCATGTCGATCACTTCCTCTAGTGCATCCACCCTATTCACAAACTCATCCGTAGAAGGATGTCCCATTGTACTTTGCAGCTTGAATTCCATCTTCTCTTCGCCTACTTCAAAAGAAATTCTTCCATTTTTCATGTCAATGATAGCTCCAGCTGTTGCTAAGAAAGGCCTCCCAAGAATGATAGGAATATTTGCATCTTCTTCCATTTCCATGACAACAAAATCACATGGAATATAAAACTTTCCTACCTTAAGGGGCACATCTTCAAGAATTCCCAATGGAAACTTCACACTTCTGTCTGCCAGTTGTAAAGAGATACGTGTGGGTTTCAGTTCACCCATCTGAAGTTTTTTACAAATCGACAAAGGCATCAAACTGACACTTGCTCCAAGATCACACAAAGCTCTTTTAATTTCGACATCCCCAAGCTGAACAGGAATTGAGTAGCTACCTGGGTCCGCTAACTTCTTTGGAAGATCATTTTGCAAGATGGCACTGCACTCTGCCGTTAATGAGATGGTAGAGCTTTCTTCAATTTTTCTCTTTCTTGACAAAATATCTTTCAGGAATTTTGCATAAGATGGCATCTCAGTGATAGCATCCATGAATGGGATATTGATATGTAGCTTCTGCAAAATTTCAAGGAACTTACCATACTTCTTCTCTAGCTTCGCTTGTGCCAACCTTTGTGGAAAAGGAACAGGCGGCACATATGGTTTAAGAGGAACAGCTACTGATTCTTTCTTTTCTTTTTCCACGATCTCTGGTTCTACCAGTTTCTCAGTTGCAATCTCCTCTTTACTTTCTTTAGCATTCTCAACATTTTTGCTCGCATTCAATTCCGGCTCTTTCAATTCTTTACCACTTCTCAAAGTTACAGCATTGATATGCCCCCTTGACGGCTGCTCAGTTTGACCAGGAAGTTGGCCCGAAGACTTATTAAGTTGGCTCAACTGTTGAGAAATTTGAGTGATCGTGTTCTCCATCATTTTGTTGTGAGCCTTTATCTCATTGATGCTTGAATCGAAGTGCTCATTCTTCTTCGATTGAGTAGAGATAAATCCTTCCATAAGACTTTCCAAGTTAGATTTCTGCGGCTGAGCTTGCTGAAAACCAGGAGGCTGAGAAAAATTATTTTGTGAAGATTGTCCTTGACCCTGATTGTTCCTGTAGGAGAAATTTGGATGATCTCTCCAACCTGGATTGTACGTGTTGGAGTAAGGATTATACTGCGGCCTCTGATTCTGATTGTAAAGAGCATTAGCTTGCTCAACTGCTATTCCAGAAGGATTGTATTGACAAGCAAGTTTGGTGTGTCCAACAACACCACATATCTCACATGAAGCAACAGTAGATGGAGTGCTTCTGGCATCCAATTGCTCAATCTTTTTGACCATAGCCTGCATAGTGGTATTAATCATGGTTAGAGCATCAACATCATACTTACCACCCTTTTTAGGATGATTTCGATCATTGTATGGATAATTATCATTAGACGCCATCTCGTCTAACAAAGCTTTCGCATCTTCAGTACTCTTCTTCATAATAGAACCACCAGAAGAAGCATCAGCAAAGTTTCGGAACTCTTGTGTCAACCCATTGTAGAATGTTTGGATCAACAACCAGTCAGGAATTCCATGGTGAGGGCATTGTCTCTGAAGTCGCTTAAATTTTCTCCAGGCATCATGAAGTGACTCGTCATCATCTTGACGAAAATTAGAGATCTCATTCCGGAGCTTAGAGGTCTTCTTCTGACTGAAGAATTTAAGTAGAAAAGCCTTCGCAAGACTATCCCAAGTAGTGAATGTATTTGGCCCTTCATCCTTCAACCAATCTTTTGCTGCATCCCGAAGAGAGAATGGAAATAATCGCAGCTTAACAGCTTCATCACTTACATTGGTCATCTTTATTGTATCACACTTCTCCAGAAAACTCTCAAGATGATCAACAGGATTTTCATTGGACAATCCTGCGAAAGAGTCATTAGAGATGAATTGGATAAACTGAGGCTTCAATTCAAAGTGAGTAGCTGTGATTGCTGGTCTGACAATGCTTGAGAGTACGCCTGTAGCGTCTGGCATACCATGCTCCCTAAGAGCCTTAGCTGCAGGTGCATCACCCATAACTACCTTGTCTTTGTTTTTCCTTCGTAGTCCTGCTTGTCTTCTTGCTGTAGCTTCAATTTCAGGATCAAAAGCAATTAAATTTTTTGTACCTGAACTTCGAGTGTGCATGCAACAAGAAAACTAGAAACAAAGATCAAATAACAAGGGAATAATAGCCGAAGCAACACAACTAAAATACTTAGCTAAATCAATTCAAAATTAACTAATCTAACACTGCTTTGTCCCCGGCAGCGGCGCCAAAAATTTGACAAGGCTGTCGCGTGCCTATCAAATTATAATATCTAACTAATCCTTCTAACTGTGTAGCAGGGTAAGTCAGAGTCGATCCCACAGAGACAAACGTATCAATCACTAGTTGTTTCTGATTTAATTCAGCTAAGCAAGTATCACAATAAATATTGAGAATTTATTAAACTAATCTTATACTAAAGCGAATTGTGTTTATATTAAATCAAATATTAAAAACATCCAGAATTAAGTATCCCCACTAGCATGAATTAATGCAATCGTAAATTCCCTCCCCAATTAATCAGATAAACTACTCAAAAGGAAAGATGCGCCCTATAAATACCAAAAACCCCTCTCAGGTATTAATGGCTTCTCTTAAAATACAATCAAACCTATTCTCATGGTATCATGTAATTTAGAGACATTAATCACGGCACCCTAATTTCCTAACAATCCATTCTACCTATTCTCATGGAGAATTTCATGTTCTTTTTGGATAAATCACAACCATCTAATTCCAACTCTCGTTGATAATTAGATATTGGTTCAAACAACACATAATCACGTCTGATTTGCAATTGTTAATTTAAACAACTCAATAAGCAAGAGCAATTAAACAATTAAATTGGGGGAATTGGGAAATTCACACATCAATCATAACTAGGGTTCAACTTAACCCTAGATTAATAATCTACTCACTCATAATTGAATTAACTAAACAAAAGATATATGAATTGTAAGATGAACACATAATTATAAGGAATAGAGATGAACCTTTAATCTTCTATCTTCAAGGAAAATAAAAGTTCTCAGAAAAATCTCCCCAAAAGAAAGTGTTTACAAAGTTGTCTGTATCGTCAAATTTTCTCTCTTACGATCTATATTCAGATTAGGTCTGAATAGTATATAATAATATCTCTAATAAAAGTATTTTTAATAATTTAATGCAAATACAAGGAGTTTCCTAATCAGAATTGAATTCCAATAAAGAAATTCGTAGCTGACTGTTGGGGTCTGCTTCTGGACTGATACGGTTGGACTTTGATATCAAGACCACTTCTGAAATAAAGCCCTTCTCATAAGCTTTCCGTGGGCTGTTGAATCGTCTGAATCGGACTTATAGAACTCCAGTTATGACCCAAACAGTATGAACTGCGCAAGTGGGTCATAAAATCCGAATTTTAATCAAATAAATCTCCAACTCTTGCCAATTAAGCTCCAAGCCTTCCTTTATTAAAACTCCTTGATACCTACAATAAAACATTATAATTTATTAAATAAAAATCCAAATCAATACAAAATAACTTAAATATAGGGACAATATTTAGATTAAGCACACACTTATCAATGTACACAAGCAATGGTAAAATGAGAAAATGATGGGTAACCAACCACTAACTACTGAGAAATAAACATGAAGAATGATATAATGATATGTAACCAACCACTTGCATAATGGATAGATGTCACTTTACAGTTGCCTTTTCTTTGTCAACTACTTAAAATGCTTAGAAGTAACTCTTCCTTTCTGTATGCATGCCTCGAATACATTAAGACAACTAAAATAACAAAAACCAATTTTTCTGTTCTTCTTAGCTGTATGAAAGTAAATGGCCACACCAAAAATTTATTCAGCACAGTAAAATTCTTAGCAGAAAACTCATGCAAGGCTAAAACCTGATGACAATTACATGATTGAAAAATCATTTTAACTGGCAACAAAATCTGTTCAATATTGATCAACATCTCACCTACTTCGTGTAGAAAAGAGACTAGAATCTCAGAATCAATTTATACACACGCATTTAGACTGCCTTGACTGCATACATCTTACTCTGACTAAACCCCGATGTATGAGTAGGATGTACCGGATATGTTTAGTAAGCACACTGCCTTGTCATAGTGGACCCATTCCCTCATTTACACTTGCATACTAGTCAAAACTGAAAATCTTATCTAATGCTTTTTCAGACCCGTTATGTAAAAAATTGAAGATAAAAAAGTTAATGCAACTTTAACCAGAAAGCTAGCCAAGCAAGAGACGGAATTTGGATATAACCAAAGTATATATATACAATACAATTAGTGGCAATATCAGATCATCTATGCAGGCAAATAATGACATGATTCCCCACTATCCCATAATATATGTGCCAACATATATCTCAAGCATAATCAACTCTGTAGAGTAACTTTACATTTTCACATTTTAAAGGGTAAAACAAAGCAGTAAATCACAGTTTACTTCATTCATTATATACTACTTTAATACAATAACAGCGTACCAGGCCGGATAATTATTTTCAAGCAGGAAAATGGAAACATTTATTATTGCTAGACACTTTCAAAATGTAGTCTGTTATTGCTGGAAACAACTTGCCTGTTGACAGGCAAAGTAAACAAGATAGGAACATACATAAACATAAAAGCGCACTCTACTAGTACATCAGTACAAACATTTAGAGCCTTCTCACACAACTACCAGCCTATAATAATAACTCTACTGCAGTAGCGCTTTGGCATTTTACTATATTTACAAAAGAAGCAACAAAAGGAAAAGCACCACATCAAACAAAAATCGTGATCTAAGCAAAGAGAACCTGTGCACTTGTTGGAACCAAGTCAGAGAAGGCTGCAGGGGCATCGACCACTTGCCATTGAACAGAGAAGCTCCACCTATTATCAGAAGTTACTGCTGAGTTCTTTCTCGAGATATGTCCGACAGCAACATGAAGATTTTTACCCACAACATAGATTCTGGACTCGCAGCAATTGACGGAGAATGGCTTGCAAATTTGCTCTGGTAAAGGAGCACCAGCAACAGCCTCCCAACAATCAGTATTTGTATAGTAAACTTTAAGTTTAATCCTTTCATGCTCTGAAACTACAAATAAGTGACCATAGACCACAGCGCTAGTACCAGTCCACCCTTCTCTCAGCCCAGCAGCCATGCTCTCCCAGGTATCTGTTTTAGGATCATATATTTGACCTCTAGGTACTACATAAAAGGGCCAAAACCAACCTTCAGTTACAAAAAGCTTTCCATTGAGAACTGCGGCATCATATGAAGCCATGTTTGTACCCATGCTTGCAATAGGTCGCCAGATACCCTTACGGGGATCCATAACTTCAGCTGAATTTAGTTCAAATAGATCCGTGCTATTTCCTCCAGCTACATAAATCATTCCATCAACAACTCCACTAGCGAAAAATGATCGTGCTGTAATCATTTTTTTCATTACAGTCCAACGATTCTTCTGTACTTCATATTTCAATACCACGTTCAGAGGACAATCCACATCAGAGACCACGCCCCCGCATACATAGAGAGCACCCTCTTGGGGAATTGAAACACACCTAAACCCATGAGGGCAAACCTTTTCTTTGCAAGGCATTGCAGGAATAGAGTGCCAAGACAATTTCTTCATATCAAAGACCTGCCACTCAATCTTCCCCGTACATTTGTGAAAGGCAAAAACAAATAACCACGGATCATGAAAACCAAACTCCTTCCTTCGTGTAAAAAATTTCTCCTTACTTCCAAGCAACTGATACCAACGTCTAGACACAGCCTTACAAGGCGTATGGCTCTCTACCGGAAGCCGAAGAAGACAATTGAGGGCAATATCATCCGGAAGGCCCGGTATAAGAGGCTCCCCACTAAGCGCCAATTCTGATTCTACCGAAGAATCTAACAACGATGACATCGGTGCAGCTAATCTAAACTTTGGAGACAATGTCATTTGGGAATCACCTAACTTCTGTACTGGCGCTTGCTGAGACGAAACTCTTACCCTTTGCATCCTTCTCTAAACACCATACAAAAATAAACCTAACCTAATTTCCGATACACATGCTGAATTTCCTCAAAGTCCTTCCCTCGACACAAATCGTAATCCTATATTCATCACACAATAACAAATCAACTCAATCCTAATAACACCCTTAACAATCTTCAACAATACAAAATTTTATCATACACTAGCAAATAAAAAAGGCCAAGTTACAAACTTTAATCCCAGACTAACATCCAATCAATTCTCTTTCATTAATCATCAAAAGAAGCACACAACTTGAAACTAAAATACACACATTCACACATACAATCAACTCATTCCTAAGAACACCCTTTACAATTTATCACACACTAGCAAATAAAAAAGGCCAAGTTACAAACTTTAATCCCAAATTAACATCCAATCAATTCTCTCTCCTTAATCATCAAAAAAAGCACACAAGTTGATATTAAAATACACACATTCACATACACACACAATCAAACCAAATAAAAGCACATGAAAACACAAGACAAAAACAAAAGCCCAGATAACAAAACACCTCAGAACCAGCTAATTCCAATCATTTCATAAAAATAATCAAAAAAATCAAAAACCCACTTCACAAATCACCAACTTGATCAAAACAAATAGTCCAAACCAATAATCAACCAAAAAAACAAAAACCCAACTCAAATAAAAGCTAAAAAACAAGAAAAAAGACAAAAAAAAAGAAACTAAAAAAGGTGAGAGACATATGAACTTACAGGTGGGATAGTAGGCTGTATAAAAGATGTGAGTCTCATAAGTCTAGAATTGTGGGTAAAGTAAAAGAATTAGAGGGGAGTAAAAGACGAATCTTTCTTTAACTTTTAGGTAGAATAGAAGTGAAGGATATAGATATAGAAAGTTGTAAGTATATTGTCTGCGGGAGTATGTGGCAAACAGAGTTTCATGTCTCGAGATGAAACTCATTTTTAAGCGTGTGAGATCGGACACGATTGTCGACAAATGTTGTTTTCAGCAATTTTTTATGTTTAAAAACAAATTAAGTTTTTTTTTTGTTATCAAATATTTTAAAAACAAATTAGATAATGTAGTTTCAATTTTTATATACAAAACAAAAAAGTTGAAAATATTATATCTTACAAATATCTCAATGTATTGAAATGCGTGAAAAAGTTAAAAAATTATTATTTTTGGAACGAAGATATTACTCTATTACATATTAGGTCTTTTTTCAAAAATACCCCCTACGTAAAAGATTTTTGCAAAAATATATTTTCATATTTGCAAAAATATCATTTTTTTAAAAATATTTACAAAATATCCTTTTTGTAAAATCGCAATTTAGTAAATGTGAGACTATATGATGATCTACCGTACTTGTCAGTTTAGTATTTACTTCTAACTCCGTTCCATTTTACATATTTTTATTACTTTTTAGTGATTAAATTAACTATTTTTTAATTAAGTATTAAAAAATATTCAATTATTATTTTAAAAAACTGAAAATTACATTTAAAAATAGATTAGATATATACTTTTCAATGGTATAATTTTTTTTAAATATATAATACATATAAATTTAAGTCAAAATTTATGTAATTTTAACCAATCAAAAATTAAAAAGAACATATATATGAAATGGAGGGAGTATTGAGTATATTTCAATTTGAAATTCAAAAACATTATTACCACATATATTTGCTTTTATAAATATTTCTGCTTTGTATGTTTAAATATTTTTAGCACAACTACCATATTCGTGTTAGGTACAAAATTATTATAACAATATGTACTTAGCAAACGAGCAAAAACAATTACGAATGACAAAAATTATGCATTATGAATTTTTTTTTACCTAATATCTCTCGATATAGTGATATTTTTCTCGATTAAATGTCGAGGATTTCAACCTTCTCAAAAAACAAAGTGTATTAGTGAGTGGGTTGGATTAGCGTTCAAAAAAAAATCTTTTCAGCCCAATGTTAATTACGTAGGTCAGAATCGTTATTGAACTGGGCTTTTCTCTGATTTCTCTTTTGAATAACCAATTATTCTCTTGTTAAACTATATACGTGTGTCTATAAATGAAAAATCTTATTAGGCTAACCCAATTATGTTCCTGGATTAACCCAGTTATTATAAGCCTATATTAATTTGACATGAATGGCCCAGGGCCCATTAAAAACTTCAAACTTCTGAAATTATTTTATGCTAGAGAACTAGAGATTACTGGGTAATTTAAACCGAAATTTAAATAGTTTTTAACATGTACATCAGTCTTCACCTCTTCATAATAAAGATTTGTTAGTTATTTACCTACTAAAGTGTAAACTTTTTATTTTTCTTGTAATTTGAGAAGAGTTTTTTGGACATATTTGAAATTCATCCGACAAATGAGTATTGTTCTAACAAATCTCGGTAGTGAGCGAGAATCGAACCCAGATCCCAGATAAGTCCTTAACTACTTGAGTTATCTTATCGCGCTCATATAGCTACAATATATTAAAATATGGAATGATTAAGTTTTTCACTTTTTGCATTTTAGGAGAGCTAACAACTTAGCATAGAACTGGTTTTTAATTGGCGATTTTTGATTATATAAATAAAGGTCCATTTCTTGAATGGCAATTCTGTAGATACTGGTATAAGGTGGAATTGAGTTGCAGCAAATGTGGTTCAGTAAAGGGCCAGTCACATTCAAGAATTGTCAAAAACAACCATTGAAGTATTATCCTCTGGTAATTTGTTGAATGCCAAATGATTCACTTGAATGAACTGCAGAACGTATGAATCGTGAATGTGAATTTGCAAAGTAATATACATAACATGTGCGAGATCTTGATTATGATCCGTTGAGTAACCAGCTCATCTAACATCTTAAGGTGTTAGATGAAGGTCCGAAATGGATCTTATGATATATTTCAACATGATCAGGCAAAATGAGGGCACTTAAGAAGTTCCATAGGTTTCAGGCATCAAAATTATAAATATCAAAGTCCAATTGTTTTCGTATTGTTAACATCCTGTGCTCATACTTTGTCTAAACGTATGTGCAAGTAATTAATCTCAAGCTAAGCCTTGATTACGTAGTTATTAAGCGATAGAAAGCACGGGTGTGCACGTACTTCCAAAGTTCTCTGATGCGTAACTGTAATTTTCGTTTCGTTTTGTGTTGTGTTCTGGTACGTACTTGTGGCTTTTGCCTTTTCCTAGCAGCTGTCACAAAGCCATGATTTATGAAATGTTGCAGATAGTGTTCGAGAGTACTGAAAACATTGTCATGTTCCTTTTGGATCTTGTTCGAAAAGTCTGAGAGATATTTGATTAGCCATCAAACACGTACTTGACGTAAACTCGGAACATGATGGACCTGACTTCAAATCAATCATAAATTTGTCCTCTCGGCTAACCTTTGATTGTAATGACTTACGGCTCCAATATGTTTTCATGGCTATGGCTAGTTGCCTTCTTCGATATATCTGCACATGTTACACCTTTAGCCCATGTGATGCGTCACTTTTAATGGTCCACATATCTTTCTACCAGTCGGCAACAGCTAACTACAACTTGTTGTAGAGAGTTAGAATCCCAGTTTCTTGTTATATTAGTTTCTTGTAAGGTAAAATTTACAGATGTTTAAGTTCTCTCACACCATGTCTCCACTTGGTTCCGAACCCTCGACCTCGCATTAACAAGAGACCCAGCAGGCAGCAACTATGGAGAATCTTGAAAATTGGCGAACTGATCCATATCCTTTGGTAAAGTATTTTTTTTTCAAAAAAAAAAAAGCTGGTCATATTTTAGGCCAGAATTTTATGGGTAAATGGATAGATTCATCTATGCTGTTGCAGGAAAACGAACGCTGAACTTAATGATGGGCATATATTTAGGGAACTTGGACGAATGATGTTCACTTGTTCATGAAGAAGATGAGTTTCATTTGGAGAGAAGTTTCCATTTCCTTTTAAGTGAAAGATATTGACAATCATACATTTAAGCACATTTTTATGCATTGGAAATTTGGAATTGTTCATAAATTTATATTCTATTTTAAAAACAAAATAAAACTCAGGTAATATTAAAATTTTATTTATTTTTCGGGTTCGGACCGAATTCAGCTTGAGTTTTGGGTTTTATTGGTTTGGCCGCTGTTAATTACATGTATGCACCCATGACCTAATCATGCATGGTTAAAAAGAAAACACAAAAACTTCCCTCGCAATCGATATGTTTTTCCTCCCAAATCACAGATAGTTAGAATATACTTCGAATAATAGCTAGAACAGATAGTTAGATACCCTCGCACCTAACATATATATGATATGTTCATATGTTTGGTTCATCGTTCAGTTGGTAGCTGCTGGTCGAAAACCTTCCCTGGCAATCGATATGTTTTTCCTCCCAAATCACAACTGATAATTCGTAATTTCGTATCTTTAAAATGTCAGTTCATGCATGCCTTGGCACATTGTTTTTAAGAGTGTGCTTGTTGTGTCTGTGTGCGAGAAAACGAAAAATCCGATTATCAGTGACATGTTAAGAAGTTAAGAATTTAATTATATATTCGATACTCAAGGGTGTCTAAAGAAGTTAAGAATTAGCCCTAATTTCTTAAATTTGGCCGTCTAAAATATTGCAAAATGTCACATTATCAGTGACATGTTATTATATAATAATTATTAGTAAATTTTTAATTTTGATATTACTTTTTAGATATAACTATTAACTACTTTTTACTCAGATCCGAACATATATCGAATAGAATATATTGTGCAATGTGCGATATTGCAACCGATATCTACTAAATGATGATAAACAAGACATGTCATGTGTTATTTTGGACTTAGTGTAATTGTTATGGTAAGTTAATAAATCTATACTCTTTATTAAAAGCAGAAAGCCCCTAAATGATATGTCATGTATACCGTGGTATACACGTTATTTTTATTTTAATTATCTTAATATTATTAATATAATTCTTTATTAAAAGCAGAAAGCCTATGCCATGTATACCTTCTATATAAATATAATAAGATTTATTATTAAATTAAAAACTTATACTTACTCTTTATTATATACTCTTTATTAAAAACAGGAATCCCTCTATGTCACGGTATACATATTATTTTTATCTTAATTATCTTAATATTATTAATATAATTCTAACTAAATATAATAAGATTTATTATTAAATTAAAAACTTATACTTACTCGCAGAAACCCCTTATTAATGGTATGTCATGTATACCGCAGTATACATATAATTATTAATTTAATTAGTTTAATATAATTGATTTAATTTCAAATTAACTATTATTAAATTAAAAATTAATCTCTTTACTAAAACTAAAAATCTCTATTAATGGTGTGGTATGTCATGTAGATATACTTAATTAGTTTTAAAAATAAGCAGAAATTTCTTCTTAATGGTATGTTATGTCATGTATACCGCGATATACATATAATTATTAATTTGATATAATTGATTTAATTTCAAATTGACTATTTTTAAATTAAAAATTAATCTCTTTACTAAAACTAGAAACCCCTATTAATGATGTGGTATGTCATGTAAATATGCTTAATTAGTTTTAAAAATATTGTTAATATAAAAACAAATCTATACTTTTTAAAATCATAACTCCCGGTATGATATGTCATGTATACTACGATATACACATATAATTATTAGTTTAATACTGTTGTGGAATAAAAAACGTACTTGTGTAATTAATGCTAAGGTTTAATGAGCTTCGAGCTTTAATGGCTGCACTTGTGTTTCGAGACTAAATCGGTTCTCACAAGATGCCTACGTATCTCAATTCGTAATTGAGAATCAAGCCAAAGACGTAGTTCTGATTGTAGGATCAGGGACCTTATATAGGCGTCTGGAGCCTAGTATTTATGGTATGTTTAGGAGTCTTAGCGAATAAGTCTCCTTTTTGATATTGGATAAACATTGTATTGCTTGCAGGATAAGTCTTTTCCTTGTCGATAAAGGCTATGACTCATTAATTGTCTTTAATTGGGATTCTGGATCCTTCTTTGACCAATTTGCCATAATTTGGACTCTTTTTATGAGCTGTATATTTTCCCTATTCATTAATTACGAAATTAACGAATGATTAGGGTTTCGGGCCTTTTATCGGGCCTAATTCTTGGACCGAACTAGGTCTAATTAATATATCATTAATTACATATCTAGGGTTATTTTTAGCCCATATCAAATACATAATTAGTTTAATTAAAAATTAATATAATTATTACTATTAAATTAAATTAATTGCCAACAATAGTCAAGTTACATACTAGAAATCTACTCGGTTTTGAATTGATATCGGGAGAGGTAAATCCTAAAGTATCATACTTATGTACTAAAAGTAAACTCCAACAAAAATACTACTCCCTCTGTCTCAACCATTTCTTTACACTTTTCTTTTTGGGATGTCACTCTCAATTCTTTACATCAAATTGACTATTATTAAATTAAAAATTAATCTCTTTACTAAAACTAGAAACCCCTGTTAATGGTGTGGTATGTCATGTAGATATGCTTAATTAGTTTTAAAAATATTGTTAATATAAAAACTAATCTATAATTTTTAAAATCATAACTCCCTATTATATGTCATGTATACTACGATATACACATATAATTATTAGTTTAATTCAAAATTAATATAATTATTACTATTAAATTAAATTAATTGTCAAAAATAGTCAAGTTACATACTGGAAATCTATCAGCAACGTTTTTGAATTGACATGGGGAGGGGTAAATCCTGAAGTATCACACTTATGTACTAAAAGTAAACTTCAACAAAAATACTATTTCCTCTGTGCCAACCATTTCTTTACACTTTCCTTTTTGGATGTCCCTCTCAATTATTTACATTTCTAAACTTTCCAAAATTAGTAAACATTTATAATATAAAAATCAACTACTTCCACTATTTTCCACCACTATCCTCACTTTATACATTAAATATTGATTGGTCCCACCACTTTACCCATTGTTTCTACTTTTTCCACTACTTAATTATTTTTTCTTAACTTACATGTTCAACCCAAATGTAAACAAATGGGTGGGACGGAGGGAGTACATTATTTCCATGCAATGCTTTTTTGCTCATACAAAAATTTAATACGCATAATGATAAGTTGGTAACCAATAAACTTAAGAAATCTATACTCTATATTAAAAGCAGAAACCCCCTCTTAATGGTATGGTATGTCATGTATACTACAATGTACATATAATTATTAGTTTAATTAGCTTAATATAATTGATTTAATTTCATATTAATTATTATTTAATTAAAAATTAATCTCTGAATTTAAAGCAGAAATCCCCTCTTAATAGTATGGTATGACATATATACCGCGATATACACATAATTATTAACTTAATTATTTTTAAAAATATTGTTAGCTTAATTCCAAATTTATTTAATTATTGTTATTAAAATATAAACTAATCTATACTTTTTAAAAACATAACCCCCTCTTAAAGGTATGATATGTTATGTATACCGCGGTATACACGTATAATTATTAGTTTAATGCGTAATTAGTTTAATTCAAAATAAATATAATTATCATTATAAGATTAAATTAATTGTCAACAATAGCAAAGTTGTATACTAGAAATCTACAAACAACTTGGTGTTTGAATTGATATCGGAGGATTGTTTGAACTGATATCGGGAGGGGTAAATATCATAGTTAAACACTTAAAACATTATGTACTAAAAGGAAACTCAATCACAAATATTACAGTGGTCTCATATAATGCTTTTTTGCTACTAAAAAGTTTTAATACGCATAATGTTAAGTTGGTAACGGATAAAATTATAAAAAAAATTACGTGAGAGTAAAAAATGTAATTTAAACATCATCCATTAATATTATCTATACACTAGACCATGAACACCCACCAACACACAAGAAGCATTTCTTTATTAGGAAAATAATAATTATTTTAATAAGAATAATTAATTTCTATTTTCAAATTTGTAAAAAATTGCATAATAAAAATTTATAATACAATTAATAAAAAAATTGATTACTACAATTAATATAAAATTGCATAATAATACAATTAATATATACACTATATTTATAACTATTATCTTTTATATTATAAGTTATACAATAACTCTGTATTAATGTAATTACTATCTTTATTACAATTAAGATACTATTACGGATGCGTATTTCATCCGTTCGATCTCGATATGTTCCCCACCTCAATCGGGTCGGGAATTTGGGGAATTGTTCGGGTTCGAGCGGGAATGGCCAGATATATAGAAATAATTTGGAAACTTCTTTTCATTTAAACACAATAGTACTAAAACTCAGGTTTGATTTGTTGTTGCTACTACATAATTATACAAGTTATTTATTTATTAAATTTAATTTCTTTGATTTCATCGGGATTCGATTATCATAACTTTTTAATTAAATAGTCTTTATTTATTAAAGACTTTCATTTAAATTTCACAATGAATTCTACAAATCAACATATTTAAATTAATAATGTAATTACTATCTCTCTTACTATTACGGATGTGAATTTCATCTGCTCGATCTCGATTTGTTTCCCACCTCAATCGGGTCGGGAATTTGGGGAATTGTACGGGTTCGAGCAGGAATGGAAGATATATAGAAATAATTTGGAAAGTTCTTTTCATTGAAACACAATAGTACTAAAACTCAGGTTCGATTTGATGTTGCTACTACATAATTATACAAGTTATTTATTTATTAAATTTAACTTCTTTGATTTCACCGGGATTCGATTATCATAATTATTTAATTAAATAGTCTTTATTTATTATAGACTTTCATTTAAATTTCACATTAAATTCTACAAATCAACATATTTAAATTAATATTTATTAATTATTTTTATACTCAATATTCAAATTTTATTTTAATAATTTAATTTTTATTCTCGATCCGTGCTTCGCACGGGTTATAGGCTAGTAATTGTAATACTTAGAACTGATAAAATGGGTTCAGATTCGAAGAATCAAACTAAAATTTATAAAACTGAATTCGATTTATAATCTTTTGAATTTTTCTATCTCATGTTTGTTGTTGAAAAACTTATTTAGGATTAGGCCAAAATTATAATCCTTTAAATTTTCCTATCCCATTTTTGTTTTATCGGAGTAGGGAATATGATTATAATCCTCTCTAATAATTGGTTGGAGAAGGTATTATTTAATCCCCTCTAACAAGTCATTTTTTTAAAATGATTATAATTTCATCACTATAATCCTATGCAAAACAAATATATGATTGAAAAATTTAAAGGATAATAGTCTCATTCCATTATTATCCCTCAAAACAAATAAGTGATTAAATTTTAAAGTATTATATTCCAATCCTCAATTAAATAATTCAAAACAAATATTGGATAACATAATTTAAAAAATTATAATTCCTAACACGATGTAATTATTTATCTCCCAATAATAATCCGGGATTATAACTCCATTCAAAGATCGGGGACGGCAATATTTTCACTGGGCTATGTATGCATCACCCGCAATACCGAAAAAGGTTTTAGGTGGTTATCGTCGGGAGCCACCAACATATATATTGTGACAATTGGATCACATTCGGTTACGGTCATGTGTGTTTGCATGAAAGTCGAGATAAAGAATTTTTTTTAACACCTTTTGATCATATAAACAATAGATACCAAGAATCCATAAAATAAAATACTAGATACGGCTTACCAACTATATATCTTTTATATACCGCAAGCCAGAAGAAAATAAAATGTTTATGGTCATGCATAAACATTGTATGCCCAGAAAACTGAAATAAAATATTTATGGTCATGCACGAAGACTCACATTATACGTTTTCTAGCTTTGTGCGGACATAAATTATAGAGAATAATGATCTTGTCCTCCGAGATATCACCTAAGATTATATATATTTTTCAAAACATGTTCCAAATTTATTTTTAATGGAAACATTATTTACAAAAATATGGAATTTTGCGTGCACATATATGAGTTTATAAATTAAAACTTATCATGTATCAATCATATCATTATGTACAAATATTAGGATATTTTGTTGGATTCTTTAGCATTACTCTTTACAAAAATAGGCTTCTTGTTATATGTTTTTTATTTTAATCTCAGATTTGTTACCTGAATGTGATCTTCTCAGACCATCAATCACTAAATTATTTAAAATTACCATAATCATCGGTATTATATTAAGGAAAATACTAGAGATACAAAATTTGTTCCCAAATAAACATGGCAACAACATCAATTAAAACATTCTAAATTGACACATCATACATGCCATATCATTTGATAACAATTTTTGGTACCAAATTTTGTACCTCTAGCACTACTCATTAGATATCCACGTATAAATTTGTGTGTGATATGCGTGTGTTTATTTATTTATAAAGATTGATACATATTCTGTTGCCTTAACTATGTAGAATCTCAAAGGATTAATGAGCTATTTCGTCGCTGTACAATACGAAAACTTTCAATTTGTTCCTCCGTTCAAAAAAAATTTCAGTCGAACTAAGTAAAAATTTTGTATAGGTTTCTGTCGTTAGTTCCATTAAAAACCCTAACGGAAAAATGATGGGTAAGTTGATGTGGCATCAAGTTTAATAGCGAATTCATCACTCAACTTTGTATTATTTTCAATTAAGTCATCGACTAATTTTTTTCTAAAAATTCATAATTTAATTAAATTAAAAATAAAAACTTACTTATTTAATACATAAAATTTTTTAATCCATACAATTAAATGACTATTAATAGATATTACATTTTTTAATTTAATTTTTTCGATATCGATGAATTGTACCAGAAATGTAAATTTTTTGAGTGTTTGATTTTTTATTAAAATTTAACTAAATTTAAAATTATACATATTCATTTAACTCATATGTTTATAGATCTGTACAAGTGAAAAAATATATTTAAAATTTTGAATGTTTTATTTTTTTGATACAACCTTTTTGATTTTCCTTTAAGTTGATAAGGAGAACAAGTATTATAATTAATTTTGAGTATTTTTTATTTTTTATAATTACAATTTAATTAAATTTAAATCATATGATTTTTCTTTTATAAAAAATAAATTTACATAATTTTTTCAAAGATCTAATTTTTTAAAACTAAGTGACCCAATTGAAAGTCAGCAAAGTGTTTTGTGATGAATTAGGTTTGTGACATAAAGTTCTCACGTGGTTGCTGATATGGCGTCCACGATACAACTGATGTGGCACCACTTAACGGACTTTCGTTAATAGTCAACACGTTTTAACGGACGTGAAAGTATTTTGGAGTTGAGTAATGCGATTGCAAGTTAATTGCAGCTTTTTGATAAAGCTGCGATTGAAAACTTTTTTGAGCTGATAACCCAACCGAAAGTTTCCGTATTGTACAGTAACGAAACAGCTTATTAACCCGAATCTCAAATGATTGGTCTGTTGAATTAACCGAATATTAATACACAAACGGCGATCTAAACATGATCTTTATGTGTTTAGTGTATTCGGCTGATCCCTTTAGGGGGTATCCATGCATGTGATTTGTTACAAAACTTCATTCGCATAAGTTAAACTTATTTAAAAATGGGACACTATAATTTTCTGAGTTGATTCTTAATTTTCATGGAAAAGCCAAGAATCTTGTCATAAGGAGTCGTTTGAGTGCACGATGGAATGAAATTTGGGAATAAAAATGAAGGGTTGTGAAAATGGGAGTTAATAGCAATAAGAATAAAATGAAGTCCTAACAAATATGATGAATTTGATTTAGTCACTCGGAAGAAATGATATTGACATATTTCATTTCGCTAAATTGTTAATTTAAATACTGTAACGTAATTTTAAGATTTCAATTTTCGTTAAGTATGTTGATTAAATATGGATCAGACACCTTTAAACTATATATGACTTAATATTATAATTTATATTTATTGTATGTTTCTGTTATTCGAATCTTTTATTTACAAGAATTGGGATCACTTTATTTCAAAGAGTTTTGTTGATTCGTTGTAGTTGTCGTTTTTAAAAGTATAACGATGTTAATACGATTCGATAGGAAACGAATCATATGAACCGGTACTTAGCTAAATTTAGAATAATTTTCTTTTCACTTCCATTCTATTTATGCATGTAGTCATTATTAAAATATAATATATGATTCTGTAAAGTATCTTTATCTAACAACTTAAGATTTTAAGATTTTAAATTGATTATTCAACATGTTATCAAAGTTCAGGCTGACGGAAGTAAAAATTATGTCTCAAAGATGGACACTCCGGGCTCAACAATCACAATTATGTGTAATAGATTTTTGTGAGCCAACTCTAAACCAATTTATCAATCCCATGTGGCTTTCAAAATATTACGCATGTGGTCTTCTCTGTAGATATGTTTTTGTTAGGTTGATGTCTCCTCTCCAACTCTATATATATTCTCATTTACCTTTGTTAGTTTCCCATATTCAACATTTTTTCTATCTTTTCATTCTCTCCCAAATATAGCAAACAACTTGTACGAAAATAAAACTCTAAAATCTCTAGCTCAATCTCTCGTAAAAAATCAACATGGCTTCTTCTTCATCAACTACAACTTCGCATTTCTATAGAACTCATGTCATCCCTTCTTGTTCGTCTTCATCTTCGTCGAAAAATTATCGAACGGCTCACAATTTCCCATCTAGAACAATTAGGCCATGTATTCGAAAAGCTAGTGTGGTAGAATCTGCTCTTCATTCTCCTTCTGTTCCATTCCCAAAACACCCGTACCACTCACATGAGATTACGAAAGAAGACAAAGCCATACCACAAAAATGGAATTTATTACAAAAAGCCGCAGCTTCAGCTTTAGATATGGTTGAAAATGACTTACTTTCACTTGAATCCAAACACCCCTTAGCTAAAACATCTGATCCGGCTGTACAAATTGCAGGAAATTTTGCTCCGGTACCCGAACAATCTGTTCGTCACAACTTGCCAGTGTGCGGAACCATTCCTGATCATATTGCGGGGGTCTATGTTCGGAACGGTGCCAACCCTTTATTTGAACCTACTGCTGGACATCACTTGTTTGATGGCGATGGAATGGTTCATGCGGTTACGATTAATGGTAATTCTGTTAGCTATGCATGTAAGTATACGGAAACAGAAAGGTTAGTTCAAGAACGAGATTTGGGAAGGCCGGTGTTTCCTAAAGCTATTGGTGAGCTTCATGGACACTCGGGTATAGCTCGATTAGCGCTCTTTTATGCTCGCGGGCTATTTGGACTTGTTGATCAAAGCCATGGAATTGGTGTAGCTAATGCTGGTCTTGTCTATTTCAATGGTCGGCTTTTGGCCATGTCAGAAGATGATCTTCCGTATCATGTTCGAGTCAAATCGGCTGGTGATTTGGAGACTATTGGCCGATTTGATTTTGATTCGCAACTCCAATCTACAATGATAGCTCACCCGAAACTTGATCCAGTATCGGGTGAGCTATTTGCTCTCAGTTATGATGTCATTAAAAAGCCTTACTTGAAATATTTTCGATTTTCGAAAGATGGTGAAAAATCTGACGATGTTGAAATTCCACTGGAAATTCCTACAATGACTCATGATTTTGCAATAACGGAAAATTTTGTAGTGATTCCGGATCAGCAAGTAGTGTTTAAGCTCCAAGAAATGATCAAAGGTGGTTCACCAGTTATGTACGACAAAAACAAGATGTCTAGGTTCGGAATTTTACCAAAATATGCGAAAGATTCTTCTGATATTATCTGGGTTGAATCACCAGAAACATTTTGTTTCCATTTATGGAATGCATGGGAAGAACCTGAATCCGACGAAATTGTTATTATTGGTTCTTGCATGACACCACCTGACTCCATTTTTAACGAATCTGATGAAAGCTTAGAAAGTGTCTTGTCCGAAATCCGGCTTAATTTGAAGACCGGAAAATCCACACGTCGCGCAATAATGAAACCATCCGAACAAGTGAATATTGAGGTTGGAATGGTGAACCGGAAATTACTAGGCCGAAAAACACGGTATGCTTATTTTGCCATTGCCGAACCGTGGCCTAAAGTATCAGGTATTGCCAAAATTGACTTACTTACCGGAGAGTCACAAAATGTTTATTACGGTGACAAAAGGTATGGTGGGGAACCTTTTTTTTTGCCTTCTGACTCGGACCAGGAAGATGAGGGATACATTATGGCATTCGTTCACGACGAAAAGACATGGAAATCGGAGCTTCAAATCATCAATGCAGTGAGCATGGAGTTAGAAGCAACGGTTAAGCTTCCGTCTAGGGTACCTTATGGTTTTCATGGAACATTCATAAGCTCCGAAGAGTTGGCACAACAAGTATAGACATTTCAATTGAGTTGAGGTGATTGATTACAGTGGGATGCTGAGGTTTCCCCGATCTCTTCCCCAGCTTTCAATTCTTAATATTTACATTTTGTATATAGATAAGTATTATTATTTGCTACATATGTAGTTAATTTGTGAGAGTGACTTTAAGAAACTAAGCTTGTAGCTTGATATATAGTAGATAGTGTAACAGCTCAGCTGGTTTCCTGTAGATATCAGAGTTTGCTGCTTAGCCAGTGTGGATTCTATGTATAAATGGAAGTGATGATCAATATGTTCTTCGAATATCATGGACACCTATATCAACTTTTATTATCCTCGCGTATTTTTTCTTTTTACTAATTACATATACTCACACTCTGATTTTGATTTGGATAAAATGTGAACACTTGACCTCCCGTAAAGTAAATATTACATATAAATATTGATAAAAATATATTTGAATAGAGTTGATATATGACTAACATTCAAAAAACAAAGTCAATTTAGATTGTAACACTAATCAGTAAAGATAGGAAAACAATCCGCTTTGTTTAAATTCAACCGGAGAAATTAGTTGAGTTAGCCTTGGTCGGGTTTGGAGTAAAACGGTCGGGTTTAGAGTTGACAGCCAACCCTGATAACATTTTGGATCCACAGGAAAGATGTAATAATGACATGGTCGGTTAAAATAGTGCTAAAGTGTGCCATAAAGTGAGCTCATAACAAACATCTCGGTTTAGAAATTAAACTGACCCCATTTTCGGTCGGTTTTGTCTCTCTCAGGATCACGGTCGGAAATGACTCTATCGAAATCTATCTATATAATAGTTGCTACTGCGTGTTTTATACAGTAATTAGGTATGATTAATCTTTGCCATTACTTTTCTTTTTAATTACAAAAAAACCCACCTAATTCATGTAATAACAGCCGCCTTCAGCTGTAATGATTCCACTGTCACGTGTGCTTTCAAAATTGAAATATACTGTATTCAACAAGCTTTCCTTTTTACATTGATTTTTTAGCTGCATCATAAAGTGGGCTTAAACCCATGCTTTAGGTGAATCTGGATCTGTATTTTGAAATTTAATTTCCTAACAATGGAAGAGGTACGAAATATTGGTCTGCTTTCTTTGTTTGTTGCATACCAGAAAACAATCTATGTAATTAGGTTTCTTCTTATTATTTATAGGTTGTCTTCTTATTATTTATAGGTTGATCAATCTGGAAAATCAGACAATCTTTTTACGAAGGAGGATATGATCCTAGGTATGACTTTCTGGTGTTCTTTTGTTCTTATGTCCTTAAAATCATAGATCAAATTTTGTTCTTTTGTCTCATAGGTTATACGAATAGCAAGACAAGAAAGCGAAAGCTGAAACAGATAGGCAAAGAAAACATTCCTGCCAATTCAAGCTCTCCTCCTTCTACTAATACGAGAAGGAGTAATTGTATGTACTATTTAATATTAATGATCCTCTAACATTTTGAAAAATAATAACTTAATAGATATACTTTTTTGTGATTGCAGTTAATACACCACCATTAATGTCAAGATCTTCCATACATAATGCAACTCCATTTTCAGTGAATCCCGGTAGCCGTTTTAATCAGAAGACTGCACCTGTTCGTAAATCTCCATTGTCTGATATAACAAATATTGGATGTAGCCTGCCAAATGCCCAAAAAAATGTGGCAAAGGTGAAGTCAATATTAAAGGAGTTTGAGTCAAGCAGGAACCTATTTCATCATGAATTTAATATGGACGACCAGGGTAGCAATGAACTTTATGATGATCAAATAGGTAATTGAACACACCTAATTAGTACATGTCAATTTAACTTTGTAGTAACAATTAACACTAAATTCTTGATTGAAAATGCTTTTGCTGTAGAGAACTCCATTGTTTATCCATTGGAGTCTACAGATGATGAAATATATTTGGATGATGCAACAGGTTTTTATGAAATACTTTATTTTAAATGTTCATAGTTATTTTTGTAATTAATATTGTCAAATATAAGTTATTGTTTTTGAAAATTTTAGAGGATTACTGGAATTATTTTGCAGAGGAAGAAGATTGTGATAACTTATCTGATAGTGATGGTAAGCATAACGTACGTAAAAAGTAATATGTATCCAGATCTATAAAACACTCACTTATGTCTTTTCAATATCTTTTTGTCAGATGTTGTGCAAACTGCTGGTGCTACAGTGGACAGTCATGCAAAACAGAGCACGAAACATATAGTTCCTGAAGATTATGCTACATTGGGTCCTCCTTCTGTCAAATGTTCAAAATGCAATGCCCAAATGTGGAAAGAAGAAAGAGTTAACAAGAATGTTACCAAGGGACTTCCAATTTTCTCTATGTGCTGCAAGAAGGGTGAGGTAAAACTACCTGCTCAGTTACCAACACCAAGTTACCTAAGTATTCTTTATGCAGACAAACAGAAAGGACCTGCATTTGAGAGGAGCATAAGACTATACAATTCCATGTTTTCATTCACATCAACCGGTGGAAATGTTGATCATTCTATCAATAGTGGAAGAGGTCCATATATTTATCGTTTGAATGGCCAAAATCACCATGTTTTTGGTTCATTGATCCCGGATGACGGTGAAACTCCTAAATTCTGTCAACTATACATCTACGATACGATCAATGAAGTTAGTAATCGATTGCGATGGGTTAATGGTAGTGATGAACAAGTTATGCAGAGATTGTGCAAGGTCTGATCACTATGTTAGATGAAACAAACGAATTAGTTGAAACATTTAGGATGGCCCGTGATCGTTTCGAAAACAATGATTTAGTTGATTTAAAGGTTCAGCTCAAAGTTTGTCGATCCGAGAGTGGACGGGAGAACCATATTTCTGCCACTGATGAGGTTGCTGGGATAATGATTGATAGCAGTGATAATTCATCCGGTTGTCGTGACATAATTATTGAAACCAAGATGAACAGGCTAGAGCGTGTTTCGTACATTCATCCCAAATTAATGGCTCTTCAGTACCCCCTTCTTTTTCCTAATGGTGAGGATGGATACCATAATAAGATCCCATTTCAAAGTTCTGATCCAGAATCTAACAAAGATCGTGATTTTATGTCAATGAAGGATTATTACTCCTATCACTTGCAAGTAAGAGAAAACGAAGGTTTGTAACTGTATCACTTTGTCCATTGCGTACTTATTGGTTAAAATTATGGCTTATATATTTTTTTATGGCAGCGATCACTCCTCGATTAGGTGGTAGACTGTTCCAACAGTACATAGTCGATGCATTCTCTTCAATGGAACAAACTCGATTGTGGTGGTTCCGGACTCATCAAACTATTCTGCGAAACGAACTTTATAGTCATATTTGCGATTCTCTTCGCAATGGTGATTCGAATGCAGCCAATATAGGTAAAAGTGTAATCTTACCCGCTGGATTTGTAGGATCAAAACGTTACATGCAACAGAACTTCCAAGATGCCCTTGCTGTTTGTCGTCATGTTGGTCATCCGGACATTTTTTTAACTATGACATGCAATACAATGTGGGATGAAATTCATCAAATGATGCAGTTGCTGCCTGGTTGTAAGATTAGCAACTGCCCTGATATTATTTCTCGCGTATTCAAGCTCAAATTGGATCAACTCACCACTGACATTAAGAAGAAAAAGTACTTTGGAACATGTGTTGGAGGTATACATATATCATGCATCGTTTCTAATAGATTTTGTGATGAGTAGTTAATACACCATATATTTTTCCTACTTTTGTGTGGCAGTTATGTATGTGATAGAGTTTCAGAAAAGAGGTCTTCCCCACGTGCACATGTTAATTTGGCTTGATGCTGCTTCAAAGAAGAATTTGAAACTGAATGTAGACACATTTGTGTCGGCTGAAATTCCAGACCCGATAAAAGACCCTGTTGGTTATGCTGCAGTGAAGGCTTTTATGATACATGGGCCGTGTGGCCTACAAAATCCCAGATCTCCTTGCATGAACAAATGTAAATGTATATGCCATTTTCCTAAGAAGTAAGAAATACTACATACTCAATATTAGCCTTTAATAAGAATAAGTGAACATATGGATCAGTTTAGTTAAGTTTGTTTATGTATTTTTAACCTATTTCTCTCAGGTATTGTGACAGGACTGTTTTTGATGAAAGTGGATTTCCTATCTACATGCGTAGACGACAAAATATCAGTGTACGTAAAGGAAAAGCTGATTTAGACAATCAGTGGGTTGTACCATACAACCGTGATTTATTGGTTAAATATCAATGTCACATGAACATTGAAATTTGTTGTCATGCTCGCAGCTTGAAATATTTATTTAAATATTGTCTAAAAGGACATGACATGGCAACTGTGGAGGTCAGAGGCAGAAGAAAGCAGCAGAATTTTCAAAATAATGTTGTAAATAATGATGAAATTCAAGCCTATTTTGATGGAAGATATGTTTGCGGTGCTGAATCGGCTTATCGAATATTTGGTTTTCCAATACATCTTAGAACTCTTTATGTAGAGCGTCTTCCATTCCATTTACCAGGTCAGAGGAACTGTACTTTTCATGAAGGCGAGTCTTTGACCCAAGTTGCTGATAGAGAAAAAGAAAAGAATAGCAAATTAGAGGCTTTCTTTCTCTTGAACCTTTTTGATGAAAATGCCCGTCAATACACATACGATGAAATTCCTCAACATTTTGTATGGAATGATGGTCAAAGGAGGTGGAATCCAAGAAAAAGAGGAAAACAGATTGGACGTTTATCGTATTGTCATCACAGTAGTGGAGAAGTTTGGTACTTGCGAATGTTGCTAACAAAGGTACGTGGTCCAACTTCATTTGAAAGTTTAAGAACTGTGAATGGTGTATGTTTCTGCACTTTTCGTGATGCATGTCAAGAGTATGGATTGCTTGATGATGAAAAAGAATGGCACGAGGTCATGGATCAATGTGCAATTGGTGGTTTACCACCGCAAATAAGACAACTTTTTGTACACATAATAGTGAATTGTAAAGTCACTGATTTGAAAGCTTTGTGGGATTGTCATTGGAAGCATATGGTTGATGATATATTATTGAAGAGAAGAAACATGACTAAAGATGACAAGCTCATTTTAAATGATAAACAAGTCCAGTTCTATGCTCTTTCAGGTATATAAACTGCCTTTGTTTTTTAAAAATGATTACAATTGATAAATGTTGTTAGTACTTATAATTATGATTTAAATTTTGGTTTACATATGTAGAGATTGATGATTTACTTCGTTCTATTGGGAGATCCTTGAAAAATTATCCTCAATTGCCACAGCCTCCAAGTACTTACCTACATCAGGGTTCAAACAATTTAATCATCGAAGAAACCAGCTACAATATGACCCAAATGGAGATAGAGTACAACCAGTTATTAGAAAATTGCAATGAAGAACAAGTAAATGTTTACCAAGCCATTTTGGATACCATTGAAACTAAAAAAGGGGGACTTTTTTTTGTTTATGGCAGTGGGGGATGCGGGAAGACTTATCTGTGGAAAACATTAATTTCCAAATTGAGATCTCAGGGTGATATTGTTTTACCTGTCGCTTCATCTGGGATTGCAGCCACTTTGTTGCCCGGGGGACGTACAGCACATTCACGATTTAAAATACCTATTATGTTTGACGAATTCTCCCTTTGTGGTATTGGAAACAGTTCTGACATTGCTGAGCTAATAAGACAAACCAAGTTAATCATTTGGGATGAAGCTCCCATGCAGCATCGGTATGCTTTTGAATGCTTAGATCGTTCTTTGAAGGATATAATGAAATCTGTTAATCCTGCATGTGCAACTATGGCTTTTGGAGGAATTACGGTGGTGCTAGGTGGAGATTTCAGGCAGATTCTCCCTGTCATTAGTTATGGTGAACGAAGTCACATTGTCTCTGCAGCAATCACTCGATCGCGATTATGGAATATTTGCCAAATATTTCTACTTACCAAGAATATGAGGCTTAATAAAGGTCATTCGCAACAAGAAAGAGAAGATATCGAGAAATTTGCAAATTGGGTTCTTGCGGTTGGTGATGGAAAGGTGCACCCTCCTGCAGATGCAAATAAGGATGATATACTCATTCCAACAGAATTTTGTGACTTGAATAATCTTAATTCTGTCGAAAATATGATCTCCAGCACTTATCCTGATTTAATTAATAAGTGTCATGAACCAAAGTATTTGAGTCAAAGAGCGATACTTACTCCGACCAATGCCACTGTCAATCAACTCAACTCTCTTATTGTTGAAAAAATTCCAGGTGAGTCTGTGAGGTACTATAGTCTGGACAGTGCTGAAGATTTTGGTGGAACAGACGATGATCTAAATTCTGCCTTCCCAATAGAATATTTAAATTCTATCAATATTCCGGGTTTGCCATCTCATGAGTTGAAATTAAAAATTGGAGTTGTGGTTATGCTTATGAGAAATTTAAATCAAACGCTTGGGTTGTGTAATGGAACTCGGATGATAGTTACAAAATGTCTCAAACATTGTGTAGAATGTGAGGTGATTTGTGGATCATTTGTGGGAACAAGACATTTTATACCCCGAATGGAATTATGTCCAAGTGACACAAAGATGTCATTCAAATTGGTAAGGAAGCAAATGCCACTACAAATTTGCTACGCAATGACTATTAACAAAGCCCAGGGGCAATCTCTTGAAAATGTAGGTTTATATCTTCCCAAGTCAGTTTTTACCCATGGCCAATTTTACGTTGCAATTAGTCGAGTGACTTCTCCTAAGGGTTTGAAGATTTTTATTGACGATGAAGATGGACAACCATCAAACATTACTCAAAATGTTGTGTACAAAGAGATCTTCTATGCTTTACCCCGTTTTTAGGTTGTTTAGCATTCAGTTGTAATTTCGTATGTAATCCAACCTATTAATGTCAAAATTTTCAGTTGGTAAAAAGTACCAGGAAATGATAATTGCATTCAACTGAATAGAAATCATGTAATTGTAATGTGTACGTACTACTAACTTCCACATCTTAATAACAAAGCAAGTTATACAAATAGGAAAATGATAGAGTAGTCTAATTAAGCATGGTAACTTCAAACTCATACTCCTCCTGATAAGCAAATCTCATGGTCTGTCCCTCCGTAAACTCATTAGCATATGTAAATTTGTCCCAGCCCTTTCCAAATCTACACATCTTCTTCTTTCGATGCACATCCACGGTCCATGACTGACCATTATAAATAAGTGTACAAGTAGTACCATTCTTCCAATTCTTATAAATATGCAACAAAGTACGAGGATAGTACTACAAATTAAATAAGAAAGAATGCAATAAGCCTTATGTTTGAATCATGGATGAAATCATATTTGAAAAATAAATCACAATCAAACATACCACACCATGGCCTTTTTGATCCACATGAGACTTGCTAAATTTGACTGTGAAAGAGTTTAGATATTCTCCACCTTCAACATTTTCTACAACCATTTGGAGATGCAGGTTATTATTTTGTACATAAATCAAATCGTGCTCTACAAAATAAGAATGCTCACCAATAACTGTTGTATTAGGCTCCTCCATTCCAATTACTGGTGATGATCCCGAAAAAGAACAAAATATATACTTTAATCAACCTTTATAAAATGACAGTAAATGAGGAAGACTTAGTTTAAACAATATTTACCTCCAACGTGGTCATTTATATTTTCCAAAACCATGACTTCTTCTTCTAATTGTTCAATGACATCCACCAACAGTAACTTATGCCTCATACCATTACAGATATCCATGCAATGCTCATTGTATATAGTTGTGTAAAAGGTTGATCTGCCAACATAATCGAAAATTATAACATAATTGTGTGCAATGGAATATCTTTCAACTAAAGGAAGTAACCTATAAAGCAATTTACTGCCTTTGAAGAACTTGGCAGTTAAGTGAAAACCATCTACCATAACAATAGTCACTTCCTCACTCAAACAAGCTCCATATTTTTGGAGGAAAAGTCTTGGTAGTTCCTGATTGTAGTTTGAAAACAGATGTAAATGATTTAACAACTATGACAACAACTTCTTATGTTAAAATGAAAGGAAAAGAAAGTACCAATTCACCAGTGATCACAGTGTCCAAGTTAATGACCCTAAAAAATTTCATCATCGATTTCCTCTGTTCAATACCTATTAAAAAACAATTCACTGTCCAAGTTAAGAATAATTAACAAAAGGCTTAATTGTATCAAAGCTATTAAGCACACCTGAAGTATTATACTGTGAAACACTTCTCTTCTCAATCACTGCCACTCTGAAGAACTGACAATACTCAGTACTCCTAAGAACACAAATATCTCCTACACGGAGTTTGGCTGCTTCTGCAAACTCCTGTCACTTCTTATCGAACTTGCAAACACCATCAAACCACTTTAACTTAATTTTCGACTTGCACATATGTGAAAATCCTATCTCAATCCAACGCATTGATTCAACCACACCAAGTTCAGTACATGCATGAGCACTCAACACCTATTACAACATTATTAAAGTTCAAAATCAAGATAAATAATAAAGGCATAAAAAAGTACTAAAATTTGGACATTGAAAGAAAGTACCTGAATATAATTTTTTCTTTTCAAAGTACGCTTACAAATCACTAGATCATAAGTTTCAGTTAAATTTTCGTAGGCATTATAAGAGAAACAGGACCACAATTTCTCAACATCAATGTCTGAAAGGTTCATAAACCATTCATCTTCGACATGCAAAGCAGGATTGTATGTATAATTAACTTCAACTGCATATGGATTAAAGATTTCAACATCAAAGCTTGATCCACCGTTGTAGGTGAATGCTACCAGATGATAAGGTTTTACACCGTAGTATCGCATCATGTCATCTAATCCCTCAATCCACTTTCTGTGTTGCACATATAAGCCACGCCATATTCTTCTTGAGCGAATATGTAGGTAGACCGTCTTAGGTATTTCTTTTCCGTAACCCTCCAAAAAACGTCCTGGCAAGGTCTAATTACAAAAAACATGAGAACAAATCAGGTACATAAAAGGAAATATACATTTAGCTTAACAACTTCACAATTGTAACTACTTACAATTTTTCCATAAAGATATGTGATGCCCGAATTCTTGCATAGAAAGCCCATTTCCTTTTTCGAGTAGTTGGTATCTACATCAAAATAAGGCCACCCTTCATAACTGGTTGGAAAACATAAGGTTCCACTAAACTAATCAAAACATTTTACGGAAAATGTAAAATAAGTATGAAGACCCACCTCTATTCTGATTCATTACGAACCTGCGAAACAAATGAAAAAAAATATTGAACTTAACAGTAGTTTCAAAGGTACAATCTTAAAGTTTAAGTAACACATAGAGAAAGTTGTACCTTCTACCCTTAAACCCGATCATGTTTGCAGTGTTTCTGTATAGACTGTTATGTAAAAAATTAGTTAGGTAACTTTGACAACTGGAGTATTATACTTCAGGAATTTAATGAGAGCCAAAAGAGAACATAAATTTAAAGTCCTCAAGTCACGTCTACTTTTTAGGGGCTCGATAGAAATCAAAATCAATGCCCAACAACCCAATACATTAAGTCCTCGAGATTAATAATAATAAAAAATTCATGTAAATCATTTCAATATATTTTTAATTTATTTTGGGTCAGCCTTTTTTAACTCTAATTTCGTGATGCCATTTAAAAAGATATATTCCAATTTACTAGAATCATTTTTTTATAAAGCAAAATTAAAACTAATAACAGATAGACGTTACCCATCTACACAATTTACTACAACCTTATCAACACTTTCCCAAAACTTATTCACTTCATTACAGATCTAAAAGAGAGTTAGTACAACACCAGACAATTACAACACCCAACTACCGAATTGAATACAAATTGAAGACATATCACAGAGAAAGGTTAGTTCCTCGCCTCTAATTAAATTTATGTCTGTTTCTTTTAATTTAATTCATGCTTGCTCCTATTTAATGTAGTCACAATTATCTTCAGATGGACCTTAACAACTATGACACCATCCAGAGTTTAGATACTTCCACTTTCAACTGGAAGTGTAGATTAAGAGCGCGGGCAGTTTGGAAAGCAATGAAAAATAAAACAAAAGAATTCTGGGGATTGAATATCCTATTTATTGATGACTCAGTAAAAATCTCATTCATAACTTTTTGTGTTTTTATATTTCAGGATTTATCTAATGTTTGATTATATTTGTATTTCTATGTAGAATGGTAGAATCCATGCATTTGCAAATGCTAAATACTGTGAAGATCTTTTGAAATCAATCGTGGAAGGAGAGATTTATATCATATCAAATTTCAAAGTTAAAGATTTCTTAGGAGATGAGACATACCGTCCTGTAAGAAATCAGAAACATATCTATTTCACCCAAAACACAAAAGTATTGAAGGACGAAATAGATGGTTTAACAATTGAGAAATATGCTTTTGATATTTTTCATATGGCGGATGTAGAGAAAGCAGTCAATGACAATCGTTTTCTCATTGGTAATTTGCATAGTTTGTTGTTTATTTAAATGTTTCAGACTACAAAAATACTAACGTCCCTCAAATTGTAGATTTTGTTGGTAAAGTACAGAACCTACAACCAAAAATTACCACAACGAAAAATAATCAAGAGAAAGTATTACTCAAGTTTGATATATCTGATGGAAGGTTGGTGTCTATTTAAAGTTTGTTATGAAAATATGTTATACTTAATATTTTTAGGTTCCCAATAGTTATAATTTTTTTCATGTTTAATTACAGGAACCGCGTTAAAGTGACCTTTTTTGACGAATTTGGAGAGCAAGTTGAAGAGAAACTAAAAAAGGTTCAGGATGAAGACATATTCATAATCATATCATGTGCAAAAGTTGGTAGATATGATGGTAATATTAGAACATTTTTTAATTTTCATAATGCCCGAATTCGTTCTTCACTTACTAATATTCAAAATTTAACTTTGTTCACATAGGATTACCAAATCTAACAAACTATCCCGCAACAAGAATCTATATCAACCCAGATCACTACAGTCTCGACGATATGAGGAAAAAGTAAACTCCTTCATTCATTTGTCTCTTTTATATATTGCAACAGAAAATTTTATTAACATGTCCTCAAATGTAGCACTCAAAACAGGTCACACGTGGACAATGTAGACATTGTGGAAGAAATACCCAAAAAATTGATGGATGTCAAAGAAATAAAGAAATTACCAGCTATTTTTATTGATGTAAATGTTCACTTTCACCCTGACATATTTTAATACAAAATGTCATTCTATATTTGTCTCCATTAAATTTGTGCGTTCAAACAAACAGACCCAGATTGATTGTCAAGTTAAAGTGAAAAAAATTGAAGAAAAATCAACTTGGTACTACAACAACAACAAATGTACATGATGTGAAATTGAACTTCTCCGTGAAAATGGAAAATTCCGTTGTACAAAATGTAACCGAATAATTCCACATCCGGACAAGAGGTATAATTCATTATTTATGATTAGTGTATTAACGCCGAAGTTTAAATATTAATTGCTTCAACTAAACTTATATTGTATGATTTCAGGTTCAGAGTTGGAACACTCTGCTCAGACAAGACAGGGTCCCTAAAAATTATTTTTGGAGATGCTGAAATTACGAGATTAATTGACACTACTGTGTTCGACATTCATGCCGAATGTCTTCATGTATGTCCATTATAATACTTAACTTTAATTAAAATACATGTGTAATTTAACTTTATTTGGTAAATTTCGTACATCATATATTTTTAGGAAGCTGCCGAGGAAGAATTCCCACCAGTTCTAAAACAATTTCTCAACCAAGAATACACAATTACTCTGGACATCAAGAAACAAAATGTTGAGAATGGCTCTACTGTGTTTGAGGCTGTGCGAATACTTCCTAAAGGAGATATGTCTGAAAGTTGTAATACGAACAAAGAAAGCATGAATCTAAATGAAAATGGCTCTCTAAGACAGGTAACAACAATATTATTACAACTGAATAAACTCCTAAAATGGCATATTACTCAATTTATTGGTAAATTCTTTCCTTTTAGGAAAGTGAGGTTGAAGGTAACATGACACAAACTCCTCAAACGGCTAATTCATCAAACAAGACCAGAGGTAGAAAGTTAGAAAATGCTATACTTTTTTATGACAATGATGACTCTCCTCAACCTAAATTCAAAAACATCAAGGTTGAAAAAGTAAGTACAAAAAATTGAAGTTCGTCTATCAATTTTTTTTAACCAATACATAACATTTATTAAATTTTCAACCGTTGCAGAAGTAATGTTCAGGAAGCAAAGTGGACATCATTTTCTTCGTAATTTATCCGGTATCTAAAAGGATATGTCCTTGGTTCAGTTGTTTGTTTTTTACGAACTAAGATTGTAACACACTTCTAACTATTCCGGATCTTTTCTTTTGGTTTTAACTATGTATCCTCTATTGTGTGTCAACTTTTATGCCATACTTCTTTCATTACTATAAACCGTCAAATTATTTACATAAATTTTACCCTCTGACACTTTTATTTATTATGAAATCAAGTTTAAATGCAAACTGGGTTAGGTGTACAGAAAACAACATATAATCAATTCATTGGGAACTTACATATTTTGCAAACACAAATTGGGTGAAAAAGACATTAATAAAAACAGAGAGCAAATATGTCAGCAAAGAAATATGAACCATTGTCAATGCTGAAGCCAGCCAGATACGACTACAAAATCAAAGTAAGGATAATTCGAAAATGGAAAGGTGTGACGAGGACTGGAGAAGAGTTCAAAAGCTTCAACGTGATTCTCATAGATAACAAGGTAAAATTAATTCAATCCTTACAAATATAAAATCAAATTCAATTTTTTCATTAACTAATGGATAACTAATGAAACAGAGAACAAGGATTCATGCATTCATCCCAAGTTTGGTTGCCGAAGATCAAGATAACAAACTAAAAGTGAGAAGTGTATGCATCATTCAAAACTTCACGGTACAGCCATATAAGCCAGATGACAAGTTTAGATGCCTACGCAATGAGAACCAATTGATTTTTTCAAAGGATACAAAAATCGAAGATGGGGAAGATAATGGAACGGAAATCCCGCATGAGGCATTTGATTTTCACGACCACAGTGAACTAAAAGCACTAACAAAACAGATTACTTACTTGGCAGGTTATTGTTAATATCTCCCACTAACATTATACATTGGTATAAACATAATTTATTTTCATCTTATCCGTAGATGTTGTTGGCATCATAAAAAATCATGATCCGTTCAAGACTAATGTCAAAAACAGACTTGGACAAATGAATAACCAGGCAAAGTTCACAATCACAGATGGCAGGTTTGAAAAAAAGGAATAAATTCTTCTAACTTGACATATAATCTTTAAACTAACATATAATCTTTAAACTAATAATTTAATTTCTCTTTAAGCTCAAACATCAAAGTTACGTTTTGGGACAAATTTGGAGAACAATTTGAAAAGGCTATGCAGGAAGCAACTGAAAAACCTGTAATTGTTATTATTGCAAGTTGCAAAGTTGGCTGGTGGAATGGTATTACCTCTTATTTCATCATTAGATCAACATCAGTTACATAAATAGAGTTAATTTGTATTTCTAATGTGCAGATGACGTTGATTTAGGAAGTGTAACATCAACAACTTTCTACCTAAACTACAATCATCACAGTGTAATGCAACTGAGAAAAAGGTAAAAGAATTTACAAATTTGTTACACGCTCACAAAGAATTTACATTTTGGATTTTATTGCCTATAGGTTGAGCAATCCAGATTTTTTTAAACAAGTATTTGCAACAAGCCAAAAAAAAAGGTGCAGTTGTTAACAATTCTACAAATGAAAAACCTCTACAAAGATTACATTGAGGTAAATAATCATTTCAATTTATCTTAACACTTTAGTTAAGTTTGTTTTTAACTTCTAACGAGACTATAAACTTCGAATACATATATGTTAGAGTGAGGTAATAATACATGCCAACATAAGATCTGTCGAAGATACCGGAAAATGGTATTGGAACGCTTGCCCCGGATGCTACAATGAAACGGAAATCATCAGCCAAGAATTGTTCTGCAGCAAATGCAATAAAAGAGTACCAAGCCCAGACAAAAAGTTTGATATTAACTTACTTCGTTTTTACAATTATTGTAAAATATAAATCATTCATTGGGCGAAATGCATATGTACAGGTTCAAAATCTCTGTTCTAGCTTCGGATAAAACTGGTGAAGTACAAGTCATTTTGGGAGATCGAGAGGTTCGTACATTAGTCGGGAAAAGAGTTCATCAAATTATCAAAGAGAATGGTGACGACATTTTTCCACAAATTGTAAAAGACATTGCAAACCAACATTATACACTGAAAATACGCTTGAAGGAAATGAACATTGTAGACCATATCCAAGTGTATTCGGCAACTAACATTTGCCATGGGTTCAAAAATCAACAAGACGAGGAAACTGAAGACACTGCCCAAACAAGTAACAAGGTAACAAATATTTTACAAATTCATAAAGAATTTGCTTGACAACCAATTCATATTATCTAATTGTGGAATATTTATTAACATGCAACATCATCAACATACAATCTAGGAGGAACGTCTAATCTCAACTCCCAATCAACTTAGATGAACTCAACAACAACAAAAAGAGACCAAAACGGATTTATCTGTTCTTAGCTAAACATCATTTTATTACATGAAGAATAACAGAGAATTTGGTCTGTAATCTAATTATAATGTAGGCACAACTCTGAACAAACTTTTGAATCAACGATGTATTTTGGTATCAAAATCAAATTTATTTTTAAATTTTTAAAAGCCCAGCACCGCGGGCTTAAATACTAGTTGATTATGTTTCTCCTAATGTAACGATGAAGTGTCAAGAAAAGTTTATAGCCGATGATATTGGAACTGCATGAAATTTTAAGTTATACTCCGTCTCATCCATTTCTTTACACTTTCCTTTTTGGGAAGTTCCATCCAATTCTTTACATTCCAATTTTTTTCTAAAATAATTTAGTTTTATAATATAAAAATGAACTACTTCCACTACTTTTCTCCATTTTACTTACTTTATATTTTAAATATTTGCGGGTCCCACCACTAAACTCCTTTTCTTTACTCTTCTCCATTATTTTACCTATCAATATAATTATATAAAGGAGAAGACGGGGGCGTTGAGGTGGCGGCTCTCAGATCGTTTCGTTGTATTTTTCTAATTTTCTCAAAATTTTGAATTTTTAATATTAATAATTACAATTTCCTTTATTATTTTCGATTTTGTTGGATTGAAAAATTACAACTTCCTTTATTATTTTCGATTTTGTAGGAAGGGATTTGTAGGATCTTTCGATTTTGTAAAAAGGGATTTGTAGGATCTTGTGTTAATAATTACAATTTTCTTTTATTACTTGATAGTGAAAAATTATAACTTCCTTTATTATTTTCGATTTTGTAGGAAGGGATTTGTAGGATCTTTCGATTTTGTAAAAAGGGATTTGTAGGATCTTGTGTTAATAATTACAATTTTCTTTTATTATTTGATAGAACTTTCTTTTATTATTTTCAAACTTGTAAGAATTGAGGAATTGAAAAATTACAACTTCTTTATTAATTTCGATGTTGTACTCAAATTTGTAAGATCTAATGTTGATTTCTTTATTACTTTCGAACTTTTAGGATCTAATGCATTAATATTTAGAAGTTTCTTTAATTATTTTCAATATTGATAGAACTTTCTTTTATTATTTTCAAATTTGTAAGAATGGAGGAACTGAAAAATTACAACTTTCTTAATATTTTCAAATTTATAGGTTCGTATGTTATTTAGAATTTATTATTATTATTTTCAATCTTGATAGAACTTTCTTTTATTATTTTCATATATGTAAGAATGGAGAAATTGGAAAATTAAAACTTCCTTATTATTTTTGAATTTGTAGGATCTTATGTTAATAATTACAACTTTCTCCATTATTATTATTTTTAATCTTGATAGAACTTTCTTTTATTATTTTCATATTTGTAATAATGGAGGAATTGGAAAATTACAACTTGCTTATTATTTTCGAATTTGTAGGATCTTATGTTAATAATTACAACTTTCTGCATTATTATTTAGAAATTTCTTTTATTATTTTCAATCTTGAAATCGTGATAGAATTTTCTTTTATTATTTTCAAATTTGTAAGAATAGATGAATTGGAAAATTACAACTTCCTTATTATTCTCGAATTTGTAGGATCTTATGTTAATAATTACAACTTTCTACATTATTATTTAGAAATTTCTTTTATTATTTTCAATCTTGATAGAACTTTCTACTTTTTAACTTTTGAACATAATGGATTTCCATGTTATTCACCTTATAACCACCTATAAATTAAAGGTCATTCATAACAAAAAATCTACACCGGAACTTTTTTACATAGCTCCAAATTTTTACAATCATCTTTACAATCAATATAATTATGGACTACACCATGATGGATACGTTGAACGACAGCAGTTATACCTGGATGGTAGAGTACGAGTGTATAGAATGTGGGAGTCTGTCAATTCAAAAACTCATGAACAGATCAGTCTTGACATGATTTTGATCGATGAAAAAGATTAATAAATCAATATACTTGTAACTTATGAGTTTGTCAAATTGTATGATATTATAAACTTTTTTATGATATGTTGTATGACAGGAAAATTTGATCCATGCTACGATCCGAAGCTTTTGATCTCTCGGTTCAAAGATCTTTTAGAGGAAGGCTCTGTGTATAACATCAAAAATCTAAAAATTGTTACAGCTACAGGTGGATATAGACCAGTATCACATGGGTCTAAATTACTCTTCATACGCATAACGCTCCCCAATAAATTGGAAGAAGACATCGTCAACATATCACTGCATGGATTTCAGTTCATATATCCGGATATGATTGTTGCACATATTAATAACACCGACATACTTTCAGGTATTTTGATGCAGTAATATATTAGATTAATATATAAGTAATAGTAATATATATGCATGTTAAACTTCAAACTACATGTTCTAATATAATCTTTTCTATATTGATTTAGATGTTGCGGGTTGCTTGACCTACGTGGATGTCATTGAGGTTGAAAAAAAGAGATCTCAAATTGGTGACAAATTAGTAAGTTTTGAATTAATATTAATTTTGATATCATTGTTAATTAACTTTTATTGTTCTTCTAATTTTATATTACTACATTGCTTAATGATATTTATCTAATTTTTTTCTTGAACAGTTCCATCACCAGTACCATAACTTTGTGGGAAAAGTTGGCTGAGATGATTGATACAAATCTATACAAGGAGGATAGTGGACCCTATATAGTATTTGTCACATTCGCTGAGATTAAAACAATTAAGATTAATTATCTTTACTAATGTTTTTATAATATACAGTTTTAGAATGTTTTATTAGAAATTACACATATATATCATTTATTATAAATCACACATATATGAATCTTATCGATATAAATTTTCTTTTATATATATGTGGCAATGGTATCGGTCCAAAAAAAAATCAAACTATATAAACAAAAGGAATTTGTAAATAATTTTATAATATTACCTACCCAAATGCAAATTTTACAAAATATATTGTATTTGATAGTTTATATAATTTTTATTTAATTTACATTTTTTATTCTAATATTCTTTTTCCTAACAAATATATTCTAATGCCGCGCTTAGTAACCTAGTTTTTCTTAAACTCCGTACACAACCCAAATGATAACTATTGGGTGGAACGAAGAGAATGAAACAACAATATATTTTCGCAGAGACTATTTACATGTATAGAAAGGTTAGGAGAGAGAAAGCCTACTCCGACGAGAGAGAAACAAAAGACGCTAATTTAGCGTTTGGATCTATCCCAGCTGAGTCAAGCTATCAACGATCTTCTAGTTTTAGACTTGCTAATTAACACGCAAGAAGTGCAAAAATTGTTTATAACTTCCATTAATAGATGTAAGTAAAATATTGAAATTTAGCATTTGGAGTAAATTTTAAATTTCGAATTATTTATTCTTAAAAAGTTAAGAATCTTTATTTGATCAAACTTTCGGAGAGAAATTTAGTCACGTTAAGTAAAGAAATATAAACATGCAAAAGAAAAGGTGGTCTTAAAATATACATTTACACTTTCGGTATATTTGTATGCGTCTAAATTTAGACCTACTTTCCATCATTCATCGCCACTAGTCAAACCTATTAATTCTCCCGGACGTAAGAGAGATAAAAAGTTTGCCATGCCAAAGGACGTCACGATTGAATTTAGCTTTTGATTTTATTTTCACTGTTTACCTCAATTATATGCACATGGTATATATTATGGTCGATGGTTTAGAACAAATGTTTATTACAACAAACGTACGTATACATTATGAGTTCTTTTATGTATTCCCATCAAAAAATCTATTATACATGTATTGCAAAAAAAATTGAGCCAGGGAAGGGATTCACCCGTTGCACATATTCCTTTCTAGGGTAAGAATAAAAGTTCGTAAACTCGTATTATTTTTATTTCTATGGTCGAAAGTTTAAAACAATCACGAAAATATCATAAATACTTTAAGATCTATCCCTTTCTATTTTCAAAAATCATAGATATTTGGTTTCTTACGATTAAAACAAAACCGGAATAGGTATTTCAAAATCCCGAAAATCGGTTCCATTTTGCTCACCCTCAATCACGAACATGTTTACGGATTGCAACCAAGACAATCGTCCTGAATTTTATAAATTTTATAGAACCAAAATCCTACAATTTCATAAATTAGTGTTATTGTTCATCAATATATGTTGATGAATTAAAAATACTAAGATTAAAAGAATTTTTTTTCTCTACTTTCACGTGATTAATTAGTTAAACTACTTGGATCAACAATTCCACACGTAACTAACTTTTATGTTAATGTCGCCAAGGTCGAAGAGTAAATACATATTTCCTCATGTTCTTAATTAGTGTATTAGATATTTATCACTTTCAAATCATATACAGGTGCCATTTCAGATCTTTGCTTTTGGGACAATGTATATGTGGTCGGTGTTTTCCTTTTTTTACTAAATATGGTCGATTTTTTCGTTTTCTCCTACCGAACAATTCGAGCGGCACCATCAAACTAAAGTATTACTATTTACACTAAAGTCTCGTAAATATTATTTAAAACTCACAAAAACTTTTTAAAGTTTGCAAGGTTAGGCCTAAAATCGACGAAGACCTAAATTTCTTGTAGCTTTTCATTTTATTATGTCGTTCACGTTATGTCTTCTCCCGTGGATCATGCCAGTCAATTACTTAATTTTTATTGCGAGAATAGCGTAAGATTCCGAACATGCAAATCAATAATTCTTTACTTTTTTGACTATATATATCTATACACCAAACTTAAAGCAAGATTTCGAAGAATTTCTAAAGATGTTAACAGTGGTATATGTTATCTAACGTTCAATGCATCTAGTTTAGATTTTTCGTTCGAAACCACAGTTACCCATGTGCCTAACGTGATTTGTGTTTGGTTATTCTCAAAATCATAATATTAGGTATATATATAAGAAAATGGCATAGACCCCAAATTTTATCCCAAAAATTTTCTCAAAAAACTGTAATGTCACATTTTTAATTGATAATTTGCATAATATTAATATGAGATCTCGCGTGCATAACATATGCGCCCCCAATCAAAACCTTTCACTCGTCGTGCCATATCATTTGGTAAAATTTTTGGGAAAATTTTTGAAACACCTAATATTCTTCATATATATATAAGATCATTTTGAACCCAGTTTGCTAAAATAGGTGGCTAAAATAATATAAAATAATTATTGATTAAAATATACTAAATATGTAAGGTAAGAGCATCTCGAAGGGTATAAAACCCTTAGCTAAATAATCCATGTGGCATCTATGTGTCACTTTTTAGATAATATGTAAAATGTAAAGCACTTCAACCATATGCCCTTAGCAAAAAAAATATAGACAATCATTTTTTGGTTGACTATATTTGTTGAACCAATGAAACCCTTGTGTATAATTTTAGCTAACAAGAAATATAGATAAGACCATTGGAGTATATGTCCTTACCCTTAACAAAAATATTTCATAATCATTATAGCCAACAAGATAGCCAACTATTTTTATCTATTGCCATGGACTATAATTTTATTTAAAATTTTTGCATGATTTTACTTTTACTATTTACACAAATTATGTTAAAAATGTGTGGTATAGAATTTTTTTAACTAAAGACGTAGATGTTCTAACAATCATGACATATTTAGTCGTAACCCTGATCCTAGCTAGTGACATTTCCAAAATGCAGAACACATGCGATGATTTGTCATTTAAATGTGACATAATTATTGTGCGACTTTATCTATACCTAAATCGTGGTTATGTATTTCTCGTTGTAGTATTTAGTCACTTTAAAATTTTAAAATGTCAAAAATCCGCCTAAACAAAATGTTATTTCACAACAAATATTATTCAGTATTATATTATATTTCACAAACAACATAAAACGTTTTACTTTATAGTCGGTTAGTTGGTAAAATAAGGTCTGATTATAGAAAATGTGTTGCACATTATGTTGTTAAGTTGGGTACACAAAAGGCTATTTAATTAGGGTAATGTTAGATATTCCAACCAATCCTGAATGACGTGACATGAATGATGTGGTAGATTGAGAAATTTTAATCGGAGAGGTTCATATGAATACAGGAAAGTCCACTTTATTCTAACCAATTAAAACAATACACTTGACATTCGGGAATCAATTCGGGATACCTAACATTTTTCATTTAATTATCTGCATGTAATTACAAACTAAAAGCAACAAAATAAAGGAGCACAAGATTCCAATATTTTAAAGTAACATGTGTTAACGGAGGAATGTGTGATAACAAAATTTGAGGTTACATGCCGGAATTAAAATTTACAATAGTGGTTTGATGACAGAAAAAGAAAAGTCGTCGGAGAATGGTGGTGATTGTATTTATAAGAAGCTGAGATCAAAGGAGTGGTGGTGGTGGTCTCTCTGAGCTCTCAACGTCCAACCTCCTTTAATGTGCCTACGTACCCTATATTTATAGGGATCAAGATTCACGTAGTTCTAATAGAACAAGGATCCTAAGTTTGCTAGAGATAGGTCTCCTTCATGATAAACATCAATCATAGTTCATGTCGAACTAGAACTATCAACTCATTATGAGATGTATATCCAAGCCCACTAAGGAGAGCCCATACGATGAATCCTAGCCCAATGACCCCAAGGTTCAACTATGACCGTGCCTTCACAGATACAACATTAGTCCTAACTACCGGAGCTAACATCAACCGCTACAAACTACCACATCAGTCATTTAGTAACAGGGAAAAACCATGGTTTACTTCAAATGCACAAGCTGATCCTTACCCCCGGATGAGGATAACCCACCAGACAACATGACAAGTTCTCCAAAGTTATCGTCACACCAGACATATCTTAATTCCCCAACAAGGATAACTTGCTAGAATACAGGAATAGACCCTTTGAGTGTATAGACAGGCTTAATCACACCTTGATCCCCCAATAAGGATAACTTATTAGAATACAGAATCAGGCCTTCAGTCATGTTTGGTCTTTCCTCTATATTCTTCTATGATTCTTCAATATGCGTTAACCAATGAGTATTCTTTAACCAATGAGTATGCTTTGTCCCCTCACTATGCCAAACCTAAGTTGGCGCCCCAACTTGGCTTCCAATATCATCTTGGCGCACCAACATGTGGCTAGACCCTGGTTGGCGCCTCAATCTCGACCTTGCTCATAGTTGGCGCTTCAACTTGAGTATGTATATTTTTAGAGCTCCAACTTTCTCATTTGCTACATTTAATAATAATATCCATACTTATGTCAATCTAATAGTTGACTGTACCAACTAGTCAATATTTTCCTTTTATAGATTTTGGGTGTAACAACTACCCCCCAAGCTTCTATTGTATTTGAAGAATATAAAGAGGCTTTCATAAAACAAACTAAAAATTGATAAAGTTGTTCTTCAATACCGACGCAACAACTCAGTGTTGGCACTTGAACTCAGTGTTGGTGCTTCAACTTACTATCAATGTCTTCCTTCTGTTTTAACGCTTCAAAAACTTCTATAGATTCCCTGAATTCAAATAAATAAAACCTTTTCCTGTATTTTTTTTACAAATATACAGGTATTTTTCCTGTGAGTATTTAAACCCTGAGCTTCTCTTTTTTTTATTTCACTTTTTACATTCTCTCTCTTCAAGAACACTCCCAAAAACCCTAATCGATTTTTTCCTTAGATCGACTTTAAACCACCTTCATTTCCCAAATCGATTGTAACCCATTCATCTCTGCTACTTAAGGTATGTTTTGAACTAACTTTTGTAAGTTTTCACCGTATATTTTGATTGATTTGAGCGTTTTTACTTTTGCCTATTCGTGTTCTTTGTCTTGACTTCAATATATGTTTGTAAGTATATGCATTTGATCCGCTTTTCTCCCAATACATATTTCAAATTACGTTTCTGGAAAGTAATACTTTTTTCTATATAACTAGCGCGGCTTGTACACCCTGCATCCATGTATTCACATCCACCTATCTTCATTCACTTGTATAGCATAGATCTCCTTTTTTAATAACAGTTTGCCGCACCACAAAAGGGCTTAGTGCAATAAAATTAGTCACATAACTAATTAAGGGACACCATAATTTCATAATTGTTTAGTCTCATAAATTATCTGGTAACTGAACTACTATTGGCGCATCAAAAGTGTTTTGATGCGGCAATAAATTACCTTTTTTATACAGGTGTGTTCCCCCCACTTACTCTTTCTTAACCTTGGCTTGCAGCTGGCTGGGAGGGGGAACACATCTTCAACTTTTCCTTTCCATAAGGCCTTTAACAGAAGAATTGGCCTCTCGTCCACACCCTTTCACTACCCCTCATATCAGTATTCGAGAACAAAACTTGAAGATTTGGCGCGCTTATTATAGTTATTCAAAAATAACCAATTAGCCTTCAAAATGTCACCATCTCCAAAATCCAGTTCAAATCGTTCCTCAAACTCACCAGTTGGAAATGTAACCAACCCTACTCCTATTCCTCGTTCGGATGATTATGACTTTAAGTTTGAGAATTGGGCTGAGCCATCTTATGTAAATCCTTTCATTTCCCGTCATACAACCAGTAAGAAGAGAAGAAAGATTTTCGTAGAGGAAAGTGACTATGAAGATGAATTGCTAGATGAAATTCAAGCTAACCCCTCAATTGCGAAAGAACTAATAAAAGATTCTGAGAAATCAGATAGTATAAATGTTGGCGTGCCAACCACTGAGGACATTCAAGAAGAGGACCAATTCTCCTCTCCTGAATCTTCACTCGAAGAAACTCTTCATTTCCCCTTTAAAACTCAAGATGTAGATGTTGATTGGTCCCAACATGGGGTGTTGTCAAAGAAAGAAATTGATCAAATCAGAAAAGATGCTGAAGTGTTTGCATGTGTTAACATGTCTTCTACCATTCCTTTAAAAGATATCAAGAAGGTTATGAAGTTTTATGCCCAAGATGGAAAATTCGCCAACTCCTCTAGCCAGCTTCCCTTGCTATTCTCCAGCTTTGTCTTCAAGGTATGCTTTATAATTTTGTTCACTGCTTCAGTCTGTCCATTACTTTATGGATGATATACAGCTGCAAAATCTTTTTTGATGTGTAATTCCTTACAAAGACCTTTCAACTCCTTGCTATCAAATTACTTCCCATTATCAGAAATCAACTTGTAAGGGGCCCCAAACCTGCACACAATAGAATTAAAAATAAAATCCCTTAGTTTCTTTGCAGGTATAGTAGCTAGCGGGGCACCTTCCGCCCACTTGGTGAAATAGTCCACGACCACCACTGCATATTTTACTCCCCCTTTTGTTGTTGGAAGTTCTCCAATCAGATCAATTCCACACATAGCAAATGGCCATGGACTCATCAAGGATGTTAAAGAAGTGGTAGGGCTATGAGTGTAGTTTGCAAACTTCTGACACTTATCGCTGTAATAATATCCCTGTTTCAAGATTTTTAACGCCAAAGATCCACCCCCCGAGTGATTACCACAAATACCCTCATGAACCTCTCTCATGATGTAATTACATTCATCACCATCTATATATTTCAACAACGATTGATTAAAACCTCTCTTGTATAACACTCCATCATACTCCACATACCTTGCAGCCTTGTATTTGAGCTTCCTTGCCTCGATTATATTTTCAGGCAGCCAGCCATCCTTTATATACTTCCAAATTGAGGTCATTCATGTCACCTACCTAGTAGCATCCACTTGCATTACCTCTGCTTCCGCCACATTTGGTTGGTGCAACACCTCCATAGGAATAGACCCTAGCACACTTACATCTTTTTGAGACACCCACTTTGCAAGTGCATCAGCTTGTTCATTCTCCCCGCGAGGTATTTTTACTAGCTTCACCTCTTTGAACTTTGTGATAAGATGCAAAACACTCCTCATGTACAATTCTGTTCTTGGATCCCGAGCTTGGAACCCCCCATTAACCTGGTATACCACAATCATTGAATCACTCCGAACAAGCAAATTCTCCACCTTCATTTCCAAATCAAGTCTCAACCCCCCGAGCAACGCTTCATATTCAGCATCATTGTTTGTTGCCCGAAATGAAAAGTTGATAGCACTCATGATCATATGCCCTTCAGGACTTATCAAAACTATTCTAGCTCTAACACCTTCATTATTGACTACCTCATCAACACTCAGAGTCCATCAAGGTTCTAATTCCATGGGCGCAGTAAAGTCTGACTCAAGTACATGTTGTAGAGGGACAATGGCCATTTTTTCCTCCTCCAACCCAGGAGAAAATTCCAATATAAAGTCAGCAAACGCTTGATCCTTGATAGACGTCCTTGGATTGTAATCCAAGTTGAACTGTCCCAATTCAACCGCCCACTTCATCATCCGACCTATCACCTCCGGCTTATGCATAATCTGTCGAAGTGGAAAAGATGTTCTGACCTCTACCTTATGAGCCTGAAAATATAGACGTAACTTATGAGAAGCCAAAATAAGAGCATACACAAACTTTTCCATCCCCTCTTCCTTCATCAACACTGCACTTATAGAGTATTCCGAAATAGTCAGGTACAAAATCATCACTTCTCCTTCCACTGGTTTAGCGAGCATAGGAGGCGATCCCAAATGTTCCTTTATCTTTTGAAATACCAACTCACATTCAGCCGTCCACATAAAATCCTTCCCGACCTTCTTAATAGCCTTAAAGAATTCCTGACACTTATCCGAAGACCTTGAAACAAACCTATTCAAAGCTGCAATCCTACTAGTCAAGCTCTATACCTGCTTTACACATGTTGGAGACTTCATGTCAAGGAGTGCCTTGATCTTTGCTAGATTCTCTTTTATACCCCGATGGTTGATAATGAAACCCGGAAAATATCCTGATTCCACTCCGAACACACACTTCTGAGGATTTAACCTCATATGATACTTCGCAATATATTGAACATTTCCTCCAAGTGCTTGACATGATCCACCGCTTTCTTGGACTTGACCAACATGTCATCCACATACACCTTCATGGTCTTCCCAATCTGATCCTTGAACATCATGTTTACCAACCTCTGATAAGTTGCTCCAAAATTAACAAGCCCCAAAGGCATTCCAATGTAATTGGTTAATGGGGAGAATAAGTCTATAAAAATTTTAACGAAATTTGAGTTTGGTGATGAAGTGAGGGACAAAAATAAAAATAAATTTCATTTGTGTTGTCAAAACTTAAAGTTGATTATAAATAAAATAAATTTAATTTTTTAATCATTCAATCACATATATGTTAATATTTAATTATTTTAGTGATATGCAATCCCTTAATGAGACTAGTTCCCAATTAACAAAATATATACTTATAGTTCAGTGATGTGAAAAAAAATCAATAAAAAAAATTATCTTGTTGGATCGTCAAGAAATATTTCAAAAAAAAATGAAAAAAAAATTCGGGACGAAACACTACTTAGAACTACTTGTCAAACAACTAGTTGAATGTTAAAATCTCAAAACAAATAAATTTAAATTTTTTAGATTTTTTTTGAAATATCAATAAAATAGATAGATATTATAAACGTATGTCTAGCTAATCTTTCCTTATAAACAAATATCAAGGATCGAAAATCATACAATATATGATGTCAACATCTACAACGTGTATAACAAAATATCTTAAATATAATTGTATTCTATCTATCAATGATATTAATATTATTATTAACATTTATTTAAATGTTTTTTTTAACAAATTTCTAGAATAAATATCCAAATAAAAGATTCATATGATAACATTGTATGAAGTGTGTGACAATTATGTATTAACGGCAACAAATAAAATATTTTTAGAAAAATCAACGATTTTGATATAGACAACAGTTTAGCTAAAAAAAGTGTTGTAACTTAATTACCCACGTAAGGATTTTATAAAAAGAAACCATTGTCTATATCATACAACGGTTTAACAACATAAACAATTGTTACAAAGATATTTCAACAACTAATGGATCAAAACGAAAACTCTTGTGTATATTATACAACAGTTTTTGGACCAAAATCATTATTACATCTAACAGCTTACAACACTTTCTTAAACAAAAACCATTGTCTTATAATTTATAAAATCGAATAAACAAAACATACATGAGTCGCGACTCGTATATATAAAAATTAAATATAAGACAACTTACTCACGACTTTGTAATTTAGTTATATCATATTGATATGTAAAACGAGTAATTTGAATATGACAACATTCTTGTTAATAATATTTGGTATGTCACAAGGTTCTGATTTCAATAATAGTATAGTTTTATAGAATGTTCGTTTAACTTCGGAATTATTAGTGTTACAATTTTTAATGTATGTCGAGCTAATCTTTCCTTATTAAAGAATATCAATGATTGTAAATCATACAATATATGATGTCAACATCTACAACGCGTATAACAAAATATCGTAAATATGATCGTATTCTATCTATCAATGATGATATTATTATTATTATTATTACATTTACTTAAGGTTTTTTATTTAACAAATTTTTAGACTAAATTTCCAAATAAGAGATTCATATGATAACATTGTATGAAGTGTGCAACACTTATGTATTAAGGGCAACAATTTTTTTTTTTTAATAAGAAAATCAACACTTTTGATATAGACAACGGTTTAGCTAAAAAAAAATGTTGTAACGTAATTACTCACGTAAGGATTTTATAAAAAGAAACCATGGTCTATATCATACAACGGTTTAACAACATAAACAATTGTTATAAAGATTGTTCAACAACGAATGGATCAAAACAAAAATCCTTGTGTATATTATAGAACGGTTTTTGGACCAAAACCATTGTTACGTCTTACACCTTACAACACTATCTTAAAGAAAGACCATTGTCTTATACTTTTATAAAATCGAATAAACAAAACATATGTGTGTCGCGACTCATATATATAAAAATTAATATAAGACAACTTACTCACGACTTTGTGATTTAATTATATCAAATTGATATGTAATTTAATTTAATTAACATTGTTGTTAATGATATTTGGTATGCCACATGGATTTTGTTTTAAGGTTGATATGTCACTTGGATTTTGGTCAGACAACCCGATAGTAAAATAGTTGGTTGGACCAACTTAAACAACACAGCTGATTTTGTCTCATTACAACAACGGTTTCATGCACCATTGTCTCGGGATTATTCATACAATACGGCTAAGAAAACAGTTGTATCATTACAACAACAGTTTTTTGCAACATTGTCTTAAATTTATTCGCACAATACGGCTAAGAAAACCGTTTTCTCAATCCAACAACAGTTAAAATAAAACATTGTCCCAATTATATTTAGACAAGAGTTATAAAAACTGTTGTCTACACCTACTCATTTCCGTTGTCTATACCCATTACTTTTTAATTTCATAGACAATGGTTCAAAAACCGTTGTAATGTACTGGATTATACAATACTTTTTCGAGACTGAAAATAACTATCGTCTATTAATTTTATGCAACATTTTTTCTGTCGTCCGTTGTTTAAAATGTGTTGTATGATTCGGTTTTTCTTGTAGTGGGTTTGCATATGTTGAACTAGCATACATATATTTGTCTACTGCATGTAAAAAAATTGGCATAGATTCAATGTTCAAAATAAGTTGCAGATTCAATTTTTATACATATAAGATTAAATCTAGGGAGTCTTATGCTTTGCTGTAAGGTCTGTGGTGTCCAAAGAATTAAGGACCGGATACACGAGAAAAACACAGAGGTTTGTTTCACTCTCTTATATTGACGTAGGAATACTCCAGATTGGATTTGGCTCTTGGAGAAATGGTTTGGCCAATCTCTCTCTCTCACTCACGTCAAAAACAACAATTGCATGCTAACGTCTTTTACAAGAGATTTGCCCATGTATACAACTTTACGTGGAGGTACCAAAACAATTCAAGACTTAATAGGATTCAATGATGCAAGCTGCATGTAAGTTGACACGTGAACGAAATTTTATATACACCAAATTGTAAAATAGCGGAACTTGTTGGAGACCAGGAGAGATATATTTAGACAAACTGAAACATCATAAGTTTTTTTTTTTTTTTTTTTTAATCAGGAACACTTGACCTAGCTAGATCATCTCAATCTTCTCTCGGATAATCAGAGGTCGTAAATATAATTTTCGAACAATAGACATGCGTGCAACTATTTAACGTCCGTGACCATGACAAGACAGTGATCGATTTAGAGTTAAGATATCAGATATACCAGTATTTCTTTTGAAGTGCAGGAAAATCTAACAATATTCTTGCAGATAAAATCTAATTTAATGCAGTTGTTTCTAGTTCTGTCGTACATGGCCGACCACAGATTTTATCAAAATTTACCATTAATACAATTTAAAATTTTAATGTCTTTGGAAGCTATAATTTCATTATTTCTTTTTTATTGATAATGTCTGGGACCCTAGACAGCCTCGTTCATTCATATCCAATCTTAAATAGAAACCCTGATAGAATGGTAGACCAGTTTGATCAAGAAAGACAGAGACATCCAAATAATTGCGAGTTGCTGCCATTGAAAAGCTCCTTGGCTAGATTTATCTCCAGCTCTTTCAGCTAGAACGTTATCTGTTAGGAAACATAATGCAAAAGACAAAACATGGAAAGACATGACCATCTGATAGTACGTTGTTCTTCATATTTTGCATCTGTTTACGATAAGGTCAATCACAGAAATTTAAATACTTAAATAAGTTAGACTCAACCCGCATTAATGTTTAGCACGATGCATCCTCAACCTCTTGTTTTCGCAATGCTACAAGACTAGGAATCACTTTGCGAAATTGATAGTTTACGTTGTATATTTTAACTAAAGGAACCAAATCCAAATATTCTCCAATCTCCAGCATATACAGGTCTGATCAAATCCCATGTATATTCTGATGGTAGATCCAGCTAGAAGGATTCATAATTGAGGACAAGGACATCTACAGAGTAACATGTCGAAGAAAACTTCACATGGGCAGAGAATTTAAGTTTTGGAATAACAGACAGGGACAACTGTGGTCAGAAAATGCTAGATATTTTTTTGGTTTGTAAGAGCAAAATATCCCAGATAAAACAACAAATACTTTAAATATTCGACAGAAACGACCATTCAGAAAACAAATACTATATGCACTTCAGTTTAGAAGCCCTTGATTTGATTAGATATCCTCTGGTTGGGCCCAATAAAAACTCCCCTACATTTTGGCCCATATATGACTTAATGTATTCTCTATAATCCACATATATAGATTGTGCGACAAATGCAACAAAAGTTTTGAAGGTTTGAAACCCTGTAAGCTAGATCAGTTACTTTTGTATACTATAGACTTGTTCTGGAATAAAAGCTAAGATTAATGGTTCTTGAATAATGCAGCATTATGATCTCTGCTTTCTACCATTTTCTTGAATAATTGAGTTGTATCACTGTAATGAGTGTTTTGTTCGAGAAAGATTAAATAGATGTAAAAAAATTAAAGTGAGAACTTTACTATAAAAAAGTGAGAACAACGAATACTACAAGAAACATGGTCATTTTCGACGTCATGATGAACAGTCAGTAGCTACGGACTGGCATGTCCGGTTGATCAATTTTATCGTTGGTCATGACCACAACGATCAGAAATGACCTTATTTTTTGTAGTCTTATATGTTGAAAAGCTTAAAAACTAAATTATGATTACAAAAATGAACTTACAATGAAAGCTAGACAGCATGCTTTCTATATTCGAATAGACATTGATACATACATACGATCATGTTCTTGTACAAAAATTATAATATTGATACAAAGATCTGACATGTTTAGGCAAGATTCAAACAAAATCCACACACCTTTATATATTTGTGTCCCCCTTACCCCACAAATCAATCCTAGCAATAATTTCTATTACATTATGATTCTCATGTGCTTTCTATAAACATGTTAATGCAAGTGTACAACAAGTTGAAGCAAGTTTATGACAGAAAATGTCAAGGTCTAGTCGATCACAATTCAGATCTCAAATGTCAAATTATAAGATGTCTTAAGAATATATATTGTTGATGTCTAAATTCCTCGATATTAAGTTTCAAGTACTTTCTTAAAGTCATATTAATATAACTAAGCAATAACAATCGTTCCAAGACATTTTTTCATATTCATGCTCACACTGGACATGGTTAGAAATGTTGGGAGTTGTCCCACATCATTTGTGAAAATGACAGATTGCTAGTTAATAAGCAGTCAGTTAACTCCATTAGTATAGGTCTTTTGGGAGTGATACTTAAACTTTAATATTTCCTTAGTTTATTTAGGTTCGAAACGTATCCAGATTTCCAAATGTGTGGAAGCAGCCTAGCTTACCCCAATGTATGTATACCAATCTATGCACAAGTTCATAAGCAGGTAAACAAGAAAAATATTTCTTCTTTTTAGTACAGTGGTTCTGCAAATTTGTTATACAGAACCAATTGTTCTCAAGATTTCCAGGTTCTCATTTGAACTAAAACGCCTATATTTGTATATACAGTGTCCGAACTACGGAAGCCAAAATAGTTTCATTACAACACACACGAATATACCTTCTGTCAAAAGGACAGATTGAAACATTTTAATCAGGCAGTCGAGGATCACCTGTTTCCGCAGCCATTCTGTTAGTGAGAGTTCCACTTGTTGTCCTTCTTTCATCTTCTACGACAGCAGGGAAGCCATCTTAATTACTCGTCAATTATGCATAGTAATATCACTTCTGTAGAGGCGATGAATCCCGCCAATTTTTGTATTTGCTTTTATTACAATTTTGTATTCACCATCTCTGACGGGGATAATTGATCTTGGTATATTTATTATTGAAAACTCATCGTCATTATCCAAAAGACAGGCGTCACAGTAATTTAAACACACTGCTGTCCCAATTTCACTTGTTTGCTTAAACCAACGGGGAATAGACTGACCGAAAATTAAAGTTCGATGCCCTAATCCTGAGTGTATCTGTCGTAACACGACATAAATAAACAGTTAGCCGGCCTCCTTAAAAATAATTGTCAGCTTTTTCAACAAAATAATTTCAAATATTAAACAAAACACGTTTTAATATACATGTTTTCGGCTGTGGTTCTGCATGCTTCAGTTTATTCATAGGAGTTTGAGATTAAGCAAACCTGAAAAGGCCTCCGTGAAAGTGTCGTTGTTGAGAGAGAAGCAACTTTTCACCTGAATTAGTCTCAAAGAAGTAAGTTCTTCTAAACCTCGAGCCTCTTTCAAATTCCTACAACCGTCAAGTTTCAATATCTCCAATTGTTTCAAGTTTGATAAATTCGGTATACTTTCCATACGCTCACAACCTTCTGCATTGATACTTATCAGATTCTGAGGAAGTTCTGAGATGTATAACAGATGACGACAACCTTTAAGGTATAGATGCCTTAACTTTGAGAAGTTCTGAGAAGTACTGACCAATTTGTCTGGTAACATTTCTAGATTTTCACATGAAATATCAAGAATTTCGAGTAATCTCAGGTTGCAAATGGTGTCAGGAAGAGTTTTGAGGTTCTTGCTTCCTAATGTCAAGTAAATAAGCTTACCGAGTTTGCCAATCGAATAGGCAATGCTTGAAGACTACTGCAATCACCAATATCTAGAACTTTCAGTCCTGTCAAGTTAGAAATGGTTTTTGGAAGTGTTTCGAGACTCTTGTTACTATTTAATCTAAGCACAACAAGGTTACTAAGATATCCAATCGAATCAGGTAATTTCAGAACAGTTAGTCCCTCCGCACTGATTGCTTTAAGAGATTTAATATTCCCCAAATTTGTAGGCAATGCTGTCAGAGTATTGCAGTTATTAATATTTAGAACTTCCAAAGCTCTTAAGACACAGATTGTGTCTGGCACAGCACAGTTTCAAGGTTCACATTACTTGATTTACGCCCAAAAGGATTAAATTTAATCCTACGAGAACCTGGAATATGTTTAATGGCTATTATCTTACTGCCTAATCTAAGCTCAACTAGCTTACTAAGCTTTCCGATCGAATCTGGTACTTCCGAAACAGTTAGTCCTTCCGCACTGAACTCTTTTAGGGACACAATGTTTCCCAAATCTATAGGCAACACTTCGAGTCTACGACAACAATCAATATTTAAACTTTCCAATGCTCTTAAGTTGCAAAGGCTATCTGGAAGACTCCGTAGCTTCACACAACCATGCAAATCTAGAAAAGTGAGCCTTGTCAAACTTCCAATGGATATGTGGACCTCCTGCAAGCTCTCACAAACCTCAAGACATAAAGTTACAAGATGTGGTAATTTGGCGAAGTCTGGAGTTGTGGTTATATATGGAGAATAGGACATGTTTAGGGTCTCTAACTTTGCAAAAACTGGTGAAACCTGTAAAAATGGGCACAATTGTAACAATGAACTCCACCGCAAGATTTTAAATCTGACATTTCGATATATAAGTTGTCACAAATTGTGGTATACACATTACGTACCGTGTTTCTCGGCCACATTGTTCTCAAGTTGCTATGTGCCAACAGAAGGGCAACAAGTTTTTCTGGGTAAAATTTTGAAGGCAAATGCTCTAAAGGACACCAGGCCCAACAGAGCCACCTCAAATCTTCAAATGTGTCGTCAAAACTTCCAGTGAGATGTTCTCCATTCATGTTAAGAAATCTTAATTTCGTCATCCTTCCAAAAGTTTTCATAGACAACGATTCTGCCTCAGATATATGGTTGGATATGGGAGAGAAACCAGGTAATATTACTTCAAGCTCATCGTGAGCGAGCATACATTCAATAGCTTCTGTTCCCTAACACATATATATCAAGAAGAAAAGTTAATGAGATGTTTCGAGTTACTAGAATTGTAGAAAATAAGAGGTAGAGAGTCACTAAGACTTTAATCCATCAACCTGGTACTGGAGGAATAGGTTATAAGACTCAGAGCAGTGCTCCTTGAGTGTTTTTCTTGTTCAACACATAGCTTTTTATCAACAAATTTATGTAGACATTAATAATGAAAATTTGATGACAGACATTGTATATGAAAATCTTATGTACACATCAGATGAATGCGAAACCATTTCTGGATACACTAACACTATATTCACGCACACACATCAAAAGAAATTACCTTATTCTTCTTCAACACGTTGCATATATCTTTTCTTAACCACAATCTACTATGTTTCTCAGGCTCATCAGGAAAGTTGTTACGTGCAATTTCCTTTCCCATATCTGTAAGTAGACCGTGCATCCTTAACTCATCTTTATTATTAATGGTTAGTAAACATCTTTCCTTCAGAATATTTATATTATAATCCGTGTATGAATAATAGGTCTCCATTATTTTCACAACATCCTTTTTTTTCTTTCCGACGAAAAAACATGCAATGTCGATAAACATTTTCTTCAGCATACGATCATCTGATTCAACTGCATCCAAGCTAATTGCAAGTCTTTTCTGAATACTGGTGTTGGGATCTCGCTTCAGTTTCTCGATAAAAGATAGCCACCCAGCCTCTGTTTTCTTATACAACAATGACCCGAAAATCTCAAGAGCCAGTGGAAGTCCACCAGCATGCCATAGAGTGTGCTCTGACAATGTCATCAATCTTATCGAGTATCTCCTCATTTGAGGTTGTTATAATAACCACACTCCGACTAGCAAAGGGTCCTACCAAAGATTCAAATTGTTTATAGCTGTCTAAATCATCAAGAACAACCAGAATCCTTTTGGAACAAATTCTAGTTCTTACCAACTTAGTTCCTTGGTCAATGCTGTGAACCCCAACTTCTGTTTTACTTTTAATAACATCATTAATAAGTTGCTGTTGCAAAGATACTAGGTCTTTTTCCCTAACATCTGATAGGAAGCAGCTTCCCTGAAAGTTGAGATGATTTGCATTATACACAGATTTCGCGAGAGTTGTTTTGCCCACTCCACGCATACCATACATACCAATCTTGATGACACCATTTGTGTCACTTCTCATCATTGAGGTAATGTGTTTAACCCGGAAATCCAACCCAACTTGATATTCGGGAACATGTAAAGTGTTAGGAGTTATTTCCTGTATAACCCTATCGACAATATCGTTAACAATTTCAGCTTCGGACCTGCATGCGAATATTTGTTCTTATGATTAAATAAAGCAGGTCCTTAGCAAAGACGTTAAAAGGCTTATTAGGGATCTCCCCGAAGGGGATTTCTCTGGTATATCGTCTCAGAGGTACAAAGAGTGCTAGGCGGGTAATAGATCCAACGAGGTCCAGCCTGTAGTCTAGTCTCTAGAAGGTCATAGTGACCTTCGAAAGAGGGAGAAATCCCGCTTGCTTATTAACTTAGCAAAAAAAAAAAATGAAGCAGCTCTTACAAATTCAAGGTTGTAATACAGTTTATGAGGTAAATAATATGATTTTTTATTATATCAAAAAATTAACAAGAGGTGGTTAACAAGATATGAAAAAGTTAAAAAGGTTAAATTGTATGGAATTACCTTTCTGCACATGTAAATATTCCGGAAAAGCCTGCAACTTTCCTTAGTGTATCCCGCCACTTGTTCACATTCTCAATTGTAGCAGCAGAACGATGGTTTTGCGAAGCTTTCGTGCAACATCCAATTTTGGAGCGAGATTCATGTTTTTTAAAAGCTTTCTTGAAACTCCCAGTTTGGTGTCGTACAGCCGATGGTTCAATGTTGTAAAACACAGCAATAACAGATCTTTTCATTGTTTCATAGCATTTGTAGATTTCTACCAGCTCGTCAAGGCACCAATGTGAAGAAGCATAATTTTTCGATAAAACAACAATATAAGTTTTGGATTCCTGAATAGCTTCAAACAATGCATCTGAAATCACTTCTCCGGTGCGTAGCTCAGGATCATCCCTAAATGTTCGAATTCCTTGACGATCAAGGGCATTGTACAGATGATCAGTAAAAATATGTCTTGTATCTTTACCTCAAATTAAAGCTTATGAAAACATCCCACTTAGCAGGAGGTGAGTTTGAATGGGATAGAATTTCAGAACTCGAAGGAGCCATCGAATATGAAAATGAACAAGAGGATGGAGTTTGAGAACTTGTAGAAGCCATTGAACATGAAACAGAAGAAGAAGATGGATTATGAGAACCTGTAGAAACGATTATGTCAACAAAACAGATCGAACAATTAGGACAAAATGTAACAAGAAAATAAGAAATGATGGAAGGGACAATTAGCATTAAACTTGCTCCACCAGCATAATTGACTTGGTGTCTCCTGCCATTGGTCTTACATCGTTTTTCACATGACGCCATTGTTTTAGATGACAGTGCCGCACGATGCGTTTACTAACCATAACTATTATTAATTTTGTCACTAGTTGATTTTTTTAATACAATCATACTTCGCAACTCTTTATTAGTCAACAGACGCCCCAGAGAGAAACGTTTGTTTCAGTTTCTTTCAATTAACAAGAATGCACGCCGCAGTGTACAAAAAGCTACGATTGAACTCCATTTTTTTTCGTAACACATCCCGAGTTCTGGTGCCCAACATTGCAGTTAAATTCGTTTGGTGTGCCTTACTGAAGTTATCATACTTTTGGATTACAAGTATTCGATCAAATTAGCCTGAGGTCCTTAGGATTATCCTCACCAGTCAACATCATTCAGTATTTAGCATAGTGATATCAACCAAAATACACAAGGGTATATATTTTAGAGAAAGACACTCTCTTAGAAAAAGTGACAGGCAATATCTTTTGGCATAGTGAGCATGATGAAAGAAATAAAGAATATTTCAGAACTTCAACATGGATTACAGAACTATAATATCTATGGATAAAAGGGGCTGTTGAAAAATCGGAGCCTGATAGAAGTCACAGTAAATCAACACAGAATGTTGTGGATTTTAAATTATGGGAATCCGGCGAACTATTATAATTTGCGAAACTATCAATGCTTTACCATTTGAGAAAGTAGATAAAAATTGACAAAACTTGTGCAAATAAGGAGCAAGCGATACCAGAATCCAGAAGATTGTTGTTGTGAGAGATTGGAACGCAAGATGAGACTGCTCCTTTCGTAAACTCTGAGCAAATATTAAAAAATGATGCCCAAATTCTGCTTTAGAATTTTAAATCTCATTTATCATAGTGTTCATAATCAATGAGTTGTCTTAGACTACACGGTAAACACAACTCAAAATTTAATTTCTTGATTCTTGTTTACATAGTTTGGATTAGAGTGCTGAATTACGAGCTTCAAAAGTCACCAACCAAACAAAAATCAGCTAAAATGAAGTACTGCTCACAAAATACCGGCATCCAATTCATGTACGATGGTCACTGACAAGACTGCCTAAATGCTCCCTATAAACTTCCATTCTGAATCTGATTGGTGGATGAGATCACTGCAATTTTCTTCAATAAAAACTGAAACAACAATATACAGATATTGCAAGTTAAAACTAGTTCTTGCCATTTTATCGAGTACCATCAAGTACTAAAATTGGCATGAAGGCAATACCTCTGAAAATACACAATTCACAGTTCCATACGATACCTTAGCACACTCATATTAATTTGTTGAAGATAGTGAAACACCTCTGGGCAAAGAACCTCCATTTGCAAGCTAGCATAAACAGTAGGCGATGATGAAAGGATAGGCTGCATTATTTGAATACACAGTTCAGTTCTAGAAAGATAATATATAATTTCATCTGGTAATTAAGGCTGTCAAGGATCAGGGGTTTACGTATTGCAGTACAAGCCATCATCTAACTTGCAACTCTATGTAGAATCATCGTAAATTGTTCATTAAGGTCAATTGTTCATGTGATTAAGATAAAATACCCTCATTCATTCATGTGCAGCTTTGATTTTCTAACAGAGTACAGGTAATGTAATTGTTTTGATCTCGTGAAGTAATTGATGGGCAACATATGATAATATCTCTCCAAATTGTAAGAATACTCCTTAAATCTAATACCTGAAAAGATACTACTACAAACTTCAACACTTAGTTCAATCAAGAGATCTTAATAAAACATACACATAGTTTAAATTATTGGTTACCTGTTTGCATAGCCATTTCTCGAGTAAGAGTGCAAGTTGTTGTCGAATTTTAAATGTTTCAACCATGCATTAAGAATGGCTAGCTTCTTTTATCTTCTACATTGACAATGTAGCTGTCTTACTCGTCAATCATCGTAACCTCCGTTTTGTAGAGTAGATGAATCCCCGAAAATTTGAAATTTGTTTTTAGTTCAATTTTGTCATCACCATCTCTGATGCAGAAGACTGAACTTGGTATAATTATCATCAAATTACCCTGTTTGATACTAACCCAGTGTCCAAAGTCCAAAAATTCCGTGGCAGTCTTGACAGAATATTCTAGTTCGAAGTGCATCAATTGACTTAAGTGAAAGCACATTATCAACCCCAAGAAACTGGGCCATGAATCTAGAGGCAAATCTAAAGATACTGATGACCCTAACTCACTTGTTCGACTAAACCAACCGGGAACATTTTGACCGTAAATTGTAGTTTGATGTCCTAATCCACAGCATCGCTGTCACAAAATGAAAAAAGATATAACAAGAATAAATCAATAATTTTTTATTTTAGTTCATAAATATTTTTTTAAAAGAAAACCGCCATTTGTAATAAAACAATCATTAACTCTAATGTAATCCATTCAAACAAACACCAAGATTATGCCGTCTAATGGTAATCTAACAATGGAAAATTTTAAGTCATTGGAGTGCAAATGTCAAGAACCAAATTACAGACATTAAACCTTGATCACGTGAAGAAGTCTAATTGTAATTTTTTATGCTCCTTAGTAATGTGCAAGAAATATTGTTTCAAGTCTGGTTTTAGTGGCTACTTAATAAGCTAAAAGCTTCTTTTCTTCCTTGCTTTAAAAACAAACTAGCTCTTTAGCCCGGTTTGTATTACACTTCTATACTATATTATTATAAGCAAACTAGCCTCTATTTGGTTGGTTGGTTGTTGGTTAGTTAGTATTTTTAATAACAACCGTTAGATTGTAAGAGAGATAAAAGGAGAACCGTTAGATGTAATGTTAAAAGAATATTTCTTTCTTGATATTCAAAATACTCTCACGGGTTCAAGGTTCGAATCCCGTCAATAACATAGTTTAAAAAATATTTCTTTTTAGATATTTAAAATGTTCCCACGGGTTCAAGGTTCGAATCCCGTCAATAACATATTATTATTAAATATTTATATTACCTATTTTTCTAAGTTATATCCCGTCAATAACACATTATTATTAAATATTTATATTGCCTAAGCTATATTCAGAAGTTCAAGATAGTATTCCTGTCGACAATATATTAAAAACATTTATCCTCAAAATACAAAGACATGCTTACACCAACATCATACATACATTATTAATTTTTAAAAATTTATTTTTCTACTAATAAAATTATATAATCAAAATACATATAATAATATAAAAATTCTAAAATTCATCCGTGCATCGCACGGGTTAAATGCTAGTATATAGTTATATACATAAAGCAAAGCATGTTAAAATAAGTAAACTTTTTTAATAATTAAAAGTATTAAAATAGGTTTTAAAATTTAATAAATAAATGTATTAAAATAGGTTTTAAAATAAATAAGTAAATGGTTTGCACGTGATATTTTTAAAAAAAAAGGGATTTTAGTAAGAAAAATAAATAAAGTAAGTTGAAAAAGGTAATTACCCGTGATTTTTTTAGATAAAAGAGGGGTTTTGTTAGAAAAAATTTATAATGTGTTTTTGCTGAAAAGGTTATTGGTTATAAACAAGTAATATTGTTATTTAATAATTTTTTTTATAAATAAGTAAGGGTAATTAAGTAAACACACTTTGGTACCGTACCGAATAACCAAACTTTTAATATTTCGTCTAGTATATAATAGTATAGATTCACAGAAGATGGTGAAATTTGAATTTGAATATTATACCAGTAAGAAATGTTATTAGAGTCGTCATATATTTTTATATCTTAAATTATTAAAAATCTAAGTATTTAATATTTAATAAATATATTAGGAGGCTTTCGAGTGTCTTATATCGTTAATATACATTTTTATACTACTATATAATAGACGGAACATTGAAAGCTTCGTTGGTAGTCTGGTACTCCATAGTTTAGTCACTCAATTCACAACCGTTAGATCTTTTATCATTAGATAAAATACTAAAAATTATTATATAAACTACCCTTTTATATTTTTTTTCCACTTATTCACGACCGTTAAATCTTCCCAATCAAATCGATGAGAATTGTTGGATAAAATACTAAAAAATATTATATAACTACCTTTTATAATTTTGTAACTGAAATTCCTCTTTTTATTAACAACATTACGAGTAATTTTATTCAAATAAATAAAATAATAATATTTTAACTTCTAATAAATAACTAATTAACTTTTTCAACTTAAAAATAATACATTTTTTACTTTTTCTAACTAAAACTTCTCATTTTCTAAAAATATCACCGACAATTATATTTTTCAACTACAACATGTTACATTTTCTTTTCTTCCTTACTAAAATCCCCCGTTCCAAAAATATCACGAGCAAACCCTTACTTATTTATTTAAAATTTATGTTAACACTTTTAATTATTTAAAAAATTTACCTATTATACCATACATACTTATTATTTTAGCTAAAACACATCATTTTTTTTTAATTTTTTCTAAAAAAATCTCCTCCTACACCAAAAATATCATGGATAGTTATCTTTTTTAACTAAAACATATTACATTTTCTATTCTTTCTTACAAAAACTCCTTCTTTTCCAAATATATCACGGGCAAACATTTACTTATTTATTTTAAAATCTATTTTAATACTTTTAATTATTTAGAAAAGATTAACTACTTTATCATACCTACTTTTTTTTAATAAAACAATTAATAAAATGTTAAAACATATATAATAAAATAACAATTATTAAAATAATCCAGGCGACGCACGAGTTTTAAGCTAGTATAAATATACATATGCACTATGTATAAATATAAATATACGGCGTGTATATCAAGGGATGTAAGTAGGGTTCTAAAAATCCCCGATTTAGCCGATTAATTCCCGATTAATCCTCTATAAGGTGCCTCACCGATTCGATTTTTAAAATTTGATTAATCTTTATAAGTAATTTTTGATCGGAATATTTATAATTAATTATTCAAATTAAAATAATATATTAATCAAACATTAATAATTATAAACATTATGATATGATAAATGCATTTTAGTTAACTAAATAACTAATGGAATCATAATAATATATTAAATACTATTATAATATTAAAATATATCCAATTTTTACTCCGATTAGTCCTTTCTATTAATTCCCGATTTACCGATTAATCCTAAATTGATACCTCAACCGATTAGTTCTGATTCCTGATTTTTATAATACTAGCTTATAGCCCGTGCGATGCACGATTACTTAAATTTTATTTATAATTATTTTATTTATAATTATATTTTTATTACGATGCAACACACGATTGTTTTTTTTAATATTTATAATTATATTTATTTATGAATATTTTAATATTTAAAAGTTATTAGTTTACATGATTAAATTATTGTTAAAAAAGATTTAGCCAAAAAAAATTATAGATAAAAATTTGATATTTATTACATTTTACACGCTCAATTTAATATTTGTTTATATTGAGTTATAAAAGTTAGATTTGGCCAATTTTACGGTTCACATAAAATTCACAAAATAATCTTTAATTTAGTTGTGGTTTAATAGTTTTTTTTCAATTAAAAACTATTATAAAACTAAAATGAGAATAAAGTGACGAAATTTAATGTTGAGAATTATATTCGATTTAGGAAATCTACTTAACTTATATGTAGTTTAGATTATTAGAATAACTTTTAATAACCAAATACATGTTTTAATGTTAAATCTAACGGTTTTCACCTATCTATTTAAGATTAAACTATTTTTATTATTTTGGTTATAAATGGGTTTCCTTCTTTAATTACAACTATTTTTATGTTTTAACTTTTTGGAAAATCCAATCCTAATATAATATCTTTTAACTTATATCATTTTTAGATAATAATTTCTTTTTATATAATATAATCTTGATCATCTATTTTTAAAAGTATTGGATCTAACGGTTGAGAATGTTTTGGCGGTATTTAGAACCAAACTACCAGGATAACATCATTAATTTTTCTTAATATTTTTAATATTTTTAATTTTTAATTTTTTTAAATATTTATTGCTAAAATATAATATACTCTTTTTTGTAATATGTTAATGATGCGGGAACTTTGAACTTTTGAGAAAATAAATTATCAATTAATATATATATATTTTTGTAATAGTTCTTCTTTTAAAGTAGTACACCGTGACGATCAAAATTCTGTATAAAATTCATTTTTTTATAGTATATCCCGTAAATATCTATGTTATTATATTAAAGACTAAGTAATGAAAACTTTCTTATCAGTGTGGTCGCTCACTCAATCCATAATCGTTCGATCTTTCAAATTAAATTGTTGAGAAACGTTACATATAACACTAAAATTATCATGTAGAATGATCTAAGATTTGAATCTACCAACAACATATTAAAATTTACAGGGTTTTTTTTGAAAAAAAAAGAAGAATTTTTTTCATTTTTTTTTCTTTCAGACATAGGTTATTTGATAATATTTTTTGTAAAGTACGATTTTTCAGAAAAGTACTATAGTAATTATTGATTAAAAACTTTTAAAGTTTCGAATTTAATAATTTACAATGTATATAGGTTAAAAAAGTTAGGTCTGTTCTGTAGCTGAGTCTACAATTTCAAAATAAGGTTTATTTTAATATGAATATAGTCCTGTTAACAATGAAATTAGGTCTCTATGAGTACTTATAAAACAAAATCACCATTAGCGTATAATTTATTATTTAATAATAAATTATATTTGATTAGTTATGATCTATAACTTAATAAAATAGGATAAAAAATATGCACAATTTTATAAAATTTTATCCTCGTATTATTATATTCTTTGTTGATTTGAATTTTTCTTAGATTGATTTTAATTTTTGAACATAGATTTCTAAATTTAAAATAGTTAGAAAAAAGTAATTAAATTGGCGTTAAAATAATGATGACATAATTAGATTTTGACGATTTTACACCATAATTAAATTATTTTTAATGAAAAGATGGTTTAACAATTTTTATCTAACTGGAATTGTCCAGGGAAGAGAAAAGAAAGTCACGAATTTTTTACATGGAGAATTCTTTTTGAAAGGCATATGCTATAGCCTATTTGTAATTCGAGGATTCTACTCAACTTAAACCAGAATGTAATAAGTAAATATTAGATTAAAGGTCACAGGAATCTCAGAGAGTTTTATCTGTCAAGAGAATGGAGTATTAAAGTCATCTACAGACTTGAAGTTATTCTACATTGAAAGAAGTTCAATTTATTGATCAAGCCTCAGTGAAGTATTCAAGGAAGTGGATTTACTACAGTGACAGAGATTTCCAGTTAGTGACGGAAGAAGTACAAGATACAAAGTTCAGTCAGAGCTAGAGAAAAGAAGCCACAGCTTTAAATGGTTTAAAGATGATGAATTTTCATTGAAGTCAGTTATTCATGAAACCAGACAGTGCATCGAATGACGACATCAATCAGTGGAATTAATTCATCTATTTTCAGTGGTGTTCAGAAGAGAGAGAGAGATACTTTGTTTTTAAGTTATTCTCTTCTAATTAATTAAACGATTAATCAATTTAATTAATAAATTAATTCCTTCAGAATTAATTTATTTATTAAATTAATTAATTTAGTTGTTTGAATTATTTATTAAATTAATTCCAGAAAAGAATTAATTTAATTTAGAATTTATTTCAACTAAAATTAATTAAAAGAAAGTAATTTAAGTACTAGTATGACCTGTCTATTAATACTAGTATGACCTAGTTTAAAAGAAGCAAAAACACGGTATGACCTAATTAAAATAGGTCATACATGTTTCTTGTTTAGGTCATACCGAGTTCTTATTCCTCAGGTCATACAAGGCATTTTGTAGGTCATACAAGTTCATTTCCTAAGGTTCTATCAAGAGTGGTTGGAAGAACCTGAGGTCATACAAGGCATTTTGTAGGTCATACAAGTTCATTTCCTAAGGTTCTATCAAGAGTGGTTGGAAGAACCTGAGGTCATACAAGGCAAATGTAATTTGTATTAACAGGCGGCCAAAAAGAGACAGGAGACTTGTATTACATCATCATCAAATCAAAAACAAGCAGCAGCCAATTTCTCTCAGCAAAAGAACGAAGAAAAGCATTTAATCTCATTTCTTCTCAAGCAATTAATTCTAGTTTGTATTGTTAAATCCAAACCACTAGAAGTTGATTACTTGTATTGCTTTGACTATCTAGCGGATTTTTATCCCTAGAACGAATCTCAAATTATCAAATATTGTTAAATCATTTTATTACAAAAATAGATAAATTCATGTCGAATTTATTCTAGATTTGTTTTAATTTATTTGAGATTCAATCTTGTACTCAGTACCATTTGTAACACCCTTCAAGTTTAATAAAGCTTATTTAACTTGAATCTTGTTTCATTTTATTCCGCATTAATTTGTTCCTAAACAGTTTTATTCTAAAAGGACAAATTCGATAAAACGGTATAGTTTGTATTCAACCCCCCTTCTACAAACTTATCAGGACCTAACAATTGGTATCAGAGCCTTTTGATTGATATACAAATCAAGATCCAATTGTTTTGAGATTTTTTCAACTCTGAAATTTTTTTATTATTCTAAAAATCTCAAAAATGTCTACAACTCAGAAAGTTGGTACTGTCAAGATCCCTATGTTCAGTAAGGAGCATTATCCAATGTGGAAGAAGAAAATGCTCCTATTTCTTAAGGTTGCAAATCCTAAATACATTGATGTGATGAAGAATGGACCAAAACTTCCTATGATTATTGAGGAAGAATTAAAAGAGGGTAACATTGTTACTAGGGCTGCTAGGATGTACCCTAAAGATCCCAAGGATTTCACTCCTGGTGAAAAAGAGGATGTTACCTTGGATTCCTGTCTACAGCTGATCCTTATTGATTGTCTTGATCCTATCATGCATAATCATGTCCTAAACTGTGATACTGCCAAACACATTTGGGAAACCATAGAGATAATCAATGAGGGGACAGAGGAAGTTAGAGAGAATATGCTGGAAATTCTCACTTCACAATATGAGCATTTCAGATCAAACCCTGGTGAGGGTATCTCTCAGGTTTTTGAGAGATACAACAAATTAATCAATGATCTGAATCTCAATGGGAAGCACTACACCAACAAGGAGATTAACAAGAAGTTCCTTCTTACACTTCCACCTCATTTGGAGCACAAAATATCTGCAATTAGAGAAGCAAGGGATATGAATGAGATTGCTTTGGAGAGATTGTATGGTGTTCTGAAGACCTATGAGCTGGAGCAGATTCAACAGAGGGAGCTGTATGGAACTGGGAAAATTGTTGGTACCTCTACTACATTGACTGCTGAAGTCCCACAGAAACTGGAAGTAAAAGCTGTTCAACCTTCCAGTTCTAACATGAATGTTATTGATGCTGAATATGGATTAACATCCATTGATCAATCTGGTGGTGACTTCTATTCTTTAGAAGAACTTGATCAGCTGGAGGATGGTGATTTGGGTTTGATAGTCAGGAAGTTTGGGAAGTTTAGATTCAAGAGGAATCCCAATCTTAAGTTCAGGCCCAGGTTTCAGAGAGATGATTCCTCATCTTCAAGTGGCTACAAAACTGGAACTGTGGAGAGAAGCTCAATCAGATGCTACAATTGCAATGAGTTGGGTCACTTTGCTACTGAATGTAAAAAGCCAAGGCAAGTGACAAGGAACTCATTTGATTCTAGCAGGAAGAATAAGATTGAGAAGGCTTATGTTGCTCAAGGGAAGAGCTGGGATGATACAGACAGTGAAGATGAAGAAGTTGGAAATCTTGCACTTGTGGCAAAAGGAGGCAGACTCTTTGATTCCATGTTATCTTCACCCGACATGTCTAAGGTAAAATTCACTGATGCTGAAATGATTTTTCATCTTGGTGGCACCATAAGTTGTGCACGCACTGAAAATGATAGAATAAATCTTTTAAACACTAATCTTGAAAAAGAAATAAAAGATTTAAAACTAGTGCATAATAATCAAGATGAACTCACTAAACAAGTAGCAGTTCTTGAGAAAAGGGTTAAATTGTATCAACAACTAGAAACCATTCTCAAAGATCAGATTAGTGAGCTTAAGACCAAAGCTAATGCCTATTACAACTCTTGTAAGACGGCTAAAGAAATTTTCAATCAACAAGCTATTGGTAATCATGTCAGTATAGGTTATGATTATAATGAGGCTATTGGATTGCTTGGTATTAACACACCTTGTAGAGTCAGAGAAGAAGGCAAGGTTGTTCCTTATATACTTAAGGGTATTAAAACACCCTTCTGTAAAGAATCCATAGCAGATCCTATGAATGAGTACTCTATAATCATTGCTGAAGAGATTCGTGAAGAAGATATGGCCTTGGAAGCTGAACAGTCCAAGAAGTGTATATCTGATATTCCAGTCAAAGTTGTTCCAACTGAAAAGACTAAATCAGATATCCATTTGTTGAATCAAAACAACTGTAGTAATAACATGCCTGCTACTTATTCTTCTCATAAAGCATGTGGTGTGAGTAATTGCATGTCTTGTGCTTTTAATGTTATGTATGCTTATTTTAATAGTAAGCATGTATCTAGTGATAAGACTGCTCCACGTCAACATGTTAATAATAAGAAGCATGTTAAAACCAAGACTACTAATCCTCCTCAGACTAGAGTGGATTCATTTATCCCCAAGCCTAATCAGAAATGTTTTAAGGCTGGCTATAAATGGAAACGCTCTTATGTGAAAGAGGTTGAAGTAGTTGAAGTTAGAAATGTTGTTTTGCCTGACAAAGGCCAGTTCTTTAAGCATGCCGGACCCAATCAATTTTGGGCTCCGAAGAAGGTCTAATCAATCTGGTAGTGCAGGGAGTTAAACAGGTAAACCGTGTTATGTGGATTCTTGACAGTGGCAGTTCAAGGCATATGACCGGAGATAGAGCCCTGCTATCAGATGTGATTGAGAAAGCTGGCCCAGTGCTTACCTTTGGAGATAACAGCAAGGGTATAACTGAGGATATGGCCTATTTGAAATCAAGAAATGTTATCAGTCAATAAGGACATCAATGTTACATTTGATGTCTCCAACCTCCCTAATATCCAAAAAGGAGATTCATCTGAAAAGCTGAAGTTTGATAACTTGCCAGACTCAGAATCAGATGATGAAGTCCCACCTGAAGTTATTGCTGGTGATGATAATAACAATGATGATAATGATCATGGTGATGGTGGTGGAAACACTGGTAACAATGGAGATACCACCAACACTGGAGAAGAATCATCAAGGCAATCAAGCAACAACTCAGGGGGAGCAGATGAAGGATCAACTAGTCACTCACAACATCAAAGTGAAATTCAAGGCGAATCATCAAGATCAAATCTTCCAAGACAGACTGTATGGAATAGAGCTCATCCCTTTGAGCTGATCATTGGTGATCCAGATGTTGGAGTTAAAACTAGAAGTGTAACTCAGAATGAATGTCATTTCTCAGCATTTTTATCTAAAATGGAGCCAAAGAAAACTGAGGAAGCACTGACTGATCCAGATTGGGTGATTGCTATGCAAGATGAACTCAATCAGTTTGAACAACAGCAAGTCTGAAAGCTGGTACCCAGGCCAAAGAACAAGAAAGTAGTTGGTACAAGATGGGTATTCAGGAACAAGCTAGATGAGGATGGCATTGTTACAAAGAACAAGGCAAGACTGGTTGCACAAGGGTATTCTCAAGCTGAAGGCATTGATTATGATGAAACCTATGCACCAGTGGCTAGACTTGAGGCCATCAGGATGTTCTTAGCATTTGCTGCTTATTCCAATGTTAAAGTCTATCAAATGGATGTTAAGAGTGCATTCCTGAATGGTGAGCTTGATGAAGAAGTATATGTGGAACAGCCCCCTGGCTTTGAAAATCAGGAGCAGCTAGACTTTGTGTACTTTCTCTTCAAGGCTATCAGGTATCATTTTATCAGAGAGCATGTCATGAATGGAACTGTGGAGTTACACTTTGTACCCACAGAAGAACAGACTGCAGATATATTCACTAGATCTGTTGATGAATCCACATTTATCAAGTTAGTTGGTAAATTGGGTATGTTAAACAGTCTTAGTGATTAAAAATATCTCTGTCATGTTTGTTCTTTCTAAATCATTTTCTTTTGCTGATATTGAATGATATTTTTTTTGCCAATCCATGTTTATTGTAAAGCTTGTTAATTTAAATATTCGGAATAATTTATTTTCTTTAAAAATATTTTTCTCATTTTCCATGGAGAAATGTATTTTTATTGAAAATATATTTATTTAGATTCATTTAAGTTATTTTCAGACTGTAAATATTTTTGTTCAGATTTTTATGCAGGTTTATTGTAATTTTGTGTTTTGGTTAGTTTTTATGCAGTAGGTTTCTCAACTGTTAGCATTTTATGTGCAATTTTTGTTGTTTTGATGTTACTGTGTACATATATAACTCGGTATGACCCTCTAGAGGTCATATTGGCTTATTTTTTAATAATGTTATTAGTTTAATTAGTAATAAAACTCGGTATGACCCTCTAGACAGGTCATATTGGTTTTTATTTTGGTTATTTAACTTCAAAAACACGGTATGACCCTTAGCTTTTGTTTGAGTAAGTTAAAATGAATCATTTTCTCTAAAAATATTTTTCTCAAATTTTACAAGTTAAAATTGTAGAGAAATCTATTTTTATTGAAAATCTTTTATTTTAAAATATTCGTAGTTGCATGTAAATAATTTCTGCATGTTATTTTAATTCAAATTATTGCATGTAAATAGTTTCCTGTAAATATTTTTTATTATTATTATTTATTATCTTTTATTTTCTATTTATCTTAGTTATTTGTATAAATATATTGTATATATTATTTCTGATCTAGCTCTTGCTTAGCTGGAAATTCAGTGCCAAATCCAATTCAGGTATTACTTTCTATCTCTCAATCCACTTCTTTTACTGTTGTTGAACCCAAGTGGTTGTTAGGGCTGACCAAGGGATTGTAGATCCACAATCTTTATCCCAGGTCTTAGAGCCAAACAATGAGTCTACAACTTCATTACTTGACCTCTCAGCCTAAACAGAAATCAAATGTTAAACAAAGAAGTATTTTGATTGAAACAGTGAGTGATCCCACAGCTCTGCCTCCTCTAAAGAAATTCAATATATACTGAGGCATCTGTCAGCCCATCTGTATCCTCTCAATAGGATATGGACTTTGAAATGGCCAATGAACTGTATCTAGAGACATTCTCTCAACAGGATGAATCTATTGAAATTCGCCATAGGGCCATGGCACTTTGTACTGAGTCAAGCACACTCTCATTACTCACAATGGGAGAAAACAATTTCATTAAATGAAACTCAGTTCACAGTGAAAGCAGAGCACCTGCAACTGGTTACAGTGCCTACCATTGTTACGGTAGAAGTGCCTTCACAGGCATCTGAGGGAAAATTTGATTCTTTGCCAAATCAAATAGAATCATTTTCTCCCCTCCCAGAGTGAACACCTCTGGCTCCCTAAGGGATTTTCCACTCGCAGATTTATCTGGAGAAAGTGGAAGGCAACTTGGTCAGTCTATCACTGAAGCAATTCAGATTTCAAATCCAAGTGATTTGATAGACATGATTGAGGATCGGGATTTGCGAACTCCCATTGCACCACCACTGACCTCTCTTGAAGAGGCTAGGGTGAGTTTTAATGCAGGTACTGATCAAAAAGGAGCAAACAGACAGCTAATGTTGAGTGATAAAAGTCAAACACTGAGTGAAACACTTGCACGTGAGATGAGTGATACACTTACAAGAGAAATTCAAGTGAGTGCACACACAGACACATACACTGCAATGTAGTTAGCTCACATAGCTGATCTACAGGAACATCTATTCAAAACCCAGGCTGATAAAGAAATTTTGCAAGCACAAGTGGTTGAACGGTCTTCTTCTTCCACCTCTGTCAACAATCAGCTGGGACTGCTCAAGGAAATGTTGAAGACAAAGTTACTACCCAAGATCAACTCCATCAACTATCTCAACTCCTAATGGCTTCAGATACTCATAAAGTTAAATCTGTAGAGAATTCCTCAACTAAGGGGGAGAATTTTGAGAAGTTTCTAGAGAAGTTTCTATTTCTAAGGGGGAGAAGTTTCTAGAGACTTCTGGTGAAGCTAGTAAAAGGGAGCTGAAAAAGATATAAAAGGAAAAGGAGGAGTTTCAGGGGAGTAAAGGTAATAAGCTCTGTTTTGTAAATGTTATATGTATAGAGCTTAGGTAAATCAAGACAGGTTCAATGTTATCATATGTTCAGTCTAGAGGAACATCTGTCTTGTATTTATCTTTACTGGTGAAATCTGGAAATGTCATATTTGATCCAGAACTTTCTAGTATTTACTTAGGCTTAAGAGTCTTATCTTTTTCTTGGTTTTAGTTGAGTGATCCTCTAGGTATTTGGTTGTTATTCTCTAACAAACAAATAGGGGGAGATTGAAAGGCATATGCTATAGCCTATTTGTAATTCGAGGATTCTACTCAACTTAAACCAGAATGTAATAAGTAAATATTAGATTAAAGGTCACAGGAATCTCAGAGAGTTTTATCTGTCAAGAGAATGGAGTATTAAAGTCATCTACAGACTTGAAGTTATTCTACATTGAAAGAAGTTCAATTTATTGATCAAGCCTCAGTGAAGTATTCAAGGAAGTGGATTTACTACAGTGACAGAGATTTCCAGTTAGTGACGGAAGAAGTACAAGATACAAAGTTCAGTCAGAGCTAGAGAAAAGAAGCCACAGCTTTAAATGGTTTAAAGATGATGAATTTTCATTGAAGTCAGTTATTCATGAAACCAGACAGTGCATCGAATGACGACATCAATCAGTGGAATTAATTCATCTATTTTCAGTGGTGTTCAGAAGAGAGAGAGAGATACTTTGTTTTTAAGTTATTCTCTTCTAATTAATTAAACGATTAATCAATTTAATTAATAAATTAATTCCTTCAGAATTAATTTATTTATTAAATTAATTAATTTAGTTGTTTGAATTATTTATTAAATTAATTCCAGAAAAGAATTAATTTAATTTAGAATTTATTTCAACTAAAATTAATTAAAAGAAAGTAATTTAAGTACTAGTATGACCTGTCTATTAATACTAGTATGACCTAGTTTAAAAGAAGCAAAAACACGGTATGACCTAATTAAAATAGGTCATACATGTTTCTTGTTTAGGTCATACCGAGTTCTTATTCCTCAGGTCATACAAGGCATTTTGTAGGTCATACAAGTTCATTTCCTAAGGTTCTATCAAGAGTGGTTGGAAGAACCTGAGGTCATACAAGGCATTTTGTAGGTCATACAAGTTCATTTCCTAAGGTTCTATCAAGAGTGGTTGGAAGAACCTGAGGTCATACAAGGCAAATGTAATTTGTATTAACAGGCGGCCAAAAAGAGACAGGAGACTTGTATTACATCATCATCAAATCAAAAACAAGCAGCAGCCAATTTCTCTCAGCAAAAGAACGAAGAAAAGCATTTAATCTCATTTCTTCTCAAGCAATTAATTCTAGTTTGTATTGTTAAATCCAAACCACTAGAAGTTGATTACTTGTATTGCTTTGACTATCTAGCGGATTTTTATCCCTAGAACGAATCTCAAATTATCAAATATTGTTAAATCATTTTATTACAAAAATAGATAAATTCATGTCGAATTTATTCTAGATTTGTTTTAATTTATTTGAGATTCAATCTTGTACTCAGTACCATTTGTAACACCCTTCAAGTTTAATAAAGCTTATTTAACTTGAATCTTGTTTCATTTTATTCCGCATTAATTTGTTCCTAAACAGTTTTATTCTAAAAGGACAAATTCGATAAAACGGTATAGTTTGTATTCAACCCCCCTTCTACAAACTTATCAGGACCTAACACTTTTCAATATAGAAAACTTATTTATATTTGGTATATTTGGTTTAAATTATCAAAATACACTTTTTAGAATTTAAATATAATCCTATTATAAATAAAATACACTTTTTTAATATTTGATCAAACGATTTTCATTTATCTAGTTAAGATCTAATATTCCTTATTAATTTGGTTGTCACGATCAAAATTTTGGATAAATCCCTATTATGCTTATTATATAAAAGAGTTTAATATAATAAGGATATCAAGTACATACTGATATAAGTATCTTACTAACTGCTTTTATTTTTAATGTTTCGGTTTTATTTATAGTGTATATAAAATTTTAAAATACATTATTACTTTAAAATTATTAAACAGAATAAAAATTATGTTATGATTATATAAAATTTTATTATCATATTATTATAGTCTTTATCGATTTGAATTTGTTCTTAATTTATTTTAATACTTTATTGAAAGAAAGATAAAATTTCTATATTTAAAAGAATTAGTGGAAAAATAAATAAATTTGTGCTACAATTATAAAAAAATATTTATTAAAATTTAGATACTTACTTTACTATTTGGGTTCTATCCTGAATTTTAGAAATTGAATTTTGACGATTTTACAACCCATGTGAAACTAACGAAATTATCTTTAATTTAATGATGATTTAATAATTATTATCTAACTTGACCTACCCATAAACCGAAAAGAAAAGATGGTTAAGTATTATATTCAAAATTATTGTTTATGAATATGAAACCCTCAATATTTTAATAATATTTTGATATTATCCTTTTATGTTTGTTATATGTAAAATAATATAATTATAATTTGGATTAATCAAATTGTTATGTTCCTTCAGAAAAAAAATGTTTAAATTTATTCATGTACATGAGTTCTCCTAAGTCTCTTATAACGCACGGTCCACATGTATCATTGTTATATGATATACATGAGCATTATATTAATAATTTTAATATTGTAATCGATATGAATTGTTATCTGATATTTAGTTTAACAATTATTATCTAACTCGAACTATACATAAATTAAAGAGAAAAGATATTTAAGAATTTTTACATAGAAAAATTTTAAATTATCAAAATACACTTTTTAGTATTTAAATATAATTCTATTATTAATCAGATACACTTTTTAATATTAGATCTAACAATTATCATCGATATATTTAAGATCTAACTGTAATAATTAATTTGGTCTTATAGTGGTCGTACAAGGACCAGATCGATTTTAATTTTTTCTTAAATTGATTTTAATATTTTATTGAAATAAACATAGAGTTTATAAATTTAAAAGAATTAGGAAAAAAATTAAATTGGTGCTACAATAATAAAAAAAATTATTAAAATTTAGATAATCACTTTATTGTTTGGGCTATATCTTGAGTTTTAGACAACATATTTTAACAATTTTACAGCCCACGCGAAACTAACAAAATTATCTTTTATTTAATTATGGTTTAATAATTATTATTTAACTGAAACTATCCATAAACTAAAGAGAAAAGATAATTACGATTTTTTACATAAAGATTTCTATTCAATATAGAAAATCTATTTATAATTGGTTTAAATTAAAAAAAATTATTAAAATTTAGATAATCAGTTTACTGTTTGGGCTCTATCTTGAGTTTTAGACAACAGATTTTAACAATTTTACGGCCCACGCGAATTTTTACATAAAGATTTCTATTCAATATAGAAAACCTATTTATAATTGGTTTAAATTATCAAAATATACCTTTTAGTATTTAAATACTATCCTATTATTAATCAAATACAATTTTTAATATTATATCTAACGGCCCTCATCTATTTAAATATTTATAATTTTATAATCCAACGGATCATATACTTTTGGTAGTACAGTGATCGACCAAAGTTTTGGATAAGATCTCCCTTAAGCTTATTATATATAAGGAGTTAATTGGTTGTAGGTGATGGAGCGTTCTACTTCTTCAGCTCTCAAAATAGAGCATATTCTGGAGGACAAAGTTTAAAAATTAGAAATGCCAGATTTTCAAATTTTCGGGCAGCAATTTGATATTTAATGTCCCTGCCAAGGGAGTAATTAAATGACATTGATAATATGTATCAACTACTACTCTATGTTCTGAACAAAATAAATAAATTATCCTGAACAAAATAAATAAATTATTACTCTATGTTAAGTTGTATTAAACACATTGGGAGGAGACCGGAGAGTGGATAATAATTTTTTATATAGTTATTTCTTCAATGGATATTGGAGTAATTAATTACGGGTTCTGGTCCCTGACAATCGATTGTTAGGGATTAATTACACAACAATCATCTTCCCATCCATTGGATCAAGAAATGAACGTCTAGTATTAAAAAAAAAAAGTCACTCTGCTATAATTTTCCGCGGAGCCATGACGTTCCTCGGTTTTTTTTCGTGGACTGATTAACAGCTCCTCGAAAAATTTCTGCGGATAAGGCGGATTATCAAAAACCTCTAACAGTTCATAATATTCTCAGAGGTTATTCATCAAACAGTTCGCGAGTGGATATACAGATGGACCTGCTAGAAAATAATACCAAACAAATTGATAGTTCGCGAGTGGATATACAGATGGACCAGCTAGAAAATAATACCAAACAAATTGATACAATCAGAAGGAAGAACCAACAAACTTACCTCTGGGGTTGAAGAGAGACACAGAAAGATGTAGACGAGAGTGTATGTAAGTTTCTGCATGCAATATGCAATTAAAGGAGGCGATGGTGCAATGCTGACTCAACAATTGTAATTGATTTGGAGAGGGGTGGGTGATTTCTTTAGCATAACCCGGATGTGGCCAGAGAATGAGGAAGAATTATTTTTCAAGGAGATAGAAAGAGGCAGGTATTAAAATATTTTAACTTATATGTGCCATTCTGTGGTTATTTTGCGCGGAGGATGTTAAGCATTTAGCTGCTCCGCGAAAATTTACAACGAAGTGACTAATTTTGTTTTTAATCTTAGCCGTTCATTTCTTGATCCAATGGATGGGAAGGTGATTGTTGTGTAATTGATCCCTCACAATCGGGGACCAGGACCCATTAATCACGTATTCATGTAACATGAAACAATGATAACTGAAGTATGTATAAAACCTATGTTACTCGGACTCGGCTAGAAGTGTCCGACATGGATATGTGTCAAGTACCAGACTCGGCAAGATTTTGAAAAATAAGCATGTTTTTGGCCTAAAATAAGTGTCCGAGTCCGAGTGTCCATGTCCAGGTGTCAAGTGTCTGACACGGGTATTTGAAGGTAAAATGAAGAGTCCGAGCAACATAGTATAAAACAATCCATACTTGAGTGGCTTGATGCACTAATTTATAATCATAAGAAGTTGAGATTGACCAAACCTCAAAGAAGCGCTTTGTGAAAGTGTCTTCGCGAAGAGAATGGCAACATCCCACGTCAACTTTTCTCCAAGAAGTGAGTCCTTCAAAGCCTTGAATCTCTTCCAGATTCTCACAACAGTCAAGATTCAATGTCTCTAACTGTTTCAAGTTTGATAAACTTGGTATACTTTTCAAATACTTACAAGCACTTGCATCAATGTATTTCAGGTTTGGAGGAAATTCTGTAATGGTTAGCAGGTGACGACAACGTTCAAGTCCAAGATATGTTAGCTTTGTGAGCTGACCAATACCAGATGGCAGGGCAGTGAGAAGAGTATCAGATAAATTCAATGTTTCCAGTGACAATGCAATCTGGCTGGATTCGATATCAGGAATTTTGTTCAACATAGTTGCTTTATTTGCATATAGCTCTGTTAACCTTGTAAGCTTCCAAAATCTGTCTGGTAATATTTCTAGATTTTCACATGAAGAAATATCTAGAATTTTGAGTGATCCCAGGTCGCAAATGGTGTCAGGAAGAGTTTTGAGGTTCTTACTTCCAGTTAAATACAGTCTAATAAGCTTACTGAGTTTCCCAATGGAATTCGGTAATCTGGAAAGAGTTAGACCCTTTGCATAGAGGTATTCTAAGGATTCAATGTTGCCCAAATCCGTTGGCAATGCTTGAAGACTACTGCAATGATCGACATTTAGCACTTTAAGTCCTCTCAAGTGGCAAATGGTGTTTGGGAGTGTTTCAAGACTCTTGTTTCGACTTAATATAAGCTCAACAAGATTACCAAGGCATCCAATCGAATTTGGTAATTTTGAAACATTTAGTCCTACCGCATTGATCTTTTTAAGAGATTTAATATTCCCCAAATCCATAGGCAATGCTTTAAGAAATCTGTAATCAATAATATTTAGAACTTCCAATGCTCGTAAGCCACAGACTGTGTCTGGCAGAGTTTCAAGCTTCCTGCTACTACTCGGTAGCTTCAAAGATTCGCACTGGCTGGGGTAATGATAGCTATAAAGACTATGCATAGGCCCTAATGAAATTTCAATCAGCTTACTACATTTTCCGATCGAAGCAGGTAGTTCTGAAATACTTAGTCCCGCTGCTTTGAGCTGTTTTAGGGATTCAATGTTTCCCAGATCTATAGGCAATGCTTCAAAGCTACTGCAATGATCAATATTTAAACTTTTCAAAGCTCTCAAGTTGCAAATGCTATCAGGAAGATTTTGTAGGTTCACACAACCACAAAAACTTAGGAAAACAAGCCTCACTAAACTTTCAATTGATATATGGACCTCCTTCAAGCTTTTACACCACTCAAAATTTAAAGTTTCAAGGCACGGTAATCTGGTGAAGTCCGGGGTTGTAGTTAAATTTTTAGAATAGGCCATATTTAGAGTCTTTAACTTTTCAAAAACCGGTGCAACCTGTGAAAATGGGTACAACTGTATGTAAGAGCGAAAATTGCCAGAGATCGAATTTGACATGTAAATTGATAGAAACATACATTACCTACCTTGTTCATCTCCCATAGTGTTCTCATGTTGCTATAAGGTAACAAAAGGGTGACAAGTTTATCTGGGAAAAATTCTGAAGGTAAACACTGCAAAGGACAAAAGATCCAACAGAGCCACCTTAAATCTTCAAATGCCTGTTCCATACTTCCAGTAAGATTCACATTTCCCAGGTGAAGAAATCTTAATTTAGTCATCCTTTTGAATGTTTCCATAGAGAATGATTCTTTCTTAGACAAGTCATGATGATTCATAAAATATGGTGATACCGGTGATACTGGAACTGGATTAAAGAGGGAATTGCCGTACACTGTGATAATACATTCAATAGCTTCTGTTCCCTGGCACATGTAAATGAAGAAGAAATTTTTCAATCAAAATAAATTTTTAGTTAGAAAATTTAATAAATTATAAAAACTATTTACACATGAGTACGTATCTACAGATATACAAATATTACCTTCTGCTTCTCCAAGATGTGGTATATATCTTCTTTCAACCACAATCTACTATAATTTTTAGGCTCGCCAGGAGAATTGTTACGAGCAATATGCTTTCCCATATCTTGGAGTAAACCATGCATCCCCAATTCATTATCATTGATGGTTAGTAAGCAGCAATCCTTTAGTCTATCAATTTGATTAGCCGCGTATGAATAATAAGTCTCCAGTATCTCAACAACCTTATTTTTCCTAACTCCAATGAAAAAACAAGCAATGTCGATAAACATTTCCTTCAGCATAGGATCATCAGATTCTATTGCATCCAAGCTAATTGCAAGTCTTTGATGGATACTGCTGTTGGGATTTCGCTTCAGTTTCTCGATAAAAGATTGCCAACCAACCTCTGTTTTCTTATACAATAACGACCCAAAAACCTCAAGAGCCAGTGGAAGTCCACCAGCATGACACAAAATGTCTTTTGACAATGCCATCAAAGAGCTTTTTTGCTTGGCATTTCGAAAAGCATGCCGGGTGAATAGTGTCAGAGACTCGGCCTCATCCAACTCATTTACCATGTATCTGTACCCTGGTTCTACATCAATCTTATCGAGTATCTCCTCACTTGTGGTAGTTATAATAAGCACACTCCCACAAGCAAAGGGTCCTACCAAAGATTCAAATTGTTTATAGTTGTCTAAATCATCAAGAACAACCAGAATCTTTTTGGAACAAATTCTAGTTCTTACCAACTTAGTTCCTTGGTCAATACTGTGAACCCCAACTTCTGTCTTACTTTTAAGAACATCATTGATAAGTTGCTGTTGCAAAGATACTAGGCATTTTTCCCTAACATCTGATAGGAAGCAGCTTCCCTGAAACTGGAGATGATTTTCATTATACACCATTTTCGCCAGAGTTGTTTTGCCCACTCCACGCATACCATACATACCAATCTTGATGACACCATTTGTGTCACTTCTCATCATTGACCTTATGTGTTTAACCCGGGAATCCAACCCAACTTGATATTCAGGAACATGTAAAGTCTTGGGAGTTATTTCCTGTATAATCCTATCAACAATTTTGTTTACAATTTCAGCTTCAGACCTGCATGTAATTTTTTTTTTATGATTAAATAAAGCCTCATACAAATTCAAGGTTGTAACAAGACTCGCTCATCTTTGAGGTGGTATAAGCTTGACAATCCACCTCAATGTTACAATTAAACAGACAGACAAATAACAATAATTAAATTAAACAGATTGGGGTGAGAGGTCTAGAACCACAGACCCCCTACACCCTCAACCGAGGTCTGATACCATACGAGGTCACAAAAGGTAAGTTCGTACAATTGTGACCAGTTTGAATCCAAGAGACAAGAGTATATTCGTAAAATCACAGGGGTGCGATTCTTTATCAATTACAAATGTGTAATTCAAGTTTTCTATCAAAAACAGTTATAACTGTAGTATGTATAAATTAAGGCGTCCTTCAAAAATGAGAGATGGTCAGATGACAGATTAACAAGACATGAAGATAGAAGTTCATAAAGGTTAAAATGTGGAATTACCTATGTCCACATGTAAACATTCCGGAAATGCCCGAAACTTTTGTCAGTGTATCCCTCCACTTCTCCACTTCCTCAACTGTAGCAGCAGAACCATGTATTTTCGAAGTTTTCATACACCATCCAATTTTGGAACGAGATTCATGTTTTTTAAAAGCTTTCTTGAAACTCCCAGTTTGGTGTCGTACAACTGATGGTTCAATTTTGTAAAACACAGGAATAACAGATCTTTTCATTGTTTCATAACATTTGTGGATCTCAACCAGCTCGTCAAGGCACCAACGTGAATAAGCATAATTTTCCGAGAAAACAACAATAAAAGTCTTGGATTCCTGAATAGCTTGGAGCAATGTGTCTGAAATTACTTCTCCGGGGCATAGCTCAGGATCATCCCTAAATGTTCGAATTCCTTGGCGATCAAGGGCATTGTACAGATGATCAGTAAAAATATGTCGTGTATCTATACCTCTATAGCTTAAGAACACGTCATACTTAGCGGGAGATGAAGTTGAAGAGGTTTCAGAAGTTGGAGGAGCCATTGTATATGAAACAGAACAAGAGGATGGAGTTTGAGAACTAGTAGAAGCCATTGAATACGAAACAGAAGAAGAAAATGGAGGTTGAAAACTTGTAGAAGCAATTATGTCATACAACATATCAAACAATTCATCGGAAAGATAAGGTACAAGATCAATAACAAAACATAGGAAAATTTAAATATTTGTAATAATTGGAATATAGCAGAAAAATTGTACGAAATTGAGTCAACGTACACATAAAGCCACAGAGAGAAACGTTGTTTCACTTTCTTTCAAATTAAAAGAATGCAGGCCGGCAGTGTAGACAAACACGCTAGGATTATAGAACTCCATTATTTCTCTCAACACCTACATTATTGTGCATTCTATACAATAATAAGATTGGCGAAACAAATCAAAACGACAAGGAAGATGGTTTAGATAAGATTAGTTAATTTGCACCAAATAAAATAAGGTAAAGCGTTGGACTTGGTAATGTTAGTCAATAACAGGGCTGCTGGACTTCAGAAAAGGGTGCACAAAAGGCTAGGACTCCTTTAAAGATGAAGGAGCTTGTTGATGGCGGTGAGTCTAGCGGCACCGTGACCACAAGACAGGGTTGGTTCGCCCCTCCTTCTAGCGCCAATGATAACTCCAAATCCCGATCTAGTCTTTCCCGGCCGATCCCACGCCTGGAAGCGGTGTCGCTGCGGTTGGGACTCTGCAAAACAACACCGGAGGGGGGTTTGGACCCTGGCGGCGCCTCCGACGTGAGAATAAGTAATGGTTTTGGAAAGGAAGACAGGACTATAGAGAAATCTAAATGTGGAGGGTGTATGTATAGTGTGTGTATATATAGGCTAGGTGTGTAAAAGAGAATGTAACCCCTACACCTTTCCTCCTTGGTCTATATATAGGCCCAGGATTAGGGTTTAGGGGTTGTACCTGCAATCATGAGCGTTGAATCCTAGGTAGGTAGGACACCTGGGCGATGTTGATGGATTGCACGTGTCCAGGTGAAGGATTGTGGCATCGTGTGCCAGGCTCCTGCTGGCGTGTGGTTTAAATAGGAAATAATTATCCCAATCATTGGGAATATTTACGTGTCGTCACCAGGTGTGGCCATCAGTCATGACCTATCCACGTCATGTACCAATGTGTAGTCTTCATGTGAGTTATTGCCTTTGTCGCCAGGGATGGATTAGACTTTGGGATTGAGCCGTATTCTAATTGTGGGTTCGGGTTTGTAGGTGTGTCTGGGCTCCAACTTGAGTTCGGACCCGTTGATGAACTAGGACTCCAATATGAGTTCGGATTTGTAAGTAAGCCATGACTCCCATATGAGTTCGGATCAATAGGTGAGCCCCAACTCAAGGTATGAATCTAGACTACCTGGTGAGCCATGACTTAAATATGAATCCGGGTTCGAAAGTGGTCCGGGGACCTGTACAGGTCCGGGCTAACATAGCCTATCATTTGCCCCCCACTCCCTTATGCAGATTTTCTGGATGGGGGAGTATAAACTCCTAAATAGGTATCTTGGACGAATTTACTGGCTTGATTGTTGCCCCCCAACCCGGATTGTTATCAAAGCTGGCAATCCGGGGTTGAGAGTTACCCTTGATTCTTTCTCAAGTCCAAAGCTGTGAAGCTTTGGGTGACTTAGAAAAAATTTCTGGCTTGATTGTTGCCCCCAAACCGGATTGTTATCCAAGGTGGCAATCCGGGGTTGAGAGTTACCCTTGATTCTTTCTCAAGTCCAAAGTTGTGAAGCTTTGGGTGACTTAGAAAAAATTTCTGGCTTGATTGTTGCCCCCCAACCCGGATTGTTATCAAAGTTGGCAATCCGGGGTTGAGAGTTATCCTTGATTCCTTCTCAAGTCCAGAGCTGTGAAGCTTTGGGTGACTTAGAAAAAATTTCTGGCTTGATTGTTGCCCCCAACCCGGATTGTTATCAAAGGTGGCAATCCGGGGTTGAGAGTTACCCTTGATTCTTTCTCAAGTCCAAAGCTGTGAAGCTTTGGGTGACTTCGAAAAAATTTCTGGCTTGATTGTTGCCCCCCAACCCGGATTGTTATCAAAGGTGGCAATCCGGGGTTGAGAGTTACCCTTGATTCCTTCTCAAGTCCAAAGTTGTGAAGCTTTGGGTGATTAGAAAAAATTTCTGGCTTGATTGTTGCCCCCCAACCCGGATTGTTATCAAAGGTGGCAATCCGGGGTTGAGAGTTACCCTTGATTCCTTCTCAAGTCCAAAGTTGTGAAGCTTTGGGTAACTTAGAAAAAATTTCTGGCTTGATTGTTGCCCCCCAATCCGGGGTGGAGAGTTGTAGTCCGGGCTCGGATTGAATTCTGCGACACTGGAATTTGAATCGATTTCTGAGTATTTTCCCCCTTTTATTTCAAAATTATTTCACCCCGCTTTTTCTTGGAAATTGTGTTCAACCGCTGTCAGTAATTATTGTACTGTCTCTTTATTTTCCTTTTATTTTTCGTTTTTCCTTTCTCTTTTCCGCTCCACCAATCAGAGCTTGCCAGCTGTCCTTGTAGAAGTTACTTTTCATCCTTTATAAAACCTCCACTTTTCATCTTCTTCTCTTTTTACTTTTTCCAAAACCCCTTTCTCTTCCTTGTCCGATTTCTCTCTCAGGCGAACTCCAAATTATCTTGTGAAGACTCTGCATCCTCCCGCTCTTTGTAAGTTTTCCTTGCTTCGCTACTGCATTCTCCTTCCTTTCTCTTCGTAACCTCCATTTTGCTTTGTTTTGTTCTTGATTGCTCATTTTTGAATTGGGGGTTTCGAACAGTTGGGTGTATGGTTTGTGATATTTTGGTCTTGGTTTGCATTTAGAGTGTGTTCCTGTCACTTGTGGTATTTAGAATCAGTTGCATGCGTTGTTTTTTGGCTGATTTGGGTTTTGTGATTCTGGGTTTGTCGTGGTGTTCTTGGTGTTCTTGATTTGGGGATTGTATAAGTTATGAATATTGTGGTTTTTGATCTTGTGTGATGTTTGTGTCATTTTGCCTTTGTGTTTCTGTGGTTTAGATTTGTAGACGAATCCGGGTTTGGTATTTCATGTTTAGTGTTTATGTGCCAGTCCGGATTAGCTATAACTTTTTTTGTTTTTGGGGATCGTCCGGACTAGCTTCCTATACTTGGTTTACTGTACCTTAACAAACATTAACATGTATGCAAAATCATGTAATATTCGAAGGATAAATTGAATAAACTAACCATAGTCAATCCGGATTCTTAATAGGTGTGTATGGTTCGGATAGCGAAGCGTGCCAACAGGGTGTGTGTTCCACTTTCTGAAAGCCATAGTAGTAATTCATTCTTCTCTTGTACGTCTTCATCTTCATCTAGCCAAGATCAGTATCTTGAACTTGTAGATTTAGATTGGTGTATAATGTCGACTAGCTCGGACCCCCCAGTAGTAACTCAGCTAAACGAAAGGGTTTTAGCCCCTGGTCGAGGTCTTATAACTTCGTTAGGATTTTACCACGATACTAATTATATGTTTGTTAAGAAACCTTCTGATTATGATCACAATCCATATTATCAAAACCTCTTTAATCACTATGACAACAACCATGGTGCCAATGGGATACCCGGGCCTATTAATAAAGAAGCTATGGACCGGGCTTTCAACGAGCTTGTTGTTGGCCGGGCTCCCAATCCACTAAAAGCACCCTTTGCTGATCTCCCACGAGAGGAAATGGACGTTGCCATCCAGGCTGCTTTCCAACTTGGTCCTGAGATTGAATGGAGATGGCCCGGACCCAATGAGCATATATATGACCGAGGTGATGATGGGTATGTGGGTGTTTGGCTGGAACATCTTCGGTCCGGTTGGAATCCCCAATCCCACAACTTTGTAAAACACCTTTTTAAATATGAGTACGAGATATCCATTATGCAAGTGACTCCAAATGGAATCAAATGGGTTATTTGGTTCTTGGCTTGTTGTGAAAAGTCCGAATATATCCCTACCTTTAGACTTTTCCATCAACTCTTCCAATTAGTTCGGTCTAATAAGAAACCCCTTTATGAGCTCAGATTTCGTGCCAAGGAGTGTGGTTTCCCATCCGGATCTGCCCAGCCTGTAATTCAACAAAGCACCTTGAAGGGTTGGTCCGGGGAGGTTCTAATGTTGAAGGGCTGGGATCTTGGTGGTATGCCCCATATTGTTTTGGATAAAGAGGCCAAGGTTTTCGAAACAGTTAAGTTGACAGGTTCAGCTTTGAGAAGAATCCGTAAGTTCTGTGGGAGTCTTGGGTTTCAATGTACCCGGGATACTTTTATGGACCATAAGAAACTCTTTGAGTTAGGATGTAAGTTTGGCACTGCGCTGGAATTGTGGTTTTTGAAATTATATGTAGACTTTTGCACTGGTTTGAAGATTGAGTTTCACTACTTGAACATTTAAGCAAAGGCTTAATGAACTTTTAGCCCCTGAGGTTTACTCCCATATACCCATCAGCCCCTGTCTTTCAAAAGTGTACCTTTTAGCCCCCGAGGTATGAAATTCGTACCTTTCGACCCTTAAACCCAGTTCAGTTAAAAAAGTCGGGTTTTAACTGAGGGGCAAAACTGTCTTCAGGGGCTAAAAGGCACACTTTTAAAAGATAGGGGCTAAAAGGTACACTTTTAAAAGGTCATTAAGCCATTAATATATGGGAATTCAATTGACAAAGTATGTTGTTTACATCTTATATGTGCTTTGGTTTGCGTATGTATGAGGAATAAAAGATTATGTGCTAAACTGAACGAGTAACATAATCAGGTACCAAAGCAAGCATATGCGTAAATTAACCTGCTTATATAATTAAGAAAGAAACTTAAATACAATTTTGACAAGACCTGTGCCCAAAAAATTAAACAATCAATGTTTATCAAACATTTTGAAATAATCACAGATTAGTTCACAGCAATGCAACCTTTCAAATTTCCCATTTCCCTGTAGGAGGACCTCGATATATAGAGCCCATGTGCACCAGCAAACTTTGCACCTTAAGTCTATCCATATTTGGTATTTCGTCAAAGGGCTTGTTAACAGTGTCTGACTCTGATCAAAAGTTATCAGTAAACCTCTTTTATACTTCATCCCCACCTAGTTGCATTTGATCGTCCAAATGTCTAGGCGACAAAGAATCAATATTAACTACAGGATCTTGTGTACTTGATTTGGAACACTTGCTCTTCACTGTAGAAATAACTACATTGGTCCATAGTCACTAAAAGATTGTGCAGTACAGATACAGATGTGTTAATACCACTACAACAATGATTTTAACCGGCAACTCACGGGCAAAGAAATAGAAACAATGTTTCTTAACCGGCAATAGTTGAGCGAGAGTAAGAAAATCATAGCTGTGTAATGATCTAACAATTGTGAAATTATACAGCAACAATAATTTGTAGATTGAATATAAGTGTACATAAAAGCAGGAACAACAGTTGTTTGTCAACACAGTACTGTTTGAAATGCACAAAAAAGGTATCGTTATAGTGAGAAATTGTGCTATGCCTACACTATTAATAAGCTAAACCATTGTTCTTTGTATTTCAGAAAATGCTTGTTCTTAAACAAGTTGTTAAGTAATTCCTTAACTAGCTACGTTTTAAACAGAAACTGTTGTCACTTCTAGATCGTTGCTGCAGCTAGTCTGTTTTCTGTAGAATTATGATACAATGGTTTCGCTTCCATTGCTTGAGGCGGTTAAAAGACGGCAGCTCGACAATACTTTTGGAGGCCTTCACACAACGGGAAAAAGCCATTGTCTGATTCACTTTTCCATGTAGTACTGTTCTCATTTGAACCAAAGTCTATACATACACAAATATCTAGGTATTCACAACTCACCACTGGATGGTCCGGTTGTACAAACTAAAGCCTCCGAAGAACAGGATTCGATCTAAGACAAAGAAATCCAAATCGGTACAGTTTGCATTAGTAAAGACATTTCCTTCATTATAGTTTTTGCAGGGCATTTTTCTTGGAATTCAGCCATCTGACATGTTCTGCTTTTGCTCTTTTTGAATGGCAGAAATCTAGCTCAACGACAAACCTAAAAAGAAGTGGAACAGGAAAGAAAAATCCCTGGCACTAAATACATATTCATAGATATTTATTTAGTTGATGATTAATAAAGGCGGATAAGATATCATTTTCGAACAAGCAACCACAATTTCATGATCTGAAATGGATGATGCAGAATGCATCAGGTTTACTCTCATATACCCATCAGCCTCTGTCTTTTAAAAGTGTACCTTTTAGCCCCGAAGACAGTTTTGACCCTCAGCTAAAACCCGACTTTTTTAACTGAACTGTGTTTAAGGGTCGAAAGGTACGAATTTCATACCTCGGGGGCTAAAAGGTACACTTTTGAAAGACAGGGGCTGATGGGTATATGGGAGTAAACCCCGGGGGCTAAAAGGTCATTAAGCCTTAAGCAAAATCAATTTATTTGAAACTCGGACCTTACTTGGTTATTTGCCGAGTCATGTTGCTACTACATTGTTTATTCTATATCATTATAATAAAATGTATCAAACCCGCTTCACTCTTAGATAGGCTATAAACAAAAAACTAACAGGTTCAATCTTCAACAAGTGCTCTGAAGGCTACAATCTACACATAATTTATCGGGAGAACTTATCTGCGATTTTTTACTGAATTAGTTGCAACTGATAGGAAGCCAAAGACTTTAATGTTTGACAAATGTTGGGATTATATATATGATATGCACGACTGTGAGCCGCAATCATCCCAGGAAGACAAGTGTAGAACTAAATTGGAACCTGAATACTCTTTGCAACCTGTAACACGATCATGTTTTATCTTTTGATCTTTGAATTCTGTTACTGTAAACTCATAATTAATGCATAAAAGCTGTTACGTGCATAAATGCATGATCATGCAAAGGCAGATAGTATATAGATAACCAACCTCTTCTTTTTTCCATCGATAAATAAACAAGCAATATCTAGGAAAATTTCTTGCAGGCTAGGTGGGATAAACATGAATCAGGTCCATCTTCTACTTCCAAATCACTGGCCGACAGGGTGTTTCGTTCATCTTCAACATTGACAGTGGTGTTGTCATCCTCGTTTTTGTACAGTAGATGAATCCATTGTTTATTTGCATTTGATGTAAATTTAATTGTATGATCAGCATCTGTGACTGTAAAGATTGATCTTGGTACTATTACTATAGTGTCACTTGTGTAATCGTTGCTCCGGAATACATTACTTGCGGAAGTCATAACAGAATAATCAAGTTCATGGTAGAGCTGCCAAGATTGAAAGAAGAGAATCAGCCCCAAGTAATTTTGTGACAAGTTTGGTTGCAAATTCACAGACGATGAAATCTTTTCTGTCTGTAATCGAATCCTCCTATAGACAGCTGACCCTTGTACACTTGATTGAGTAATCCAATCCGGAAACTCCTCTACCTTTCCGAAATAAATAACAATGTTTTGCTCAAAACCAGAGTAAATCTTGCACCCGAAATAAAAAATAAAAAATTAACCACCACATATACTTCCTAAGTTCACGCGTGTATAAAAAACTAATGTGAAATAATTATTTTAATATTATCACATGTCGGTACTATTTTATTTATTTGACATTAAGGTACTCATTTCCTTAAATAATTATAGGGAAATTAATAAAAATATTAATTTTTTAAGTTTTTATCTTTTTTACTATTTTTTGATAATATTTACAAAAATACGGTCTACAACCAAAACGTAACTTTTAAGTTTTTCTGAAAAATAAATGAAGTTAATTTTTTTTTTTGCATTTAAAATATAATCACAAAATCTAAAGAAATTACTACTAAATAATTTGGAAAAGATAATTAACCAGCTAATTGTTTTGAGAAGTGCAAACCTGAAATAATGGCTTGTTTAAAATAAGTGCCAGTAGAGGTGGTCTGCAACCTTCCAAATATATTCTTTCTAAAGAAACGAGTTCCCTCAATCCTAAAATCTCTGTCAAAGCACTACAATTTCTGAGGCCCAATTCCTTCAATTGTTTCAAATTGGATAGATTTAATCTGTGCAAAGACTTACACCATGCTGCATAAATCACCTTCAGATTAGGAGGAAGTTGATCAGGTAATCTCTCTAGTTTATCACAACCACTAAAATCAAGTACTTCCAATGATCTCAAGTTGCAAATGGTGTTTGGAAGAGATTCAAGCTTCTCGTTACAACTTAATTTCAGCTTAACAAGCTTACTAAGATATCCGATTGAATCTGGTAATTTCGACACAGCTAGGGACTTTACATTGAGCTCTCTTAAAGATTCAACTTTCCCCAATTCATCGGGAAATGCTTCCAGATTCGTACAATCATCAATGTTTAAAACTTCCAGTGCTCTTAAGTTGCAAATGGTGCTTGGAAGATATTCAAGCTTCCTGTTCCAATATAAATCCAGCTTAACAAGCTTAGTAAGATCTCCGACCGAATCTGGTAATTTAGGAACACTTAGGTCGCAAGCATTGAGCTCTATAAGGGATTTAATGTCCCCAAATTGTATTGGCAATTCTTCTAGGCCTGTACATCCTTGTATACATAAAACTTCCAGTGCTCTTAAGTTGCAAATGGTATCCGGAAGACTTCTTAGATTTGCACAACCCTTCAAATTTAAGGAAACAAGGCTCACTAAACTTCCAATTGATATATGGACCTCCTTCAAGCTTCTACAGCCCTCAAAATATAATTTTTCTAGACATGGTAGCCTTCTGAAGTCTGGGGTGGTAGTTAAATCACAGGAAAACGACATGTTTAGAGTCTTCAACTTCCTGAAAGCATTCGAAACCTGCAACAATGAGTGCAATTAGGAGGTACCAAATACGACATTTTTGTATTAGAACTTTTCATATATGTAGAAACATACTCAGATGCACCTACCATGTTTACCTCCCACATTGTTGTCATTTTGCTATGGGGCAACTCGAGAATAACAAGTTCTTGAGGGCAAAAATCAGAAGGTAAACACTTTAAAGGACACCGATACCAGCGAAACCACCTCAAATCTTTTAGTGTCCGTTCAAACTTTCCAGTGAGATTAATGTCTTCGAAGTAAAGAAATCTTAATTTACTCATTCTTCTTAATGCTTCTGCAGGAAACGATACTTCCTTCAATGGATCCTCGGGTTCAAAACAGAGGAGAATGATACCTTCAATCGCTTCTGTTCCCTGAGGCAAGTATATCAATAAGAAAAATTAATTACCATACTTGTATAATAAATCTAAGAGGAAAAAAAAAGAGGATAACAATTAGACACATAATTTTATCTTATGTGTAATTTTATATACATAAATTAATAAGAAGAAAAGTGACCACATCAACTCATATAAATTCCTCCTATAAATTCATATGAATCAATTAGGCTGATCTGCAACCACGTAATTACCTTGTCTTCATGCAGCACGTAGCATATATCTTTTTGTACCCATAATCTACTATGCTTTCCAGGATCATCAAGAGAGTTGTTACGCGTGATTTCCTTTCCCACATCCTGAAGCAGATCATGCATTCGGAATTCATCGTCATCATTGATCGTCAATAAACATTTTTTCATGAGAATATCAATTTTATCATCCACGTAAGGATAATAAGTATCCAATATTTCAACCACCATTTCTGTCTTCCTTCCAATGAAAAAACAAGCAATGTCAAGGAACATTTTCTTTAACAGAGGGTCATCTGATTCCAAGGCATTCAAGCTAATCATAAGTCTTTTCTGGATGGTATTGTTGGGATTTCGCTGTAGTGTGTCAATGTAAGATTTCCATCTAACCTCGGACTTCTTATACAAGTACGAGCCGAAAACCTCGAGAGCCAAGGGGAGCCCTCCAGCAAGACGCAGAATGTCTTTAGACAATATCAGTAGAGTATTGTTTGGTTTAGAACCTCCAAATGCATGTTGGAAAAGTAGTGTCTGTGACTCGGTATCACCCAGCTCATTAACCCTGTATCGATATCTATATTCTACTTCAATACTATCCAACGTCTCTTCATCCCTTGTAGTTATAATAACTACACTCCCAGAAGCAAATGGTCCTACCAGTGATTTAAAATTTTCATGGTTGTCTAAATCATCAATAACAACCAAAATTTTTGTTGAACAAATTCTATCTCCTATTAGCTTAGTTCCTTCGTCAACACTGCTAACCTTAACTTTGTTCTTACTTTTAAGAACATCGTTAATAAGTTGTTTTTGCAAAGACTTTAGGCCTTTTAAAGTCCCTGAATTCTCCCTCACATTTGCAAGGAAGCAGCTTCCTTTAAAGCTTCCTAGTTGGAGTTGATCATTAAAAACTGCTTTGGCAAGAGTTGTTTTGCCTACCCCACCCATACCATATATACCAATCTTAATGACACCTTTTGTGCCACTGCTCAACAATGCTTTTATGTCTTTAACACGGGAATTCAACCCAACTGGATGTTTGGCAACATATAAAACAGTGGGTTTTATTTGGAGTAGAATCTCGTCAACAATTTCATTGACGATATCAGCTTCAGACCTGCAATGCAAAAAATAATTAAGATGGATAACAGGATGACCGACTAGAACCCAGAATTAGTACACAAAGATGTTAATGAAAAAATGTTATAGCTAAATGGAATCATTGATCCCGCCTTTCCAAATCATTATAAAGTCCCCGCTAATTATATAAGAAATATGCTAGGTTCCCAAAAAAATTTCCAAAATTGTTCAAAAATATTAATGTGTCTTATTGATAATTAGTAACTTATTAATAATAATATGGGACCCCGATTACATACATATGCGTACACAAATCAAAACCTTTCAGTGTCGTGCTACTTCATTTGGGAACATATTTTGGGTACCTAACATTGCTCATTGCTCATTATATAAAGAATACCAAATAAATCAATGAATTAGCCCTTGGAAAAGAAAAAAATTCTATGAAGAGTATAGCCAAGGAACCCAACAAAATTTCCTAAAACTTGTACATAATGATGTGGCTCAACAAAATTTCCCAAAACTTGTACATAAATTTGTGAGTCATATGTATGCACGCGGTGTTTCATATTTTTATAAGAAAATTACCTTTAAAAATGAATTTGTTACATATTTTGGGACATTTTGTCGGGAGCTTTAGCATTTTTTATCTATGAATTAGTAAATTCACCTTTTACCGTCTATATGTTTTCCAGATTTATCAGCAACTTGTCTTAGTGTAAGACGCCAATTCTTGACTCTTTCCATTTCACTGGCAAATCTACTTTCAAGTCTTCTAAAATCTTCTTCAAAGCTCCCAGTTTGGTATCGCACAACTGATGGATCAATGTTGTAAAACACGGGAATAATCAATCTCTGCATTGTTTTGCTACAATATAGGATCTCTACCAGCTCGTTAAGGCACCAACTCGAAGAAGCATAGTTTTCAGAGAGGACAATAATGTAAATCTTAGATTCCTGAATAGCTTCGAGCAAGGCGTCCGAAATTACTTCTCCACACCTTAACTCAGGATCATCCATAAATGTTCGAATACTATAGCGATCCAGGGCAGAATACAGATGACTGGTGAAACCATGTCGAGTGTCTTTGCCGCGGAAGCTCAAGAAAACGTCCCAGCGAGTGGGAGTTGTTGAAACTGAAGTTGAAGAAGATGGAGTTTGAGAAGTTGTTGAAGACATTAATTTACTCAACAGATACAAAAACTGGGATATATGTAAAATAAGATGATAAGAAACAAATGTAAAGATAAGGGGAATATGAGGATAGCAAAGACAGAAGACCTGGAATGGAGTCAACAATGCTGAATTTTCTGGCTCCACACGTTATTTCTGGCTCCACGCACTGAGACAGCAGAACACTAAGAATCTTTCGGGTTTGAAAGACAAAGCATCCTCCCAATTTTCTTCATCTCGTCCAATTGCCTAAAACTTGTGTACCTTTCGGTATTTTATATCCCATGAAGTCGGTATCTTGAATTGCCTTTCTAGGAAGAACAAGTGGAACCGGAGCATGCAAGCGTAGTGTTTCCTCTATAGTAGCTTGCAAGTAAGGTAGATTATCAATGTGGCTCTCTGTCAGTTTGTTGTTTACCCCCACAACTCTACGAAGCTCTGCTTTAATCTTATTCATTGATTCAGGATTTTGTAAGAGCTCGCTCATCGCCCACTCAGTTGTGGAGCTTGTCGTTTCTGTTCCCGCCATAAACATTTCCTGAATCAATGTACAATAATTTTAACAACTATGATTAAATCACACACAAACACATTTCTTATTTAATTTACCATTAGAAAAATACTGATTTGGAGGTGGGATAGTTTAGCTGGTTCATCCTTCCCGCTGCCCTCGAAATCTAAAACCACATCCAAGAAGTCCTTATGCTCTGTTGCCATTCCTTCATTTTGTTGCCGCTGTTTCACACGCTCATTTACAAATCCCGAAACAATCTGTATTGCTTTATCCAGATATCGATCCCTTCTCGTCCTTAACCCCTGCATATCAAGTCATCTAAGCCATGGAAACAAATCAGAGATATTAGGACGGCCTAAACACTCTGCGATTCCTGACAAGGCTGAGTAAAATTCCGAGGCCATCTCCGAGTAAGGATCCATCAAGTCACGAGACACCGTTAGATTTCCAATCAAGTTAAATGATGTTGGGAATACAAATTTAATCACTTCTATTCCACCACTTGCGTCTTTTTCTACTTCCTTCTCAATCCATGACAGCATCACATCCACACATTTTTGCCTAATAAGAACTGTTTCGTTGATTCTCTTATTACTAAAGAGCTGAACTGTGCATATCCGCTTCAAGGTACGCCAATAGCTACTATATGCACCAAGAGCCATAGAGCTCTTGTAAAACTCATGTGACTTCATTGAGACATTAACGAAACGGTCAGAAAAATCGAAATCATGGTTCTTGAAAAACTCTTCGGCTGCACCAGCAGAAAGAATCACCATGGTCTTGACAGGACCGAGATATAACCACACAACAGGGCCATATTTTTGTTTTAGTGCTGCTAAACCTCTATGCGGTAAGGTTCCAAGATCGAAAATGTTGCCAATAACAGGCCAGCCCCTCGGCCCCGGAGGAAGCTTGGAACTTCTATAACTACTCTTCCACCTCAAATGCCAAATAAGTGACAGCAAACTGAACAAAATGGACCAAACAACATAGTTATACATCCACTCCATGCTCAAATTCTAGATTTGCTGTTCAGTTTCGAACGAAAACTGACATATTTATACAAGTAAAGTGCGCACAGGTCTTGTGGTGACGAATGCTGAGGTCCTGTGTACTCTTCTCGATTCCACCTCTCCTTTATAATTTGTATCGCACTGGTGGCTCATTTGAATACCAAAAAAAATAATGGTATGATGTGTGCACTTGAGTAATCACACATGAACTTGGTACTTTAAATAATCAAATTTCTTTGTTTCGACGTAACTCAGAAAACTTATCAACTATCTAGATTTGTCATAAAAATTGTTTTGAGGAAACGATAGGACAAATTTAATATCATTTTTTACGTCGCAACAGTTTGCGAACACAACACGGAGCATACCTCTAAGAAAATTAGTTGTTGAATTAGACAACTTGTCTTCAAGAAGACCAAAATGGTTGACCGAGTCATTCAAATATTTCAGGGCAGTACTTTAATGTAACAGTTATACATTGTCTTTCTAGCCGCCGAAAATGTTTGTTTTGATCCACGAGCATTGTTCTATAAATTCGATTATAGTTACTGTGGAATTTGAGCATGGATTACAATTACAATATATATATATATATATATGACCTATATATATAGAGAAAAGTTCTATGGAGACCGTATTTAGTTGGAGACTTGGACACCATGTATGTTCTGCAACTAAAATACATTCATAAAATGCTCTATAAAAATAATATGTAGAGTAATATATAGTAAACATAACATATATGATCTATAAAATATCCAATTTGATTGTAATTTTAGTTCTACAAAGATATTATGCACATATCTTATTTGCAGAACATTTATAATGAGGTAATATGCATGACAATATTCTGCAAGTATAACATAACATGCGTGATTTACAAAAATATTCAATTTGATGATGATTTTATACTGCAAGATATCTGATTTGACAATGATTTTGTTGCGTAAAGTATGTTCTACACGTTATTTAGGTTGCAGAACGTAAATGGTCTCCAAGTCTCCAACTAAATACGGTCTCCATAGAACTTGACTATATCTTCCCCCACTATAATCCAAGGTTGGAGGATATCATGTCACACAACACCTATTCCCTGGCTCTAAGGAAACTTTCTGGAGTTCATGACAGGGTGAAGAAGGCTGGTGAGGGGTCCGGTTCCAGTGCTTTGAAAGAGGGCGGTGCTGAGTCTGCTGCTCCGGGCTTAAACCACCCCGCCCCTGATACTGAAGCTATCGATGTGGAGAACCTTGGTACTCCTGATGACCGGACCACTAAGAAAAGGAGAATTAGTGTTGGTCGGAAACCCCCCTCTAGGCCCCGAATAGTTGTGGAGAAAATCACCGCTGATGACAAAGGTAAAGGTGCTGATGGACAACCGGTCATAGTTGGAACCTGTGATTTGAAGAAGCTTGCCAGTTTGGCATCTGAAATCCCCACGGACGAAGATATTGACAAAATGAAACAGTCCGGGGTTATAGCTGTTCTGAAGCGTGCCATTGGACACTGAGGTCATGTAAGTATAGTTTTTCCTTATAAATTTGAGTTGTTAATGTTCGTGTCACTAAAATGTTTATTCGCAGTCCGGGGCGTTGATCAGTGGGGCTGCCACAGTTTTTGTTCATGAATTGGAAAGCTTGAATCAAGAGTTGAAGGAGCAGAAGGACCGGAATCAAAGCCTGGAAAATGAGTTGTCCTCTTTGAAGACGACTTATGAGAGTAAGGTTGCCGATCTAAGCTCCGAGGTTGCTAACTTAAAGGCCCAAGTCACGAGCGCTACAGAGGAGTCCGGGGCTATGAAAGATAAATATGATGACCTGCAGGCTGAGCGTAGCAAGTCAAAGGAGGAGATTATCGCCGAGTTTCAGAAGTCTGCTGCTTATGACCAAGCTATTGCTGACGCCGGTGCTCCTGAGATTTACCGGACCTTTGTTGTTGCTGAAAAGCATCTCAAGACTGATCCGGGCGCTTGCTGGGAATCTTTCATAGACCACTTTGTTGCGGCCAAGAAGGACATTGAAGATGGCCTTGGGGAGCCCATGCCTTTTGATGGTCCGAATCCATTTATCATTCCAGCAGGGTCGGATTCTCCTCAGCCATCCAAATGAACTAATCGCGTTCCGGAATAAACTGATGCAACTGCGTTTGCCTTCTGGGGTTATATTCCCATGTAACTGTTACTTTTTCCTTTGACTTGTCTCTCTTAACATTGGAAGTGTTTCCGGGTTGTATGGACAACCCGGGCTTCAATCTTTATTATAACCTTGGTAATTTATTTTGCTTTTTCTTTTTCTTTTTTTCTCTTAAAAGTCCCATGTTTGCGTACATATTTTGAATTTGCATGTGTTAGGAGCCCGGCCTCATGGCTTAGTCCGGGCCGGTCTTATATATTTTGTACTTAGGAATAGTTCCTAAGTTTATGAGCGCCTATGGCTGGTAACCCTGGCCACATTATTTGCCTACGGCTCCGGGCTAGGGTTGTTAGGTTGCTTATAGCTGGGAGCCCGGCCTCATAGCTTAGTCCGGGCAGGGCTTATATATATTTGTACTTAGGAATATTTCCTAAGTTTATGATTGCCTATGGCTGGTAACCCTGGCCACATTATTTGCCTATGGCTCCGGGCCAGGGTTTTTAGGTTGCTTACAGCTGGGAGCCCGGCCTTATAGCTTAGTCCGGGCCGGGCATATATATATTTGTACTTAGGAATAGTTCCTAAGTTTATGAATGCCTATGGCTGGTAACCCTGGCCACATTATTTGCCTACGGCTCCGGGCCAGGGTTGTTAGGTTGCTTATAGCTGGGAGTCCGGCCTCATAGCTTAGTCCGGGCCGGGCTTATATATATTTGTACTTAGGAATATTTCCTAAGTTTATGATTGCCTATGGCTGGTAACCCTGGCCACATTATTTGCCTATGGCTCCGGGCCAGGGTTGTTAGCTTGCGTATTGCTGGGGACCCTGGCTACATTGTTTGCCTATAGCTCTGAGCCAGGGTTATTACAAGAAATTGAATTTTTCTGTAAGTTAAAAAATACATGATAATATGAAAAGAAAACAAAACAACGAGACCGGTTTTATTTATAGAAAAATCAGGAATACAAAGCTCTTATTCTAATCTGGGCTTTTGGGAGCTCCTTATTCTTTATCCGGTCGCTGCAATCTTCTTACTGGTAGAATTTTCGGAGTCTAAGGCCATGCCAAGTATTGGGGACCTCAGAACCATTCATATGAACCAACTTGTATGTTCCAGGCCGGAGTACCTCCCTTATCTTGTAGGGTCCTTCCCATTTTGGCATGAGCTTGCCAGTATTAGTGGGGTCAGACGCCTCCGTATCGCGAAGGACCAGGTCTCCAACTTGAAAGTTCTTAACCCGGGCCTTCTTCCCAAAGTACTCTCTAGTTTTTTCCTTGTATTTTTCCATCCTCTCAATAGCTTGATCCCGGACTTCGTCAATCAAAATCAAGTTAGTCTGCAACCCTTCTTCATTAGCTATTTCTTCAAAATTTATCGCTCGATGGGAGGGATTTCCGACTTCAATGGGTAGTAAAGCTTCAGTGCCGTAGGCCAGTCTGAATGGGGTTTCACCAGTGCTAGTCCGGGGACTAGTCCTGTATGCCCATAACACATTTGGCAGCTCCTCAGGCCACTTATTCTTACTTTCTTGTAACCTCTTCTCAATTCCTCTAAGCAAAATCCGGTTTGTAACTTCAACTTGGTCGTTTCCTCTTGGGTATGCAACAGATGATTTTTTATGCTTGATTCCTCTTTCTTTCAGGTAGCCTTCGAAATCGGACCCCACAAATTGTGGCCCGTTATCAGAAACTAGAACCATTGGTAGCCCGAACCTCATCAGTATGTTGTCCATAAACCGGATGCAATCCTGTTGGTTGATTGTTCTCATTGCCTTAGCTTCAGCCCACTTGGTCATGTAATCAATTGCCACTAGCAAATATCTCAGGTCGCCTTTAGCCCGGGGAAATGGACCCATGATATCAATACCCCAAACTGCAAACGGGATAGGAGACAGGACTGAGGATGGTAAGACCGGGCTCTGTCGTGGGACATTGCTGAAAAGTTGGCAGTTCTTGCACTTCTTCACAAACTCCACAGCGTCATTATGAATTGTAGGCCAGTAATAACCCTGCCTTATAATCTTGTGAGCCAGGGCCTTTGCAGATAGGTGGTCTCCACAAATTCCCTCATGAACTTCTTGCAGACAATAGGTAGCTTCAACCGGTCCCACGCATTTTAGAATTGGTGCCGAGTAAGTCCGACGATAGAGTATCCCCTCTTCCAAAAAGAACTTTGCCGCTTTATTCCTGAGTCTTTGAGCTTGACTCTTCTCAGAAGGCAGTTCTCCCTTCTCCAAGTACAAAATTATGGGCGTCATCCAGCTGGGTTGATCATCAATTTCCATGACTTCCTCTTGATCCATTGTTGGTTTAGTCAGTTCCTCAAAGTAAACTGAGCTATCCAAATCAGCCGAGTTCTGGACTAATTTAGATAGGATGTCAGCTTCTGTGTTATCTTCTCGATTTACTTGACAAAATTCAAATTTGGGTATCATAGCTGGGAAACCTTGAACCAAGGCTTGATACCTTCCCAGTGTTGGGTCCTTTGCCACGTACTCTCCGGTCGTTTGCTTGACCACTATCTGAGAATCGCTGAAAATCCTTAGCTTTTTCACCTTTAAACTTCGGGCTAGACGGAGTCCGGCTAGAAGAGCTTCGTACTCTGCCTGATTGTTCGTTGCTTGGAACTGAAATCCAATCGCTTGCTTTATCTTGAATCCATCCGGACTCTTGAGTATGAGCCCAGCTCCAGATCTCTCATTGGTTGATGAGCCATCTACATGCAAAATCCAGGTTTCATGATCAAGTGTGGATTCCTCCCCGGGTTCTGTCTCCATTGAAATGTGAACAGGTTCGGGGAAAGAACATTCCACAATGAAATCGGCTAAAGCTTGGGATTTGATAGATGTTCTTGGGATAAAAGTTAGGGAGAATTGGCTTAGCTCAACAGCCCAGTTAACCAACCTCCCCGAGACATCAGGTTTGTGAATAATTTTCCTGAGTGGCTGATCAGTTATAACTTTGATTTCCCTCCCTTGGAAATAATGCCTCAGCTTCCGGGATGCAGTGATGAGAGCGAAAGCAAACTTTTCGAGGTTTGGGTAACGGGTTTCAGCATCTTTGAGCACTTGGCTCACATAATAAACCGGCTTCTGCTCACCGTCGTGATCCCGGATTAGTGGTGCTCCCACAGCCAGGGTACCTGCAGACAAGTAAATGCTTAAAGGCTCCCCGGGCTCGGGTTTGGTTAAGATTGGCGGTGCGGCTAGGTATTCTTTGAGGGAGTCGAAAGCTTGTTGGCAATCTGGGCCCCAGACAATTTCTTTCTTTTTCTGAGCTCCCTTCAGCAAGTTGAAGAAAGGCAAGCAACGATCTGCGAGCTTAGGAATAAACCTTCGCAATGCTGCTAACGATCCTGCAAGTTTCTGTATTTCTCTCTGGGTCCGGGGTGCTTGCATCTCAGTTATTGCTTTGATTTTTTCTGGGTTGGCTTCGATTCCCCTTTGGCTAATCATGAAACCTAAGAATTTTCCCGCTCCAACCCCGAAAGTGCATTTGTCCGGATTCAGTTTCATCTTTTGCTTCCTTAAGTTCTCAAAACATTCTTTCAGATCAGAAATGTGTGTCTGGACTGTTGTTGACTTTGCTATCATGTCATCGACATATGATTCCAGATTTCTCCCCAGTTGACTGTTGAAGATTTCCACCATTGCCCTTTGGTAAGTAGACCCGGCATTCCTTAATCCAAAAGGCATAAGTTTGTAGGCGTAGACCGCCCGGTGTGTTATGAATGCCGTCTTGGCTATATCAGCTGGGTTCATCTTTATTTGATTATAACCGGAGAAGGCATCCATGAAACTCAGCATGACATGCCCGGCTGTCGCATCGATGAGCTAGTCAATGCTGGGAAGCGGGTAAGGGTCTTTGGGGCATGCAGCATTCAAGTCAGTGTAGTCCACACACATTCGCCACTTTCCATTTGGTTTCTTGACTAAGACAACATTGGCTAGCCACTCCGGATACTTTATCTCACAGATAATGTCGGCCTTTAGGAGCTTTTCAACTTCCTCATCGATCGCTTTCTGTCTCTCCGGGGCAAAGTTCCTTCGTTTCTGCTTTACTGGCTTCTTTCTAGGATCAACATCCAGGCTATGCACAACAACAGACTCCTGGAGCCCAGGCATGTCATCCGGGCTCCAGGCAAATACATCGGCATATTCTCGAAGCAACTCTGTTAACTCCTTCTTGAACACTGTGTCTAACCCGGTTCCAATTTTGACTTGTCTATCCGGGTTCCCTTCTATTAGTTCGATCGATTCGAGCTCAACAGCAGCCTCCACTTTTGTCATTTCCGCCTTAGAGACATACTGCTGGACTCGGGCTTGTACAATCTGGTCAAGGAAGACCTGGGCTGGTGGGTTTTCAATGTTATGGACACCCTTATCGGGCTCAGTCTTTTTGTTGTATATATGCGTCTTCCTGCTCAGATTTTTGTTGTAGGAGTTTGCTTTCCTTTTATTCACTGGGTCGGTCTCTGCCATTACCAAAGCCTGCCCATAGCAACGGCTGGCCATTTCATAGTCGCCCCGGACTTCTCCAATGCCTCCGGGAGTGGGAAACTTGAATTTGAGATGGGGTGTTGAAGTTATAGCTTGGAGTTTGGTAAGGGCTGGTCTTCCCAGAATGACATTATAAGATGATGGGGTGTTGATGATATAGAATTTTACTATGTTGGTTACCTGCTTCGGGAAGGTCCCGAACAGGACTGGGAGATAAAGGGTTCCTTGAATGGGGACCAAATTGTTTCCAAATCCATATAGGGGATCTTCCCTGCAATCGTTCATTCTTATGCTGCCCAGCTGCATCCGGTCCATTGTGTGTTTGAACAGGATATTGACAGAAGACCCATTATCAACTAGGACTCTCCTAACCTCATTTTCTGCTATGTCAAGGCTCACGACCAAGGCTTCGTTGTGGTTGGGGTTGATTCCTTCAAAGTCATCCTTGCTGAAGGTTATTACTTGTTCCGGACAGGCCTGCACCATCATTACTTCGTCTCCTGAGTCCGGGCTTCTTGGAGGTGAATTGGATCCGCCCATAACCACATTCACAATATTCTTGTCTTTTCCGGATCCCTCTCCTCGGTCAGCCACTCGCCGAGCTATGTACTGCCCCATGTTGCCTTTTTTGACTTGGTCTTCCACAAAAAATTTCAAAGAGAGGCAATTTTCTGTTGTATGCCCATGGGTTTCATGGTAGTCGCAATGCTTATGGACTGATCGGTTTTCCAGGGCAGTGAGCATTGGCTTGGGAGGGTAATAGAATGGCTTATCTCGCACCTCTTACAGAATGTCTGCGCGAGCCCGGTTGAGAGGAGTCCAAGAGGGTTCGGGTCTGGGCTCACGCCTGGGTTTAGGCTGCCCGGACTCATCTTTCTGCCTGGAGTCCGGGGGTGGTGCTGGTAGTGCAAGCTGAGAGCTTTGGATGTAGTTGCTTTGTCTATTGGGTTTGAATTTTTTGTCTTGATGATTGTAGTTGTTTTTGGGTGGATCTTGAGTTCGGGTTGGAGAAATGCCCTGCCTAGTCATCCTCATTGCTTGGAGGACATCTGTTTCTTTGATGAACCGAGCTGCCATAGAATAGGCCGCGGCCAGGCTTTGTGGTTCTTTATGGATGAGGTCAAGGACATATCTTTCATTGTTGTCAGGATCCAGGTTTCTTCGGAAGATTGTAAAGGCTTCCCGCTCGTCCAGGTTGCTCACGTTGTTGATGGCTTCCTGGAAGCGTTTCATATAAGTGGCCAATGCCTCTCCCCGGGCTTGCCGGACTGTCTCTAGGTGGCACATGTGCATTTCGTGGGTCTTATTGGCTCGGAAGCGTCTCAAGAAGGATTCCCGAAACTGCTTCCAATTGTGGATGCTTCGAGAAGGGATTCGGCTGAACCATCATTGGGCTCCGAACTTGAGGGTTGAGGCAAAGAACCCGCACTTGGTTAGATCATTGTAATAATATATCATTGCAATTTGTTCAAAATAGTTTATATGTTCCTCAGGGTCACCCAAACCATTAAAGGAATCAAAGTTGTAATGCTTGAGATTTCTCTGCCTGGGTGTCGCCTCGAGCGAGTAGCTGAAGGGTGTCAATGTATCCCCAATGTCAATCCCCGAGTCCTGGCCAACCTTTTTCTGGAGCTCATGGATCATGTCCATCAAGTCTTCTTGGGGTTCATCATCTGAGACTATGTCGAGGCTAGGGGCCCGGGTTCTCCTTTTTTCATGATTTCTGCCCATAATCCGTGCCTCCTCCTCTTGGATTCTTCTTTGTATTTTGAGGTCAAGTTTAGCTTGCTCTTCATTTCGGATCCTTTCCCTCAAGTCAGCTAGCTTTCTGAGCTTTTCAGCTTCGGTATCTTGGTTTTGACTGTTGGTCCTGTGATGGGTCTTTTTTCGTGTTTCCTTGTCCTTGCCTCCGATTCTGTCGAAAACTGAGGTGCGGGATCGGTGGGAGTCTCCAGAGTCATGTGAGTTCTCAACCTGATCAACTTCATTTAGCCGAGCTTCTTTATACATCCGAATTGCGTCAGCAAGCTGGTCCCCGGTCAGGTTTTCCATGAGACCGGGTTCCATGTTGACATCCGTATACTTGAATTTGTTAACCTCAATTTCAACCCGGGCATCATCAGGCCGGATTATCTGCGATGCCAGAGTCAGGACTGGGGGTACTTCACCAACAATCGGGTTCAAATTTGTGGGTGGTTCTTGCCTTGGGGTACTGGTTGTGGGTCTTAACACAGATTTGCTACCTCGAGCCATGATTCAAGAGCAAACAATGTATACAACTTTTTTGGGGTAATACAATTTTTCAAAATCAAAGTAAATTTCTGATAGATCTGGGTTTATCAAGGAGAACGAGACAATTTATGCATGTGATTTCTGGGTTTGGTGTTTTTCGAAGCAAGAAAATTGGTTTTAAAGACAGATCTATAAGAGAGCAATGTAGATCTAAGCAACAACTGGAGCAAGAAAGCTAGATAATGCTAAACAAGGCTAAAAATAAACAGATCTGGGCTAAATAAGGTTAAAAACATTCATACATTGGAGAAATGGGCTAAAGAGTTCATGTTTAGTTGTTAAAACGAAGGAGTTTGCTTAGATCTTACTGGATTTAACTAGGACTCCTTCAAAGATGAAGGAGCTTGTTGATGGCGGTGAGTCTAGCGGCACCGTGACCACAAGACAGGGTTGGTTCGCCCCTCCTTCTAGCGCCAATGATAACTCCAAATCCCGATCTAGTCCTTCCCGGCCGATCCCACGCCTGGAAGCGGTGTCGCTGCGGTTGGGACTCTGCAAAACAACACCGGAGGGGGGTTTGGACCCTGGCGGCGCCTCCGGCGTGAGAATAAGTAATGGCTTTGGAAAGGAAGACAGGACTATAGAGAAATCTAAATGTGGAGGGTGTATGTATAGTGTGTGTATATATAGGCTAGGTGTGTAAAAGAGAATGTAACCCCTACACCTTTCCTCCTTGGTCTATATATAGGCCCAGGATTAGGGTTTAGGGGTTGTACCTGCAATCATGAGCGTTGAATCCTAGGTAGATAGGACACCTGGGCGATGTTGATGGATTGCACGTGTCCAGGTGAAGGATTGTGGCATCGTGTGCCAGGCTCCTGCTGGTGTGTGGTTTAAATAGGAAATAATTATCCCAATCATTGGGAATATTTACGTGTCGTCACCAGGTGTGGCCATCAGTCATGACCTATCCACGTCATGTACCAATGTGTAGTCTTCATGTGAGTTATTGCCTTTGTCGCCAGGGATGGATTAGACTTTGGGATTGAGCCGTATTCTAATTGTGGGTTCGGGTTTGTAGGTGTGTCTGGGCTCCAACTTGAGTTCGGACCCGTTGATGAACTAGGACTCCAATATGAGTTCGGATTTGTAAGTGAGCCATGACTCCCATATGAGTTCGGATCAATAGGTGAGCCCCAACTCAAGGTATGAATCTAGACTACCTGGTGAGCCATGACTTAAATATGAATCCGGGTTCGAGAGTGGTCCGGGGACCTGTACAGGTCCGGGCTAACATAGCCTATCATTTGCCCCCCACTCCCTTATGCAGATTTTCTGGATGGGGGAGTATAAACTCCTAAATAGGTATCTTGGACGAATTTACTGGCTTGATTGTTGCCCCCCAACCCGGATTGTTATCAAAGGTGGCAATCCGGGGTTGAGAGTTACCCTTGATTCTTTCTCAAGTCCAAAGCTGTGAAGCTTTGGGTGACTTAGAAAAAATTTCTGGCTTGATTGTTGCCCCCCAACCCGGATTGTTATCCAAGGTGGCAATCCGGGGTTGAGAGTTAACCTTGATTCTTTCTCAAGTCCAAAGCTGTGAAGCTTTGGGTGACTTAGAAAAAATTTCTGGCTTGATTGTTGCCCCCCAACCCGGATTGTTATCAAAGGTGGCAATCCGGGGTTGAGAGTTACCCTTGATTCCTTCTCAAGTCCAGAGCTGTGAAGCTTTGGGTGACTTAGAAAAAATTTCTGGCTTGATTGTTGCCCCCAACCCGGATTGTTATCAAAGGTGGCAATCCGGGGTTGAGAGTTACCCTTGATTCTTTCTCAAGTCCAAAGTTGGCAGTGGTAGAAAATTCTGTGATTCACAACCAGATATTTCCGGGAACAGCAATTCTTAACAAGGTGCAAGTCTGTTGTGCAGGCATAATATATCAAAGTACTTGTCTTGTTGAGTTCTTGATGATCTTTTGTGCAGCTTGGGTTGGTAGTGATCTTGCTGGAATTGTTGACATTGTTGGTGCTTTCGCAGCAGCCTAACCTACAATTATTAAAATCAACTTACTACGAAAACTAGACATTATACTTTCTATATTCAGATAGACATTGAAACATACGATATACTGCTCTTTTCACAAAAGTTCTAATTTTGATACAAAGATACGAAATGTTTCGGCAAGTTTCAAACGAAATGCACATACCTGTACATATTTTTACAGCTGAGCTACGCCGTGGATCGAATCAAATCATTTACAATCAAATTGGCCGAAGCATTAAAGTGTTGTTTAAACATAAAATATAGTTTTACAGTATACAAATTGACATACTTCACTTTGGCAACTACAATTCAGTACAGCCTAGTACCCCCTTCTCCGTATAAGAATCCTGTTGACTTTGGAGTGTTGTACAATGCGTTGTGCAAACTGAAAATTTATGAAAACTGTTTGAAACAGTGACACGCTTATTCAATCTTCATTTCTTATGCATTTTCTTGTACATGATGGTCTTATATATTTTACTCGATAGAACAATGATAAGAAGAAAGAAGAAGCTACTGATCATAACACCACATATGTTCCTGTAATGAAAGTCACCATCATAACCATAATGGAAACAATGTTGAGCCCAGTTGATGCAGCACTGAGTAATCGTACTAGCTAGGTCAATATCTTTATTTATAGATTCAAGGAAGTAAAATAGCAAAGAAGATGTTGAAAACAGCAGACCTAATGCATCCGACAGCATAAATGCTTTAAAAGCTGTCTTTTTGGATAGAACCACCAATCCTTCATCAACTTCTCCACTTTGATGAAGACCACCAGGCATGGTAAATCCTACGGTAAAAGTTACCGTAGTTATAAGTGCAGTAACTATTATTTGCGTGTTGGTTCTATTTTTGTAGATTTCTAGATATTGTTTTTCCTTTATTTCCTTCTTTGCACGCTCTTCCTCCCTGAACAATTTAATCCCTTCATTAAATATCACATCTTTTCTTTCTCGTTTATATGGGGGAACTATACTTTCTGAACTATCCATCTTAGTCTGGACATCGTCAAGTGCCATTTTGATGTGTACCTGTAAATTAAGGACAGCCAATAAGTTAAGACTTTACACAATGTCCTGTGAAATAATCCTAAAATTTTAAAATGAATGTGATAAAAATGCATTCTATTTTTTCATTATTATTGAATAACAACAATTTCATTCCACGGTGCACCTCCTCAATCTGATTATCTGACTCAACATGCTGACAGGAAGGAATGTGAAAAGCCAAGCAATTACAACATACTCCAAGCAAGCAAAATTAACAGTTCAAGAAAATAGTTTCCATAAATTTATAAAAAAGGAAAAATAAGGTTTTTTCAATACCTGATCAGCAATGATATCGCCTTCCAAATATAGCATGTCCCCAGGAGTCCAATCTTTGTTGTTTTTTGCCATTACATCGAGTTCTTTATGTAATATAAGTTCCCGAATAAAACAACCTTGGGAGATAAGTAGATGCAAAAGTGTATTATCATCTTCATCTTTCTGTTTCAAAATTTTGTCCTTGAATTCTTGGGGATAGTAATTCAAAATATCTTGTATCATTTCTTTTTTATTTCCAGCTGCTGCAATAAGAAGTAGGTTTCGACCATTTTTATTAACAGCTGCGTATGCATAAGATGAGGTTGGTGGCCATAATTGCATAAGTCGTTTCACCGTAGAAGTATATCCTCTCTGGGCTGCTACCAGAAGAGGTGTTGATCTTCCATCTCTGTACACAAATTGACATCCAACATCTATTTGCGCATCTATTATGACAGCAAGTACTGAATAAGTACATACCTTTGTTGCTGCTTTTAATAGCAAGAATCAATTTGACCACATCTTTATGATCCCCGCTGATTCCAGATTCGTAAGTTTCAGAGAGTAATTTGACAATATCCCTACTATAGTACTCGTTATCGATGGCTTTGTAGATTAAACGCATCAGATAATTTTTTTTACTTCCATGTTGATAGGCCAAATCTTCTTGTAACACCACTTCAACAATCTTAACGTAATTTTTCTCCATGGCCAATTCTAGTACAGTGCGTCCTGATTCGTCAGTTCTATTAAATAGAGTTTCGAAACTGCTCCGACGTTTGACTGCATCAAAAATGGTTTTAATTGTATCTCTAGTTTCTGCTGTCCCTGCAAGTGAGGTGAAAATTATTTAAAAACTTTCTAGGTTGGTATCTGCTGAATCTTTTAGGAAAATTCAGATTTATAAAAGTCTACTCATCAATGCTGTTAAAATTATATAATCCATAAATATGTACTACATGCCTTGGCTGATATTAATGAAATCATGCAAAACAGTCGTCCTACCACCAGGACCATCTAAACACAGAGCTGTGCAATTCATACAAATCACCTTGATTATGTCGTTGTACCCTTTTCTCACAGCTATGTAGATTGGAGTTTCTCGGTCATTGTTCTGAATATGCGGATCACTTGGATCCGCCTCTACTAATAGTGTAACAATATCCACATTTTTTCGATCAGGTTGCCTAATAAAAGCCTCGAAAGAAGAAGATGTTACGACCTGATTTCGACCTGCAACCTCTTACTTCGGACCTGTACAAGAAGAATGCGAGGGTGTGGGCCCCCGATTCACCTCCGGTGTAAGAAACAGTCAATATGATCTTGAATATGGTTATGAGAACGTAAAAGCTCTGTGTTTTTTGTAATGATAATGTCTTTGGTAAGATAGCTCAAACCTGTTTATATATTATTTCCTGTTTGTAACCGAAGGAGGCGCAAGCGGGGGCGGGGCGGACGGGAGTGTGTCCCCCGCTGAATAAATGACGCAGCCGTTTCGAGTGGAGACACTGGGCCTTCGGATGGACTGGCGGGCCCACCAAGAGATGGGCTTCTAAAATGTGCTCGGTCCGGTCCAACAAAGTAATGGGCCTCTAACATGTCCCTGGGCTTTGTTCGGAGTATTTCCTCTGGGCGAAGACCAAAATCCGGCCCCTTCTTCGGAACAATGTTCTAGATTTTTCTTCAAGTAAGGATATTGGCAGTTGGGGGGCGTGACGTCACTTGGGAAGCCGTGCCACTTTAATTTGACGGCTATCAGGTCTTGGGATCCGAGCTTGCATCCTGGCCGTTGAATTCGAAAAGACCATGGGTTGTCAAAACGTCTTTTCCTTTTCCTTTAAAACTTCAAATACCACTTCATTTCTATTTTTTACGCAAACAAACACTGCATCCTCTTCAAAATTTCAAACAACAGGCACTTCATTTCAACATTGGGGCCGTTATCTCAACTCCAGAATTTCCCAGCCCTCCTATTCCACTCTTGCTTTATCTTCAAAACAGTAAGTAATCTTTTTATTTCTGTATCAGTTTTTTTTTTTTTTTTTTTTTGTCGGATGTTTTTCTTGTTTTGTTTGTAATGTTTTTTTTTTACCACCGCGACTGTAGTAGGATAGCAGATAAGCATGTGTCCCTATGTGCGTAGTTTAGGGATACATCCTTTTGACTTTCGGGGCTTCTAGGTTTTGCACTTTTAGGGGAGTTATCTCTGGGCCTCCTGATTGTTCTGGGTTTAAGATCTTCTGGGGTCTCTAAATCCATCAGAACACTTACGTCGCCTTGAATTCTTAGATTTTTACTCTCTTTAGGCCTGGCCTATGGGCTGCATTTCGTCTTTAGATTTTAGAATATCTTCGACCGATCCTGGCCCGCTGTACTCGGCTATTATCCTTCATATTTTTAGTTTATTTATGTTGATTCCGAGTACATGGCTAATTGTCTCTTCATTACCGGATGCAGGGACATGGATCGGTCGACTCCATCTCCGTTCAGTGACGCCGCAATGTATCCAGCGGCGAACCATAGGTCCACATTGGCAGAAGAGACGGTTGTTGGATTTTATGACGACTACCAAATTCCCAGGACCCTCTGGTTCATTCACTTGGCCACTCGGAAGGACCGAATATGGCACAATCCTCCGGTCTTGGAGATGCACGGAGAAATAGCTACAGGTCTCTCCGAAGCAGCACTTAAATGCGGCTTTCGGGTGCCGACGCTACAGCTCCTGAAACATTTATTCAAAGATATGGGGATAGCCTTAGGGCAATTAGATCCGAACAGCTTCATACACATCAATGTGTTCCAAGCACGGTGTATGGCGGTGAACGTGGATCCCCGAACTTCACTCTTTTGGCATCATTACGATTTCCGACGCAACGGGAAGAGTAAGGGCTTTTATACCATTGCCCGAAAGACCAACAGGGTCGCCTGGGCATCCACCAACTCTAATAATAAGGAGAGTCACACCAAGTGGTTCTTCTTCTCCGGCCCTAAAATCGCTCAATTTGCGATATGGAAGGATGTAGAGCCAAAGGACCTTGTGATGCCTTCCATTTTGGGGGCTGATGCAGAGGATTATAGGAAATTGTGCGAGCTGGACATGGGAAGGGTTCCCCTGTCTCTTAGTCGCGACAAAGACTGGTTGTTCGCCCTCTGGGGTAATGGGGGTAACTGTTTATTTACTGTCTTGTTTTCCATTTTACAACTCTTTTTCCTGGTTTTCCTTCGGTATTTTGACTGATATTCGTCTTTTATTGACTTGCATTTTTCTTTGTGCAGTGTCTTCGCGTCAGGCTGTGATTGATCGCCGTTTGAAGAAACTCCAAGAGGCGAAGGATGCCCGGGAAAGGGTTGAAGCTTCTGCCCAGACGGCTTCCGCGAGTGAGCGGCCGGTTGCCCCATCTCCCAAGCAGACGACTCCTGCTACTTCTCCTCGCAAAGAGCGGGAAAAGGATTCCGGGCCAGAGGGGGAGCCGTTCAAAGAGACCCGTAAAAGGAATCGGGCGAACGAAGAGGTGGTCAAGACTTATATTCCTCAGTGGGGTGTCTTGGCTACCGATTCGGTCGCCCTGGCTGCTCCTCAGGCGGCTCTTGAGGTGGGACCGGATCTTTGCCGAGGGATGATTCTCCCGGCTGACCGGTCAACATATGAGAAGCTCTCGGCGGTGAAGGCTCTTACTGAGGCGATGGCCCTCCTCTCTATGGTGAAGTCCTTTCCTTCTCTTCCTCTTTCAATACTTTGTATCGTTTCCTCTTGACTAACCTCCATTTTGTTTTCAGGCTGTCCCTCTTATCGCCTCTGCTGCTGACAAGACTGAGGATGATCGTGTCAGGGCGGTAAAAGCCGAGGGAAAACTCAAGGTGGCGGAGCTGGAGCTGGAGAGGGTAATCGGCCAGGCTAAAGCCTTAGCGGAGGAGAGGAATCTGCTTCGTGAGCAACTAACGTCCCAGGAGGAGCAGATAGCCGAAATCAGTCTCCTGAGGGAGCAGCTTGAGTCTAAGACAGCTCGGGTCTGCCGCCGTAATGAACAGCTGAAAGATCTTCATCGTGAAGCTCGTAGGGCCAAAAAGCTTTTAGAGGTGACCGAAGATAGGTGCTTCCAAATGGGCTACGACGAAGCTGTTTTGAAAGCTAACTCGGTCGGACTGGACTATAAGCTTTTGCTGGAGGCTGGGATGTCAGATCCTGTGACCCGAGGAGCTATAGTCGACGAGCCACCCACTGTTTCTTCGGGAGCCGATGAAGATTTGTCTTCGGTCGTAACCTAGCTGTCTTTGTTTTTTCAGCGTCTTCGGTCGTAACCTAGCTGTCTTTGTTTTTTCAGCGTCTTCGGTCGTAACCTAGCTGTCTTTGTTTTTTCAGCGTCTTCGGTCGTAACCTAGCTGTCTTTGTTTTTTCAGCGTCTTCGGTCGTAACCTAGCTGCCCCTTAGTATTTTGAGGGGTTTTATAAATGAGTAAGGTCTTCATTGGTCGGTGAGATTTTGTGCTCCCGGCCTTGGTCATGTTAAAGCAAGTAAAATGCTAAAACCAGTAGAAGAACTCAGTTTTCATTCGTTCGTTCCCAAGATGGGTCCTGATAGCTTAATTTAACGTATTAAATCGACTGATGAAAAGTGTACTTAGCTATATAAAAACAAATTATGTAGGCGAACAAATTGTCGATTTACATTTCATAATTTTAATCATATGTTCGTACATCGGACAAACATATACGGTCGCCTGCCTTTAGGTAAATATCCTCAAAATTGCATGAACCAATACTTTGAAAAGAACAAACATATTAAGGCTAATGGGCTTACTGATAAAAACGGCGAAGATGTGAAGCATGCCAGGTGTTTTTGATTGGGCTGCCGTCCAAACGGTTGAGTTTATATGTCCCAGGTCGAACGACTTCCACGACTGTATAAGGACCTTCCCAGTTCGGCATGAGTTTGCCTTGTTTGGCTGGCATGGAAGTGGCTAGCTCTCTTAGTACTAGGTCGCCCACCTGGAAGGATCTCTTTTTTATTCCCGAGTCATAATATTGGGCTGCCTGAAGCTGGTATCTTACGTTCCTCTGGTGTGCCACCTCCCGTTCTTCTTCTAAGAAATCCACATTAGCCTTCAGACCAAATTCATTCGTCTCAACGTTAAACACATGGATTCGGTATGACTCTAGTCCGACTTCTACTGGCAGAAGGGCATCTGTCCCGAATGCTAGCCTAAAAGGAGTTTCTCCGGTCGAAGACCTGGCTGTCGTTCGGTATGCCCACAAAACCCAAGGCAATTCTTCGGCCCATAGACCTTTGGCTTCGCCCAACCTCTTCTTAATCCCGTCAAAAATTATTTTATTAGCTGCTTCTATCGCCCCGTTACCTTGGGGGTGACTGACCGAGCTGAACTTCTGTTGAATTCCAAATTGGCTCAGAAATTTCTTGAACTTGCTCCCAACGAACTGCGCTCCATTATCTGATATACACACCATGGGAATCCCAAACCTTAGTATCACCTGTTCCAACATAAATTTCATTGTCGCTGCTTCGGTGATGGCGGAGAGTGGCCTTGCTTCTATCCACTTGGTCATGTAGTCAATTGCCACTATACAATACTTTGCTTGCTTGGTGCTGGTGGGTAAATTCCTACAATATCTACGGCCCACATGGCAAAAGGGATGGGACTAAGGACCGAAGACATTATCTCGGGTGGTTGCTTCGGAATCGTGCTAAATAGCTGGCACTGTTTGCACTTTTTGGCGTATTCTGTTGCATCTTCTTTCATCTTCGGCCAAAAGAAGCCCTGCCTAAGAATTTTGAAGGCTAAGGACTTCCCGGCCAAATGCTCTCCGCAAATCCCTTCATGAACCGTTTCTAGTGCCAACTTTTGTTCGTCCGGGTCCAGGCAGCGAAGGAGTGGCTGAGTTGCTGATCTTCGAAACAATCGGCCCCCTACCAAGGTGTAGTTTGTTGACCGATGGCGAATCTGCCTCTCTTCGATCTAATGGCAGAGTACCCTTTTCGAGGAATGCCCTGACCGGAGTCATCCAATTAACTCCTTGGTGTATCTCCAGGCATTGTTTTTTGTCGATCGAAGGTGTCTTCGCTTCGGTCAGATAGATGGACCCTGTTAAATTGTGAGTATCTGCCGAAGCTAGCCTTGAGAGTGCATCCGCTCGACTGTTGTTTTCCCGGGCCACTTGGCTTAACTCAAAAGAAAGGAAAAACTGAGTGTTCTCGATTACCTTTTGGGCGTAAGCCTTCGTGCGAGGGTCTTTCTGCCCATATTCCCCGCTGTACTGTTTTACCACCAACATTGAATCGCTGAAGGCCTTTAGGTGTTTAACTTCTAAACTTCGGGCCAAATCTAAACCAGCCAGCAAAGCTTCGTATTCGGCCTCATTGTTCGTTACCTGGAAATTGAATCGGATTGCCTGGCATATTTCGAATCCTTCGGGACTAGTTAGGATCAAACCTGCCCCATATTTGTTACCGGCGACCGACCCATCCACAAACAGTTTCCATTTTCCCGGAGACTGTACCAGATGCTCTTCGGGGACGAGGTCTTTTGGGCCGGAAAAGGTGCACTCGATCATGAAATCTGCCAGGGCCTGAGCTTTGATCGAAGTTCTTGGTACATATTCCAGCTCATACTCCCCTAGTTCAATCGCCCAAGCCACGATTCTTCCCGATGCCTCTGGCCTTTGCAATATTTTCTTTAAGGGCTGATCGGTTATGACCTGGATCGTTCGCCCTTGAAAATAATGCCTTAACTTCCTGGAGGCCATTATGAGTCCATAAGCAAACTTTTCAGCATTCGGATACCTGGTCTCGGCATCCTTCTGTATGTGCGAGATGTAATAGACCGGGTGTTGATTCCCTTCATGCTCTTTGACCAAAACGGCTCCCAGCGTTCGATCATTCACTGCTAGATATAGTTGCAATGTTTCCTTCGGGTCTGGTCTCATTAAGAGTGGAGTGTTTACCAAATATTCTTTTATTTCTTCGAATGCCTTCTGGCAGTTCGGCCCCCACTCAAATGTCTTCGACCCCCGAAGCACTTCAAAGAATGGTAGTGCTTTCTCTGCTGACCTGGAAATGAATCTCCTCAATGCTGTTAACCGACCTGTAAGCTTTTGAATGTCCCTAATTGTCTTCGGAGCCTCCATATCAACTACTGCTTTGATTTTTTCTGGGTTCGCTTCTATCCCTCGGGCGCTAATCATGTAACCCAGAAATTTCCCACTGCTTACTCCGAACGTACACTTATTCGGATTAATCCTCATGTTATTCCGTCGGAGGGTTTGAAAACATTCCCGTAGATCTTCCGCATGATCCCGTAGAAGGGATTTGACTATCATGTCGTCTACATAGCATTCCATGTTCCTCCCAATCATCTCTTTGAAGACTTTATTGATCATTTTCTGAAAGGTGGCCCCCGCGTTCTTCAGACCGAAAGGAATTTTAATGTATGCGTATGTGCCATTTGGTGTGATGAATGCTGTCTTCGGAATGTCCTCGGCATTCATCGCAATTTGGTGGTAGCCCAAAAAAGCATCTAGAAAGCTGAGTATTTGATGCCCCGAAGTAGCATCTATCAACTGATCAATGTTCGGTAAGGGGTAGTGGTCTTTCGGGCAGTTCTTGTTGAGGTCGGTATAATCGACACACATCCTCCATTTGTTGTTTGATTTTTTAACCACCACCACATTTGCTAACCACTCTGGATATCTAATATCCTCGATGAACTTTGCTTCGAGTAGCTTCTCAACTTCGGTTTGTATGACTTCCTGCCTCTCCATGGCGAAGTTCCTCTTCTTCTGTTTCACCGGTTTAGCATCACTATGGACGTTAAGGCAATGTTTAGAGATTGAAGGGTCTAGGCCCGGCATGTCTTCAAGACCCCATGCAAACACATCATGATATTCCCTGATCACCTTGATGACCTTTTCTTTCAACTCGGGCTCCATACCTTTTCCAATTTGGATCATTTTTCCTCTCTGTCCTACATATAGCTCTACCTCTTCGGTTTCCACTGCCGGTTCAGCTATTGGGCTAGAGAGATCGGCCCCAAACTTTTCCAACTCAATATTAAGCAGTTGGTGGCTTCCTCCAACCTCGTTCACTTTCCTTTTTCTTTTCCCTCCTTCGGGGGTTTCAAACTCTGCATTTTTTGCGACATCCTCCAACATTATAGTTCGGGCAGATTTCTGATCGCCTCTCATCTCGCCAATCCCATCTCCGACCGGAAATTTCAGCTTCAAGTGGGGAACCGAAGCCACTGCCTGAAACAGAGACAAAGCGGGTCTCCCTAAGATCCCATTATAAGGGCTCTCCACCCGAACGACATAGAATTTTGCCTCCTTCTTTATCATGTATGGTGTTTTCCCCAATTGAACGGACAAAGTAATGGTGCCTTCAATCGGCACAGGATGATTGCCGAAGCCATAAAGAGGTGCTTCGTGGCATGGATCCAATTGTTCGCCTCCTAGATTCATTTTGAGGTAAGTACGGTGGTAAAGAATATTTACTGAGCTTCCTCCGTCCACCAACACTCGCCAGATCTTGTTCTCCCCTATAACCGGGTTGATGACCAGCGGGTCTTCGTGCGGCCATATGACATCTTCATAATCATCTTCAGTAAAGGAGATAGGGAGTGGTTGCTTGGCTGTACTAGTCTGATGAAGGTTATACACTTGTCGGGCGTACTTCTTTCGGGCAGTTTTACTATCCCGGTCGAGTATGGTTCCTCCAGAGATGGTCCTGACTTCTCCCCTGTATTTCTCTCCGCCTTCAATCGTCTTTTGTTTTTCCATGGACTCTAACTTGTCCCTGAGATCTCCCACAAACTGGGTCAGCTCCCCATCCTTTATCATTTTCTCGATCAATTTCTTCAAGTGGAAACACTCATCGGTATTGTGCCCTTTATCTCTGTGGTAGTCACAGTACTTGTTCTCGTTTCTTCGGTTCTCAGGAGTTATCAATCTTGACGGTCGAACGAACCCCGGTTTACCTTTTATCTCATGGAGAATCTTCGAGATAGGCGCGTTTAGAGGTGTGAACACCGCGTTATCTCTATCTCTTCTTCGGTCGGCCCCTTTATCGGGCATGTTGTCTGTTAACCTGCTCTTGATATCTCCACGACCCCTTCGGTCGTCCCTTGAGTTGTTCATCCTGTCTTCCCTGGAATCGTTCTTCTTTCTTTCCTTATAACCCCCGATCGATTCTATCTTTCTCCTTATTGCCTCACCCCTCACATATATATCATTTAAAGACTTGGGGGGTATATCGTAAAGCGAGGAACGAAGTTTCTTACCTTTAATAGGGTCAAGACCTGCCGCAAGGAAGCCTGCCGCTTTGACTTTGTCTAAGTTGGTGACCATCCCAGCCTCCTCCTTAAATCGAACCAAGTAATCACCTAGTTCTTCGTTAGCCCTCTGTCTACAATGGATCAAGGCCTCGGTGTCTTTCTCTCTTCGGCACAAATGGGAATAGTGCCTCAAGAATTTCCGCTTCACTTGTTCATAGGTCCCAATCGACCTTGGCCTTAACGACCGATACCACATGGACGTCGGTCCCCTGAGGTAGGTCTTGAACATCTTACACAGCATAACGTCGCAATGCCCCATTCCAGTCATCAGGGCCTCGTATTTTTCACAATGGTCTGTTGGATCACCTTTGCCATTGAACTCGCTCATTTTCGGGAATTGCCTCCCTGGGGGTGGTCGGAAATCTTCAACCTCTTCGGTCACCACAGGCTCGTGGCTGACTTTTCTTTCGCCAAACATGGCCTTTTCGATTCTACGAATTCTATCCTGTGTGTCTGGTCCTTCATCATCCCCTGAATCAGAGGTGTAAGCAATCTTTGACCGGGGCTTCTTGAGTGCGACTCGGAGTCCCAGGACTCGTCTTCGTCATCTATGGCATCTCTGACCCGCTTCTCCCTTCGGGGCTCAGTCTCCAGGGCTTCGCGAAGTGCCTTCTCCTCTAATTCCAGTGCCTTCTCCTCTGATTCCAACTCCTCTCTTTGGAGCCTTAATGCTTGTAGCCTTAGGCGATAGGCCTCCCTCCTCTTGGCCAATCTTTCCGTCTCTTTGTCTTTTTCATTCTCAGGGCCCTTCCCCTTTGCCATTTTCTCCTCCCTCCATCTCGTTGTTCTCATCAAGACTAAAGATTCTGGGTTGTATTGGTGGAGTTCGATTGATACCGAACCCGGGAGGAACGATACCTTCGCTACCTCCAGCTAGGGTTGAATTATCTTTCCCAGTAGTTCTGTTCGTCATAGCTCTTTGTAACAAATTCACAGAATGATCTTCTACGTTCCCACAGACGGCGCCAATGTTACGACCTGATTTCGACCTGCAACCTCTTACTTCGGACCTGCAGAAGAAGAATGCGAGGGTGTGGGCCCCCGATTCACCTCCGGTGTAAGAAACAGTCAATATGATCTTGAATATGGTTATGAGAACGTAAAAGCTCTGTGTTTTTTGTAATGATAATGTCTTTGGTAAGATAGCTCAAACCTGTTTATATATTATTTCCTGTTTGTAACCGAAGGAGGCGCAAGCGGGGGCGGGGCGGACGGGAGCGTGTCCCCCGCTGAATAAATGACGCAGTCGTTTCGAGTGGAGACACTGGGCCTTCGGATGGACTGGCGGGCCCACCAAGAGATGGGCTTCTAAAATGGGCTCGGTCCGGTCCAACAAAGTAATGGGCCTCTAACAGAAGAAGGCAAGTTTCTGGCTGCATCAATGAGGACCTCAACTAGGTGAGCCCTTCCATTTTCTACAGCAACGTGGAGAGCATTCTGTTTAGATTTATTCAGCTTGACCAAAAGGTTTTTACTTGCAAAACGTGTCGGAATGTATTGCAGGCTTTCTTTAATTAGTTCCGAAGTTGGATTCATAGTGGAGGATAGTTCCGTCGTTGCCAGGGACGGACCTGGGGTCCGGGGGGGTCCCTGGCCCCTCCTGGATTTTAAAAAAAAAAATTATAAATAATATTTATATATATTACTATTTACTGTCTGCCTTTTGCTTAGTAGCCTGACTTTTGCTTAGTATCCTGACTTTGATGCTTAGTATTTAGTAGAATTTAGTCTTTTGTCGCACCAAATAGAACATTATATGTAATATGAATTAGGTATCAAATTCATATTTCAGTGAATTTTTCCTTTTTAAAAATTTTAGTTAAATATATGGAACCTCCTGTAAAAATGTTCTAGGTCCGTCACTGGTCGTTGCTGTACACCATATCTGCTTCCTTCTCCAAAAAAACAACGGATTTAGCATCTCCGTTAATGGCAGAGACAAAAACGTCATGTAAAGCACCTCTAACCATAACTCTATATATTTTTCTACCAGAGATACCTAGCTGTATGCGTGTGCGTAAATATGCTCTATTAATCAAAGTCTATCTATCTGCGAACACTAATTCATTTATAGATTCATATATAGAGGGTTATATTATGTGGTTGATGGATTTTTATAAGTCATACTGTGTTTAGATAAATTTACTTATACCGTTAGTTAAGAGTTTTCTAAATTAAATTTGAAAAAATAATTATTAAATACAACGATTTCAACACTTTCATTTTAAATTAAATTTTTTTTTTAAAACACAAAGTTAAAAATATAAAGTATTAAAAAAAATCAACGAATAAGTTGATAAGTTAAAATTAAGTAAAATGTCGATCATTTGTAACATTCAACGTAGTACATATCAACTTATAACGAATAAGCGTTGCTAATAAGGCCCTATATATACTGATAAAAATAGTCTTTTTAAGTGGCTTAACTAACAAAAATACTTAAACTAGTGCAACTATCATTTCTAATGACTTATACCTTTGACCCATGTGATTAAAGTTAAACCAATTCCCTTGATTACTTCATGTACTAATTATTAAAACAAATCCTTAATTTATAACGCCCTGCACAGGCTAGCTAGTCTGCTCGATTAAAACACCTAAATATTCTGTTTATTTTAATAATTATTTTAAGTTTTATATTTTTTTAAATCTTAAAGATTACTATACAAAAACCCGTGCGAAGCAGGGCAAAGATAATTTATTAAATTTATTTATTTTTTAATTTATTAAATTTATTGGTATTAAGATTTAAATTATTTTTTATTATAATATTCATAGTAATATTAAAATTTTGACTTTTTTTATTACAGTTATATTATTTTTTTTTTATGTAATTAATAACTGAATTTTACAAATATTTTACTCAATAACAATTTACTAATATAATATTAGAAGAATTAAAATTCTAATAGGATTAAAACGATTCTGTTAATTATGTAAAATTCAATTCTGTAATTATATTTGTGGGATTTTTTAATATTTTTTAAGAAAAGTAAGAAAATAAATTTGGTAAGTTGTAGTTAAAATTAAAATTTTATTATTTTATCATAATAAACATTTAAATAAATTCAGGGTACTTTTAATAAAAATCAACCACTAAAGTACCCTGAATTCTATTAGAAGTATCGAATGACTTATAATAAATTTTAGATTAAAAAATAATATTAAATTACATGTGAAATAGAACTTTAGTTCTACTTGAGATAGAACTTTATGTGAAACCAAAATATATATATATATAACGAAATTTGGTACAAAAGGTACCGGTAAAAAGGAATTTCACATTAACTCCTTATATCAATACTATTATATAATAGACGAAATATTAAAAGTTTGGTTGGTCGGTAAGTTTGGTTGGTCGGTATGGTACGTTGTGATTTTACTTAATTGTCATTAATTAACTGTACTTCGTGTTTTTACTTAATTAACTTTACTTATTTATAAAAATATATTATTAAATAATAATATTATCTATTTATAACCAATTATCTTTTTCACCTAAAATACATTATTTTTTCTATTTTTTCTAACAAATTTCTCTACTTTTTCAAATATATCACGGTTAATTACCTTTTTTAACTAAAACATGTTAGTTTTTCTATTTTTCCTTACTAAAAACCCTCCTTTTCCAAAAATATCACGGACAAACATTTAGTTATTTATTTTTAAACCTATTTTAATATTATAATTATTTTTTAAAAGTTTACCTATTTTAACATGTCTACTTATTTTTCTTAACAAATACAATTACTAAAAATATTAAAATATAAATAATCAAATACCTATTTATAACCAATTACCTTTTCAGCTAAAACACATTATATATTTTTTCTAAAAAAGTCCCTCCTTTTCTAAATATATCACGGGAAATTGCCTTTTACAATTTACTTTTTCTATTTTTCTCACTAAAATCCATTCTTTTTCCAAAAATATCACAGGAAACCCTTTACTTATTTATTTTAAAACGTATTTAAATACTTTTAATTATTAAATTTTAAAACCTCATTTTCCAAAAATATCACGGACATTTACCTTTTTAAACTAAATATATGTTACATTTTTTATTTTTTCTTACTAAAATCCCTCATTTTCAAAAATATAACGGACAAACCCATACTTATTTATTTTAAAATTTATTTTAATGTTTTTAATTAATTAAAAGTGTTTAGCTATTTTAACATGCCTACTTATTTTTTTTACAATTACAATTAATAAAATATTAAAAAATAATAATAAATAACAATTACCAATCCGTGCATCGCACGGGTTTTAAGCTAGTATATAATAAGCGTAAGGGAGATCTTATCCAAAACTTTGGTCGGTCACTGTACTACCAAAAGTATATGATCCGTTGGATTATAAAACTATAAATATTCAAATAGATGAGGACCGTTAGATATAATATTAAAAATTGTATTTGATTAATAATAGGATAGTATTTAAATACTAAAAGGTGTATTTTGATATTTTAAACCAATTATAAATAGGTTTTCTATATTGAATAGAAATCTTTATGTAAAAAATCGTAATTATCTTTTCTCTTTAGTTTATGGATAGTTCCAGTTAGATAATAATTATTAAACCATCATTAAATTAAAGATAATTTTGTTAGCTTCGCGTGGGCTAAAATTGTTAAAATCTGTTGTATACAACTCAAAATAGGGCCCAAACAGTATAGTGATTATCTAAATTTTAATAATTTTTTTTTTAATTTAAACCAATTATAAATAGGTTTTCTATATTGAATATAAATCTTTATGTAAAAAATCGTAATTATCTTTTCTCTTTAGTTTATGGATAGTTCCGGTTAGATAATAATTATTAAACCATCATTAAATTAAAGATAATTTTGTTAGCTTCGCGTGGGGTGTAAAATTGTTAAAATTTGTTGTCTAAAACTCAAGATAGACCCAAACAGTAAAGTGATTATCTAAATTTTAATAATTGTTTTTTATTATTGTAGCACCAATTTAATTTTTTTCCTAATTCTTTTAAATTTATAAATTCTATGTTTATTTCAATAAAATATTAAAATCAATTTAAGAAAAAATTGAAATCGATCTGGTCCGACCACTATACGACCAAATTCATTATTACAGTTAAATCTTAAATAGATCGATGAGAATTGTTAGATCTAATATTAAAAAGTGTATCTGATTAATAATAGAATTATATTTAAATAATAAAAAGTGTATTTTGATAATTTAAAAAAATTCTATGTAAAAATTCTTAAATATATTTTCTCTTTAATTTATGTATAGTTCGAGTTAGATAATAATTGTTAAACCAAATATCAGATAAAAATTTATATCGATTACAATATTAAAAATTATCAATATAATGCTCATCATATAACAATGATACATGTGGACCCTGAGACTTAGGAGAACTCATGTATATGAATAAATTTAAACATTTTTTTTCTGATGGAACATAACAATTTGATTAATCCAAATTATAATTATATTATTTTACATATAACAAACATAAAAGGATAATTTCAAAATATTATTAAAATATTGAGGGTTTCATATTCATAAACAATAATTTTGAACATAATACTTAACCATCATTTATTTTCGGTTTATGGGTAGGTCAACTGGTCAAGTTAGATAATAATTATTAAATCATCATTAAATTAAAGATAATTTCGTTAGTTTCACATGGGTTGTAAAATCGTCAAAATTCAATTTCTAAAACTCAACCCAAATAGTAAAGTGAGTATCTAAATTTTAATAAATATTTTTTTATAATTGTAGCACCAATTTATTTATTTTTCTACTACTTCTTTTAAATATAGAAATTTTATCTTTCTTTCAATAAAGTATTAAAATAAATTAAGAACAAATTCAAATCGATAAAGACTATAATAATATGAGAATAAAATTTTATATAATCATAACATAATTTTTATTCTGTTTAATAATTTTAATGTAATAATATATTTTAAAATTTTATATACACTATAAATAAAACCGAAACATTAAAAGTAAAACCAGTTATTAAGATACTGTATGTACTTATGTACTTGATATCCTTATTATATTAAACTCTTTTATATAATAACATTATAGCGATTTATCCAAAATTTTGATCGTGACAACCAAATTAATAAGCACTATTAGATCTTAACTAGATAAATGAAAATCGTTTGATCAAATATTAAAAAAGTGTATTTTATTTATAATAGGATTATATTTAAATTCTAAAAAGTGTATTTTGATAATTTAAACCAAATATACCAAATATAAATAAGTTTTCTATATTGAATAGAATTCTCCATGTAAACAATTCGTGACTTTCTTTCATGGACAATTCCAGTTAGATAAAAATTGTTAAACCATCTTTTAATTAAAAATAATTTAATTATTTTCATGTGGGGTGTAAAATTGTCAAAATCTGATTTTTAAAACACAGGATAAAGCCCAAATCAGTAAAGTGAGTATTTAAATTCTAATAATGATTATTATGTCATCATTATTTTAACGCTAATTTAATTATTTTTTTCTAACTATTTTAAATTTAGAAATCTATGTTCAAAAATTAAAATCAATCTAAGAAAATCAACAAAGAATATAATAATACGAGGATAAAATTTTATAAAATTGTGCATTTTTTTATCCTATTTTATACGCAAATGGTGATTTTGCGTATAATTTATTATTTAATAATAAATTATACGCAAATGGTGATTTTGTTTTATAAGCACTCATAGATACCTAATTTCATTGTTAGCATGACTATATTCATATTAAAAAAAAACGTATTTTGAAATTGTAGACTCAGCTACAGAACAGACCAAACTTTTTTAACCAATATACATTGTAAATTATTAAATTCGAAACTTTAAAAGTTTGTTAATAAATTAGTATAGTACTTTTCTGAAAAATCGTACTTTACAAAAAATATTATCAAATAACCTATGTCTGAAAGAAAAAAAATGAAAAAAATTCTTTTTTTTCAAAAAAAAACCATTAAATTTTAATATGTTGTTGGTAGATTCAAATATTAGATCATTCTACATGATAATTTTACTGTTATATGTAATGTTTCTCAACAATTTAATTTGAAAGATCCAACGATTATGGATTGAGTGATCAAACAAAGCGACCACACTTATAAGAAAACTTTCATTATTTAGTCTTTAATATAATAACATAGATATTTACGGGATATACTATAAAAAAAATGAATTTTATACAGAATTTTGATCGTCACGGTGTACTACTTTAAAAGAAGAACTATTACAAAAAAAAATATTTTAATTGATAATTTATTTTCTCAAAAGTTCAAAGTTCCCGCATCATTAACATATTACAAAAAAGAGTATATTATATTTTAGCAATAAATATTTAAAAAAAATTAAAAATTAAAAAAATTATAAATATTAAGAAAAATTAATGATGTTATCCTGGTAGTTTGATCCTAAATACCGCATAAACATTCTCAACAGTTAGATCCAATACTTTTAAAAATAGATGATCAAGATTATATCATATAAAAAGAAATTATTATCTAAAAATGATATAAGTTAAAAGATATTATATTAGGATTGGATTTTCCAAAAAGTTAAAACATAAAAATAGTTGTAATTAAATAAGGAAACCCATTTATAACCAAAATAATAAAAATCGTTTAATCTTAAATAGATAGGCGAAAACCGTTAGATTTAATATTAAAACCTGTATTTGGTTAATAAAGGTTATTCTAATAATCTAAACTACATATAAGTTAAGTAGATTTTCTAAATCGAATAGAATTCTCAACATTAAATTTCGTCACTTTATTCTCTTTTTAGTTTTAGAATAGTTTTTAATTGAAAAAAAACTATTAAACCACAACTAAATTAAAAATTATTTTGTAAATTTCATTTGAACCGTAAAATTGGCCAAATCTAACTTTTATAACTCAATATAAACAAATATTAAATTGAGCGTGTAAAATGTAATAAATATCAAATTTTTAACTATAATTTTTTTTGGCTAAATCTTTTTTAACAATAATTTAATCATGTAAACTAATAACTTTTAAATACTAAAATATTCATAAATAAATATAATTATAAATATTAAAAAAACAATTGTGTGTTGCATCGTAATAAAAATATAATTATAAATAAAATTTAAATAACCGTGCATCATACGGGCTAGATTTAAAAATAAATAAGTAAGGGTTTGCCCGTGATATTTTTGGAAAATGAGGGGTTTTAGTAAGGAAAAATATAAAAAGTAACATATTTTTGTTAAAAAAGATAATCGCCCGTGTTTTTTTTTGAAAAAGAGAGGATTTTGTTAGAAAAAAAATATAAAAAGGTAATGTATTTTAGCTGAAAAAGTAATTGCTTATAAATAATGTTATTATTTAATGATAGTTTTTAAATAAATAAGTAAGGGTAATTAAGTAAAATCACTAAGTACCGACTGTCCGTCCGTCCGCCCGATTACCAAATTTTAATGAAGTTTTTGTAGTCTGGTCACTCCATTCATAGCCGTTGGATATTTTTGATCAAATCATTGAGAACCGTTAGATAAAATAATAAAATTAGTATATAGAATATCTTTTATATTTTTCCTAACTAAAACATCTTATTTTCCAAAAATATCACAGACAGTTTCATTTAATAAAATAACATAATAAGGTTATAATTGCTAATAAATAACTCATTACCATTTTTAGCCAAAGTGTATATTCTTTTTTATATTTTCTAACTAAAATTTCTACTTTTCTATTTTTCCTAAATAAAACTTCCAATTTTCCGTAAATATCACGAATAGTTCTATTTAATAAAATAAAATAATAATATTATAATTATTAATTACTAACCGATTAGTTTTTTTTTCCAAAACATATTTTTTTTTTATCTTTTCTAACTAATATTTCTCTTAACTAAAACCTCAAAAATATCACGGGCTATTCCATTTAGTAGCATAAAATACTAATATTATGAATATATCTATCTATCTATACTATATTATCAAAGACGAAATATTGAAAATTTTGGTATCTGTTTTTTTGTACCTATTTTTTTATACGATATTTGCCTTATTTAATCTATACTATTATATTAAAGACGAAATATTGAAAATTTTGTAGTATGGTCGTCCTTAAAGTTTTTGTAGTCTGGTCACTTCATTCATATCCGTTAGATATTTGTGATCAAATCGATGAGAACCGTTAGATAAAATATTAAAATTATTATATATAATATCTTTTCTATTTTTTCTAACTAAAAAATCTCATTTTCCAAAAATTTCGCAAACAGTTTCATTTAATAAAATAACATAATAAGGTTATAATTGCTAATAACTAACCCATTACCATTTTTAGCCAAAGTGTATATTCTTTTTTATATTTTCTAACTAAAATTTCTAATTTTCTATTTTTCCTAAATAAAACCTCTTATTTTCCAAAAATATCACGAACAGTTCTATTTAATAAAATAAAATAATATTATTATAATTATAAATGACTAACCGATTAGTTTTTTTTTTCAAAACGTATATTCTTTTTTATATTTTCTAACTAATATTTCTCCTAACTAAAACCTCAAAAATATCACGGGTTATTCCATTTAGTAGCATAAAATACTAATATTAAAATTATTATATAGAATACCTTTTCTATTTTTTCTAACTAAAAAATCTCATTTTCCAAAAATTTCGCAAACAGTTTCATTTAATAAAATAACATAATAAGGTTATACTCCCTCTGTCCCCCTCAATTCTTTACATTGGGGGACGGCACGGAGCTTAAGAAAAAGTGTAAATTAATAGGAAAAAAATAAGAAAAATGAGTAAAATGGTGGGACCGATCAATATTTAATGTATAAAGTGGGTATAAAGTAGGTATAGTGGAAGAAAGTAGTGGATGAGATTGGATTTTATATTATAAAATATTACTATTTTTGGTATGTAAAGAAATGAGAGGGACGTACCAAAAAGGAAAGTGTAAAGAAATGAGAGGGACAGAGGGAGTAATTGCTAATAACTAACTCATTACCATTTTTAGCCAAAGTGTATTCTTTTTTATATTTTCTAACTAAAATTTCTACTTTTCTATTTTTCCTAAATAAAACCTTTCATTTTCCAAAAATATCACAAACAGTTCTATTTAATAAAATAAAATAATAATATTATAATTATAAATGACTAACTGATTAGTTTTTTTTTCCAAAACGTATATTCTTTTTTATATTTTCTAACTAATATTTCTCCTAACTAAAATCTCAAAAATATCACGGGTTATTCCATTTAGTAGCATAAAATACTAATATTAAAATTATTATATATAATATATTTTCTATTTTTTCTAACTAAAAAATCTCATTTTCCAAAAATTTCGCAAACAGTTTCATTTAATAAAATAACATAATAAGGTTATACTCCCTCTGTCCCCCTCAATTCTTTACATTGGGGGGGACGGCACGGAGCTTAAGAAAAAGTGTAAATTAATAGGAAAAAAATAAGAAAAATGATTAAAATGGTAGGACCAATCAATATTTAATGTATAAAGTGGGTATAAAGTAGGTATAGTGGAAGAAAGTAGTGGATGAGATTGGATTTTATATGATAAAATATTACTATTTTTGGTATGTAAAGAAATGAGAGGGACGTACCAAAAAGGAAAGTGTAAAGAAATGAGAGGGACAGAGGGAGTAATTGCTAATAACTAACCCATTACCATTTTTAGCCAAAGTGTATTCTTTTTTATATTCTCTAACTAAAATTTCTACTTTTCTATTTTTCCTAAATAAAACCTTTCATTTTCCAAAAATATCACAAACAGTTCTATTTAATAAAATAAAATAATAATATTATAATTATAAATGACTAACTGATTAGTTTTTTAATTTCCAAAACGTATATTATTTTTTATATTTTCTAACTAATATTTCTCCTAACTAAAACCTCAAAAATATCACGGGCTATTCCATTTAGTAGCATAAAATACTAATATTATAAATCTATCTATCTATCTATACTATATTATTAAAGACGAAACATTGAAAGTTTTGGTATCTATTTTTTGGTACCTATTTTTTTGATACGATACTTGCCTTATTTAATTATTATAAAAATTTTATAATCACTAACCCTTTAAGTTAAAATACTTTACCATTTGTTTCTAAAAAAATCACGGGCAATTTCCTTTTCAGCTAAAACATGTTAATTTTTCTATTTCCCTTACTAAAATCCCTCATTTCTCAAATATATCACGATCAAACCCTTACTTATTTATTTTAATACTTTTAATTAGAAATTACATTTCCCCTCTTTTTCTAGAAAAAATCACGGGCAATTACCTTTTTCAGCTAAAACATGTTATATTTTCTATTTTCCTTACTAAAATCCCTCATTTTTTAAATATATCACGGGCAAACCCTTACTTATTTACTTTAAAATATATTTTAATAATTTTAATTGACAATTACATTTTTCAACTAAAACATGTCACATTTTCTATTTTTCTTACTAAAACCCCTCTTTTTTTTCAAAAATATCACGGGCAAATTGTTACCTTTATATTTTAAAATTCTACGAAAACATGTTACTTTCTATTTTTCTTACTAAAACCCATCTTTTTCCAAAATATCACGGGCAAACCGTTACTTATTTATTTTCAAATCTATTTTAATACTTTTAATTATTTTAAAATGTTTAACACACACCTACTTATTTTTTTTAATAAATGCAATTAATAAAATATAAAATATAAATAATAAAATTAACAATTATTAAAAATAATCTGTGTATCGCACGGGTTTTAAGCTATATTATTAAAGATGAAACATTAAAAGTTTGGTAGTTGGGCGGACGGACGGACGGTCGGTACTTAGTGATTTTACTTAATTACCCTTACTTATTTTTTTTTAAAAACTATCACTAAATAATAACATTTTTTATAACCAATTTCCTTTTCAGCTAAAATACATTACCTTTTTTATATTTTTTTCTAACAAAATCCTCTCTTTTTTCTAAAAAAAAACACTGGCGATTATCCTTTTTAACAAAAACATGTTACTCTTTCTATTTTTCCTTACTAAAACCCTTACTTATTTATTTTAAAATCTATTTTAATACTTTTAATTATGAGCACTTTTTCAGCTGAAACGTGTTACTTTTTCTATTTTTTTCATTTTCTAAAGAAATTATTATTAAATAATAACATTTTTATAACCAACTACCTTTTCAGCAGCTAAAATACATTACCTTTTCTATTTTTTCTAACAAAATCCTCTCTTTTTCTAAAAACAATCACGGGCAATTACCCTTTTCAACTAAAACATGTTACTCTTTCTATTTTTCCTTAATAAAACCCCTCATTTTCCAAAAATATCTTGGGCAAATCTTTACTTATTTATTCTGAAACCTATTTAAATATTTTTAATTACAGACAACCTTTTCAGCTAAAACATATTATTTTTTCTATTTTTCTTTACCAAAACCCCTCTTTTTCTAAAAATATCACGGGTAAACAGTTATTAATTTATTTTAAAATCTATTTTAATACTTTTAATTATTTAAAAAAGTTTAACACGCCTACTTATTTTTTTTAGCAAATGCAAATTAATAGAATATTAAAACATAAATAATAAAAATAATAATTATTAATAACAATCTGTGCATCGCACAGATTTTAATCTAATCAATACTATTATATAATAGACGAAACATTGAAAGTTTGGTCGGTCGGTATAGTACGTTGTGATTTTACCTAATTGCCCTTAACTGTATTTCGTGTTTTTACTTAATTAACCTTACTTATTTATAGAAATATATTATTAAATAATAATATTACCTATTTATAACTAATTATCTTTTTTTCCCTAAAATACATTATTTTCTCTAACATATTTCCCTACTTTTACTTTAATTATTAAATTTTAAAATCTCATTTTCCAAAAATATCACGGCCATTTTTCTTTTTTAAACTAAATATATATATTACATTTTTTATCCTTCATTACTAAAACCCTCATTTTTCAAAAATATAACGGGCAAACCCTTACTTATTTATTTTAAAATCTATGTTAATGTTTTTAATTAATTAAAAGTGTTTAGCTATTTTAACATGCAAACTTATTTTTTTAAACAAATACAATTAATAAAATATTAAAAAAATAATAAAAAAATAACAATTATCAATCTGTGCATCGCACGGGTTTTAAGCTAGTATTATATAATAGACGAAACATTAAAAGTTTGGTTGGTCGGTATGGTACGTTCTGGTTTTACTTAATTGCCCTTAATTAATTGTACTTCGTGTTTTTACTTAATTAACCTTACTTATTTATAGAAATATATTATTAACTAATAATATTATCTATTTATAATCAATTACCTTTTTCACCTAAAATACATTATTTTTTCTAACAAATTCCCCTACCTTTTCAAATATATCACGGGCAATTAACTTTTTTAACTAAAACATGTTAGTTTTTCTATTTTTCCTTACTAAAACCCCTCCATTTCCAAAAATATCACGGACAAACATTTAGTTATTTATTTTGAAACCTATTTTAATATTATAATTATTTTTTAAAAGTTTACCTATTTTAACATGTCTACTTATTTTTCTTAACAAATGCAATTACTAAAAATATTAAAATATAAATAATCAAATACCTATTTACAACCAATTAGCTTTTCAGCTAAAACACATTATATATTTTTTCTAACAAAGTCTCTCATTTTCTAAATATATCACGGGAAATTGCATTTTAAAATTTACTTTTTCTATTTTTCTCACTAAAATTCATTCTTTTTCCAAAAATATCACAGGAAACTCTTTACTTATTTATTTTAAAACGTATTTAAATACTTTTAATTATTAAATTTTAAAACCTCATTTTCCAAAAATATCACGGGCATTTAACTTTTAAAACTAAATATATGTTACATTTTTTATTTTTTTCTTACTAAAACCTCTCATTTCCAAAAATATAACGGGCACACCCATACTGATTTATTTTAAAATCTGTTTTGATGTTTTTGATTAATTAAAAGTGTTTAGTTGTTTTAACATGTCTAATTATTTTTTGCACAATTACAATTAATAAAATATTAAAACAAATAATGAACAATCCGTGCATCGCACGGGTTTAAGCTAGTATTAATAAAGGTTATAGTTCACGATAAAGTAACTCTTACTTTTTAATTTACTTTTAGAAAAATATTTACGTAACTAATTGAAATAATTTTTATTCATAAACATTCATTTCCTCAAATTGATGAAATTTTTAAGTATTTACTATAAATTATGTTAAAATTTCTATTGCATACTAAAGCTACATATCATCTTTTAAAAACAGATACGCTAAATTTGTTTGGTATAAAACAAAACAACATAACTTTAAAAATTTCTACTTTTTAAAGTTGATGATTACATTATTATTTTAGAAAAAATATTTTTTTTTTTAAAAGTTGATTTAGAAATGCATCCACAATTTATGACTGGAATCGTATGAATGTGAAACCCAAAATTCTCTGCTGCAGGTACATCATTGTCATCTAACCATTTCCTTAATTTCTCCAAGTTAATTGCTTTCATATTATACACTCCAGCCTACAAACGTAATACCTGCGTAGTGCTGGATTTCACAGGTGACCATAATTTTATATGAATTAAATCCAACATTTTAACTAACTGGGATTTCCATATTAAAAACAAAAGTAACTAGGATTTGGACAGGTACCTACCTAAGAGCATCTCCAATGGTGGAGAACCCTTAGCTAAAATCATAGGTGGATTGCCATAAATAAAAAATTTAGATAATGTGTAAAAAAAAATCCGCTCCAATGGGATAAAACTGTTAGCTAAAATTTTAGCCAACCTCTCCATGTTGGCTATTTTTGTCGAACCCCTATGGACCTGTAGTAAAACTCCACATCAATTATTACCATATTCAAATCATATATTCTATTTTTAATAACTTGAAATAATAATAACATTCTATTTTTAAAATATAGTCAACTAGTATAGCCAACTCCATTGGAACACAATATCTTACAGGTTCAGCAAATTTTACATAATCAACATTTTATATTATTTTAGCTAACGATTTTAGCCAACACCGTTGGAGATGCTCTAATATATATAGCTAAATATGAAATGTTCATTTTTTATTTTAATATATATGTATTTTGAAATGCTTTGATCGAATAGTTAAAAATAATAATTTTTAAATTTTTTTTTTGTGAATAAAAATTTAAATATTAAATTTTTAGTAAAGAAATAAATTTTTGAAAAATAAATAATATAATTATTCGGTCAACGTATTTTAAATACGTACTAGAAATCAAGAGTGAACAAATATTTTTAAACAAAGAAAATATTAGAAAAGTTGTCGCATCTTGAATTCCCCAAAAAGAAAGAGAAAGTATTGCATAATGGAATTCCCCCCCTTTCCCTTCCAAAAGATGTAGAAAGAGATGGCCAATAGCTGCAGAGAGTATTAAATTTCTTGTAAATTGATAGTTTTATTATCGAATTTTGGTTACTGCTAGCAATCCTACCTCCGCAAGGCAGGTGACTTCTTATTTGATGTCCAATTAATTGATACTCTCCTAATTTCCATATAGTAATCTGATTTTGGGGGTCAAATTGACCTGATTTTAATCATAAATTATAAATAATATATTTATAATTTGCAAAAACTTAAATATACATTTCAAAGAAAATTATATATACCTTCTAATGACATAAGTTTTTCAACTTTTTAAATTATATAATACTAAACAATAATCCATGCGAAACACGGATCTAGTTAATTTATTTAAAATTTTAAATTATTTATATAATATAAATAAGGTATTAAGGTTATAATAAAAAAAAATAGAATTACAATACAAATTTTAGATGGTCAAGAATATAAATAGTTATTTAGTTTGTTTATAATAATATAATATTATTTACCCACTTCTCATAGTGCAAATTCTGTGTGTATTGATGAGAAGCTAAATATGAATTACTGCATTCAAGCTGCATTAAATAAATATTTGATAAATTAATAATATTACTAAATGCATGCAGTGTTCTAAAAACCGGCGATTAATCGGGATTAATCGTTGATTAATCGCTAGACGGAGGGTCACCGAACTGATTAAGAGAAAATCGGTCAATTAATCGTTTTTTCATAAAAACGGTCAAAAATCGGCTGAATCGGTCAAAAATCGGATTAATCGGTCAAAAATCGGGCTAATTATTAAAAAATAGTTAAAATTAAAAAATAAATAAAAAATTTAAAGGGTAGAAACTTGATTAAACAATAGAAAATACATTATTTTTGTACATATAATTATAATTTTAGATGTCTAAATCGTAAATTCTCTTAAGTTTTCTTCTTAAATTGATCTCTAATTGAAAAGTTAAATCTTCAAAATTTTATTTATTACAATTATATAACATTTTTAACATATTTGCATAAATATATGATAATAACATATGTTTAGTTGAAATAACGAAACAATTTTATAATTGTATATAAAAAATATTATTAAATTTATTCCGATTAATCCCCGATTACCCGATTAATCCCTGGACGGTGCCTTCACCGATTAACTCCGATTCCCGCTTTTTACAACACTGAATGCATGAGATAATAAATTTTGAAAAAGTTCTTAAGGCCCACTAAAAATATAAAATAATAATTCATTAAATATAATAATTTTTTATACATTGCACATAATTCTTGGATACTCTTTAGTTAATTTTGTTAAATTACATTTTAAATTATATCTTAACAATTAACTGCTTTCTCTCTTCATAAAAATCCAATATAATTTCATCTCTAATATTTTGAGAGGGCATAAAGCTGATATGTGTGCACACTCTTATTTTTCCTGTCCAGCTTATACTATGCTATATATAGGGGTGTTCACGGTTGGTTTGGTCCGGATATAATATTGAATTCCAAAAAATATGTAATACATTAATTTAGCTTAAAACTACAACATATTAACAGCCAACTCAATAATATATTTATAAAGTAATTAAATTTTTTTATTATATATGTATGTATATATATTATATAGACTAAATTGTAGTATGGTGGCTTGAACTAAAATTTTTTTGCAGAAAAATGGCCGATGTGTTCGATGTAACACTTTAATAGCCAAACAAAAAATTTTAAAGCAGAAAAAGAGCTCCGCCTAAAAACGTGGTAACGTCGTTGACGGCGTTAGAAAATATCTAATAGATACGAGGGTAAATATGTATTTGTACAATTGATGAGTAAACATATACACACATTTCCCTCCAATTCCATTAGTGACTATACATTTCCTCTTCCCGATCACTTCTCAGCGGCTAACCCTAAAACTATAAACCCTAATTCCGATCTAGAAGCAAGAAGATGCCATGGTTTCTGAGGCCCAAATAAGATGCTACGATTTATAAACCGAAAGAATGCCCCGATTATCGAGGTAAGTTTGACATCTATTGTATTTGGCCATGCAAAAAATAGGGTTTGTTTATAGACTAAATTTGGGGGTTTTGTGTTGTATGTACTTGAGTAATCTGATCTTGTCTAAATTTGTTTGCTTTATACCTTAAATTCTGTACTGTTACGATATTAAGAGGTTCTATAATTAGGGTTTATTGTGTACTCTTATTATTGTTTTGTGATGTTTATAGTTACCTTTGTATTATTTGAACAGATAATGAATACTTCTCTGTGAAAATATTTCACGGGGGAGCAATGCTTGAAAATCCTAAAAGATATGTAGATGGTAGTATAGATTATGTTGATTTGTGCAATGTAGATGAAATAAGTTTACTGGAGATATATGCCATGGTTAAAGAATGTGGACACACTGGTCAAGTATGGTATAAGTTTGTTGGTACTGATATGGAGAGGGGATTGGCTGAATTGGAGAGTGATGATGAATTAATGTTAATGTGCTCACTACTCATGAATTCACCTAATAGACTTGTAGAACTATATGTTATTAGCATCCCTGCTTTAAGCCAACAAAAGGACAATGTAGATGAAGTTCAGGGGTCTGTAGGTGAGGGACTTGTGAGGAACAAATCATACAGGCCATATGAGTTTGAATTTCCTGATTCTACACAGGATGAAATTGAACAACAACAACAGTTTAATGACTTATTTGGTTTAGATAAAGAATTTTATGAGTATGGTGATCATATGGAAGAAGCTACTGATGGGGAAGGAGAGGGATTTGAGGAAGGGGAAGTTGAGGAATGTGAGGGAAGTGATGATAGTGATGATGAGTCATTCCACTCTGATGACTCCAACAAGGATGACAGTGATGATGATTTGATTTTTGATAGGACTGTAGACCATTCAGTTTTTGATAACCCTGGTGATGAGGAGATGAATGATGGAGGTGAGAGTGATTGCTCTAGCGTATATCTTGACAGTAATGAGGAGAGGCTAGCTGTTAATTCAAGTGATGAGGAAGAGACAATTTTTCCAGTTTTTAATGAAGAATGTGATATGGAGAAACCTGTTTTTGAGTTGGGAATGTGTTTTAAAAGTTCTACTATTTTCAGAAAGGCAGTGAAGAAGCATGCCATTATTGAATGAAGAATTGTTATGATTGGCTTATGGCTAAACCTAAGGAGCAGTGGTCAAGGTCTGGATTTAGAGAAAACTGTTGCAGTGATATGTTCGTAAACAATCAGTGTGAAGTTTTTAACAATAGCATCAAAAAATTTAGAGCCCTTCTGATTATTACCATGTTTAGAGAAATTCACAATGCTGTCATGAAAAGAATACAACAGAGAAGGGATAAAATGCTATCAAAAGACATCATTATTTGTCCAAGTGCACAGAAAAAATTGAACAAGTAAGTCCTATATAACTTGGTTTATCTTGCTTAGGTCTATAAATTGGTATGAAAACCCTATAACTTGTTTTTTCATGGTTAGGGCATTGTTTTGGGCTGCCAATTGTGTAGTAACATGGTCAGGTGGGACCTCATATAGTGTTACTTGCACTGATGGAGGGCATGAGCTTGTTGTAAATTTACATAAAAAAACATGCACATACAGGAAGTGGGAACTCACTGGTCTACCCTGTTATCATGCATGTGCATGTATTGCAGTGAAAAATGAGCCTTGGGAAATTCATGTCAACAAATGCTACAAGAAAGATATGTATATTAAGGTAAAAATGCTTAACATTTAATGCATGTTAAATGTGTTTTTTTATTGCAATTACTGATTTCGTACAATTTTAATACAGATTTATAGTCACACGTTGCAACCTGTGTTTGGTCCTGAATACTGGGATGACACACCTGAACCGGAACCCCTAGCTCCAGTTGTAAAGGTTCCAACAGGAAGACCAAAAAAGAAAAGGTCTAAGAAAAATTACATCCCAAGAGATCCTACAAAATTGTCCAAAGAGGGTACTGTAATGAGGTGCCGTTATTGCAAGTCTTCTACACATAACTTAAGAACATGTGAGAAGAAGGTACATGTATTACTTTTTTACTTAATATGTCTTCTATACATATTTATAGCTCTTACGTTTATCATGTTTATTCATTGTAGAAAATTGATACGGAGAAGACAGCTACTGCTGATGGATCTCAGCCAGTTCAAACAACAGGCAAAGCAAAAAACACATGTAAAAAATGTGGTGAGAAGGGTCATAATTCAAGAACTTGTGGAAAGGTAAAATGCCATGTTGTGCGAATACATGTACACATGTAAAAAATGTGGTGAGAAGGGTCATAATTCAAGAATTTGATGTTCATGCATTTAATATTGTAGAAAAATGCTGCAAATGTTGGTGAACAAGGGGCAGGTGCAACACTTAATGATGATCTAAATGCACAAGGGGCAGGTGCAACCAGTAATGAAGCTCCAAATGCACATCCTACTGAAGGCTCAGCTGCAACATCTGATCGAGCTCCAAATGCACACCCTATTGGAGCCTCAGATACATCACCTTGTCAAGGTCCTAGTCAAAGTTCAAGTCAGGTCATACAAGGAAAATCACCCATGAAAACCAAGCATGGAGCTAGGAAAAGAGTGCCTCCAGTAAAGAAGACAGCAAGGGATGTTGGTAGTCAGCAAAGTGAAAGGGTTGAGGCTGAGAACAACCAGTGGAAGGGGCAACCTATCACCAGTTTGAGACAATTGCAGGCATTCAGAAATGCCAAGAAAGCAAATAAGAATTAAGTTCTTGTTTATGTGACCACTAAACTTGTTACATACCAGAACTTTTGAATGGTGTCATCTTTTGTAATTTCTATGGTTATCTTTTGGTTGGTTTATGTATGATCGAAACTATCAGTACACTATGATGGTATCTTTTGGTTGGTTTATGTATGATGAAAACTATCAATACACTATGCTTTGATTTACTTAACATTTGGTCTTACTGTGTTTTTCTTATTTTGTTCGTGTTGTTCTTATCTCAAACAATACCAAAAACATAAAACTGAGCTACATTCATTCATCCAATAAGACTCATACATTCATTCATTCATTTCCAACTGAGCTAACTAGATCCATTTCAACTAAGCTTAAACATCTGATGTAATTTCATTCTACATTTCCATCTTCCTTCCCCATAGTGCAGAACCAACCATGAAAAACATACAACAACAACACGGCAAAGTATTTCCACATCCAAACTTCATTCTTCAACTGTTTCACTTGTTCATTGTACTCCTTTCTAGCATTCACCAACTCCATGATATGGTCATCATCTTTCTTTCCTATGCGCCTTTTTATACGATTAATCACACCTTTGCTTCGATCATCAAACTCTGCTTCGGCCCATCGAAAGAAGTTGCAGTTGCCATTAGCACAAGTTAGAAATCTCCGCCCCGGGTTAGCATCAGTCCACGATGTCTTCTCCACTGCCCAGTTCCTTCAGAAGCATTGTTGGCTCATATTTCGCGTAATTGAAAGAAGAGATGGAGAGAAGAAGAGATGGAGAGATTTAAGTGTTTGTTAATTTCTAGGCTAGAATGAATTGGGGGTAAAGACATACATACATATATACACAAAATAGATCCGTTGAAATGCTCGAACTGACCAAAATACCCTTACTGACGTTAACGGCGTCTACCGAAAACAGGCGGAGCCCTTTTTCTGCTTTAAAATTTTTTGTTTGGCTATTAAAGTGTTACATCGAACACATCGGCCATTTTTCTGCAAAAAAATTTTAGTTCAAGCCACCATACTGCAATTTAGTCTATTATATATTGTAGTCTTAATTTATAATTATGTACTAGAATTTTTTACATATTAGTGTATAAACGGTCCGGTTTGATTTAACCGGCTTTAATATATCAGAAACCACAACCAAACCATATATGTGTACACGGTTCGGTTAACCGAACCATTAGAAATGATTTTTACGATTTTGATTTTTGTTAGTTCGGATTGTTATGATCAGGTCGAATTCACGATTTGATTAATTTTTTGAACACCCCTGACTATATATATCTGATGTTTATGCGGAGGGAAGTTGCTATATTTTGTGATTTCTACCATGTATTACATGCCGAAGTATGTTATAACTGAACTGACTTGGAGTTGGAGGTACTGGCTTTCATAATTTCAATATTTATATGTTTAGATATGATTCTGTTTCGTATTTTATTAACAGACTAGTCGACTAAGCCGCGCTTCGCAACGGCCCTATAATTTTTTTGTAAAATTTTAAACATTAACTATTTAAAGAAAAAAGAATATATATATATATATATATATATATATATATATTTTGAGCCGACGCCCGTTGCATAAATACATATAAATAAAAAATACTGAAAATATATGCAATAATAAAATTTAAGTATTAACCACCGCTTCAAACTTCAACTATTAGTATCATAACAAAAATTACAAATTTATTAAATACCCCTAAACTTTATTTGTCGATTTTGTCTCCTACTTTCTTGAGCCAACGCCCATTGCACTGAATACAATAGAAACTATAAAAAAATACTAAAATTAAGCAATAATTAAATTAAGTATTAACCACGGCTTCAAAGTTCAACTATTTGTATTATCACAAAATTATAATTTCTTAAATATTCTTGAACGTTATAAAAAAAACTTTTGAGTGCGTACATTTGCATCATTATAATATAAAAGGTTCTTCATGTAAACATAATTGATTTTTATATAATCATGTCCTTCCCTGATTTTGAATGTAAATAAGAGATTTCAATTTTATTTCAGTTTTAATTGAATTATGAACATGATTGACTTATATATATATATATATATATATATATATATATATTTTACTATGAATATGAATGTAAATAAAGGAATTGATTTTTCTAAACATGATTAATTAAAAAAAATATTAGATAATGGTATTGAGTAACTCTAATTAATTTCCAAAATCACAAAAAGAAAATATGAAAAACTATATACAAAGATAACATTTAATATAATTATTATTAGATATAGAAATCAATTAAAAAAATAGAAAAAATTATGTACACTTATGTTTGAATCCTTACACTTTAGCCTATATAATAGGTTCCAACTTGTTCTAAGCATATACCTAACATATTCATAAACCTAAATACTATTGTTAACCTAAAAAATTGATTAACAATAGTTTTTATATGTTGTGTGCTTTGCTGCTAATATGCACATATATAACCTATAACCTGCAAAACCTCAACTTACCAGAAAGAAGTCGGTAAATTAAAATATATCATCAATACGCAATGTTATTAATGCACACCAATTATCATAAAATCTTCAAATTTCTCTGAAAACTAATCAATATGTCATGTTTTTATAGGCAATTTAAGATATAATAAAGATTAAATTCTAAATAGGATAATAATATAAATATTAAATCCTAAATAGGATTATAATATAACATTATAATAAATTTTAAATTTTAAAAAAATGATTTTTATATATTTATTGTCTTTCATGTAAATTCCAGTCTAAGTAAAATAATTTAATTTTATTGAATTAAAATAGTGAAACTCTAGAAAAATAGATTAAAACTTAATTAGGATCTAAGTTGGTTGAGAAAAAAAGGTAATAGTTGTTTAATTAAATTTTAAATAGGATTGACTTTTATATATTTATTGGCTTTCCTAAAAATTTGAGTGTAATTAAGGAATGTCTTTCGTAAAAATTTGAATACAAATAAGAAAATTTAATTTTATAGAATTAAAGTCGAGGAGCTCTAGAAAAATAGATAAATATTTTTCGGACGATTTGGGGGTTTTCCTTTATATATATAAAGATATTGATGGACTTGTTGAGTAAGTTTCGAAGAATATTAAAATAATATACTTAGTTTCCTCCATTTGAAGATTTTTTTTTTTATAGTCAAGCAAACCATTTTTAATATAACATAACATATTTAACTTTCTTCCTTGAAAGATAGTATTAAAGAAAGAGATAATTATCAAAATCATCACTCATTTGGTTCAAATGTATCAAATTAGTCACTCATTTCAAAAATGAATCTATTAGGTAACTAATTGGAAAACTATATTTATAGAAGTATAGATTGAAGTGATTTGAGAGGCGCCACATCACCGTCCTCGTCTTCTCCTTTTTATAAGTATATTTGATTGGATCAATAAAGAGCGTTTATGAGAATATTAACATACTCTATTTAGTTTCCTTCGTTAGAAAATTGTAAAAAAGAAATTGAGAATTTATCTAATATTATAAATGCAAGAATATTAAAATTGTATATTTACTTTCCTCCATTAGTAAAAATTTAAAAGGCAATTAAGATATTTTCTAATAAAATAATTTAGGAGACTATTAAAATTGTAAATTTAGTTTCATCCAGTAGTAAATATTTTAAAGGCAAGAATATTAGAATTGTATATTTAGTTTCCTCCATTAATAAAGATCTTGAAGGCAAGAATATTATAATTGTAGATTTAGTTTCCTCCGTTAGTAAAGATTTTAAAGTCAATTGTGATATTTTCGAATCTTTACCATTAATTATTCAAACCAGAATCTTCGTGATCGTAGCATGGATCAAATTTTCCTGTCATACAACATATCTTAGAAAAGTTAATAACATCATACAATTTGACAAACTAATAAGTTATAAGTATATTGATTTATAAACATTTTCATCGATCAAAATCATGTCAAGACTGATCAGTTCTTCAGTATTTGGACTGACAGGTTCCCACATTCTACACACTCGTACTCTTATCATCCAGGTATAGTTGTTGTCGTTCAAAGCATCCAACATGGTGTAGGCCATAGTTGTATTGATTGTAAATATGGTTGTAAAAATTTGAAGCTATGTAAAAAAGTTTCGGTGTAGATTTTTTGTTATAAATGACCTTTAATTTATAGGTGTTTGTAAGGTGAATAACATGGAAATCCATTATGTTTAAAAGTCAAGAAGTATTATAAAAGAAAAGTTCTATAAAGTTTGAAAATAATAAAAGAAAGTTCTATCAAGTTTGAAAATAATAAAAGAAAGTTTTATCAAGTTTGAAAATAATAAAAGAAAGTTCTACCAAGATTGAAAATAATAAAAGAGAAAATTACAATTATTAACATAAGATCCTAAAAATTCAAAAATAATAAGAAAGTTGTAATTTTCTAAATCAAAGAAAGTTCTATCAAGTTTGAAAATAATAAAAGAAAGCTCTATTAAGATTGAAAATAATAAAAAAGAAAATTACAATTATTAACATAAGAGTCTACAAATTCAAAAATAATAATGAAGTAATTTTCTAAATAAAAGAAAGTTCTATCAATTCCTACAAATTCGAAAATAATAAGGAAGTTGTAATTTTCTAAATCAAAGAAAGTTCTATCAAGTTTGAAAATAATAAAAGAAAGTTCTATCAAGCCTACAAATTCAAAAATAATAAGGAAGTTATAATTTTCGAAATCAAAGAAAGTTCTATCAAGTTTGAAAATAATAAAAGAAAGTTCTATCAAGCCTATAAATTCGAAAATAATAAGAAAGTTTTAATTTTCTAAATCAAAAAAAGTTCTATCAAGTCCTGCAAATTCGAAAATAATAAGGAAGTTGTAATTTTCTAAATCAAAGAAATTTTCTAAATCAAAGAAAGTTCTATCAAGTCCTACAAATTCGAAAATAATAAGGAAGTTGTAATTTTCTAAATCAAAGAAAGTTCTATCAACTTTGAAAATAATAAAAGAAAGTCATGTTGTAGTAAATATAAATAATAAATAATAAAAATACATAATAATAAAAATTTAAGTACTAACCACCGCTTCAAACTTCAACCATTTTTATTACCACAAAAATTACAATTTTTTTAAATACTATAAACCTTATATGTCGATTTGTATCATATTTTTTTGATCTGACGCCCATTATACTAAATGCATATAAATTAAAATACTAAAAATAAGCAATAATATCAATTTAAGTATTAACCACCGCTTCAAAATATAATGATTCATATTATCACAAAAATTACAAATTTCTTAAATATACCTAAATATTTTTTAAAAAATTATTATGTACATGTGCATCATTATAATATAAAAAGGTTCATTATGGAAACATAATTGATTTTTATATATTTTCTTATGAATTTGAACGTAAATAAGACAATTGAATTTTATTTTAGCTAAGAAAATAATAATTATTTGTTTAATTGAATTACAAACAATTGAATTTTATATATTTATTGTTTTTATTATGAATTTGGTAAATAAAGAAATTCAGTTCTCTAAATATGATTAATTAAGAAACAAATATATAAATTTGTAAATCTATCATGTCTCTCATAAAAAATATATGAGATAATAGTATTTAATATAACTCTAATTAATCCCCAAAATCACAAAAAAATAATATCAAAAACTATATACAAAAATAACATTCTATATAATTATTATTAGCTATAGAAAATCAACTATAAAAAATTAGCAAAAATTGTATATACGTATGTAATGTTAATCGTAATCTTGTTTGAATTTATTCACTCTTTTTCTCTGTGATACTAATAGAGGTATAGTCGTCTATCTTGTGATACTAATAGGTATAGTCGTCTATCTGTGTTCCAACTTCCAACTTGTACCCTTATCAAACTCAAAAATACTACTATGCATATAACCTGCAAAAAAACCCGAGTTACGGACATGAAAAGAAGAAAATGAATCAATATATATAATAAGTTATAATGAGTATGCAGTGTTATTAATACACGAATATGGTTCGTTCTGTATAATTATCATAAAATCCTTAAATTTGATGTGAGAAAACAAATCAATATGCCATTCTTTTATAAACAATTTAAGATATAATATAAAGATATAATCAAAAGAGTAAATTCTAAATAGGATTATAATATAAAGATATAATAAAGATTAAATTCTAAATATGATTGATTTTTATGCATTTGAATGTAAATGAGAAAATCTAATTTTATTGAATTAAAGTTGATGAGATCTATAAAAAAAGATAAATATTTTTCAGTTCTATAATATTTTTTTAAAAATATTATAAATATATAAAAATTAAATATTTTTGTATATAAAAATATAATAATATTAATATAATATTACAATATAATAATATTGATAACATAGGTTTATTAGTTTACTTGTTTTCTCCTCGCATGTTGATTCAATTACCATTGGATACTGTGATATACATTGATTATTAATTTACTCCATGTGTGCTAACTGATAGAGGCTTCGTTTGGCATTACTGTTCCAGATAGCAATAACAGCTTTTTTTCTGAAAAACAGCTAAAAAGTGTTTGATAAAATTTAAAAGCTGTTTTTTTGAAAAACACTTTTGGCTGAAAAGCTGCTTTTAGAGAAAGCAGACCCCATGCTTTTGGAAAAAACTATTTTTCAGCTTTTACGGGAAGCAGCTATTGGTTTCAACATCCCAAACAGAGCCAGAGTTGCTAGTCGGATATATTTGCTTTGGTAGAACAACAGCACATGTAAACACGGCCTATCAAGAGATTTCAAGAACATTTGCCCAAAATAATAATTTCATAATATTTTTGGCATTTTTTCCCTTTTACCTTTTTCTAAAATTTGGCTATAATTATACGCAGATTTTTAAATTTTCATTCAAAATATACATATATATTAATAAAAGTGTGCTAAAAATATGGCTTAGATAATTTGAGTGTCACGTGCAATGTCGCACCCTCACACATGCTCAGGGCTGGCTCTTCATGTAAATAAAACTTTATGTATGTGAAGATTTTGGGTCAAATCCATTAAATACAAAAAGCTGCATCTTTATATTAAGGTATTACCCTGTGAACAAATCTTCCGAAGTTTAGCAAAAAAAAAAAAAAAGAGAGAGAGATGTGGGAGAGAGGGAGGGAGAGAGAGATATATATTCCTAAGTTTAGCAAATAAACAAACACAAGTTTTTTCGATATCGTAAATTTTGCAGCTCCTCGTTATGAATCCATCTAGTACCTAGTAATTTTTGCTATGATGATCTATTGACGAAAACTTGAATCGAACGCCACAATTGTTTATTAAAATAATACGCAGAGAAGAACTTACATATATTGGCTGCAACAATTGTGTATATTTTATTGGATAGGGTAAAATCACATAGATGAGATGAAACTTGTCAATGACATTGACTGGTGCGGATCATCAAAATACTGGTTCCATTAATATGCTTCCTGCATCAAGAGGAAGAGGAAAACAATTAGAAAAAATAATGATCATACATAAGTACCGAAAAGAGAAATATAAAATTATAAAACACGGGAATGCCATGTTATATGAAACTCTCTTTATGCAGTTAGAATTTATAAAAAAACTCTAATAATAAGGTCATAAACTTGCCTTTTTTACTATTGTTTTTTTATTACCTATAAATTAGATGTTTACAATTTAAAAAAGATTTCGATTTTCTTTTCTAAAAAGTAGAACTTAAATAAGGAATTTCAATTTTAAGTTTTTAAAATAGAAGTTTTTAAAACGATCCAATATGAATTTGAGGTAATACTTACTTTTTGTTCGGTATACAACTTAAAATAGATTTTGACTTTCTTTTCTAAAAAGTAGAACTTAAAAAAGGAAGTTTAATTTTAAGGTATTTAAAATTGAGGAGCTCTAGAAAATTAGAAAAATATGAATCGAGCGATTCTAGAACTCCCGGGGGTTTCCTTTATATATATAAAAGAAATAAAGATAAAGATATAAAGATAAAATAAAGATAAACATATAAAGAAGAAGATAAATAAAAAGAGAAAGTAGATAAAGATTGATAAGATAAAAAGATAAAATATTAAAATAGTATATATACTTTCTTCCATTATTAAATATTTTAAAGGAAAGAATATTAAAAATGTATATTTAGTTTCCTTCATTAGTAAAGATTTAAAAGATAATTGAGATTTTTTCTATTCTATAAAATCAAATTTAAATCAACAACTTTAACTTTATTGAATTAAAATTGAGAAAGGAAAGAATATAAAAAGTGTATATTTAGTTTTCCCCATTAGTAAATATTTAAAAGACAATTGCTATTTTTTCTATCCTATGAATTCGACTTTAAATAAGGAAATTTAATTTTATTGAATTAAAATCCAATCAAAAAATTTTGAGAAAGGAAAGAATATAAAAAGTGTATATTTAGTTTCCTCCATTAGTAAATATTTAAAAGACAATTGCTATTTTTTCTATCCTATGAATTCGACTTTAAATAAGGAAATTTAATTTTATTGAATTAAAATCCAGTCAAAAATTTGAGAAAATTAGAAAAATAAAACGGAGCAATTTGAGAGCGCCACCTCACCGCCCCCGTCTTCTCCTTTATATAAGTATATTGATTTTTTAAACTTATAAATATCAATGTCTAAAATGTAGATTACATAATTTTTGTATCCACGTCAATATAATCAATACTATTATATAATAGACGAAACATTAAAAGTTTGGTTGTTCGGTATGGTACGTTGTGATTTTACTTAATTGTCCTTAATTAACTGTACTTCATATTTTTACTTAATTAACCTTACTTATTTATAGAAATATATTACTAAATAATAATATTACCTATTTATAACCAATTACCCTTTTCACCCAAAATACATTATTTTTTTCTATTTTTTCTAACAAATTCTCCTACTTTTTCAAATATATCACGGACAATTACCTTTTTTAACTAAAACATGTTAATTTTTCTATTTTTCCTTACTAAACCCCTCCTTTTTCAAAAATATCACTGACAAACCTTTAGTTATTTATTTTTAAACCTATTTTAATATTATAATTATTTTTTAAAAGTTTACATATTTTAACAAGTCTACTTATTTTTCTTAACAAATGAAATTACTAAAAATATTAAAATATAAATAATCAAATACCTATTTATAACCAATTAACTTTTCAGCTAAAACACATTATATATTTTTTCTAACAAAGCCCCTCATTTTCTAAATATATCACGGGAAATTGCCTTTTACAATTTAATTTTTCTATTGTTCTCACTAAAATCCGTTATTTTCCAAAAATATAACAGGAAACCCTTTACTTATTTATTTTAAAACGTATTTAAATACTTTTAATTATTAAATTTTAAAATCTCATTTTCCAAAAATATCACGGACATTTACTTTTTTAAACTAAATATATGTTACATTTTTTTATTTTTTCTTACTAAAACTCCTCATTTTCCTAAAATATAACGGGCAAACCCATACTTATTTATTTTAAAATTTGTTTTAATGTTTTTAATTAATTAAAAGTGTTTAGCTATTTTAACATGCCTACTTATTTTTTGCACAATTACAATTAATAAAATATTTTAAAAAATAATAATAAAATAACAATTAACAATCCGTGCATCGCACGGGTTTTAAGCTAGTATTTTTAATATGCGCTATAGTTCATAATTTAATCAAATATTTGGAAGTCAGTAGTAACATTTTACGATATCAATTTGTGATAAGTATTTACTTCAACTTCTTATTTTAGGCAAAAATAAAAAATGTAACAATATTGTGTATATCTACTTTTCGATTCTTCTAATAGATAAATTTTAAATAAATAATCGTGGGAATGTTTAATTGTCTACAAAAATATTATTACTTTATGAGTTTATAATTTAAAGACTAAGGTCGCAGAGGTTCAATTTCTCTTATTTATGAACAGTAATGTAATTTATAATGACATCATATAAAAATATAAATATCATAAAATGAGAATATAAATTTAAAACAATAATTTAATGAAAACAATGAAATTAATAAAAGTATGATATGAATAGGGCCCAAAACAATTTTCCCCCTAGGCCCATTAAACCGGCCATGTATGTGTATATAATTTGTTGGAGTTGAAACCAAACTATCTCCTTCAAATCTAAAAATAGTCTTCAAAAAAAATTTAAAAATAGTTTTGAGTGTGCATGAAAATATTTTGGTCCAAATCTCAAAGCGTGTGCACTTATAAATCACCATTTTATGTATAAAAAAAAGTGCATATATTTTCAACTTGATGAAAGTAAGAATTATACTCGAATTATACTCGGGAGTCGAATTATACTCAGGAGAGTTAGGAGAAGACCTTTTGAGAGTGAGTAGCCAATTCAAGGTTAAATTAAAAAAAATTCTTCAACCGATATTAGTGGTGTAATTAATAAATTATATAAGGGCTAATAAATTTCAAGACTACCTATTATAGTAATAATATTATTGCTAAATGCATAAGATAATAAATTTTGTAAAAGTTCTTAAGTCCCACTAAAAATATAAAATAATAATTCATTAAATAAAATGATTTTTTATGCATTGCACATAATTCTTGGATACTCTTTAGTTAACTTTACTAAATTATATCTTAACAATTAACTACTTCCTCTTTTCATACAAATCAAATATAGTTTCATCTCTAATTTTGTGAGAGGACATAAAGCATATTCGGTGTATATGTGTTGGAATTTACAAACATTAATATTATCTTTACTACATGAACCAATTAATTAGGAGAGCTGACACTCTTGATTTATGTGCACAAAAAATTAAATCTAAAAATAGTTTTGAGTTGAAGACATCCACTAGAATGTTTTGGTATAAATCTCAACAAAGGGTGTGCCCTATGAAGGGAGTGCATATACCAGCGTTCTTAATTAACTAATTTTTGGTACATGAATCTATTAATTTTGATAAATGTATCAATATATATTTGAATTATTGTGATTACTTGTACAACATACTGGATAATTAAATTATTTGATATAAAATTATGTATAAATTAATAAATATTAATTTATCGATAGAATAATAAAATATTCATTAATCGATAAATTAATAAACTCGCTAAAATAATAAAAAAAATTTAGACCAAGGTTATTAGTTTACAGAGGTTTTACCGTATTCAAGTAACTAAATCAAATGTTGTGGGAACAACTTATTGTAGGAGTTAAAAAGAATTTTAAAAAAACAATTGTACATATTTTCAACTTGATCAAACATGAAACTAAGAATTATACTCAAAATATAATTAAGAGAAGAATGATACCTTGCGTTTTGAGTGTGGGTAGATGCTAGTACAAATGTAGATTTGATAACCAATTCAGGGGTATAAAAAATATTGATATTAAACTCATAATTCAACAACTAAGTGATTATAATCGCGTTTGGTGGTTGATTTTAATGCGTAAAATAATAATTTAATATATTTGGTGCAATAATAATATTATAATATATTTTAGATTAATATTATTTTGTGTTATAAAATAGATTGATATTAATATCTTGATTAAATAATTTAGTGATTATAATTGGGTCTGGTGGATGATCTGATTGTGACGCTGATGGGCATAATAATATAATATATTTTAGTACAATAGAAATTTAATAATATATTTTAGATTAATATTTTTTTAACTACAAGATAGAATTAAATGTGAGATTGGATTTTTACGTGAATTAGGATTTTATTTATAAAAAAAACAACATAGAATTCAATATGAAATATGATTTTAGGGGTGAAATCAAAAAAATGTGCGAACCAAATTTGGTATAAAGAGTACTTTGAAAAAAAGGGTTTCACTTAAATTAATATTTTTTTAATAAAATAGAATTTTATGTGAGATTTGATTGGATTTATATGTGAGATAAGATTTTATTTTTAAAAAAAAACAAAAAACAACATAAAATTTTATGTATGATAGGATTTTAGGCACACATGACATATGTATATTTGTGTTACGACAAAGAAGAGTTATGACAAAGAAGAAAAGTAACTGTGAATTTTGGCGGTTGTCGACATAATTTGATTATTAAAATTAAGAAATAAAATAATACATTTTCGATTTAATTTTTTTTAAATAGCTTGATTAGTAAAATCAGGAAGTAAAAATACTTCTCATATTTAAATTTTCCTTTTTAAAATGTGATAAATAATTAAAATTATTCCTACATAACAAAGTATTAACCGCAAATAACTAACGTTCAATTTAATTTTAACAAAGAAACACCGGATACGAAATGTAATATAAAAATCTTCAATATTATTTATAAAGGTGTAATGAAAAATCAATTGATATTTGTAATAAGTTGATAATTAAATATTTGATAAAATTTAGAAGAAATATAATATGTGTTATCTTATATTGTATTTATACCATAACTTGAATATTTTCACAAAAATTGATAAAAATAATGGGGGAATTTTATGATGATGATGAAGAATTTTGTGATCGATATCGGTGTATGATTATAATTGTCAATCAAATATTAAGTGGCTCTAAATTGTGTATTTTTTATCAACCCACGACCCGCGAATTTTTAAAGTAGTTAAACCGGAACCGCAAAACACACTTTGATTTCGATTCGAGTCGATTTAAAATTGGATCAATTTTTACGGATTTTACGGTTTAACCCTAACCGTGATCACCCGTAATTACACCCCTACTAAAGGCATGTATCTATGTATCTTCTATATTGTTACAATTATAATTGTATATATATGTTGCAACTTTGAGCGCCAACCACCGAAGCAAGTTTTTGTAAGAAATGTGCCAAAGTACTATGGAAGATGAAGAAAATAAAATATTACTTAAATAAAATATTACTTACTCTATCCCGTTTTTATTGTCCAATATTTTCAATTTCAGTTGTCCAAAAATAATTGTCCACTTTTAGTTAATAAGCTTAATTATGTCTTAATAATGTTAACTTTTGTTAAAACCATACAATTATTTGGTATGTTTTTTCGATATGATTGAATAAAATGGATTTTTGATCATGGACAATGATTTGAAAATGTTGGCAACTTTGTTTAGCACCCCATCTGATATGCTCTTATACAAATTTGTTTTCCAGAACGAATCGTTTTCAAGATTTCCAGCTTCTCGTTTGAACTAAAACCTGCATTAGATACATGCAGTGACCCAAAAATAATTTCAAAAAAAGACACACGAACATTACTCAAGGACCTTCTGTGAAGACAGAATAGAAACTTGTTAATTTTAAGCTATGTTCATTACAACATGGTACTGGTTGGTGATTATGCGCCAAAAAACCTACCCCTGTACCACGTCCGCCATGGGTTGAACATTTAATGCAGGTCTGGAGGACAACTTGTTGCAGAATGTGACAATGGGCATAAGATTGATAGGTTCTGCAGGAGTATACTCGCTAATATACCCACCGGAATTTGCACCGACAAGATTGCCTGAACGGTCCCTATAAACTTCCATTCTGAATCTGATTGGTGGATGCGATCACTGCAATTTTCTTCAATAAAAAGCTGAAACAAAAAAATACAGATATTGGAAGTTGTCAAGAAACGAATGTATTTCTTACCATATTATCGAGTACCATTAAGTACTAAAATTGGCATCAAGGCGCAATAGCTCTGGAAATACACAATCCACAGTTCCACGCGATACCTTAGCACACTAATATTAATTTGTTGGAGAAAGTGAAAGTCATCTGTCATCTGTGCAAAGAACCTCCATTTGCGAGCTAGCATAAAGAGCAGCGATGATGAAAGGACAGGCTGCATTATTTGAATACAGAGTTAAGAAAGATTATACATAAAACACCCTCACTCATTCATGCGCAGCTTTGATTTCTAACGGAGTAATAGTACAAGTAATGTTATTGTTCTAGTATATGATTGAAGACTTGTCTATAGATTCAGCAACTGCTTCTAATCTGGTTAAGTTATTGAGGGCATCAGCCAAGCAGAGGGCTCAGTAACATTGTTTTGTGGCCAAAAGAGAATAGGCCTCTCCTGAATATCATACATTAGCCAAATCAGTATATTGTTCAATCATCTTTTTCTGCTCTCTTAATTTATAAAAGCATATGATTATATGCGAACTTGAGACGTATAGTTCATCATTTTATATGATAATAAAGCTTACTCTGTTGAAACAGAATGCTTCTCAGGCTCCCGATTTTTCCGAATATCAACCTGCGTTTACTTAAAAAATCAGAGTCATTCTGTAAAAGATACCAACAAGCAACATAACATCAAGCAAATAAGCTTCATGTAGAATACTCCTCAAATCTAATACCTGCAAAGATATAGTGATTCAGCAAACACTATATCATAGTTCGATGTCCCAATCCAGAGTATATCTGTTGTAAAAAGTCTGAACGAACAAAACAAAAGAGAAAAGGAAGTTAACCAACATAAATAACAGGAAAAGAGCCAATGTATGCAATGATAATGCAGTTTGGCTAGATTCTATGCCAGGAATTATTTCTAACATAGTTGCGGCACCTGCATCCAGAACCCTAAATCTTGTTAGCTTCCACAGTTGGTCCGGTAACTTTCCAAGATTTTCACATAAAGAAATGTTCAGAATCTGGAGTGATCTCAGGTTGGAAATTGTGTCAGGAAGAGTTTTGAGGTTCCTGTTACCTCTTAATATTAGCTTGACAAGCTTACTGTGTTTCCCAATAGAACTCGGTAATTTGGAAACAGTTAGTCCCTCTGCATTGATCTTTTCCAGGGATTCAATGTTCCCCAAATCCTTAGGCAGTGATTGCAGACTACTGCAATGGCCAATATTTAGCACCTTCAATCCTCTCAAATCGCAAATGGTTCTCGGAAATTTCACCAGACTGCTATTATTATATAATCTAAGCTGGACAAGATTAATTAGAAACCCAATGGAATCAGGTAGTTTCTGAACAGTTAAACCCTCCGCATTAATATCTTTAAGAGATTTAATGTTCCCTAAATCCATAGGCAATGATTTAAGAGTATTGCACTCATATATATTCAGAACTTCCAATGCTCTTAAGAAACAGATTGTGTCTGGAAGAGTCTCAAGGTTCTTGTTACTATTTATTCTACTGCTAAAAGGATTATGACACCCATGACGAATACGAAGATATCCCATCTTACTACCTAATCGAAGCTCAACTAGCTTACTAAGCTTTCCGATCGAATCTGGTAGTTTCGAAACAGTTAGTCCTTCCGCATAGAGCTCTCTTAAGGATTTAATATTTCCCAAATCTATAGGCAATGCTTCTAGACTACTGCAACAATCAATATTTAAACTTTTCAATGATCTTAAGTAGCAAATGCTATCCGGAAGCCTCCTTAGCTCCACACAACCATGCAAATCTAGAAAAACTAGCCTCTTTAAAGTTCCGATCGATTCATGCACCTTCTCCAAGCTTTCACAAACCTCAAGGTTTAAAGTTACAAGAAATGGTAATTTGGTGAAGTCCGGAGTTGCAGTTAGATATGGAGAATAAGACATGTTTAGGTTCTATAAATTTTCGAAAACCGGCGAAACCTGTAAAAGTGAGTACAATTGTAAAAATGTACAAATGAAAGCAGTTTCAGAAAATTAGTTCTGACATTTCAATACAAATTGTCATATATTGTGGAAATGTACATTACCTACCTTGTTTATTTTCCACATTGTTCTCATGCTGCTATGAGTCAGCAGAAGGGTAACAAGTTGTTCAGGGCAAAAATTTGAAGGTAAACACTTTGAAGGACACCGGGTCCAACACAGCCACCTCAAATTTTCAAATGTCTGTTCAAAACTTCCCGTGAGATACTCTCCGTTCAACGAGAGAAATCTTAATTTAGTCATTGATTCGAATGTTTCCCTACAGAACGATTCTGCCTCAGATTTATGGTAGTAATCACGAGAAGAGGAACCAGAGTATAGTGTCTCAGGATCATGACAAGGGATCATACATTCAATAGCATCTGTGCCCTGACACATTCATACCAAGAAGAAAAATTAATGACCAGTGTCTTAAAGATTAATTAAGAGAGAAAAAGGTCTAGTTCAAAAGTCACAAAGACTTGAACTTAACCTGCTACTAGAGGGATAAGATGTAATCTGATAGAGCAGTGCTCCTATGGTGGTGTTCTTGTTCAAAACATAGAAACTTATAAACAAATATTTATAACCATTTAAAAGGAAAACTTGATGACTGGCAGTGATGATAAAAGTCATCTGAAGACTTCAATACATTGCATATGTCTTTCCTTTCCCACAACCTACTTTGTCTTTCAGGCTCGTCATGGGAGTTGTTTCGTGCAATATTCTTTCCCATATCCTCAAGCAGACCATGCATTGCTATCTCATATCTTTCGTTTAGAATATCTATACTATGATCTGTTTCTGAATAATAAGTATCCATTATTTCAACCACCTCCTTTTTTTTCTTTCCAACGAAAAAGAAACAAGCAATGTCGATAAATATTTCCTTCAGCACAGGATAATCTGGTTTGAGGGCATCCAAGCTTATTGTAAACCTTTGGTGAATACTGGCATTGGGATTTCGTTTGATTCTCTTCATAAAATAGTCCCATCCATCCTTTGTTCGTTTATACAATGACGATCCAAATATCTCAAGTCCACCAGCATGACATATAATGTCTTTGGACAATCCCATCAAAGAGTCGTCTGCCTTAGTATTTCGAAAAGCATGTTCTTTTATGAACACTGTTCCTTCCTCAACACTTTGAACCTCAACCTTTTTCTTACTTTTAAGGATATCATTAACAAGTTTCTCTTGTAAAGATTCTAGGCCTTTTTCCCTAACTTTTGCCAAGAAGCAGCTTCCCTGAAAGTTGAGATGAATTTCATTATATATAGCTTTCGCAAGAGTTGTTTTGCCCGCTCCACGCATACCATATATACCAATCTTCATGACACCTTCCGTGCTGTCACTGCTCAACATTGACCTTATGCGTTCAACCGGAGAATCCAATCCAACTAGATATTCTGGAAGATATAACCTCTTGGGAATTATTTTATTTACAATCTTTTCAACAATTTCGTTTACTATATCAGCTTCATACCTGCATGTAATATAATTTGTAATTGTTTAATAAAGCCTCGTATAAAATCTAGATTGTAACAAGACTCATTCACTCTTCAAATTAATTTTCTTGTTACAATAATTGTTAGTCTACCGAGTTTTACCTACTATGTCGTCTAGAATTTCTCTCAAAAAAATTCTAAATATTAGAATTGCCTTTACCATAAGAAAAATGTTGGAATCACCTTTTTGCAACCGTAGTTATTCCAGAAAATTCAGAAACGTTTTTTTAGTGTAAGCCGCCACTTTTCCCATTGCTCTTTAGTAATATTGGAACGAGATGCCTGTTTTTTTAAATCCTTTTCTAATGAAGACAATGCTACAACTACAAAACAGAATGAAGGCAATGAAGGCCACCAGCACTGAAGTTAAAATCTGTTATAGTCTTTTGGAATTTCTGTTATAATCTTTTGGCTTTTAGGACCATGTGTGGTCAGTAGTTTCTCAGTAGTAATAAGTTAAGATTGTCAGGTACTTAGTTGTCTATTCCTAGTTGGTTGTTAGGATCAGGATATAAATTAGGAGTGAATCAGAATGGTATGTATGTGTTTTATTAAAGCTGTTATCAGACTAAGAAATAGCAAGTTCACATCCTCTCTGTTTCCCTCATCTGCATAAGCTATCATTCATACTGCTATATTTGTTATTATGGTATCAGAGCTTAGGGTTTGATAGCTTGAGTGTTGTTTTGAGTGGTAAAGAGAAGTACTTTGTAAACCTTCAGCATCTGTTTCTTAAAATTTGTGGCAATGACCACTGGGAGTAAATTTACATACGCAGATATGCAAAACCCCCTCTTTTTGCATCCTTCAGATGGACCACTATCAATAGTGGTGACAAAGCTACAAGGAGCACAAGATTACAGAGCTTGGAGAAGGACATTTGAGATACAACTTTCAGCCAAAAGAAAGCTGGGATTTGTAGATGGATCTGTTACAAGAAGCAAAACTGAAGCAGTTGAGGCAACTCAGTGGGATACCTGCAACAATCTGGTAATCTCATGGATTCTTAACAATATTTCTGATAACATTAAGACCTCTGTACTGTTTATAAATACTGCTAGTGATATTTGGAAACAGCTAGAAAAAAAGGTTTCTTTTGACAAACGGATCTAGAAAGTACAAACTAAATAGAGATTTGTTTAATTTGAAACAAAATGGAATGAAGATTAATGAGTATTTTACTAGTCTGAGTTGTTTATGGGAAGAACTTGAGTCTATGAATATATTGCCTGCTATAACCACAACCACAGCTGAAATAGATAACCTGTTGAAAGCTATAGAAACCATGAAAGAAGAGGCAAAATTATTTCAATTTCTGAATGGCCTTGATGACATGTATGGACCTCAAAGAAGCCAGTTGCTAATGTTGTGTCCATTGCCATCAGTGGAAATGGCTTGTGCTGTTATGCAGCAAGAGGAATCTCAGAAGGATGTGCTAACATACACCTCTATAAATGATACTGATATATCTGCAATGTTTAGCAAAGGTAGTGGAGACAGGTCAGGAATATGTTCTGCTTGTGGAGGCAAAAATCACACTTCTGATAAGTGCTGGTCTGTAGTTGGTTACCCAAAGTGGCATAGCAAATACAAAGGTCTTGGGAGACCTACGCAAAGGATCATGTCTGGAAATCAAGGCAGATTTGCAGCAAATAAATCTGGCAACATCAGAATGGCTAACAATGCCAATGTTCAAGGCAGTACAAGTGACTCTCCAGGAGTAATGGTGACTTCTCAACAGTTGGATCAACTACTAAGACTCATACCAAGGACACAACTGCAAAGGCAAAATGAATCTGAGACTGATGATGAGTTGGATTATGGTTTCTCTGGTATGGTCAACAAAACCAAAATCACAGAACCTGAGTCACATGAATGGATCATTGACTCAGGTGCCTCTGATCATATGACTTCATCTCTTGCAAATCTGGTCAACATAAAACCAGCACCAACATCATTCACTATAAACTTGCCAACAGGAGATACCGCAACTATTAATCACATAGGAGATGCTCAACTACCTAATGGTTTGCAACTACTCAATGTACTCTATGTACCTCAGTTCAATCACAACCTCCTGTCAATCCACAAGCTGATCAAAGATAGCAAATGTGATGTGCTTTTTCAACCCAATATGTGTGTTATCACTGAATCTGCAACCAAAAACACACTTGGCATTGGATTGCTAAAACAAGGACTTTACTATATGCAGAAAGATAACAGGGCACTATCAGAATTGGTTGCAGATATGAAAATGAAAAACAAAGCATGTATGGCTGTAAATGGAGAAAATCAATTCTCCTTGTGGCACTTAAGGTTGGGACATGCATCTTTGTCAAGAATGAAACATATTGACTGTGTGAAACCCTTCCTGAAAACCAAGAATCAAGTTTGTTTGACATGTCCCATGTCCAAAATGACTAAACAACCTTTTCCATTGAGCTCTTCACATGCCTCTAAAGCCTTTGAACTGTTGCACACTGAAATTTGGGGGCCATACAAGGTCACAACAAGGGGCAAATTCAGATATTTCCTCACACTGGTAGATGATTACAGTAGAATGACATGGGAGTACCTACTTGAGAAGAAGTCAGACTACCTGGCAACCCTAAAAATCTTTCAGCAACACATCAAAACTCAGTACAAAGCAAACTTTCAGAAGATCAGATCAGATAATGCATTGGAATTTGCAGACAAAGCTTGTACTGAATTCTTCTCTCACCAAGGGATTGTACATCAGACATCTTGCCCCTACACTCCTGAGTAAAATGCAAGAGTGGAAAGGAAGCACAGAAATATCCTAGAAATGGCCAGGGCTCTCAGATTCCAATCAGGTTTGTCTTTAAACTACTGGGGTGACTGTGTGTTAACTACTGTTTATATCATCAATAGATTGCCTACTATTTCATTGGATTTTACTACACCATATGAGAAACTGCATGAAAAACAAGTAGAATATGATGGCATGAAAGTATTTGGATGTTTGTCTTTTGCTTGCAATCCCTCACACACTAGAGATAAATTTGAAGCCAAAGGAGTCCCATGTGTGTTTATAGGTTATCCTGGTTTGACAAAAGGATATAGATTACTTAATCTCACCACTATGCAGCCATTTGTTACCAGGCATGTCATCTTTAATGAGCATGTTTTCCCTTTAAACCCTACATCTGAACATACCTACATGAAACCTCTTCCTACTGCTATGCCCATACCTACACCCCTCTCAAGTGAGGATGATCTTTGTTTATCCTATGAAAATAATGCCTCAACCATTCCTGATAACTCTGCCACAGAACCCATACAAAGTTGCACACACACATCTCAAGATGGAGACAATGAAGAGGCTGAGAATGCTCACATTCCAGTACAAAGAAAATCCACTAGACAGACCAAAGCTCCTCAATGGCTATCAGATTTTGTTACTCCAACTTCCAATTCTGCAATCAGTGCTTCTACAGTCACATCTCAGATTTTAAACCCTTCTTTTAGCTACTGTTTGGCTGCAATTGTGCAAAACCAAGACCCAATATTTTTCAAAGATGCCATCAAACACCAACATTGGGTAACAACCATGAACCTTGAACTTGAAGAACTGGAACTGAATGACACTTGGGATATTACTGCACTCCCACCTCATAGGAAAGCCATTGGCTGCAAATGGCTTTACAAAACAAAGTTCAAGCCAGATGGAAGCATAGACAAATACAAAGCAAGACTGGTCATCCTTGGCTGTAGGCAAACCTATGGCATAGACTATTTGGAGACATTTACTCGAGTTGCAAAGATGACCACAGTTAGAGCAATTCTTGCAGTAGCTGCTATGTATGACTGGCATGTCTTCCACATAGATGTGTCTAATGCCTTCCTTCATGGGCATTTGAATGAGGTAGTGTACATGAAGATGCCACCTGGATACTCTGGAATTGCAGTAGGATCACATGTCTTCAAGGAGACTACACTGGCCAGCCCTCTATCACATTTGTGTGTAAACTAAAGAAATCCCTCTATGGGCTCAAACAAGCCCCAAGGGAGTGGTTCACTAAGCTTTCTGAGACTTTGATCTCCACCTACTTCCTGGGACTGGAAATTGATAGATCTTCAAATGGTTTCTTTGTATCTCAGAAAAAATATACACTGGACCTCCTGCAAGAGTTTGGCATGATGCAAGCCACTCCCCTCAAACTTCCCATGGACACACACATCAAACTCACCCCTGATAAAGGAGATCCATTGACAGATCCTAGCACTTACCAAAAATTACTTGGCAAGTTAATTTACTTGACCATCAGAAGACCTGACCTCTCTTTTCCAGTCCACAACCTGGCTCAATTTATGCAAAAGCCACCACAGTTCACATGCAAGCAGCCAATAGAGTGCTTAGATACCTCCTCACTAATCCTGGTCAGGGAATTCTCCTAGCTTCTATTCTGCAACCCATCTCACTGCCTATTGTGATAGTGATTGGGCCAGTTGTCCAACCAGCAGGAAATCTACTACTGGATACTGTGTCCTGCTTGGTTCCTCTCCAATTTCTTGGAAAACCAAGAAGCAATCTGTTGTTGCCAGGTCCACTGCAGAAGCAGAATACAGGGCCATGGCTTTAACTTGCTGTGAAGTCACTTGGCTTTCCTCTTTACTTAAAGATATTGGTTTGACTACACTGCCTCCTACTGTCATGAAGAGTGATAATCAGGCAGCTCTCTCCATTGCTGCAAATCCAGTTCTACATGAAAGGACCAAACACATTGAATTGGACTGTCATTTCATTCGGGATAAAATCATTGAGGGTTTCATTATTACTGAACATGTTCCTTCTCGTCTACAACTGGCAGATATTCTGACTAATCCCTTGTCTGTCAAGCAACACAATTACTTACTGTCCAAGCTTGGAGCCTCAACTAAGCCTCCACTCCACTTGAGGGGGAGTAATGAAGACAATGCTACAACTACAAAACAGAATGAAGGCAATGAAGGCCACCAATACTGAAGTTAAAATTCTTTTATAGTCTTTTGGAATTTCTGTTATAATCTTTTGGCTTTTAGGACCATGTGTGGTCAGTAGTTTCTCAGTAGTAATAAGTTAAGATTGCCAGGTACTTAGTTGTCTGTTCCTAGTTGGTTGTTAGGATCAGGATATAAATTAGGAGTGATTCAGAATGGTATGTATGTGTTTTATTAAAGCTGTTATCAGACTAAGAAATAGCAAGTTCACATCCTCTCTGTTTCCCTCATCTGCATAAGCTATCATTCATACTGCTATATTTGTTATTATTTTCGAAACTGTTAGACTGGTGTCGTACAATTGATGGTTCAATGTTGTAATACACTGCAATAACAGACCTCTGCATTGTTTCATAACCCTTGTAGATCTCAACGAGCTCGTTTAGGCACCAACGTGAACAAGAACATTTTTTTTATATTAGATCTAACTATTCTCATCTATCATTTAAGATCTAATTATTTAACGATCCTTATTAATTTGGTTGTACAATGATCGACCGGATTATCAAAGTTTTGAAAAAGATTCTCTTCCGGTTATTATATATAAAATATAATTTCTTCGATCGAGATTTGACAAATAACATTATTTACATTGGCCCATGGATGACTTGATATTGTGACATTGTGTGACAAATGCAACAAAAGTATTGAAGGTTTGAAACCCTGTAAGCTAGATTAGTTATTTTTGTATACATTTTGACTTGTTCTAGAATAAAAGCTAAGATTCATGGTTCTTGAGTAATATAGCATTATGATCAGTGCTTCTTACCATTATTACTCCTAGTGATAACCTCAACTTCCTGTCGCAGTATCCGAATAACTGAGTTGTGTCACTAAAATATTAAATAGATGTAGAAAAAATTAATTAGAGTTAGAACAATGAATACTACAAGAAACATGGTCATTTTCAACGTCATGAACAGTCAGTAGCTCCCAACTGACTTGTCCAGGTGATCGATTTTATTGTTGGTCATGACCTCATGACCATAACGATAAGAAATGACCTTGTTTCTTGTAGTATTATATGTCAAAAAGCTTAAAAACTAAAGTATGATTACTAAAATGAACTTACTATCAAAACTAGACGGCATACTTTCTATATTATATGTCAAAAAGCTTAAAAACTAAAGTATGATTCTCATGTGCTTTCTATAAACATGTTAATGCAAGTGTACAACATGTTGAAGCAAGTTTATGACAGAAAATGTGCTCACAACTATATGCCGGATTAAGTTTCAAGTAGTTTTTGAATATCATATTAATATAACTAAGCAATAACAATCATTCCAGGACATTTTTTCATATTCATGCTCACACTAGACATGGTGGGAAAGACTTTCACTTTGTTCGTTATCGTGTTAAACGTCGATGTGTTACTTTTAACTACATCCTCTGCAGCTTTTGTTTTAAACATCCTCGCTAGCCTCTTCCCAAGCAGTTGTTTCTTTGATTTTAACAAGTTCCGACTGCAGGCGTATCAACGTATCCTTGTCTCACAGTGATAAGTGAGAAGTAGAGTTAATACATACTTGTATAACTTCAAGAATTGCATCTGTGCATATATTAGGCTAATACGTTGTAATAATTAGGAATTGTTCGAATACAATACAAACTTAAACTTTAATATTTCCTTGGTTTATTTAGGTTCACAACGTATTCACCTTTCCAAATGTGTGGAAGCAGCCTAGATTACCCCAATATCTCTTCTTTCTAGTACAGTGGTTCTACAAAATTTGTTATACAGAGTACTCAAGATTTCCAAGTTCTCATTTGAACTACATCCTGCATTAGTGCATAGAGTGACAGAAGCCAAAATAATTTCATTTCAACACCGACGAACGTTACTCAAGGACCTTCTGCGAAAAGACAGAATTGAAGCTTGTTAATTTTAAGCTATGTTCATTACAAAATGTTATCAATCTGTAACACAATACAACATTAGTTCTGATTATGCGCCAAATAAAAACCCTGTGCCACGAACACCATGGGTTGAACATTTAATACAGGCCTCCCGAGGACAGCAACTTGTTGCACAATGTGACAATGGGAGTAAAAATTGTTAGGTTTTGCAGGGTTAGACTCGCCTCTATACCCACGGAAATGAACAAAGACAAGATGGCCTGAATCACCCTATAGACTTCCATTTTGAGTGTGATTTTTAGATGAGATCACTGCAATTTTCTTCAATTAAAAGCTGAAACAAAATATACATATTGCAAGTTGTCAAGAAACAAAAGTATTTCGTACCATTTTATCGAGTACCATTGAGTACTAAAACTGGCATGAAGGCAATAGCTCTGATAATACAAAATTCACAGTTCAATACGTACCTTGCACACTATAATTGATTTGTTGAAGACAGTGAAGCTCCTCTATGAAAGGAGAAGCTGAATATTTGAAAACACAGTTTAGTTCTAGAAAGATATAACGCACAATTTCATGTCGTAATTAAAGCTGTCAAGGATCAGGGATTTACATATTGCAGTACAATCCGTCACCTACATGAAACTGTATGTAGAATCGTAAATTGTTCATTAAGGTTAATTTAATATTTGGCATTTTGGAAAAGATATGTACTTTCATGTAATTAAGATAAAATACGCTCACTCATTCAAGCGCATCTTTGATTTCTAACAGAGCAATAGTACGAGTAAGGTAATTGTTCTAGTACTGATTAAAGACTTCTCCGTAGTTTCAGCATATGCTTCTTATCTCGCAAAGTAAATGACAGCATCAGATCATCAGACAAGCATAGGAGTAAGGGTCAAAATATTTCAGTGACATGAAGACACAATAATATAGATGTATCTATATTATTTTGATACAGAAATATCATGGGTTTCGCTTATTAATAAAGGTTATAGAGGTGAAACAAAATAAAGTTGGAACCATTAAAAACTAATATAGATATAGAATTATAATGGAAATAGAACTCAGCACGACCCGAGAAAGAATTTGTTTAAATCAATTAATAATAAAACAATTTTAAAAATAATTTAGAATCGAAGTGAATGATAAGAATTTAATGATGAAACCAAAATAAGAATTGAATCAAATTTGGAACTGAAGTATTAATAAAGATAATTTAATTAATTTAATTATGATAGATACATTATTTTTAAATTTCGTAATAAAATAATTGCAATTATAATAGGATTGTGAGAGTATAGAGTCGTAAGAGTAATATGATTAGGGGTGAAACAAAATAAAGTTGGAACCATTAAAAACTAATATAGATATAGAATTATAATGGAAATAGAACTCAGGGGTGAAACCAAAATAAATGTAACCATGGGGAGATCTTAATAAAACAGAAATATAGTTTCAGTAATTGGTTACCTGTTTGCGTAGCCATTTTTCTCGAGTAAGAGTTCTAGTTGTTGTCACATATTAAATGTTTTAATTATGCATTAAGAATGGTTAGCTTCTTTTTTCTTCCACATTGACAATGCAGCCATCTTACTCGTGAGTCGTTGTGATCTCCGTTTTGTAGAGCAGATGAATCCCCGAAAACATGAAATTTGACTTTAGTTCAATTTTGTCATCACCATCTCTGACACAGAAGATTGATCTTGGTAGAATTATTGTCAAGATACCCTGTCTATTATCAAGCCAAGGTGCAAATTCCATAAAATCCGTGGGAGTCTTGACAGAATACTTAAAGCCGAAGTGCCCCAATTGACCAGAATCAAAGCAAATTATCAACCCCAAGAAATTGGGCCATGAATCTAGAGGCAAATCTAAAGATACTGATGACCCTAACTCACTTGTTCGACTAAACCAACCGGGAACATTTTGACCGTAAATTGCAGTTTGATGTCCTAATCCACAGCATCGCTGTTACAAAATGAAAAAAACAAACAGAAAAAAGAAAGTTTACTGGTTGTAAAAGAACAATTCGTATACTTACTTATGATCATTATATTAATTATAACTTTGAACTCCAACTACATTATAATAAAAATTAAATACTTGCTCTAATCATAAAAGTTTGGAATTAATTAAACCTGAAAGAAGCCCTCCGTGAAGGTGTCTTTATGAAGAGAATAGCAAAATCTCACAAAAAGTTTTTTCAAAGAAGTGAGTCCCTCTAAGCCTTGAATCTCTTTCAGATTCTCACAGCGGTCAAGATTCAATACCTCTAACTGTTTCATGTGTGATAAACTTGGTATACTTTCCATGTACTTGCAACCACTTGCATCTATCCTTGTCAGATTTGGAGGAAGTTCCGAAATGGTTCGCAGATGACGACAATCTTTAAGACAAAGATATGTTAGCTTTGAGAGCTGGCCAATACCAGATGGCAGGGCAGTGAGAAGAGTCTTAGATAAAATCAATGTTTCCAGTGACAATGCACTATGGCTGGATTCTATATCAGGAATTTTCTTCAACATAGTTGCTCTATGAGCATCTAGCTTCGTTAACCTCAGAAGCTTCCACCATTTGTCTGGTAATATTTCTAAATTTTCACATGAAGAAATATCTAGATATTCGAGTGATCCCAGGTCGCAAATGGCGTCAGGAAGAGTTTTGAGATTCTTACTTTCCCTTAAGTACAGTCTAATAAGCTTACTGAGTTTCCCAATCGAATTCGGCAATTCCGAAATTGTTAGACCCCGTACATTAAGCTCTTCCAAGGATTCAATGTTGCCCAAATCCGTAGGCAATGCTTGAAGACTACTGCAATTAGTAATATTTAGCACTTTTAGTCCTCTCAAGTGGCAAATGCTGTTTGGAAGTGTTTCAAGACTCTTGTTTCCACTTAATACAAGCTCAACAAGATTACCAAGACATCCAATCGAATTCGGTAATGTTGAAATATTTAGTCCCACCGCATTGATCTTTTTAAGAGATCTAATGTTCCCCAAATCCATAGGCAATGCTTTAAGATATTTGTAATCAATAATATTTAGAACTTCCAGTGCTCTTAAGCCACAGATTGTGTCTGGCAGAGTTTCAAACTTCGTATAACTACTAGATAGCTCCGGAGAATGATACGGACTGCGGGGATAATATCCACGAAGACGATTGCTGGCATAATATCTATAAAGACCATTCATATAATGACCTAATGAAAGTTGAATAAGGTTACTAAATTTTCCGATTGAATCAGGTAGTTCCGAAATACTTAGTCCCGCTGCATTGAGCTGTTTTAGGGATTCAATGTTTCCCAAATCTATAGGTAATGCTTCTAGACTAATGCAATGATCAATATCTAAACGTTTCAAAGCTCTCAAGTTGCATATGCTATCTGGAAGATTTGGTAACTTCTCGCAACCATTCAAATATAGGAAAACAAGCCTCACTAAACTTCCAATTGATATATGGATTTCCTGCAAGCTTTTACAGCCCACAAAATCTAAAGTTTCAAGGCACGGTAAGTTGGTGAAGTCTGGAGTTGTCGTTAAATTGTTTGAATAGGCCATATTTAGAGTCTTTAACTTTCCAAAAACCGGTGCGACCTGTAAAAATGGGCACAATTGTGTAAATGAGTGCAATTGCGAGAAATCATATCTGACATTACTATATATTGTCATATATAGTAGTAACATTCAGTACCTACCTTGTTTAGATCCCACAGTGTTCTCATGCTGCTATCTGTCAACAAAAGTGCAACAAGTTTTTCTGGGCAAAAATCTGAAGGTAAGCACTCTAAAGGGCAAAAGGGCCAACAAAGCCACCTCAGACCTTCAAATGTCTGATAAAAACTTCCGGTAAGATTCACTCCATTCAGGTAAAGAAATCTTAATTTAGTCATCCTTTTAAATGTTTCCGCAGAGAACGATCCGTTCCTAGATTCTTCACTAGTATGGAAGTAATAATTTTGCGGGATCATACATTCTATAACTTCTGTTCCCTATCAGATACAAATCAAGAAAAAAATTTAATGACCAATGCTTAATACTAATCTAATATAAATTTGATTCATTTAAAATTGATGATTATGAGCATATATATATTTAAAAATTTTCATAAAAATTGATTTTTTAAAATTAGAATCATTAAATTTAAAAACAATTAAGCCTAACATAAATCTCATCTAAATTTAAAAATTAAACATTACATATAATCCACTATAGAATCCAGTACAGAATCTTGTATATATATTTGTCACAATAAAATTACATGTAATCATGTTTTATTTGATTCTAATTTTTTGTTAGATTTTATTTTTATTCATAATAAACCTTTTTTGGTGAGAAAATTAGAATCAACATGTAATTTATGTAAGATTTTAGGGTGTTCTTTATTGTTCTTTATATAACAATGTTCTTCATGGAGCAATGACCTATATAGCTAAAACAAGGTTCCAGAGAGAACCATTATATCAAGAGAACCGAGAGAACCCTTCTAAGATCGTTGATATAGTATGATATAATTAATGAATCTTAATAAAACACTAAAAAGAATCTTAATTATCAATTAAATTTATTATAAATAAATTTTATGTTGAAATATATTATAAAATACTTAACAGAATCCTAATTTTAATATAATTATTAAAACACTTAAACGAATCTTAAAAAATTATTAAAACACTTAAAAGAATCTTAAAATACTAATAAAAGTGTAATAGAAATTTTTTAAAACATATCAACGATGGTGTGGTAAATCAACGGTGATTGGTTAGTTCTCTCGGTTCTCTCAGAAAGATAGTTTCTCTGAGGACTATATATATATAGTCCTACTCAAATAAAAACCAATTTAAAATAATAACTAGAAACTGCACCACACACAATGAAATACACCCTCTCACACACAATCCCACCTAATCCCCTCCATTCTTAATTATATTTTTCCCGTTAATTGATGATCTTTTTTTGAAATCTAACTTCACTGTATTTTTCTTCATCTCGCAACAATCAGTTTGCATACCATATTTGATATATTCCGACAATAAATCACTATTTATGCTTACGAAAAACACTAAAATGTTGGTGATTCTTGTAAGAATAAATAGTGATTTCTGCGTAAATGTAGTGATTTTTTCTCCAGGTCTATACGTAAATTACAAATTTTGTACCGTAAAATCACTAAATTTATACGTATATAAAAATAAATCACTAGATCTATGCTGAAATCACTATTTATTCTTACAAAAATCACTAAAATTTTAGTACTCCGTAATATAGTACATATGGTATGCATATTGATCGTTGAAAGATGGAGAGAAATATAGTGAAGTCGGATTTCAAAAAAAGTTCACCGATTCACGGGAAAAATTAAATTAAAAACGAAGGAGATTACGTGGGATTGTGTATGTGAGGGTGTATTTTAACTGTGTCTGGTGCAATAGAGGACCATTAGATTAGATTAATCTAAGGACTTAGATTAGTTTCTAATTTCTATTTTAATTTTAGTTTCTATTTGATCACTATATATATATATATATATAGGGTCATGTTCTTTGTAGAACCATTAACCTTAGAACCCTTAGAACTCTATCTTATTTTTTTAAATAATATATATTTATTATATGAAGGTCATGGGTAAAGTTGTCCAAAAACACAAAATACATAATTTAGAGCTAATTAATATTTTATTAACGATAATAATCATACATCGATATCGATCACAAAATTCTCCATCATCATCATAAAATTTCCCCTACTATTTTTATCATTTTTTGTGAAAATATTCAAGTTATTGTATAAACACAATATCATATAACAGTGTTCAGCAGCTGAACATTTAAATACAAGTAAGTTCAGTTGCAGTACTTTAAAATTTATGTGTTCGATTTCAAATTCGATTGCATAACTTTTATGTTCAGCGGTAGAACACGAAAGTTATGGTATGAAAATAATGTGAATAACATTGTTCAACAGCTGAACATTATAAAAATAATCAAGTTCACTTGTAGAACTTTGTGGAAAAAAGTAAGTTCAGTTGTAGAACTTTGAAGTCCATATGTACAACTTTTAAAATTCAGCTGCAGAACACTGTATTTATACCATGAAACAAAATAGGTTCGGCAGTAGAATCATTTTATTCCAAGAATACCCTTATAAGATTTTGTATATAAAAATGAGTTGAATCTGAACAGTTGATCTAGTAATAATCCAACGGCTTATAACAGTTCTAAAGTTCTTTTTTAGTGATTGATTCTCTCTTGAGCCTAACCCTATATATATATATATATATATATATGGGGGGCGTTCCACAGCCCCCGTTGGATATCCCCCTGCCCTCGATGTTTCATTGAGGGCGTCCTCCATGTTTCATTGAGTGCGTCCTCAATGTTTCATTGAGTGCGTACGTTTTAAAACAAATAATTAAAAATAGAAGAATACTAGAAAAAAATATAACATTCATCACAAAAATAGTGGGCATTTTTCTGGATACGTATAAATTTAAATTCAAATTTTGTACAATTTTCTATTTTTATTTAATTTATCATGTAAATTTACAAATTATCTAAAACTGGGCGCCCTCAATGTTTCATTGAGGGGTGCCCTCAATACTTCATTGAGGGCGTACGTTTTAAAAAATAACTATAAAATAGAAAAATAATATAATAATAATAATAAATATTTATTTTTCATTTTAATTTTAATGCTTCTGCTTCAACTCTGATTTTGCCTTTTTTAATTTTAATTTTATAATTTCTTTTATTAAAATAAAAAATAATATAATATTCATTTATTTGGAATATTTCATTTCATATTGTTATTTATCCTATTTTTACATTTCGAAGATTAAAAAATAATAATTAATTCATTTTTTTTCAAATATTACATTTTATATGGCTATTTATTCTATTTTTCCTTTTTTTAATCAAAAAATAATAAAATATCCATTTTTAATATTTATCTTAAAATTTTTGATGATAATGGTGATGAAATTCGTGAAAAAATAGATGTTGATGATATTGATGATGGTGTTTTTGTTTTTTGTTTTCGTTGTTTTTTGTTTTTCTTATATAACCAAAATCTTTGAATCTCTTTGTAATTGATAAGTTGATTAGGCATGATGCATACCATTTTACTTGATCTCTGGTGCTATCTATAACATCGTCATTGTTTAAAGCTTTATTTGAGTTGTTGAACAATGTTTCTTATTCTCTCGCAAGTATCTGTACCTCCATTGCTACTACTACTATTTTTAGTTGTCTTGTAGTGTTTGTAGTGAGTATGGTTACTTTTTTTTTTGCCAAGAAGGAAGATGATTCCATTAACAAATCAAGTCATTCATCAATACATCGATGAACCTCGGGTGATTATCACACACCCGCCAAATACGATCAGCTACAGAACAGGTATGAATTTTAATTCAAATTTTGCCTTTTTACAATTTTTATTTATTTTTTCAAGTAAATCTACAAAGTAGTTAAAATGAGTGAAAAAAATTCAACAATTAGAAAATTAATGAAAATAAGATAAAATTCATCACAAAAATGGTAACTAAGATTACTTGTGTGTGTATGAATTTTAAATTTAATTTTCACCTTTTTTCTATTTTATTTAAATTTTCAAGTAAATTCACAAAGTAGTTAAAAATGAGTAAAAAAAATCAATTATTAGAAAATTAGTTGGAATAAGGTAACATTCGTCAGAAAAATAGTTACTACGATTGCTTGGGTGTGTATGAATTTTAATTTTGACTTTTTATATATTTTAAAATTATTTTTTTAAAACGAACGCCCTCAATGAAACATTGAGGGCAGGGAGATATTTATTATTATTTTAAATTTACCTGAAAAATTAAATAAAAATAGAAAATTATGCAAAATTTGAATTTAAATTTATACGTATCCATAAAAACATGCCCACTATTTTTGTGATGAATGTTATATTTTTTTCTAATATTCTTCCCCGTAATAAAACATGGAGTTGTTAGACCCCGTTTCTTCTTCTCTCGTTAGAATCATTACTTACATTGCTACTACTACGACGACTATTTTTAGTATTCTTATAGTGTTAATAGTGAGTGAGTACGATTACGTGGGTGTGTAAGAATTTAGAGCATATGGTACAGGGTTTAGGATTTAGGTTATATGATTTAGGATTTAGGGGTTAGGGGTTAGGGTAACCCGTAAACTTTAAAATTTCTAATATTTTTCTTATATAACCAAAATCTTTGAATCTCTTTGTAATTGATAAGTTGATTAGGCATGATGCGTACCATTTTATTTGATCTCTGGTGCTATCTATAACATCGTCATTGTTTAAAGCTTTATTTGAGTTGTTGGACAATGTTTCTTATTCTCTCGCAAGTATCCGCACCTCCATTGCTACTACTACTATTTTTAGTTGTCTTGTAGTGTCTTGTAGTGTTTTTAGTTTTTCAAAGTGACTGCCCGTAAGGAAACATTAAGGTGTTGGACCCTATTTATTCTCCTCGAATCATTACTTACATTGCTATTACTACTACTATTTTTAGTTGTCTTATAGTGTTAATAGTGAGTGAGTACGATTACTTGGGTATGTATAAATTTAGAGTATAGGGTATAGGGTATAGGATTTAGGGTATAGGATTTAGGGTTTAGGGGTTAGGGTAACCCCTAAACTTTAAAATTTCTAATATTTCTCTTATATAACGAAAATCTTTAAATCTTTTGTAGTTGATAGTGTTTATTGTGAGTATGTTACTTGGTTGTGTATGAATTTTAATTCAAATTTTGCCTTTTTACAATTTTTATTTATTTTTTCAGTAAATCTACAAAGTAGTTAAAATGAGTGAAAACAATTCAACAATTAGAAAATTAATGAAAATAAGGTAAAATTCGTCACAAAAATGGTAACTACGATTACTTGTGTGTGTATGAATTTTAAATTTAATTTTCACCTTTTTTTCTATTTTATTTAAATTTTCAAGTAAATTTACAAAGTAGTTAAAAATGAGTAAAAAAAAATTCGATTATTAGAAAATTAGTTGAAATAAGGTAACATTCGTCAGAAAAATATTTACTACGATTGCTTGGGTGTGTATGAATTTTAATTTTGACTTTTTATATATTTTAAAATTAAGTTTTTTAAACGAACGCCCTGGGCGCCCTCAATGTTTCATTGAGGGCAGAGGGATATTTATTATTATTGTAAATTTACCTGAAAAGTTAAATAAAAATAGAAAATTATGCAAAATTTGAATTTAAATTTATACGTATCCAGAAAAACATGCCCACTATTTTTGTGATGAATGTTATATTTTTTTCTAATATTCTTCCCCGTAATAAAACATGGAGTTGTTAGACCTCGTTTCTTCTTCTCTCGTTAGAATCATTACTTACATTGCTACTACTACTACGACTATTTTTAGTATTCTTATTGTGTTAATAGTGAGTGAGTACGATTACTTGGGTGTGTATGAATTTAGAGCATATGGTACAGGGTTTAGGATTTAGGTTATATGATTTAGGATTTAGGGGTTAGGGGTTAGGGTAACCCGTAAACTTTAAAATTTCTAATATTTTTCTTATATAACCAAAATCTTTGAATCTCTTTGTAATTGATAAGTTGATTAGGCATGATGCGTACCATTTTATTTGATCTCTGGTGCTATCTATAACATCGTCATTGTTTAAAGCTTTATTTGAGTTGTTGGACAATGTTTCTTATTCTCTCGCAAGTATCCGCACCTCCATTGCTACTACTACTATTTTTAGTTGTCTTGTAGTGTCTTGTAGTGTTTTTAGTTTTTCAAAGTGACTGCCCGTAAGGAAACATTAAGGTGTTGGACCCTATTTATTCTCCTCGAATCATTACTTACATTGCTATTACTACTACTATTTTTAGTTGTCTTATAGTGTTAATAGTGAGTGAGTACGATTACTTGGGTATGTATAAATTTAGAGTATAGGGTATAGGGTATAGGATTTAGGGTATAGGATTTAGGGTTTAGGGGTTAGGGTAACCCCTAAACTTTAAAATTTCTAATATTTCTCTTATATAACGAAAATCTTTAAATCTTTTGTAGTTGATAGTGTTTATTGTGAGTATGTTACTTGGTTGTGTATGAATTTTAATTCAAATTTTGCCTTTTTACAATTTTTATTTATTTTTTCAGTAAATCTACAAAGTAGTTAAAATGAGTGAAAACAATTCAACAATTAGAAAATTAATGAAAATAAGGTAAAATTCGTCACAAAAATGGTAACTACGATTACTTGTGTGTGTATGAATTTTAAATTTAATTTTCACCTTTTTTTCTATTTTATTTAAATTTTCAAGTAAATTTACAAAGTAGTTAAAAATGAGTAAAAAAAAATTCGATTATTAGAAAATTAGTTGAAATAAGGTAACATTCGTCAGAAAAATATTTACTACGATTGCTTGGGTGTGTATGAATTTTAATTTTGACTTTTTATATATTTTAAAATTAAGTTTTTTAAACGAACGCCCTGGGCGCCCTCAATGTTTCATTGAGGGCAGAGGGATATTTATTATTATTGTAAATTTACCTGAAAAGTTAAATAAAAATAGAAAATTATGCAAAATTTGAATTTAAATTTATACGTATCCAGAAAAACATGCCCACTATTTTTGTGATGAATGTTATATTTTTTTCTAATATTCTTCCCCGTAATAAAACATGGAGTTGTTAGACCTCGTTTCTTCTTCTCTCGTTAGAATCATTACTTACATTGCTACTACTACTACGACTATTTTTAGTATTCTTATTGTGTTAATAGTGAGTGAGTACGATTACTTGGGTGTGTATGAATTTAGAGCATATGGTACAGGGTTTAGGATTTAGGTTATATGATTTAGGATTTAGGGGTTAGGGGTTAGGGTAACCCGTAAACTTTAAAATTTCTAATATTTTTCTTATATAACCAAAATCTTTGAATCTCTTTGTAATTGATAAGTTGATTAGGCATTGATATGGGCTAAAAATAACCCTAGAAATATATTTATTGATGTATTAATTAGACCTAGATTGGTCCAAGAATACGGTCTAATATTAAAGGCCGAAAACCCTGATTATTTATTAATTTCGTAATTAATAAATAGGGAAAAAATACAGCTCATGAAAAGAGTCCAAAATATGGCAAATTTATCAAAGAAGGATCCAGAATCCCAATTAATGAGTCACAGCCTTTATCAACAAGGAAAAGACTTCTCCAGTAAGAAATACAATGTTTATCCATTATCAATAAGGAGACTTATTAGCTAAGTCTCCTAAACGTACCATAAATACAAGGCTCCAGACGCCTATATAAGGACCCTGATCCTACAATCAGAACTACGTCTTTGGCTTGATTCTCAATAACGAATTGAGATACGTAGGCATTTTGTGAGGACTGATTTAGTCTCGAAACACAAGTGCAGCCATTAAAGCTCGAAGCTCATTAAACCTTAGCATTAAATTCACAATTTGGCGTCGTCTGTGGGAAGACAACATCAACCATGGCAAACACACGAAGAACGACTCGAGATACTCCAGTTTCCGAGGAGCTTCCTATCACCTCTGAGGCTGATACTCACGGAAATCAACCACCGCCAACTACTGGCATTGAAGGGGCGAATATCCCCACCAGTACTCAAGGACCGGAGATCCCAATTTCGGTTGAAGGGACAAATCCCCTACAGATGGTTATTCATGGATCTAATCCACAAGAGACCGCTCACCAGCAACCAATCACGACCTCCCCGCTGCTCATGAATGCACCAAGTGGTCTTCAACTCCACACTACTGACCTCCCCCGATACACTACTCAAACTTTGGGGATGCCCAGCTATGGCATGCCCCCTCGACCCATGGCGGGCGGTAGTGGTCTCAACCCCATCTACCATGAAGCATATGTCCCCCCTTATATACAAGGTCTGGGACCTCAAAATCAACAAACTCGACGGACCCCTTTGATTCAAGATTACTCGGGTCCCTATACTGAGGACGAGAATTACACATCTGAAGAAGAGAGGAATGTCGCCCCAAGGAGGAAGCGTTCTTCCCAAACAAATCGGGAACAACCCCAAACTACTAAGGAGAAAATTGCAGCCCATGAGGCAGAGACTGCCAGACTCAAGAAACTCCTTGCTGAGGAGGAGGCCGCTCAATCTCAAGGCCGATCAACTAGAAGGGTCCCGATAATCAACCTGGACCCGACACCAAGAAGGACTAAGAGGGCTGAAGCCCCAAGGGGTGATCCCACTGTTTTGTTGCCCCTATGAGATCCTGATGATCCAACACCCCCTTCACACACAAGACATCATAAAAGCCAACATCTCCAGAAAATTCAAGATGCCAACGATCAAGGCTTATGATGGAACGGGAGATCCCGCTAACCATGTGAGAACCTTCTCCAACGCACTGCTGTTGCAGCCAACCAATGATGCGGTTAAGTGCCGAGCGTTTCCGCAAACCCGTGCGGGCATGGCACAACGTTGGTACAGCCGTTTGCCTCCCAATTCTATTGGATCCTTCAAAAAGTTGAGTAAGGCGTTCATCAACCAATTTGTAAGTGGGAGGGTGCATGAGAAAAGTTCTGCATCCCTCATGGGAATCAGGCAAGGTGAGAATGAATCCTTGAGGGAATACATAAATAGATTCACTAGGGAGGCTCTGAAAGTCCCGGACTTGGAGGACAAAGTAGCTATGATAGCCCTGCAACAAGGAACTACTGATGATTACTTCAAGAGATCATTGGCAAAGCATCCACCCGAAAATATGTTGAAGCTCCAAGATAGAGCCGGAAAGTATATCAAGGCCGAGGAAAGTATGAAGAAATATGAACCCACTATTGAGGGAAGTGAAAACAGAAAAAAGAGAAAGGAGACTCAAGAGTATGACGCTGGGGACAAATATCCCAGGACAGCGAAGGATTCTGACTCTCCACCAAAAAAGAACAACTTTGGACCCAGGTTCAATGAATATGCAAGGTTGAACACCTCAAGAAGTCAAATTCTGATGGATATTGAGAAGGAAGAAGATCTTCGATGGCCAAAGCCACTAATATCCGACTTGGAGAAACGAAACAAGAATCAATTCTGTCGTTTCCATAAAGAAGTTAGTCATGACACCGACGATTGTAGACAACTGAAAGATGAAATCGAGTTCTTAATCCGAAGAGGAAAACTCGATAAGTTCACTAAGGATGGGAATCGAGGAAATCAACAAGGAAACTATGAAAGAAAAGACTATGATAGGAGGGACAACGACCAAGATCGTAATCCTAAGCCCCGAGGGCCTGTCATCAACATGATATTTGGAGGACCGACTGCTGCTGGATCCTCCTGAAACTCAAGGAAAGCTTATGCCCGAGAGGTAATGACTGTTGTGGGAGAAGCACCGAAACGTGCCAGGACAGAAGTGGCTATTAGCTTTGTTGATTCTGATCTTGAAGGGGTGAAGTTCCCCCATGACGACCCGTTGGTCATTATAACTGTAATAGGCAACTCTAAAACTAAGAGGGTTCTGGTAGATAATGGAGCTTCCGTGGACATCCTGTTCCATGACGCCTTCATCAAGATGGGATATACCGATTCACAACTGACTCCTTCAAACATGCCCATATATGGGTTCAATGGGGTTGAATCCAAAGTAGAGGGAACTATTCAGCTCCCTATGACAATAGGGCAAGGTTCACAAACAGCAACTCAAATGCTGAACTTCGTGGTGATAAAGGCAACCTCGACTTATAATGCAATCCTTGGTAGGACAGGCCTTCATGCATTCAAGGCTGTTGCCTCAACTTACCATTTGAAAATCAAGTTCCCAACAAGGAACGGGGTTGGTGAAGAACAAGGAGATCAAAAGATGGCTAGGAATTGCTATGTAGCCGCGTTAAGGCCTGATGGAGTCGGGGGGCAGGTTCTCCCAATCGAGGTTATGAATTCAAAAGACGATGAAGAAAGAAGGGGAAAGCCAGTCGAGGATCTAATTCTTATTCCCCTAATCCCGGGAGAACCAGACAAAGTCACTTACATTGGAGCATTGTTGCCTGAACCCTTGAAGGGACTGAGGTGCCAAGAACTTGGCATGCCTCAAATTTAAAAGTTTATTATGTTTAAGTGTTTACTTAAGGGATCCACTAATAGTACAAGTAGCAATAAGGTCGACGAAACCATTCTGAGCTATTAAGCTCTTAGTAGGAAGTAAAGCACTATGTAAGGGTCGAACCCTCTTTTTAAAAGGAAATATTTCAAGTTCTCATTCACTATTTTAATTACTTATCTTTGTTTGAGTATTTCCTTATTGTTCTACTAAAGAACAAGTTGTACCAATAACACTTGATCAAAGTGCCAGCCCATTCAAGAGGCCAAGTACTAGGAATTGCCTTACAAAAGAACGAAGAAACATAATATGCATAAATAACATGCATGGATAGAAGATCCCGAAGGATCAAAGAGTTATGTTACAAGCTCAACTAAAAGCCTAAAGAGGCCTATTGGAAGAAGGTTAATATACGGGTTGAAACCCCTGAAAATTCGAGGAAGTAGAGCTCAGAAGGAGCTTCGATTCGATATACTGGAAGCTCAAATTAAAGAAACGAGTGAAACTTTATGTCTATCTTCGTTCATGAAGACCTCTCAATGTGAAAATTAAGATGTTGAACCTCAAAATCAGGTCCTCTACCTATAAGCCACGTTTGGCGTTGTGGAAACCTTAAATGAGGTCAAAGTGTTAGAACTCAAGTTAGTTCTTGTATCTATAAGCCACGTTTGGCGTTGTTGAAACCTCAAATGAGGTCTAATGTGTTAGAACTCAAGTTAGTTCTTGTATCTATAAGCCATGTTTGGCGTTGTTTAAACCTCAAATGAGGTCTAAGGTGTTAGAACTCAAGTTAGTTCTTGTATCTGTAAGCCACGTTTGGCGTTGTTGAAACCTCAAATGAGGTCAAAGTGTTAGAACTCAAGTTAGTTCTTGTATCTATAAGCCACGTTTGGCGTTGTTTAAACCTCAAATGAGGTCAAAGTGTTAGAACTCAAGTTAGTTCTTGTATCTGTAAGCCACGTTTGGCGTTGTGGAAACCTCAAATGAGGTCAAAGTGTTAGAACTCAAGTTAGTTCTTGTATCTATAAGCCACGTTTGGCATTGTTTAAACCTCAAATGAGGTCAAAGTGTTAGAACTCAAGTTAGTTCTTGTATCTATAAGCCACGTTTGGCGTTGTTGAAACCTCAAATGAGGTCTAAGGTGTTAGAACTCAAGTTAGTTCTTGTATCTATAAGCCACGTTTGGCATTGTTGAAACCTCAAATGAGGTCAAAGTGTTAGAACTCAAGTTAGTTCTTGTATCTATAAGCCACGTTTGGCGTTGTTGGAACCAACCGAGGTCGAAGAAACTCTAGACTGAAGTCGAAAGGATGAGGTCGAAAACACATGGAAAATTGAAGTCGATTCGTTCGACCTAAGACCAATTTAAGGTCGAAACCGAGGTCGAAGAAACCCTAGACTGAAGTCGAAAGGCTGAGGTCGAAAAAACATAGAAAATTGAAGTCGATTCGTGCTACCTGGGACCAAATTGAGGTCGAAAATACCTCAAAAATGAGTTCTAAAATACCTCAAAAATGAGGTCGGAGGAGACTGGGTTTGAGATCGAACGACCGAGGTCGAAAAAGCACGGAAAAACGAGGTCGAATTGTTCGACCTGGGACCAAATTGAGGTCGAAAATACCTCAAAAATGAGGTCTAAAATACCTCAAAAATGAGGTCGAAGGAGACTGGGTTTGAGATCGAACGACCGAGGTCTAAAAAGCACGGAAAAACGAGGTCGAAGACTTCGACCTGGGACCTTTCGAGGTCGAAAAAGAATGGGTTCGAGATCGAAAATGAGGTCGACAATACCTCAAAAAATTGAGGTCGAAAATACCTCAAAATGAGGTCTAAAATACCTCAAAATGAGGTCTAAAATACCCGTAACGAAACATTAAGGTGGTGGACCCTGTTTATTCTCCTCGAATAATTACTTACATTGCTATTACTACTACTATTTTTAGTTGTCTTATAGTGTTAATAGTGAGTGAGTACGATTACTTGGGTATGTATAAATTTAGAGTATAGGGTATAGGGTATATGATTTAGGGTTTAGGGGTTAGGGGTTAGGGTAACCCCTAAACTTTAAAATTTCTAATATTTCTCTTATATAACTAAAATCTTTGAATCTTTTGTAGTTAATAGTGTTTATAGTGAGTATGATTACTTGGTTGTGTATGAATTTTAATAAAATTTTGTCTTTTTACAATTTTTATTTATTTTTTCAAGTAAATCTACAAAGTAGTTAAAATGAATGAAAACAATTCAACAATTAGAAAATTAATGAAAATAAGGTAAAATTCGTCACAAAAATGGTAACTACGATTACTTGTGTGTGTATGAATTTTAAATTTAATTTTCACCTTTTTTCTATTTTATTTAATTTTTCAAGTAAATTTACAAAGTAGTTAAAAATGAGTAAAAAAAAATTCAATTATTAGAAAATTAGTTGAAATAAGGTAACATTCGTCAGAAAAATAGTTACTACGATTTCTTGGGTGTATATGAATTTTAATTTAGACTTTTTATATATTTTAAAATTAATTTTTTAAAACGAACGCCCTCAATGAAACATTGAGGGCAGAGGGATATTTATTATTATTGTAAATTTACCTGAAAAATTAAATAAAAATAGAAAATTATGCAAAATTTGAATTTAAATTTATACGTATCCAGAAAAACATGCCCACTATTTTTGTGATGAATGTTATATTTTTTTTCTAATATTCTTCTATTTTTAATTATTTGTTTAAAAACAACCGCCCTCAACGAAACATTGAGGTCGCCCTCAATGAAACATTGAGGGCAGAGGGATATCCCCGGGGGGATCTGGACCAATATCCTATATATATATATATATATATATATATATATATAGTTCTACTCTAATATAAACCAATTTAAAATAAAAATTAGAAATTGCACTACACATAATTTAAATACACCCTCCCACACTCAACCCCACATATTCTCCTCCATTTTTAATTACTTTTTTCATCAATCGATGAGTTTTTTTTTTGAACTTTTGCTTCACTGTATTTTTCTCCATCTCCCAACAATCAATTTGCATACCATATTTGTTATATTTTGACGATAAACCACTATTTATGCGTATGAGAATCACTAAAATGTTGGTGATTTCGGTAAGAATAAATAGTAATTTTGGCGTAAATCTAGTAATTTATTCTTCAGACTATACGTAAATCACAAATTTTGTACCGCAAAATCACTAGTTCTATACACATATAAGAATAAATCGTTATATTTATGCTAAAGTCACTATTTATTTTTACAAATATTACTAAAATTTTAGTATTCCGTAATATAGTGTATGCAAACTAATCATTGAGAGATAAAGAAAAATACAGTGAAGTCAGATTTCTAAAAAAGCTCACTGATTGATGGGAAAATTCAAATTAAAAACGGAGAATATTATGTGCGGTTGTGTATGGGAGGATGTATTTTAGGTGTGTGTGGTGGCTCTAGTGGACCATTAGATTTGGTCCCCGGCCGTCGATGGATATCAACCATCTGCCGCTATGTTTCATTGCGGAAGTTGATTGTAAAAATAGTTACTCCCGCTATGTTTCATTGCGGGGATGATTGTTCCCGCTATGTTTTATTGCGGGAGGTGGTTGGTATCCCACGGTGACTGTGGAAGAGCACCCATATATACCAACCAGCTCACGCAATGAAACATAATGGGAGCAATCACCCCCGCAATAAAATATAACGGAAGTCACTATTTGAACAATCACCTCCCGCAATAAAACATAGCGACATGTGATTGACATCCAATGACTGGGGACCAAATCCATATATATATATATATATATATATATAATTACCTTTTGGTTCTTCAAAATGTTGTCTATGTCTTCTTCCAACCACAATCTACTATGTTTTTTAGGCTCGTCTGGAGAGTTGTTACGAGCTATATCCTTACCCATATCTCGAAGTAGACCGTGCATCTCTAGTTCATCTTTATCATTGATGGTTAGTAAACAGCTTTCCTTTAGTCTATCTATTTTATCATCCGTGTGTGGATAATAAGTCTCCAGTATTTCGACGGCCTCTTTTTTCCTTGTTCCAATGAAGAAACAAGCAATGTCGATGAATATTTTCTTCAGCATATGATCAGCTGAATCTACTGCATCCAAGCTAATTGCAAGTCTTTTCAGAATATTGGTGTTGGGATTTCTTTTCAGTTCTTCGGTAAAAGATAGCCACCTAACAACTGTTTTCTTATACAATGACGACCCAAAAATCTCAAGAGCCAGTGGAAGTCCACCAGCATGACATAAAATGTCTTTGGACAATGCCATCAAAGATTTGTCTGGCTCCTCATTTCGAAAAGCATGTTGAGTAAATAGTGTCCGTGACTCGGCATCATTCAACTCATTTAACATGTATCTATGCTCTGGTTTGACATCAGATTTAACAAGGACGTCTTTATTTGCTGTAGTTATAATAACTACACTCCCAGGAGCAAAGGGTCCGACCAAAGAATCAAATTGTGTATAGTCGTCTACATCATCAAGAACAACCAGAATCTCTGCGAAACAAATTCTAACTCTTACCAACATTGTTCCTTCGTCAACACTGTCAACCCTTACTTTATCCTTACTTTTAAGGATATCATTAATAAGTTTCTTTTGTAAAAATTCTAGGCCCTTTTCCCTGACATTTGCTAAGAAGCAGCTTCCGTGAAAGTTGAGATGATGTTCATTATACACAGCTTTTGCGAGAGTTGTTTTGCCCGCTCCACGCATACCATAAATACCAATCTTCGTGACACCTTTCCTACTGTCACTGCTCAACATTGACCTTATGCGTTCAACCGGAGAATCCAACCCAACTGCATATTTAGGAAGAGGTAAACTCTTTGGAATTATTTTCTTTACAACCTTTTCAACAATTTCGTTTATGATGTCAGCTTCAGACCTGCATGCAATAAAATTTCTTAAATTCTGTAAATTTGTCCGAATTGTTCTGTTCTGCAATTCTAAAAACTGATCATTTTTACAACATATTGTTGTGAAGTTCTGAAAAGAGTGAACAGTTCTCGAAGCTTTGTTCTGCACTTTTGCAAACTTGTAAATTTGTATTTCATGGAAAAGATTATTACATATAGTAGAGATCTAAATTAGAGTAGTCAAAATTCAGTTTTTAAATTAAATTCAAATATTGAAAACACATTTACTAAAAGAAAAATATCGGATTACCTTTTAGCAACTATAGTTATTCCCGAAAATTCAGCAACACTTTTCAGTGTAAGCCGCCAGTTCTCCAGTTGTTCTTTAGAAATATTGGAGCGAGATGCATGTTTTTCAAAAGCCTTTTGGAAACTGTCAGATTGGTATCGTACAACTGATGGTTCAATGTTGTAATACACGGCAATCACAGACCTCTGCATTGTTTCATAACACTTGTAGATCTCAACAAGCTCGTCAAGGCACCAACGTGAAGAAGCATAATTTTCCGAAAAGACAATCACATAGATCTTGGACTCCCGAATAGCTTGAAACAATGCGTCTGAAATTAATTCTCCGGTGCCTATCTCCGGATCATCCCTAAATGCTCGAATTCCTTGACGAACAAGGGCATTGTAGAGATGATCAGTAAAAATATATCGTGTATCTTCACCTCTATAACTTAAAAAAACGTCCCACTTGGCAGGAGATGAAGTTGAAGAGGTCAGATTTTCAGAAGTTGGAGGAGCCATTGTATATGAAACAGAACAAGAGGATGGAGTTTGAGAACTAGTAGAAGCCATTGAATACGGAACAGAAGATGAAAATGGAGGTTGAAAACTTGTAGAAGCAATTATGTCATACAACAGATCAAACAATTCATCGGAAAGATAAGGTATAAGATCAATAACATAAGATAGGAAAATTTAAATTTATACTCTTTGTTAATAAGCAAAACAATGTGAAAATGGCGCGCGGTACTAAAGTACCAAAGTACCAAATTTGGTTATCACTTAACTTAATCCGGGTTCGATTCCTCGCAACTACATAATTATACAAGATTTATTTACTTTAAATTCTTTAGATTCATCCAGGGTTCGATTCCTTACAAATACGTAATTATACAAGATTTATTTATACCAAATTTGGTTATCACTTAACCCAGGTTCGATTTCTCGCAACTACATAATTATACAAGATTTATTTACTTTAAATTCTTTAGCTTCATCGAGGGTTCGATTCCTTACAATTACGTAATTATACAAGATTTATTTATTTACTTTAAATTCAATAGTTTTATCGAACGTTGGATTCTTTGCAGCTACGTAATCATACATTATTGAGTCAACGTACACATAAAGCCACCGAGAGAAACATTGTTTCACTTTCTTTCAGATTAAAAGAATGCAGGCCGGCAGTGTAGACAAACACGCTAGGATTTTATACTCTCTCAACACCTACATTATTGTGCATCCTATACAATAATAAGATTCAAAACGACGAGGAAGATTATTTAATTAGATTAGTTAATTTTCACCAAATAAAATAAGGTAAAGTGTTGGACTTGGTAATGTAGTCAAGAACAGGCTGCTGGAGGGAAAGGTACACAAAAGGCTACACATTGAAAAATCATGTAAGAGCTAAGTTCGATGTTAAATGCAATTGACTATAGCCATTGTCATAATACGGCATTTTAATATTTTGTTAAATATTGAAAGATTATTGATTTTAGAGCATTTCTTATCATATCCACCTAATTGACTAGGATTTTTTAACTCCATTATTTCTCTTCACACCTACATTATTGTGCATTCTATACAATAATAAGATTCGAAACAAATCAAAACGACAAAGAAGTTGGTTTAGATAAGAATAGTTAATTTGCACCAAATAAAATAAGGTAAAGTGTTGGACTTGGTAATGTTAGTCAATAACAGGGCTGCTGGACTTCAGAAAAGGGTGCACAAAAGGCTAGGCATCGAAAAATCATGTACAAGCAAAGTCCGATGTTAAATGCAATATGACTATAGCCGTAATATTGGTTGTCGAATGCAACTGAATCTACTTGTATTTGGTGATGTACATGAAACAGGGGTTATATATAGTTTGCACACCCTATAAAATTTTTCGACTAAATTATCCCTCTGGTAGCCTAATGTTTAGTTCTTTACTTGCGAAAGGATGAAGCACTTTTAAGTAATTGGGACTGCAGTAATCTTACTGATCCTGTAACACCATTCTGCTTGATTCATAAAAAAAAATTAAAGAATTGATATTACTGATTTTAGAGTATTACTTATCATATGCACCTGATTACCTTGGATCAAAAACAAAATAGAAGGAACCGAGGATGTGTGAGGAGCTTAGGTACAGCACCTATTGCAGATACAAACTTTATAGGGAATCAAGTAACGATGGGCCTTCCATGTTCTAGCTTACACCTTACTTGTGCTAATAAGTTACAATTCAAAATTAAGTTGGCAGTGGTGGAAAATTCTGTGATTCACAGCCGGATATTTTTGGGAACAAGGTGCCAGTCCTGTTATGCAGGACTACACGGTAAACACAACTCAAAATTTAATTTCTTGATTCTTGTTTACATAGTTTGGATTAGAGTGCTGAATTACGAGCTTCAAAAGTCACCAACCAAACAAAAATCAGCTAAAATAAAGTACTGCTCACAAAATACCGGCATCCCATTCATGTACGATGGTCACTGACAAGACTGCCTAAATGCTCCCTATAAACTTCCATTCTGAATCTGATTGGTGGATGAGATCACTGCAATTTTCTTCAATAAAAACTGAAACAACAATATACAGATATTGCAAGTTGTCAAGAAACAAAACTAGTTCTTGCCATTTTATCGAGTACCATCAAGTACTAAAATTGGCATGAAGGCAATACCTCTGAAAATACACAATTCACAGTTCCATAGGATACCTTAGCACACTCATATTAATTTGTTGAAGATAGTGAAACTCCTCTGGGCAAAGAACCTCCATTTGCAAGCTAGCATAAACAGTAGGCGATGATGAAAGGATAGGCTGCATTATTTGAATACACAGTTTAGTTCTAGAAAGATAATATATATAATTTCATCTGGTAATTAAGGCTGTCAAGGATCAGGGGTTTACGTATTGCAGTACAAGCCATCATCTAACTTGCAACTCTATGTAGAATCATCGTAAATTGTTCATTAAGGTCAATTGTTCATGTGATTAAGATAAAATACCCTCATTCATTCATGTGCAGCTTCGATTTTCTAACAGAGTACAGGTAATGTAATTGTTTTGATCTCGTGAAGTAATTGATGGGCAACATATGATAATATCTCTCCAAATTGTAAGAATACTCCTTAAATCTAATACCTGAAAAGATACTACTACAAACTTCAACACTTAGTTGAATCAAGAGATCTTAATAAAACATACACATAGTTGAAATTATTGGTTACCTGTTTGCATAGCCATTTCTCGAGTAAGAGTGCAAGTTGTTGTCGAATTTTAAATGTTTCAACCGTGCATTAAGAAATGGCTAGCTTCTTTTATCTTCTACATTGACAATGTAGCTGTCTTACTCGTCAATCATCATAACCTCCGTTTCGTAGAGTAGATGAATCCCCGAAAATTTGAAATTTGTTTTTAGTTCGATTTTGTCATCACCATCCACTACAAGAAAAAGGGGCAATTATGACGGAAAACTTATGACGGAATTTTGGGCGCGCCTAACTTACGACGGAAATGACAATTTCGTCACAAATACTTATGACGAAAAAATAATTTCGTCGCAAGTTCAATATTTTATTATTTTTTCGTAATTAGATTTAATTATAAAATGAATAAATTGTGTGTGGGGGAAAACGACGTCGTTTTCAAATTGAATATACGACGATATTTTCGTCGTAAGTATACTTACGACGGAATCTTAAATTCCGTCATAAGTTTAAATTACGACGGATTTGTTATTCCGTCGGAAGTTTAATATTTTATTATTTTTTCGTAATTAGATTTAATTAAAAAATGAATAAATTTTAAGTAGCAGAAAACGACGTCGTTTACAAATTGAATATACGACGAAAATTTCGTCATAAGTATACTTATGACGGAAGTTTGTTTTGTCGTAAGTATACTTACGACGGAAATTTCGTCATAAGTATACTTATGACGGAAGATAGTTCTGTCGTAACTTAGCCGGTATAAAATTCACCTCCCATTTCTTATCCTATTATTAGTTTTAAAAAATTAGTCGTTTAAAATAATATTTTTAAATAAATATACGACGATTTTTCCGTCATAAAAGAGTTGTTGGGGTGGTAAATTCAAAAATTTCCCAAAAACATTTGGCGGTAAATTAAAAATTTGCCCAAAAAAATAGGCGGGAAATTCAAATTTTTGGAGTCCAATAACTTATGACGGATTCCGTCGTAAGTTAACACATGTTTTTTTCGTGTTTCAATTTTTTTAAAAATATTTCTCGATGATCTAACTCTATGGATATCAAGAGTTATATGTTTGAGTGATATTCCAAAAATATTAGAAAAAATCAATTTATTTTTTTCGAGATTATAGTAGTCAACTAGTGATTTGACTATTACTTCTAACTAGTGTTTAGTCCAGGATTGGTGTTTTAATTTATTTTTGAAAATGTTTTTCAATGATTCAACCATATGGATGTCAAGATCCCCCGATTTAATTAAAAAATAATATTAAAAAAGGTGGACCCCACAGAAAAAAGTGGGCCCCATTAATTTTTCTAATTTTTAACCCTAAACCCTAAACCCTAAACCCTAAACCCGAACCCTAAACTCGAATAATTTTTTAATTGATTTATTCGACGATCCAACCGTACGGATGTTAATCGGTACTCATTCTAGTGTTGGGAAAAAATAATCAAAAAATAACAAGGTCCGGTTGTGCCGCATATTTTCAAAAACGTTGGAACACTACTACTTTTGGGAACGGGACATGTGTCAGATTCACTGAATATTTTTTTTAAATGATTTCTTCGACGATCCAACCGTACGGATGTTAATCAGTACTCATTATAGTGTTGGGAAAAAATAATCAAAAAATAACAAGGTCCGGTTGTGCCGCATCTTTTCAAAAACGTTGTAACACTACTACTTTTGGGAACGGGACATGGGTCAGATTCACTGAATATTTTTTTTAAATGATTTCTTCGACGATCCAACCGTACGAATGTTAATCAGTACTCATTCTAGTGTTGGGAAAAAATAATCAAAAAATAACAAGGTCCGGTTGTGCCGCATCTTTTCAAAAACGTTGGAACACTACTACTTTTGGGAACGGGACATGTGTCAGATTCACTGAATATTTTTTTTAAATGATTTCTTCGACGATCCAACCGTACGGATGTTAATCAGTACTCATTATAGTGTTGGGAAAAAATAATCAAAAAATAACAAGGTCCGGTTGTGCCGCATCTTTTCAAAAACGTTGGAACACTACTACTTTTGGGAACGGGACATGTGTCAGATTCACTGAATATTTTTTTTAAATGATTTTTTCGACGATCCAACCGTAAGGATGTTAATCAGTACTCATTATAGTGTTGGGAAAAAATAATCAAAAAATAACAAGGTCCGGTTGTGCCGCATCTTTTCAAAAACGTTGTAACACTACTACTTTTGGGAACGGGACATGGGTCAGATTCACTGAATATTTTTTTTAAATGATTTCTTCGACGATCCAACCATACGAATGTTAATCAGTACTCATTCTAGTGTTGGGAAAAAATAATCAAAAAATAACAAGGTCCGGTTGTGCCGCATCTTTTCAAAAACGTTGGAACACTACTACTTTTGGGAACGGGACATGTGTCAGATTCACTGAATATTTTTTTTAAATGATTTCTTCGACGATCCAACCGTACGGATGTTAATCAGTACTCATTCTAGTGTTGGGAAAAAATAATCAAAAAATAACAAGGTCCGGTTGTGCCGCATCTTTTCAAAAACGTTGGAACACTACTACTTTTGGGAACGGGACATGTGTCAGATTCACTGAATATTTTTTTTAAATGATTTCTTCGACGATCCAACCGTACGGATGTTAATCAGTACTCATTATAGTGTTGGGAAAAAATAATCAAAAAATAACAAGGTCCGGTTGTGCCGCATCTTTTCAAAAACGTTGTAACACTACTACTTTTGGGAACGGGTCATGTGTCAGATTCACTGAATATTTTTTTTAAATGATTTCTTCGATGATCCAACCGTACGGATGTTAATCAGTACTCATTCTAGTGTTGGGAAAAAATAATCAAAAAATAACAAGGTCCGGTTGTGCCGCATCTTTTCAAAAACGTTGTAACACTACTACTTTTGGGAACGGGACATGGGTCAGATTCACTGAATATTTTTTTTAAATGATTTCTTCGACGATCCAACCGTACGAATGTTAATCAGTACTCATTCTAGTGTTGGGAAAAAATAATCAAAAAATAACAAGGTCCGGTTGTGCCGCATCTTTTCAAAAACGTTGGAACACTACTACTTTTGGGAACGGGACATGTGTCAGATTCACTGAATATTTTTTTTAAATGATTTCTTCGACGATCCAACCGTACGGATGTTAATCAGTACTCATTATAGTGTTGGGAAAAAATAATCAAAAAATAACAAGGTCCGGTTGTGCCGCATCTTTTCAAAAACGTTGTAACACTACTACTTTTGGGAACGGGACATGGGTCAGATTCACTGAATATTTTTTTTAAATGATTTCTTCGACGATCCAACCGTACGAATGTTAATCAGTACTCATTCTAGTGTTGGGAAAAAATAATCAAAAAATAACAAGGTCCGGTTGTGCCGCATCTTTTCAAAAACGTTGGAACACTACTACTTTTGGGAACGGGACATGTGTCAGATTCACTGAATATTTTTTTTAAATGATTTCTTCGACGATCCAACCGTACGGATGTTAATCAGTACTCATTATAGTGTTGGGAAAAAATAATCAAAAAATAACAAGGTCCGGTTGTGCCGCATCTTTTCAAAAACGTTGGAACACTACTACTTTTGGGAACGGGACATGTGTCAGATTCACTGAATATTTTTTTTAAATGATTTTTTCGACGATCCAACCGTAAGGATGTTAATCAGTACTCATTATAGTGTTGGGAAAAAATAATCAAAAAATAACAAGGTCCGGTTGTGCCGCATCTTTTCAAAAACGTTGTAACACTACTACTTTTGGGAACGGGACATGGGTCAGATTCACTGAATATTTTTTTTAAATGATTTCTTCGACGATCCAACCGTACGAATGTTAATCAGTACTCATTCTAGTGTTGGGAAAAAATAATCAAAAAATAACAAGGTCCGGTTGTGCCGCATCTTTTCAAAAACGTTGGAACACTACTACTTTTGGGAACGGGACATGTGTCAGATTCACTGAATATTTTTTTTAAATGATTTCTTCGACGATCCAACCGTACGGATGTTAATCAGTACTCATTATAGTGTTGGGAAAAAATAATCAAAAAATAACAAGGTCCGGTTGTGCCGCATCTTTTCAAAAACGTTGGAACACTACTACTTTTGGGAACGGGACATGTGTCAGATTCACTGAATATTTTTTTTAAATGATTTCTTCGACGATCCAACCGTACGGATGTTAATCAGTACTCATTATAGTGTTGGGAAAAAATAATCAAAAAATAACAAGGTCCGGTTGTGCCGCATCTTTTCAAAAACGTTGTAACACTACTACTTTTGGGAACGGGTCATGTGTCAGATTCACTGAATATTTTTTTTAAATGATTTCTTCGATGATCCAACCGTACGGATGTTAATCAGTACTCATTCTAGTGTTGGGAAAAAATAATCAAAAAATAACAAGGTCCGGTTGTGCCGCATCTTTTCAAAAAAGTTGGAACACTACTACTTTTGGGAATGGGACATGTGTCAGATTCACTGAATATTTTTTTTAAATGATTTCTTCGACGATCCAACCGTACGGATGTTAATCAGTACTCATTATAGTGTTGGGAAAAAATAATCAAAAAATAACAAGGTCCGGTTGTGCCGCATCTTTTCAAAAACGTTGGAACACTACTACTTTTGGGAACGGGACATGTGTCAGATTCACTGAATATTTTTTTTAAATGATTTATTCGACGATCCAACCGTACGGATGTTAATCGGTACTCATTCTAGTGTTGGGAAAAAATAATCAAAAAATAACAAGGTCCGGTTGTGCCGCATCTTTTCAAAAATAAATTTAATTGTAAAATGAATTATTTTTTCTAGCGGTGAACTTCCGACGAAAAATCCGTCGTAATTTCGTTTAGGGGTCAACTTACGACGGAATGTTCGTCGTAAATTCATTTATTGTAATTAAATTTAATTGTAAAATGAATTATTTTTTCTAGCGGTGAACTTACGACGGAAAATCCGTCGTAAATTCATTTAGGGGTGTCAGGCGGCAAATTCACCTTTTCATCTAAAAATAGGCGGCAGATTCAAATTTTCATTAAAAAATAAGCGGTAAATAACTTACGACGAAATCCGTCGCAAGTTTATTATTTTAATAATAAATTTTCACATCAGCGAAATAAATTTAATTGTAAAATGAATTATTTTTTCTAGCGGTGAACTTACGACGAAAAATCCGTCGTAATTTCGGTACAACGAGCATATAATTTTTTTTAATCTTTTATTAGTCCAACCAAATTAATTTTTTATTTTTCGAAAATTTTAGAATATCATTAAATTTGATATATCTTGACGTTCGTACGGTTCGATCGTCGAGAAATATATTTTAAAAAATAGAAACAATAATATGGGACAGAGCACTAGTTGCGAGTACTAGTCAATATAGTAGTGATCTATTAAGATCCAACCAAATTAATTTTTTATTTTTTGAAAATTTGGGAATATCAACAAATTAGATATATCTTGACATTCGTACGGTTCGATCGTCGAGTAATAAATTTTAAAAAATAGAAACAATAATATGGGACACAACACAAGTTACGAGTACTAGTCAATATAGTAGTGATCTACTAAGATCTCCAACCAAATTAATTTTTTATTTTTTTAAAACTTGGGAATATCATTAAATTAGATATATCTTGACATTCGTACGGTTCGATCGTCGAGTAATATATATTAAAAAATAGAAACAATAATATGGGACACAACACAAGTTACGAGTACTAGTCAATATAGTAGTGATCTACTAAGATCTCCAACCAAATTAATTTTTTATTTTTTGAAAACTTGGGAATATCATTAAATTAGATATATCTTGATATTCGTACGGTTCGATCGTCGAGAAATATAATTTAAAAAATAGAAACAATAATATGGGACAGAGCACTAGTTACGAGTACTAGTCAATATAGTAGTGATCTACTACGATAGTGATCAATATAGTAGTGATCTACTATCGATGAACCAATCGTACGGAGCTCAATTTATATCTAATTTAGTGATATTCCCAAAATGTTAAAAAATAAAAAATTAATTTGGATAGTGAAATTAATAGTCAACTATTGATTAATTTGGATAGTGAATTTAATTAGTTTGTAAAATAAATTAAAAAAATTAAATAAAAATTTTAAAAAGACCAAATTTTGAATTTAAATTCATACACAACCAAGTGGTCATAATCACTCTTTGGGTGATGAATATTACAATACTTTCACTAATTTTCCATTTTTTTACTTTTCCCCCATTTTTAACTAATTTGTAAAATAAATTAAAAAATTAAATAAAAATAGAAAAAACAAAAATTAATTTTTAAAATATTTGACTACTAGTTACTAATCTGGGAAAAATATTTGGTTTTTAAAATATTTTTTAAAATATTTTTTAAAATATTTTTTGATTATTTTATAAAATTTTATATTTATTTTTAATTTAAAAAAAATAAAATAATAACCTTACGACGGATTTTGTTTTCCGTCGTAAGTTCAGTGACAAAAAACAAACTATTCTCATTGGCTACAAACAATTCACGCGGATCACACCCTTTCCACCGTTAGATTGAAACCAAGAAACATACATCCAACGGTGTATATTAAATCAAACCCCCACATTTTTTTTACCACAAAATCAAACCCCCACATTAAATAATAACCCCATATTAAATCATAACCCTCCCCATATTAAATCATAACCCTCCCCACTCCCCCCTCCCCCTCCCCCTCCCTGCTCCCTCCTCCCTCCTCCCTCTTTCCCCTTCCCCCCGCACTGTACACACATATATACATATATATTATTAATCTTCAAAAATTCATAACTTCACTTCTATTTATCACCTGCGATTTATGCATATATATTTGTGCTCCTAAAATCAAAATCTTCATTTTGATATTCATAATAACCAATTCCAAAACAATTTTGTTTTGGGCAATGTTTTGATTTTAATTCGATTTTGATGATTCAAGGTGTTTTTGATGATTACGAGCTTATTATATTATTGCTGGGTGAGCTTAGAGACGATTCCGGGATTTTGGAGGTGGTTGGTGTTCGTCGGAATTTTAGAAGATGATCGGATTTTGTTGGAACCAATTATTTTCTATATTGTATATTGGCGAATGTTTAAGTTATGATGTGTAAATGATTGTATGTTTTTTTTAGATTTATTAAAAATGGTTTTTGGTTCACCGGATTTTGGATTGTTGGCCGGAATTGATGGTCTAAATTTTCTTTTTAAATTATGGGTTAGTGTATGTGTACATAAGGGTGTTAAGTACTGCATATAATTTATTGGGATTTTTCTGGGCAAATTTTCGAGTCGCCGGAATATTGAGAAGTCGCCGGAATCTGGGGAAAAAATTTCTGGACTGAATTTACGACGGTTTTAAAATCCGTCGTAAATTATTCATATCCCGACTAACTTACGACGGATATTCCGTCGTAAATTAGTGATTTATTATTAAAAAAATAATTTAGTTTCTTTTATTTTTAAATGAAACTGATTGAACTTACGACGGAACTGGCGTCGCAAGTTTAGCTATTACTTTAATACCAATGTGGGCCCCATTGGTTCAAACTTACGACGGGAATGTTAACTTACGACGGAACCGTGAACTTACGACGCAATCCGGAACTTATGACGAAAAGTTCTACTTGTGACGAAAATGATACTTATGACGAAAACTATACTTATGACGAAACTGTTATTTATGACGAAAATTATACTTGTGACGAAAATGTCATTTGTGACGAAAATGCGAACTTAAGACTTGAGCAATTATGACGGAAATTTTTCGTCGTAATTGAGGCAATTGCGACGATTTCAGTGTAAAATTTCCGTCATAATTGCCCCTTTTTCTTGTAGTGATCTCTGATGCAGAAGACTGAACTTGGTATAATTATCATCAAATTACCCTGTTTGATACTAACCCAGTGTCCAAAGTCCAAAAATTCCGTGGCAGTCTTGACAGAATATTCCAGTTCGAAGTGCATCAATTGACTTAAGTGAAAGCACATTATCAACCCCAAGAAATTGGGCCATGAATCTAGAGGCAAATCTAAAGAGCATCGTTGTTACAAAATGAAAAAAGAAAGACATATATAACAGGAATAAATCAATAATTTTTTATTTCAGTTCATAAATATTTTTTTAAAAGAAAACCGCCATTTGTAATAAAACAATCATTAACTCTAATGTAATCCATTCAAACAAATACCAAGATTATGCCGTCTAATGGTAATCTAACAATGGAAAATTTTAAGTCATTGGAGTGCAAATGTCAAGAACCAAATTACAGACATTAAACCTTGATCACGTGAAGAAGTCTAATTGTAATTTTTTATGCTCCTTAGTAATGTGCAAGAAATATTGTTTCAAGTCTGGTTTTAGTGGCTACTTAATAAGCTAAAAGCTTCTTTTCTTCCTTGCTTTAAAAAGAAACTAGCTCTTTAGCCTGTAAAATGTTACATGTTTGTATATAGTAGGCATGTTAAAATAAGTAAATTTTTTTAATAACTAAAAGTATTAAAATAGGTTTTAAAATTTTAATAATTAAAATTATTAAAATAGGTTTTAAAATAAATAAGTAAAGGGTTAGCCGTTATATTTTTAGAAAAAAAAAAGGATTTTAGTAAGAAAAATAAATAAAGTAAGTTGAAAAAGATAATTACCAGTGATATTTTTAAATAAAGGAAGGGTTTTGTTAGAAAAAATCTATAATGTGTTTTTGCTGAAAAGGTTATTGGTAATAAACAGGTAATGTTGTTATTTAATATTTTTTTATAAATAAGTAAGGGTAATTAAGTAAACACACTTTGGCACTTTAATATTTCGTCTATTAAATAATACTAGCTTAAAACCTGTGCGATGTACGGATTGTTAATTGTTATTTTATTATTATTATTTTAATATTTTATTAATTGTAATTGTGCAAAAAATAAGTAGGCATGTTAAAATATCTAAACACTTTTAATTAATTAAAAACATTAAAAACAGATTTTAAAATAAATAAGTATGAGTTTGCCCGTTATATTTTTGGAAATTAGGGGTTTAAGTAAGAAAAAGTAAAAAACGTAACATATATTTAGTTTTAAAAGGTTAATGTCCGTGATATTTTTGGAAAATGAGGTTTTAAAATTTAATAATTAAAAGTTTTTAAATACATTTTAAAATAAATAAGTAAAAGGTTTCCTGTGATATTTTTGGAAAAAGAATGGATTTTAGTGAGAAAAATAGAAAAAGTAAATTGTAAAAGGCAATTTCCCGTGATATATTTAGAAAAGGAGAGACTTTGTTCGAAAAAATATATAATGTGTTTTACTTGAAAAAGTAATTGGTTATAAATAGGTATTTGATTATTTATATTTTAAGATTCACATTAGCTCAGATCCTATAATCATAATACAAAAATATTTCGAAAGATATTGAAAGATTTCCCTGTAATATTTTGATTGTAATTATGATTAACTCAAACTTATTTTGATCGATATGAGAATACAAATGTTGATGCATTTGCACTCGCTTAAATAAAAATAGAAGGGCTACAAGAGATTTGGTCATGTCATGAAAAGATTTAATCATCCCACGATTCAATCACCATTCAAATATATACATTTTAACCTCGACAAACAAATATTCAATAAATAAATAAACTTGTTAAATGAATAATTTTTTATCCCAATAAAACAGAGACAGTGTATCTTTAACTTAAATAAAATGATAATCTCGATAAATAAGTTAATTTTTCTGATTTTGAGGATATAAATTATTCAGATTTAATACTGTTCCTGATCGACCCCTTCCATGTCTACTTGCTGAAAGTTTCATCACTTGCTTCCATGTCCCCCGTGTTGATGTCCGCAATCAACATGTTCTCTCCTTCTCATCAGTTTCCATGCTATAACTGCTCCTGATTGATCTCTTCCATGTCTAGACGTTCTAACTACACATATTCTTCCTCATAATTTCTTCAAACAACTCACTCCTCTGTCCAAACCTATGTCTAGCCTCCATTTTGCCCTAACCTGACCAAATGATTACTACCAACCTTGTTCTGCTTCTTGCTCCATCCTCTGTCTGAAACCTGGCGAACCTATCTTAACTCCCTTCCACCGCCCTCACCCTCAAAGTTAGCTTGGTTCTTTCTTTCTCTGCTCAAGTTGTTGAATCACCCTTTCATGATTTGGGCCAATGAATCAACGCCAGTACTCCCGCTCCCTAACGGTTGCTACATTGTCCGATTTAAGCTGAATATTATTTTCTGTCTCATAAAACGCACTCGTCAACCCAACAAGTAAAGCCCACAATTCATTTTCCCTAAGAGTCAAGTTCTTTTTCGTCACCAAAATCATTGTCACTATGACCCCCCTGATTTGCCTCCTATTACAATTCATATACCAGAGTTTTTTCCATCAGACAAAGGTTCGTTATGGGTAAATGCATGTACATTAACCTTAACAAAACCCACATCTAGAAACTCCCCCCTCCTCTAAATATTTCTGCTTTAGATGAAAGAGTTTTGAGAAAAGAAAATGGTGAGATAACTCTTTGCATGCATTGGTTAATATAGACTGTACATCTCAAACAAACAAACTCATTGCAATAATTAATATTGTTTTAAACTGCCCGAGTTCACCGAGACTTACTCTATCCCTTCTCATTTAATTTTTAAGACTCCTCATATTTTCACTAAAAAATGATATCTAGAATATTCCTATGGCCACTTTATTTTTATTTTCCGTTATTTTCCTACATTTCAGGCTTTTGACTAACCCCCGCATCTTAAGGCCATAGGGTCTATTGATTGGTTGAACTTATTTGATTAGTAAGCACTGAACAAATCTGAAAAATTAGTAAATCTATAATTTGAATTTGATTTTATCGGTGTTGTTGTGATGATATGAACTTATTTTAAAATTAAATTTGAATTTTTACTTGTGTGCATCTTAATTTATATACATTTGTAAGTTCAGAAACGTAGAAATTTGATTTTAAATAGTAGGAACATTTTTATATTGAAAGAAATGCGATATATAGATGTATTATATATAAAATAAAATAATAGATAGATAAAAGATTAGAATAATTGAAAAAAAAAATTGTCCAATAAACGACTCTATAAAGATTTTGATTTTTAACTTTTTTATGAAAATTAATAATTCATGTACCGTTAATTTAAGACTTAATTGCAGTTTGATGGCCTCAACTATTATCTTTTTGCACAAAATTGACTCTTTTATAATTGTTGTCATTTTAATGACTAAACTATTATTTTTTTTAACAAATGATTGCATTCCGTCAAATTTTTTTAACGAACATTAATGAATTCACTTTTTCATTTTTATTATTGCACTTTGATGGCTCAATTATTATTTTTTTGCAAAAAAATGACTCTTTTGTATATATATATTGAAGTCTTTTTAACTAAATTATTATTTAAAAATAATTAAATAAATTATACTTTGAGAATGCCCAAATGACTTTAAGATTCTTTATCATAAATCTATTGTAGACGATTTTTAGATGCTAGTACGGTAAGAACAAGATAAAACAAAAAATGTAAAAACAAATTATAGAGTCACGCTTCTAATTTGAATATCTCTAATAATTTATATATATGTTTTTTTAATTGGTTTTTTTATCTAAGTATCTCTAATTTTCTTAAATTTTACGTAATTCTTAACGTAAACTGAATTAAAGACATTGTTAAAAAAGTCATGTGCTAAGTTCTAAAAACCATGCCTTTAATTTAGATTACGTTAAAAATTTACTAATGTTTGCATCACATTTTTCAAACATCTTAAAATTTTAATTTGATTTTTGATTATTCACTAACAAAAAAATATCATAATTAGTTTTAAAAAAAACATTTGAACATCACTCAAATGTTAGATCATTGTAAAAGACTGAAAAATGTAGGATTAATTAATTTATGTTGGAAGCAACACGAGTTTACTTTCTCATGATTGATTGATGACAAAGTCATTCGATTTTTACATTTTTCAGTTTATCTTATTCTTCTAGTACCATTGCCTAAATATTCTTCTAGTACCATTGCCTAAATATCATTTTTCAGTTTATCTTATATGTTTATGGTTGTGATGATTGAGAGGTCATAGGTTAAATTCCCAATAAGATTTCATTTTTTAAAACTTTGTTAGTTTTGAACTTCGTTAGTATCAATTCACAATTGTTAGATCTGTTAGATCTATAATATGTTAGTCAAAACAATATATATAATTTTCAGCCGTCTTAATTTATAAAAGCATATGATAATGTATGATCTCGGGACGTATAGTTGATCATTTTTATATTATAAGAAAGCTTACTCTGTTGAAACAGAACGCTTTTCAGGCTCCGGCTTTTTTCAAATATCAACCTGCATTTACATGAAAAATCAGAGTCATTCTGTAAAATTCTAATAACAATTGGGCAACATAACAACAAGCAAATTAGCAGCTTTCGTGTAGCATTGAATATATTATTTTCATTCAGATAGTTGCAGAAACATCTCTCTAAATAGTAATATTAGAATGCTCATTACTTGCTACATTGACACTATATACTTCAACACTCAGTTCCATCCAGGATCTTAATAAAACATATACATAGTTGAAGTTACTGGTTACCTGTTTCTGTAGCCATAACACAGGGAAAAATAATGGGTTTGGGCTCTTTGATTACAAATCGGATTCTAGGTATTTTCTCAATTCCTTTTTCTTCTCTGATAAGTTTTCCAATTTTTCTCCAATTTCCGTTTGACTTCAAGTATTTCCATCTACTTGCCTTTTTCACCTTTTTCTGTTTGAAATATGATTTTATTTATTTTCCTACAAAATAAAAGAAAACAATTTATTAAATAATAAAATTACGAAAATAGACATAAAATAGGTATTAAAAATGTATTAAGTTGTAGTCACATTTTAATGAGACTACATTGACAGGGTACCCCTCTTACTCGTCAATCATAGTAATCTCGGTTTTGTAGAGCAGATGAATCCCGGAAAATTCGAAGTTTGTTTTTAGTTCAATTTTGTCGTCACCATCTCTGACGCAGAAGATTGATCTTGGTATAATTATCGTCAAAATACCTTGTTCACCGTAAAGCAAGGATCCAGAGTCCAAAAAAGCAGTGGCAGTCTTGACAGAATATTCAAAGTAGAACCACTTGGATTGACTAGAGTCAAAGCACATTATCAACCCCAAGAAATTGGGCCATGAAGCTAGAGGCAAATCTAAAGACACTGATGACCCTAACTCACTTGTTCGACTAAACCAACGGGGAATACAGTGAGCGTGCATTGTAGTCACATGTCCTAATCCAGAGCATCTCTGTTACGGAATATTAAAAAAAAACAAACAAACAGAAGAAAAAGTTTACAAGTTGTAAAAAGAATCATAATTCAAGTAAAAATTATAGAAAAATTAAATACTTGCTCTAGTCGTAAAAGTTCGAAATTAATTAAACCTGAAAGAAGCCCTCCGTGAAGGTGTCTTTATGAAGAGAATAGCAAAATCTCACAAAAAGTTTTTTCAAAGAAGTGAGTCCCTCTAAGCCTTGAATCTCTTTCAGATTCTCACAGCAGTCAAGATTCAATACCTCTAACTGTTTCATGTGTGATAAACTTGGTATACTTTCCATGTACTTGCAACCACTTGCATCTATCCTTGTCAGATTTGGAGGAAGTTCCGAAATGGTTCGCAGATGAAGACAATCTTTAAGACAAAGATATGTTAGCTTTGAGAGCTGGCCAATACCAGATGGCAGGGCAGTGAGAAGAGTCTCAGATAAAATCAATGTTTCCAGTGACAATGCACTATGGCTGGATTCTATATCAGGAATTTTATTCAACATAGTTGCTCTATGAGCATCTAGCTTCCTTAACCTTGGAAGCTTCCACAATTTATCTGGTAAAGTTTCTAGATTTACACATGAAGAAATATCTAGAAATTCAAGTGATCCCAGGTTGCAAATGGTGTCGGGAAGGGTTTTGAGGTTCCTGCTTTCACTTAAAATCAGGGAAATAAGCTTACTGAGTTTGCCGATGGAATTCGGTAATCTGGAAAGAGTTAGACCCTTTGCATAGAGGTATTCTAAGGATTCAATGTTGCCCAAATCCGTTGGCAATGCTTGAAGACTACTGCAATTATCGACATTTAGCACTTTAAGTCCTCTCAAGCGGCAAATGGTGTTTGGGAGTGTTTCAAGACTCTTGTTTCGACTTAATATAAGCTCAACAAGATTACCAAGGCATCCAATCGAATTTGGTAATTTTGAAACATTTAGTCCTGCCGCATTGATCTTTTTAAGAGATTTAATGTTCCCCAAATCCATAGGCAATGCTTTAAGAAATCTGTAATCAATAATATTTAGAACTTCCAGTGCTCTTAAGCCACAGATTGTGTCTGGCAGAGTTTCAAACTTCCTATAACGACTAGATAGCTCCAAATAATTATACGGACTGCGGGGATAATATCCACGAAGATTATTGCGGGTATAATATCTATAAAGACCATTCATATAATGACCTAATGAAAGTTCAATAAGGTTACTAAATTTTCCGATTGAATCAGGTAGTTCCGAAATACCTAGTCCCTCTGCATTGAGCTGTTTTAGGGATTCAATGTTTCCCAAATCTATAGGTAATGCTTCTAGACTAGTGCAATGATCAATATCTAAACGTTTCAAAGCTCTCAAGTTGCATATGCTATCTGGAAGATTTGGTAAGTTCGGGCAACCATTCAAATATAGGAAAACAAGCCTCACTAAACTTCCAATTGATATATGGATTTCCTGCAAGCTTTCACAGCCCACAAAATCTAAAGTTTCAAGGCACGGTAAGTTGGTGAAGTCTGGAGTTGTCGTTAAATTTTGTGAAAAGGCCATATTTAGAGTCTTTAACTTTCCAAAAACCGGTGCGACCTGTAAAAATGGGCACAATTGTGTAAATGAGTGCAATTGCGAGAAATCATATCTGACATTACTATATATTGTCATATATAGTAGTAACATTCAGTACCTACCTTGTTTAGATCCCACAGTGTTCTCATGCTGCTATCTGTCAACAAAAGTGCAACAAGTTTTTCTGGGCAAAAATCTGAAGGTAAGCACTCTAAAGGGCAAAAGGTCCAACAAAGCCACCTCAGACCTTCAAATGTCTGATAAAAACTTCCGGTAAGATTCACTCCATTCAGGTAAAGAAATCTTAATTTAGTCATCCTTTTAAATGTTTCCGCAGAGAACGATCCGTTCCTAGAGAACGATTCTTCACTAGTATGGACGTAATATTTTTGTGGGATCATACATTCTATAACTTCTGTTCCCTATCAGATACAAATCAAGAAAAAAATTTAATGACCAATGCTTAATACTAATCTAATATAAATTTGATTCATTTAAAATTGGTGATTATGAGCCCATCTATACTATGAAAGTTGTAGTCTGGTCGGTCTTGTGTTAGATAAAATATTAAAATTAATATATAGAATATATATTTTCTATTTTTTCTAACTAAAACATCTAATTTTTCAAAAATATTGCAGTTTTATTTAATAAAATAATGGGCTTTTTTCATAAATACCCAACCCAAAAATGTTTTTTGCAAAAATACTATGTGTTTTTTAAATTTTTTGCGAAAATACCAAAATATTTGCAAAAATACCAAAATATTTGCAAAAATACGGTCTGCAACTACTTTCAACTATATCTGCAACTGCAACCAAAATCAACCACACATGCAACTTTTTAATAAAAACGATTTTTTTCCGGCGTCCTGATTTTAGGGTTGTAAACAACCCTAAAATCAGGGTAGGTTAGGGTTTAGAGTATAGGGTTTAGGGTTGTAAACAACCCTAAACCCTAAACCCGTATACGAATTATTTCTCATTCTTAATATTTCTAAAACCCAACCATTGAACCCCAAAAGTTAACTATTGAACCCCAGAGGAACGAATTAATCAAGATTACAAGCTTACCAAACATCTTACTAACAATTTTTTTTGAATTCTCAGCTGTTTTTCAATCATTTTTTAAAAAGTTGCTTCTGGTTGCATCCGGTTGCATCCGGTTGCATCCAGTTGCATCTGGTTGCGTTGGTTGCTGGCCGTATTTTTGGTTACATCTGTGGTTGATTTTGGTTGCAGTTGCAGATGGTTGAAAGTAGTTGCAGACCGTATTTTTGCAAATATTTTGGTATTTTTGCAAATATTTCCAAAAGATGGTAAAATTGCAAAAAAACTTAGAAAAAATAGTATTTTTGGTAATTTCCCTAAAATAATTATAATTGCTAATAACTAACCCATTATCTTTTTTAGTCAAAGTGTATATTCTTTTTTATATTTTCTAACTAAAATTTCTACTTTTCTATTTTTATTAACTAAATATCTCATTTTCCAAAAATATCACGGACACTTCTATTTAATAAAATAAAATAATAATATCGTAATTACTAATGACTAACCGATTAATTTTTTTTTCCCAAAACGTATATTATTTTTTATATTTTCTAACTAAAATTTCAAAGATATTAGGGGAATTTCATTTAGTAACATAAAATATTAATAATTAACCAATTACCTTTATTAGAAGCCTATATTCCTTTTTATAACCCAAATTTCTATTTTTTTATTTTTCCTAACTAAAAACTCTTATTTTCTAAAAATATCACGGGTAGTTATATTTAATAAAATAATTTAATAATATTATAATTACTAATAAATAATCGATTATCTTTTTTTTCCAAAGTGTATATTCTTTTTTATATTTTCAAACTAACATGTCTCGTAACTAAAACCTTAAAAATATCACGAGCTATTCCATTTAGCAGCATAAAATACTAATATTATAAATACTAATAATTAACCGATTACCTTTATTAGCCAAATAGTAAATTTTTTTATAGATTTTCTAGCTAAAATTTCTCATTTTCTAAAATTATCACATACGACATATATAAAACTATCAGTTACCTCGAATGCGACACTAAAAGCTCAAAATTAGACAAGGAAAATCCTATAAATTATTAAATCATGTCGAGTCAAATAAATATTAATTATAATTTTTTTTAACAATTTAATATAGCAAATGAATGCATAAATTAATCATCAAAATATAAAAGCAAACAAGACAACATATTAAAATTATTATTTATAATATTAATTTTAAAATATAAATATAAATAAAAATTAAATTTAGTCAAATATGTGATATTATACTCTTTTTTTTCTTTAATATATAATAGATCAACTATACTATATATAACTAACAAAAACTAAAATTAAAAATTAAGTAAGAAAATATTTAAAAGTAACACTTGCAAAATAAAGTTTTATTAGTAGTTTGGTTAGTGATTCTTTCATTTGTTCCTTCAATAGTAAATATATAAGGCATCTCTTAAATCTATTTATTTGGGTCGTGTGATTATAAGTCGGACCAATTTACGGGATTATTCATTTAAAAATATTTTAGTATATCTTTAAAGATATTTATTTAAGAATAATTATTACACATCAATTGAAGTAATATACTAATAAAGTATATTATTTTTAATTAGTATAATATATTATAATTAATTATCACAAATTACTCTAATTATTTTAAAAGTAGGCCTAATTATTTAAAAAACTTATTTAAATAGTCCTGTTTATTTTGAAAGGTTATTTATTATTTTTAATATGTCTTATTAGTATAATTATAAATTTCAATAAAAATATATTTAGAGACCTACTTAGTTTTTTAACAAATTAATTTAATATCTAATTAATAAAAATATTATACACATACATAAATAATAAGTTAATAATTATTAAACAATCCATTTTATGGGCTAATATATATATATATAGGCCAGGGCTCTAGAGAGAACCCACTTAAAAAGAGAACGAGAGAACTTTTTTTAAAAATTATTTTTAAATTAAAATAAAAGTATAAATAGTTGTATATCATCCCAAAAGTTCCAAAAAGTTAATTAATTACAAACAATTATTTATTTTTTAATTTTAAAAAAATATATGAAAAAATTATGAATCTTTTTATGAATCTCTTATATAAATATAAGAGATTCATAAGCAGATTCATAATTTTTTCATAATTTTTTTATATTTAAAAATGAATCTTTGTTTGTAAGTAATTAACTTTTTGGGACTATTAGGATGATATATAACTAATTCTATTTTTCTTTCTATGCTAAAATGATTTTTAAAAAAAGTTCTCTCGGTTCTCTTTTTAAGAGGGTTCTCTCTTGAACCTTACTATATATATATATATATATATATATATATATATATATATATATATATATATATATATACATATATATATAGGCCAATTCTCCATGAATAACACTCTTATATAAAAATAAAGAACACCATAGAATCTTACATAAATTGCATGTTGATTCTAATTTTCTCACAAAAAAAGGTTTATTACGAAAAAAATAGAATCTAGCAAAAAATTAGAATCAAATAAAAAAGATGATTACATGTAATTTGATTGTAATAAATATATATACAAGAGTACTTGATTTTACTGGATTATATGTAATGTTTAATTTTTAAATTTAGATGAGATTCTACGTTAAATTCGATATCTTAGGCTGTTGTTCAATATTATGATTCTAATTTTAAAAAATCAATTTTTATGAAAAATAAAGTGTTTATGATGCTTTATTGTTCTTTATATAAATGTTCAACTATATATATATATCCAGGGCTCTATATATATATATAATTACCTTTTGGTTCTTCAAAATGTTGTCTATGTCTTCTTCCAACCACAATCTACTATGTTTTTTAGGCTCGTCTGGAGAGTTGTTACGAGCTATATCCTTACCCATATCTTGAAGTAGACCGTGCATCTCTAGTTCATCTTTATCATTGATGGTTAGTAAACAGCTTTCCTTTAGTCTATCTATTTTATCATCCGTGTGTGGATAATAAGTCTCCAGTATTTCGACGGCCTCATTTTTCAATGTTCCAATGAAGAAACAAGCAATGTCGATAAATATTTTCTTCAGCATATGATCAGCTGAATCTACTGCATCCAAGCTAATTGCAAGTCTTTTCAGAATATTGGTGTTGGGATTTCTTTTCAGTTCTTCGGTAAAAGATAGCCACCTAACATCTGTTTTCTTATACAATGACGACCCAAAAATCTCAAGAGCCAGTGGAAGTCCACCAGCATGACATAAAATGTCTTTGGACAATGCCATCAAAGATTTGTCTGGCTCCTCATTTCGAAAAGCATGTTGAGTAAATAGTGTCCGTGACTCAGTATCATTCAACTCATTTAACCTGTATGTATGCTCTGGATTTACATCAGATTTAACAAGTACGTCTTTATTTGCTGTAGTTATAATAACTACACTCCCAGGAGCAAAGGGTCCGACCAAAGAATCAAATTGTGTATAGTCGTCTACATCATCAAGAACAACCAGAATCTTTGCGAAACAAATTCTAACTCTTACCAACATTGTTCCTTCGTCAACACTGTCAACCCTTACTTTATCCTTACTTTTAAGGATATCATTAATAAGTTTCTTTTGTAAAAATTCTAGGCCCTTTTCCCTGACATTTGCTAAGAAGCAGCTTCCGTGAAAGTTGAGATGATGTTCATTATACACAGCTTTTGCGAGAGTTGTTTTGCCCGCTCCACGCATACCATAAATACCAATCTTCGTGACACCTTTCCTACTGTCACTGCTCAACATTGACCTTATGCGTTCAACCGGAGAATCCAACCCAACTGCATATTTAGGAAGAGGTAAACTCTTTGGAATTATTTTCTTTACAACCTTTTCAACAATTTCGTTTATGATGTCAGCTTCAGACCTGCATGCAATAAAATTTCTTAAATTCTGTAAATTTGTCCGTAGTCAAAATTCAGTTTTTAAATTAAATTCAAATATTGAAAGCACATTTACTATAAGAAAATTGTCGGATTACCTTTTTGCAACTATAGTTTATGTTTTTCAAAAGCCTTTTCGAAACTGTCAGATTGGTATCGTACAACTGATGGTTCAATGTTGTAATACACGGCAATCACAGACCTCTGCATTGTTTCATAACACTTGTAGATCTCAACAAGCTCGTCAAGGCACCAACGTGAATAAGCATAATTTTCGGAAAAGACAATCACATAGATCTTGGACTCCCGAATAGCTTCAAACAATGCGTCTGAAATTAATTCTCCGGTGCCTATCTCCGGATCATCCCTAAATGCTCGAATTCCTTGACGAACAAGGGCATTGTAGAGATGATCAGTAAAAATATATCGTGTATCTTCACCTCTATAACTTAAAAAAACGTCCCACTTAGCAGGAGATGAAGTTGAAGAGGTTAGATTTTCAGAACTTGGAGGAGCCATTTTATATGAAACAGAACAAGAGGATGGAGTTTGAGAACTAGTAGAAGCCATTGAATACGAAACAGAAGAAGAAAATGGAGGTTGAGAAGTTGTAGAAGCAATTATGACGCGCAACAGATCCAACAATTCATCGGAAAGGTAAGGTATAAGATGAATAACATCAGATGGGAAAATTTAAATAATTTGTAATAATTGGAATATAGCATAAAAATTGTACGAAATTGAGTCAAGCTACACATAAAGCCACCGAGAGAAACGTTGTTTCACTTTCTTTCAGATTAAAAGAATGCAGGCCGGCAGTGTAGACAAACACGCTAGGATTTTATACTCTCTCAACCGGCAGATTAAAAGAATGCAGGCTAACCTACAATTATTTAATTAGCTTGGGTTGGTAGTGATCTTGCTGAAATTGTTGACATTGTTGGTGCTTTCACAGCAGCCTAACCTACAATTATTAAAATCAACTTACTACGAAAACTAGACATTATACTTTCTATATTCAAATAGACATTGAAACATACGATATACTGCTCTTTGCACAAAAGTTCTAATTTTGATACAAAGATACGAAATGTTTCGGCAAGTTTCAAACGAAATGCAGCCGTGGATCGAATCAAATCATTTACAATCAAATTGGCCGAAGCATAAAAGTGTTGTTTAAACATAAAATATAGTTTTACAGTATACAAATTGACATACTTCACTTTGGCAAGTACAATTCAGTACAGCCTAGTACCCCCTTCTCCGTATAAGAATCCTATTGACTTTGGAGTGTTGTACAATGCGTTGTGCAAACTGAAAATTTATGAAAACTGTTTGAAACAGTGACACGCTTATTCAATCTTCATTTCTTATGCATTTTCTTGTACATGACGGTCTTATATATTTTACTCGATAGAACAATGATAAGAAGAAAGAAGAGGCTACTGATGCCGCAAACGCTAATGGCGAGGCCTGGTGAGTTGGACAACACCACATATGTTCCTGTAATGAAAGTCACCATCATAACCATAATGGAAACAATGTTGAGCCCAGTTGATGCAGCACTGAGAAATCGTACTTGGTCAATATCTTTATTTATAGATTCAAGGAAGTAAAATAGCAAAGAAGATGTTGAAAACAGCAGACCTAATGCATCCGACAGCATAAATGCTTTAAAAGCTGTCTTTTTGGATAGAACCACCAATCCTTCATCAACTTCTCCACTTTGATGAAGACCACCAGGCATGGTAAATCCTACGGTAAAAGTTACCGTAGTTATAAGTGCAGTAACTATTATTTGCGTGTTGGTTCTATTTTTGTAGATTTCTAGATATTGTTTTTCCTCTATTTCCTTCTTCGCACGCTCTTCCTAGCAAGCAAAATTAACAGTTCAAGAAAATAGTTTCCATAAATTTATAAAAAAGGAAAAATAAGGTTTTTTCAATACCTGATCAGCAATGATATCGCCTTCCAAATATAGCATGTCCCCACACTACAAAAAAAACAGCATCAGACAACACTTATCAGACAACGTAAAGTGGAAAAAGTGTTGTTCGAAATCAACAGACAAGTGTTTTTTTTGTTTTTTTTAAAACCATCGTCTGATCCAGCCTTCAGACAACGGGGTTTTGACAATTTAATTCTGTTGTCTAACAAACTGAATCAGACAAGTGTTTTTTTTATGGTGTTTTTTATGCTGTTGTCTGAAAAGACTTCAGACAATGTTTTAATTACCGTTGTTTGTCTGATTTAAATAGACAAGTGTTTTTTTAATTCTGTTGTGCAAACGAGTTGGCTCAGACAACGGTTTATAATTGTGTTGTGCAAACAAGTTGGACCAGACAACGGTTTACAAAATTATATTGTTTGAAAAGACTTGAGACAATGTTTCAATTACCGTTGTTTGTCTGATTTGAATAGACAAGTGTTTTTTTAATTGTGTTGTGCAAACGAGTTGGCTCAGACAACGGTTTACAAAATAATATTGTTTGAAGAGACTTCAGACAACGGTATTGTGCTAGTGTTGTGTTTATTTTAGCATACATCAGACAATTGTTTTGGGGTAAAAACCGTTGTCTGAATCACTGTACAAATTAAAAAAAAATTACACAGAAGTAGCCAATCCTGGACATAAATCCAACATACCAAACACAAATCATAGAATAGGCAAAAGCCTTTAAAGTACTTACAAACTTCATGAAAATCAAAGAAACACAAAATTAATTTTTCTATTTTTTATTTAAAAATTAATTAATAATTAATTTTTAATTAATTTTTAATCAAAAAATAATATTAAAAAAGGTGGGGCCCTAAACCCTAAACCCTAAACCCTAAACCCGAACCCTAAACCCGAATAATTTTTGAATTGATTTCTTGGACGATCCAACCGTACAGATGTTAATCGGTAGTCATTCTAGTGTTGGGAAAAAATAATCAAAAAATATAAAAGTCCGGTTATGCCGCATCTTTCCAAAAACGTTAGAATAGTACTGCTTCCAAGGACGGGACATTTGTCAGTTTCACTGAATAATTTTTTTAATTGATTTTTTGGACGATCCAACCGTACGGATGTTAATCGTTTGTCATTCTAGTGTTGGGAAAAAATAATCAAAAAATATAAAAGTCCGGTTATGCCGCATCTTTCCAAAAACGGTAGAATAGTACTGCTTCCAAGAACGGGACATGTGTCAGATTCACTGAATAATTTTTTCAATTGATTTTTTGGACGATCCAACCGTACGGATGTTAATCGGTTGTCATTCTAGTGTTGGGAAAAAATAATCAAAAAATATAAAAGTCCGGTTATGCCGCATCTTTCCAAAAACGTTGGAATAGTACTGCTTCCAAGAACGGGACATGTGTCAGATTCACTGAATAATTTTTTCAATTGATTTATTTGACGATCCAACCGTACAGATGTTAATCGGTAGTCATTCTAGCGTTGGGAAAAAATAATCAAAAAATAAAAATCCCCGGTTGTGCCGCATCTTTCCATAAACGTTGGAATAGTACTACTTTCGAGGACGGGACTTATGTGAGATTCACTGAATAATTTTTTTAATTGATTTATTCGACGATCCAACCGTACGGATGCTAATCGGTACTCATTCTAGTGTTGGGAAAAAATTATCAAAAATTATAAAGGTCCGGATGTGCCGCATCTTTTCAGAAACGTTGGAACAGTATTGCTTCCGAGAACGGGACATGTGTCAGATTCACTGAATAATTTTTTTAATTGATTTATTCGACGATCCAACCGTATGGATGTTAATCGGTACTCATTCTATTGTTGGGAAAAAATTATCAAAAAATATATAGGTCCGGATGTGCCGCATCTTTTCAGAAACGTTGGAACAGTACTGCTTCCGGGAACGGGGCGCTTGTCAGATTCACTGAATAATTTTTTTAAATGATTTTTTCGACGATCCAACCGTACGAATGTTAATCGGTATTCATTATTTTTAACTAATAGATTATTATTTTGACCAGTCTTTAATTGAATATATTAATTTTAAAAAGTAAATTGAAAATTAAAAAATTTAATCTAAGTTGAAAATTTGGAAGGCGGCAATATTCCCCCCAATCCCAAAATTTTGACGAAAATTTTAGTATGATTTCGCGTCTCTACTCTCTAAGACTCACTCTCATCGAAGAAATCATTCTCATTTCTCTCTCAATTCTCTCTCTCTTTCTCAACTTGCTCAACTCTCAACTTGAAGAACCTGTCGCCTCTCCTTTCTCTCAACTCTCTCTTTTCTCTTTACTCCTCTCTTATTTTTTCTCTAAATTTAATTTGTTTTTCACTTTGCAGGTGACTAATTGGGGCTCCGATTAATTGGTATTTTCTTCACTTTTCTCGACTTAATTGCTCCAATTAATTGGTATTGTACTCATATTTCTGGATATTGATTTTCAATTAGTATTGATTTTCAATTAGGTTTTCGATTGGGGCTTTTCGTTCGGGGTTTCAATTAGGGCTTGGATTGGGGTTTTAGTTCAAGGTAAAATTGGGTTCTTGTATATGTTTTGTAATTTATGTACAAAATTGGGGCTTTAAGTTTTTTGATGTTTTGTTAATACATTCCAATTTCTCCGTCAAGGGTTGCGGATCCAAGACCTGGACCTGTAAAACCATTCCAGGATGGAACATCTAGTTCTACGTCGTATCAGTTTTTGCATATTGTAAGTCACAGATTCTTGGAGATATTTGGTAATATTAGTGTTGTTAAAGTTTTTTTCTTTACCGTTATGCTGTTTGTTCTGTAGCCAGTTAAGTTGATGGAAGATTTTTTGAGGCTGGCACAAAAAAATACTGCAAAAAATCTGGAAACCTGTGGTGTGCTTGCCGGTTCACTGGTATGCTGCACATCTTTTATTGTGTTGCTATTCTTTTCTGTTGAGACGTATAAATCTATGACAAGCGTGGGCATATATCTGATTTATAATGCATATTCTTTAAACTTGTAGAAAAACAGAGTGTTCCACATAACTACACTTATAATACCAAAGCAGGAATCGACTTCGGACTCGGTAAGATAGTTTACTTTAATAGAACATAATGCTGAGAATGTATTTTCTTATCATGTTTAAATGCTAATTTTTTGTTTTAAATTTTACTGAGCTCGTGTGTTTAATATTTTTGCATTGTGAACTTAAGAGCAAAGAATAGCAGTCACTGAGAACTGAGAAGAACTTTTTGAGGTTCAAGACAAGCATTCTCTTTTTCAACTTGGCTGGATTCACGTAAGTAACATTGTACCTTGCTGATACGTCTAATTACTTCTCAAGCTTTGCATTTTTAAGCATAGAATTATTTAGAGGGCCCTTTTGTTTCTTCGTAGACTCTGGCTTGATGTCCTGACTAAGACCAGATCTGAGTGTGGGCCTTGAATAATGTAAAGGTGTATTTGGCTTCAAACTCTTTTTTAAAGTAGTTGGGTTAAAATGTGTTTCTGATTTCTGAATGTTAAACAATTAATAGTAGCTTCTTATTTGTTTGATGAAATATGTATCATTTGGTGTATCAGCTACCTTGTTGCTGCTGTTAGCTTACAGAGTTTACCGAGCCTTGCGCTGGCTGTTGTAGATATATATGCTCTTATAGTTAAGCGAAGTTTACGGAACACCAGAGTTGTTAGTTTGTTTGCAATTGGTGATGGGGTAAGATGTTCTTGTGTTGCACCTTATAACAGAACTGTAGATTGCTATGATGCTAGCAATATAAAAGCATGATTCTTGGGTTTTTGTCCATACTGCGTATTTTGTTCGTGTCTTCATATCATCGCAGTGATACTAGTTCATCAGTTCAGGCTCTCGTTTGATACCTACAATTATAAGTATATGTATATGCTTTTCTTTGTGTGCAAGACCTGATTATAATTAAATTAATTAATTGGAGGAGCTCATTGCAAATTTTCAAATCGATTAATTGACATTTTATCTAGCTACCAAACTTGTCCTATTCAAATATCTGAATTAGTTGAATCTATGAGACAGTTTTTGTTGAAATTCAGATGTACGCTGTTTTGTTTCCTATTGTTGTTTTCAATCTTTTCTATATTCGGAGGAGAAATGTCTATGACCTGCACCACAGCATTTTAGGTAATTTTATTATATTTTTTGCAATTATCTCCTGCAACAAGGTGTGCAAATTATATATTGAATTAATGACTGGCATGGGACATATGCTTGATTCAGGTCTACTATTTGCTGTGCTGATAACTGCTGTTCTTACGGATTCAATAAAGAATGCAGTTGGAAGACCGCGGCTTGACTTCTTCTAGCGCTGCTTTCCTGATGGAAAAGATGTACAGAAGCCTAAGTGGGTTACTTAAATGTTGTCATTTTCTTTTCCAGTATAAAAGAAAATGTCGCAGAACAGCCAAGTTGTCTTGTGGGCGGAAAGCTAAGAGAGTGAGTTTATTACTTTAGTTTTCTAAGCAGTAATTGAGTTTTATATCTATAGAATTTAGAGGCCAGTATTCTTCCTTCTTTTGGGTTTGCAATCTAAGCCACCTCACTGTTAACATAGAAAGGGGTACTTGTTTTTTAAAACTTCTCCATTAACTGTAGTTTCTGCATACAGGTACCAAATGAATGGGCTAAGGTGGTTGGTTTCACTATATAATAATCACTTGAATGGGATACTTGCTGATGAAATGGGCCTTGGTAAAACAGTTCAGGTCTGCGTGGTTTGAATTCATTTACTATATGATTATATTATCTAATTATATTAGCTTGATGATCCTCCTTCATAAATAAAGTTTAATGACATGAACATTTTTTAGGTTATTTCCCTCATCTGCTACCTAATGGAAAACAAAAATGATCGAGGACCTTTTTTGGTTACATTTAGAAGGGCTAAAATGGCTAAGGAAGTGGCAAAACTGAAGGAAGAATTACAAAGTACAATCAATAAGTCTGAAATTTTATTGCCATAAAAAATAATCTTTCTGCGCCAGCTTCCCTTTTTTTCCCTTTTACATATCTTTTGTATTTTTATTGATGTTAATGTATACTTCTGAAATTGATACCAATATACCCCAATAACCTGGTTTGTATTTTCTATCCAGTGATTGTCCTCAGGCAATGTCACCTGGTGCCAGAAATTCAAGGATTTATGCTCTTGAGAACATGCTCTCAACGACATTGAAAACCCTCGTCTCTATGGCATCTGAATTATTGGAAGCTGAAGAGTGAGAACGAGCCTTTAATGGTTGTGGCATATGGAACCAAGTTCGAGCGAAGATGATGAAATGGTACTCCATTGACTGCCTGGACTACCTTTTAGCAATTGTTTTTTTCTTACAATCAGTAGTAGCATTAGGGAGTTGGTACTTGGAATATATTTTGGTTAAGTGGTGGATGACGGAAGGAGTTTGATTATATTTTGGTTAAGTGGTGGATGAATATAGAAGGTCACTATTGTATTGATCAGTGACAAATTCTGTATTATGAATTGGTTGGTTTATTTTGTAAAAGGATTGATATATGTATCAACCAGGTCTTGAAATTTTTTGAATTTAAGTGTTGCAATTGCTATTGTTACTAATGTTGCAATATTTCATTTTCTGTTGCCCTAGTACATAGAATTAGTGTTACATTAGCTATTTATAACAATATCTAGTGTTTCATTAGCTAAAGATTTAGTGTTGCAATAGAATATGGGGTCCACCAGTGATGTGGCACTAAAGTGGGCCCTAGTGATGACGTGGCACAATGGGACCCACACAAGTGACGTGGCACAGTGGGCTCCCACACGTGACGTGGCAATATTGTGGGCCCTACTGGTGACGTGGCAATATTGTGTAGAGTCCCAAACAACAATGGATTAATTATACAAGAATGTTGTGTGATTTCCTTTTAGACAAGTGTGGATTGAATTAAAACTATTGTGTGATTTCCTTTCAGACAAGTGTGCATTCAATTAAAACTATTGTGTGATTTCCTTTCAGACACGTGTGTATTCAATTAAAACTATTGTGTAGCATCCTAAACAACAATGGAAAAATTCTATAATAATGTTGTGTGATTTACTTTTAGACAAGTGTGTATTGAGATAAAACTATTGTGTGATTTCCTTTCAGACAAGTGTGTATTCAATTAAAACTATTGTGTAGCTTCCCAAACAACAACGGTTTCTAAATCGACTGTTGTTGTTTCTGGCTATCAGACAACGGCGTCTAGAGATGCAGTCGTTGTCCCTCGCTCTAACACACAACAGTTTTCGAACCGTTGTCTGAGGCGTGTAACAGACGACACTCCGATAGACAACGGGGTTTGTCAGTATCAGACTACGGATAAAATCCGTTGTCTGAATCGAAATTCCTTGTAGTGCCAGGAGTCCAGTCTTTTTTGTTTTTTGCCATTACATCGAGTTCTTTATGTAATATAAGTTCCCGAATAAAACAACCTTGGGAGATAAGTAGATGCAAAAGTGTATTATCATCTTCATCTTTCTGTTTCAAAATTTTGTCCTTGAATTCTTTGGGACAGTAATTCAAAATATCTTGTATCATTTCTTTTTTATTTCCAGCTGCTGCAATAAGAAGTATGTTTCGACCATTTTTATTGCATAAGTCGTTTCACCGTAGAAGTATATCCTCTCTCGGCTGCTACAAGAAGAGGTGTTGATCTTCCATCTCCGTAGACAAATTGACATCCAACATCTATTTGCGCATCTATTATGACAGCAAGTACTGAATTAAATCCGTGATAAGCAGCATAGTGAAGTGGTGTCCACCCTTCATCATCAGCAAAACTTACAAGCTGTTTGGCATCTAGCAGGAGATTTGATACACATCCTAAAAAAATTACGCCAAGCAAAAGTCAGTAGAAAATATGAATGTAGGAAAGGAATTTAGAATAAGTACATACCTTTGTCGCTGCTTTTAATAGCAAGAATCAATTTGACCACATCTTTATGATCCCCGCTGATTCCAGCTTCGTAAGTTTCAGAGAGTAATTTGACAATATCCCTACTATAGTACTCGTTATCGATGGCTTTGTAATTAAACGCATCAGATAATTTTTTTTACTTCCACGTCGATAGGCCAAATCTTCTTGTAACACCACTTCAACAATCTTAACGTAATTTTTCTCCATGGCCAATTCTAGTACAGTGCGTCCTGATTCGTCAGTTCTGTTAAATAGAGTTTCGAAACTTACGTGTGGTGGATCTTCCTCACTGCTCCGACGTTTGACTGCATCAAAAATCATTGTAATTGTATCTCTAGTTTCTTCTGTCCCTGCAAGTGAGGTGAAAATTATTTAAAAACTTTCTAGGTTGGTATCTGCTGAATGTTTTAGGAAAATTCAGATTTATAAAAGTCTTACTCATCAATGCTGTTAAAATTATATAATCCATAAATATGTACTACATACCTTGGCTGATATTAATGAAATCATGCAAAACAGTCGTCCTACCACCAGGACCATCTAAACACAGAGCTGTGCAATTCATACAAATCACCTTGATTATGTCGTTGTACCCTTTTCTCACAGCTATGTAGATTGGAGTTTCTCGGTCATTGTTCTGAATATGGGGATCACTTGGATCCGCCTCTACTAACAGTGTAACAATATCCACATTACAACGAAGGACTGCTGTGTGCAAGGCAGTGTTCCCATTTTTTCGATCAGGTTGCCTAATAAAAGCCTCGAAAGAAGAACAAGGCAAATTTCTGGCTGCATCAATGAGGACCTCAACTAGGTGAGCCCTTCCATTTTCTACAGCAACGTGGAGAGCATTCTGTTTAGATTTATTCAGCTTGACCAAAAGGTTTTTACTTGCAAAACGTGTCAGAATGTATTGCACGCTTTCTTTAGTTCCGAAGTTGGATTCATAGTGGAGGATAGTTCCGTCGTCGCTGTACACCATATCTGCTTCCTTCTCCAAAAAAGCAACGGATTTAGCATCTCCGTTAATGGCAGAGACAAAAACGTCATGTAAAGCACCTCTAACCATAACTCTATATATTTTTCTACCAGAGATACCTAGCTGTATGTGTGTGCGTAAATATGCTCTATAAATCCAAGTCTATCTATCTGCGAACACTAATTCATTTATAGATTCATATATAAAGGGCTATATTATCTGGTTGATGGATTCTTATAAGTTATACGGATGTTTAGATAAATTAATGTTGATCATTTCTAACATTCAACTAAGTTATAAGTTTATAACGGGCATTGCCAAACAGACCCATATACTGATAAACATAGTCTTTTTGAGCGGCTTAACTAACAAAAATACTTAAACTAGTGCAACTATCATTTCTAGTGACTAAAAGTTAAACCAACTCCCTTGATTACTTCATGTACTAATTATTAAAACAAATCCTTAATTTATAACGCCCTGCACTAGCTAGCTAGTCTGCTCGATTAAAATACCTAAATATTCTGTTTATTTTAATAATTATTTTAAGTTTTATATTTTTTAAATCTTAAAGATTAATATATGAAAACCCGTGCTAGGAGATAATTTATTAAATTAATTTATTTATTTTAATTTATTGAATTTATTGGTATTAAGATTTAAATTATTTTTTATTTTAATATTCATAGTAATATTAAAATTTTGACTTTTTTTTATTACATTTATATTATATTTTTTTATGTAATTAATAACTTTTTATATGAATTAAATCCAACTTTTTAACTAACTGGGATTTCCAGATTAAAAACAAAAGTAACTACGATTTGGACAGGTACCTACCTAATATATATAGCGAAATGTGAAATGTTCATTTTTTTATTTTTAGATAGATGTATTTTAAAATGCTTTGATCGAATAATTAAAAAAATTAAAAAAAAATTTGTGAATACAAATTTAAATATTAAATTTTTAGTAAAAAAGAAATTTTTGAACTTTATTTATATGTTTTCTCTATAAATTCGAATTCTTTTTCTATATAACTTCGAATACCTATTCTACTTCTAATATGTTAAAGAATATTTTTTGATTTATTAGTATTTAAAATTGTAAACCTCTAAAAAAATTAAAAAAATAGATTAAGACAATATTAGAGACGCCACATCACCTCCCGCGTATCCTCCTTTATATTTTTGTAAAATTTTAAATATTAACTATTTAAGAAAAAAAATCAAGAAAAAAAATATAAATATCCATCTATACTATCTTATAGTAGACGAAATTTGGTCGTTTGGTCGGTACTTAGTGATTGTACTTAATTAACCTTACTTATTAAAAAAAATTATTAAATAATAATATTATTTATAACCAATTAACTTTTCAGCTAAAATACATCACTTTTTATTTTTTTTCTAACAAAATCCCCTATTTTTCTAAAAAAAATCACTGTCAATTACCTTTTTTTTAACTAAAACATGTTAATTTTTTTATTTTTCTTTACTGAAATACCTTCTTTTCAAAAAATGTCATGAACATATCCACCGTTAAAATTGATGAAGAAATTGATATATGACCTCGAAATCTTCGATAAATTTAAGAACCAATAATTCTCCATACCTACACAAATCAATAACATATATTAACACACAAACTTCATAATAAAATTTTACATCAAAATATGAAACTGAAAAATCGAATTGTAAAACGGAGGCGTGCAGTGATGCAAATGTATTGTTTTTTAGGGTGCAAATTACTTTATATAGGGTTATGGATTTGGATTTAGAAGACAATAAATAAGTTTATAATTATATAATTTAGAATGTATATAAGGAAATTTCAATTTTTATGAAAAAAAATATGATTGCCTTTTATAAAATTTATATAATTATTGACTTTGATTAAAAGACAATTGAGATATTTTTTAATAAAAAATTTAGGAGAATATTAATATTGCATATTTAGTTTCCTTCTTTAGAAAAGATTTTAATGGTAATTGATATATTTTCGAATCTTTATAATTAATAATTCAAATTTTTGAGAAAATTAGAAAAATAGATCAAAATGATTTGAGAGACGTCAACTCACCGCCCTCGTCTTCTCCTTTATATAAGGAAAAAAATATTAAAAGTGTATATTTAGTTTACACCATTAATAAAAATTTAAAAGGCAATTACTATTTTTTCTATCCTATAAATTCGAATTATATAAGGAAATTTAATTTTATTGAATTAAAATTCAGAAGCTCTAGAAAAATAGATAAATAGCTTTCGGACGATCTGAGAGCTCCTGAGGATTTTCATTTATATATATAAAAATTATATAAAGAAATTTAATTTTATTGAATTAAAATTCAGAAGCTCTAGAAAAATAGATAAATAGCTTTCGGACGATCTGAGAGCTCTTGAGGGTTTTCCTTTATATATATAATAAAGATATTGATGATTATTAAAACAAATCCTTAATTTATAACGCCCTGCAATATTCTGTTTATTTTAATAATTATTTTAAGTTTTATATTTTTTAAATCTTAAAGATTACTTTATGAAAACTCGTAGGAAGCAGGGGCAGAGATAATTTATTAAATTAATTGATTTTTTTTATTTATTAAATTGATTGGTATTAAGATTTAAATTATTTTTTATTATAATATTCATAGTAATATTAAAATTTTGACTTTTTTTTATTACAGTTATATTATATTTTTTTATGTAATTAATAACTGAAGTTTTACAAATATTTTACTAAATAACAATTTACTAATATAATATTAGAATAATTAAAATTATAATAGGATTAAAACGATTCAATTAATTATGTAAAAATTAATTCTGTAATTATATTTGTGGGGTTTTAATATTTTATAAGAAAAGTAAGAAAATAAATTTGGTAAGTTGTAGTTAAAATTAAAATTTTATTATTTTATCGTAATAAAAATTTAAATAAATTCAGGGTACTTTTAATAAAAAATCAATCACTAAAGTACCCTGAATTCTATTAGAAGTATCGAAGGACTTATAATATATTTTAGATTAAAAAATAATATTAAATTACATGTGAGATAGAACTTTAGTTCTTAGGTGAAACCAAAAAAAAATATAGAACGAAATTTGGTACAAAAGGTACCGGTAAAAAGGAATTTCGCATATTAATAAATGTTATAGTTCAGGATAAAGTAACTCTTACTTTTTAATTTACTTTTAGAAAAATATTTACGTAACTAATTGAAATAATTTTTATTCATAAACATTCATTTCCTCAAATTGATGAAATTTTTAAGTATTTACTATAAATTATGTTAAAATTTCTATTGCATACTAAAGGTACATATCATCTTTCAAAAAACAGATACACTAAATTTGTTTGGTATAAAACAAAACAACATAACTTTAAAAACTTCTACTTTTTAAAGTTGATGATTACATTATTATTTTAGAATTTTTTTTTTTTTTTAGAAGTTGATTTAGAAATGCATCCACAATTTATGACTGGAATCGTATGAATGTGAAACCCAAAATTCTCCGCTGCAGGTACATCATTGTCATCTAACCATTTTCTTAATTTCTCCAAGTTAATTGCTTTCATATTATACACTCCAGCCTACAAGTTAATTGCTTTCTCCAAAATTCTCTGCTGGATTTCACAGGTGACCATAATTTTATATGAATTAAATCCAACTTTTTTAATTTAATTGGGATTTCCATATTAAAAACAAAAGTAACTAGGATTTGGACAGGTACCTACCTAATATATATAGCGAAATGTGAAATGTGAAATGTTCATTTTTATTTTTAGATATTTATTTTGAAATGTTAAAAAAAATAATTTTTAAATTTTTTTTTGTGAATAAAAATTTAAATATTAAATTTTTAGTAAAAAAGAAATTTTTGGAATAAAAGTAATATAATTATTCGGTCAATGTACTTTAAAATATGTACTGGAAATCAAGAATGGACAAATTTTTGAAACAAAAAAAATATTCGAAAAGTTGTCGCATCTTGAATTCCCCGAAAAGAAATACGGAGTAGAAAGTAATGCATAATGGAATTCCTCCCCCTTTCCCTTCCAAAAGATTTAGAAGGAGATGGCCAATAGCTGCAGGGAGTATTAAATTTCTTGAAAATTGATAGTTTTATTATCGAATTTTGGTTACTACCAGCAATCCTACCTCCGCAAGGCAGGTGACTTCTTATTTGATGTCCAATTAATTGATACTCTCCTAATTTCCATATAGTAATCTGATTTTGGGGGTCAAATTGACCTGATTTTAATCATAAATTATAAATAATATCTATAATGTATTATTAAATACGAAACATTAAAAGTTTTGGTCGGTCCGGTGGGTATTTGGGTCGGGTCTATCTATAATTTGGTCGGACCTATATTTAACCAATTTATTTTTAAACAATTGTTTTTTTCAGCTAAAATACATTACCTATTTAATCTATTTTTGTAACTAAAACAACTAATCTTCTAAAAATAAAATAGGTAACATATATATAAAATGGAAATATTATTACATATATATAACTGATTATTTTTTTCAGCTAAAACACATTATATGTTTTTTTACATTTTCTAACTAAAACAGCTCATGTTCTAAACATAACACATGCAAAATAAATATGTAATGTTAATATTGTTATATATAATTATTAATAAATAATCACTTACCATTTTCAGCTAAACACATAACCTTTTTTATTTTTTCTAACTTAAACAACTAATTTTTCTAAAAGTAACACGAGAAATTTTACGTGAGATAGAAATTTTTTTATTTTAAAAATAATAATATAGAACTCTACGTGACATATTTTTAAGTGAGATATGATTTTAGGTGTGGAACCAAAAAAAAGGTGGGAATCAAATTTGGTACCATAATAATTTAATATATTTTAGTACAACAATAATATTATAATATATTTTAGGTTAATATTTTTTTTTTAAATCTAAATTTTTTAAAAAAAACAACATAGAACTCTACGTGAGATAGGATTTCTACATGAAATAGGATTGTAGGTGAAACCAAAAAAATGTGCAAGGAACCAAAAAAAATATGCGAACCAACTTATTAATAAAGATTATAGACATGTATATATATGTCCATCAGCTTAATCATATTTATAGAGAGGGCTATATACTTAATTCAACGGCTTAATCTAGAATCCACATACCTCTATGTATGGCCAGATACGTATATGGTGACGTCGATACGTCATGACGAAGAAAACCAGGTTTGTCCATCACAATTCACAACTAACAAACGCCACTATCATTTCTAACAAATGCCACACTGAGATATATGATGCATAAAATAATAAGCTTTGAAACAAATCAAAAGAGAAGATATTTAACATAAGATAACTAAAGTTTCACCGAATAAAGGCAAAGTTTTAGCCTTTGTAATATTAGTTCATAACAGGCGGCTAGACTACGTAAAGAGAGAGTTGCTCAAAAGGCTAGGCTTTGAAAAATCATGTAAGAGCAAAGTCTACCGTTAAATGCAAAATGATTATATTCATTGTTATAATACTGCATAAAAAAGTGAGTTGGTTAAGAAATAGTAAAGTAGGAGAAAAAATAAGAAGAATGAGTATAGTAATGAGACCCATATTTAAGGTATAAAGTAAGTAAAGTGGAGAAAAATAGTGAAAGTAGTTAATTTTTATATTATAAAACTTTATTATATTTAGAAAGTTTTGGAATGTAAAGAAATTGATGGGACATCCAAAAAAAAAAGTGTAAAGAATTGTATGGGACGGAGGAGTATTAATTTACAAGTTTTTTAATTATTTTTTGTCCCACTACTAGTACTGTTATTTCATCTTATTAATCTGGACTACCCATGTCTATTGCAATATTTCTTGTAGTGTAGGTAGACATTATTAATAAACTCCCTCCGTCTCTCAATTCTTTATTTTGAGATTGGACACGAAGATTAAGAAAAAGTGTAATTCAATGAAGAAAAATAAGAAAAATGAGTAAATGGTATGATCAATCAATATTTAATGTATAAAATGGAGATAATGAGGAAAAGTAATGGATGTAATTAACAAATGAGAGGAACGGAGAGGGAGTAGCTGAGTGTGGAATGTCTTAGAGTAAAACAAGTTGTCGTATATTGAATTTCCTCCCTCCCCTTCCACAAGATGTGAAAAGAGATAACCAACAGCTACGGAGATCGAGCATTCAAGTTTGTCGAAAGTTAGGTATTTCAACTAATAGTTGTTAGCACTAGCAATCATATGTGCTGCTAGGAGGATGATTTATATATTTTTTGTTTTGTCCGTGTAAAATATTTATTGCCAAAGCACCTCATTTTACAACATCCTTGCTTCATATTAACATACAGAACCAACTGTTCTCAAGATTTCCATCGTCTTTCCGGAAAATCATCAACAAAGATTCTTTGAACAATTTTCCCTTCTTTAATAATATGTAAAAGTAAAACAGCAACAATATCAAGTTGCTCAAGTATATTTATCAAGTTGAACTGACCAGCAACAGATTCTTGAACTAATTTTATAACGTCAGGCCACGTTATAGACATTTGGTCTAAAACACCAGGCTCATAAATCTTCTCAAGTGCTGCTAAATCATCAAATTGACAGTTAAATGATATCACCCATATAATCCGATTCCATCTTTTAGGAATAGACGAAAACAATTCATATATAACTCCTCTTGCAACTCGTAGCCTTTTATTTGCAATATATCCTAAACTAGCTGCACGAGTAATCTCACCAAACAAATTCACCAACGGTTTCACATCAGACATATTGCAATACAGACCGGACTTCACTATGAAATTATACAAAGCTCTGTAGACTAATTTCATTCTTAGAAACACCAGATATCAGTGCTAATATAATGACTAAATCGAGCCCAACTCCATCACATTGTCTCCAATAACATATAGAAAAGAAGTTGTCCACATTATCAACTCTGGAATCTCTCTTGAACAAATATAAAAAATACGCAAGCAACCCACCAGGGTCAAACATATGAACAACTACACTTCTTCTAGGCACTATATCGAATACCTTTCGTACTCTCAATCTAATCATCATCACATATCCAAAAACCAAGCAAGTACAGCAGACAAAGTTTATCTTCGACATCTTATCAAACATATAGTGTACCTTGGATATCCCCAATTGATTATTACTTGACCCGAATTTATTCTAAAAACCCAATACACTCTGTTGAAACAGAACGCACGCTTCTCAGGCTCCCGATTTTTCCGAATATCAACCTGATTTGATGAACTTGAAAGAAAAACCACAAATACTGTAGAGAATCGCCATGACTGAGTAATGCGAAGGAGATGAAGATGATGATGAAGATTGCGGAAGAAGATCGTGTTATTGCTCTGATACCATGTTAAACTGATGATCGACTAAGGAGAATAGCAAAGAAGAAAGGGAAGTAAAATGTATTCACATTCATATTGAAATGTTACAAGTACTAAATGAACTCAGTTCTACAAATTATATACAAATCTATTTGAGCGGGAAAGTTTGTTGAGCTAACTAACTAACTAACTAACTACAAATATACAGCTGGAATTTATCAATGTACAGCTGGAAATAAAATGTACAGCTGGAAATAAATTATATGCTAAGTAATTCCAACAAAATCTAATACCTGCAAAGATGCTACTATTCTACGTAGCCATTTCTCGGAGTAGGAACGTTTAAAACAAGCATCAAAATCAGTAGCTTCTTTTTGTCTTCTACATTGACAGTGTAGCAGTCTACTCGTCAATTACAGTCATATCCGTTTTGTATAGTAGACGAATCCCATAAAATTTGAAACTTGAATTTAGTTCAATTTCGTCGTCACCATCTCTGACCGAGAAGACTGATCTAGGTATTATTATCGTCAACTTAGCATTTGCATCAATAACACTTTCACTGAAGTCTTTAAAATCCATCGTAGCCTTGACAGAATATTCCAGGGTGCAGAACCCACCCCTCTTTAATTGACGCAAGTCGAAGCAAAGAATCATCCCCAACGTAAATCATAGTTCGATGTCCCAATCCAGAGTCATATGAAGACTTCAAATGAATCTAAAACCATTGTTTTATATGTATATCACTATATATGAAGAAAAATACCTTCTGCTTCTTCAATACATTGCATGTCTTTCCTTTCCCACAACCTACTTTGTCTTTCAGGCTGGTCATGGGAGTTGTTTCGTGCAATATTCTTTCCCATATCCTCAAGCAGACCATGCATTGCTATCTCATATCTTTCGTTTAGAATATCTATACTATGATCTGTTTCTGAATAATAAGTATCCATTATTTCAACCACCTCCTTTTTTTTCTTTCCAACGAAGAATGTCGATAAATATTTCCTTCAGCACAGGATAATCTGGTTTGAGGGCATCCAAGCTTATTGTAAACCTTTGGTGAATACTGGCATTGGGATTTCGTTTGATTCTCTTCATAAAATAGTCCCATCCATCCTTTGTTCGTTTATACAATGACGATCCAAATATCTCAAGAGCAAGTGGAAGTCCGCCAGCATGACATATAATATCTTTGGACAATGCCATCAAAGAGTCGTCTGGCTTAGTATTTCGAAAAGCATGTCGCTTAAATAGTGTCAGTGACTCATCATCATCCAACTTATTAACCCTATACTTGTGCTCTGCTTCTACATCAGATTTAACTAGTAAATGTTCATCTGTTGTCGTAATAATAACTACACACCCACAAGCAAAGGGTCCGACCAAAGAATCCAATTGCGTGCAGCTGTCTAAATCATCAAGAACGACCAGAATCCTCTGCGAAACAAATATGTTCTTTTATGAACACTGTTCCTTCCTCAACACTTTGAACCTCAACCTTGTTCTTACTTTTAAGGATATCATTAATAAGTTTCTCTTGTAAAGATTCTAGGCCTTTTTCCCTAACTTTTGCCAAGAAGCAGCTTCCCTGAAAGTTGAGATGAATTTCATTATATATAGCTTTCGCAAGAGTTGTTTTGCCCGCTCCACGCATACCATATATACCAATCTTCATATATACCAATCTTCATGACACCTTCCGTGCTGTCACTGCTCAACATTGACCTTATGCGTTCAACCGGAGAATCCAATCCAACTAGATATTCTGGAAGATATAACCTCTTGGGAATGATTTTATTTACAACCTTTTCAACAATTTCGTTTACTATATCAGCTTCATACCTGCATGTAAAATAATTTGTAATTGTTTAATAAATCCAGGTGATCGATTTTATTGTTGGTCATGACCTCATGACCATAACGATAAGAAATGACTTTGTTTCTTGTAGTATTATATGTCAAAAAGCTTAAAAACTAAAGTATGATTACTAAAATGAACTTACTATCAAAACTAGACAGCATACTTTCTATATTTGAATAGACATTGACACGTACGATCATGTTCTTGTACAAAATTATAATATTGATACAAAGATCTGACATGTTTAGGCAAGTTTGAAACAAAATGCACACACCTTTGTATATTTGTGTCACCCTTGCCCCACAAATCAATCCTAGCAATTTCTCTTACATTATGATAATCATATGCTTTCTATAAACATGTTAATGCAAGTGTACAACATGTTGAAGCAAGTTTATGACAGAAAATGTGCTCTCAACTATATGCCGGATTAAGTTTCAAGTAGTTTCTGAATATCATATTCATTCCAGGACATTTTTTCATATTCATGCTCACACTAGACATGGTGGGAAAGACTTTCACTTTGTTCGTTATCGTGTTAAACGTCGATGTGTTACTTTTAACTACATCCTCTGCAGCTTTTCTTTTAAACATCCTCGCTAGCCTCTTCCTAAGCAGTTGTTTCTTTGATTTAACAAGTTCCGACTGCAGGCGTATCAACGTATCCTTGTCTCATTGTGACAAGTGAGAAGTAGAGTTAATACGTACAATTGTATAACTTCAAGAATTGCATCTGTGCATATATTAGGCTAATACGTTGTAATAATTAGGAATTGTTCGAATACAATACAAACTTAAACTTTAATATTTCCTTGGTTTATTTAGGTTCATAACGTATTCACCTTTCCAAATGTGTGGAAGCAGCCTAGATTACCCCAATATCTCTGCATAAGTTCGTAAGCAGATAAACAAGAAAAATATTTCTTCTTTCTAGTACAGTGGTTCTACAAAATTTGTTATACAGAACCAATTGTACTCAAGATTTCCAAGTTCTCATTTGAACTACATCCTGCATTAGTGCATAGAGTGACAGAAGCCAAAATAATTTCATTTCAACACCGACGAACGTTACTCAAGGACCTTCTGCGAAAAGACAGAATTGAAGCTTGTTAATTTTAAGCTATGTTCATTACAAAATGTTATCAATCTGTAACACAATACAACATTAGTTCTGATTATGCGCCAAATAAAAACCCTGTGCCACGAACACCATGGGTTGAACATTTAATACAGGCCTCCCGAGGACAGCAACTTGTTGCACAATGTGACAATGGGAGTAAAAATTGTTAGGTTTTGCAGGGTTAGACTCGCCTCTATACCCACGGAAATGAACAAAGACAAGATGGCCTGAATCACCCTATAGACTTCCATTTTGAGTCTGATTTTTAGATGAGATCACTGCAATTTTCTTCAATTAAAAGCTGAAACAAAATATACATATTGCAAGTTGTCAAGAAACAAAAGTATTTCGTACCATTGAGTACTAAAACTGGCATGAAGGCAATAGCTCTGATAATACAAAATTCACAGTTCAATACGATACCTTGCACACTATAATTGATTTGTGGAAGACAGTGAAGCTCCTCTATGAAAGGAGAAGCTGAATATTTGAAAACACAGTTTAGTTCTAGAAAGATAATGCATAATTTCATGTCGTAATTAAAGCTGTCAAGGATCAGGGATTTACATATTGCAGTACAATCCGTCACCTACATGAAACTGTACGTAGAATCGTAAATTGTTCATTAAGGTTAATTTAATATTTGGCATTTTGGAAAAGATATGTACTTTCATGTAATTAAGATAAAATACGCTCACTCATTCAAGGGCATCTTTGATTTCTAACAGAGCAATAGTACAAGTAAGGTAATTGTTCTAGTACTGATTAAAGACTTCTCCGTAGTTTCAGCATATGCTTCTTATCTCGCAAAGTAAATGACAGCATCAGATCATCAGACAAGCATAGGAGTAAGGGTCAAAATATTTCGTGACATGAAGGCACAATAATATGTAATGAAATTAAAACCAACAAAGAGCAAATATGATCGAGTAAAAGCATACTGCCATAACTACTCCCTATTGTTACTGTTTTAGTTTATACTAGCTCATAACCCGTGCGAAGCACGGATCAAGAATAAAAATTAAATTACTAAAAAACTAATTTAAAATATTGAGAATAAAAATAATTTTTAAGTTTTATTTAAATATGTACTTGCAGTGAAATTAATATGAAAGTCTATAATAAATAAATATTATTTAATTATGTCGATAGAAATAATCAAATATTTGGTAAAATCAAAGAATTGAAATTGAATAAATAACTAACTTATATAATTATGCAATTGCAGCGAATCGAACATGAGTTTGGAATGAAAAAAATTAATCAATATACTTATATAAAGGAGAAGACGGAGGCGCCTCTAGAATCGCTCCGTTCTATTTTTCTAATTTTCTCAATTTTTCACAATTTTTAATTTTAATAATTACAACTTCCTTTATTATTTTCGATTTTGTAGGAAGGAAATTGAAAATTACATTTTTATTATTTTGATAGAACTTTCTTTAATTTAGAAAATTTCTTTGATTTAGAAAATTATAACTTCGTTATTATTTTTGAATTTGTAGGACTTGATAGAACTTTCTTTGATTTAGAAAATTACAACTTCCTTATTATTTTCGAATTTATAGGACTTGATAGAACTTTCTTTTATTATTTTCAAACTTGATAGAACTTTCTTAATTTTTAATTTTAATAATTACAACTTCCTTTATTATTTTCGATTTTGTAGGAAGGAAATTGAAAATTACACTTTTATTATTTTGATAGAACTTTCTTTAATTTAGAAAATTTCTTTGATTTAGAAAATTATAACTTCGTTATTATTTTCGAATTTGTAGGACTTGATAGAACTTTCTTTGATTTAGAAAATTACAACTTCCTTATTATTTTCGAATTTATAGGACTTGATAGAACTTTCTTTTATTATTTTCAAACTTGATAGAACTTTCTTTGATTTAGAAAATTACAACTTCCTTATTATTTTCGAATTTGTAGGCTTGATAGAACTTTCTTTAATTATTTTCAAACTTGATAGAACTTTCTTTCATTTAGAAAATTACAACTTCCTTATTATTTTCGAATTTGTAGGACTTGATAGAACTTTCTTTTATTTAGAAAATTACAACTTCCTTATTATTTTCGAATTTGTAGGCTCTTATGTTAATAATTGCAATTTTCTTTTTTATTATTTTCAATCTTAATAGAACTTTCTTTTATTATTTTCAAACTTGATAGAACTTTCTTTGATTTAGAAAATTACAACTTCCTTATTATTTTCGAATTTTTAGGATATTATGTTAATAATTGTAATTTTCTCTTTTGTTATTTTCAATCTTGATAGAACTTTCTTTTATTATTTTCAAACTTGATAAAACTTTCTTTTATTATTTTCAAACTTGATAGAACTTTCTTTTATTATTTTCAAACTTTATAGAACTTTTCTTTTATAATACTTCTTGACTTTTAAACATAATGGATTTCCATGTTATTCACATTACAAACACCTATAAATTAAAGGTCATTCATAACAAAAAATCTACACCTGAATTTTTTTACATAGCTTCAAATTTTTACAACCATATTTACAATCAATACAACTATGGCCTACACCATGTTGGATGCTTTGAACGATAACAACTATATCTGGATGATAAGAGTACGAGTGTGTAGAATGGGGGAATCTGTCAATCCAAATACTGAAGAACTGATCAGTATTGACATGATTTTGATCGATGAAAAGGTTAATAAATCAATATACTTATAACTTATTAGTTTGTCAAATTGTATGATGTTATTAACTTTTCTAAGATATGTTGTATGACAGGAAAATTTGATCTATGCTACGATCCCGAAGATTCTGGTCTCTCGGTTCAAAAATCTTTTTAGAGGAAGACTCCGTGTACAACATCAAAAATCTGAAAGTTATTTCAAGTACAGGGAAATATAGACCACTATCACATGGGTCTAAATTGCTCTTCATACGCATAATGTTGCCTAAGAGATTGGAAGAAGGCATCGTCAACATATCACTGCATGGATTTCAGTTCATATGTCCGGATATGATTGATGCGCGTATTAATGACACCAACATACTCTCAGGTTTTTGATGTAGTAATATATTAGAGTAATATATAAGTAATACTATTATATAAATTATAATTCAAACTATCATGTTGTAATATTATTTTTTCTATGTTGATTTAGATGTTGTAGGTTGCTTGACCTACTTGGGGGCATTGAAGTTGTCGGTTGAAAAAAAAGAGATCTCAAAATTGTCACAAATTAGTAAGTTATGCATTATATTAATTTTAATATAACTATTAATTGTTCTTTATTGTTCTTGTAATTTTATATTACTTCTTTGGTTACCCCAATTTATTTTGTTTTACTTTTTTATTTTGTTCTAATTTTTTTCTTAAACAGCTCCATCACCAGTACCATATCTTTGTGGGAAAAGTTGGCCGAGATGTTGATACAAATTTATACAAGGAGGATGGTGAACCCTATATAATAATTGTCACATCTACCCAAATTAAAAAATTTAAAATTAATTATCTTTATTAATGTTTTTATAATATATAGTTTTAGAAATTGCACATATATAAATCTATCTTATCTCGATTGAACGAATATCATTAGATATTATACAAATATTTGTTTCATTGATATTATTGATTTAATTCTTATATTAGTTTTTTAACCATTTATTTACTCATACAATTAGCTTTTCTACCACAAGAAATAGTAAAATTTATACAAATCTGGATACACCGTATGTGTCATCCCTGAGAAAATAGTAATATTATATGTTTATATTGATTTTTATCAATATATTTTTTTAAATATATATATGGCAATGGTATCGATCCAAAAAAATAAAAAATCAAACTCTATAAACAAAAGGAATATGTAAATAATTTATAATATTACTTACCCAAATGCAAATTTTACATAATATATTTTATTTGATAATTTATATAATTTTATAGATATTTATTTCACAATTATTATTTTAATATTCTTTTTCTTAATAAATATATTCTAATGCCGCTGCGAAGCGCGGCTCAATAACCTAGTTTAGATATATCGTACTAACCAAAATTTGGCTTTGTACTATTGTTTTGCAACGAAAAATAGTTTTCCTTATCAATAAAGTCCCCGATCCCCCGAATAATTTTATTATACTTCTTTTCATTCCCGCCATCAATCCCCGAGTTGTTTTTATACTTCTCTCTGTTCTTGTCCTCAACGCAAATAATTTCTTAAATTCTAGTCGCGAATGGGGTGGAGAACATAGCAAGATTGACAGGACGGATAAAATACCCATATGTAGTTGTTAGAAGTACTAGTTTATTGCCCGTGCGATGCACGGTTACTTAAATTTTATTTATAATTATTCTGTTTATAATTATATTTTTATTATCCATGCAACACACGATTGTTTTTTAAATATTTATAATTATATTTATTTATGAATATTTTAATATTTAAAAGTTATTAGTTTACATGATTAAATTATTGTTAAAAAAGATTTAGCCAAAAAGATTATAGTTAAAAATTTGATATTTATTATATTTTACACGCTAAACTATTCTAAAACTAAAAAGAGAATAAAGTGACGAAATTTAATGTTGAGAATTCTATTCGATTTAGGAAATCTACTTATATGTAGTTTAGATTATTAGAATACTCTTTATTAACCAAATACAGTTTTTAATGTTAAATCTAACGGTTTTCACCTATGTATTTAACATTAAACGATTTTGATTATTTTGGTATTAAATGAGTTTCCTTATTTAATTACAACTATTTTTATGTTTTGACTTTATAGAAAATCCAATCCTAATATAATATCTTTTAACTTATATCATTTTTAGACAATAACTTCTTTTTATATGATATAATCTTGATCATCTATTTTTAAAAGTATTGGATCTAACGGTTGAGAATATTTTGGCGGTATTTAGAAACAAACTACCATGATAACATCATTAATAACTGTAAATTTGAACATAGATTTCTAAATTTAAAATAGTTAGAAAAAAGTAATTAAATTGGTATTAAAATAATGATGACATAATAATTATTATTAGAATTTAAATATTCACTTTACTAATTTGGGCTTTATCTTATGTTTTAAAAATCAGATTTTGACGATTTTATACCCCACATGAAGATAACTAAATTATATTTAATTAAAAGATGGTTTAACAATTTTTATCTAACTGAAATTATCCATGGAAGATAAAAGAAAGTCACGAATTTTTTACATGGAGAATTCTATTCAATATAGAAAACTTATTTATATTTGGTATATTTGGTTTAAATTATCAAAATACACCTTTTAGAATTTAAATATAATCCTATTATTAATCAAATACACTTTTGAAATATTTGATCTAACGATTTTCATTTATCTAGTTAAGATCTAATGGTCCTTATTAATTTGGTTATCTATGACCAAAATTTTGGATAAGATCCCTATTATGATTATTATATATAAGGATTTAATATAATAAGGATATCAAGTATATAATTATATAAGTATCTTACTAACTGCTTTTACTTTTAATGTTTCGGTTTTATTTACAGTGTATATAAAATTTTAAAATACATTATTAATTAAAAATGATTAAATAGAATAAAAATTATGTTATGATTATATAAAATTTTATTCTCATATTATTATATTCTTTATCGATTTGAATTTGTTCTTAATTAATTTTGATACTTTTTTGAAAGAAACATAAAATTTCTTTATATTTAAAATAATTAGTGGAAAAATAAATAAATTGGTGCTACAATAATAAAAAAATATTTATTAAAATTTAGATACAAACTTTACTATTTGGGTTATATCCCGAGTTTTAGAAATTGAATTTTGACGATTTTACAACCCATGCGAAACTAACGAAATTATCTTTAATTTAATGATGGTTTAATAATTATTATCTAACTTGACCAGTTGACCTACTCATAAAATAAACTAAAAAGAAAAGATGGTTAAGAAGTTTTACATAAAGAATTCAATTCAATATAGAAAATCAATTCATAATTGGTTTAAATTATCAAAGCACACTTCTTAGTATTTAAATATAATCCTACCTTTAATCAAATACACATTTTAATATAAGTATTATATTCAAAATTATCGTTTATGAACATGAAACCCTCAATATTTTAATAATATTTTGATATTATCCTTTTATGTTTGTTATATGTAAAATAATATAATTATAATTTGGATTAATCAAATGTTTTTTCTTTCAGAAAAAAAGTGTTTAAATTTATTCATGTACATGAGTTCAATAAATTGTTATCGATATGAATTGTTATCTTGATATTTGGTTTAATAATTATTATCTAACTGAAACTATACATAAATTCAAGAGAAAATATATTTAAGAATTTCTACATAGAAAAATTTTAAATTATCAAAATACACTTTTTAGTATTTAAATATAATTCTATTATTAATCAGATACACTTTTTAATATTAGATCTAACAATTCTCATCGATCTATTTAAGATCTACCTATAATTATTCATTTGGTCGTAATCGTACACGGACGATCGATTTTAATTTTTTCTTAAATTGGTTTTAATATTTTATTGAAATAAACATAGAATTTATAAATTTAAAAGAATTAGGAAAAAAAAATTAAATTGGTGCTACAATAATAAAAATATATTTATTAAAATTTAGATAATAACTTTACTGTTTGGGCTATATCTTGAGTTTTAGACAACAGATTTTAACGATTTTATAGCCCACGCGAAGCTTACAAAATTATCTTTAATTTAATGATGGTTTAATAATTATTATCTAACCGGAACTATCCATAAACTGAAGAGAAAAGATAATTACGAATTTTTACATAAAGATTTCTATTCAATATAGAAAACCTATTTATAATTGGTTTAAATTATCAAAATACATCTTTTAGTATTTAAATACTATCCTATTAATAATCAAATACAATTTTTAATATTATATCTGACGGTCCTCATTGATTTGAAGATTTATAGTTTAATAATCCAACGGATCGTATACTTTTGGTAGTACAGTGACCAACCAAAGTTTTGGATAAGATCTCCCTTACGCTTATTATATATAAGGAGTTAATTAATAAGGATTTAATTTAATTTAATGTAATATTAATTGAATATTAGTATTAATGGAACTGGTATTTTTATTAAGTTCTAATTACTTCTAATCCAATTCTAATACTAATACTCCCACTTTGAATTATATCCTTTTTAGAAAATAGTTTCTATTTTTATATGACATAATCTTGATCGTCTATTTTTAAAAATATCATATCCAACGGTTGAGATTGTTTTAACGGTACTGATGACCGACCAAAGTTTTGGATAAAATCTCCCTTACGCTTATTATATATAAGGATTTAATGAGAGATACCAAAATTTGGCTTTGTACTATTGTGTTCCAACGAAAAAGAGTTTTCCTTATCAATCAAGTCCCTAATCCTGAATTATTTTTATGTACTTTTCTCCGTTCCCGCCACCAATCCCCGAGTTGTTTTTATACTTCTCTTCTCTCTGTTCCTGTTTCCTGAACACGAATAATGTCTCAAATTTCCGTCCCGAATGGGGCATGAGAACAGAGTAAGATCGACGAGACGAATAAAATACCTATATGTAATTGTTAGAAGTAGGAGAGATAAGAATTGTACTGATCGAAAGTAACTTATAAAATAATAGGTAATATAAAAAATCTTTTGATCTCAATCAAATTATATGTGTACGGCGGTATACATAACATATCAATACATGAGAACATTAAGTTGGATATCTGATTTTGATTTTATAATAAATCTTATTTATATTAATTTAGAATTATGTTAATTATATTAATATAATAATTATATGTTTACCGATGTATATGACATACTACATTATTAAGAGTGGGTTTTTGATTTTAATAAAGTAATAAAAATTAACTTTTAATTAAATAATAAATCATACTATATTAATTTAGAATTATGTTAATTATATTAAGATTATTAAGATAATAAATATATGTATATTGTGGTATACATGACATACCACATTATGTTTTTAATAAAGACTAAGTATTAATTTTTAATTTAATAATAAATCTTATTATATTTATTTAGAATTATATTAATAATATTAAGATAATTAAGATAAAAATAATATGTATACCGTGATATACATGACATACCATTTAGAGGGCTTCCTGCTTTTAATAAAGAGTATATAATAAAGAGTAAGTATAAGTTTTTAATTTAATAATAAATCTTATTATATTTATTTAGAAGGTATACATGGCATAGGCTTTCTGCTTTTAATAAAGAATTATATTAATAATATTAAGATAATTAAGATAAAAATAATGTGTATACCGCGGTATACATGGCATACCATTTAGAGGGGCTTTCTGCTTTTAATAAAGAGTATAGAACATTAAGTTGGATATCTGATTTTGATTTTATAATAAATCTTATTTATATTAATTTAGAATTATGTTAATTATATTAATATAATAATTATATGTTTACCATTGTATATGACATACTATATTATTAAGAGTGAGTTTTTGATTTTAAAGAGTATAGAACATTAAGTTGGATATCTGATTTTGATTTTATAATAAATCTTATTTATATTAATTTAGAATTATGTTAATTATATTAATATAATAATTATATGTTTACCATTGTATATGACATACTACATTATTAAGAGTGAGTTTTTGATTTTAGTAAAGTAATAAAATTAACTTTTAATTAAATAATAAATCATATTATATTAATTTAGAATTATGTTAATTATATTAAGATTATTAAGATAATAAATATATGTATATTGTGGTATACATGGCATACCACAGTATGTTTTTAATAAAGAGTAAGTATAAGTTTTTAATTTAATAATAAATCTTATTATATTTATTTAGAATTATATTAAAATAATTAAGATAAAAATAATATGTATACCGTGATATACATGGCATACCGGCTTCCTGCTTTTAATAAAGAGTATATAATAAAGAGTAAGTATAAGTTTTTAATTTAATAATAAATCTTATTATATTTATTTAGAAGGTATACATGGCATAGGCTTTCTGCTTTTAATAAAGAATTATATTAATAATATTAAGATAATTAAGATAAAAATAATGTGTATACCGCGGTATACATACCATTTAGAGGGCTTTCTGCTTTTAATAAAGAGTATAGAAAGCATATGATCAGATAGTTTATTTAAATAAGGAATTTTTTTAATATAATGTGATTGGTCCAAAATTCAGGAATGGTTTGTATCTATATTTTGTGATTTATAATTTATATCTTTTGATTGGTTAATTGAACTTTGGTAGTTGAGGAAAGTATTTAATTTATTATGATTGGTCTAAAAGTTAGGAATTGATTCTAATTGGTCTTAAGATAATTTATATTTTCTAATTGATAATTTATATTTTTTGATTGGTTAACTGAAGTTCAGTACTGAGGAAATTATTTTACTTATTATAATTAGTTTAAATTTTAGGATTTAAAATTTCGGAATCGAATCTGATTGGTTCTAAAATAATTTATATTATGTGAGTGGTTAACTGGACTTTGATAATGAACAAAGTATTTTAATTGATCTAAAATTTAGAAATTGACTGTGATTGATTCTAAAGTAATTCAAAATTTCTGATTAGTAAAAGATAGTTAAAATAATAATATAAGAATACTCATTAAATCTTACTCGTGAGTCGTAGTAATCTCCGTTTTGTAGAGCAGATGAATCCCCGAAAACATGAAATTTGACTTTAGTTCAATTTTGTCATCACCATCTCTGACACAGAAGATTGATCTTGGTATAATTATTGTCAAGATACCCTGTCTATTATCAAGCCAAGGTGCAAATTCCATAAAATCCGTGGGAGTCTTGACAGAATACTTAAAGCCGAAGTGCCCCAATTGACCAGAATCAAAGCAAATTATCAACCCCAAGAAATTGGGCCATGAATCTAGAGGCAAATCTAAAGATACTGATGACCCTAAATCACTTGTTCTACTAAACCAACCGGGAATATTTTGACCGTAAATTGCAGTTTGATGTCCTAATCCACAGCATCGCTGTTACAAAATGAAAAAAACAAACAGAAAAAAGAAAGTTTACTGGTTGTAAAAGAACAATTCGTATACTTACTTATGATCATTATATTAATTATAACTTTGAACTCCAACTACATTATAATAAAAATTAAATACTTGCTCTAATCATAAAAGTTTGGAATTAATTAAACCTGAAAGAAGCCCTCCGTGAAGGTGTCTTTATGAAGAGAATAGCAAAATCTCACAAAAAGTTTTTTCAAAGAAGTGAGTCCCTCTAAGCCTTGAATCTCTTTCAGATTCTCACAGCGGTCAAGATTCAATACCTCTAACTGTTTCATGTGTGATAAACTTGGTATACTTTCCATGTACTTGCAACCACTTGCATCTATCCTTGTCAGATTTGGAGGAAGTTCCGAAATGGTTCGCAGATGACGACAATCTTTAAGACAAAGATATGTTAGCTTTGAGAGCTGGCCAATACCAGATGGCAGGGCAGTGAGAAGAGTCTTAGATAAAATCAATGTTTCCAGTGACAATGCACTATGGCTGGATTCTATATCAGGAATTTTCTTCAACATAGTTGCTCTATGAGCATCTAGCTTCGTTAACCTCAGAAGCTTCCACCATTTGTCTGGTAATATTTCTAAATTTTCACATGAAGAAATATCTAGATATTCGAGTGATCCCAGGTCGCAAATGGCGTCAGGAAGAGTTTTGAGATTCTTACTTTCCCTTAAGTACAGTCTAATAAGCTTACTGAGTTTCCCAATCGAATTCGGCAATTCCGAAATTGTTAGACCCCGTACATTAAGCTCTTCCAAGGATTCAATGTTGCCCAAATCCGTAGGCAATGCTTGAAGACTACTGCAATTAGTAATATTTAGCACTTTTAGTCCTCTCAAGTGGCAAATGCTGTTTGGAAGTGTTTCAAGACTCTTGTTTCCACTTAATACAAGCTCAACAAGATTACCAAGACATCCAATCGAATTCGGTAATGTTGAAATATTTAGTCCCACCGCATTGATCTTTTTAAGAGATCTAATGTTCCCCAAATCCATAGGCAATGCTTTAAGATATTTGTAATCAATAATATTTAGAACTTCCAGTGCTCTTAAGCCACAGATTGTGTCTGGCAGAGTTTCAAACTTCGTATAACTACTAGATAGCTCCGGAGAATGATACGGACTGCGGGGATAATATCCACGAAGACGATTGCTGGCATAATATCTATAAAGACCATTCATATAATGACCTAATGAAAGTTGAATAAGGTTACTAAATTTTCCTATTGAATCAGGTAGTTCCGAAATACTTAGTCCCGCTGCATTGAGCTGTTTTAGGGATTCAATGTTTCCCAAATCTATAGGTAATGCTTCTAGACTAATGCAATGATCAATATCTAAACGTTTCAAAGCTCTCAAGTTGCATATGCTATCTGGAAGATTTGGTAACTTCTCGCAACCATTCAAATATAGGAAAACAAGCCTCACTAAACTTCCAATTGATATATGGATTTCCTGCAAGCTTTTACAGCCCACAAAATCTAAAGTTTCAAGGCACGGTAAGTTGGTGAAGTCTGGAGTTGTCGTTAAATTGTTTGAATAGGCCATATTTAGAGTCTTTAACTTTCCAAAAACCGGTGCGACCTGTAAAAATGGGCACAATTGTGTAAATGAGTGCAATTGCGAGAAATCATATCTGACATTACTATATATTGTCATATATAGTAGTAACATTCAGTACCTACCTTGTTTAGATCCCACAGTGTTCTCATGCTGCTATCTGTCAACAAAAGTGCAACAAGTTTTTCTGGGCAAAAATCTGAAGGTAAGCACTCTAAAGGGCAAAAGGGCCAACAAAGCCACCTCAGACCTTCAAATGTCTGATAAAAACTTCCGGTAAGATTCACTCCATTCAGGTAAAGAAATCTTAATTTAGTCATCCTTTTAAATGTTTCCGCAGAGAACGATCCGTTCCTAGATTCTTCACTAGTATGGAAGTAATAATTTTGCGGGATCATACATTCTATAACTTCTGTTCCCTATCAGATACAAATCAAGAAAAAAATTTAATGACCAATGCTTAATACTAATCTAATATAAATTTGATTCATTTAAAATTGATGATTATGAGCATATATATATTTAAAAATTTTCATAAAAATTGATTTTTTAAAATTAGAATCATTAAATTTAAAAACAATTAAGCCTAACATAAATCTCATCTAAATTTAAAAATTAAACATTACATATAATCCACTATAGAATCCAGTACAGAATCTTGTATATATATTTGTCACAATAAAATTACATGTAATCATGTTTTATTTGATTCTAATTTTTTGTTAGATTTTATTTTTATTCATAATAAACCTTTTTTGGTGAGAAAATTAGAATCAACATGTAATTTATGTAAGATTTTAGGGTGTTCTTTATTGTTCTTTATATAACAATGTTCTTCATGGAGCAATGACCTATATAGCTAAAACAAGGTTCCAGAGAGAACCATTATATCAAGAGAACCGAGAGAACCCTTCTAAGATCGTTGATATAGTATGATATAATTAATGAATCTTAATAAAACACTAAAAAGAATCTTAATTATCAATTAAATTTATTATAAATAAATTTTATGTTGAAATATATTATAAAATACTTAACAGAATCCTAATTTTAATATAATTATTAAAACACTTAAACGAATCTTAAAAAATTATTAAAACACTTAAAAGAATCTTAAAATACTAATAAAAGTGTAATAGAAATTTTTTAAAACATATCAACGATGGTGTGGTAAATCAACGGTGATTGGTTAGTTCTCTCGGTTCTCTCAGAAAGATAGTTTCTCTGAGGACTATATATATATAGTCCTACTCAAATAAAAACCAATTTAAAATAATAACTAGAAACTGCACCACACACAATGAAATACACCCTCTCACACACAATCCCACCTAATCCCCTCCATTCTTAATTATATTTTTCCCGTTAATTGATGATCTTTTTTTGAAATCTAACTTCACTGTATTTTTCTTCATCTCGCAACAATCAGTTTGCATACCATATTTGATATATTCCGACAATAAATCACTATTTATGCTTACGAAAAACACTAAAATGTTGGTGATTCTTGTAAGAATAAATAGTGATTTCTGCGTAAATGTAGTGATTTTTTCTCCAGGTCTATACGTAAATTACAAATTTTGTACCGTAAAATCACTAAATTTATACGTATATAAAAATAAATCACTAGATCTATGCTGAAATCACTATTTATTCTTACAAAAATCACTAAAATTTTAGTACTCCGTAATATAGTACATATGGTATGCATATTGATCGTTGAAAGATGGAGAGAAATATAGTGAAGTCGGATTTCAAAAAAAGTTCACCGATTCACGGGAAAAATTAAATTAAAAACGAAGGAGATTACGTGGGATTGTGTATGTGAGGGTGTATTTTAACTGTGTGTGGTGCAATAGAGGACCATTAGATTAGATTAATCTAAGGACTTAGATTAGTTTCTAATTTCTATTTTAATTTTAGTTTCTATTTGATCACTATATATATATATATATATAGGGTCATGTTCTTTGTAGAACCATTAACCTTAGAACCCTTAGAACTCTATCTTATTTTTTTAAATAATATATATTTATTATATGAAGGTCATGGGTAAAGTTGTCCAAAAACACAAAATACATAATTTAGAGCTAATTAATATTTTATTAACGATAATAATCATACATCGATATCGATCACAAAATTCTCCATCATCATCATAAAATTTCCCCTACTATTTTTATCATTTTTTGTGAAAATATTCAAGTTATTGTATAAACACAATATCATATAACAGTGTTCAGCAGCTGAACATTTAAATACAAGTAAGTTCAGTTGCAGTACTTTAAAATTTATGTGTTCGATTTCAAATTCGATTGCATAACTTTTATGTTCAGCGGTAGAACACGAAAGTTATGGTATGAAAATAATGTGAATAACATTGTTCAACAGCTGAACATTATAAAAATAATCAAGTTCACTTGTAGAACTTTGTGGAAAAAAGTAAGTTCAGTTGTAGAACTTTGAAGTCCATATGTACAACTTTTAAAATTCAGCTGCAGAACACTGTATTTATACCATGAAACAAAATAGGTTCGGCAGTAGAATCATTTTATTCCAAGAATACCCTTATAAGATTTTGTATATAAAAATGAGTTGAATCTGAACAGTTGATCTAGTAATAATCCAACGGCTTATAACAGTTCTAAAGTTCTTTTTTAGTGATTGATTCTCTCTTGAGCCTAACCCTATATATATATATATATATGGGGGGCGTTCCACAGCCCCCGTTGGATATCCCCCTGCCCTCGATGTTTCATTGAGGGCGTCCTCCATGTTTCATTGAGTGCGTCCTCAATGTTTCATTGAGTGCGTACGTTTTAAAACAAATAATTAAAAATAGAAGAATACTAGAAAAAAATATAACATTCATCACAAAAATAGTGGGCATTTTTCTGGATACGTATAAATTTAAATTCAAATTTTGTACAATTTTCTATTTTTATTTAATTTATCATGTAAATTTACAAATTATCTAAAACTGGGCGCCCTCAATGTTTCATTGAGGGGTGCCCTCAATACTTCATTGAGGGCGTACGTTTTAAAAAATAACTATAAAATAGAAAAATAATATAATAATAATAATAAATATTTATTTTTCATTTTAATTTTAATGCTTCTGCTTCAACTCTGATTTTGCCTTTTTTAATTTTAATTTTATAATTTCTTTTATTAAAATAAAAAATAATATAATATTCATTTATTTGGAATATTTCATTTCATATTGTTATTTATCCTATTTTTACATTTCGAAGATTAAAAAATAATAATTAATTCATTTTTTTTCAAATATTACATTTTATATGGCTATTTATTCTATTTTTCCTTTTTTTAATCAAAAAATAATAAAATATCCATTTTTAATATTTATCTTAAAATTTTTGATGATAATGGTGATGAAATTCGTGAAAAAATAGATGTTGATGATATTGATGATGGTGTTTTTGTTTTTTGTTTTCGTTGTTTTTTGTTTTTCTTATATAACCAAAATCTTTGAATCTCTTTGTAATTGATAAGTTGATTAGGCATGATGCATACCATTTTACTTGATCTCTGGTGCTATCTATAACATCGTCATTGTTTAAAGCTTTATTTGAGTTGTTGAACAATGTTTCTTATTCTCTCGCAAGTATCTGTACCTCCATTGCTACTACTACTATTTTTAGTTGTCTTGTAGTGTTTGTAGTGAGTATGGTTACTTTTTTTTTTGCCAAGAAGGAAGATGATTCCATTAACAAATCAAGTCATTCATCAATACATCGATGAACCCCGGGTGATTATCACACACCCGCCAAATACGATCAGCTACAGAACAGGTATGAATTTTAATTCAAATTTTGCCTTTTTACAATTTTTATTTATTTTTTCAAGTAAATCTACAAAGTAGTTAAAATGAGTGAAAAAAATTCAACAATTAGAAAATTAATGAAAATAAGATAAAATTCATCACAAAAATGGTAACTAAGATTACTTGTGTGTGTATGAATTTTAAATTTAATTTTCACCTTTTTTCTATTTTATTTAATTTTTCAAGTAAATTCACAAAGTAGTTAAAAATGAGTAAAAAAATTCAATTATTAGAAAATTAGTTGGAATAAGGTAACATTCGTCAGAAAAATAGTTACTACGATTGCTTGGGTGTGTATGAATTTTAATTTTGACTTTTTATATATTTTAAAATTATTTTTTTAAAACGAACGCCCTCAATGAAACATTGAGGGCAGGGAGATATTTATTATTATTTTAAATTTACCTGAAAAATTAAATAAAAATAGAAAATTATGCAAAATTTGAATTTAAATTTATACGTATCCATAAAAACATGCCCACTATTTTTGTGATGAATGTTATATTTTTTTCTAATATTCTTCCCCGTAATAAAACATGGAGTTGTTAGACCCCGTTTCTTCTTCTCTCGTTAGAATCATTACTTACATTGCTACTACTACGACGACTATTTTTAGTATTCTTATAGTGTTAATAGTGAGTGAGTACGATTACGTGGGTGTGTAAGAATTTAGAGCATATGGTACAGGGTTTAGGATTTAGGTTATATGATTTAGGATTTAGGGGTTAGGGGTTAGGGTAACCCGTAAACTTTAAAATTTCTAATATTTTTCTTATATAACCAAAATCTTTGAATCTCTTTGTAATTGATAAGTTGATTAGGCATGATGCGTACCATTTTATTTGATCTCTGGTGCTATCTATAACATCGTCATTGTTTAAAGCTTTATTTGAGTTGTTGGACAATGTTTCTTATTCTCTCGCAAGTATCCGCACCTCCATTGCTACTACTACTATTTTTAGTTGTCTTGTAGTGTCTTGTAGTGTTTTTAGTTTTTCAAAGTGACTGCCCGTAAGGAAACATTAAGGTGTTGGACCCTATTTATTCTCCTCGAATCATTACTTACATTGCTATTACTACTACTATTTTTAGTTGTCTTATAGTGTTAATAGTGAGTGAGTACGATTACTTGGGTATGTATAAATTTAGAGTATAGGGTATAGGGTATAGGATTTAGGGTATAGGATTTAGGGTTTAGGGGTTAGGGTAACCCCTAAACTTTAAAATTTCTAATATTTCTCTTATATAACGAAAATCTTTAAATCTTTTGTAGTTGATAGTGTTTATTGTGAGTATGTTACTTGGTTGTGTATGAATTTTAATTCAAATTTTGCCTTTTTACAATTTTTATTTATTTTTTCAGTAAATCTACAAAGTAGTTAAAATGAGTGAAAACAATTCAACAATTAGAAAATTAATGAAAATAAGGTAAAATTCGTCACAAAAATGGTAACTACGATTACTTGTGTGTGTATGAATTTTAAATTTAATTTTCACCTTTTTTTCTATTTTATTTAAATTTTCAAGTAAATTTACAAAGTAGTTAAAAATGAGTAAAAAAAAATTCGATTATTAGAAAATTAGTTGAAATAAGGTAACATTCGTCAGAAAAATATTTACTACGATTGCTTGGGTGTGTATGAATTTTAATTTTGACTTTTTATATATTTTAAAATTAAGTTTTTTAAACGAACGCCCTGGGCGCCCTCAATGTTTCATTGAGGGCAGAGGGATATTTATTATTATTGTAAATTTACCTGAAAAATTAAATAAAAATAGAAAATTATGCAAAATTTGAATTTAAATTTATACGTATCCAGAAAAACATGCCCACTATTTTTGTGATGAATGTTATATTTTTTTCTAATATTCTTCCCCGTAATAAAACATGGAGTTGTTAGACCTCGTTTCTTCTTCTCTCGTTAGAATCATTACTTACATTGCTACTACTACTACGACTATTTTTAGTATTCTTATTGTGTTAATAGTGAGTGAGTACGATTACTTGGGTGTGTATGAATTTAGAGCATATGGTACAGGGTTTAGGATTTAGGTTATATGATTTAGGATTTAGGGGTTAGGGGTTAGGGTAACCCGTAAACTTTAAAATTTCTAATATTTTTCTTATATAACCAAAATCTTTGAATCTCTTTGTAATTGATAAGTTGATTAGGCATTGATATGGGCTAAAAATAACCCTAGAAATATATTTATTGATGTATTAATTAGACCTAGATTGGTCCAAGAATACGGTCTAATATTAAAGGCCGAAAACCCTGATTATTTATTAATTTCGTAATTAATAAATAGGGAAAAAATACAGCTCATGAAAAGAGTCCAAAATATGGCAAATTTATCAAAGAAGGATCCAGAATCCCAATTAATGAGTCACAGCCTTTATCAACAAGGAAAAGACTTCTCCAGTAAGAAATACAATGTTTATCCATTATCAATAAGGAGACTTATTAGCTAAGTCTCCTAAACGTACCATAAATACAAGGCTCCAGACGCCTATATAAGGACCCTGATCCTACAATCAGAACTACGTCTTTGGCTTGATTCTCAATAACGAATTGAGATACGTAGGCATTTTGTGAGGACTGATTTAGTCTCGAAACACAAGTGCAGCCATTAAAGCTCGAAGCTCATTAAACCTTAGCATTAAATTCACAATTTGGCGTCGTCTGTGGGAAGACAACATCAACCATGGCAAACACACGAAGAACGACTCGAGATACTCCAGTTTCCGAGGAGCTTCCTATCACCTCTGAGGCTGATACTCACGGAAATCAACCACCGCCAACTACTGGCATTGAAGGGGCGAATATCCCCACCAGTACTCAAGGACCGGAGATCCCAATTTCGGTTGAAGGGACAAATCCCCTACAGATGGTTATTCATGGATCTAATCCACAAGAGACCGCTCACCAGCAACCAATCACGACCTCCCCGCTGCTCATGAATGCACCAAGTGGTCTTCAACTCCACACTACTGACCTCCCCCGATACACTACTCAAACTTTGGGGATGCCCAGCTATGGCATGCCCCCTCGACCCATGGCGGGCGGTAGTGGTCTCAACCCCATCTACCATGAAGCATATGTCCCCCCTTATATACAAGGTCTGGGACCTCAAAATCAACAAACTCGACGGACCCCTTTGATTCAAGATTACTCGGGTCCCTATACTGAGGACGAGAATTACACATCTGAAGAAGAGAGGAATGTCGCCCCAAGGAGGAAGCGTTCTTCCCAAACAAATCGGGAACAACCCCAAACTACTAAGGAGAAAATTGCAGCCCATGAGGCAGAGACTGCCAGACTCAAGAAACTCCTTGCTGAGGAGGAGGCCGCTCAATCTCAAGGCCGATCAACTAGAAGGGTCCCGATAATCAACCTGGACCCGACACCAAGAAGGACTAAGAGGGCTGAAGCCCCAAGGGGTGATCCCACTGTTTTGTTGCCCCTATGAGATCCTGATGATCCAACACCCTCTTCACACACAAGACATCATAAAAGCCAACATCTCCAGAAAATTCAAGATGCCAACGATCAAGGCTTATGATGGAACGGGAGATCCCGCTAACCATGTGAGAACCTTCTCCAACGCACTGCTGTTGCAGCCAACCAATGATGCGGTTAAGTGCCGAGCGTTTCCGCAAACCCGTGCGGGCATGGCACAACGTTGGTACAGCCGTTTGCCTCCCAATTCTATTGGATCCTTCAAAAAGTTGAGTAAGGCGTTCATCAACCAATTTGTAAGTGGGAGGGTGCATGAGAAAAGTTCTGCATCCCTCATGGGAATCAGGCAAGGTGAGAATGAATCCTTGAGGGAATACATAAATAGATTCACTAGGGAGGCTCTAAAAGTCCCGGACTTGGAGGACAAAGTAGCTATGATAGCCCTGCAACAAGGAACTACTGATGATCACTTCAAGAGATCATTGGCAAAGCATCCACCCGAAAATATGTTGAAGCTCCAAGATAGAGCCGGAACGTATATCAAGGCCGAGGAAAGTATGAAGAAATATGAACCCACTATTGAGGGAAGTGAAAACGGAAAAAAGAGAAAGGAGACTCAAGAGTATGACGCTGGGGACAAATATCCCAGGACAGCGAAGGATTCTGACTCTCCACCAAAAAAGAACAACTTTGGACCCAGGTTCAATGAATATGCAAGGTTGAACACCTCAAGAAGTCAAATTCTGATGGATATTGAGAAGGAAGAAGATCTTCGATGGCCAAAGCCACTAATATCCGACTTGGAGAAACGAAACAAGAATCAATTCTGTCGTTTCCATAAAGAAGTTAGTCATGACACCGACGATTGTAGACAACTGAAAGATGAAATCGAGTTCTTAATCCGAAGAGGAAAACTCGATAAGTTCACTAAGGATGGGAATCGAGGAAATCAACAAGGAAACTATGAAAGAAAAGACTATGATAGGAGGGACAACGACCAAGATCGTAATCCTAAGCCCCGAAGGCCTGTCATCAACATGATATTTGGAGGACCGACTGCTGCTGGATCCTCCTGAAACTCAAGGAAAGCTTATGCCCGAGAGGTAATGACTGTTGTGGGAGAAGCACCGAAACGTGCCAGGACAGAAGTGGCTATTAGCTTTGTTGATTCTGATCTTGAAGGGGTGAAGTTCCCCCATGACGACCCGTTGGTCATTATAACTGTAATAGGCAACTCTAAAACTAAGAGGGTTCTGGTAGATAATGGAGCTTCCGTGGACATCCTGTTCCATGACGCCTTCATCAAGATGGGATATACCGATTCACAACTGACTCCTTCAAACATGCCCATATATGGGTTCAATGGGGTTGAATCCAAAGTAGAGGGAACTATTCAGCTCCCTATGACAATAGGGCAAGGTTCACAAACAGCAACTCAAATGCTGAACTTCGTGGTGATAAAGGCAACCTCGACTTATAATGCAATCCTTGGTAGGACAGGCCTTCATGCATTCAAGGCTGTTGCCTCAACTTACCATTTGAAAATCAAGTTCCCAACAAGGAACGGGGTTGGTGAAGAACAAGGAGATCAAAAGATGGCTAGGAATTGCTATGTAGCCGCGTTAAGGCCTGATGGAGTCGGGGGGCAGGTTCTCCCAATCGAGGTTATGAATTCAAAAGACGATGAAGAAAGAAGGGGAAAGCCAGTCGAGGATCTAATTCTTATTCCCCTAATCCCGGGAGAACCAGACAAAGTCACTTACATTGGAGCATTGTTGCCTGAACCCTTGAAGGGACTGAGGTGCCAAGAACTTGGCATGCCTCAAATTTAAAAGTTTATTATGTTTAAGTGTTTACTTAAGGGATCCACTAATAGTACAAGTAGCAATAAGGTCGACGAAACCATTCTGAGCTATTAAGCTCTTAGTAGGAAGTAAAGCACTATGTAAGGGTCGAACCCTCTTTTTAAAAGGAAATATTTCAAGTTCTCATTCACTATTTTAATTACTTATCTTTGTTTGAGTATTTCCTTATTGTTCTACTAAAGAACAAGTTGTACCAATAACACTTGATCAAAGTGCCAGCCCATTCAAGAGGCCAAGTACTAGGAATTGCCTTACAAAAGAACGAAGAAACATAATATGCATAAATAACATGCATGGATAGAAGATCCCGAAGGATCAAAGAGTTATGTTACAAGCTCAACTAAAAGCCTAAAGAGGCCTATTGGAAGAAGGTTAATATACGGGTTGAAACCCCTGAAAATTCGAGGAAGTAGAGCTCAGAAGGAGCTTCGATTCGATATACTGGAAGCTCAAATTAAAGAAACGAGTGAAACTTTATGTCTATCTTCGTTCATGAAGACCTCTCAATGTGAAAATTAAGATGTTGAACCTCAAAATCAGGTCCTCTACCTATAAGCCACGTTTGGCGTTGTGGAAACCTTAAATGAGGTCAAAGTGTTAGAACTCAAGTTAGTTCTTGTATCTATAAGCCACGTTTGGCGTTGTTGAAACCTCAAATGAGGTCTAATGTGTTAGAACTCAAGTTAGTTCTTGTATCTATAAGCCATGTTTGGCGTTGTTTAAACCTCAAATGAGGTCTAAGGTGTTAGAACTCAAGTTAGTTCTTGTATCTGTAAGCCACGTTTGGCGTTGTTGAAACCTCAAATGAGGTCAAAGTGTTAGAACTCAAGTTAGTTCTTGTATCTATAAGCCACGTTTGGCGTTGTTTAAACCTCAAATGAGGTCAAAGTGTTAGAACTCAAGTTAGTTCTTGTATCTGTAAGCCACGTTTGGCGTTGTGGAAACCTCAAATGAGGTCAAAGTGTTAGAACTCAAGTTAGTTCTTGTATCTATAAGCCACGTTTGGCATTGTTTAAACCTCAAATGAGGTCAAAGTGTTAGAACTCAAGTTAGTTCTTGTATCTATAAGCCACGTTTGGCGTTGTTGAAACCTCAAATGAGGTCTAAGGTGTTAGAACTCAAGTTAGTTCTTGTATCTATAAGCCACGTTTGGCATTGTTGAAACCTCAAATGAGGTCAAAGTGTTAGAACTCAAGTTAGTTCTTGTATCTATAAGCCACGTTTGGCGTTGTTGGAACCAACCGAGGTCGAAGAAACTCTAGACTGAAGTCGAAAGGATGAGGTCGAAAACACATGGAAAATTGAAGTCGATTCGTTCGACCTAAGACCAATTTAAGGTCGAAACCGAGGTCGAAGAAACCCTAGACTGAAGTCGAAAGGCTGAGGTCGAAAAAACATAGAAAATTGAAGTCGATTCGTGCTACCTGGGACCAAATTGAGGTCGAAAATACCTCAAAAATGAGTTCTAAAATACCTCAAAAATGAGGTCGGAGGAGACTGGGTTTGAGATCGAACGACCGAGGTCGAAAAAGCACGGAAAAACGAGGTCGAATTGTTCGACCTGGGACCAAATTGAGGTCGAAAATACCTCAAAAATGAGGTCTAAAATACCTCAAAAATGAGGTCGAAGGAGACTGGGTTTGAGATCGAACGACCGAGGTCTAAAAAGCACGGAAAAACGAGGTCGAAGACTTCGACCTGGGACCTTTCGAGGTCGAAAAAGAATGGGTTCGAGATCGAAAATGAGGTCGACAATACCTCAAAAAATTGAGGTCGAAAATACCTCAAAATGAGGTCTAAAATACCTCAAAATGAGGTCTAAAATACCCGTAACGAAACATTAAGGTGGTGGACCCTGTTTATTCTCCTCGAATAATTACTTACATTGCTATTACTACTACTATTTTTAGTTGTCTTATAGTGTTAATAGTGAGTGAGTACGATTACTTGGGTATGTATAAATTTAGAGTATAGGGTATAGGGTATATGATTTAGGGTTTAGGGGTTAGGGGTTAGGGTAACCCCTAAACTTTAAAATTTCTAATATTTCTCTTATATAACTAAAATCTTTGAATCTTTTGTAGTTAATAGTGTTTATAGTGAGTATGATTACTTGGTTGTGTATGAATTTTAATAAAATTTTGTCTTTTTACAATTTTTATTTATTTTTTCAAGTAAATCTACAAAGTAGTTAAAATGAATGAAAACAATTCAACAATTAGAAAATTAATGAAAATAAGGTAAAATTCGTCACAAAAATGGTAACTACGATTACTCGTGTGTGTATGAATTTTAAATTTAATTTTCACCTTTTTTCTATTTTATTTAATTTTTCAAGTAAATTTACAAAGTAGTTAAAAATGAGTAAAAAAAAATTCAATTATTAGAAAATTAGTTGAAATAAGGTAACATTCGTCAGAAAAATAGTTACTACGATTTCTTGGGTGTATATGAATTTTAATTTAGACTTTTTATATATTTTAAAATTAATTTTTTAAAACGAACGCCCTCAATGAAACATTGAGGGCAGAGGGATATTTATTATTATTGTAAATTTACCTGAAAAATTAAATAAAAATAGAAAATTATGCAAAATTTGAATTTAAATTTATACGTATCCAGAAAAACATGCCCACTATTTTTGTGATGAATGTTATATTTTTTTCTAATATTCTTCTATTTTTAATTATTTGTTTAAAAACAACCGCCCTCAACGAAACATTGAGGTCGCCCTCAATGAAACATTGAGGGCAGAGGGATATCCCCGGGGGGATCTGGACTAGGGATGGCAATCGGGTCGGTCGAAACGGGTTTTACAAAATCCAAACCCGAACCCGAAATTTTTAACCGGACCCGAACCCGAACCCGAACCCGAAAAAATCCGAAATATTAAACCCGAACCCGAACCCGTTGGATACCGAACGGATTTCGGGTAACCCGAAACCCGAAATGAAAACTAGTAAAAATATATATTATATTATATATAAATTATATTTTAAATTATATATTAAATAATATATAAAATTATATGTAAAAAATTATATATAAAACTTTATGTTAAGAATTATATATAAAATCATATATATAATTTTATTATATGTTAAAATTATATATAAAAAAATAATAGAAAAATATATTATATATATAAATTAATTCGGGTTTCGGGTTTCGGGTTCGGGTTCGAAACGGGTTTCGGGTTTTCGGGTCGGGTTTGGATCGGTATTGTCAAAACCCGAACCCGACCCGAAAATAATTCGGGTTTAAAAAACAAACCCAAACCCGAATCCAAACCCGAAAATTTCGGGTTCGGTTTAACCTATTCGGGTCGAAACGGGTCGGATATCAATTGGATCGGTACAAATTGCCATCCCTAATCTGGACCAATATCCTATATATATATATATATATATATATATATATATATATATATATATATATATATATATATATATATATATATAGTTCTACTCTAATATAAACCAATTTAAAATAAAAATTAGAAATTGCACTACACATAATTTAAATACACCCTCCCACACTCAACCCCACATATTCTCCTCCATTTTTAATTACTTTTTTCATCAATCGATGAGTTTTTTTTTTGAACTTTTGCTTCACTGTATTTTTCTCCATCTCCCAACAATCAATTTGCATACCATATTTGTTATATTTTGACGATAAACCACTATTTATGCGTATGAGAATCACTAAAATGTTGGTGATTTCGGTAAGAATAAATAGTAATTTTGGCGTAAATCTAGTAATTTATTCTTCAGACTATACGTAAATCACAAATTTTGTACCGCAAAATCACTAGTTCTATACACATATAAGAATAAATCGTTATATTTATGCTAAAGTCACTATTTATTTTTACAAATATTACTAAAATTTTAGTATTCCGTAATATAGTGTATGCAAACTAATCATTGAGAGATAAAGAAAAATACAGTGAAGTCAGATTTCTAAAAAAGCTCACTGATTGATGGGAAAATTCAAATTAAAAACGGAGAATATTATGTGCGGTTGTGTATGGGAGGATGTATTTTAGGTGTGTGTGGTGGCTCTAGTGGACCATTAGATTTGGTCCCCGGCCGTCGATGGATATCAACCATCTGCCGCTATGTTTCATTGCGGAAGTTGATTGTAAAAATAGTTACTCCCGCTATGTTTCATTGCGGGGATGATTGTTCCCGCTATGTTTTATTGCGGGAGGTGGTTGGTATCCCACGGTGACTGTGGAAGAGCACCCATATATACCAACCAGCTCACGCAATGAAACATAATGGGAGCAATCACCCCCGCAATAAAATATAACGGAAGTCACTATTTGAACAATCACCTCCCGCAATAAAACATAGCGACATGTGATTGACATCCAATGACTGGGGACCAAATCCATATATATATATATATATATATATATATATAATTACCTTTTGGTTCTTCAAAATGTTGTCTATGTCTTCTTCCAACCACAATCTACTATGTTTTTTAGGCTCGTCTGGAGAGTTGTTACGAGCTATATCCTTACCCATATCTTGAAGTAGACCGTGCATCTCTAGTTCATCTTTATCATTGATGGTTAGTAAACAGCTTTCCTTTAGTCTATCTATTTTATCATCCGTGTGTGGATAATAAGTCTCCAGTATTTCGACGGCCTCTTTTTTCCTTGTTCCAATGAAGAAACAAGCAATGTCGATGAATATTTTCTTCAGCATATGATCAGCTGAATCTACTGCATCCAAGCTAATTGCAAGTCTTTTCAGAATATTAGTGTTGGGATTTCTTTTCAGTTCTTCGGTAAAAGATAGCCACCTAACAACTGTTTTCTTATACAATGACGACCCAAAAATCTCAAGAGCCAGTGGAAGTCCACCAGCATGACATAAAATGTCTTTGGACAATGCCATCAAAGATTTGTCTGGCTCCTCATTTCGAAAAGCATGTTGAGTAAATAGTGTCCGTGACTCGGCATCATTCAACTCATTTAACATGTATCTATGCTCTGGTTTGACATCAGATTTAACAAGGACGTCTTTATTTGCTGTAGTTATAATAACTACACTCCCAGGAGCAAAGGGTCCGACCAAAGAATCAAATTGTGTATAGTCGTCTACATCATCAAGAACAACCAGAATCTCTGCGAAACAAATTCTAACTCTTACCAACATTGTTCCTTCGTCAACACTGTCAACCCTTACTTTATCCTTACTTTTAAGGATATCATTAATAAGTTTCTTTTGTAAAAATTCTAGGCCCTTTTCCCTGACATTTGCTAAGAAGCAGCTTCCGTGAAAGTTGAGATGATGTTCATTATACACAGCTTTTGCGAGAGTTGTTTTGCCCGCTCCACGCATACCATAAATACCAATCTTCGTGACACCTTTCCTACTGTCACTGCTCAACATTGACCTTATGCGTTCAACCGGAGAATCCAACCCAACTGCATATTTAGGAAGAGGTAAACTCTTTGGAATTATTTTCTTTACAACCTTTTCAACAATTTCGTTTATGATGTCAGCTTCAGACCTGCATGCAATAAAATTTCTTAAATTCTGTAAATTTGTCCGAATTGTTCTGTTCTGCAATTCTAAAAACTGATCATTTTTACAACATATTGTTGTGAAGTTCTGAAAAGAGTGAACAGTTCTCGAAGCTTTGTTCTGCACTTTTGCAAACTTGTAAATTTGTATTTCATGGAAAAGATTATTACATATAGTAGAGATCTAAATTAGAGTAGTCAAAATTCAGTTTTTAAATTAAATTCAAATATTGAAAACACATTTACTAAAAGAAAAATATCGGATTACCTTTTAGCAACTATAGTTATTCCCGAAAATTCAGCAACACTTTTCAGTGTAAGCCGCCAGTTCTCCAGTTGTTCTTTAGAAATATTGGAGCGAGATGCATGTTTTTCAAAAGCCTTTTGGAAACTGTCAGATTGGTATCGTACAACTGATGGTTCAATGTTGTAATACACGGCAATCACAGACCTCTGCATTGTTTCATAACACTTGTAGATCTCAACAAGCTCGTCAAGGCACCAACGTGAAGAAGCATAATTTTCCGAAAAGACAATCACATAGATCTTGGACTCCCGAATAGCTTGAAACAATGCGTCTGAAATTAATTCTCCGGTGCCTATCTCCGGATCATCCCTAAATGCTCGAATTCCTTGACGAACAAGGGCATTGTAGAGATGATCAGTAAAAATATATCGTGTATCTTCACCTCTATAACTTAAAAAAACGTCCCACTTGGCAGGAGATGAAGTTGAAGAGGTCAGATTTTCAGAAGTTGGAGGAGCCATTGTATATGAAACAGAACAAGAGGATGGAGTTTGAGAACTAGTAGAAGCCATTGAATACGGAACAGAAGATGAAAATGGAGGTTGAAAACTTGTAGAAGCAATTATGTCATACAACAGATCAAACAATTCATCGGAAAGATAAGGTATAAGATCAATAACATAAGATAGGAAAATTTAAATTTATACTCTTTGTTAATAAGCAAAACAATGTGAAAATGGCGCGCGGTACTAAAGTACCAAAGTACCAAATTTGGTTATCACTTAACTTAATCCGGGTTCGATTCCTCGCAACTACATAATTATACAAGATTTATTTACTTTAAATTCTTTAGATTCATCCAGGGTTCGATTCCTTACAAATACGTAATTATACAAGATTTATTTATACCAAATTTGGTTATCACTTAACCCAGGTTCGATTTCTCGCAACTACATAATTATACAAGATTTATTTACTTTAAATTCTTTAGCTTCATCGAGGGTTCGATTCCTTACAATTACGTAATTATACAAGATTTATTTATTTACTTTAAATTCAATATTTTCATCGAACGTTGGATTCTTTGCAGCTACGTAATCATACATTATTGAGTCAACGTACACATAAAGCCACCGAGAGAAACATTGTTTCACTTTCTTTCAGATTAAAAGAATGCAGGCCGGCAGTGTAGACAAACACGCTAGGATTTTATACTCTCTCAACACCTACATTATTGTGCATCCTATACAATAATAAGATTCAAAACGACGAGGAAGATTATTTAATTAGATTAGTTAATTTTCACCAAATAAAATAAGGTAAAGTGTTGGACTTGGTAATGTAGTCAAGAACAGGCTGCTGGAGGGAAAGGTACACAAAAGGCTACACATTGAAAAATCATGTAAGAGCTAAGTTCGATGTTAAATGCAATTGACTATAGCCATTGTCATAATACGGCATTTTAATATTTTGTTAAATATTGAAAGATTATTGATTTTAGAGCATTTCTTATCATATCCACCTAATTGACTAGGATTTTTTAACTCCATTATTTCTCTTCACACCTACATTATTGTGCATTCTATACAATAATAAGATTCGAAACAAATCAAAACGACAAAGAAGTTGGTTTAGATAAGAATAGTTAATTTGCACCAAATAAAATAAGGTAAAGTGTTGGACTTGGTAATGTTAGTCAATAACAGGGCTGCTGGACTTCAGAAAAGGGTGCACAAAAGGCTAGGCATCGAAAAATCATGTACAAGCAAAGTCCGATGTTAAATGCAATATGACTATAGCCGTAATATTGGTTGTCGAATGCAACTGAATCTACTTGTATTTGGTGATGTACATGAAACAGGGGTTATATATAGTTTGCACACCCTATAAAATTTTTCGACTAAATTATCCCTCTGGTAGCCTAATGTTTAGTTCTTTACTTGCGAAAGGATGAAGCACTTTTAAGTAATTGGGACTGCAGTAATCTTACTGATCCTGTAACACCATTCTGCTTGATTCATAAAAAAAAATTAAAGAATTGATATTACTGATTTTAGAGTATTACTTATCATATGCACCTGATTACCTTGGATCAAAAACAAAATAGAAGGAACCGAGGATGTGTGAGGAGCTTAGGTACAGCACCTATTGCAGATACAAACTTTATAGGGAATCAAGTAACGATGGGCCTTCCATGTTCTAGCTTACACCTTACTTGTGCTAATAAGTTACAATTCAAAATTAAGTTGGCAGTGGTGGAAAATTCTGTGATTCACAGCCGGATATTTTTGGGAACAAGGTGCCAGTCCTGTTATGCAGGACTACACGGTAAACACAACTCAAAATTTAATTTCTTGATTCTTGTTTACATAGTTTGGATTAGAGTGCTGAATTACGAGCTTCAAAAGTCACCAACCAAACAAAAATCAGCTAAAATAAAGTACTGCTCACAAAATACCGGCATCCCATTCATGTACGATGGTCACTGACAAGACTGCCTAAATGCTCCCTATAAACTTCCATTCTGAATCTGATTGGTGGATGAGATCACTGCAATTTTCTTCAATAAAAACTGAAACAACAATATACAGATATTGCAAGTTGTCAAGAAACAAAACTAGTTCTTGCCATTTTATCGAGTACCATCAAGTACTAAAATTGGCATGAAGGCAATACCTCTGAAAATACACAATTCACAGTTCCATAGGATACCTTAGCACACTCATATTAATTTGTTGAAGATAGTGAAACTCCTCTGGGCAAAGAACCTCCATTTGCAAGCTAGCATAAACAGTAGGCGATGATGAAAGGATAGGCTGCATTATTTGAATACACAGTTTAGTTCTAGAAAGATAATATATATAATTTCATCTGGTAATTAAGGCTGTCAAGGATCAGGGGTTTACGTATTGCAGTACAAGCCATCATCTAACTTGCAACTCTATGTAGAATCATCGTAAATTGTTCATTAAGGTCAATTGTTCATGTGATTAAGATAAAATACCCTCATTCATTCATGTGCAGCTTTGATTTTCTAACAGAGTACAGGTAATGTAATTGTTTTGATCTCGTGAAGTAATTGATGGGCAACATATGATAATATCTCTCCAAATTGTAAGAATACTCCTTAAATCTAATACCTGAAAAGATACTACTACAAACTTCAACACTTAGTTCAATCAAGAGATCTTAATAAAACATACACATAGTTGAAATTATTGGTTACCTGTTTGCATAGCCATTTCTCGAGTAAGAGTGCAAGTTGTTGTCGAATTTTAAATGTTTCAACCGTGCATTAAGAAATGGCTAGCTTCTTTTATCTTCTACATTGACAATGTAGCTGTCTTACTCGTCAATCATCATAACCTCCGTTTCGTAGAGTAGATGAATCCCCGAAAATTTGAAATTTGTTTTTAGTTCGATTTTGTCATCACCATCCACTACAAGAAAAAGGGGCAATTATGACGGAAAATTTATGACGGAATTTTGGGCGCGCCTAACTTACGACGGAAATGACAATTTCGTCACAAATACTTATGACGAAAAAATAATTTCGTCGCAAGTTCAATATTTTATTATTTTTTCGTAATTAGATTTAATTATAAAATGAATAAATTGTGTGTGGGGGAAAACGACGTCGTTTTCAAATTGAATATACGACGATATTTTCGTCGTAAGTATACTTACGACGGAATCTTAAATTCCGTCATAAGTTTAAATTACGACGGATTTGTTATTCCGTCGGAAGTTTAATATTTTATTATTTTTTCGTAATTAGATTTAATTAAAAAATGAATAAATTTTAAGTAGCAGAAAACGACGTCGTTTACAAATTGAATATACGACGAAAATTTCGTCATAAGTATACTTATGACGGAAGTTTGTTTTGTCGTAAGTATACTTACGACGGAAATTTCGTCATAAGTATACTTATGACGGAAGATAGTTCTGTCGTAACTTAGCCGGTATAAAATTCACCTCCCATTTCTTATCCTATTATTAGTTTTAAAAAATTAGTCGTTTAAAATAATATTTTTAAATAAATATACGACGATTTTTCCGTCATAAAAGAGTTGTTGGGGTGGTAAATTCAAAAATTTCCCAAAAACATTTGGCGGTAAATTAAAAATTTGCCCAAAAAAATAGGCGGGAAATTCAAATTTTTGGAGTCCAATAACTTATGACGGATTCCGTCGTAAGTTAACACATGTTTTTTTCGTGTTTCAATTTTTTTAAAAATATTTCTCGATGATCTAACTCTATGGATATCAAGAGTTATATGTTTGAGTGATATTCCAAAAATATTAGAAAAAATCAATTTATTTTTTTCGAGATTATAGTAGTCAACTAGTGATTTGACTATTACTTCTAACTAGTGTTTAGTCCAGGATTGGTGTTTTAATTTATTTTTGAAAATGTTTTTCAATGATTCAACCATATGGATGTCAAGATCCCCCGATTTAATTAAAAAATAATATTAAAAAAGGTGGACCCCACAGAAAAAAGTGGGCCCCATTAATTTTTCTAATTTTTAACCCTAAACCCTAAACCCTAAACCCTAAACCCTAAACCCGAACCCTAAACTCGAATAATTTTTTAATTGATTTATTCGACGATCCAACCGTACGGATGTTAATCGGTACTCATTCTAGTGTTAGGAAAAAATAATCAAAAAATAACAAGGTCCGGTTGTGCCGCATATTTTCAAAAACGTTGGAACACTACTACTTTTGGGAACGGGACATGTGTCAGATTCACTGAATATTTTTTTTAAATGATTTCTTCGACGATCCAACCGTACGGATGTTAATCAGTACTCATTATAGTGTTGGGAAAAAATAATCAAAAAATAACAAGGTCCGGTTGTGCCGCATCTTTTCAAAAACGTTGTAACACTACTACTTTTGGGAACGGGACATGGGTCAGATTCACTGAATATTTTTTTTAAATGATTTCTTCGACGATCCAACCGTACGAATGTTAATCAGTACTCATTCTAGTGTTGGGAAAAAATAATCAAAAAATAACAAGGTCCGGTTGTGCCGCATCTTTTCAAAAACGTTGGAACACTACTACTTTTGGGAACGGGACATGTGTCAGATTCACTGAATATTTTTTTTAAATGATTTCTTCGACGATCCAACCGTACGGATGTTAATCAGTACTCATTATAGTGTTGGGAAAAAATAATCAAAAAATAACAAGGTCCGGTTGTGCCGCATCTTTTCAAAAACGTTGGAACACTACTACTTTTGGGAACGGGACATGTGTCAGATTCACTGAATATTTTTTTTAAATGATTTTTTCGACGATCCAACCGTAAGGATGTTAATCAGTACTCATTATAGTGTTGGGAAAAAATAATCAAAAAATAACAAGGTCCGGTTGTGCCGCATCTTTTCAAAAACGTTGTAACACTACTACTTTTGGGAACGGGACATGGGTCAGATTCACTGAATATTTTTTTTAAATGATTTCTTCGACGATCCAACCGTACGAATGTTAATCAGTACTCATTCTAGTGTTGGGAAAAAATAATCAAAAAATAACAAGGTCCGGTTGTGCCGCATCTTTTCAAAAACGTTGGAACACTACTACTTTTGGGAACGGGACATGTGTCAGATTCACTGAATATTTTTTTTAAATGATTTCTTCGACGATCCAACCGTACGGATGTTAATCAGTACTCATTCTAGTGTTGGGAAAAAATAATCAAAAAATAACAAGGTCCGGTTGTGCCGCATCTTTTCAAAAACGTTGGAACACTACTACTTTTGGGAACGGGACATGTGTCAGATTCACTGAATATTTTTTTTAAATGATTTCTTCGACGATCCAACCGTACGGATGTTAATCAGTACTCATTATAGTGTTGGGAAAAAATAATCAAAAAATAACAAGGTCCGGTTGTGCCGCATCTTTTCAAAAACGTTGTAACACTACTACTTTTGGGAACGGGTCATGTGTCAGATTCACTGAATATTTTTTTTAAATGATTTCATCGATGATCCAACCGTACGGATGTTAATCAGTACTCATTCTAGTGTTGGGAAAAAATAATCAAAAAATAACAAGGTCCGGTTGTGCCGCATCTTTTCAAAAACGTTGTAACACTACTACTTTTGGGAACGGGACATGGGTCAGATTCACTGAATATTTTTTTTAAATGATTTCTTCGACGATCCAACCGTACGAATTTTAATCAGTACTCATTCTAGTGTTGGGAAAAAATAATCAAAAAATAACAAGGTCCGGTTGTGCCGCATCTTTTCAAAAACGTTGGAACACTACTACTTTTGGGAACGGGACATGTGTCAGATTCACTGAATATTTTTTTTAAATGATTTCTTCGACGATCCAACCGTACGGATGTTAATCAGTACTCATTATAGTGTTGGGAAAAAATAATCAAAAAATAACAAGGTCCGGTTGTGCCGCATCTTTTCAAAAACGTTGTAACACTACTACTTTTGGGAACGGGACATGGGTCAGATTCACTGAATATTTTTTTTAAATGATTTCTTCGACGATCCAACCGTACGAATGTTAATCAGTACTCATTCTAGTGTTGGGAAAAAATAATCAAAAAATAACAAGGTCCGGTTGTGCCGCATCTTTTCAAAAACGTTGGAACACTACTACTTTTGGGAACGGGACATGTGTCAGATTCACTGAATATTTTTTTTAAATGATTTCTTCGACGATCCAACCGTACGGATGTTAATCAGTACTCATTATAGTGTTGGGAAAAAATAATCAAAAAATAACAAGGTCCGGTTGTGCCGCATCTTTTCAAAAACGTTGGAACACTACTACTTTTGGGAACGGGACATGTGTCAGATTCACTGAATATTTTTTTTAAATGATTTTTTCGACAATCCAACCGTAAGGATGTTAATCAGTACTCATTATAGTGTTGGGAAAAAATAATCAAAAAATAACAAGGTCCGGTTGTGCCGCATCTTTTCAAAAACGTTGTAACACTACTACTTTTGGGAACGGGACATGGGTCAGATTCACTGAATATTTTTTTTAAATGATTTCTTCGACGATCCAACCGTACGAATATTAATCAGTACTCATTCTAGTGTTGGGAAAAAATAATCAAAAAATAACAAGGTCCGGTTGTGCCGCATCTTTTCAAAAACGTTGGAACACTACTACTTTTGGGAACGGGACATGTGTCAGATTCACTGAATATTTTTTTTAAATGATTTCTTCGACGATCCAACCGTACGGATGTTAATCAGTACTCATTATAGTGTTGGGAAAAAATAATCAAAAAATAACAAGGTCCGGTTGTGCCGCATCTTTTCAAAAACGTTGGAACACTACTACTTTTGGGAACGGGACATGTGTCAGATTCACTGAATATTTTTTTTAAATGATTTCTTCGACGATCCAACCGTACGGATGTTAATCAGTACTCATTATAGTGTTGGGAAAAAATAATCAAAAAATAACAAGGTCCGGTTGTGCCGCATCTTTTCAAAAACGTTGTAACACTACTACTTTTGGGAACGGGACATGGGTCAGATTCACTGAATATTTTTTTTAAATGATTTCTTCGACGATCCAACCGTACGAATGTTAATCAGTACTCATTCTAGTGTTGGGAAAAAATAATCAAAAAATAACAAGGTCCGGTTGTGCCGCATCTTTTCAAAAACGTTGGAACACTACTACTTTTGGGAACGGGACATGTGTCAGATTCACTGAATATTTTTTTTAAATGATTTCTTCGACGATCCAACCGTACGGATGTTAATCAGTACTCATTCTAGTGTTGGGAAAAAATAATCAAAAAATAACAAGGTCCGGTTGTGCCGCATCTTTTCAAAAACGTTGGAACACTACTACTTTTGGGAACGGGACATGTGTCAGATTCACTGAATATTTTTTTTAAATGATTTCTTCGACGATCCAACCGTACGGATGTTAATCAGTACTCATTATAGTGTTGGGAAAAAATAATCAAAAAATAACAAGGTCCGGTTGTGCCGCATCTTTTCAAAAACGTTGTAACACTACTACTTTTGGGAACGGGTCATGTGTCAGATTCACTGAATATTTTTTTTAAATGATTTCATCGATGATCCAACCGTACGGATGTTAATCAGTACTCATTCTAGTGTTGGGAAAAAATAATCAAAAAATAACAAGGTCCGGTTGTGCCGCATCTTTTCAAAAACGTTGTAACACTACTACTTTTGGGAACGGGACATGGGTCAGATTCACTGAATATTTTTTTTAAATGATTTCTTCGACGATCCAACCGTACGAATTTTAATCAGTACTCATTCTAGTGTTGGGAAAAAATAATCAAAAAATAACAAGGTCCGGTTGTGCCGCATCTTTTCAAAAACGTTGGAACACTACTACTTTTGGGAACGGGACATGTGTCAGATTCACTGAATATTTTTTTTAAATGATTTCTTCGACGATCCAACCGTACGGATGTTAATCAGTACTCATTATAGTGTTGGGAAAAAATAATCAAAAAATAACAAGGTCCGGTTGTGCCGCATCTTTTCAAAAACGTTGTAACACTACTACTTTTGGGAACGGGACATGGGTCAGATTCACTGAATATTTTTTTTAAATGATTTCTTCGACGATCCAACCGTACGAATGTTAATCAGTACTCATTCTAGTGTTGGGAAAAAATAATCAAAAAATAACAAGGTCCGGTTGTGCCGCATCTTTTCAAAAACGTTGGAACACTACTACTTTTGGGAACGGGACATGTGTCAGATTCACTGAATATTTTTTTTAAATGATTTCTTCGACGATCCAACCGTACGGATGTTAATCAGTACTCATTATAGTGTTGGGAAAAAATAATCAAAAAATAACAAGGTCCGGTTGTGCCGCATCTTTTCAAAAACGTTGGAACACTACTACTTTTGGGAACGGGACATGTGTCAGATTCACTGAATATTTTTTTTAAATGATTTTTTCGACAATCCAACCGTAAGGATGTTAATCAGTACTCATTATAGTGTTGGGAAAAAATAATCAAAAAATAACAAGGTCCGGTTGTGCCGCATCTTTTCAAAAACGTTGTAACACTACTACTTTTGGGAACGGGACATGGGTCAGATTCACTGAATATTTTTTTTAAATGATTTCTTCGATGATCCAACCGTACGAATGTTAATCAGTACTCATTCTAGTGTTGGGAAAAAATAATCAAAAAATAACAAGGTCCGGTTGTGCCGCATCTTTTCAAAAACGTTGGAACACTACTACTTTTGGGAACGGGACATGTGTCAGATTCACTGAATATTTTTTTTAAATGATTTCTTCGACGATCCAACCGTACGGATGTTAATCAGTACTCATTATAGTGTTGGGAAAAAATAATCAAAAAATAACAAGGTCCGGTTGTGCCGCATCTTTTCAAAAACGTTGTAACACTACTACTTTTGGGAACGGGACATGGGTCAGATTCACTGAATATTTTTTTTAAATGATTTCTTCGATGATCCAACCGTACGAATGTTAATCAGTACTCATTCTAGTGTTGGGAAAAAATAATCAAAAAATAACAAGGTCCGGTTGTGCCGCATCTTTTCAAAAACGTTGGAACACTACTACTTTTGGGAACGGGACATGTGTCAGATTCACTGAATATTTTTTTTAAATGATTTCTTCGACGATCCAACCGTACGGATGTTAATCAGTACTCATTCTAGTGTTGGGAAAAAATAATCAAAAAATAACAAGGTCCGGTTGTGCCGCATCTTTTCAAAAACGTTGGAACACTACTACTTTTGGGAACGGGACATGTGTCAGATTCACTGAATATTTTTTTTAAATGATTTCTTCGACGATCCAACCGTACGGATGTTAATCAGTACTCATTATAGTGTTGGGAAAAAATAATCAAAAAATAACAAGGTCCGGTTGTGCCGCATCTTTTCAAAAACGTTGTAACACTACTACTTTTGGGAACGGGTCATGTGTCAGATTCACTGAATATTTTTTTTAAATGATTTCATCGATGATCCAACCGTACGGATGTTAATCAGTACTCATTCTAGTGTTGGGAAAAAATAATCAAAAAATAACAAGGTCCGGTTGTGCCGCATCTTTTCAAAAACGTTGTAACACTACTACTTTTGGGAACGGGACATGGGTCAGATTCACTGAATATTTTTTTTAAATGATTTCTTCGACGATCCAACCGTACGAATTTTAATCAGTACTCATTCTAGTGTTGGGAAAAAATAATCAAAAAATAACAAGGTCCGGTTGTGCCGCATCTTTTCAAAAACGTTGGAACACTACTACTTTTGGGAACGGGACATGTGTCAGATTCACTGAATATTTTTTTTAAATGATTTCTTCGACGATCCAACCGTACGGATGTTAATCAGTACTCATTATAGTGTTGGGAAAAAATAATCAAAAAATAACAAGGTCCGGTTGTGCCGCATCTTTTCAAAAACGTTGTAACACTACTACTTTTGGGAACGGGACATGGGTCAGATTCACTGAATATTTTTTTTAAATGATTTCTTCGACGATCCAACCGTACGAATGTTAATCAGTACTCATTCTAGTGTTGGGAAAAAATAATCAAAAAATAACAAGGTCCGGTTGTGCCGCATCTTTTCAAAAACGTTGGAACACTACTACTTTTGGGAACGGGACATGTGTCAGATTCACTGAATATTTCTTTAAATGATTTCTTCGACGATCCAACCGTACGGATGTTAATCAGTACTCATTATAGTGTTGGGAAAAAATAATCAAAAAATAACAAGGTCCGGTTGTGCCGCATCTTTTCAAAAACGTTGGAACACTACTACTTTTGGGAACGGGACATGTGTCAGATTCACTGAATATTTTTTTTAAATGATTTTTTCGACAATCCAACCGTAAGGATGTTAATCAGTACTCATTATAGTGTTGGGAAAAAATAATCAAAAAATAACAAGGTCCGGTTGTGCCGCATCTTTTCAAAAACGTTGTAACACTACTACTTTTGGGAACGGGACATGGGTCAGATTCACTGAATATTTTTTTTAAATGATTTCTTCGACGATCCAACCGTACGAATGTTAATCAGTACTCATTCTAGTGTTGGGAAAAAATAATCAAAAAATAAAAAGGTCCGGTTGTGCCGCATCTTTTCAAAAACGTTGGAACACTACTACTTTTGGGAACGGGACATGTGTCAGATTCACTGAATATTTTTTTTAAATGATTTCTTCGACGATCCAACCGTACGGATGTTAATCAGTACTCATTATAGTGTTGGGAAAAAATAATCAAAAAATAACAAGGTCCGGTTGTGCCGCATCTTTTCAAAAACGTTGGAACACTACTACTTTTGGGAACGGGACATGTGTCAGATTCACTGAATATTTTTTTTAAATGATTTCTTCGACGATCCAACCGTACGGATGTTAATCAGTACTCATTATAGTGTTGGGAAAAAATAATCAAAAAATAACAAGGTCCGGTTGTGCCGCATCTTTTCAAAAACGTTGTAACACTACTACTTTTGGGAACGGGTCATGTGTCAGATTCACTGAATATTTTTTTTAAATGATTTCTTCGATGATCCAACCGTACGGATGTTAATCAGTACTCATTCTAGTGTTGGGAAAAAATAATCAAAAAATAACAAGGTCCGGTTGTGCCGCATCTTTTCAAAAAAGTTGGAACACTACTACTTTTGGGAACGGGACATGTGTCAGATTCACTGAATATTTTTTTAAATGATTTCTTCGACGATCCAACCGTACGGATGTTAATCAGTACTCATTATAGTGTTGGGAAAAAATAATCAAAAAATAACAAGGTCCGGTTGTGCCGCATCTTTTCAAAAACGTTGGAACACTACTACTTTTGGGAACGGGACATGTGTCAGATTCACTGAATATTTTTTTTAAATGATTTATTCGACGATCCAACCGTACGGATGTTAATCGGTACTCATTCTAGTGTTGGGAAAAAATAATCAAAAAATAACAAGGTCCGGTTGTGCCGCATCTTTTCAAAAATAAATTTAATTGTAAAATGAATTATTTTTTCTAGCGGTGAACTTCCGACGAAAAATCCGTCGTAATTTCGTTTAGGGGTCAACTTACGACGGAATGTTCGTCGTAAATTCATTTATTGTAATTAAATTTAATTGTAAAATGAATTATTTTTTCTAGCGGTGAACTTACGACGGAAAATCCGTCGTAAATTCATTTAGGGGTGTCAGGCGGCAAATTCACCTTTTCATCTAAAAATAGGCGGCAGATTCAAATTTTCATTAAAAAATAAGCGGTAAATAACTTACGACGAAATCCGTCGCAAGTTTATTATTTTAATAATAAATTTTCACATCAGCGAAATAAATTTAATTGTAAAATGAATTATTTTTTCTAGCGGTGAACTTTCGACGAAAAATCCGTCGTAATTTCGGTACAACGAGCATATAATTTTTTTTAATCTTTTATTAGTCCAACCAAATTAATTTTTTATTTTTCGAAAATTTTAGAATATCATTAAATTTGATATATCTTGACGTTCGTACGGTTCGATCGTCGAGAAATATATTTTAAAAAATAGAAACAATAATATGGGACAGAGCACTAGTTGCGAGTACTAGTCAATATAGTAGTGATCTATTAAGATCCAACCAAATTAATTTTTTATTTTTTGAAAATTTGGGAATATCAACAAATTAGATATATCTTGACATTCGTACGGTTCGATCGTCGAGTAATAAATTTTAAAAAATAGAAACAATAATATGGGACACAACACAAGTTACGAGTACTAGTCAATATAGTAGTGATCTACTAAGATCTCCAACCAAATTAATTTTTTATTTTTTTAAAACTTGGGAATATCATTAAATTAGATATATCTTGACATTCGTACGGTTCGATCGTCGAGTAATATATATTAAAAAATAGAAACAATAATATGGGACACAACACAAGTTACGAGTACTAGTCAATATAGTAGTGATCTACTAAGATCTCCAACCAAATTAATTTTTTATTTTTTGAAAACTTGGGAATATCATTAAATTAGATATATCTTGACATTCGTACGGTTCGATCGTCGAGAAATATAATTTAAAAAATAGAAACAATAATATGGGACAGAGCACTAGTTACGAGTACTAGTCAATATAGTAGTGATCTACTACGATAGTGATCAATATAGTAGTGATCTACTATCGATGAACCAATCGTACGGAGCTCAATTTATATCTAATTTAGTGATATTCCCAAAATGTTAAAAAATAAAAAATTAATTTGGATAGTGAAATTAATAGTCAACTATTGATTAATTTGGATAGTGAATTTAATTAGTTTGTAAAATAAATTAAAAAAATTAAATAAAAATTTTAAAAAGACCAAATTTTGAATTTAAATTCATACACAACCAAGTGGTCATAATCACTCTTTGGGTGATGAATATTACAATACTTTCACTAATTTTCCATTTTTTTACTTTTCCCCCATTTTTAACTAATTTGTAAAATAAATTAAAAAATTAAATAAAAATAGAAAAAACAAAAATTAATTTTTAAAATATTTGACTACTAGTTACTAATCTGGGAAAAATATTTGGTTTTTAAAATATTTTTTAAAATATTTTTTAAAATATTTTTTGATTATTTTATAAAATTTTATATTTATTTTTAATTTAAAAAAAATAAAATAATAACCTTACGACGGATTTTGTTTTCCGTCGTAAGTTCAGTGACAAAAAACAAACTATTCTCATTGGCTACAAACAATTCACGCGGATCACACCCTTTCCACCGTTAGATTGAAACCAAGAAACATACATCCAACGGTGTATATTAAATCAAACCCCCACATTTTTTTTACCACAAAATCAAACCCCCACATTAAATAATAACCCCATATTAAATCATAACCCTCCCCATATTAAATCATAACCCTCCCCACTCCCCCCTCCCCCTCCCCCTCCCTGCTCCCTCCTCCCTCCTCCCTCTTTCCCCTTCCCCCCGCACTGTACACACATATATACATATATATTATTAATCTTCAAAAATTCATAACTTCACTTCTATTTATCACCTGCGATTTATGCATATATATTTGTGCTCCTAAAATCAAAATCTTCATTTTGATATTCATAATAACCAATTCCAAAACAATTTTGTTTTGGGCAATGTTTTGATTTTAATTCGATTTTGATGATTCAAGGTGTTTTTGATGATTACGAGCTTATTATATTATTGCTGGGTGAGCTTAGAGACGATTCCGGGATTTTGGAGGTGGTTGGTGTTCGTCGGAATTTTAGAAGATGATCGGATTTTGTTGGAACCAATTATTTTCTATATTGTATATTGGCGAATGTTTAAGTTATGATGTGTAAATGATTGTATGTTTTTTTTAGATTTATTAAAAATGGTTTTTGGTTCACCGGATTTTGGATTGTTGGCCGGAATTGATGGTCTAAATTTTCTTTTTAAATTATGGGTTAGTGTATGTGTACATAAGGGTGTTAAGTACTGCATATAATTTATTGGGATTTTTCTGGGCAAATTTTCGAGTCGCCGGAATATTGAGAAGTCGCCGGAATCTGGGGAAAAAATTTCTGGACTGAATTTACGACGGTTTTAAAATCCGTCGTAAATTATTCATATCCCGACTAACTTACGACGGATATTCCGTCGTAAATTAGTGATTTATTATTAAAAAAATAATTTAGTTTCTTTTATTTTTAAATGAAACTGATTGAACTTACGACGGAACTGGCGTCGCAAGTTTAGCTATTACTTTAATACCAATGTGGGCCCCATTGGTTCAAACTTACGACGGGAATGTTAACTTACGACGGAACCGTGAACTTACGACGCAATCCGGAACTTATGACGAAAAGTTCTACTTGTGACGAAAATGATACTTATGACGAAAACTATACTTATGACGAAACTGTTATTTATGACGAAAATTATACTTGTGACGAAAATGTCATTTGTGACGAAAATGCGAACTTAAGACTTGAGCAATTATGACGGAAATTTTTCGTCGTAATTGAGGCAATTGCGACGATTTCAGTGTAAAATTTCCGTCATAATTGCCCTTTTTCTTGTAGTGATCTCTGATGCAGAAGACTGAACTTGGTATAATTATCATCAAATTACCCTGTTTGATACTAACCCAGTGTCCAAAGTCCAAAAATTCCGTGGCAGTCTTGACAGAATATTCCAGTTCGAAGTGCATCAATTGACTTAAGTGAAAGCACATTATCAACCCCAAGAAATTGGGCCATGAATCTAGAGGCAAATCTAAAGAGCATCGTTGTTACAAAATGAAAAAAGAAAGACATATATAACAGGAATAAATCAATAATTTTTTATTTCAGTTCATAAATATTTTTTTAAAAGAAAACCGCCATTTGTAATAAAACAATCATTAACTCTAATGTAATCCATTCAAACAAATACCAAGATTATGCCGTCTAATGGTAATCTAACAATGGAAAATTTTAAGTCATTGGAGTGCAAATGTCAAGAACCAAATTACAGACATTAAACCTTGATCACGTGAAGAAGTCTAATTGTAATTTTTTATGCTCCTTAGTAATGTGCAAGAAATATTGTTTCAAGTCTGGTTTTAGTGGCTACTTAATAAGCTAAAAGCTTCTTTTCTTCCTTGCTTTAAAAAGAAACTAGCTCTTTAGCCTGTAAAATGTTACATGTTTGTATATAGTAGGCATGTTAAAATAAGTAAATTTTTTTAATAACTAAAAGTATTAAAATAGGTTTTAAAATTTTAATAATTAAAATTATTAAAATAGGTTTTAAAATAAATAAGTAAAGGGTTAGCCGTTATATTTTTAGAAAAAAAAAGGATTTTAGTAAGAAAAATAAATAAAGTAAGTTGAAAAAGATAATTACCAGTGATATTTTTAAATAAAGGAAGGGTTTTGTTAGAAAAAATCTATAATGTGTTTTTGCTGAAAAGGTTATTGGTAATAAACAGGTAATGTTGTTATTTAATATTTTTTTATAAATAAGTAAGGGTAATTAAGTAAACACACTTTGGCACTTTAATATTTCGTCTATTAAATAATACTAGCTTAAAACCTGTGCGATGTACGGATTGTTAATTGTTATTTTATTATTATTATTTTAATATTTTATTAATTGTAATTGTGCAAAAAATAAGTAGGCATGTTAAAATATCTAAACACTTTTAATTAATTAAAAACATTAAAAACAGATTTTAAAATAAATAAGTATGAGTTTGCCCGTTATATTTTTGGAAATTAGGGGTTTAAGTAAGAAAAAGTAAAAAACGTAACATATATTTAGTTTTAAAAGGTTAATGTCCGTGATATTTTTGGAAAATGAGGTTTTAAAATTTAATAATTAAAAGTTTTTAAATACATTTTAAAATAAATAAGTAAAAGGTTTCCTGTGATATTTTTGGAAAAAGAATGGATTTTAGTGAGAAAAATAGAAAAAGTAAATTGTAAAAGGCAATTTCCCGTGATATATTTAGAAAAGGAGAGACTTTGTTCGACAAAATATATAATGTGTTTTACTTGAAAAAGTAATTGGTTATAAATAGGTATTTGATTATTTATATTTTAAGATTCACATTAGCTCAGATCCTATAATCATAATACAAAAATATTTCGAAAGATATTGAAAGATTTCCCTGTAATATTTTGATTGTAATTATGATTAACTCAAACTTATTTTGATCGATATGAGAATACAAATGTTGATGCATTTGCACTCGCTTAAATAAAAATAGAAGGGCTACAAGAGATTTGGTCATGTCATGAAAAGATTTAATCATCCCACGATTCAATCACCATTCAAATATATACATTTTAACCTCGACAAACAAATATTCAATAAATAAATAAACTTGTTAAATGAATAATTTTTTATCCCAATAAAACAGAGACAGTGTATCTTTAACTTAAATAAAATGATAATCTCGATAAATAAGTTAATTTTTCTGATTTTGAGGATATAAATTATTCAGATTTAATACTGTTCCTGATCGACCCCTTCCATGTCTACTTGCTGAAAGTTTCATCACTTGCTTCCATGTCCCCCGTGTTGATGTCCGCAATCAACATGTTCTCTCCTTCTCATCAGTTTCCATGCTATAACTGCTCCTGATTGATCTCTTCCATGTCTAGACGTTCTAACTACACATATTCTTCCTCATAATTTCTTCAAACAACTCACTCCTCTGTCCAAACCTATGTCTAGCCTCCATTTTGCCCTAACCTGACCAAATGATTACTACCAACCTTGTTCTGCTTCTTGCTCCATCCTCTGTCTGAAACCTGGCGAACCTATCTTAACTCCCTTCCACCGCCCTCACCCTCAAAGTTAGCTTGGTTCTTTCTTTCTCTGCTCAAGTTGTTGAATCACCCTTTCATGATTTGGGCCAATGAATCAACGCCAGTACTCCCGCTCCCTAACGGTTGCTACATTGTCCGATTTAAGCTGAATATTATTTTCTGTCTCATAAAACGCACTCGTCAACCCAACAAGTAAAGCCCACAATTCATTTTCCCTAAGAGTCAAGTTCTTTTTCGTCACCAAAATCATTGTCACTATGACCCCCCTGATTTGCCTCCTATTACAATTCATATACCAGAGTTTTTTCCATCAGACAAAGGTTCGTTATGGGTAAATGCATGTACATTAACCTTAACAAAACCCACATCTAGAAACTCCCCCCTCCTCTAAATATTTCTGCTTTAGATGAAAGAGTTTTGAGAAAAGAAAATGGTGAGATAACTCTTTGCATGCATTGGTTAATATAGACTGTACATCTCAAACAAACAAACTCATTGCAATAATTAATATTGTTTTAAACTGCCCGAGTTCACCGAGACTTACTCTATCCCTTCTCATTTAATTTTTAAGACTCCTCATATTTTCACTAAAAAATGATATCTAGAATATTCCTATGGCCACTTTATTTTTATTTTCCGTTATTTTCCTACATTTCAGGCTTTTGACTAACCCCCGCATCTTAAGGCCATAGGGTCTATTGATTGGTTGAACTTATTTGATTAGTAAGCACTGAACAAATCTGAAAAATTAGTAAATCTATAATTTGAATTTGATTTTATCGGTGTTGTTGTGATGATATGAACTTATTTTAAAATTAAATTTGAATTTTTACTTGTGTGCATCTTAATTTATATACATTTGTAAGTTCAGAAACGTAGAAATTTGATTTTAAATAGTAGGAACATTTTTATATTGAAAGAAATGCGATATATAGATGTATTATATATAAAATAAAATAATAGATAGATAAAAGATTAGAATAATTGAAAAAAAAAATTGTCCAATAAACGACTCTATAAAGATTTTGATTTTTAACTTTTTTATGAAAATTAATAATTCATGTACCGTTAATTTAAGACTTAATTGCAGTTTGATGGCCTCAACTATTATCTTTTTGCACAAAATTGACTCTTTTATAATTGTTGTCATTTTAATGACTAAACTATTATTTTTTTTAACAAATGATTGCATTCCGTCAAATTTTTTTAACGGACATTAATGAATTCACTTTTTCATTTTTATTATTGCACTTTGATGGCTCAATTATTATTTTTTTGCAAAAAAATGACTCTTTTTTATATATATATTGAAGTCTTTTTAACTAAATTATTATTTAAAAATAATTAAATAAATTATACTTTGAGAATGCCCAAATGACTTTAAGATTCTTTATCATAAATCTATTGTAGACGATTTTTAGATGCTAGTACGGTAAGAACAAGATAAAACAAAAAATGTAAAAACAAATTATTGAGTCACGCTTCTAATTTGAATATCTCTAATAATTTATATATATGTTTTTTTAATTGGTTTTTTTATCTAAGTATCTCTAATTTTCTTAAATTTTACGTAATTCTTAACGTAAACTGAATTAAAGACATTGTTAAAAAAGTCATGTGCTAAGTTCTAAAAACCATGCCTTTAATTTAGATTACGTTAAAAATTTACTAATGTTTGCATCACATTTTTCAAACATCTTAAAATTTTAATTGATTTTTGATTATTCACTAACAAAAAAAATATCATAATTAGTTTTAAAAAAAACATTTGAACATCACTCAAATGTTAGATCATTGTAAAAGACTGGAAAAATGTAGGATTAATTAATTTATGTTGGAAGCAACACGAGTTTACTTTCTCATGATTGATTGATGACAAAGTCATTCGATTTTTACATTTTTCAGTTTATCTTATTCTTCTAGTACCATTGCCTAAATATTCTTCTAGTACCATTGCCTAAATATCATTTTTCAGTTTATCTTATATGTTTATGGTTGTGATGATTGAGAGGTCATAGGTTAAATTCCCAATAAGATTTCATTTTTTAAAACTTTGTTAGTTTTGAACTTCGTTAGTATCAATTCACAATTGTTAGATCTGTTAGATCTATAATATGTTAGTCAAAACAATATATATAATTTTCAGCCGTCTTAATTTATAAAAGCATATGATAATGTATGATCTCGGGACGTATAGTTGATCATTTTTATATTATAAGAAAGCTTACTCTGTTGAAACAGAACGCTTTTCAGGCTCCGGCTTTTTTCAAATATCAACCTGCATTTACATGAAAAATCAGAGTCATTCTGTAAAATTCTAATAACAATTGGGCAACATAACAACAAGCAAATTAGCAGCTTTCGTGTAGCATTGAATATATTATTTTCATTCAGATAGTTGCAGAAACATCTCTCTAAATAGTAATATTAGAATGCTCATTACTTGCTACATTGACACTATATACTTCAACACTCAGTTCCATCCAGGATCTTAATAAAACATATACATAGTTGAAGTTACTGGTTACCTGTTTCTGTAGCCATAACACAGGGAAAAATAATGGGTTTGGGCTCTTTGATTACAAATCGGATTCTAGGTATTTTCTCAATTCCTTTTTCTTCTCTGATAAGTTTTCCAATTTTTCTCCAATTTCCGTTTGACTTCAAGTATTTCCATCTACTTGCCTTTTTCACCTTTTTCTGCTTGAAATATGATTTTATTTATTTTCCTACAAAATAAAAGAAAACAATTTATTAAATAATAAAATTACGAAAATAGACATAAAATAGGTATTAAAAATGTATTAAGTTGTAGTCACATTTTAATGAGACTACATTGACAGGGTACCCCTCTTACTCGTCAATCATAGTAATCTCGGTTTTGTAGAGCAGATGAATCCCGGAAAATTCGAAGTTTGTTTTTAGTTCAATTTTGTCGTCACCATCTCTGACGCAGAAGATTGATCTTGGTATAATTATCGTCAAAATACCTTGTTCACCGTAAAGCAAGGATCCAGAGTCCAAAAAAGCAGTGGCAGTCTTGACAGAATATTCAAAGTAGAACCACTTGGATTGACTAGAGTCAAAGCACATTATCAACCCCAAGAAATTGGGCCATGAAGCTAGAGGCAAATCTAAAGACACTGATGACCCTAACTCACTTGTTCGACTAAACCAACGGGGAATACAGTGAGCGTGCATTGTAGTCACATGTCCTAATCCAGAGCATCTCTGTTACGGAATATTAAAAAAAAACAAACAAACAGAAGAAAAAGTTTACAAGTTGTAAAAAGAATCATAATTCAAGTAAAAATTATAGAAAAATTAAATACTTGCTCTAGTCGTAAAAGTTCGAAATTAATTAAACCTGAAAGAAGCCCTCCGTGAAGGTGTCTTTATGAAGAGAATAGCAAAATCTCACAAAAAGTTTTTTCAAAGAAGTGAGTCCCTCTAAGCCTTGAATCTCTTTCAGATTCTCACAGCAGTCAAGATTCAATACCTCTAACTGTTTCATGTGTGATAAACTTGGTATACTTTCCATGTACTTGCAACCACTTGCATCTATCCTTGTCAGATTTGGAGGAAGTTCCGAAATGGTTCGCAGATGAAGACAATCTTTAAGACAAAGATATGTTAGCTTTGAGAGCTGGCCAATACCAGATGGCAGGGCAGTGAGAAGAGTCTCAGATAAAATCAATGTTTCCAGTGACAATGCACTATGGCTGGATTCTATATCAGGAATTTTATTCAACATAGTTGCTCTATGAGCATCTAGCTTCCTTAACCTTGGAAGCTTCCACAATTTATCTGGTAAAGTTTCTAGATTTACACATGAAGAAATATCTAGAAATTCAAGTGATCCCAGGTTGCAAATGGTGTCGGGAAGGGTTTTGAGGTTCCTGCTTTCACTTAAAATCAGGGAAATAAGCTTACTGAGTTTGCCGATGGAATTCGGTAATCTGGAAAGAGTTAGACCCTTTGCATAGAGGTATTCTAAGGATTCAATGTTGCCCAAATCCGTTGGCAATGCTTGAAGACTACTGCAATTATCGACATTTAGCACTTTAAGTCCTCTCAAGCGGCAAATGGTGTTTGGGAGTGTTTCAAGACTCTTGTTTCGACTTAATATAAGCTCAACAAGATTACCAAGGCATCCAATCGAATTTGGTAATTTTGAAACATTTAGTCCTGCCGCATTGATCTTTTTAAGAGATTTAATGTTCCCCAAATCCATAGGCAATGCTTTAAGAAATCTGTAATCAATAATATTTAGAACTTCCAGTGCTCTTAAGCCACAGATTGTGTCTGGCAGAGTTTCAAACTTCCTATAACGACTAGATAGCTCCAAATAATTATACGGACTGCGGGGATAATATCCACGAAGATTATTGCGGGTATAATATCTATAAAGACCATTCATATAATGACCTAATGAAAGTTCAATAAGGTTACTAAATTTTCCGATTGAATCAGGTAGTTCCGAAATACCTAGTCCCTCTGCATTGAGCTGTTTTAGGGATTCAATGTTTCCCAAATCTATAGGTAATGCTTCTAGACTAGTGCAATGATCAATATCTAAACGTTTCAAAGCTCTCAAGTTGCATATGCTATCTGGAAGATTTGGTAAGTTCGGGCAACCATTCAAATATAGGAAAACAAGCCTCACTAAACTTCCAATTGATATATGGATTTCCTGCAAGCTTTCACAGCCCACAAAATCTAAAGTTTCAAGGCACGGTAAGTTGGTGAAGTCTGGAGTTGTCGTTAAATTTTGTGAAAAGGCCATATTTAGAGTCTTTAACTTTCCAAAAACCGGTGCGACCTGTAAAAATGGGCACAATTGTGTAAATGAGTGCAATTGCGAGAAATCATATCTGACATTACTATATATTGTCATATATAGTAGTAACATTCAGTACCTACCTTGTTTAGATCCCACAGTGTTCTCATGCTGCTATCTGTCAACAAAAGTGCAACAAGTTTTTCTGGGCAAAAATCTGAAGGTAAGCACTCTAAAGGGCAAAAGGTCCAACAAAGCCACCTCAGACCTTCAAATGTCTGATAAAAACTTCCGGTAAGATTCACTCCATTCAGGTAAAGAAATCTTAATTTAGTCATCCTTTTAAATGTTTCCGCAGAGAACGATCCGTTCCTAGAGAACGATTCTTCACTAGTATGGACGTAATATTTTTGTGGGATCATACATTCTATAACTTCTGTTCCCTATCAGATACAAATCAAGAAAAAAATTTAATGACCAATGCTTAATACTAATCTAATATAAATTTGATTCATTTAAAATTGGTGATTATGAGCCCATCTATACTATGAAAGTTGTAGTCTGGTCGGTCTTGTGTTAGATAAAATATTAAAATTAATATATAGAATATATATTTTCTATTTTTCCTAACTAAAACATCTAATTTTTCAAAAATATTGCAGTTTTATTTAATAAAATAATGGGCTTTTTTCATAAATACCCAACCCAAAAATGTTTTTTGCAAAAATACTATGTGTTTTTTAAATTTTTTGCGAAAATACCAAAATATTTGCAAAAATACCAAAATATTTGCAAAAATACGGTCTGCAACTACTTTCAACTATATCTGCAACTGCAACCAAAATCAACCACACATGCAACTTTTTAATAAAAGCGATTTTTTTCCGGCGTCCTGATTTTAGGGTTGTAAACAACCCTAAAATCAGGGTAGGTTAGGGTTTAGAGTATAGGGTTTAGGGTTGTAAACGAATTATTTCTCATTCTTAATATTTCTAAAACCCAACCATTGAACCCCAAAAGTTAACTATTGAACCCCAGAGGAACGAATTAATCAAGATTACAAGCTTACCAAACATCTTACTAACAATTTTTTTTGAATTCTCAGCTGTTTTTCAATCATTTTTTAAAAAGTTGCTTCTGGTTGCATCCGGTTGCATCCGGTTGCATCCAGTTGCATCTGGTTGCGTTGGTTGCTGGCCGTATTTTTGGTTACATCTGTGGTTGATTTTGGTTGCAGTTGCAGATGGTTGAAAGTAGTTGCAGACCGTATTTTTGCAAATATTTTGGTATTTTTGCAAATATTTCCAAAAGATGGTAAAATTGCAAAAAAACTTAGAAAAAATAGTATTTTTGGTAATTTCCCTAAAATAATTATAATTGCTAATAACTAACCCATTATCTTTTTTAGTCAAAGTGTATATTCTTTTTTATATTTTCTAACTAAAATTTCTACTTTTCTATTTTTATTAACTAAATATCTCATTTTCCAAAAATATCACGGACACTTCTATTTAATAAAATAAAATAATAATATCGTAATTACTAATGACTAACCGATTAATTTTTTTTTCCCAAAACGTATATTATTTTTTATATTTTCTAACTAAAATTTCAAAGATATTAGGGGAATTTCATTTAGTAACATAAAATATTAATAATTAACCAATTACCTTTATTAGAAGCCTATATTCCTTTTTATAACCCAAATTTCTATTTTTTTATTTTTCCTAACTAAAAACTCTTATTTTCTAAAAATATCACGGGTAGTTATATTTAATAAAATAATTTAATAATATTATAATTACTAATAAATAATCGATTATCTTTTTTTTCCAAAGTGTATATTCTTTTTTATATTTTCAAACTAACATGTCTCGTAACTAAAACCTTAAAAATATCACGAGCTATTCCATTTAGCAGCATAAAATACTAATATTATAAATACTAATAATTAACCGATTACCTTTATTAGCCAAATAGTAAATTTTTTTATAGATTTTCTAGCTAAAATTTCTCATTTTCTAAAATTATCACATACGACATATATAAAACTATCAGTTACCTCGAATGCGACACTAAAAGCTCAAAATTAGACAAGGAAAATCCTATAAATTATTAAATCATGTCGAGTCAAATAAATATTAATTATAATTTTTTTTAACAATTTAATATAGCAAATGAATGCATAAATTAATCATCAAAATATAAAAGCAAACAAGACAACATATTAAAATTATTATTTATAATATTAATTTTAAAATATAAATATAAATAAAAATTAAATTTAGTCAAATATGTGATATTATACTCTTTTTTTTCTTTAATATATAATAGATCAACTATACTATATATAACTAACAAAAACTAAAATTAAAAATTAAGTAAGAAAATATTTAAAAGTAACACTTGCAAAATAAAGTTTTATTAGTAGTTTGGTTAGTGATTCTTTCATTTGTTCCTTCAATAGTAAATATATAAGGCATCTCTTAAATCTATTTATTTGGGTCGTGTGATTATAAGTCGGACCAATTTACGGGCTTATTCATTTAAAAATATTTTAGTATATCTTTAAAGATATTTATTTAAGAATAATTATTACACATCAATTGAAGTAATATACTAATAAAGTATATTATTTTTAATTAGTATAATATATTATAATTAATTATCACAAATTACTCTAATTATTTTAAAAGTAGGCCTAATTATTTAAAAAACTTATTTAAATAGTCCTGTTTATTTTGAAAGGTTATTTATTATTTTTAATATGTCTTATTAGTATAATTATAAATTTCAATAAAAATATATTTAGAGACCTACTTAGTTTTTTAACAAATTAATTTAATATCTAATTAATAAAAATATTATACACATACATAAATAATAAGTTAATAATTATTAAACAATCCATTTTATGGGCTAATATATATATATATAGGCCAGGGCTCTAGAGAGAACCCACTTAAAAAGAGAACGAGAGAACTTTTTTTAAAAATTATTTTTAAATTAAAATAAAAGTATAAATAGTTGTATATCATCCCAAAAGTTCCAAAAAGTTAATTAATTACAAACAATTATTTATTTTTTAATTTTAAAAAAATATATGAAAAAATTATGAATCTTTTTATGAATCTCTTATATAAATATAAGAGATTCATAAGCAGATTCATAATTTTTTCATAATTTTTTTATATTTAAAAATGAATCTTTGTTTGTAAGTAATTAACTTTTTGGGACTATTAGGATGATATATAACTAATTCTATTTTTCTTTCTATGCTAAAATGATTTTTAAAAAAAGTTCTCTCGGTTCTCTTTTTAAGAGGGTTCTCTCTTGAACCTTACTCTATATATATATATATATATATATATATATATATATATATATATATACATATATATATATGCCAATTCTCCATGAATAACACTCTTATATAAAAATAAAGAACACCATAGAATCTTACATAAATTGCATGTTGATTCTAATTTTCTCACAAAAAAAGGTTTATTACGAAAAAAATAGAATCTAGCAAAAAATTAGAATCAAATAAAAAAGATGATTACATGTAATTTGATTGTAATAAATATATATACAAGAGTACTTGATTTTACTGGATTATATGTAATGTTTAATTTTTAAATTTAGATGAGATTCTACGTTAAATTCGATATCTTAGGCTGTTGTTCAATATTATGATTCTAATTTTAAAAAATCAATTTTTATGAAAAATAAAATGTTTATGATGCTTTATTGTTCTTTATATAAATGTTCAACTATATATATATATCCAGGGCTCTATATATATATATAATTACCTTTTGGTTCTTCAAAATGTTGTCTATGTCTTCTTCCAACCACAATCTACTATGTTTTTTAGGCTCGTCTGGAGAGTTGTTACGAGCTATATCCTTACCCATATCTTGAAGTAGACCGTGCATCTCTAGTTCATCTTTATCATTGATGGTTAGTAAACAGCTTTCCTTTAGTCTATCTATTTTATCATCCGTGTGTGGATAATAAGTCTCCAGTATTTCGACGGCCTCATTTTTCAATGTTCCAATGAAGAAACAAGCAATGTCGATAAATATTTTCTTCAGCATATGATCAGCTGAATCTACTGCATCCAAGCTAATTGCAAGTCTTTTCAGAATATTGGTGTTGGGATTTCTTTTCAGTTCTTCGGTAAAAGATAGCCACCTAACATCTGTTTTCTTATACAATGACGACCCAAAAATCTCAAGAGCCAGTGGAAGTCCACCAGCATGACATAAAATGTCTTTGGACAATGCCATCAAAGATTTGTCTGGCTCCGCATTTCGAAAAGCATGTTGAGTAAATAGTGTCCGTGACTCGGTATAATTCAACTCATTTAACAGGTATGTATGCTCTGGATTTACATCAGATTTAACAAGTACGTCTTTATTTGCTGTAGTTATAATAACTACACTCCCAGGAGCAAAGGGTCCGACCAAAGAATCAAATTGTGTATAGTCGTCTACATCATCAAGAACAACCAGAATCTCTGCGAAACAAATTCTAACTCTTACCAACATTGTTCCTTCGTCTACACTGTCAACCTTTACTTTATCCTTACTTTTAAGGATATCATTAATAAGTTTCTCTTGTAAAAATTCTAGGCCCTTTTCCCTGACATTTGCTAAGAAGCAGCTTCCGTGAAAGTTGAGATGATGTTCATTATACACAGCTTTTGCGAGAGTTGTTTTGCCCGCTCCACGCATACCATAAATACCAATCTTCGTGACACCTTTCCTACTGTCACTGCTCAACATTGACCTTATGCGTTCAACCGGAGAATCCAACCCAACTGCATATTTAGGAAGAGGTAAACTCTTTGGAATTATTTTCTTTACAACCTTTTCAACAATTTCGTTTATGATGTCAGCTTCAGACCTGCATGCAATAAAATTTCTTAAATTCTGTAAATTTGTCCGTAGTCAAAATTCAGTTTTTAAATTAAATTCAAATATTGAAAGCACATTTACTATAAGAAAATTGTCGGATTACCTTTTTGCAACTATAGTTATTCCCGAAAATTCAGCAACACTTTTCAGTGTAAGCCGCCAGTTCTCCAGTTGTTCTTTAGAAATATTGGAGCGAGATGCATGTTTTTCAAAAGCCTTTTCGAAACTGTCAGATTGGTATCGTACAACTGATGGTTCAATGTTGTAATACACGGCAATCACAGACCTCTGCATTGTTTCATAACACTTGTAGATCTCAACAAGCTCGTCAAGGCACCAACGTGAATAAGCATAATTTTCGGAAAAGACAATCACATAGATCTTGGACTCCCGAATAGCTTCAAACAATGCGTCTGAAATTAATTCTCCGGTGCCTATCTCCGGATCATCCCTAAATGCTCGAATTCCTTGACGAACAAGGGCATTGTAGAGATGATCAGTAAAAATATATCGTGTATCTTCACCTCTATAACTTAAAAAAACGTCCCACTTAGCAGGAGATGAAGTTGAAGAGGTTAGATTTTCAGAACTTGGAGGAGCCATTTTATATGAAACAGAACAAGAGGATGGAGTTTGAGAACTAGTAGAAGCCATTGAATACGAAACAGAAGAAGAAAATGGAGGTTGAGAAGTTGTAGAAGCAATTATGACGCGCAACAGATCCAACAATTCATCGGAAAGGTAAGGTATAAGATGAATAACATCAGATGGGAAAATTTAAATAATTTGTAATAATTGGAATATAGCATAAAAATTGTACGAAATTGAGTCAAGCTACACATAAAGCCACCGAGAGAAACGTTGTTTCACTTTCTTTCAGATTAAAAGAATGCAGGCCGGCAGTGTAGACAAACACGCTAGGATTTTATACTCTCTCAACCGGCAGATTAAAAGAATGCAGGCTAACCTACAATTATTTAATTAGCTTGGGTTGGTAGTGATCTTGCTGAAATTGTTGACATTGTTGGTGCTTTCACAGCAGCCTAACCTACAATTATTAAAATCAACTTACTACGAAAACTAGACATTATACTTTCTATATTCAAATAGACATTGAAACATACGATATACTGCTCTTTGCACAAAAGTTCTAATTTTGATACAAAGATACGAAATGTTTCGGCAAGTTTCAAACGAAATGCAGCCGTGGATCGAATCAAATCATTTACAATCAAATTGGCCGAAGCATAAAAGTGTTGTTTAAACATAAAATATAGTTTTACAGTATACAAATTGACATACTTCACTTTGGCAAGTACAATTCAGTACAGCCTAGTACCCCCTTCTCCGTATAAGAATCCTATTGACTTTGGAGTGTTGTACAATGCGTTGTGCAAACTGAAAATTTATGAAAACTGTTTGAAACAGTGACACGCTTATTCAATCTTCATTTCTTATGCATTTTCTTGTACATGACGGTCTTATATATTTTACTCGATAGAACAATGATAAGAAGAAAGAAGAGGCTACTGATGCCGCAAACGCTAATGGCGAGGCCTGGTGAGTTGGACAACACCACATATGTTCCTGTAATGAAAGTCACCATCATAACCATAATGGAAACAATGTTGAGCCCAGTTGATGCAGCACTGAGAAATCGTACTTGGTCAATATCTTTATTTATAGATTCAAGGAAGTAAAATAGCAAAGAAGATGTTGAAAACAGCAGACCTAATGCATCCGACAGCATAAATGCTTTAAAAGCTGTCTTTTTGGATAGAACCACCAATCCTTCATCAACTTCTCCACTTTGATGAAGACCACCAGGCATGGTAAATCCTACGGTAAAAGTTACCGTAGTTATAAGTGCAGTAACTATTATTTGCGTGTTGGTTCTATTTTTGTAGATTTCTAGATATTGTTTTTCCTCTATTTCCTTCTTCGCACGCTCTTCCTAGCAAGCAAAATTAACAGTTCAAGAAAATAGTTTCCATAAATTTATAAAAAAGGAAAAATAAGGTTTTTTCAATACCTGATCAGCAATGATATCGCCTTCCAAATATAGCATGTCCCCACACTACAAAAAAAACAGCATCAGACAACACTTATCAGACAACGTAAAGTGGAAAAAGTGTTGTTCGAAATCAACAGACAAGTGTTTTTTTTGTTTTTTTTAAAACCATCGTCTGATCCAGCCTTCAGACAACGGGGTTTTGACAATTTAATTCTGTTGTCTAACAAACTGAATCAGACAAGTGTTTTTTTTATGGTGTTTTTTATGCTGTTGTCTGAAAAGACTTCAGACAATGTTTTAATTACCGTTGTTTGTCTGATTTAAATAGACAAGTGTTTTTTTAATTCTGTTGTGCAAACGAGTTGGCTCAGACAACGGTTTATAATTGTGTTGTGCAAACAAGTTGGACCAGACAACGGTTTACAAAATTATATTGTTTGAAAAGACTTGAGACAATGTTTCAATTACCGTTGTTTGTCTGATTTGAATAGACAAGTGTTTTTTTAATTGTGTTGTGCAAACGAGTTGGCTCAGACAACGGTTTACAAAATAATATTGTTTGAAGAGACTTCAGACAACGGTATTGTGCTAGTGTTGTGTTTATTTTAGCATACATCAGACAATTGTTTTGGGGTAAAAACCGTTGTCTGAATCACTGTACAAATTAAAAAAAAATTACACAGAAGTAGCCAATCCTGGACATAAATCCAACATACCAAACACAAATCATAGAATAGGCAAAAGCCTTTAAAGTACTTACAAACTTCATGAAAATCAAAGAAACACAAAATTAATTTTTCTATTTTTTATTTAAAAATTAATTAATAATTAATTTTTAATTAATTTTTAATCAAAAAATAATATTAAAAAAGGTGGGGCCCTAAACCCTAAACCCTAAACCCTAAACCCGAACCCTAAACCCGAATAATTTTTGAATTGATTTCTTGGACGATCCAACCGTACAGATGTTAATCGGTAGTCATTCTAGTGTTGGGAAAAAATAATCAAAAAATATAAAAGTCCGGTTATGCCGCATCTTTCCAAAAACGTTAGAATAGTACTGCTTCCAAGGACGGGACATTTGTCAGTTTCACTGAATAATTTTTTTAATTGATTTTTTGGACGATCCAACCGTACGGATGTTAATCGTTTGTCATTCTAGTGTTGGGAAAAAATAATCAAAAAATATAAAAGTCCGGTTATGCCGCATCTTTCCAAAAACGGTAGAATAGTACTGCTTCCAAGAACGGGACATGTGTCAGATTCACTGAATAATTTTTTCAATTGATTTTTTGGACGATCCAACCGTACGGATGTTAATCGGTTGTCATTCTAGTGTTGGGAAAAAATAATCAAAAAATATAAAAGTCCGGTTATGCCGCATCTTTCCAAAAACGTTGGAATAGTACTGCTTCCAAGAACGGGACATGTGTCAGATTCACTGAATAATTTTTTCAATTGATTTATTTGACGATCCAACCGTACAGATGTTAATCGGTAGTCATTCTAGCGTTGGGAAAAAATAATCAAAAAATAAAAATCCCCGGTTGTGCCGCATCTTTCCATAAACGTTGGAATAGTACTACTTTCGAGGACGGGACTTATGTGAGATTCACTGAATAATTTTTTTAATTGATTTATTCGACGATCCAACCGTACGGATGCTAATCGGTACTCATTCTAGTGTTGGGAAAAAATTATCAAAAATTATAAAGGTCCGGATGTGCCGCATCTTTTCAGAAACGTTGGAACAGTATTGCTTCCGAGAACGGGACATGTGTCAGATTCACTGAATAATTTTTTTAATTGATTTATTCGACGATCCAACCGTATGGATGTTAATCGGTACTCATTCTATTGTTGGGAAAAAATTATCAAAAAATATATAGGTCCGGATGTGCCGCATCTTTTCAGAAACGTTGGAACAGTACTGCTTCCGGGAACGGGGCGCTTGTCAGATTCACTGAATAATTTTTTTAAATGATTTTTTCGACGATCCAACCGTACGAATGTTAATCGGTATTCATTATTTTTAACTAATAGATTATTATTTTGACCAGTCTTTAATTGAATATATTAATTTTAAAAAGTAAATTGAAAATTAAAAAATTTAATCTAAGTTGAAAATTTGGAAGGCAGCAATATTCCCCCCAATCCCAAAATTTTGACGAAAATTTTAGTATGATTTCGCGTCTCTACTCTCTAAGACTCACTCTCATCGAAGAAATCATTCTCATTTCTCTCTCAATTCTCTCTCTCTTTCTCAACTTGCTCAACTCTCAACTTGAAGAACCTGTCGCCTCTCCTTTCTCTCAACTCTCTCTTTTCTCTTTACTCCTCTCTTATTTTTTCTCTAAATTTAATTTGTTTTTCACTTTGCAGGTGACTAATTGGGGCTCCGATTAATTGGTATTTTCTTCACTTTTCTCGACTTAATTGCTCAAATTAATTGGTATTGTACTCATATTTCTGGATATTGATTTTCAATTAGTATTGATTTTCAATTAGGTTTTCGATTGGGGCTTTTCGTTCGGGGTTTCAATTAGGGCTTGGATTGGGGTTTTAGTTCAAGGTAAAATTGGGTTCTTGTATATGTTTTGTAATTTATGTACAAAATTGGGGCTTTAAGTTTTTTGATGTTTTGTTAATACATTCCAATTTCTCCGTCAAGAGTTGCGGATCCAAGACCTGGACCTGTAAAACCATTCCAGGATGGAACATCTAGTTCTACGTCGTATCAGTTTTTGCATATTGTAAGTCACAGATTCTTGGAGATATTTGGTAATATTAGTGTTGTTAAAGTTTTTTTCTTTACCGTTATGCTGTTTGTTCTGTAGCCAGTTAAGTTGATGGAAGATTTTTTGAGGCTGGCACAAAAAAATACTGCAAAAAATCTGGAAACCTGTGGTGTGCTTGCCGGTTCACTGGTATGCTGCACATCTTATATTGTGTTGCTATTCTTTTCTGTTGAGACGTATAAATCTATGACAAGCGTGGGCATATATCTGATTTATAATGCATATTCTTTAAACTTGTAGAAAAACAGAGTGTTCCACATAACTACACTTATAATACCAAAGCAGGAATCGACTTCGGACTCGGTAAGATAGTTTACTTTAATAGAACATAATGCTGAGAATGTATTTTCTTATCATGTTTAAATGCTAATTTTTTGTTTTAAATTTTACTGAGCTCGTGTGTTTAATATTTTTGCATTGTGAACTTAAGAGCAAAGAATAGCAGTCACTGAGAACTGAGAAGAACTTTTTGAGGTTCAAGACAAGCATTCTCTTTTTCAACTTGGCTGGATTCACGTAAGTAACATTGTACCTTGCTGATACGTCTAATTACTTCTCAAGCTTTGCATTTTTAAGCATAGAATTATTTAGAGGGCCCTTTTGTTTCTTCGTAGACTCTGGCTTGATGTCCTGACTAAGACCAGATCTGAGTGTGGGCCTTGAATAATGTAAAGGTGTATTTGGCTTCAAACTCTTTTTTAAAGTAGTTGGGTTAAAATGTGTTTCTGATTTCTGAATGTTAAACAATTAATAGTAGCTTCTTATTTGTTTGATGAAATATGTATCATTTGGTGTATCAGCTACCTTGTTGCTGCTGTTAGCTTACAGAGTTTACCGAGCCTTGCGCTGGCTGTTGTAGATATATATGCTCTTATAGTTAAGCGAAGTTTACGGAACACCAGAGTTGTTAGTTTGTTTGCAATTGGTGATGGGGTAAGATGTTCTTGTGTTGCACCTTATAACAGAACTGTAGATTGCTATGATGCTAGCAATATAAAAGCATGATTCTTGGGTTTTTGTCCATACTGCGTATTTTGTTCGTGTCTTCATATCATCGCAGTGATACTAGTTCATCAGTTCAGGCTCTCGTTTGATACCTACAATTATAAGTATATGTATATGCTTTTCTTTGTGTGCAAGACCTGATTATAATTAAATTAATTAATTGGAGGAGCTCATTGCAAATTTTCAAATCGATTAATTGACATTTTATCTAGCTACCAAACTTGTCCTATTCAAATATCTGAATTAGTTGAATCTATGAGACAGTTTTTGTTGAAATTCAGATGTACGCTGTTTTGTTTCCTATTGTTGTTTTCAATCTTTTCTATATTCGGAGGAGAAATGTCTATGACCTGCACCACAGCATTTTAGGTAATTTTATTATATTTTTTGCAATTATCTCCTGCAACAAGGTGTGCAAATTATATATTGAATTAATGACTGGCATGGGACATATGCTTGATTCAGGTCTACTATTTGCTGTGCTGATAACTGCTGTTCTTACGGATTCAATAAAGAATGCAGTTGGAAGACCGCAGCTTGACTTCTTCTAGCGCTGCTTTCCTGATGGAAAAGATGTACAGAAGCCTAAGTGGGTTACTTAAATGTTGTCATTTTCTTTTCCAGTATAAAAGAAAATGTCGCAGAACAGCCAAGTTGTCTTGTGGGCGGAAAGCTAAGAGAGTGAGTTTATTACTTTAGTTTTCTAAGCAGTAATTGAGTTTTATATCTATAGAATTTAGAGGCCAGTATTCTTCCTTCTTTTGGGTTTGCAATCTAAGCCACCTCACTGTTAACATAGAAAGGGGTACTTGTTTTTTAAAACTTCTCCATTAACTGTAGTTTCTGCATACAGGTACCAAATGAATGGGCTAAGGTGGTTGGTTTCACTATATAATAATCACTTGAATGGGATACTTGCTGATGAAATGGGCCTTGGTAAAACAGTTCAGGTCTGCGTGGTTTGAATTCATTTACTATATGATTATATTATCTAATTATATTAGCTTGATGATCCTCCTTCATAAATAAAGTTTAATGACATGAACATTTTTTAGGTTATTTCCCTCATCTGCTACCTAATGGAAAACAAAAATGATCGAGGACCTTTTTTGGTTACATTTAGAAGGGCTAAAATGGCTAAGGAAGTGGCAAAACTGAAGGAAGAATTACAAAGTACAATCAATAAGTCTGAAATTTTATTGCCATAAAAAATAATCTTTCTGCGCCAGCTTCCCTTTTTTTCCCTTTTACATATCTTTTGTATTTTTATTGATGTTAATGTATACTTCTGAAATTGATACCAATATACCCCAATAACCTGGTTTGTATTTTCTATCCAGTGATTGTCCTCAGGCAATGTCACCTGGTGCCAGAAATTCAAGGATTTATGCTCTTGAGAACATGCTCTCAACGACATTGAAAACCCTCGTCTCTATGGCATCTGAATTATTGGAAGCTGAAGAGTGAGAACGAGCCTTTAATGGTTGTGGCATATGGAACCAAGTTCGAGCGAAGATGATGAAATGGTACTCCATTGACTGCCTGGACTACCTTTTAGCAATTGTTTTTTTCTTACAATCAGTAGTAGCATTAGGGAGTTGGTACTTGGAATATATTTTGGTTAAGTGGTGGATGACGGAAGGAGTTTGATTATATTTTGGTTAAGTGGTGGATGAATATAGAAGGTCACTATTGTATTGATCAGTGACAAATTCTGTATTATGAATTGGTTGGTTTATTTTGTAAAAGGATTGATATATGTATCAACCAGGTCTTGAAATTTTTTGAATTTAAGTGTTGCAATTGCTATTGTTACTAATGTTGCAATATTTCATTTTCTGTTGCCCTAGTACATAGAATTAGTGTTACATTAGCTATTTATAACAATATCTAGTGTTTCATTAGCTAAAGATTTAGTGTTGCAATAGAATATGGGGTCCACCAGTGATGTGGCACTAAAGTGGGCCCTAGTGATGACGTGGCACAATGGGACCCACACAAGTGACGTGGCACAGTGGGCTCCCACACGTGACGTGGCAATATTGTGGGCCCTACTGGTGACGTGGCAATATTGTGTAGAGTCCCAAACAACAATGGATTAATTATACAAGAATGTTGTGTGATTTCCTTTTAGACAAGTGTGGATTGAATTAAAACTATTGTGTGATTTCCTTTCAGACAAGTGTGCATTCAATTAAAACTATTGTGTGATTTCCTTTCAGACACGTGTGTATTCAATTAAAACTATTGTGTAGCATCCTAAACAACAATGGAAAAATTCTATAATAATGTTGTGTGATTTACTTTTAGACAAGTGTGTATTGAGATAAAACTATTGTGTGATTTCCTTTCAGACAAGTGTGTATTCAATTAAAACTATTGTGTAGCTTCCCAAACAACAACGGTTTCTAAATCGACTGTTGTTGTTTCTGGCTATCAGACAACGGCGTCTAGAGATGCAGTCGTTGTCCCTCGCTCTAACACACAACAGTTTTCGAACCGTTGTCTGAGGCGTGTAACAGACGACACTCCGATAGACAACGGGGTTTGTCAGTATCAGACTACGGATAAAATCCGTTGTCTGAATCGAAATTCCTTGTAGTGCCAGGAGTCCAGTCTTTTTTGTTTTTTGCCATTACATCGAGTTCTTTATGTAATATAAGTTCCCGAATAAAACAACCTTGGGAGATAAGTAGATGCAAAAGTGTATTATCATCTTCATCTTTCTGTTTCAAAATTTTGTCCTTGAATTCTTTGGGACAGTAATTCAAAATATCTTGTATCATTTCTTTTTTATTTCCAGCTGCTGCAATAAGAAGTATGTTTCGACCATTTTTATTGCATAAGTCGTTTCACCGTAGAAGTATATCCTCTCTCGGCTGCTACAAGAAGAGGTGTTGATCTTCCATCTCCGTAGACAAATTGACATCCAACATCTATTTGCGCATCTATTATGACAGCAAGTACTGAATTAAATCCGTGATAAGCAGCATAGTGAAGTGGTGTCCACCCTTCATCATCAGCAAAACTTACAAGCTGTTTGGCATCTAGCAGGAGATTTGATACACATCCTAAAAAAATTACGCCAAGCAAAAGTCAGTAGAAAATATGAATGTAGGAAAGGAATTTAGAATAAGTACATACCTTTGTCGCTGCTTTTAATAGCAAGAATCAATTTGACCACATCTTTATGATCCCCGCTGATTCCAGCTTCGTAAGTTTCAGAGAGTAATTTGACAATATCCCTACTATAGTACTCGTTATCGATGGCTTTGTAATTAAACGCATCAGATAATTTTTTTTACTTCCACGTCGATAGGCCAAATCTTCTTGTAACACCACTTCAACAATCTTAACGTAATTTTTCTCCATGGCCAATTCTAGTACAGTGCGTCCTGATTCGTCAGTTCTGTTAAATAGAGTTTCGAAACTTACGTGTGGTGGATCTTCCTCACTGCTCCGACGTTTGACTGCATCAAAAATCATTGTAATTGTATCTCTAGTTTCTTCTGTCCCTGCAAGTGAGGTGAAAATTATTTAAAAACTTTCTAGGTTGGTATCTGCTGAATGTTTTAGGAAAATTCAGATTTATAAAAGTCTTACTCATCAATGCTGTTAAAATTATATAATCCATAAATATGTACTACATACCTTGGCTGATATTAATGAAATCATGCAAAACAGTCGTCCTACCACCAGGACCATCTAAACACAGAGCTGTGCAATTCATACAAATCACCTTGATTATGTCGTTGTACCCTTTTCTCACAGCTATGTAGATTGGAGTTTCTCGGTCATTGTTCTGAATATGGGGATCACTTGGATCCGCCTCTACTAACAGTGTAACAATATCCACATTACAACGAAGGACTGCTGTGTGCAAGGCAGTGTTCCCATTTTTTCGATCAGGTTGCCTAATAAAAGCCTCGAAAGAAGAACAAGGCAAATTTCTGGCTGCATCAATGAGGACCTCAACTAGGTGAGCCCTTCCATTTTCTACAGCAACGTGGAGAGCATTCTGTTTAGATTTATTCAGCTTGACCAAAAGGTTTTTACTTGCAAAACGTGTCAGAATGTATTGCACGCTTTCTTTAGTTCCGAAGTTGGATTCATAGTGGAGGATAGTTCCGTCGTCGCTGTACACCATATCTGCTTCCTTCTCCAAAAAAGCAACGGATTTAGCATCTCCGTTAATGGCAGAGACAAAAACGTCATGTAAAGCACCTCTAACCATAACTCTATATATTTTTCTACCAGAGATACCTAGCTGTATGTGTGTGCGTAAATATGCTCTATTAATCCAAGTCTATCTATCTGCGAACACTAATTCATTTATAGATTCATATATAAAGGGCTATATTATCTGGTTGATGGATTCTTTATAAATTATACGAATGTTTACATAAATTAATGTTGATCATTTCTAACATTCAACTAAGTTATAAGTTTATAACGCGCATTGCCAAACAGACCCATATACTGATAAACATAGTCTTTTTGAGCGGCTTAACTAACAAAAATACTTAAACTAGTGCAACTATCATTTCTAGTGACTAAAAGTTAAACCAACTCCCTTGATTACTTCATGTACTAATTATTAAAACAAATCCTTAATTTATAACGCCCTGCACTAGCTAGCTAGTCTGCTCGATTAAAATACCTAAATATTCTGTTTATTTTAATAATTATTTTAAGTTTTATATTTTTTAAATCTTAAAGATTAATATATGAAAACCGTGCTAGGAGATAATTTATTAAATTAATTTATTTATTTTAATTTATTGAATTTATTGGTATTAAGATTTAAATTATTTTTTATTATAATATTCATAGTAATATTAAAATTTTGACTTTTTTTTTATTACATTTATATTATATTTTTTTATGTAATTAATAACTTTTTATATGAATTAAATCCAACTTTTTAACTAACTGGGATTTCCATATTAAAAACAAAAGTAACTACGATTTGGACAGGTACCTACCTAATATATATAGCGAAATGTGAAATGTTCATTTTTTTATTTTTAGATAGATGTATTTTAAAATGCTTTGATCGAATAATTAAAAAAATTAAAAAAAAATTTGTGAATACAAATTTAAATATTAAATTTTTAGTAAAAAAGAAATTTTTGAACTTTATTTATATGTTTTCTCTATAAATTCGAACTCTTTTTCTATATAACTTCGAATACCTATTCTACTTCTAATATGTTAAAGAATATTTTTTGATTTATTAGTATTTAAAATTGTAAACCTCTAAAAAAATTAAAAAAATAGATTAAGACAATATTAGAGACGCCACATCACCTCCCGCGTATCCTCCTTTATATTTTTGTAAAATTTTAAATATTAACTATTTAAGAAAAAAAATCAAGAAAAAAAATATAAATATCCATCTATACTATTTTATAGTAGACGAAATTTGGTCGTTTGGTCGGTACTTAGTGATTGTACTTAATTAACCTTACTTATTAAAAAAAATTATTAAATAATAATATTATTTATAACCAATTAACTTTTCAGCTAAAATACATCACTTTTTATTTTTTTTCTAACAAAATCCCCTATTTTTCTAAAAAAAATCACTGTCAATTACCTTTTTTTTAACTAAAACATGTTAATTTTTTTATTTTTCTTTACTGAAATACCTTCTTTTCAAAAAATGTCATGAACATATCCACCGTTAAAATTGATGAAGAAATTGATATATGACCTCGAAATCTTCGATAAATTTAAGAACCAATAATTCTCCATACCTACACAAATCAATAACATATATTAACACACAAACTTCATAATAAAATTTTACATCAAAATATGAAACTGAAAAATCGAATTGTAAAACGGAGGCGTGCAGTGATGCAAATGTATTGTTTTTTAGGGTGCAAATTACTTTATATAGGGTTATGGATTTGGATTTAGAAGACAATAAATAAGTTTATAATTATATAATTTAGAATGTATATAAGGAAATTTCAATTTTTATGAAAAAAAATATGATTGCCTTTTATAAAATTTATATAATTATTGACTTTGATTAAAAGACAATTGAGATATTTTTTAATAAAAAATTTAGGAGAATATTAATATTGCATATTTAGTTTCCTTCTTTAGAAAAGATTTTAATGGTAATTGATATATTTTCGAATCTTTATAATTAATAATTCAAATTTTTGAGAAAATTAGAAAAATAGATCAAAATGATTTGAGAGACGTCAACTCACCGCCCTCGTCTTCTCCTTTATATAAGGAAAAAAATATTAAAAGTGTATATTTAGTTTACACCATTAATAAAAATTTAAAAGGCAATTACTATTTTTTCTATCCTATAAATTCGAATTATATAAGGAAATTTAATTTTATTGAATTAAAATTCAGAAGCTCTAAAAAAATAGATAAATAGCTTTCGGACGATCTGAGAGCTCCTGAGGATTTTCATTTATATATATAAAAATTATATAAAGAAATTTAATTTTATTGAATTAAAATTCAGAAGCTCTAGAAAAATAGATAAATAGCTTTCGGACGATCTGAGAGCTCTTGAGGGTTTTCCTTTATATATATAATAAAGATATTGATGATTATTAAAACAAATCCTTAATTTATAACGCCCTGCAATATTCTGTTTATTTTAATAATTATTTTAAGTTTTATATTTTTTAAATCTTAAAGATTACTTTATGAAAACTCGTAGGAAGCAGGGGCAGAGATAATTTATTAAATTAATTGATTTTTTTTATTTATTAAATTGATTGGTATTAAGATTTAAATTATTTTTTATTATAATATTCATAGTAATATTAAAATTTTGACTTTTTTTTTATTACAATTATATTATATTTTTTTATGTAATTAATAACTGAAGTTTTACAAATATTTTACTAAATAACAATTTACTAATATAATATTAGAATAATTAAAATTATAATAGGATTAAAACGATTCAATTAATTATGTAAAAATTAATTCTGTAATTATATTTGTGGGGTTTTAATATTTTATAAGAAAAGTAAGAAAATAAATTTGGTAAGTTGTAGTTAAAATTAAAATTTTATTATTTTATCGTAATAAAAATTTAAATAAATTCAGGGTACTTTTAATAAAAAATCAATCACTAAAGTACCCTGAATTCTATTAGAAGTATCGAAGGACTTATAATATATTTTAGATTAAAAAATAATATTAAATTACATGTGAGATAGAACTTTAGTTCTTAGGTGAAACCAAAAAAAAATATAGAACGAAATTTGGTACAAAAGGTACCGGTAAAAAGGAATTTCGCATATTAATAAATGTTATAGTTCAGGATAAAGTAACTCTTACTTTTTAATTTACTTTTAGAAAAATATTTACGTAACTAATTGAAATAATTTTTATTCATAAACATTCATTTCCTCAAATTGATGAAATTTTTAAGTATTTACTATAAATTATGTTAAAATTTCTATTGCATACTAAAGGTACATATCATCTTTCAAAAAACAGATACACTAAATTTGTTTGGTATAAAACAAAACAACATAACTTTAAAAACTTCTACTTTTTAAAGTTGATGATTACATTATTATTTTAGAATTTTTTTTTTTTTTTAGAAGTTGATTTAGAAATGCATCCACAATTTATGACTGGAATCGTATGAATGTGAAACCCAAAATTCTCCGCTGCAGGTACATCATTGTCATCTAACCATTTCCTTAATTTCTCCAAGTTAATTGCTTTCATATTATACACTCCAGCCTACAAGTTAATTGCTTTCTCCAAAATTCTCTGCTGGATTTCACAGGTGACCATAATTTTATATGAATTAAATCCAACTTTTTTAATTTAATTGGGATTTCCATATTAAAAACAAAAGTAACTAGGATTTGGACAGGTACCTACCTAATATATATAGCGAAATGTGAAATGTGAAATGTTCATTTTTATTTTTAGATATTTATTTTGAAATGTTAAAAAAAATAATTTTTAAATTTTTTTTTGTGAATAAAAATTTAAATATTAAATTTTTAGTAAAAAAGAAATTTTTGGAATAAAAGTAATATAATTATTCGGTCAATGTACTTTAAAATATGTACTGGAAATCAAGAATGGACAAATTTTTGAAACAAAAAAAATATTCGAAAAGTTGTCGCATCTTGAATTCCCCGAAAAGAAATAGAAAGTAATGCATAATGGAATTCCTCCCCCTTTCCCTTCCAAAAGATTTAGAAGGAGATGGCCAATAGCTGCAGGGAGTATTAAATTTCTTGAAAATTGATAGTTTTATTATCGAATTTTGGTTACTACCAGCAATCCTACCTCCGCAAGGCAGGTGACTTCTTATTTGATGTCCAATTAATTGATACTCTCCTAATTTCCATATAGTAATCTGATTTTGGGGGTCAAATTGACCTGATTTTAATCATAAATTATAAATAATATCTATAATGTATTATTAAATACGAAATTTTGGTCGGTCCGGTGGGTATTTGGGTCGGGTCTATCTATAATTTGGTCGGACCTATATTTAACCAATTTATTTTTAAACAATTGTTTTTTTCAGCTAAAATACATTACCTATTTAATCTATTTTTGTAAATAAAACAACTAATCTTCTAAAAATAAAATAGGTAACATATATATAAAATGGAAATATTATTACATATATATAACTGATTATTTTTTTCAGCTAAAACACATTATATGTTTTTTTACATTTTCTAACTAAAACAGCTCATGTTCTAAACATAACACATGCAAAATAAATATGTAATGTTAATATTGTTATATATAATTATTAATAAATAATCACTTACCATTTTCAGCTAAACACATAACCTTTTTTATTTTTTCTAACTTAAACAACTAATTTTTCTAAAAGTAACACGAGAAATTTTACGTGAGATAGAAATTTTTTTATTTTAAAAATAATAATATAGAACTCTACGTGACATATTTTTAAGTGAGATATGATTTTAGGTGTGGAACCAAAAAAAAGGTGGGAATCAAATTTGGTACCATAATAATTTAATATATTTTAGTACAACAATAATATTATAATATATTTTAGGTTAATATTTTTTTTTTAAATCTAAATTTTTTAAAAAAAACAACATAGAACTCTACGTGAGATAGGATTTCTACATGAAATAGGATTGTAGGTGAAACCAAAAAAATGTGCAAGGAACCAAAAAAAATATGCGAACCAACTTATTAATAAAGATTATAGACATGTATATATATGTCCATCAGCTTAATCATATTTATAGAGAGGGCTATATACTTAATTCAACGGCTTAATCTAGAATCCACATACCTCTATGTATGGCCAGATACGTATATGGTGACGTCGATACGTCATGACGAAGAAAACCAGGTTTGTCCATCACAATTCACAACTAACAAACGCCACTATCATTTCTAACAAATGCCACACTGAGATATATGATGCATAAAATAATAAGCTTTGAAACAAATCAAAAGAGAAGATATTTAACATAAGATAACTAAAGTTTCACCGAATAAAGGCAAAGTTTTAGCCTTTGTAATATTAGTTCATAACAGGCGGCTAGACTACGTAAAGAGAGAGTTGCTCAAAAGGCTAGGCTTTGAAAAATCATGTAAGAGCAAAGTCTACCGTTAAATGCAAAATGATTATATTCATTGTTATAATACTGCATAAAAAAGTGAGTTGGTTAAGAAATAGTAAAGTAGGAGAAAAAATAAGAAGAATGAGTATAGTAATGAGACCCATATTTAAGGTATAAAGTAAGTAAAGTGGAGAAAAATAGTGAAAGTAGTTAATTTTTATATTATAAAACTTTATTATATTTAGAAAGTTTTGGAATGTAAAGAAATTGATGGGACATCCAAAAAAAAAAGTGTAAAGAATTGTATGGGACGGAGGAGTATTAATTTACAAGTTTTTTAATTATTTTTTGTCCCACTACTAGTACTGTTATTTCATCTTATTAATCTGGACTACCCATGTCTATTGCAATATTTCTTGTAGTGTAGGTAGACATTATTAATAAACTCCCTCCGTCTCTCAATTCTTTATTTTGAGATTGGACACGAAGATTAAGAAAAAGTGTAATTCAATGAAGAAAAATAAGAAAAATGAGTAAATGGTATGATCAATCAATATTTAATGTATAAAATGGAGATAATGAGGAAAAGTAATGGATGTAATTAACAAATGAGAGGAACGGAGAGGGAGTAGCTGAGTGTGGAATGTCTTAGAGTAAAACAAGTTGTCGTATATTGAATTTCCTCCCTCCCCTTCCACAAGATGTGAAAAGAGATAACCAACAGCTACGGAGATCGAGCATTCAAGTTTGTCGAAAGTTAGGTATTTCAACTAATAGTTGTTAGCACTAGCAATCATATGTGCTGCTAGGAGGATGATTTATATATTTTTTGTTTTGTCCGTGTAAAATATTTATTGCCAAAGCACCTCATTTTACAACATCCTTGCTTCATATTAACATACAGAACCAACTGTTCTCAAGATTTCCATCGTCTTTCCGGAAAATCATCAACAAAGATTCTTTGAACAATTTTCCCTTCTTTAATAATATGTAAAAGTAAAACAGCAACAATATCAAGTTGCTCAAGTATATTTATCAAGTTGAACTGACCAGCAACAGATTCTTGAACTAATTTTATAACGTCAGGCCACGTTATAGACATTTGGTCTAAAACACCAGGCTCATAAATCTTCTCAAGTGCTGCTAAATCATCAAATTGACAGTTAAATGATATCACCCATATAATCCGATTCCATCTTTTAGGAATAGACGAAAACAATTCATATATAACTCCTCTTGCAACTCGTAGCCTTTTATTTGCAATATATCCTAAACTAGCTGCACGAGTAATCTCACCAAACAAATTCACCAACGGTTTCACATCAGACATATTGCAATACAGACCGGACTTCACTATGAAATTATACAAAGCTCTGTAGACTAATTTCATTCTTAGAAACACCAGATATCAGTGCTAATATAATGACTAAATCGAGCCCAACTCCATCACATTGTCTCCAATAACATATAGAAAAGAAGTTGTCCACATTATCAACTCTGGAATCTCTCTTGAACAAATATAAAAAATACGCAAGCAACCCACCAGGGTCAAACATATGAACAACTACACTTCTTCTAGGCACTATATCGAATACCTTTCGTACTCTCAATCTAATCATCATCACATATCCAAAAACCAAGCAAGTACAGCAGACAAAGTTTATCTTCGACATCTTATCAAACATATAGTGTACCTTGGATATCCCCAATTGATTATTACTTGACCCGAATTTATTCTAAAAACCCAATACACTCTGTTGAAACAGAACGCACGCTTCTCAGGCTCCCGATTTTTCCGAATATCAACCTGATTTGATGAACTTGAAAGAAAAACCACAAATACTGTAGAGAATCGCCATGACTGAGTAATGCGAAGGAGATGAAGATGATGATGAAGATTGCGGAAGAAGATCGTGTTATTGCTCTGATACCATGTTAAACTGATGATCGACTAAGGAGAATAGCAAAGAAGAAAGGGAAGTAAAATGTATTCACATTCATATTGAAATGTTACAAGTACTAAATGAACTCAGTTCTACAAATTATATACAAATCTATTTGAGCGGGAAAGTTTGTTGAGCTAACTAACTAACTAACTAACTACAAATATACAGCTGGAATTTATCAATGTACAGCTGGAAATAAAATGTACAGCTGGAAATAAATTATATGCTAAGTAATTCCAACAAAATCTAATACCTGCAAAGATGCTACTATTCTACGTAGCCATTTCTCGGAGTAGGAACGTTTAAAACAAGCATCAAAATCAGTAGCTTCTTTTTGTCTTCTACATTGACAGTGTAGCAGTCTACTCGTCAATTACAGTCATATCCGTTTTGTATAGTAGACGAATCCCATAAAATTTGAAACTTGAATTTAGTTCAATTTCGTCGTCACCATCTCTGACCGAGAAGACTGATCTAGGTATTATTATCGTCAACTTAGCATTTGCATCAATAACACTTTCACTGAAGTCTTTAAAATCCATCGTAGCCTTGACAGAATATTCCAGGGTGCAGAACCCACCCCTCTTTAATTGACGCAAGTCGAAGCAAAGAATCATCCCCAACGTAAATCATAGTTCGATGTCCCAATCCAGAGTCATATGAAGACTTCAAATGAATCTAAAACCATTGTTTTATATGTATATCACTATATATGAAGAAAAATACCTTCTGCTTCTTCAATACATTGCATGTCTTTCCTTTCCCACAACCTACTTTGTCTTTCAGGCTGGTCATGGGAGTTGTTTCGTGCAATATTCTTTCCCATATCCTCAAGCAGACCATGCATTGCTATCTCATATCTTTCGTTTAGAATATCTATACTATGATCTGTTTCTGAATAATAAGTATCCATTATTTCAACCACCTCCTTTTTTTTCTTTCCAACGAAGAATGTCGATAAATATTTCCTTCAGCACAGGATAATCTGGTTTGAGGGCATCCAAGCTTATTGTAAACCTTTGGTGAATACTGGCATTGGGATTTCGTTTGATTCTCTTCATAAAATAGTCCCATCCATCCTTTGTTCGTTTATACAATGACGATCCAAATATCTCAAGAGCAAGTGGAAGTCCGCCAGCATGACATATAATATCTTTGGACAATGCCATCAAAGAGTCGTCTGGCTTAGTATTTCGAAAAGCATGTCGCTTAAATAGTGTCAGTGACTCATCATCATCCAACTTATTAACCCTATACTTGTGCTCTGCTTCTACATCAGATTTAACTAGTAAATGTTCATCTGTTGTCGTAATAATAACTACACACCCACAAGCAAAGGGTCCGACCAAAGAATCCAATTGCGTGCAGCTGTCTAAATCATCAAGAACGACCAGAATCCTCTGCGAAACAAATATGTTCTTTTATGAACACTGTTCCTTCCTCAACACTTTGAACCTCAACCTTGTTCTTACTTTTAAGGATATCATTAATAAGTTTCTCTTGTAAAGATTCTAGGCCTTTTTCCCTAACTTTTGCCAAGAAGCAGCTTCCCTGAAAGTTGAGATGAATTTCATTATATATAGCTTTCGCAAGAGTTGTTTTGCCCGCTCCACGCATACCATATATACCAATCTTCATATATACCAATCTTCATGACACCTTCCGTGCTGTCACTGCTCAACATTGACCTTATGCGTTCAACCGGAGAATCCAATCCAACTAGATATTCTGGAAGATATAACCTCTTGGGAATGATTTTATTTACAACCTTTTCAACAATTTCGTTTACTATATCAGCTTCATACCTGCATGTAAAATAATTTGTAATTGTTTAATAAATCCAGGTGATCGATTTTATTGTTGGTCATGACCTCATGACCATAACGATAAGAAATGACTTTGTTTCTTGTAGTATTATATGTCAAAAAGCTTAAAAACTAAAGTATGATTACTAAAATGAACTTACTATCAAAACTAGACAGCATACTTTCTATATTTGAATAGACATTGACACGTACGATCATGTTCTTGTACAAAATTATAATATTGATACAAAGATCTGACATGTTTAGGCAAGTTTGAAACAAAATGCACACACCTTTGTATATTTGTGTCACCCTTGCCCCACAAATCAATCCTAGCAATTTCTCTTACATTATGATAATCATATGCTTTCTATAAACATGTTAATGCAAGTGTACAACATGTTGAAGCAAGTTTATGACAGAAAATGTGCTCTCAACTATATGCCGGATTAAGTTTCAAGTAGTTTCTGAATATCATATTCATTCCAGGACATTTTTTCATATTCATGCTCACACTAGACATGGTGGGAAAGACTTTCACTTTGTTCGTTATCGTGTTAAACGTCGATGTGTTACTTTTAACTACATCCTCTGCAGCTTTTCTTTTAAACATCCTCGCTAGCCTCTTCCTAAGCAGTTGTTTCTTTGATTTAACAAGTTCCGACTGCAGGCGTATCAACGTATCCTTGTCTCATTGTGACAAGTGAGAAGTAGAGTTAATACGTACAATTGTATAACTTCAAGAATTGCATCTGTGCATATATTAGGCTAATACGTTGTAATAATTAGGAATTGTTCGAATACAATACAAACTTAAACTTTAATATTTCCTTGGTTTATTTAGGTTCATAACGTATTCACCTTTCCAAATGTGTGGAAGCAGCCTAGATTACCCCAATATCTCTGCATAAGTTCGTAAGCAGATAAACAAGAAAAATATTTCTTCTTTCTAGTACAGTGGTTCTACAAAATTTGTTATACAGAACCAATTGTACTCAAGATTTCCAAGTTCTCATTTGAACTACATCCTGCATTAGTGCATAGAGTGACAGAAGCCAAAATAATTTCATTTCAACACCGACGAACGTTACTCAAGGACCTTCTGCGAAAAGACAGAATTGAAGCTTGTTAATTTTATGCTATGTTCATTACAAAATGTTATCAATCTGTAACACAATACAACATTAGTTCTGATTATGCGCCAAATAAAAACCCTGTGCCACGAACACCATGGGTTGAACATTTAATACAGGCCTCCCGAGGACAGCAACTTGTTGCACAATGTGACAATGGGAGTAAAAATTGTTAGGTTTTGCAGGGTTATACTCGCCTCTATACCCACGGAAATGAACAAAGACAAGATGGCCTGAATCACCCTATAGACTTCCATTTTGAGTCTGATTTTTAGATGAGATCACTGCAATTTTCTTCAATTAAAAGCTGAAACAAAATATACATATTGCAAGTTGTCAAGAAACAAAAGTATTTCGTACCATTTTATCGAGTACCGTTGAGTACTAAAACTGGCATGAAGGCAATAGCTCTGATAATACACAATTCACAGTTCAATACGATACCTTGCACACTATAATTAATTTGTTGAAGACAGTGAAGCTCCTCTATGCAAAGAACCTTAATTTGCGAGCTATATATCCATAAACAGTAGGCGGTCCTGAAAGGAGAAGCTGAATATTTGAAAACACAGTTTAGTTCTAGAAAGATAACGCATAATTTCATGTCGTAATTAAAGCTGTCAAGGATCAGGGATTTACATATTGCAGTACAATCCGTCACCTACATGAAACTGTATGTAGAATCGTAAATTGTTTATTAAGGTGAATTTAATATTAGGCATTTTGGAAAAGATATGTACTTTCATGTAATTAAGATAAAATACGCTCACTCATTCAAGCGTATCTTTAATTGTGTCTTCATGTCACGAAATATTTTGACCCTTAATGTAATGAAATTAAAACCAACAAAGAGCAAATATGGTCGAGTAAAAGCATACCGCCATAACTGAACTTTGGTTTGTATCTATATATGTTGTGATTTATAATTTATATCTTTTGATTGGTTAATTGAACTTTGATAGTTGAGGAAAGTATTTAATTTATTATGATTGGTCTAAAATTTAGGAATTGATTCTAATTAGTCTTAAGATAATTTATATTTTCTAATTGATAATTTATATTTTTTGATTGGTTAAGTGGACTTCAGTACTGAGGAAATTATTTTACTTATTATAATTAGTTTAAATTTTAGGAATTAAAATTTAGGAATCGAATCTGATTGGTCCTAAAATAATTTATATTATGTGATTGGTTAACTGGACTTTGGTAATGAGCAAAGTATTTTAATTGATCTAAAATTTAGAAATTGACTGTGATTGATTCTAAAATAATTCAAAATTCCTGATTAGTTAACCGCATATATGGTAGACTCAAATATTATAATAAAAGACAGCTAAAATAGTAATATAAGAGCAAGTCCAACAATGTCATAGTTGGTTACGTATAAATACTAGCCTGTAACCCGTGCGAAGCACGGATCGAGAATAAAAATTAAATTATTAAAATAAAATTTGAATATTGAGTATAAAAATAATTAATAAATATTAATTTAAATATGTTGCTTTGTAGAATTTAATGTGAAATTTAAATGAAAGTCTATAATACATAAAAACTATTTAATTAAATAGTTATGATAATTGAATCCCGGTGAAATCAAAGAAATTAAATTTAATAAATAAATAACTTGTATAATTATGTAGTAGCAACAGCAAATCGAACCCGAGTTTTAGTACTATCGTGTTTCAATGAAAATAAGTTTTCAAATTATTTCTATATATTTGGTCAATCCCGCTCGAACCCGAACAATTCCCCAAATTCCCGACCCGATTGAGGCGGGGAACATATCGAGATCGAGTGGATGAAATACACATCCGTAATAGTAAGAGAGATAATAATTACATTAATACAAAGTTATTGTATAATTTATAGTATAAAAGGTTATATATATTAATTGTATTATTATGCAATTTTATATTAATTGTATTAATCAATTTTTTTTATTAATTGTATTATAAATTTTTATTATGCAATTTTTTACAAATTTGAAAATAAAAATTAATTATTCTTATTAAAATAATTATTATTTTACTAATAAAGAAATGCTTCTTGTGTGCTGGTGGGTGTTCAAGCAAAAGCACTTGCGTCTAGTGTATAGCTAATGTTAATGGATGATGTTTAAATTCCATTATTTACTCTCACGTAAAAAATTTCTTAAGTTTATCGGTTACCAACTTACCATTATGCGTATTAAAACTTTTTAGTAGCAAAAAAATATTGTACGAGAACAATGTAATATTTGTGATTGAGTTTATTTTTAGTACATAATGTTTTAAGTGTTTAACTATGATATTTACCCCTCCCAATGCCGGTTCAATCAATCCTCCCGATATCAATTCAAACACCAAGTTATTGGTAGATTTCTAGTATACAACTTTGCTATTGTTGACAATTAATTTAATCTTATAATGATAATTATATTTATTTTGAATTAAACTAATTACGCATTAAACTAACTAAACTAATAATTATATGTGTATACCACGGTATACATAACATATCATACCTTTAAAAGGGGGTTATGTTTTTAAAATGTATAGATTAATTTATATTTTAATAACAATAATTATATAAATTTGGAATTAAGATAACAATATTTTTAAAACTAATTAAGTTAATAATTATGTGTATATCGCGGTATATATGACATACCATACTATTAAGAGGGGGTTTCTGTTTTAAATTCAGAGATTAATTTTTAATTAAATAATAATTAATATGAAATAAAATCAATTATATTAAGCTAATTAAACTAATAATTATTGTACATTGCGATATACATGGCATACCATACCATTAAGAGGGGGTTTCTGCTTTTATGCTTTTAAATAGAGTATAGATTTCTTAAGTTTATCAGTTACCAACTTATCATTATGCGTATTAAAAATTTTTAGGAGCACAAAAACATTGTATGGAAACAATGTACTCCCTCCCTCTCACCCATTTGTTTACATTTGGGTTGAGCATTGAGGTAAAAAAATAATAATTAAGTAGTAAAAAAAGTAGAAAAAGTGGGTAAAGTGGTGAGACCAATCAATATCTAATGTAAATTAATAATTATATGTATATCGCGGTATACATGGCATACCATACCATTAAGAAGGGGATTCTCCTTATTTTTAAAACTAATTAAGTATATCTACATGACATACCACGACATACCACACCATTAATAGGGATTTCTAGTTTTAGTAAAGAGATTAATTTTTAATTTAATAATAGTTAATTTGAAATTAAATCAATTATATTAAATTAATTAAATTAATAATTACATGTATACCGCGGTATACATGGCATACCATTAAAAAGAGGTTTCTAAAGTTTTTAGTACAGAGTATAGATTATATAATAATGTGTCCTGTTGATTTAGGAACTTGATTTTTTGTAGGAACTTCAATTACTTATATCAATTCCCTATTATTATAATAATTGAAAAGAGAGAGAAAAAGAGTGGAAGAAAGAGAGAGAAAATAAATATAGAAAAGGAGGGAAGTGAATTTTTTATTCATGGAAATTAAATAGGTAATGACTAATGGTTACTTATTAATAGGTAATGAGATGGATGTCCTACTAGTGATTTAGCTAGTGATTTAGGTAAACATTGTTGAAGCACCATTTTTTGCTAGATTACTTATATTTTTTGCTAGATTACTCATTAAATCTACTACCGAAAAGATACTACTACATACTTCAACACTTAAATGTCCTCATTAAATCTACTACCCGAACAGATACTACTACATACTTGAACACTTAAATGTAACCATGGGGAGATCTTAATAAAACAGAAATATAGTTTCAGTAATTGGTTACCTGTTTGCGTAGCCATTTTTCTGGAGTAAGAGTTCTAGTTGTTGTCACATATTAAATGTTTTAATTATGCATTAAGAATGGTTAGCTTCTTTTTTCTTCCACATTGACAATGTAGCCATCTTACTCGTGAGTCGTTGTAATCTCCGTTTTGTAGAGCAGATGAATCCCCGAAAACATGAAATTTGACTTTAGTTCAATTTTGTCATCACCATCTCTGACACAGAAGATTGATCTTGGTATAATTATTGTCAAGGTACCCTGTCTATTATCAAGCCAAGGTGCAAATTCCATAAAATCCGTGGCAGTCTTGACAGAATACTTATAGTCGAAGTGCCCCAATTGACCAAAGTCGAAGCAAATTATCACCCCCGAGAAACTGGGCCATGAATCTAGAGGCAAATCTAAAGATACTGATGACCCTAACTCACTTGTTCTACTAAACCAACCGGGAACATTTTGACCGTGAATTGCAGTTTGATGTCCTAATCCACAGCATCGCTGTTACAAAATGAAAAAAACAAACAGAAAAAAGAAAGTTTACTGGTTGTAAAAGAACAATTCGTATACTTACTTATGATCATTATATTAATTATAACTTTGAACTCCAACTACATTATAATAAAAATTAAATACTTGCTCTAATCATAAAAGTTTGGAATTAATTAAACCTGAAAGAAGCCCTCCGCGAAGGTGTCTTTATGAAGAGAATAGCAAAATCTCACACAAATGTTTATCAAAGAAGTGAGTCCCTCTAAGCCTTGAATCTCTTTCAGATTCTCACAGCAGTCAAGATTCAATACCTCTAACTGTTTCATGTGTGATAAACTTGGTATACTTTCCATGTACTTGCAACCACTTGCTTCTATCCTTGTCAGATTTGGAGGAAGTTCTGAAATGGTTCGCAGATGACGACAATCTGTAAGACCAAGATATGTTAGCTTTGAGAGCTGGCCAATACCAGATGGCAGGGCAGTGAGAAGAGTCTCAGATAAAACCAATATTTCAAGTGACGAATCAATCTGGCTGGATTCTATATCAGGAATTTTCTTCAACATAGTTGCTCTATGAGCATATAGCCCCATTAACCCTGTAAGCTTCCATAATCTGCCTGGTAAGATTTCTAGATTTTCACATGAAGAAATATCTAGAATTTGGAGTGATCCCAGGTCGCAAATGGTGTCAGGAAGAGTTTTGAGGTTCTTACTTTCACTTAAAATCAGGAAAATAAGCTTAGTGAGTTTGCCGATGGAATTCGGTAATCTGGAAAGAGTTAGACCCTTTGCATAGAGGTATTCTAAGGATTCAATGTTGCCCAAATCCGTTGGCAATGCTTGAAGACTACTGCAATCATCGACATTTAGCACTTTAAGTCCTCTCAAGTGGCAAATGGTGTTTGGGAGTGTTTCAAGACTCTTGTTTCGACTTAATACAAGCTCAACAAGATTACCAAGGCATCCAATCGAATTCGGTAATTTTGAAATATTTAGTCCCACCGCATTGATCTTTTTAAGAGATCTAATGTTCCCCAAATCCATAGGCAATGCTTTAAGAAATCTGTAATCAATAATATTTAGAACTTCCAGCGCTCTTAAGCCACAGATTGTGTCTGGCAGAGTTTCAAACTCCCTATAACGACTAGATAGCTCCAAAGAATTATGATGACCTAATGAAAGTTGAATAAGGTTACTAAATTTTCCGATTGAATCAGGTAGTTCCGAAATACCTAGTCCCGCTGCATTGAGCTGTTTTAGGGATTCAATGTTTCCCAAATCTATAGGTAATGCTTCTAGACTAATGCAATGATCAATATCTAAACGTTTCAAAGCTCTCAAGTTGCATATGCTATCTGGAAGATTTGGTAAGTTCTCGCAACCATTCAAACATAGGAAAACAAGCCTCACTAAACTTCCAATTGATATATGGATTTCCTGCAAGCTTTCACAGCCCACAAAATCTAAAGTTTCAAGGCACGGTAAGTTGGTGAAGTCTGGAGTTGTCGTTAAATTTTGTGAATAGGCCATATTTAGAGTCTTTAACTTTCCAAAAACCGGTGCGACCTGTAAAAATGGGCACAATTGTGTAAATGAGTGCAATTGCGAGAAATCATATCTGACATTACTATATATTGTCATATATAGTAGTAACATTCAGTACCTACCTTGTTTAGATCCCACAGTGTTCTCATGCTGCTATATGTCAACAAAAGTGCAACAAGTTTTTCTGGGCAAAAATCTGAAGGTAAGCACTCTAAAGGGCAAAAGGGCCAACAAAGCCACCTCAGACCTTCAAATGTCTGATAAAAACTTCCTGTAAGATTCACTCCATTCAGGTAAAGAAATCTTAATTTAGTCATCCTTTTAAATGTTTCCGCAGAGAACGATCCGTTCCTAGTAGAGAACGATTCTTCACTAATATGGAAGTTATATTTTTGCGAGATCATACATTCTATAACTTCTGTTCCCTATCAGATACAAATCAAGAAAAAAATTTAATGACCAATGCTTAATACTAATCTAATATAAATTTGATTCATTTAAAATTGATGATTATGAGCCGATATATATATCTATACTATTATATCTATCTATCTATAGTTGTTTGGTACTCTAATCATTTTAAATATGTCTTTGGACTAAAACCTCAAAAATTTATCATAAAATACTAATATTATAAATACTAATAATTAACCGATTACCTTTATTAGCTAAATAATATATATATTTTATATGTTTTCTAGCTAAAATTTCTCTTTTTCTAAACACATATATATAACTATCAGTTACCTGCGACACTAAAAGCTGAAAATTAGACAAGGATAATCTATAAATTATTAAATCATGTCGAGTCAAATAAATATTAATTATAATTTTTTTTAACAATTTAATATAGAAAATGAATGCATAAATTAATCATCAAAATATAAAAGCAAACAAGACAACATATTAAAATTATTATTTATAATATTAATTTTAAAAATATAAATAAAAATTAAATTTCGTCAAATATGTAATATTATACTTTTTTTATTTAATATATAATAGATCAACTATATCCTATATATAACTAACAAAAACTAAAATTAAAAAATTAAAAATTAAGTAAGAAAATATTTAAAAGTAACACTTGCAAAATAAAGTTTTATTAGTAGTTTGGTTAGTGGTTCTTTCATTTGTTCCTTCAATAGTAAATATATTTATATATAAAAAAAATTAACTATGTTAATTAGAACGCATCTCTAATCTATTTATTTGGGTGTGATGACCTTATACTTTATAAGTGATGGACCAATTTACGGGCTTATTCATTTAAAAATATTTTAGTATATCTTTAAATATATTTATTTAAGAATAATTATTACACATAAATTGAAGTAATATACTAATAAAGTATATTATTTTTTATTAGTATAATATATTATAATTAATTATCACAAATTACTCTAATTATTTTAAAAGTAGGCCTAATTATTTAAAAAACTTATTTAAATAGTCCTGTTTATTTTGAACTAGTTGAAAAAGGCGCGCTTCGCGGCGGCGTAATAATTTTTTTTAAAAACTCTAGCAAATAAATTACGAAAATTACTCGGTCCTCGCTAATAAGCCGTCCTCCCGTGAAACACGATTTCCTTTTTAATATCAAATTTAATATATTGAATATATACTTGTCTTTTATATATATATATTAATTTTTATGTTAACATACACTAAAAACACTCTTTCGTTGAAAAAACATCTATATAACTTTACATATTCTACTTCAAATATAACTTTTATTTATGTATTAAAAACGTTTATTCTAGTTCCAATAGAACTTTTAATTGGAAGGACTTCTTTTATATTCGAACTATTCTCCTCTGTAAATCCAAACACCTATTCTACTTAGAACTTTGCAAGTACTTCTTTTATATTTGAACTCTTCCCCTCTACAAATTCAAACACATATTCTACTTTCAAATAGAATTTTTAATTATATGTCTTCGCTATAAATTCGAACTCTTCTCCTCAATAAATTCGAACATTTATTCTACTTCTAATATGTTAAAGGATATTTTTTTATTTATCAGTATTTAAAATTCTAAAATTCTAGAAAATTAGAAAAGTAGATTGAGACGATTTTAGGGGCGCCACCTAACCTCCCGCGTATCCTCCTTTATATATATACTAGCAACACACAATTGTTACGATGCAACACACAATTGTTTTTTTAATATTTATAATTATATTTATTTATGAATATTTTAATATTTAAAAGTTATTAGTTTACATAATTAAATTATTGTTAAAAAAGATTTAGTCAAAAAAAATTATAGTTAAAAATTTGGTATTTATTATATTTTACACGCTCAATTTAATATTTGTTTATATTGAGTTATAAAAGTTAGACTTGGCCAATTTTACGGTTCACATGAAATTCACAAAATAATCTTTAATTTAGTTGTGGTTTAATAGTTCTTTTTCAATTAAAAACTATTCTAAAACTAAAAAGAGAATAAAGTGACGAAATTTAATGTTGAGAATTCTATTCGATTTAGGAAATCTATCTAACTTATATGTAGTTTAGATTATTAGAATAACCTTTATTAACCAAATACAGGTTTTAATGTTAAATATAACAGTTTTCACCTATCTATTTAAGATTAAACGATTTTTATTATTTTGGTTATAAATGGGTTTCCTTATTTAATTACAACTATTTTTATGTTTTTAACTTTTTGGAAAATCCAATCCTAATATAATATCTTTTAACTTATATCATTTTTAGATAATAATTTCTTTTTATATGATATAATCTTGATCATCTATTTTTAAAAGTATTGGATGTAACAGTTTAGAATGTTTTGGCGGTATTTAGGACCAAACTACCAGGATAACATCATTAATTTTTCTTAATATTTATAATTTTTTTACTTTTTAATTTTTTTTAAATATTTATTGCTAAAATATAACATACTCTTTTTGTAATATGTTAATGATGCAGGAACTTTGAACTTTTGAGAAAATAAATTATCAATTAAATTTTTTATTTTTTTGTAATAGTTCTTCTTTTAAAGTAGTACACTGTGACGATAAATATTCTGTATAAAATTCATTTTTTTTATAGTATATCCCGTAAATATCTATGTTATTATATTAAAGACTAAATAATGAAAGTTTTCTTATAAGTGTGGTCGCTTTGTTTGATCACTCAATCCATAATCGTTGGATCTTTCAAATTAAATTGTTGAGAAACGTTACATATAACAATAAAATTATCATGTAGAATGATCTATGATTTGAATCTACCAACAACATATTAAAATTTACAGGGTTTTTTTTGAAAAAAAAGAATTTTTTTCATTTTTTTTCTTTCAGACATAGGTTATTTGATAATATTTTTTGAAAAGTACGATTTTTCAGAAAAGTACTATACTAATTGATTAACAAACTTTTAAAGTTTCGAATTTAATAATTTACAATGTATGTAGGTTAAAAAAGTTAGGTCTGTTCTGTAGCTGAGTCTACAATTTCAAAATACGGTTTTTTTAATATGAATATAGTCCTGCTAACAATGAAATTAGGTCTCTATGAGTGCTTATAAAACAAAATCACCATTTGCGTATAATTTATTATTTAATAATAAATTATATTTGATTAGTTACAATCTATAACTTAATAAAATAGGATAAAAAATATGCACAATTTTATAAAATTTTATCCTCGTATTATTAAATTCTTTGTTGATTTGAATTTTCTTAGATTGATTTTAATTTTTGAACATAGATTTCTAAATTTAAAATAGTTAGAAAAAAGTAATTAAATTGGCGTTAAAATAATGATAACATAATAATCATTATTAGAATTTAAATACTCACTTTACTGATTTGGGCTTTATCTTGTGTTTTAAAAATCAGATTTTGACGATTTTACACCCCATGTGAAGATAATTAAATTATTTTTAATTAAAAGATGGTTTAACAATTTTTATCTAACCGGAATTGTCCATGGAAGAGAAAAGAAAGTCACGAATATTTTACATGGAGAATTATATTCAATATAGAAAACTTATTTATATTTGGTATATTTGGTTTAAATTATCAAAATACACTTTTTAGAATTTAAATATAATCCTACTATAAATAAAATACACTTTTTTAATATTTGATCAAACGATTTTCATTTATCTAGTTAAGATCTAATAGTCCTTATTAATTTGGTTGTCACGATCAAAATTTTGGATAAATTCCTATTATGTTTATTATATAAAATAGTTTAATATAATAAGGATATTAAGTACATACTGATATAAGTATTTTACTAACTGCTTTTACTTTTAATGTTTCGGTTTTATTTATAGTGTATATAAAATTTTAAAATACATTATTACTTTAAAATTATTAAACAGAATAAAAATTATGTTATGATTATATAAAATTTTATTCTCATATTATTATAGTCTTTATCGATTTGAATTTGTTCTTAATTTTTTTTTAATACTTTATTGAAAGAAAGATAAATTTCTATATTTAAAAGAATTAGTGGAAAAATAAATAAATTGGTGCTACAATTATAAAAAAATATTTATTAAATTTTAGATACTCACTTTACTATTTGGGTTCTATCCTGAGTTTTAGAAATTGAATTTTGGCGATTTTACAACCCATGTGAAACTAACGAAATTATCTTTAATTTAATGATGATTTAATAATTATTATCTTGACCAGTTGACCTACCCATAAACCGAAAAGAAAAGATGGTTAAGTATTATATTCAAAATTATTGTTTATGAATATGAAACCCTCAATATTTTAATAATATTTTGATATTATCATTTTATGTTTGTTATATTTAAAATAATATAATTATAATTTGGATTAATCAAATTGTTATGTTTCCTTCAGAAAAAAAAATGTTTACATTTATTCATGTACAGGAGTTCTCCTAAGTCTCTTATAACGCAGGGTCCACATGTATCATTGTTATATGATATACATGAGCATAATATTGATAATTTTTAATATTGTAATCGATATGAATTGTTATCTGATATTTGGTTTAACAATTATTATCTAACTCGAACTATACATAAATTAAAGAAAAAAGATATTTAAGAATTTTTACATAGAAAAATTTTAAATTATCAAAATATACTTTTTAGTATTTAAATATAATTCTATTATTAATCAGATACACTTTTTAATATTAGATCTAACAATTCTCATCGATCTATTTAAGATCTAACTGTAATAATTAATTTGGTCTTATAGTGGTCGTACATGGACCAGATCGATTTTAATTTTTTCTTAAATTGATTTTAATATTTTATTGAAATAAACATAGAATTTATAAATTTAAAAGAATTAGGAAAAAAATTAAATTGGTGCTACAATAATAATAAAAAAATTATTAAAATTTAGATAATCACTTTACTGTTTGGGCTCTATCTTGAGTTTTAGACAACAGATTTTAACAATTTTACAGCCCACGCGAAGCTAACAAAATTATCTTTAATTTAATGATGGTTTAATAATTATTATCTAACTGGAACTATCCATAAACTAAAGAGAAAAGATAATTACGATTTTTTACATAAAGATTTCTATTCAATATAGAAAACCTATTTATAATTGGTTTAATTAAAAAAAAAATTATTAAAATTTAGATAATCACTTTACTGTTTGGCTCTATCTCTAGTTTTAGACAACAGATTTTAACAATTTTACAGCCCACGCGAAGCTAACAAAATTATCTTTAATTTAATGATGGTTTAATAATTATTATCTAACTGGAACTATCCATAAACTAAAGAGAAAATATAATTACGATTTTTTACATAAAGATTTCTATTCAATATAGAAAACCTATTTATAATTGGTTTAAATTCTCAAAATACACTTTTAGTATTTAAATACTATCCTATTATTAATCAAATACAATTTTTAATATTATATCTAACGGTCCTCATCTATTTGAATATTTATAGTTTTATAATCCAACGGATCATATACTTTTGGTAGTACAGTGACCGACCAAAGTTTTGGATAATCTCCCTTACGCTTATTATATATAAGGAGTTAATATTGATTGAAGGTTATTTATTATTTTTAACATGTCTTATTATTATAATTATAAATTTTAATAAAAATGTATTTAGAGACCTACTTAGTTTTTTAACAAATTAATTAATATCCAATTAATAAAAATATTATACACATACATAAATGGGTTTGATGACCCTAAAGTTACCTTTAGATAATTATCTAAAGTTAAGTCATATTTCAATACAAAAATAAGGCAATTTTTGTAAATACAAGGGGGTGAATTCTATTATTACAAAAATGCCATCTAACTTTTGTACACAAAATGCAAATGACTTTAGGTAATTTGCCTAAAGTTAACTTTAGGAACCTTTTTCTCTACATAAATAATAAGTTAATAATTATTAAACAATCCATTTTATAGACTAATATATATATATAGAGAGTTGCACTCTAGAAAGAACACCTTATCAATAAAGAACACCATCATAAACACTTTATTTTTCATAAAAATTGATTTTTTAAAATTAAAATCATAAAATTGAACAACAATTAAGCCTAACATATCGAATTTAACGTAGAATCTCATCTAAATTTAAAAATTAAACATTACATATAATCCAGTATAGAATCCAGTACAGAATCTTGTATATATATTTATCACAATGAAATTACATATAATCATGTTTTATTTGATTCTAATTTTTTGTTAGATTCTATTTTTATTCGTAATAAACCTTTTTTGGTGAGAAAATTAGAATCAACTTATGTGTAAGATTTTCTATGATGTTCTTGTTCTTTTATATAAAAGTGTTCTTCATGGAGTAATGGGCTATATATATATATATATATAATTACCTTTTGGTTCTTCAAAACGTGGTCAATATCTTCGTTCAACCACAATCTACTATGTTTTGTAGGCTCGTCAGGAGAGTTGTTACGAGCTATATCCTTACCCATATCTTGAAGTAGACCGTGCATCTCTAGTTCATCTTTATCATTGATGGTTAGTAAACAGCTTTCCTTTAGTCTATCTATTTTATCATCCGTGTGTGGATAATAAGTCTCCAGTATTTCGACGGCCTCATTTTTCAATGTTCCAATGAAGAAACAAGCAATGTCGATAAATATTTTCTTCAGCATATGATCAGCTGAATCTACTGCATCCAAGCTAATTGCAAGTCTTTTCAGAATATTGGTGTTGGGATTTCTTTTCAGTTCTTCGGTAAAAGATAGCCACCTAACATCTGTTTTCTTATACAATGACGACCCAAAAATCTCAAGAGCCAGTGGAAGTCCACCAGCATGACATAAAATGTCTTTGGACAATGCCATCAAAGATTTGTCTGGCTCCGCATTTCGAAAAGCATGTTGAGTAAATAGTGTCCGTGACTCGGTATAATTCAACTCATTTAACAGGTATGTATGCTCTGGATTTACATCAGATTTAACAAGTACGTCTTTATTTGCTGTAGTTATAATAACTACACTCCCAGGAGCAAAGGGTCCGACCAAAGAATCAAATTGTGTATAGTCGTCTACATCATCAAGAACAACCAGAATCTCTGCGAAACAAATTCTAACTCTTACCAACATTGTTCCTTCGTCTACACTGTCAACCTTTACTTTATCCTTACTTTTAAGGATATCATTAATAAGTTTCTCTTGTAAAAATTCTAGGCCCTTTTCCCTGACATTTGCTAAGAAGCAGCTTCCGTGAAAGTTGAGATGATGTTCATTATACACAGCTTTTGCGAGAGTTGTTTTGCCCGCTCCACGCATACCATAAATACCAATCTTCGTGACACCTTTCCTACTGTCACTGCTCAACATTGACCTTATGCGTTCAACCGGAGAATCCAACCCAACTGCATATTTAGGAAGAGGTAAACTCTTTGGAATTATTTTCTTTACAACCTTTTCAACAATTTCGTTTATGATGTCAGCTTCAGACCTGCATGCAATAAAATTTCTTAAATTCTGTAAATTTGTCCGTAGTCAAAATTCAGTTTTTAAATTAAATTCAAATATTGAAAGCACATTTACTATAAGAAAATTGTCGGATTACCTTTTTGCAACTATAGTTTATGTTTTTCAAAAGCCTTTTCGAAACTGTCAGATTGGTATCGTACAACTGATGGTTCAATGTTGTAATACACGGCAATCACAGACCTCTGCATTGTTTCATAACACTTGTAGATCTCAACAAGCTCGTCAAGGCACCAACGTGAATAAGCATAATTTTCGGAAAAGACAATCACATAGATCTTGGACTCCCGAATAGCTTCAAACAATGCGTCTGAAATTAATTCTCCGGTGCCTATCTCCGGATCATCCCTAAATGCTCGAATTCCTTGACGAACAAGGGCATTGTAGAGATGATCAGTAAAAATATATCGTGTATCTTCACCTCTATAACTTAAAAAAACGTCCCACTTGGCAGGAGATGAAGTTGAAGAGGTTAGATTTTCAGAAGTTGGAGGAGCCATTGTATATGAAACAGAACAAGAGGATGGAGTTTGAGAACTAGTAGAAGCCATTGAATACGAAATAGAAGAAGAAAATGGAGGTTGAAAACTTGTAGAAGCAATTATGTCATACAACAGATCAAACAATTCATCGGAAAGATAAGGTATAAGATCAATAACATAAGATAAGAAAATTTAAATTTGGTTATCACTTAACCGGGTTCGATTCCTCGCAACTAAATAATTATACAAGATTTATTTACTTTAAATTTTTTAGTTTCATCCAGGGTTCGATTCCTTACAACTACGTAATTATACAAGATTTATTTATTTACTTTAAATTCAGTAGTTTCATCGAGCGTTAGATTCTTTGCAGCTACGTAATCATACAAAATTTATTTATTTACTTTAATTTCTTTAGTTTTATGCACAGTTTGATTGTCTATAACTACATAATTAAATACTTATTTATTTATTATATATTTTTATCATTCAATTCTCGAGAAATACATTTTTAAATAATATTTATTAATAATTTATTAATACTAATATTTGAATGTCGACTCATGTTCGGTCCATGCTTGGCACGGGTTATAAGCTAGTATTCGTAATAATTGGAATATAACAGAAAAATTGTACGAAATTGAGTCAACGTTGTTTCACTTTCTTTCAAATTAAAAGAATGCAGGCCGGCAGTGTAGAGAAAAACGCTAGGATTATAGAACTCCATTATTTCTCTTAACACCTACATTACTGTGCATTCTATACAATAATAAGATTCGAAACAAATCAAAACGACAAGGAAGATGGTTTAGATAAGATTAGTTAATTTGCACTAAATAAAATAAGGTAAAGTGTTGGACTTGGTAATGTTAGTCAATACAGGGCTGCTGGACTTCAGAAAAGGGTGCACAAAAGTCGTTGGTGCTTTCCCAGCGGCCTAACTTTTGCAGCTTTATATTTTTTACTAGGGTCGTAAACGAACTTAACCGAGCCGAGTTTTGTCCGAATCGAGTTGAGTTTGATTTTTTTTAAAACGAACTCAGTCGAACCGAGTTTTCTAATCGAAGTGATGTTCAAGATCGGCTTGTTAATAAATGAGCCGAACACAAGTTTGTTCACGAACATTTCGAATCGAGTCGAACACAAACCGAACTCGAGTCGAGTTGTTCAATTATAACATAAGATAAGATGGATAACATAAGATGGGAAAATTTAAATAATTTATAGAAAATGGAAGATAGCAGAAAAATTGTACGAAATTGAGTCAATCTACACATAAAGCCACCGAGAGAAACGTTGTTTCACTTTCTTTCAGATTAAAAGAATGCAGGCCGGCAGTGTAGACAAACACGCTAGGATTTTATACTCTCTCAACACCTACATTATTGTGCATCCTATACAATAATAAGATTCAAAACGACGAGGAAATGTTTAGCGACGGAATTAGCGACAGAAAGGGCTGTAGCTAAAACGTTTGTAGGGAAATGTTTAGCGACAGAAAAATTGTCCGTCGGCAAATTACCGACGGATTTGCAACGGCTTGCCAACGCATTTTCTACATGCTTGACCATTATAGATGACTAATTACCTATGGACTTCCGTCTCTATAATTGACAAATCTGCAACGGAATCATCAACAATAATGCGTTCGTTACAGATCCGTGGGTGATGTTTATTTGGATTGGTTTGTAAAATAAATTTTTTATAAAAATTCTTCAATAATAATGTAAGGACATGATTCAAATTTGTATCTTTTCCACTAGTAATACCTGCTCTCTAGTATGTTGAAAAACAAAGCAAGTGACCAAAGCAAACCATACATTTTTAACTTCAAATGTTCAAAGGTCTGACATTACACATTCACATACTAGTCGAAATTTAACAAGTCTAGAACATTTAGATAACTCCTTGATGATTGTTCGATACAAATCAAAAGTTAAAATATCATAGTTAAATAATTAAGCAGCAAAACAGGATTCCCAGAGCCAAGAGCCAACAGAAAGTGTTCTTGGAGCCAAATGCATTTCTCCTGCTCTCCATGTCGATCCCACTGATAATAATCTTCGACAAATCCTTTCTTCAACAAGTGCAACTTTACCGTATTTGCATTCCAAAATCTTTTATTTTTGCACTTAAAACAAGGGCATTTTACGTTAGTGCCATTAAAGGAAGATTCTTGAGATATAGCATGTTCCATAAATTCTTCTAATCCAACAAGAAAAGCATTATTTAGATTCCCCCTACTATCCTTTCTTTGATACATCCAAGACCGATTATTATTCATATTTATCCTAACAATAATCAACAAAAAATATAAAATGACCAATATAAATTAGAATAATCACAATTAGGATAAAAATAAATACAATGTCAACATATCAATTGTACAATAAGCTAGTAAGCTAACATGATAAAGAAAGATAATATCACCAAAGAAATAAAAATACAAAGCAATGACATATAAAATAAACTAACCTTATAATTTGGAACAAGATTATGTAGATTTGTGGAATTATTGTCAGATTGCTTAGAAAACTCGGACTTGATAATAGAGAGAAAGTGGGATAGAAATGAGTAAAGCAAAAGAGTGCAGAAGGAATGCAGAAGGTTTGGTGTGTTAAAATTATGGAAGTCGGGTATAACGACGGAAATAGCAACGGAATTAAAGTACTACGGATCTACTTTGGCAACGGAATAGTGACGGAAATAAAGTAACACGGATCTAATTTAGCGACGGAACAGCGACGGAAATAAAGTAACACGGATCTACTTTAGGAACGGATTAGCAACGGAATATTACCAACGGAATGTCGTTGCAATTCCGTTATTGAATTGCCCGGGACAATTTCACGCTTACTTTTGCTACGGAAAGTTTCCGTTGCTATTTTTCGTTGCTATTCCGTTGCAAACGCGTTACAAAATATGCACAGTTTTGGGCGGGCAATTTTAGCGCCATTTCTCGCCACGGAAAATTTCCGTCGGTAATTTTCCGTTATAAATCCGTTGATGTTTTCTCGCCAGTGGTGTTATCTTTTCATAAAATAATAACCGTTGTGAATCCGTCGGTAATTAGCTACGGAAATCTGTCTGTAGCTAAATTCTGTTGCTAAATACGAACTTTCTTGTAGTGGTATGAGGGCCGGCATGGATGGAATCAAATCATTTGAACTGCATTTATATATTACAATTCTAATTGGCCGAAGCAAGGGCTAATTCACAATTCAAAAGAAACAATAAAGAGTTCTTTAAAAAGAAAGAAATATGATATGTATATATATATATATATGTATAGTTTTACAGTACACAAATCGACATACTTCACTTTGGCAACTACAATACAGTACAGCATAATACCCCCTGCTCCGTGTAATTAAGAGTGCTAACAAATGTGTCATGCCACGTGGTGTTGGCACCACTCTTGACACGCCTTGTTGGAGTTGCTCTTAAATTATACATGACAGTCTTATATATTTTACTCGATAGAACAATAATAAGAAGAAAGAAGAGGCTACTGATGCTGCAAACGCTAATGGCGAGGGCTGGTGAGTTGGATAACACCATATATGTTCCTGTAATGAAAGTCACCATCATAACTATAATGGAAACAATGTTGAGACCAGTTGATGCAGCACTGAGTTTTCGTATTTGGTGAATATCTTCATTCATAGATTCAAGGAAGTAAAATAACAAAGAAGATGTTGACAACAGTAGAGCTAATGCATCTGATATCATAAATACATTGAAAGTTGTCTTTCTGGATAGAACCACCAATCCTTCATCAACTTCTCCACTTTGATGGAGACCACCCGGCATGGTAAATCCTACCGTAAAAGTTACCGTAGTTATAAGTGCAGTAGCTACTATTTGTGTGCTGGTCCTCTTTTTGTACATTTCTAGATTTTCTTTGTCCTCTTTCTCCATCTTTGCTTGCTCTTCATTCATCAGCAAATTTGTCCTTTCATTGAATATCACATCTTTTTTTTTTCGTTTCTCCAGGGGGACTTTACTTTCTGAACTATCCCTCTTTCCCCGGAGATTGTCAAGTGCCCTTTTGATATGTACCTATATATGAAGGACAGCCAACAAGTACAGATATAAGACTTTGCTCAATGTCCTGGAAGATAATCCAAGCTTAGAATTTTAACTAAATATGCTTTCAAATTTTTTATTATTTAAGTCAATAATTTCATTTCTCCTTGCACCTCTGATGCGACATGCTGATAGGAAAGGAATGTAAAGAGCCAAGCATTTACAACATACTCCTAGTAAGCAAGATTAAGAGTTCTAAATTTGGAGCTACATTTTTTTCTTTTGTTAAGATATATAGGACCAAAATCTTAGTTTCCATAAATTTGTAAAAAGGGAAAAAGAGAATTTACCGTACCTGATCAACAATGATATCGTCGTTAAGATACAGCATGTCAGGAGGAGTCCAGTTTTGCTTGTTTTCTGCCATCATATCAAGTCCTTTATGCTTTATGAGTTCCAGAACAAAACAACCATGGGCGATGAGTAGATGGAGAGGTGTATTGCCATCCTCATCTTGCTGTTTCAGAATCTTGTCCTTGTATTTTTGTGGACAATACATCAAAATACCTTGTATCATCTCGTTTTTATTTTCAGTTGCCGCTATATGAAGTATATTTCGACCCTTTTTATTAGCAGCTGTATAGGCAGAAGAAGAGCTTGGCCATAATTGCATAAGTCGTATCATCGTAGAAGTATGTCCTCTTTCAGCTGCTACCAGAAGCGGTGTTAATACTCCATCTCCGTACACAAATGCATAATCAATATCCTTTTGTGCTTTTATTATGAATTCAAGTATCGAATCAAATCCGTGATAAGCAGCATAGTGAAGTGGTGTCCACCCTTCATCATCAGCAAAACGAACAAGCTCTTTGGCATCTAGCAGGAGACTTGATACCAATTCTGAAAATATGGAAGTAAATATATCAAGTACTAATCACGCCAAGCAAAAGTCAAAAGAAAAATAATGAAATGGAATTTAGAATATTCAATATCGTTATATACATACCTATGTCGATGCTTTTAATAGCAAGAATCAATTTAACCACACCTGTATGATCCTGCCTGATTCCAGCTTCGTAAGTTTCAGAGAGTAATTTGACAATTTCCTCGCTGAACTTCTTATCGATGGCTTTGTAGATTAAACGCATTAGACTATGTCTATTAGCTCCACGTTGATAGGCCAAATCTTCTTGTAATACCAGTGCAGCCACGTTTACGTAATTTTTTTCCATGGCCAATTCTAGTTATAAAGTGCGTCCTGACTCGTCAGTTTTATTGAATAGAGTTTCAAAAACGTGTGGCGGGTCTTCCTCAATACTCCAACGCTTGGCTGCATGAATGATCACTCTAATCATATCTTTAACTTCATCCGTCACTGCAAGTTGAAATTTTATAAAAACTGGTTAGATTGGTATCTGCTGAATCTTTTAGGGGAACTACGATCGAGATATATAAAAGTTTTACTACATACCTTGGCGGCTATCATCATCAATTAAAGCATGCAAAACAGTAGTCCTACCATCAGGACCATCTAAAGACTGTGATCTGGAAACTGTAAGCATCTTTACCGTATTTATGTACCCTTTCAGCGCAGCTATGTAGATTGGGGTTTTGCCGTCATCGTTTGGAATATGTATGTAAGTTGAATCGACCAGTGCTAAACACCGAATCATATCCGCGTTATTATCTTGAAGGATTGCTAAGTGTAAGGCAGTGTTCCTCCCTTGTCCAGTGACGTGCCTAATAAAAGCTTCAAAAACACTAAGTGGCAAATAACGTAAGGCTGCATGAACGAGTTCATAAACCATTGGAAAGTTATTAAGAAGTACTGCAATGTGAAGTGCAGTGTGCCCATTTCTATCCAGCTGGAACAAGAAGTTTTTGTTTGCAAACTGCTCCACAATGATTCTCACATGTACTTCATTACCTAAACGGGATTCACGGTGAAGGATTGTTGCTCCCTCATCATCCACCTCGTTTGCTGCCTTCTCCAATTTAGCTATGGCAGCGCGATTTCCGCGTCTGGCATTTCTATACAACTCACTGGGAAAGCCTAGATCAGAACTTGGAACCATAATTGTATACTACTTCACAAGATAGACCTAGCTTTATGTGTGTATGTTTATCTAGCCGCTAGTTACCCAACATTACTTATTCATATTTATAGAGATGGCTATATATATACTTGTACAACATTAATTTCATGCACGACTCTTTAATCTAGAATCCACACATGCGTACTACGTTAATGAGGACGCCATGATAAAGAAAACAAGGTTTGTCAATCGCAACTAACAAAAATACTTAAACTAATAATCCCACCATCATTTCCAACGCCTCATAACTTTGACACCAACTCCATTAACTTAATATATTAACAATTGTAATAGTCCTTTATCTTGTGTAGCTAAAATATTCTGTTTTTCAGCTATGTCATCCCATCATCCTTTTCTAAAGTTTAATTTAATTGCAATTTAGTTTTGCAGTTTTGAAATCTTAGAGTTTTATTGTTTTGTAGAAATTAGATGTTCTAATCTATTACTACATCCGTCCCTCTCATTTCTTTACAGTTTTTTACACTGCTTGACACGCATTTTAAGGCTCCTATAAAGTATAGCTCTACAACTTATTTTTAAAAAATTCTTTTTCTAAATAAAAATTTAAACATTATATTTTAATTCAAAAGAAGAAAAAATTTAAAATAATTTATCGAAGTATATATTAAAGGAGGCTTAAAATGTGTGCCGAACCCCCGTCTCCCAATATAAAGAATTGAGGGGGACTGAGGGAGTAAATCTTATAAATAGTTGAAGATAAATTATTTGTAATTTACTTCTTTACTAATACTAATTTTTACAATTGGCGTACTAATTGAAATAATTTTTGTTCATATACATTCATTTCCTCAAATTGATGAATTTTCTAAGTACTCCTCACAATACTTCTTGAATTCTTCATTGTTAAACTGAGTTCCATTATCAGTTACCAAGATTCGTGGAATCCCGTATCTGCATATTACATTCTCCCAAAAGAAGTGCATTACTTGCTTGGTGGTTATTTTGGCTAAAGGTTTAGCCTCAATCCACTTGGTGAAGTAGTCGATTGCCACTATCAAGAATTTTATTTGTGCACTTGTCATTGGGAATGGTCCAAGTATATTCATTCCTCACATGGCAAATGGAATAGGTGAATTTATAGACGTTAACATCTCGGGTGGTTGTCTAACCACTGGTGCATGTTTTTGGCACCGTTCACACTTCTTTACATAGCTTTTTGCATCTGCAAGCACACTTGGCCAGTAGAAACCTAGATGAGTAATTTTATGAGCAATGGCCCTGCCCCCCAAGTGTTGCCCACAAATTCCTTCATGTACTTCCTTTAGGGCCAATTCTGCCTTCTGGGGCCTCAAACATTTTAAGTAGGGGACAACGAAAGACTTTTTATACAAGATTCCTTCAATCAATGTATATCTTAGGTTTGTATGTCTTGGTGGCTGATCTTTTAAGAATTTATCACGCTTTGGACTCTTTTCATGAGCTGTATTTTTTCCCTTTTTATTAATTACGAAATTAATAAATAATTAGGGTTTCGGACCTTGTTTATTGGGCTGCATTTTTGGACCAATCTAGGTCTAATTAATATGACTTTAATTACGATTCTATGGTTATTTTTTAGCTCATATCATCTATTAAATCTTATAAATAGTTGAAGATAAATTATTTGTAATTTACTTCTTTACTAATACTAATTTTTACAATTGGCGTACTAATTGAAATATTTTTTGTTCATATACATTCATTTCCTCAAATTGATGAATTTTCTAAGTATTTACTATAAAATTTCATGTTTAAAATTGTATGCAAATTAAAAGTTACATAATCTTATTTCAATATACAGATACGCTAAATTTGTTTGATATAAAATATATAGAACAACATAAAAGAATTTCTATTTTTTAAAGTTTGCAATTATATCTTTATATATAACTAGTTTACTAAGCCGCGCTTCGCAGCGGCTTTGTAATAATTTCTCTAAATTTTTCTAAAAAATATTCTGTTAAATATGTTTTTAGATAAAATAATACATATATAACATAAAATTAAGTTTCTTTTGAAATCTCCGTTTAGTCTTGTTTATTTACCGAAATTTTGAATAAATATAGAACAGGGCAATTGTTTAATTATTTCATTATTTTTAATGTATATCAAATATTAGTATATTTATCACTTTATTTTTCTCAAAATTCATATTGTAACTTCTATTTTAATATACATAATATAACATCAATATTAAATTCTAGCATATGATATACTTCTCCTAATGAATCGATCTCTCGTTAAATATGTTTCCTTCCAGTGACCCGATTTCTCGTTTTACCAAATTTAAACAGATAACAAACTAATTACTAAATAAATTAAATCATTTATTAATCAATTTTATTATATCATAAAATTTAATTTAAATATTTTTCAAAGTTCTACTTTATTATTTAATATATACGTACTCTAGAAAAAAATGAAAAGAAAATAAAGCTTCTATATTTTATTTTATAGAAACTTGAATTTTCTGTAAGTATTATCTTCTATATAAATTAGAAGATAAAACTTTAAAAAAATGATTTTTAATGTATATGTAAATCATATATATAAATTTAATGTGGGTCTTTTTACAAAAAAAATTCTGAGAACATAATTTCTAATACTTTTTTTAGGAGATTATAAAGATAATAATCTTATTTCAAGATAAATTTTAGAAATTCAAGAAACAATATATGAGAATATTAAGATGGTAACTTTAAGTTCAAAAGAAAGTTTAAGTGAATATAACATGATAATTTGACTTGAAGATAAATTTTAAGATAATATTAAGATAAGAATTTGAGTTATCGTCTAGCACCTCTCATATTCCTTTATTATTTTTCTCGATTAAAAGATAGTAAAAAGAATTAGTAAATAAGTTGGACTCGTAAAATTTTAATCAGTTTCCTCCATTAGTAAAGATTTAAAATGAAATTGTAGTAAAAAAAAGAAATTAGTAAATAAATTGGACTCGTAGAGTATAGGAGACAATTAATATAATATACTTAGTTTCCTCAATTAGAAGATAGTACGTAGAAATTAGTAAATAAATTAGACTTGAAGAGAAAGTTTAAAGAAATATTAATATAAAATATTTAGCTTCCTTCCTTAAAAGAAAGTATTAAAAAAATTAGTAAATAAATTGGATTAGTAGAGAACGTTTAGAAGAATATTAACATGATATAATTAGTTTCCTCCGTTAGAAAATAGTTTGAAGGAAATTGAGAATTTATCTAATGTTAGAAAGGCAAGAGTATTTAAATTGTATATTTAATTTCCTCTATTTAAAGATATAAGTAAAGGTAATTGAGATATTTTTTAATAAAAAATTGGGTTTTTTTTCATAAATACCAACTCAAAAAAAAAAAATTGCAAAAATATTATGTATTTTTTATTTTTTTTGCGAAAATACCAAAATATTTGCAAAAATACCAGCTTTTTGAAAATATTTGCAAAAATACCGTCCGCAACTACTTTCAACCATATAACCAAAATCAACAACATATGCAACTTTTTAATCAAAAATGATTTTTTTCCCGGCGTCCTGATTTTAGGGTTGTAAACAACCTTAAAATCAGGATAGTTATATTTTCGGATATTTTTTCTACTTCATATATGTTAATTTTTTTTTTAATTATATATCCTTTTCTACAAATTCAAAATATCCTTGTATAATTTCAATTTTTTATTTCAGTGAAATTTGTTTATAAAAATATTAAGTAGCGCATGATTTTCTACTACAATATATTTTTTTAAATAAACACCATTAAAAGTTAGTTTAATTTTAACTATTTAAAATTGAGGAGCTCAAGAAAATTAGAAAGAAAGTTCTATCAAGTTTGAAAATAATAAAAGAAAGTTCTATCAAGTTTGAAAATAATAAAAGAAAGTTCTATCAATCCTACAAATTCGAAAATAATAAGGAAGTTGTAATTTTCTAAATCAAAGAAAGTTCTAGCAAGTCCTACAAATTCGAAAATAATAAGGAAGTTGTAATTTTCTAAATCAAATAAATTTTCTAAATCAAAGAAAGTTCTATCAAGTCCTACAAATTCGAAAATAATAAGGAAGTTGTAATTTTCTAAATCAAAGAAAGTTCTATCAAGTTTGAAAATAATAAAAGAAAGTTCTATAATCCTATAAATTCGAAAATAATAAGGAAGTTGTAATTTTCTAAATCAAAGAAAATTCTATCAAGTTCTACAAATTCGAAATAATAAGGAAGTTGTAATTATTAAAATTAAAAATTGTGAAAAATTGAGAAAATTAGAAAAATAGAACGGAGCGATTCTAGATGCGCCACCTCACCGCCCTCTCTAAATCAAAGAAAGTTCTATCAAGTCCTACAAATTCGAAAATAATAAGGAAGTTGTAATTTTCTAAATCAAAGAAAGTTCTATCAAGTTTGAAAATAATAAAAGAAAGTTCTATAATCCTATAAATTCGAAAATAATAAGGAAGTTGTAATTTTCTAAATCAAAGAAAATTCTATCAAGTTCTACAAATTCGAAATAATAAGGAAGTTGTAATTATTAAAATTAAAAATTGTGAAAAATTGAGAAAATTAGAAAAATAGAACGGAGCGATTCTAGATGTGCCACCTCACCGCCCTCGTCTTCTCCTTTATATAAGTATATTGATTAGTGTAAAGCAAAGTAGTATGGTTTGGTTGGTCGTTCTCTACGGGTCCTACATAGCTAAAACTATAATACTCTACTTTAGAGAAAAAGTAATATTTCTATAAAAGTAAAGAATAATAGAAGTAGTATAATTTTAATATTTTAAATATTTACACTAAAATTTATTAAAATTGAATTTATAAAAACAATGAATAAACATATAAATAATCATTACTTTAGTGAATTTGTATATATAAAAAATTCGTAATTTTTATCATTTCAAGAAGTACAACATAAATTAAAATATAATTGTTTTTGTAATAGTTCTTCTTTTAAAGTAGTACACCGTGATCAAAATTCTGTATAAATTTCATTTTTTTATAGTACATCCCGTAAATATTTATGTTATTATATTAAAGACTAAATAATGAAAGTTTTCTTATAAGTTTGGTCGCTTTGTTTGATCACTCAATTCATAACCGTGAATCTTTCAAATTAAATTGTTGAAAAATGTCAGATATAACAGTAAAATTATCATGTAGAATGATCTAAGATTTGAATCTACCAACAACATATTAAAATTTATAGGTTTTTTTAAAAAAATAAGATTTTTTTCATTTTTTCTTGCAAACATATGTTATTTGATAATATTTTTTGTAAAGTACGATTTTTCAGAAAAGTACTGTACTAATTGATTAACAAACTTTTAAAGTTTCAAATTTAATAATTTACAATGTATATAGGTTTAAAAAGTTTGGTCTCTTCTATAGTTGAGTCTAAAATTTCAAAATAAGTTTTTTTTTAAAATATGAATATAGTTCTGCTAACAATGAAATTAGGTCTCTATGAGTTCTTATAAAACAAAATCACCATTTACGTATAATTTATTATTTAATAATAAATAATATTTGATTAGTTATGATATAAAACTTAATAAAATAGGATTAAAAATATGCACAATTTTATAAAATTTTATCCTCGTATTATTATATTCTTTGTTGATTTGAATTTTTCTTATATTGATTTTAATTTTTGAACATTGATTTCTAAATTTAAAATAGTTAGAAAAAAGTAATTAAATTGGTGTTAAAATAATGATAACATAATTTGTGCTTTATCTTTTGTTTTAAAAATCAGATTTTGACGATTTTATACCCCACATGAAGATAACTAAATTATCTTTAATTAAAAGACGGTTTAACAATTTTTATCTAGGTGGAATTGTCCATGGAAAAGAAAAGAAAGTCACGAATTTTTTACATGGAGAATTCTATTCAATATAGAAAACTTATTTATATTTGGTATATTTGGTTTCAATTATCAAAATACACTTTTTAGAATTTAAATATAATCCTATTATTAATAAAATAAACTTTTTTAATATTTGATCTAACGATTTTCATTTATCTAGTTAAGATATAATGGTCCTTATTAATTTGGTTGTCTACGACCAAAATTTGGGATAAGATCCCTATTATGATTATTATATATATATAAGGATTTAATATAATAAGTATCTTACTAATTGCTTTTACTTTTAATGTTTCGGTTTTATATTTACGGTGTAAATAAAATTTTAAAATACATTATTACTTAAAAATTATTAAACAGAATAAAAATTATGTTATGATTATATAAAATTTTATTCTCATATTATTATATTCTTTATTGATTTGAATTTGTTCTTAATTAATTTTGATACTTTATTGAAAGAAACATAAAAATTTTATATTTAAAAGAATTAGTGGAAAAATAAATAAATTGGTGCTACAATAATAAAAAAAATATTTATTAAAATTTAGATACTCACTTTAATATTTGGGTTCTATCCTGAGTTTTAGAAATTGAATTTTGACGATTTTACGACTCATGCGAAACTAACGAAATTATCTTTAATTTAATGATGGTTTAATAATTATTATCTAACTTGACCAGTTGACCTACCCATAAAATAAACTGAAAAAAAAAAGATGGTTAAGAAGTTTTACACAAAGAATTCAATTCAATATAGAAAACCAATTTATAATTGGTTTAAATTATCAAAACACACTTCTTAGTATTTAAATATAATCATACCTTTAATCAAATACACATTTTAATATAAGTATTATATTCAAAATTATCATTTATGAATATGAAACCCTCAATATTTTAATAATATTTTGATATTATCCTTTTATGTTTGTTATATGTAAAATAATATAATTATAATTTGGATTAATCAAATTGTTATGTTCCTTCAGAAAAAAAAGTGTTTAAATTTATTCATGTATTGGAGTTCTCCTAAGTCTCTTATAACGTAGGGTATCATTGTAATCGATATGAATTGTTATCTTGATATTTGATTTAACAATTATTATCTAACGGGAACTATAAATAAATTCAAGAGAAAAGATATTTAAGAATTTTTACATAGAAAATTTTTAAATTATCAAAATACACTTTTTAGTATTTAAATATAATTCTATTATTAATCAGATACACTTTTTAATATTAGATCTAACAATTCTCATCGATCTATTTAAGATCTAACTATAATTATTAATTTAGTCGTATACTGATCGTACACGGACCACATCGATTTTAATTTTTTCTTAAATTGGTTTTAATATTTTATTGAAATAAACATAGAATTTATAAATTTAAAAAAATTAGGAAAAAAAATTAAATTGGTGCTACAATAATAAAAAAATATTTATTAAAATTTAGATAATAACTTTACTGTTTGGGCTCTTGGGCTCTATCTTGAGTTTTAGACAACAAATTTTAACGATTTTACAGCCCATGCGAAGCTTACAAAATTATCTTTAATTTAATGATGGTTTAATAATTATTATTTATCTGGAACTATCCATTAAAATAAAGAGAAAAGATAATACGGATTTTTACATAAAGATTTCTATTCAATATAGAAAACCTATTTATAATAGGTTTAAATTATCAAAATACACCTTTTAGTATTTAAATACTATCATATTATTAATCAAATACAATTTTTAATATTATATCTGACGGTCCTCATCGATTTGATTATTTATAGTTTTATAATCCAACGGACCGTATACTTTTGGTAGTACAGTGACCGACCAAAGTTTTGGATAAGATCTCCCTTACGCTTATTATATATAAGGAGTTAATTACTCTCTATGTCACTTTTTGCACGTACTTTAACCGGGTACTTAACATTATTATTTTTAAAATTATTGTTTTTTGAATAAAAATATATAAAGGATAGTTTAATTCAAAAAGAAAAAATTTTAAAAATCGTTAATTTCCAAATGTATTTTTGCAAATATTTGCAGAATATGGTAAAATTGCAAAAAAAAAAAAAAAAAAACTTAAAAATGATATTAGTGGTACCCGGCCTTTAGATCCAGCTTCGAAAAAATAGTAGCACCATGTAATTCATCAAGAAGTTCGTCTATGATGGGAATCAGATATTTGTCGAGAATGGTCTCCTTATTTAATGCTCTATAATCCACGCAAAATCACCAAGACCCATCCCGTTTCTTAATGAGTAACACGGGCCTAGAGTATGGGCTGTTAGATGGTATAATAATCCCGGCTGCTAGCATCTCGGCTATAAGTTTCTCTATCTCATCTTTTGGCATTGTGGATATCTATACGGGCGTACCCCGACGGGATTAGACCCTTCTTTCGGTAATATAGCATGTTCATGTCCCCTGGAGGGTGGCAGTCCTTGGGGTTGATCAAACACCCTCCCGCTTTGTTCAATTACTTGTCTTAAAAAACCCGGCACCTCTGTTTCTGCCTTGTCACCCTCGTAGTCCCCTGCCTGTCTCTTTTCCATCATATTACACTCCACATAAAACCCTTCTTTTTCTTTTCTCAGTGCCTTGAGCATCGCTTTCAGTGAAACCCGAGAACGCACCAACGAAGCATCCCCTACCAAGGTTATCGTCCTCCCAGCAGCCTCAAACTGCATTACTTGAGTTTTCCAGTTGTTAATGACTGTGCCTAGTGTTTCCAGCCACTGGACCCCTAGTATGATATCCGAATTTCCTAATTCCAGCGGTAACATGTCAATAACTATCTACACAAGGAACCCCCACTCGACGGTCGAAACTGCCTTAACATGAATTCCCGTAGCTCCTCCCACCTCTGAACGGGTCTCCTATTGTTCTCCCATTGAAACCAACGGAGTGCATCTCCTTCTAATGCCACCACTACAGCCTCTATTTTTTCCGCCTCTGCTAATCTATAAAATTGAAAATACCTCTCAATTCGTAATAGCCAACCATCAGGATCAGTCCCATCGAACAAGGGCATATCTAATTTCCTATATTTTCATCCTCCTGTTCCCCCGCCACTAGCTCCTCCATAACCACCAACTACCCCTCCAGGACCCCCTATTCCCCCATTTCCTGCACCTCAATACCCCCCGTACATTCCGCCGCCTCCACCCTCAAACAATGGTCCCCCCGTTCCTTCTAATGGTTTTCCCCCAATTCTCTGGCCAAACCCCTCACACGCCACAAACGCAGCCATCGAATTAGGCGACGCTACCAGTTTGTTAACACTCCCTTCCGGTTTCGTGTTCAACGGGCTTTTTCCGGCTGGTCCCCCCGTCACTGTTGACCTCATCTCCTGTCGAATTCTTCAGAAAAAATTGGGTACTCCTTCATGGATTTTATCAACGAATCGTGGTACTCACGAGTCCGTTGCACTCTACCTTCCAGCCTCCCCGCTAGTGAATCCAAATCCGCCCCCATTTGTTTAGCCGTCTTTGCTTGTCCTTCCAGTAATAACTCCGACAAAGAGTGATGCATCGACTCTACAGTCCGCTCCACTGCCTTTGATACCATTTCCGAGATCACTCCTTCCAGATCTGCGAGCTTCTCCTCAATTGAGTCTACTATCTGTGCAACCATCAGCGGTCCCATCTCCGACCGAAAACTGCTCTAATACCACTTGTAATAAACTTCTACAGAATTTGGAATAACAAGGATAAAATATCACTGAATAATTGTAGAACAGAAGTTTTTTTAGCCTCGCACCAGAGTCTGTAATAATGAAAGATAACAAGTTACAGGACTTTCGAGAGGCCCGCTCTCTCCAAACCCTAATTGAGATTTACTTTACTATTTTCATAACCCTAATCGTTGTCGTTCCCCTCTTTTATTCATCTCTTCTGCTCAGACCCTTTTGCCCTTGTAGTTTGCTGTGAAATTCCTCTTTAGTCCTGTTTCCCTGGAATTACCTGTTTTCCCTTACCTCTCTTCCTTGCGTACTTAATTAATGGGCGTGACTCTGTAGCGTTTATCACAGACTTCTCCATAGTTTCAGCAACTGCTTCTAGCTAATCTCGCCAATTAATTGACGGCATCAGAACATCAGATAAACATAGGAGTAAGGGTCAGAATATTTCGTGACGAGAAGGCGCAATAGTATATACATACATACTACTCTTATAATTCAAATTGCAAATAGTATAAACACTGTTGAAGTTCTAGGCAACGAAATCAAAACCAGCAAAAAGCAAATATGGTCGAATAAAAGCATAATACTCCTATTGCTCAATCATCTTTTTTCAGCTGTTTTAGTTTATAAAAGCATACGATCAAATAATTAGCTTTATTCGATCAAATCTGAGCTTGCAACGTAACTTCATCTTTTCCATATATTAATAAAGCTTACTCTGTTGAGACAAAACACTTTCCAGGCCCTGACTTCTTCCAAATATCAGCCTGTATTTACATAAAATCCGAGTCATTCTGTAAAATTCTAATACCAATGAGCACCATAACATCAAGCAAAGCAGCTACATGTAGCATTTAATATATTATTTTTCATTCAGATAGTTGCAAAAACATCTCTCTAATCAGTAATACTAGATGATAACCCGTGCATCGCCTGAGATAATTTATTAAATTAATTAATATTCAGCACTTTTAGTCCTCTCAAGTGGCAAATGGTGTTTGGAAGTGTTTCAAGACTCTGATTTCCCCTTAACATAAGCTCAACAAGATTACGGAGGCATCCAATCGAATTCGGTAATTTTGAAATATTTAGTCCCACCGTTTTTTAAGAGATTCAATATTCCCCAAATCCATAGGCAATGCTTTAAGAAAACTGTAATTAATTATATTTAGAACTTCCAATGCTCTTAACTCACTGATTGTGTCTGGCAGAGTTTCGAGCTTCCTGCAACTACTCCATGTCTTCAAAGTATTGCCCAGATGACCACTCAATGAAAGTTCAATCAGCTTACTAAATTTTCCGATCGAATCTGGTAGTTCCGAAATACTTAGTCCCGCTGCATTTAGCTCTTTTAGGGATTCAATGTTTCCCAAATCTGTAGGCAATGCTTCTAGTCTACTGCAAAGATCAATATTTAAACTTTTCAGAGCTCTCAAGTTGCAAATGCCCTCCGGAAGACTTCGTAGATTCTTGCAACCACACAAATCTAGGATAACAAGCCTCACCAAACTTTCAATTGATATATGGACCTCCTGCAAGCTTTCACACCACTTAAAATTTAAAGTTTCAAGCCACGGTAATTTGGTGAAGTCCGGAGTTGTAGTTAAATTTTTAGAATAGGCCATATTTAGAGTCTTTAACTTTTCAAAAACCGAAGCAACCTGTAAAAATGGTTACAATTGTGCAAATGAGTGCACTTGTGAGAGAGCGAATATCACAGTACTATAAATTGTCGAACATTGTAGAAACATTCATTACCTACCTTGTTTATATCCCACAGTGTTCTCATGTTGCTATGAGGTAACAAAAGGGCAACAAGTTTTTCTGGGAAAAATTCTGAAGGTAAACACTGCAAAGGACAAGAGATCCAACAGAGCCACCTCAAATCTTCAAACATCTGTTCCATGCTTCCACTGAGATTCACATTAACCAGGTGAAGAAATCTTAATTTAGTTGACTGGAAAGTATTCGTGGCTCACTTTTGGAATCACATAAAATTACCTCATTTAAAGAGGTTTAACTGTATATACAAAAATTACCTTATGCTTCTCCAAGATGCTGTATATATCTTCTTTTAACCAGAGTCTACTATATTTTTGAGGCTCATCGGGATAATTGTTACGAGCAATATGCTTTCCCATGTCTTGCAGTAGACCGTGCATCCTTAATACGTTATCATTGATGGTTAGTAAACAGCAATCCTTCAGTCTATCAATTTGATGATCCGCGTACGAATAATAAGTCTCCAGTATCTTAACTACCTCATTTTTCCAAACTCCAACGAAAAAACAAGCAATGTCGATAAACATTTTCTTCAGCATAGGATCATCTGATTCTACTGCATCCAAGCTAATTGCAAGTCTTTGCTGAATACTGCTATCGGGATTTCGTTTCAGTTTCTCGATAAAAGATAGCCACCCTGCCTCTGTTTTCTTGTACAATAAAAACCCGAAAATCTCAAGAGCCAGTGGAAGTCCACCAGCATGACATAGAATGTCCTCTGAGAATGCCATCAAAGATTTGTTTGGCTTAGCATTTCGAAAAGCATGTAGGGTGAAAAGTGTCAGTGACTCGTCATCATCCAACCCATTTACCATATTTCTGTACCCTGGTTCTACATCAATCTTATCGAGTATCTCCTCACTTGTGGTTGTTATAATAACCACACTCCCACAAGCAACCAATGATTCAAATTGTTATTAGTTGTCTAAATCATCAAGAACAACCAGAATCCTTTTGGAACAAATTCTAGTTCTTACCAACTTAGTTCCATGGTCAATACTGTGAACCCCAACTTCCGTCTTACTTTTAAGAACATCATTGATAAGTTGCTGCTGCAAAGATACTAGGTCTTTTTCCCTAACATCTGATAGGAAGCAGCTTCCCTGAAAGTTGAGATGATTTGTGTTATACACGGATTTTGCAAGAGTTGTTTTGCCCACTCCACGCATACCATATATACCAATCTTGATGACACCATTTGTGTCACTTCTCATCATTGAGGTAATGTGATCAAAGGTCGTACAATTAAACCGACAGAAAAATAATAATATTTAAATAAAACAAATAGGGGTCGGAGGCCTTGAACCCGAGACCCTTACACCCTCAACCGAGGTCTGATACCATAGGAAGTCACAACACGTAAGTTCGTCATATTGCTACCATTTTAATCCAAGTGACAAGAGTATATTCATAAAATCTCGGGGGTACTGTTCTTTATCAATTACTAATGTGTAATTCAAGTTTTGTATTAAAAACAGTTATAACTTATAACTATAGTATGTATAAATTAAGGCGTCCTTCAAAAATGAGAGATGGTCAGATGACATTGATTAACAAGATATGAAGATAGAAGTTCATAAAGGTTATAATGTTGGAATTACCTATCTCCACATGTAAACATTCCGGAAATGCCCGAAACTTTTGTCTGTGTATCCCTCCACTTCTCGACTTCCTCAACTGTAGCAGAAGAACCATGTATTTGTGGATCTCAACCAGCTCGTCAAGGCACCAACGTGAAGAAGCATAATTTTTCGAGAAAACAACAATATAAGTCTTGGATTCCTGAATAGCTTGGAGCAATGTGTCTGAAATTACTTCTCCGGGGCATAGCTCAGGATCATCCCTAAATGTTCGAATTCCTTGACGATCAAGGACATTGTATAGGCAGCCAGGCGTGGGAACGACGAGGAAAGGACTGGATCGGATTCTGGAGTTATCACAGATGATCACTAAAAATATGTCGTGTATCTTTACCTCTATAGCTTAAGAACACGTCCCACTGAGCAGGAGGTGAGTTTGAAGAGGATGGAATTTCAGAACTCGGAGGAGCCATCGAATGTGAAAATGAACTTGTAGAAGCCATTGAATATGAAACAGAAGAAGAAAATGGAGGTCAAGAACTTGTAGAAGCAATTATGCCGCACAACAGATCAAACAATTCATTGGAAATATAAGGTATAATTAGATGAATAAATAAGATGGGAAAATTTAAAATTTTGTAATAATTGGAAGATAGCGGGAAATTTGTACGAAATTGAGTCAACCTACACATAAAGCCATAGAGAGAAACGTTGTTTCACTTTCTTTCAAATTAACAACTCCATTACTTCTCTCAACACCTACTACATTGTGCATACAAGATACGAAACAAAACAAAACAACAAGGGGAGATGATTAAATTAGTTAATTTTCGCCAAACAAAATTAGGTAAAGTGCAGGTGTTGGACTTGGTAATGTTAGTCAAGAACAGGCTGCTGGACTTCAGAGAGAGGTGCACAAAAGGCTAGGCAGCAAAAAATCATGTAAGAGCAAAATCCGATGTTAAGTGCAATTTGACTATAGCCATTGTTCTAATATGGCACTGCAAGATTGGTTGTAGAATGCAACTAAATCTACTCATATTTGGTGATGTACATGAAACAGGGTGATGATATTTTGCAAACCCTATAGATATATATAGTTGCATGACCTATAAATTTTTCGACTAAATTTTCCCTCTAGTAGCCTACTGTTTGGTTCTTCACTTGTGAAAGGATGAAATACTTTTGAGTCCTTGACACTGCAGTAATCTCACTGATTCTTTAGCACCATTCTGCTTGATTCATAAACAAATTGGAGAACTGATATAATACTATTATTGATCGCAGAATATTACTTATCATATGCACCTCATTACCTGGATCAAAAACAAAAGGAAGAAAATGCTAGAGACCCAAAATTAGTCCCAAAAAAAATTCCCAAATTAACACGGTCACAAGTTGATCGTCTACAAATCAAAATTTTATATGTAGTGCCTTGTCATTTGGGAATATTTTCGGGACACCCAGCACTACTCGAAACAAAATAGAAGAACCAAGAATGAGTGATGAGCTTAGGTACCGCACCTATTGCAGTTGCAGATACAGACTTGACAGGGGACTTGATTTAAAATTTAACCCCCTTGTTAGAACTTAAGCCTCCTTAACAAAAATTTCAGCCCCAAAATTTTTAAGAACTTCAGCCCCAAAATTTTTAAGAACTTCAGCCCAATTAGATAACGACCTAAATGGGTATTGATAATCATCTCTTAATTCACCAAAATTATTGTACAGTATATCTTAGGGCACATGAGAGCTACATCTATAAGAAAAACAAATTTTGGGGAGAAAAATGTTGGGATTAATTTGGGATGTATTCGGTTACAATTCGGGGTTTGCAATAAAAGTGACAAAACAGCTTAAAACAATGGGAGTTGAGTTAATTATCAGCTACTGCTTAATGAACCAAAATTCTTCAAACCAAAACACGACTCCGGTTAATTATCGGACTAATTGTTTTGATGCTTCAAAACGTATATTGAGCTACCATTATTAGCTGATGGAGCCGCGTTTTGTATCATCAGAAGCGGCTGCATTTGCAGCTTCAAGATCATGATGACCATTTGCAGCGAGAAGAACTATGTACTTGACAGGCTCCAATACCATCAATTTTAGGGTTTACTCCTATAATTAAGTACCCGGCTTGCCACAGTTTGAAGGATTCTGGCAAATTTTTATATTTTAATATATCGATGTTATAAATTGTATGTTTTGACAAGAAATTTCTTAATTTCTTAATTATATTTGTGCGCAAAAATTAAAAATAAAATTTAGACTTGCTCAGACACATTGAGTAGTTGCAAGCAATGTCCCCCAACATTCCTTGATCCTCAGATTTGATGATCACTAGGACTTTTCCTTCTTTCTTAAGTTTGATGCTGCCCGAGAATCGAGGACGATGCGGATGCTTTCTTCATGTGGAAGCAAAGTTTAATCAACTTAATTGAGCGTGTTCTTGAATTCTCCCTGCTTTTTCTTCACTTGTTAAGCAAAACCTGAATCACATAATTGGCTAGCTCTGGTAAATCTTTCAATCTATTAGTTACTGATCAGTAACATTTTTCTCATCAATTCATTGTAGTTTCTCCAGTAAAGAAAAACCTACAGATCATAAGAAATCTAACAATCTTTTCGCTCTAATTACCATTCGCAGTGCTGAGTAATAATACGACAGATGGTTCAGATTTCAGCTCGATCGTTCTCTTTCGACTGTAAAAAATCGAACAAAAAAGATGTTTTGACTAGCTTTCTAATTGGCTACATTTTGCTGATCAACCTTTTAACCTGCATCTGCTTCATAAGGTAACTTTCGAAGTTTCATAGATGATCGTAAATGACAAAAGATGACAATCCGGGTTAAATTCCGAGTTTTTTTAGAAAATCGAGTCAAATTCCGATTCTGAGTCCGAAATAAGCCGAAGTACACAATGGCCCAATTGTAACCAACTTGGGTAACGACAAGCCCATCACAGACCCCCAAAAGATCATAATTTGTTGGTGCTAATTAGTAGTAGTATTTTGCTTTATAAACTGAACAGAAGTCCCGAATCTGCTCAATGTGGAAATGGGGTGTTACAATCTACTTATAAGATGTGTCAAAAACCAATCCAGATATTAAGAAGAAGAATAGAAAACAAGTTGTGCATGTCTGACATTGACCATTGAACAACCGAGTAAAGCTAAACCACTAAAACAAGAAAAAAGGATGATCACACACTAAAAAAGTCTCCAAGTTCTTAATAACTCCAAGCTTCCAACCCACCATGTTTGAAAGTGAAGCCCAACGCTCCTAATTTATCTCCCTTATGCCCACAACACCTTTCATAATTAATACTTTAAGGACAGATTAACTTTGTCTAAACAACGGTTCACGTAATCATTAATCTTTGTTTCTGATCGAATTAGTTAAGCATCGTAAATTAACAGAGGTTTTCTGATCAAGATCTGCAGAGTTATTAAAGGCGATTATCAAGAGTTACCAAGGGCTAAGCAAGTCTAAGACACAGCTGATCTGAAAATCTTATTATTTAGCCACTACAAGATTATTATTACGCATTTGAAGAACGGACATGTCTATGTAGGAGTCCTAGTATCATGTATGTACACAAGCAAAACTTGAGGGCTTTTCGAGGCCATAGCTAAATCAAAAATATGTGCATTCTGCTTGTCCACAAGAAGTATAGAAATTAAATACGCACCAGAAAACACGGCATGAACTTCTCATATTTATTTCTATAAAGCGAAAATCCTTCAAATTGTGTTGTATTTACTTCTATTTTTAGTTAAACATAGATGTGTTTATTTTAACAGACATAAGCCAAAATCAAAGAAATCATATTCAAATTTGGTATCAGAATTTAAAAAAAAAACAGAGCATTTGATTATGATTTGACACTGGTTTTCTATTTTTTTTGTAAGTACGGAACTTGATGAAAATAAGAAGACACTGCAAGAAAAAACACATAATTAAAACAATACTTCACCTCTGATTAAGTTGTAAACACAATTATGTATGCATGTGATTAACACGAATTGTAACCTAATGATCATCACAATGTAACTCGAAAATAGTTCAAAAATGTTATCGAGACCAAATATTGTACGGTGATGGTGTTCCTTTTTGCTGCTTCAACTCTTTGTAGAACTTCTTGATGAATTCTTCAGCTGCTTTGTCCACTTGAGGATCATCTTCTTCTTTCAGAGGGAATGGTGAATCGGTGATCCTTAGCTGTCGAACCATCGGGGTTTGTCCGAATCCAGGCAATGCCACTAAGGGTGAACCCTCTGCCTTTTCATGATTATTGAGCATTTCGAATACTTTTCGAGCTAGGTTAATATCATCAATGCTGTTTCGGTTGTGGTGAGATTTTCGTTTCGTAAAATACGAGGCGTAGAATGGAGTGTTGCTACAACTGAATTCGTATTCTTGAGGAGAAATGAACGATAAATCGTTGTTGGATCGACAAGTGAAGGCGGCATAGTGATTGTAGAGCATGAGATTGCCTATTGCTTTACCGGCAAGTTTGCCTCTTTTCATCATCATTTGGAGATCAACTAGTAGTTTGCTCTTTGTTATACTTTTCTTCAACATGTACAATACTATCTTCACTATTTTCCACACTCTCTTTGCAATCACATTTGAACTCTGTTCTACCTCCATCTCTTGGTAATCTTGTGAGAGAGATGGGAGAGAGAGATGGAGAGAGAGAGAGAGAGAGAGAGAGAGAGAGAGAGAGAGAGAGAGAGAGAGAGAGAGAGAGAGAGAGAGAGAGAGAGAGAGAGATGGTTACTTGGTGTGAATTATAAGAAGCAAACGAGGGAGACTTATATATAGGTCCGTTTGGAGAAGATTTTTCACCACATGAATAATTGTGTGATATATGATATATAATTGTGAAAACTAGGATACTTTGCAAAAACACTGGCCAATATACGGAACTTACTTATTGATTCAACTTTTATAATTGGTGGAAATTTTGGCTGCAGCACTTTATGTGCATGCAGGATGGCACTCAATCATTTGATTTACTTATTTTATGAATCTTTAAGTATTTTATTAAAGTAACATCAACTTGAAAACGATAGACTAATAATATTTACATTTTATTTAATGTTCCTTTCTTCCTCAGTTGCTCCTCATTACTTGTGTCTGTCGTCTTTGTATTCTAATGACCACGAAAGGTTGGACAGTATATTCATTATACAAATCCAGATTTTCAAATGTTTTTAATTATACAAATCAAGTTGATCACTAAAATCGAGTTCGTTTATTAGCTACCCGGTTCGATCAAAAGCTAAAATGGGGAGTAGTTCGGAAAATATAAGATGGTACCGGAATTATGGTCCAACTAAAACATACCCCTAGAACTAGAATCAAGCAAAGGATGGACACTGATAGTACAGTACTTGGAAGAGATACGCAACTGCTACCTTCGAAGTTGTTGCAGACAAATGTGTCGTTTTTACAACAGATACTTAATAATTTGTTGCCAACTGCAAACAATAAGATTTCTGGGCAGATGACATGGAGAAATCATGAGAATATTTTTTTACTTTTGACTTGGTCTTGGTAGTTCCTTAGCCTAGGCAATTTCATTTTTTGTGTGCAGCAAGAGTTGTCTCTGGAGTCTGGACACACAAGAAACTAAAAAACGAGATTTTCAACATTTTGCCACTAAAACGCCATACTGTTCAAAAGTTATTCATGTAATGTCTAAATTTTAAAGTTGAAGTGATCCATCTCATCTACCCATCTAGAAACCGAAGTATACTATAAAATGTGACAACATTTTGGTGGGATTTCGGGGTATTTTTCATTACTAGATAGAAATCGATCATAGGTAAATACGTGATTCTGCAGGTGTCGAGTCCGAATATACAATCTTATGACAAGAAATTAAGTATAGTGAGTTTTTCGAGTTTGATGAACCAGGACAAAACGTACTCAATAGAAATGGATACACAAGAAACTTTCGAACTCCATTGTCAAGGAAATGGTTCATTACTTAGTGAGGATGCCTTAGATATAAAATAGATATTTACATGAAACCAGCAACATATAAATATTCAAAAGTGTTGCTACTTGTATTATTCAAAAGTGGGCTAGCTAGCTAGGCTGCTCTTCTCTTTTTGAACTAAAGATGCAAAAAGATGCAGCTTCCTTACATTAATACATAACATTATGTCAATCTTAATATTTTGACCACATTTTAAATGTTTCGTTTGCTTTCATCTCGAACCAGCTCACAGCCAATGTTAAGACATGCAGTTCCAGTGTTCCTGCCAAATTGACCCAAGTCAACACAAAGACAACTGTTAATCTACATCTGTGGTTCTGTATTCGGCCATGTGCTTAAAAATGGGTACATACTACATTATTTAGATTATTCATTTTATCTTTCAATACTGGTGTCGAGCATTCACACTCGAATTTAAATATTTAAATTTGAACACTTATTTATCCAAAATATGTATACTTCTCAAAATGTTATCTAATTTGATAATTGGACACGCATCTATATTGAACACTTATAGTCGAGTTCGAGTAACATAGTAATACATGTTTACGGGTTCCTATGAGCAACTCCAATGCAACATTGTAACACCAAAATAGTATAATTTTTGATGTAAAACTCACTCTAATGTAACACTATAATAGTGTAGAAATTACATCAAATGAATAGTTTGACACTAAATTTAGTATCAAAAATACATTTGGTGTAATTTTTATATCAATTTAGCGTCTTTCATATTGTCTATTATACCCTCATACTAGTTAACAAAAATAAATGTATTCCCTTCATACCCTATTTATATCCTATTATATGCCAAACAAGATACTTACTTTTAAAAAATAAAAATTAACATGTTTTTTTTAGACTTTTAATGTAAGATATAGTGTAAATGAATTGAAGTTGTTTATATGGACTAGGTTATAGTCCGTGCTAAGCACACTGTATTTTAAAATGGTATTTAATAATATATATAATAATAGTACTATTATTAAATAAAATATTTTATATTTAAAATTAAATAATATGATTTTGAAATAAAAAATATAAATACAATGTTATTTTTATATAATATAACAAATATATGTAAAAGTAAAATTACTATTATGTTATATTCTATGTGATAATATGCATTAATGAGATTACCAAAATCAAAAGATCAATTCAAATTTTTATTAATAAAACTTACCATAGATATTAAAAATTATATTAATGATGTTTACATTTGTATATAAACTTTCTAAAATTATCAATGGATCAAATAATAAATGTTGATCATATCCAAACCAAATATGAATACCAAACCAAAATATGGATTATCTAGTGGGTCAAAATTAAATTAAAATTTTCATCCAAACCGATATCGAACTAAGGAATGGGTTATGCAGAAATTTATAATATATAGATGGTGTTTATTTCAACAGTAAAATAGTGTAAAAGATACACCATTTTAGTGTTATGCATTGAAGATCGTCTAAATACCAAAATTTGAGTGTTCGAAACTTAATTTTTCGAGAATTTCATTATTAGGATAAGTTATCCATTGTAGATGATCTTTTTTTTAACATCTTAATAATTGTACTACACAAATTTGATTCCCCAACTCGTACAATCCGTATATTTTCAGTTCTTCACTAGCCAAATGAGGTGGATAATCACTAACATATACTTTGACAACGACCATTTCTTTGTCATTTTCTTATTTTCTCTCTTTTCTTTTCTTTTATTTTCCCTTGTTTTCAGGCTCAATATGCATGGTCTCTGCCTGCAATGGTTACCTTTTAACAAGGGGCATGCTCTAAAAAGCTAGCTTAGTGCAGCTTCTTTCTGTTATAGAAATAGTACTATGTTGAATTAATCTTTTCTGCACCAACCGATGCACTAGCTTTGCATGGGGAGATCTTATAGATTAATTAAGTTTTTCGTCGTTTGTGATTAGGGTGGTTAAGACGATTTAATCCTCGTTTTCAAGCTCCATTAGATATTTATGTTGCTAAAGCTAAGCACGTTTATATGCATCTAATTAATTATTTTGAACTCCAAATTTGATACAACACATGTTAAACGACAATTAACCTATTAGATATCGTTATTCCTCATCAACAATTAAAATTTTGTAGTTAAAACATGTTCATTTACTATATCTTTATGGCTAAATTTACAAAAGTAAGTTAAGCATTTGTACTTGTCAACGGCATATTTAATAGAGATCTATAAAGACATGTGCACTTAGAATTTTTTTTAAATAATATATAATTTTATATTATTGTCTTTAACTTACCTTTAAAATCTTTACTAATGCAGGAAATTAAATATACAATTTTAATATTTTCTTAAATTTTTTATTAGAAAATATCTCATTTTTCTTTTAAATCTTTAGTAATGAAAATCTTAATTACATTATATTCTCCTAAACTTTTTTTTTAATTTAAATTACTATCTTAATATTTTCCTAAAAGAAGAAGACATTGGTGGTGAGGTGATGTTTTCATAAATACAATTTCTTTTATTTATTTTTGCAAAAAATACGTTTGTTTTTTAAAAAATTGCAAAAATACAAAATTTTGATTTTTTTTTTTTGTAAAAATACGACCTTGCAACCAACTACAACCAAATGCAATGCAATTATTTTTCAGAAAAACATAAATATAAGTTGCATCGGGTTGATTTTGGTTGCAAATCGTAAAAAAAAAAGTTGCATTTAGTTGCAAACCGTATTTTCACAAATATTTTCAAAAGATAGTAAAGTTGCAAAAAAAAACTTTAAAAAAGTAGTATTTTTGTTAATTTTTCATCAAATTGCTTCGATCTATTTTTCTAATTTTCTCAAAATTTTGAATTGTTAATATTAAACATCCGAAAATATCTCAAATGTCTCTATAATATTTACTAATGGATGAAACTAAATATACAATTTTATTTTATTTTGCCTTTAAAATGTTTATTAATGTAGGAAACTAAATATACAATTTAATATTCTTACCTTTAACTTATCTTTAAAATCTTTACTAATGTAGAAAACTAAATATATAATTTTAATATTCTCTTAAATTTGTTATTAGAAAATATTTCATTTTTCTTTTAAATCTATAGTAATGAAAATCTTAATTACATTATATTCTCCTAAACTTGCTTTTTAAGTCAAATTAGTATCTTAATATTCTCCTAAAATTTATGTTCAAGTCAAATTTCTAAGTTGATATTCTTTTAAACTTTCTCTTGAACTCAAACTTATCATCTTCATATTTCCATATATTGTTTCTTGAATTTCTAGAATTTATCTTGAAATCATATTATCATCTTAATATTCTCCTAAAAAAATTATTAGAAATTATGTTCTCATAATACTTTCAATATTTTTAAGTTTTACCTTATGATTTTTATAAAAGATAATACTAGAAAATGCAAGTTTCTAGAAAATAAAATAAATATAGAAGTCTTATTTTCTTTTCATTTATTTTATCGAGAACCTATATTTTAAACAATATAAATTAGAATTTTTGAATAATTAATATTAAAGATTCGAAAATATCTCAATTGCCTATAAAATCTTTAATAATCGAGAAAACTAAATCAATTTTTTTTTTCTTAAGCCAAATTATTACTATCTTAATTTTCATTTTTATATTTTGTTTTCAAGCGAAATTATCATATTAAAAATTATTCAAGTTCTCCTAAACTTTCTTCACAAATTTAATAATTATCTTAATATTTTCTAATATTTTTATTCAAATCAAATTAGATAATTGAAATAGAAAAGACATTGCAATTTATAGAGAAGAAAAACTCGAATTTATAACGAAAACACATAATTATTTTTTGACGTATTTGATATAAAAAAGAAATATTAAATTAAAGGAACATGTTATCTATTAAATTTGTGAATAACGAGAAAGCAATTAAGGGAGAAATATGTTTAAAAGAATTTTTTATTTTGATAAACAGAGATAAAATTAGATTTAGACAGAGTATATGGATTCATTTAAATAAATTCGATCAGATAGTGATTCGATTCGATAATACAATTTATTTTATATAAGTATATTGATTCTCCTAAATTTTGATTAGAAAATATCTCAATTATCTTTTGAATATTTATTAATGAAAAAAATTAAATATACAATTTTAATATTCTTGTCATTAGAATCTTTATTAATGGAGGGAACTAAATATACAATTTTAATATTCTACTAAGTTACTAACATAGGAAACTAAATATATTATCTTAAAAAAAATAATAATATTTTAGTCAAAAACTTAATCTGAAAAATACTATGGAAAAGACGAGTACGGTGAAGTTGCGTCTCTCAAATTGCTCTGATCTTTTTTTTTTTAATTTTCTCAAACTTTTGAATTATTAATATTAAAGATCCGAAAAATATCTCAATTGTCTTTAAAATTTGAGTTAATTACATTTTGCATCCCCAACTTTACTCCAATTTCAATTATGTATATGTAGTTTCATAAAATTGCACTTTGCATCCCCAAACTGTAAATCATAAGTCGAATTACAACCCATTGTATGTTTTCTATCAAAAGTAATATTATTTTAACAAATATATTGACAAATGCGATATAAAATTATTGCAGTGATGAAATAAATTATAATCATGTAACTAATTTTACACTTCTAAAAATTTTAAATCATAATTTAATTTATTTTTTTACCATTAATCAATTATAATATATTTATAAAAAATTGAAATAACATGTTTTCATTAAATAAAGTTGTGACTATTATGATATATGAATTATGATACGTATAAAATCATTAAAATATATTTGTACCATCTTACAATATAAATTATATAATAATTGCACAATTTAACATCTCACTTGTCAATACATTCGTTAAAAGCAATATTATTTTTGATATTAAACGTATAAAGGGTTGTGATTCGACCTATGATTCAAAGCTTGAAGATGCAAAATACAATTTATGAAAGTACATATACATAATTGAAATTGGAGTAAAGATGGGGATGCAAAGTACAATTAACTCTTAAAATTTTTATTAATGGAGAAAACTAAATATAAAATTTTAATATTCTCCTAATTTTTGATTGAAAAATATCTTAGTTGTCTTTTAAATCGTTACCAATAAGGAAACTAAGTATAAAATTTTAATATTCTAGATTTGGTAACGAACACAATAGATTGCCTTAACATCTAATAACATCTAATTTTTGAAGCAGAATTCATCTTTTGGAGGCGTTGGGAAGCTCGATCGGCCATTTTTAACCCAGAAAATCTTTAAATCTTCAAGAAATTTGCCCGGAAAATCTTCAAAAGAGCCCAGAAATCTTCAACAAAAAACCCAGAATCTTCAAAGAATCCCAGAATCTTCAAAGAAATCTTCAAATATTCAAGCAAAAACCCAGAAAAACGATGAGGTTAACCGGAAAAGCTTGCCGGGAATCGCTTTGTGGTGGAACCCTAGCAGAGCAAATTGTAAGAAATTTTGAAGAGAATTCTGCAGAGTAACGTTGAGAAAATGAAATGTGAAGAATGAGTATAAGCAAATGAAAACTCACCCTTATATAGGGATGACAGCCGGTCACTGGGCCGGTTGAACGAAGGGAAACCGGCATTAGCCGGTACGGCCCATAAAAGGCTAAAGGCCCAAATCACTGAGTTCGAACAGTGAAAGTCCTTGGGCCTAGTTAAGCCCATTACAAAAACAAACCACATTTTCGATCAAAGTTCTGACCAAAATAAATTCGAATAAAGCCCAAAATGGCTCCTGTATTCGACCAAAAATCTCGTCGAAAGGCTAAAAGCCCAATTATTAAAAAAGGCTAAAAGCCCAATAAAAAGATGAAAGCCCAATTGCTAAAATAAATCCTTGGGCCCAAATGAAGCCCAATATATGTGGGCTCTAAAAGTCTGTAACGAACCAAGTATTCGACCAGAATCCTGGTCGAATGAGTTCGAATAGACACCAAAATTGAAGTCTCGATCGACCATGTTCCTGGTCGAAACCACTCGACCAGGCACCAAAAATGGAAGTTAACTTCGACCACAATCCTGGTCGAAACCATTCGACCAGGAGGCAAAATGGAAGTTAGCTTCGACCAGAATCCTGGTCGAAATCATTCGACCAGGAGGCAAAATGGAAGTTAGCTTCGACCATAATCCTGGTCGAAATCATTCGACCAGGAGGCAAAATGGAAGTTAGCTTCGACCAGAATCCTGGTCGAAACCATTCGACCAGGAGGCAAAATGCAAGCAAATTTCGACCAGAATCCTGGTCGAAGGAGTTCGACCAGGAGCTAAAATCGAGGTCAAATTCGACCAGGATCCTAGTCGAAAATGACTTGAAAAATTCTAAAATCAATTTATCTTCCAGGAAATTGATGAAAAAACCCGATTCCTATTTTGGGAAATTATAAAATTGGTTTAGAACCATGTGTTCGTCAAACCAAGCTACAATACGGAAGAAAATTTCGTAACTCTCGAATGAAATAACTTCTACGATAATCCAAGAGAGATTTTCCTAGAAGTTGGGGGGCAAATGATATGGATAGAAAAGTAATTATAGAAATATAATTGACTGGTCAAATAAAAGGCCGATATTTAAAGCCCAATACCCTAATTATTCATTAATTTCGTAATTAATGAATAGGGAAAATATACAGCTCATAAAAAAAGTCCAAATTATGGCAAATTGGTCAAAGAAGGATCCAGAATCCCAATTAAAGGCAATTAATGAGTCATAGCCTTTATCAACAAGGAAAAGACTTCTCCGGCAAGAAATACGATGTTTATCCAATATCAAAAAGGAGACTTATTCGCTAAGACTCCTAAACATACCATAAATACTAGGCTCCAGACGCCTATATAAGGTCCCTGATCCTACAATCAGAACTACGTCTTTGGCTTGATTCTCAATAACAACTTGAGATACGTAGGCATCTTGTGAGGACCAATTTAGTCCGGATACACGAGTGCAGCCATTAAAGCTCGAAAGCTCATTAATCCAAGCAATTAATATACAAGTACGTTTTTTAATCCACAACAGTTGTCTTTTAAATCGTTACCAATAAGGAAACTAAGTATAAAATTTTAATATTCTAGATTTGGTAACGAACACAATAGATTGCCTTAACATCTAATAACATAGCGACCGAGAAAGTAGGTTATTGAAAGAAAATATGTTTACCGAGATAGCGATTCATTAGGAAGGACATATTAGAGTATCTTCAATGATGTTGGCTAAAATGATTAGCTAAAATAATATTAAAAAATGATTATATAAAAATGTTCCATTCGGAGATGAGAAATTTTTACATATTGACTATAATTTATAATTTTTATTTATGGCATATCTTACTTACTTTTAGCTAAGGGTTTTTCACGATCGAAGATGCTCTTATATACTAAACTTTCATATTAATGTTATATTATATATTTTAAAATAGAAGTTGGAATATGATTTTTGAGAAAAATAAAAATGATGATAAATATATGATATAATATTAAAATATTGAAAAATATTAAATAATTACCCTTTTTCTATATTTATTCAAACTTTCGGTAAATGACCAAGACGAAACAGAAAATTCAAAAAAAACCTTAATTTTATGTTAGAAGTACTAAAACATATTTTCTAGAATATTTTTTAAAAAAATTCAAAAAAATTATTATAACCACTACGAATCATGATTTAGTAAACTAATAATTTATAATTATAGAATATCTGGTAGCATTTCTCCAACATGGATCCGAACGGCTGTAAATATCTTTTCACAAGTGATAATTAAACAAACATGCAACGTAAAGAAACGTTAACAGACAATCAAGGTCAGTAGTAGGGCATGGTAAATTCCTATTTGCCGTCTTTCGAGGGTGAGTGGTCATTTCTTTTCGGCTTTTGCTTTAATTTTAGAATAAAGTGTACTTTGTTTATTTTTCGAACCCCCTCTCTTATTTCCTCTACTTTGCACTTTGTAATGAATCACCACTGCCTTTTCTCATCTAAAACACTTCCATAGTTAGCCGCAGATTATAATTTTTACTCTATGGGACCGTGTATATCCTCGGATTCAATCCGATTAACGGGAATCGGAACTAAATTTTAGTATACTGTCTTTTACAATTCAGATGGGTTTTTTTTAAATAAGTCTTGTTATAATTCCAATTCTCATTAGTCAGATTCGAACCTTAGGATCTAAACTAACAAAAAATTTAATCAAATTTTATCGAAAGCATTTATCGAATCTTATTATAAGATGTTTGCGTAACATATATTTGTCTAACATTATTTCGAATATAATGGTACATTAGAAATAAGTAGGATCTAGATGAAAATGAGACAAACACTAAACATGTAGAGACATAATGCCATGGCACAACCAGATTGATTTGAATCTTGATCAGCCAAGAAAGCAGCGTTTGAGAATCAATGAAAAAGACGGGAAAACCATGGTTGCATGCATAAATGCTTATATGAATGAATCTATTTTATTTTCTCATAAATTTCATGTCCCCGAGTTTGCTAAATTATTGGTGGTCCTAGAATAGAAACAACGGGGCCGTTTGCTAGCTTCTTGTTTTCATGTAACAATCTTTGTCTCTTGTTTTGATTTTTCTCAATTAACTTCGTCTTAAATACCTTCTTATCGCTCTGTCGCCAGACGTTTTCTCCGTCAATGACCATTGTTTACATGTATGCAGTGACGGAATCAGGAATTCAAAGAATCCATGATTGAACAATTTGATAATTAAATTATCGATTAACGTGAGATTAGTCTAGACTCAAATTCAAGATATTAAATTTAAATTAACAAATTCCTGCTAAATACCGATGTTCAATTGTAGTTTCAGCTCGGAGTACGTCCTTACTAATTACGCCAAGGTTGATGAGTGTTAATAAAATTTGCTAAACTGTGCTGTAATGGTTGAGAACCTCTTTTTAAGAAATTAATATGCTAAATTTGCCAATTTTGCTAAGCTTATCTTGGGCTTCAAATAACCTTTGGTCTTTGGGCCAAAGGCCAGTGCTTAGAGTATATGGCACGTAACTGGACTGTAGATCTAAGCTAAAGCCCAATTTTGTTGAGCAATCTTGATACAAAACTAAGGGGCGGATTCAATTTAGATTTTATAGTTTCTTTTGAATTTTTGGAGGTATTAAATTTAGATTTTAAAAAAAAAAAAATCTGGGTGTATTTAGCAAAAAAAATTAAATAATTCTTTAAAATATGGTATTCAATTCAGATTTTAAAAAGTTTGGGGGTATTCAATTCTGTTTTCAAATAATTTTTTAAAATATAGAGATATTCAATATGGACTATAAACAATTTTTTAAAATCTGGAGGCATTCAAATATTTATGGACTTTGAAAGATTTTATTCGTGGATTTTGTTGAATTTCATAGTGCATTTTTAACGTTTTGAAACTTCACCAAAATTCAAGAGATTTTATAAGATCCATACTCAACTCTAAGTAGACTCTACAAACTCACTTTACCAATTCTGCATAGACTCTACAGAGTAATTTAATAAAATTCATTGATTATTAATAATCTGTCAAAATCTAAATTAAATACACCAGTTAAGATATTAAATCAATTAAGTTTGGTTTATACAGTGTATAACACAAAATGAAGTCAATAATGTATACATCGGGTCATTAAGTAATCAGAATTCAGAAGCAGAGCATTTTCTTAACACTCTTCACAAACAACCTGATTAACAACATTTTCTTGTCTACACTTTTCTATCACTGAATTATCTTTGAGTTCATGTCTATGATATTTGGGATCCTAACACAAGTCCCACATCCGAGTCTAGAAGACTAATCGATAATTTTATAATTACGACTGCAATCAAGTATCGAGAAACTAATCTACCAAAAATGTAGTAGTTCGATTTTAATAGTGTATAGTTCAAATTATTCAGAATATCCTAGTAAAGATGTAACTTTAAAAGTGCCCTGCTCAAATTTTCGCTTTCCACCATCTGTACATGTATAAAAATGGATGAACATCTCGATGACATAGCTTGTACATACAGGTAGATTTAGGACTAAGGAAACTCTTTAAGTTATGCTATGGACAAACACGTACATTATGTCGCATAGACTATTTTCCTGAAAAAAAATGATAATTGAATCAGAGATTGAGTGCTTAACAGAAGTTCTAAATATGTGTTAGAATTTAATATATGATCCTGGAAAGTGTATTCCTCTAAACTGGTTACTCAACATGGTATCAGAGCTCAAGTAGGCGGTCTATTGAGGTTTTAGAGCGACTGGTTACTCAAGAATATGGACTTGCTATAATTCAAATAAAGGGTTGTTGTGATTTGATTTAAGAAGAAACACACAGTTGTATCCCGGAAAGCGACCACGCTAACATTCTAGTTCTAGTAGACTTGATAGATATCCAAGATCTGCTACAATTAAGCGCGCTAATAAGAAATGAAGAGTTCAACAAATGAGAATGAGTATGAGATAATGGACAGATCAAAGAATGATTTTTGTTTAGGCATGCAATGGTAGTGAAAGAATTAATATTGCAATGCTTGTGTTTTAATACTGAGGGTTAAAGAGTTAGACTGAGAAGTTTAATGGATTTTAATCTGATTTTTCGGGCTAACAATGATGATTAAGCTAAAGAGCACTATGAATCAATAAGTTTTATTATTTAGCAAAAATCTGAAGATGAATGCGCAAGAAAATCAGCTTTGAGTGCTGTTGAAGAAATATTAGATGAGTGTGAAGATGGCTATCCAGAAAATACAGATTTTTGTCTTGTGCCAGAACAGAACATTGTAATTGACTAAAATGAGCTTGTTCATTGACAGAACTAGGTATTGTTTTTAAAAGAATGCCAAGTGCAGTAGTTTCGAACTCATACAATTTTTAAATTCTATTGTAACCAACTAAAAAAGCATTGCAGTACATCTAAAATTTTATAAACTTGTTTGGAAATGGCAATGGTTTTTTGATATTTTTCTAAATTCTGGTTGCAATATTCAATCTATGGTGTAGTGGAAGTGCGTCGACTGGAAGAACTGTTGGATGATTGAAAGAGAGACAACGATAACTGCTGCACAATGGTTCAATCGCAATCTTTAGCAATTTTAGGAAGTTTCTAGTGAATTGCGCAAATGTGCACAAGTTCGAATTGACTAAAAAATGACTAAGATTGTGAGGTAAACTTGAAATTTGTTAGCCAAAATGAGAGTATGGCGATAAAGGCTCAAAGCAATGATCAGATTCCAGCTGCACCACTCAGAACAAGTAGGAGCCGTTGCCTGATTTTGATTTATAAAGCATGTGGATTAAGAGGATATAAGGAGCTACATAGATGCAGCATAATGAATTTACAGTGACAACAGGCACAGTTGTGTGGTCCTAATCAAGGATTTGGAATGAAGGCGTTTTAATCTACAGCGAGGGAATAATCCAAATAATTTGAGAGAAGGATTGATGATGTGTGTAGAAATTAGGATTGTATTGAATGGAAAGACAAAATGCATACCAAGATTCCATCAGAATTAAAGAATGTCTCCCTTTCACGTTCACAAATTAGCAGAAACCGTTCTCTTAAAAGACGGAATACAACCTGACCATTGATCGAAGTTCAACATTTGGCCAATTTTTTGAAAATTGATGTAAAATATGTCTACCACTTTGTAATTTACTCGTACAAGAATTTGCTTTACAAAGATATGCTATACTCTTCAATCAGCTGAAAATTTGGTTCTTTGGTTAAACTTGCAACTACGGTACTTATTGCTTTTTGCAGACGTACAAAAAAGGTTTTGGTTGCCTAGTGAAGAATGCTCGTATTCGGCTATATTTGATATCATCCGAAGTTCCTAGAATGTTAAGCATACATGTGATTTGAATGCTACTCACAATATGAAATAAGAAGCCAAGAGTCTAATTTGGTGGACAATAGCGTAAATTTTTGTGCTTTTAGTGTTAGTTTTTGGTTCATTTGATCGTTAACTATTCAAATTAAAGCAAAAATAAAATGTGTTAGACTCAAAATATGTTTTACAATCTTATCTATTTTAGTTAAAATAAAATGAAAATGTAAAAGATACCTCAATTGTTTCGCTTGAAAGTTCAAGAAACAGTGTTACAATATATAGCTATTGTAACGTTCGTAATGTAACGTCCCTTACTGTTGCAATAAATCTATTGTAACGGATTTAGGGTTTGTTAGGAGGGAGTTACAATAGTCCACTTATGAAATAGTGCCAAACTAACAATATCTGGAGGCTTTCAATCACGGACATCACTTCCTTAGGACGCATCCTAAGGAAGAAGTCTTCAATAAAATATCAATCCACTTCAATCTCTAATTACATCTTGGATATCTCCAATTGATTATTACTTGATCCAAATTTACCTTAAAAATCCAATACCAAATTTTGACTATAACACATGATAACCGTCCTGACTTCTCAAGAACCATTAATAAACTCAACACAATTCTTTCCGATTCAATAGGCACATGGAGAATAACAATGTAGATAATTATTTTACAACCTTCTGATGATCTTCGCACATGGAGAATTAGTGAGCAAGTAGTTAATGACATAATCGGTACTCCTAGGTGGCCGCAAATCAAATAGTCCTGCTCCTCGCAGGCAAATAAAGTTGAGGTTGCCTAATGAAGGATGCTCATACTCCGATAAATTTGGAATCATCCGAAGACCCTAAAATGTTAAACATACAAGTGATTTAAATGTAGAACTCAAAATACCCAATGGACTATTAAATGAAATAAGACTACCCCCATGATTATAATTTTGAGTAACTTTTCAAAAAATACCAGAAACATTATACTCCCTCAGGTGTCCCCCTGAGTTCTTTATATTGAAGGATGGGGGCTCGGCACACATTTTAAGGCTCCTATAAAATATATTTTCATAAATTATTTTAAATATTTTTTTTCTTTTGAATAAAAGTATAATGTTTAAATTTTTATTTAGAAAAAGAAAATTTTGAAAATAAGTTATATAATTATACTTTATAGGAGCCTTAAAATGCGTGTCAAACAATGTAAATAAACCGTAAAAACTGTAAAATGATAATGAAAAAGATACCGTTATTGTTTCGCTTGAAAGTTCAAGAAACGGGGTTTCCCTTACTGCCTTCAACATTGAAATAAAATTCTGCATGGCAAGTTTCCTCACATTCCCGTTGGGCAAACCAGACAAGTCAAAGAAGTCTCCGAACTTCTTCCTAATATCTATATGTACTTGTTTTATACAACGGAATCCATCTGTTGTAGAGAAGGCTGATACATGTCTAGAACAATAACTCAAGTAATATAGATTTGGTGCTGAAACAATAAATTTATGTCGAAAATAGGGTTTTAAGGTGAGACTTTGGAGTTTTGGACAATTTATGGTAATAGTTTCCTCAGTAGGTTTTTCTGGATACATTAGATCCAGAGTTAATTCCTTCAGGTTTTCAAACCTCAAAACTTGACCAATTCTAGATGTCTTAAGGTAAAAAGAGGTCAAAGAGGGCAAAGTCCAAAAATTCAACATCCGCAAATTTTCGCACAATTTGAGATGCAAAGTTTTAACACATGCAAAATTGATTCTACAAGGATAATCAGCCAAATCAACCCAACAGATGGATAAGTGCTCAACTTTGTGACAAAGTGCGTAGTCTAAACAGATTGAAAGTATCTTTCTGGCTCCAGAGTAGCAATCAAAAGAAAATTTTGAAAGAACACACTGTTGATTTCGATTTTCGAGAAAATTAGTAACAAAATTTTCATAATTACCCGCGGATACGGGTCGTTTAAAGTTGAGACAAGACAAAGTAGTCCAAAGATTTAGCCATCGTTTCGATAATACCATGGTTTGTACTGCTAGGTCAGAGCTGACGTAGGAGAGAATGTGATCAATCAAGTCATCTGATAATTGGCTAATTCTATCTTCTTTACATTTTTGGTCCTTTTTCACCCTTCTTCTGCCTCTTCTTCTTCCTCTGCTGCTGCTTCTTACTTTCCCTGTGCGTCCCATCGTTCTAAAACCCTAATCACGGATGTACTCAAAATTTACGTATCACTAGTAAAGACTTGAGGTTAGAGTCTTAAATGGCAAGGGATCATTTACATGATTGTTTTTCAAAGTTTTATTTTTTATTTACTTAACTAGTTGACAAATTTATAATAATTACTCATTTTTTCTTAATAATGAGCCGTTATCTCGTTGAAAAAACACATATTTCAATAGAACTTTTAATTATGTCTTACAAACATTTATTTTACTTCTAATAGAACTTTTAATTATATGTATTTCTTATAAATTCGAATTTTTTACTCCATAAATTCGAAAATCTATTATACTTTCGATAGAACTTCTAATTATATGTCTAACCTATAAATTTGAACTATTCTCTCCTCTATAAATTCGAACACCTATCTAATTCAAATAAAACTTTTATTTATTTGTCTTCTTTTGAATTTGAACTGTTATCCTCTATAAATCCGAACACATTTTCTACTTCTAATACATTAAAAGATATTTTTTTTTAAATTATAAGAATCACTCGATCCTCCCTAATAAGTCGTCCTCCCGTTAAACATGTTTCCAACATTAAGATCGAACCCTAATTTTAACATATTGAATACTTTTCTTATATTGTATATTAATTTTCATGTTAACATACTATTTTTTAATGAGCCGCTCTCTCGTTGAAAAAATAAATATATAAATTTGCATTTCTATTTTACTTACAATAGAACTTTAATTTAAGTATGTCTTACAAACATCTATTCTACTTTCGATAGAATTTTTAATTATATGTATTTCTTATAAATTTGAAATCTTCTACTCTATAAACTCGAAAACATATTATACTTTCGTAGAACTTTTAATTATATGTCTAACCTATACATTTGACCTATTTTCCTTAATAAATTCGAACACATGTTATACTTCAAACGTAACTTTTATTTACATGTGTTCCCTAGAAATTCAAATTCTTATCCTTTATAAATTCGAACACATAATTTACTTTTGATATGTTAAAGGTTATTTTTTTTATTAGTAGTATTTAAAAATAAAAATAAATTAAAAAATAAAAAAAATAGATTGAAACGATTTTGTAAGCGTCACATAAACTCCGACGTAACTTTCTTTATATATATATATATATATAGTAATATTAAGATGAGTTAACAACAAACTCTATGTTTAAACAAAAGTGTACCTAGAAATTTAAAATATTGTAAGGCATGAAATTTGTAGAAAAATCCAACACGTTATTTGACACTACAAGAGATAGGGGCATTTGTGACGGAGAATTAGCAAAAATCCGTCACAAAGTAACTTAACGACAGAAAATAAAGGATCCGTCATAAGGTACTTTGCGACGGCGACATTCCGTCATAAAGTTAGTATTTTATTAATTTATTTCCCGCCTCGCCATCAGTTTCGGAATTTGTTTTGCCCCGCCTTTAAACTTGCGACGGCATGTAAGCGTTTCCGTCGCAACATATAACTTGTGACGGATTGTCAACTTTCCGTCATAAGTTACACCTGCATTATTAAATTTCCAACGGCATGAATTAATGGGCGTAGTAAAATAATAATATTTTATTATACTTTGTGACGGAATTTAGAATCCGTCGCATTGTGCTTCAACATTAGAGATCTGGGCAGTAGCATTTCTATTTTTTCCTATCACCATTTCACTTTCAATTTTCTCCATTTCTCCCTACAATTCCATCTAAAAAATCAAGCGGATTATCATACCTCATTTCATGCATCAATGTGAGTACCTCTCTTCAATTATTTATTTATTTTACAAGTTCTTTCATTATTTTGCTTTATATGTTGAATTTTTGAATAATATGTGTAGTGGCTTTTGGCATGTATGAATCTGTAATTGATAACTTTGAATATTTTGTGGTAGTTATCAATGGTGAATGACTTTATGGACTTCAATAGTTTGTCTACGTTAATTTGTGTAGTGTACATCAGATTTGTTCTGCTAGTTTTCGTTTGCTAGTTTGGTTTCTACTCTGAATCATGAGTTTCATAATTTGTATGTTTTGTATGGAGCTGCCTATATTTAAAATTTTTGTACAATATTTGTGACTGATAATTCCGTCTTAAGTTCACATTGTGACTGATAATTCTGTCTTGAATTCAGAAATTGTGACAGAGTACTCGGTCATAATATATGACAGACTACACTGTCATAATTTGTGACAGACTATTCCGTCATAATTTGTGACAGATCAGCCCGTCAGAATTTGTGACAGAAATAGGAAAATTGTGACGGAATAGTGACTTTGTGACGAGGCATTTGTGACAGACACATTCCGTCGTACGTTCAGGAATTTGTGACGGATCCTTTGTTATAATTCCGTCACAATAAGCCCTGCATTCTTGTAGTGTGAAAATTCAAAAGTTGAGATTAATTTAAAAATTATATCGAAAATACCTTGAAATAGTGACATCAAGTTAACGTAGACTAAACTTTTTATAAAATAGTGGCATCAAGATAATAAAATTGCATTAATACACACCTACCCACACAACTTAAATCTCCAAAACTTTGGTTAAGAATGTTTTTATGGGCCTGTTTGGCTTACATTACTTATACATTATAAGTTGATTTCTTTATTTTTTGGTTAAGAATGTTAGAAATCACCAACATTTTACTTAATTTATCAACTTATTATTTGATTTCTTTATTTTTCTAATATTTTATATTTTTATATTTGTGTTTTTAAATATTTTTTTAATTTAAAATACAAGTGTTGAAATCATTTTATTTAAAAATTATTTTTTCAAATTTAATTTAACAAATTCTTCACTAACTTATAAGTAAATTTATCCAAACACCCGTATAAGTTATAAGAATTCATCAACTTATCATTTATATGACACTTACTCATTTTAAACTATAAATCAACTTTTTTTGTGATACTCCAAACACAGACTATATTACTCGTTTAGCAAAAGACCACTGTAACACACAATCAAAAGTTCAAAAGTAATATTATTCCGGATGGAATAAAAAAATTGTATTTTAAATATCTAAAATTAATCTAATAATCTTACTATAACATGCAACAAATTAAAAATAGTGTAAGAGAATTCTGACCTTTGTTTACTTTGAAAAACACAACAGACTTGGTTAACCATCATCATTAACAATAAAAGCAAGAACATCAAACTAATTAGTAAAATCATAGAAAATAATTGATCAAAAAATACGCATGTATCATAGATAAATAATTAGGAAAAAGCCTATACGTAACGTGTAAGTAAGATCACTTTTATCCCGTAAAAAAAAAAAAAGAAGATCACTTTTATACCCAGGTAACAAAATCATTATTATGTGGAATGAATTTCGATCCCTTCTATAATACAAATGATATAATTTTTTTCTTTACAAACTCGAACATCTATTCTACCTTAAATAGAATTTTTAATTTTATGTATTATCTACAAATTCGAACTCTTCTCCTTTATAAATTCGAACATCTATTCTACTTCTAATACGATAAATGAATTTTTTATTTATTAATATATAAAATTCTAAAACTCTAAGAAAATTAGAAAAATAGATTGAGACGATCTTAGATGCGCCACCAAACCTCCCGCGTATCCTCCTTTATATATATATAGATTGATTATATTTACTTAATCATTGTTTGTCCGTGATATTTTTGAAAAATGAGGAGTTTTAGTAAGGAAAAATAGAAAAACTAACATGTTTTAGTTAAAAAAAGTTAATTGTCCGTGATATATTTGAAAAAGTAGGGGAATTTGTTAGAAAAAATAATGTATTTTAGGTGAAAAAAGGTAATTGGTTATAAATATGTAATATTATTATTTAATAATATATTTCTATAAATAAGTAAGGTTAATTAAGTAAAAACACGAATTATAGTTAATTAAGGGCAATTAAGTAAAATCACAACGTACCATACCGACCGACCAAACTTTTAATGTTTCGTCTATTATATAATAGTATTGACTAACTTAAAACCCGTACAATGCACGTATTGTTAATTGTTATTTTATTATTGATATGGGTTAAAAATAACCCTAAAGACATAATTAATATTGCATTAATTAAACCTAGATGGTCCATAAATAAGGCCCATTAATAAGGCCCGAAACTCTAATTAAATATTAATTTCATAATTAATATTTGGGCTAGAAGTACAACCTGTATTAGGAGACGTCCAATACAGGCTTATTCTAATACAATTGGGCTTGTTTCAATACAAGTCCGTTATGATATGGAAACAACTTCTACAAGGAAGAATCTAGAATTTATCCTTATCCACTATCAAGGATAAGACTTATCCTTCAAGAAAGTCAATACTTATCCACCGTCAAGGATAAGACTTATCCTTTTAAGAAAGTCAATACTTATCCACCGTCAAGGATAAGACTTATCCTTCAAAGAAATCAATACTTATCCATTAGGCTTTTAAATGCCTATATAAAGGGTCTGACCCCTCATCTCAGAACTACATTTTGGACACAGCTCCATACGTCATCTACTACGTTTTGGACACAGCTCTATACGTCATCTACTACGTTTTGGACACAGCTCCATACGTCATCTACTACGTTTTGGACACAGCTCCATACGTCATCTACTACGTTTTGGACACAGCTCCATACGTCATCTACAACGTTTTAGACTTCATCCACGAATAAGGACATACAAGTCACTACGTCTTTGGTGTGCCTCTGCCGCCATAGCCCCGAGGACAACACCATGAACTACGTTTTAGACTTCATCCTCGAATAAGGACATACAAGTCACTACGTCATTGGCGTGCCCCTGCCACCATAGCCCCGAGGGCAACACCAAGAACTACGTCTTTGGCTTGATTCTCAGCATTAATTGAGATACGTAGGCATCTTGTGAGGACCGATTTAGTCTCGAAACACAAGTGCAGCCATTAAAGCTCGAAGCTCTCTTAAATCCCAGTAATTAATTTACAAGCACGCTTTTTAATCCATAACATTTGGCGCCGTCTGTGGGAAAACAACATCAACCATGGCAAACACACGAAGAACAACTCGAGATACTCAAACTTCTGAGGAGCTTCCTATCACCTCTGAGGCTGATACTCACGGAAATCAACCACCGCCAACTACTGGCATTCAAGGGGCGAATATCCCCCTCACCGCCACTCAAGGACTGGAGATCCCAATTTCGGTTGAAGGGACGAATCCCCTACAGATGGTCGTTCATGGATCTAATCCACAAGAGACTGCTCACCAGCAACCAATCACGACCTCCCCACTGCTCATGAATGCACCAAGTGGCCTTCAACTCCATACCACGGATCTTCCCCAATACGCAACTCAAACTCTTGGGATGCCAAACTATGGCATGCCTACTCGACCCACGATGGGGAGCAGTGGTCTTAATCCCACTTATCATGAAGCATATGTTCCCCCTTATATACAAGGTCTGGGACCCCAAAATCAACAAACTCGACGAACCCCTCTGATTCAAGACTACTCGGACCTCTATACTGAGGACGAGAATTATACATCTACAGAAGAAAGGGATGTTGCCCCAAGGAGGAGGCGTTCTTCCCAAACAAATCGGGAACGACCCCAAACTACTAAGGAAAAGATTGCGGCCCATGAGGCGGAGGCTACAAGGCTCAAGAAATTACTGGCAGAACAAGAGGCTGCAAAAACACAAAACCAAGCAACTGGAAGAGTCCCGATAATCAACCTCGACCCAACACCAAGAAGAACCAAGAGGGATGAAGCCCCAAAGGGCGATCCTAGTGTTTTGTTGCCCCTAGGAGATCCTGATGATCCTACACCACCGTTTACTCAAGACATCATGAAAGCTACTATATCCAGGAAGTTTAAGATGCCAACGATCAACGCTTATGATGGAACGGGGGATCCCGCAAATCATATAAGAACATTCTCCAATGCACTGCTGTTGCAGCCAACCAATGATGCGGTCAAGTGCAGGGCGTTTCCACAAACCTTGGCTGGCATGGCCCAACGTTGGTATAGTCGTATACCTCCCAATTCCATTGGGTCTTTTAAGGAACTAAGCAAAGCATTCATCAACCAATTTGTTAGTGGAAGGGTGCATGAGAAAAGCTCTGCATCACTCATGGGAATCAAACAAGGAAAGAATGAAGCCCTAAGGGATTATATCAACCGATTTACCCGGGAGGCTCTGAAAGTCCCGGACTTAGAGGACAAAGTAGATATGATAGCTCTGCAGCAAGGAACCACTGATGATCACTTCAAAAGATCATTGGCAAAACATCCACCCGAGAGCATGCTGAAGCTCCAAGATAGAGCCGAAAAGTACATCAAGGCTAAAGAAAGCATGAGAAAGTATGAACCCACTGCTTGTGGCAGTGGAAATTCAAAGAAAAGAAAGGAAACTCAGGAGTACGACGTCAAGGGAAAGTTTCCTAGAACGTCAAAGGATTCTGATTCTCCACCCAAGAGGAACAATTTTGGGCCAAAGTTTACGGAGTATGCAAGATTAAACACTCCTAGGAGCCAAATTCTGATGGAAATAGTAATGGAGGAGGATCTCCGATGGCCGAAGCCACTAAGAACTGACATGTCTAAACGGAATCAAAACCAATTTTATCGGTTCCACAAGGAAGTCGGTCATGACACGGATGATTGCAGACAACTGAAAGATGAGATCGATTTTTTGATACGAAGAGGAAAGCTCAATAAATTCACTAAGGATGGAAATCAAGGGAGTCAAAGAGGAAACTATGAAAGAAAAGATTACGACAGAAGGGACAACGATCAAGATCGTAATCCCAAGCCCCGAGGGCCAGTCATCAACATGATATTCGGAGGACCAACTACTGTTGGGTCCTCCCGAAACTCAAGAAAAGCCTATGCCCGAGAGGTAATGACCATAGTTGGAGAAGCACCGAAACTTGCCCGAACAGAAATATCAATAGGTTTTGATGATTCTGACTTGGAGGGAGTGAAGTTTCCCCACAATGATCCCTTTGTCATCGTACCTGTGATAGGGAATTCTGAAACAAAGAGAGTTTTGGTCGACAATAATGCTTTTATCAAGATGGACTATACTGACTCTCAGTTGACACCCCCGAATATGCCCATATATGGATTCAATGGAGTAGAGTCGAAGGTGGAAGGCACTATCCAACTCCCAATGACAATGGGACAAGGGTCGAATACGTCTACTCAGATGTTGAACTTCATAGTTATAAAGGCAACTTCGACCTACAATGCAATCCTGGGAAGGATGGGTCTTCATGCGTTCAAGGCCGTTGCCTCATCTTATCATCTGAAAATCAAGTTCCCAACAAGGAATGGAATTGGTGAAGAACGGGGAGACCAAAAGATGGCCAGAAGTTGTTACGTAGCCGCGTTAAGGCCTGATGGAATCGGGGGGCAGGTTCTCCCCATTGAAGACATGGATACTAGTGATAATGAGGATCGAAGAGGGAAACCACCTGAGGATTTAATCCCAATTCCCTTAGTCCCTGGTGAACCGGAGAAGGTGACTTATGTTGGAGCACTATTGCTTGAACCATTGAAAAGCAAGCTCATATCTTTTCTTCAAGAGAACAATGACGTTTTTGTTTAGAAAGCGGCTGACATGCCAGGGATTGATCCCCAGCAGATAACCCACAAATTGAATGTGGATCCTGAAAGGAAGACAGTAAAACAGAAAAAGAGAAATTTTGCTCCAGAAAGGCAAGAGGCCATCAAACAGGAAGTAGAAAAGCTTCTGGAGGCCAGGTTCATTGAAGAAATACAATTCCCAGAATAGTTGGCTAACCCAGTGATGGTCAAAAAAGCCAATGGAAAATGGAGGATGTGTGTAGACTTCACCGATTTGAACGATGCGTGTCCTAAGGATTATTTTCCCTTACCAAGGATTGATGCCCTAATAGATGCCATCGCTAGCCACGAGATGCTAAGTTTTATGGATGGCTTCAGTGGATACAACTAAATCAAAATGCACAAAGATGACATCTCCAAGGTATCATTCATCACTGACTTTGGTGTTTTCTGTTATCTAGTCATGGCATTTGGACTTAAGAATGCAGGGGCAACATACCAAAGATTGGTGAACAAAATTTTTGGACACCTGATTGGAAAAACCATAGAGGTTTATGTGGATGACATGTTGGTTAAAAGCCTCGATAAGGGCGATCAAATAAACCATCTACGGGAAGCATTCAAAGTGCTGAGGCACCACAAGATGATGTTGAATCCAGCTAAGTGTGCCTTTGGTGTAGGCTCGGGAAAGTTTTTAGGCCTGATGGTTTCCAAGAGAGGAATCGAGGCCAATCCTGACAAAATCAAAGCAATTATAGACATGGAACCACCACGGACTGTCAAGGATGTCCAGAAACTAACGGGAAGAGTGACAACATTGGGAAGATTCATCTCCAAGTCAGGAGAGAAGTGCTTACCTTTCTTCAAAGCACTCAAGAATGTGAAAAACTTTGAATGGACAACTGAAAGCCAAGAGGCCTTTGAGGCCCTGAAGAAATACATGGCTGAGGCACCACTGTTGGCAAAGCCAAATCCAGGGGAAATTCTCTATTGTACTTGGTTGTTTCTAACACAGCCCTTGGAGCCGTTTTGGTAAAAGAAGAATTGAAGGTTCAGAAACCCATCTACTACGTGAGTAAGATTCTACGTGGGGCAGAAATAAACTACTCTACGATTGAGAATTTTGCCTTAGCCTTGATAATGGCCTCAAGAAAGCTACGCCCATACTTTCAGGCACACAAGATAGGTGTCTTGACCAATCAGCCTCTAAGAAACATCTTGCATAGCCCTCAAGTTAGTGGAAGGTTGATCAAATGGGCTATTGAATTGGGAGAATTTGACATCAAGTATAAGCCTCGAACGGCCATAAAAGCTCAAGCATTCGCTGACTTCATGGTTGAATGCACTATTGACAACCAGGAAGTCGGGGGGCATGAAGTAATAATGGAAGACAAGAAAGATGAAGACATGGTGTCCAAAGAATTTTGGGTGCTCTATTTTGATGGAGCATCAAAAAAAATAATCAAGTGGAGCAGGTTTGGTGCTACAAAGTCCTGATGGATTTCTCATAGAGTACGCACTGAAACTGGACTTCCCAACAACAAAAAATGAAGCTGAATACGAAGCCCCGATAGCTGGCTTAGGGCTGGCTGGAGCCTTGAGAGTAAAAACTGTAAAAGTGTGTGGAGACTCGAGGCTAGTGGTTTCCCAAGTAAATGGGGAGTTTGAGGCTAGAAATGGAGTCAAGGCCATCATGACGCAGTTTGATGAATGCTATGTGTAACACATTCCAAGGGAAGAGGACATGAATGCCGATGCCTTGTCTAAGTTTGCCTCTTCTGAAATTGAAAACTACGCAGGAAGTGTATACTTCCAAGTCTTGAAGACCCCAAGCATCAATGGAAAGTTGGTAGCACCTATTGATGTTGCTAGTTGTTGGATGGATCCCATCAAATCTCATATGAAAACTGGGTGGCTACCCAACGACACTTCAGAAGCACGAAAGTTATATGTGAGAGCATTAAGGTATACCCTGATTGAGGGAATCATATACAAAAAGTCGTTCATTGTTCCTTATTTGAAGTGTTTGAGACCCCAAGAGGCAGAACTGGTCCTAAGAGAAGTACATGAGGGAATTTGTCGGCAGCACTTGGGGGGGCAGAGCCCTTGCTCATAAAGTCACTCGTCTAGGTTTCTATTGGCCAAAATACTTGTAGATGCTAAAAGCTACGTGAAGAAGTGTGAACGGTGCCAAAAGCATGCACCGGTGGTTAGGCAACCACCAGAGATGATGACATCCCTAAACTCACCTATTCCATTCGCCATGTGGGGAATGGATATACTTGGACCATTCACCAAGTGGATTGAGGCTAAACCTTTAGCCAAGATAACCACCAAGCAAATAATGCATTTCTTCTGGGAAAATGTAATATGCAAATACGAAATTCCACGAATCTTGGTCACGGATAATGGAACTCAGTTTAACAACGATGAATTCAAGAAGTATTGTGACGAGAATGATATCAAGTTACGCTTCACTTCTGTTGCCAATCGAATTATCCTGGATGGACTGAAGAAAAGAGTTGAATGCTTTAGAAACACTTGGGTAGACGAATTGCTCCCCATACTATGGGCATATCGTACCACTTACAAGGTTACTACTGAAGCAACTCCATTCCTGTTAGCCTATGGGGCAAAAGCCATGGTGCCAGTGGAGATTACTCATACCTCCCCAAGAGTAGGGGACTTTGAGCCTGAATCGAACGAAGAGGGTATGAGGTTGGCTATTGATCTAATTGATGAACTCAGAGATGAGGCAAATGCCAAGATCATAGAACATCCGAGGCGAACATCTTTCTACTACAACCTGAGAGTTAAAGAAAGGTTCTTTCGTCAAGGAGACTTGGTTCTCAGAAAGATTAAAGCATCCGGGGTTGGACACAAAGGAAAATTAGCCCCTAATTAGGAAGGGCCCTACAAAGTCAATAATGTGTTTGGACGAGACTCGTATAAGCTAGAAACCCTCGAAGGGCATGAGGTGCCAAGGACTTGACATGCCTCAAACTTAAAAGTTTATTATGTTTAGTGCATCCTAAAAGGATCCGCTAGTAGGACAAGTAAAAATAAGGTTCGATGACATCATGAGCTTCCTAGAAAGCAGATGAAGGGTTGAACCCGTTTTGATTGATAGAAACATCCTCAAAGATTTGCCAAGACAAACTACAAATGAATGCAAAGGAAAGCATACAAAATATGCATGTCAACTGCACAAATAGAGTTGAATACAACGAACCCCGAAGGGTGAATGTTGCTAATAAACATACAAAAGAAAGCCAAAGACGCCTATTGTTACACTACGTCAAATTTTGGCTTCCGTCACATAAAATACGTGTGGCTAAGCACTTTACGTCACGTTTTAATTTTTCAGCAAAGTGTCACCTAAGGTCGGATCATTTTACGCCCCCTACGGCCACACCCCAGATGTGTGGCTGTAATTCAAAACAGAGTGACTAAAGCATACCACCCCTTGGGTCTGACAGCCCCTGTTTTAAGCTCAAAAGTGTGACTAAATACCAGCTTTCAGCCACAGGATGGGTCGTGGCTAAAGATAATTAATAACGTGGCTAAATACCAACATTCATCAAAGGCTTAGTTTTGGTCGCACTATTTATTGGTAAATCGTGGCAAAAAACTTGGGTATGGCCACATTTTATAATTTTTCTGTGGTCGTTTGTATGTTTCATATACTATTAAACAACTGCTTTTAGTCACTAATAATTGTAGTAACTATCCCCCAATATAATATAATAGGTAGTGTGGCTGAAGTGTGGTACTAGCCACACATACTTAACCACATCACAAACAGGTTTCATTTGTAATATAAATGACCACGGCCGTACCAAAAAGCCGATACAAATCACAATACCAAAAGGCCACAATCCAATTCAAAAAGGCCACAATATGCAAACAAGTAAAATGCCAAAATACAAGTAAAAAAAATGCCAAATTCCAAACTAGTCCATATTAATCCATAAAATCCATACTAAATCCATGATCCATAACAACGATATGGAGTATAACTCCACAATCCATAAAAACCACATAACCATAACCAGAGTACAGAAAATTAACAACTTATCGAAAAGTTAACAACCAGAAAACCACATTAACATGAGTCAAATTAAGTTTACAATTACACCACCAGCTTCCGCTTCTTCCTCAGATTGTCTGCCTTGTTCGCCTTAGCCTTTGAACGTGTTACTGGGGAACCAGTAATGGTATTACATCTCTTCTTCTCCTTCTTAACTTGATCTGCGCTATGTTCTTCCTTAGCTTGAGCTGCGCTATGTTCTTCCCCTTTCCCATTGGCCGTTGGATTTGGTACCTAGAGTAAAACATGAAAACAAATACGATGATCATTCCAACAGCCCTCAAGTTAAGACCATTCTAACACAAGTAATGTAATTCTATAGATAAGCAAGTTAAGACCGTTGGACAAGTAATGTTATTTAATTAAAGCTCCATCATTTTAAACAAAATTATAAAGCAGGATAATAAATGCACACAACCAAAATGGAATGCAAAGTAAGAAACGTACTTGATGATCAATTATCTTGATAAGGTTTTTGGGCCAAGCCACAAAAGAACCCAAAGCATCCTCAACTGTCCGCATATCACCGGCTTCATAAGGTAAGAATGCTGCCCCCTTCACAACTTCATCAACAGAAACTCTATAGCAATCATCTTGTAGGGGGACTCCATGAATGGTTTGTCCTTTCTGGTCTGAAAGGATAGCCGTACCACGTGCAACCGGGTTGTTGAAATTCAACATATACAGAGTACACTTCATTGGCTAAAAAACGTACGTGGCATAATTAACATCATAAAGTTAAAGTGAACTAATATACATACGCATTTAGAAATATAATGCATACCGATTGGACAACTGTTGAGGTTTGATTTGACTGAGATGGCATTTGACCAGAGATAGTGCTAGGCTGAGATAAATTAATCTTCTTCCTGGTTCCGGATCTAATTACCTTTTCCTACAAAAGTAGAAGCATAATTGCCAACATATTAAAGTTAAAGTTAATCTCAATATACATGTGCATTTAGCAATGTTGTAATACCTGTTGCACAATTGTTGGATCTTCTTGTGATTTAGTGGTACGCGGAGATATATAAACTTTCCTCCTGGTGGTGATGACATTTTGCCCCATTATGGATGTGTCGGCAGTGATCACCTTTTGCGCCATTATGGATGTGTCGGCAGTAGGAGTCACTTGCTTCTCCACAGATTTAACCTACAATTTAAGAAATTTGGACAAGAAATCAGCAACTACTTGGAAAAAATTAAAAAGAAATTAAAGTAGCCATTACTTACAGGTGTTAAAAACTCTTTCGATGCTGGGATGGTAACATTAATGAAGCTGTCCCTCGAACCATTCCCACTTATCGGTGTTCCCTACAGAATGTAACGTGAAATGGGAAAGTCAAGTGATAACACAAGTTTTGTAAACTATGTTTTGGAATATAGACACAAGATAACTAAATTCCAACACAAAAAACTCCAACAATTTACGTAGTGCTTACATCTTGTTTTGTTGCTGAAAGCAGTCCTTGCGAATCCAATTGAGCCATGACTTTATTCAGTTTATTGTTCGTTGCCTCCATCTGCAACGACAGGTTCTTCAGCTCTTCATCCTTCTTCTCACGCAGCAGTTTTTCATTTTCCAATTGAAGCTCCAGAATCTTGATTTTATCTTTTCCTGTTGTCCTTTGCCGAGGACAATGCCAGTACGCACTGGGAGTGACTCCACAACCAACACCTCTCAAGTATGAACCCTGCTCCCTGCCAAAAACCACTGTAAGGGCATCCTCGTCCGGCCCAATCTTGATTAGTCCGTCCTTTATCTGTGCTTCAATATCCATCTGTAAAGAAAAAAGTGAAGAAAATTAGTAACAAGGACATGTTCTTCACTTTAGGATATACTAACTCTCATATTTAAACTTACTAAATAATCTGCCATGCTCTTCACTTTTGGATCTCCCAACTCTCCATCTTTGTTTTCCCTCCCCTTCCTCCACATAAAAGCACGGGAGGGGACATCATCAACCTTTATTTCATTTTTTGAAACCTTGCATAATGCAACGATGACACAATCAGACATTTAATATCCAAAATAATCACTAGTAACACAATAAAAACACATCTGAATTACCAATTTTTCTTTGAGACGAGGGTATCCTCCTCGTCCCAAGCGATGATCAAAAACTGACCGTGATCGCGCAATTTTCGTAGTTTTGGAGACATCCTTCCAATAGTCAAAAGAATTATTTCAGCAAAGTGCATTGGAAAAATACGTTAATTCAAACGATGATCCGTATATTAAAGTATTACAACCTTGAATTTATCCGTTTGCGTGTGGGCTACGAACCTATCCCAATCAGCTTGCTCTACCAGTGTACGATACTGCCTAGGAACTTTTGCAAGCTTTGCTGGTTTATTCAGGTTAGGTTGTATGAATCTTGCATACATCTTTCTTCTGAAATTGCGAAGCAGCCCACCAAGCCGAGTCATTGTAAACTTTCGACGACAAAGTTCTATATCAAAAAAATGCTGCAATATATAATACATGGTGTTAATACACATAAAAGGCAAGCAGATAAGTTCAACAATAGTGTTTCATATTAAAAATGTAACATATATTTAGAGTACTTAATGCGAAGTAGCTGATTTACCGTTACTTGATCCCACAGCTTATCCTTCACTTCTTTTGGCACCTCCTTCCATGTTAACCATCTTAAGCCAACATGCTCCCTGACCGTGTCTCCCAAAAAGCTCGTAAATTCTGATCTGTATTCCCCCATTAACCTACCAAGTGAGTCAAATTCAACCTCATGTCTTTTTCCACCAGAGTTTGTAAACCTGGTACGCAGCTTCGGCAACCTGGTTAGCCCCCTCTTAGCTTTGACATCATTCTTTTGTTGCACCTTTTTGCACTCTTCTACTTCTTCTTCTGCGTTTTCTCCTTCGTCTTCTACTTCTGTGCTTTCTTCTTCTTCGCTACACTCTTCCGTTGAATATTGTTCCTCAAATTCCTCATTGTCCTCACCTACAACCAGTATAAGAACCCTTAGCAATTACAGGATTTATCTGTTCAATATACATAAAAATGCATAAATATGAGAAGTCAAAAATTAGTCTACCTAGGTATTCTTCTTCAACGCAAACTGGTGCAGTAGCTGTGGACCAGGAATGGAAGACATGAATCTTGCAGACTCCAGTCATGGTAGAAGCAACAGCCAACTCTTTTAAGTCACTGTCTCCAAGGATCAAACCATATCCATGATCCGGGGTCACCCCATCTTTCATGAAATAAAGCTTATCATCATCCGAAACTACATCCGCTACCAAATCCCTAACTTGTTTAACAGTCATGTTGTAGACTTCCATTCCGTCGAACACCTTTGCCTTAGGACCGGTGTATTGCCACTTAACCTTTGTCATGAACTGACCCCCATAGTAAACAACTAACCTGTACTTCTTTCCCATGGTACTCAAATTAGCTGTAGACAACAAGCACAACAATGTCAGATATTAATACATCAACATTAAAGCATAAGTAGTATTATTCATATAATTGGAACTCAATTCGTCCCAATCTCTCAAATACAACTCAAATATGCAATCTATCCAACCATATATCTCAAACATATAGTCTGTGGAAGAATGGTTTACCTGCGACAAGCAAGGTGATTTAAACGCCGGTGGAAAAAACCCTAATTTCATGAACATAAACCAGATTGGGTCACCAGATCTGACCGACGGCGTAACCTAATTTCACCGACTGAAAGTTGTGGAGAGATTATGGTGCACAGAGAGGGAGAGTTTGAATGTGAGTTGGGTAAAGTGATGTTGAAAGTGAATTGGGGGGAAGTTTGATATTTTGGGGGGGAAGTGAATTGGTAAAGTGATGTTGCCGGTTTTTAGAGTATTAAGTCAATAAGCCATAATGTTCCAAGTGCAGTCAAATCTTACTAAACTTAAATTTGAAACTATTTTCTATTTTATTTTTGTAAAAAATATATATATAATATTTATGATAATATGTATCTAAATAATTTTAATATATTTATTTAATTATTTAATTATTTCGTGTACTTTCGTTTCGTGTCGTGTACCCAAGGGTAAATCCAAAACCGACACGAAATTCGCTCGTGTAATTTCGTGTTCGTGTATTTTCGTGTTCGTGTACCGAAAAGGTAAAACCAAACCCGTTATTATCGTGTCGTTTTCGTGACGTGTTTTCGTGTCGTGTACGAAATTGCCGGCTCTAGTCGAATCTCGTTCTTTCGAGTAGTACTTTGGCCAGATCCCTCAAAAAATGTCGTACAAGATAAATTCCCGATTTTTCGATTATTTTTCCCCAACATCACAATGCGTATCCATTAACATCCGTACGGTTGGATCGTCGAAAAATGCATTAAAAAAAATTATTTCCCCAATCGGGGTCGAATCTCGTTCTTTCGAGTAGTACTTTGGCCAGATCCCTCAAAAAATGTCGTACAAGATAAATTCCCGATTTTTCGATTATTTTTCCCCAACATCACAATGCGTATCCATTAACATCCGTACGGTTGGATCGTCGAAAAATGCATTAAAAAAAATTATTTCCCCAATCGGGGTCGAATCTCGTTCTTTCGAGTAGTACTTTGGCCAGATCCCTCAAAAAATGTCGTACAAGATAAATTCCCGATTTTTCGATTATTTTTCCCCAACATCACAATGCGTATCCATTAACATCCGTACGGTTGGATCGTCGAAAAATGCATTAAAAAAAATTATTTCCCCAATCGGGGTCGAATCTCGTTCTTTCGAGTAGTACTTTGGCCAGATCCCTCAAAAAATGTCGTACAAGATAAATTCCCGATTTTTCGATTATTTTTCCCCAACATCACAATGCGTATCCATTAACATCCGTACGGTTGGATCGTCGAAAAATGCATTAAAAAAAATTATTTCCACTTTCGGGGTCGAATCTCGTTCTTTCGAGTAGTACTTTCATCCACAACGATAAATTTAGATTTTTTTTTAAATTTTGCATATGTCTTCTAAATATTCCAAAATGATTTAAAAAAATTAGATGAATTAAATTTGGAGTTTTGGTATTTTAAAATGATTTTTGAAAATTAATTTTCATTTTGAGGTAAAACTTGTAAAAATCATAATAAATTCATTTTTGATCCCAAAATTATTTTAAAAATATGGGAATGAAGCTAATTTTGTGATCTTGTTTTTTTTAATTAAAATTTTGATTTTAGAAATTATCTTCTATTTAAACTTCAGATTAATAAGTGATTAAATTTGATTTTCAGCAAAGTAGTATAATAAATTAGTAAAGTAGAGGTTACATATGGTTATGTTTTAACCCTAATTCATTGCTACACACAGCAGTAGCCACACTCTCTTCTATTTTGCCGCCTAAAACAAGAACCCCAATCATATCCTTTTTTTCCCTCTTATACAACAACAATTGGTTCTAGATTTGATTGAAATACCTAAGTGGAAAGCTTATTCTCTCAATTGGAAACCACACTAGCTGCCGCTTCTAATCGGATTCAAACAAGTAGCTTCAAACAAGCAGCCGACAGAAACCACTCATACTTTCATCCACAACGATTTCATCCCTAATTTCAGTAAGTCATGTGTTAAATATATGCTAATTTTTGAATTTTATGCTTTGATATATGCTCGTAATTGCTGTAGTTATGCTGTAATATGCTCGTAATTGCTGTAGTTATGCTGTAATATGCTCGTAATTGGTTTAGTTATGCTGTAATATGCTCGTAATTGGTTTAGTTATGCTGTAATATGCTCGTAATTGCTGTAGTTAGGCTGTAGTTATGGATAAGTCTTGGATGGTAACCGATAGAAACAGTGAACCATATATGGATGGAGTTGTAGCATTTATCGATTTTGCGGTTTCTCATCTGAATATGTCAACGAAGACTATTCCATGTCCATGTGTAAGCTGTTTAAACCACTTCTCTCTTTCGGTGGATGAGGTCCATTACCACTTACTCGTTAAGGGATTCGATCGGAATTATACAAGGTGGATTAAACATGGAGAAGAAGACAAGCCAACAACTTTCAACCAGTTTGATGCAGTAGAATTTCCAACAGATGCTGCAGAAACAATAGAAATGGTAAAAGCTACGGAAGACAATTTCATAGCTGACATTGACAAGTTTCAAGAACTACTTGCAGATGCGGAGAAGCCCTTGTATAAATATTGTCCTAACTTCACAAAGTTGTCTGCAACAGTTGAACTACTAAACTTGAAGAGTAAGCATGGAATGACAAATAATTGCTTTACTGAAATGCTAATTCTGTTGAAAAGGATGCTGCCTGCAGAAGGTAACGAGATGGTGAACAACACATATGAGGCCAAAAAGATAATGACAGCAATGGGGTCAGGATACGAAAAGATACATGCTTGCATTAACAACTGCATTCTTTACAGGAAGGATTACAAGGACATGGTGGTATGTCCAACTTGTGGCATGTCACGGTGGAAGGTGGATGAGAAGACTAAAGTCATATACGAAAATGTTCCTACAAAGGTATTATGGTACTTCCCCCTTATTCCACGACTGAAACGACTTTATAAAGTGAAAAGCATATCAAAAGATTTGATATGGCACTCCACCAGTTCGAAAAAGCCCGGTGTTCTACGGCACCCATCTGATTCACCTGCATGGAAAGCAATAGACGACAAATTTCCGGAAATTGCATCTGATCCAAGAAATCTTCGGCTTGGCATTTCCACAGACGGGGTTGATGTAAACAGAGGGAATAGGAATCACAGTGTGTGGCCAGTATTAACTGTCATTTACAACCTTCCACCTTGGTTGTGTATGAAAAGAAAGTTCATCATGCTTTCGTTATTAATATCGGGAACGCCTGGAAACGATATCGATGTGTTTTTGGATCCTTTGATCGATGATCTGGAGCTCTTGTTTGAAGAAGGTGTTGAAACATATGATTCCTATGCACAGGAACAATTCACTTTACGTGCTGTTGTCTTATGGACGATTAATGATTACCCTGCTCTTGGTGCATTATGTGGCTGTCCTTATAGTGGATTCCATGGTTGTGTGGTGTGCAGGAAAGAAACTCATTGTGTAAGACTTCCGTTCTCTGCCAAGCAGAGTTATGGTGGTCACCGAAGATATCTACCATATAGTCATCCCTTCAGAAAGCAAACTAAGGCATTCAATGGAAAAGAAGAGTGGGGAACTGCTGCAGATCCTATGACAGGGGAAGAAATATTCAACGAGGTTAAATTTATTCGGAATATGTGGGGGAAGGGATATAAGGATAAAGATTCAGAACTGATGGAGACTTCGACTGGAAGAGGGGGGAAAACAAAAAAGAGAAAATCAGAAGGGGGTGGTAGCACAAATTCCGGACAGAAAGAACAGACCTATTGGAAGAAATTCAACATATGGAATCGACGACTTAGGTATTGGCGGTATAATTTGGTCCAACATTGTATTGATTTCATGCACACTGAGAAGAATGTGGCTGAGAGTATTATCGGAACATTACTAAATGTTCCGGGCAAGACGAAAGATGGGTTGCACGCTCGAAAGGATCTGGCACATTTTGGGATAAGACAAGAGTTGCAGGCTAAAAGTCAAGGCGAGAAGACATTACTTCCTGCAGCCTGCTACACATTAACTAAAGATGAAAAAGACATGTTCTGTGGCACATTACACAACTTAAGGGCTCCGCAAGGTTATTGTTCCAACTTTTCTAGTTTGGTGAATGAAAAGGATAGGAAGCTTATGGGACTTAAATCACATGATTACCATATGCTTATGCAACAGTTCTTGCCAATTGCAATACGGTCTATCATGCCTAAACCCACAAGATATGCTATTATCAGACTTTGTTTTTTTTTCAAATCAATATGTAGCAAAGAAATCAATGTAGCAGAACTCGATAAATTGCATGAGGAGCTTTGTGTTACACTGTGCTTGATGGAGAAATACTTTACCCCATCCTTTCTTGATGTTATGCTTCATCTAACTGTGCACCTTGTTAGAGAGGTCAAATTATGTGGCCCAATATGCTTTCGGTGGATGTATCCCTTTGAGAGGATGATGAAAGTTATTAAAGGGCATGTGCGGAACAAAGCTTACCCAGAAGGATGCATTGCTGAGGAACATATTGCAGAAGAAACAATTGCGTTCTTCAACGAATACAAAAAATGCATGAGGTCCATTGATATTCCAGAACACCAGCACAACACATCTGAAAATGGTAATGAAGAGGGAATTCCTTTGTCAGCTGGTAAACCAGTTGAAGTTTCTCAAGATCTCTACATGAAAGCACATTTCTATGTACTGCAAAATACGCCTGAAGTTGTGCCGTATATCGAGTAAGGACTCCTACTGAACATGTTTATTTGTGTTTTTCTTTTATTTAACAGTAGGATCATATTTGATACTCATTTTTGTACTTGCAGACAACACATGACATTTTTGAAAAACAAACATCCTGGTAAACAACAAGCATGGCTGGAGAAAGAGCATAGCACAACGTTTGGTCACTGGTTACGCAACAAGGTAATATTTAAATCAGTATGATCTTAGTTTTTTCTCAATTGTAATTTGTGCAAGCTGAATCTTATCCTTGTTACTGTGTAATTTAGGTTGAAAGCGAGTTATCGATCTCCAACGAAAGTGTATCAGAAACAGTTAAGTGGATCTCACATGGAGCACGCAGAATCGTGAACAAATACGATGTATATGACATCAATGGCTATACATTTCGTACAAAAATTCGTGATGGCAGAATTCACCAGAACAGTGGGGTTTGTGTAGAGGCAACTGAGATGCACATTTCTAAAGAAGTAGTAACCTATGGAAAGAACTTTTATTACGGGGTTCTACGAGAGATATGGGTACTAGATTATCATATTAAGAAAATTCCTCTTTTCATGTGCGACTGGGTTGACAGTAGAAATGGTGTCAAGCAAGATGGCTTGGGTTACACGTTGGTCGAACTTAACAGATTAGGCCACAAGGATGATCCGTTCATATTGGCCTCACAAGCACGACAGGTGTTTTATGTTAAAGACCAGCTGGATAAAAAAATGTCTATTGTCTTGATGACACCTCCTAAGAATTATAGAGATCTGTACGATGATGTCAATGAGGATTTCAGTACTGTAATTTTTCCTCACAATGATAATATATTACCACCTGTAGATCCACGTGACTTGGGTAATGAATCTCGTGATGATTACTTCAGACAGGACTGTAAGGGTATTATTATACGTAATGCTAACTGAATCCGGTAATTATTATCATTATGTTTGTCATTTTCCATGTTTTTTATGTAATGCTAAATTCTATTGTATGGTTAAATTCTATGCTCTGTTTGAATTCCTGTTTTTTTTCTCCAGGTGTGTGCAAAGAAAGAGGCCTGATCATGATGTCGTCTTCAAATTCCTACAGCTCAAACCAAAATCGATGTGATCTGTGCTACTGTGGTCTTCCTGCCCGGATTAGAACATCAAACACACTTGACAACCCTGGAAGAAGATTTCGGGTGTGCCACAAATCAAGTTCATTGGTAAGCTGATGTCTATCAGTTTCATCTGTTAAATTTAATAAACAGCTTTTAATTTGAATTCCCTTTTCAAGTCTTCTGGACCCAAATGTTCGTTTTGGGAATGGATTGATCCTGAACCAGTTGGCATGAAGATCAAGATCCAGAAAGAAGTTGATGTTGTGAAGACTGACCTGCAAAACTGCATGTCAACAGTTGAAGATCTTCGAAAGGAGGTTCATGTCATACGTGGGAAGTTGTATAATGTTATCATTGTCTTGGTCATTTTCTTTGTTTTTTATTTGATGAAGAATTAATATGTAATGGTGAATTCTAATGTTGGCCGAATGACATGGATTAGTTGAATTGTTCTAGTTTTAAGCTTCATTATCAAGTTTTAAGCTCATCTGGTATGCAACTTGGATAAATCAAGTTTGTGTTTGTCATTTCTGGTTAATCTGCTATACCAATACTTCATGTCCAGTGGTCAAATATTTTGCCACACCCTAATGTAATAATGTGACAGATCAGTTGGAAATGAGGATCCTCAAAACAGAATGCTCTGTTCCTGAAAACAGAGTACTTTTTAGTCACACAATAATACAGTCACTAGTTTTTAGCTGCCTTAGCGAACAAAGATCTGACATAATGCAGAAAACTCTACTTTTTAGTCACATATAAAATGTAGTGACCATAGGTTATTTCACATTTAGCCACATCCCCGAAAATGACTGTGACCGTTTGGTAACATTTAGATACAGCAAAGAAGCGTCACTATTTTTTGTCACACTTCTATCTCTCAAGTATGACTATAAATGTTGGATTTGGTCAAAGTCAACAAAAAAAACATGCTGTTTCATCTCTCACTTGTCACACTTTTATAAATTATGACTAAATCTTCCAAAAAATGTGTCTTCGGTCACTCGAAAAACAATTGTGTGGCTAAAACTTGGGACGATGATCTTTAGCCACTTGTTTTTTCCAAAGTGTCACAGCCCTTACTGTACAAAAGAGTGACGAAAGCCCAAATTTGACGTAGTGTTAATTAGCGAAAATTTCAAGCGCATGAGAAGTTTGATATGATAGACTTGAGAATGAATCACTACGAGTGCAACCATCAGTAATAACTCGTAAGGGTGAAGGGTTGAAACCCCAAAAACCTAAGACATTCAGTCCAAACCCCATCATTCGATATGCTCAATGAAAGGTTTGAAGCCAAAACAAGACGGTATAAGACATAAAAGGTTTATGCAAATGTCAAGCTAGCCTCGAATAAGGCAAAATCGTCGTAAATGTGTAGGTCACTCCACACTTTACACCAAGACGATACTCGTGAAACACTAGTGTATATTAAAATCCCCAAAAAAGGGTATGAAGTCCCAGGTAAGGGATAAAAAGACCCCAAGTCTCGAAAAAGACCGGTATAACTTCTATGAAATCCTAGTGCATTATCATAGAAGTTGGGGGGCAAATGATATGGGTTAAAAATAACCCTAAAGACATAATTAATATTGCATTAATTAAACCTAGATGGTCCATAAATAAGGCCCATTAATAAGGCCCGAAACTCTAATTAAATATTAATTTCATAATTAATATTTGGGCTAGAAGTACAACCTGTATTAGGAGACGTCCAATACAGGCTTATTCTAATACAATTGGGCTTGTTTCAATACAAGTCCGTTATGATATGGAAACAACTTCTACAAGTAAGGATCTAGAATTTATCCTTATCCACTGTCAAGGATAAGACTTATCCTTCAAGAAAGTCAATACTTATCCACCGTCAAGGATAAGACTTATCCTTTAAAAAAGTCAATACTTATACACCGTCAAGGATAAGACTTATCCTTCAAAGAAATCAATACTTATCCATTACGCTTTTAAATGCCTATATAAAGAGTCTGACCCCTCATCTCAGAACTACGTTTTGGACACATCTCCATACGTCATCTACTACGTTTTGGACACAGCTCCATACGTCATCTACTACGTTTTGGACACAGCTCTATACGTCATCTACTACGTTTTGGACACAACTCCATATGTCATCTACTACGTTTTGGACACAGCTCCATACGTCATCTACAACGTTTTAGACTTCATCCTCGAATAAGGACATACAAGTCACTACGTCCTTGGTGTGCCCCTGCCGCCATAGCCCCGAGGACAACACCAAGAACTACGTTTTAGACTTCATCCTCGAATAAGGACATACAAGTCACTACGTCATTGGTGTGCCCCTGCCACCATAGCCCCGAGGGCAACACCAAGAACTACGTCTTTGGCTTGATTCTCAGCATTAATTGAGATACGTAGGCATCTTGTGAGGACCGATTTAGTCTCGAAACACAAGTGCAGCCATTAAAGCTCGAAGCTCTCTTAAATCCCAGCAATTAATTTACAAGCACGCTTTTTAATCCATAACAATTATTATATTTTAAATATTTTATTAATTGTATTTGTTAAAAAAATAAGTAGGCATGTTAATGTTGGGTTTTATACTAAACTATTCATTTGTAGTATATAAACATTGTCCATTTTATTAAGAATCTTGATTGCATATTTTTACATTGTCTGTTTATTATATATTGTGGATAATTGTTAGGTCCTGATAAGTTTGTAGAAGGGGGGTTGAATACAAACTATACCGTTTTATCGAATTTGTCCTTTAAAAGATTTAACTGTTTAGAACAAATTAGTGCGGAATAAAAACTGAAACAATATTCAAGTTAAATAGAAACTCTATTAAACTTGAGGAGTGTTACAACTTTGATCACTGATTACAAAGAACTTAATAAAACAAATCTAGAATAAATTCGACATGAATTTATCTATTTTTGTAATAAAAAGGATCGAATACTAAAAAGTAGTTCGATATAAAATCTAGGGATTATGATCCGCTAGAAAGTCAAAGCAGTACAAGAGATACAATTCTTATGAATTAAATGTTGAAGAACAGTCAAGAATTAAATCCCTACAGAAAGTTTGAGCTTTGCAGTTGAAGGTATTTAAGAAGAGCTTTCAATGGAATGTTTGTTTGCTTTTCTTCTGTGTTCTTTCTGTCTTCTGCCGTTTGACTTATAAATACAATCCACTTGAATGCATTCCACGCGCCAATCCACTTGCAGTGTATTATGGAAGACTTACTGAAATACAATTCTCTTATTGCCTTGGAAGACAATCGGTAAGACAAGCCAATGTACTTAGAAGACAATCGGTAAGACAAGCCAATGTACTTAGAAGACAATTGGGAAAACTATAAATTGCCCTAGGAAGACAATCGGTAAGACAGCCTTGGTAGTCTTCCTTGTTCAAAAATATAAGTCTTCCTAGTTCAAATATATTCTAATTTAAATAATTAATTAAATAAATTATGTATTAATTTAATTCTTTGCAGAATGAAATTAATAAATAATATACTTAATAATATTAATTATTTATAAGAGAATAAATAGAATTAGTTGACTTCTCTATTAATTCCAGAATCACTTAAAATTAGATAAATAACAAACACAATTAGTACGTTGACACTCGATGCACTGTCTGGTTCATGAGTGACTAACAACAATGTTTGTTCTTTATCTATTTGACTTTAAGCAGTGATTCACTTCCTTCTCATTCAAGAACTCCGTAATCAGTATCTTTTTCTGTCACCACTTGAAATCTCTGTCACTTTAATAAATCCACTGAGCTTGAATACTTCATTGAGGCTTGATCAATAAATTGAGCTTCTTTCAATGTAGAATCACTTCAAGTCTGTAGATGACTTTAATCTTCATTCTTTGACAGATATAACCTTCTGAGATTCCTGTGACAATTGATTTTTATTATTTACTTATTACATCTTAATTAAAGTTGAGTAGAATCCTCGGTGTTTACAAATAGGCCTGGACATATGCCTTTCAATCTCCCCCTATTTGTTTGTTAGACAATAACAACCAAATACCTCTAGAGGATAACTCAACTAAAACAAGAAAAGATAAGACTTTTAAGAGCCAAGCAAATAATAAAAAGTTCTGGATTAAATATAACAATTTCCAGATTCAAACGGTAAAGATAAATACAAGATAGATGTTCCTCTAGACTGAACATATGAATACATTTATCCTATCTTGAATCACCTAAGCTCTAAACATTTAATATTTACAAACAGAGCTTCTTCAAATTTCAGACTCAATCATCTCTCCTTCTTCAAGTGCTTCAAGCAAATCCTTGTCCAGAACACGATCAGATTCAGAAGTAATGCCACTAGGTCTGACAGGTTGAGTTGTGACTTTCTTCAGCCTATTCTTCATTTGATGATATCTTTTGATATTTGTTATGCAATAGTCTTGAATCAAATCAGCAACTTCTGTCTTCTCTTGTGTAGCAAATCCTGAAGTCCTCAACATGTTCTCCAAGTAGACAAGATGCTTGGCAGGAAAATCCTTCAGAGATATTGAATCCACACCACAAGTCTGAAGTGCCCTTCCTTTAAAAAATTTTACTTCATAAGGCACTTCCACCACTTGTGGACTAGCTTTCATTGCAAAGTCTCTTAGCTGATCATGCAACAGCTCAGCTAATGGAGAAGTTCTTTTTACCTTGCACATGAAGACCCATAGTTCAGAGAGAGTTCTGCTTTCCAGAAGATTGAGAGACACTAAGAAAGTTCCCTCATTATGAGTATAAACATAGATCTTCAACTCCTCTCTAACTCTGTCATATCCAGTTGAGATCCTTGAAATCTCTGCATGAAGAGCTTTCATATATACTGTGTTGTCTGGATTGACCTTCTTGTATCTTTCCAACATGCTAAAAAACTTTCCATCATTATCTGAACCTGTTGAATGTGAAAACATATCTCTAGCTCTATCCCATTCTTCTCCAAGCTTCAGCCTCACATATAACTTCCTGTCCTTGACCTTTATATCATGAAGCCGTTGCTTTTCTTGATGTTCAGCTTTTTGGATAACTAGATGCTTTGAAATGATGTCAGAAACTTTAGCATTCTCCTCCTCTCTTCTCTTTAGATCAGCTTTCTGTCTTAACAGCTCAGCTTCAAAGGCAGGATCCACTTCAGGTTCATCTTCCCAGTCAGCATAGTCAGCCTCTCCTTCAACCTCCACTTCACCAAAGATATCTTCAGGGTTTTCTTCAGATTCAATATTGTCAAAATCTCCCTGTTCACCTTGATAGTAGTCAGCATCAGAAAAAGTTAACCTCTGCTTTCCTTTGTCCTTTACAGAACCAGAACCTCCAGCTTCTCCTCCTCTTTGTTTCTCCACATTCTCCCCCTTAGTTGAGGAATCCTCTACAGTTTGAGCTGTGGAAGCCCTAGGATTCACCTCAGACGTTCTCCTTATCTCTCCTCTATCTCCTCTTTCATCAGCATCATCCTCATCTTCATCATCTCCCTCAAAGAAAATCCTTTGCTCTTCAGTAGGTTGATGTGAATTCTTGATCATATTATACAAGTGCTTCATACCTTCATTCAGATGCTCCATTCCTCCTTCTATCTTGAAAATCCTTTCTTCATTAAACTTTTGATTTTCATCGGCTGTTTGCAGAATAAAGTCCACCTTGGTAGAAATGGCAGCTATCTCCCTGACACTCTCTGATATTTGAGCATTTGACATTGTAAGATCAGAGATGTCTGAAGCCACTAGTACTTGAGATTGTTGGATTGAATTCAGCTTCGGGAGGAGATTATTCTTCAATCCTTGTAGGTCATCTTTCACAGTACCCAGCTGATTTGATACAGAGGTGGTAGATTGTGCAACCACTTGTGCTTTTAGAATTGTGTTTTCAGCCTGGGTCTCTTGCAACTTCTTCTGTAGATCAGCTAGCTGTTTTAACAAAGCAGTGTTTGTGTCAGTGTGTGCACTCACTTCAATTGCTCTCAGTGGTGTTTCACTCAACTCACGTGCTTGTGTTTCACTCGGTGTTTGACTCATATCTCTCACCACTAACTGTCTGTCTAGATTCTCAGTGGATGTACCTGCAGTAAAAATCACCCTAGCCCCTTCAAGAGAGGTCAGTGGTGGTGCAATGGGAGTTCGCGAATCCCAATCCCCAATGAATTCCAAAGCAGATTGAATTTGAAACTGAATTGCTTCAGTGTTGGATTCATTAGGTTGCCTTCCACTTTCTCCAGTAAAAACTGCGAGTGGAAAATCCCTTAGGGGAGCCAGAGATGTTCCCTCTGGGAGGGGAGAAAATGATTCTATTTGAGTTGGCGAAGAATCAGATTTTCCCTCAGATGCCTGTGAAGGCACTTCTACCGTAACTATGGTAGGCACTGTTTCAAAGTCAAAAGTAAACTGCTCTCCTGACATGGTGTCCTGAGTGTCATCTAGATGGATATCTTCTCCCATTGTGAGTAATGGGAGTGTGCTTGACTCAGTACAAGATGCCATGGCCCGATGGCGAATTTCAATAGATCCACCCTGTTGAGAGGATGTCTCCAGAGACTGTGTAGTGGCCATATCAATGTCCATATCCTTTTGAGAGGATACAGATGGGCTAACAGTTGTCTCCCTATAGGTTTTTCTTTTCTTTAAGGGTGGAGACAGAGCTGTGGGAACACTCATTTCAGCTATATCACTAACATTTCTTGAACTGGTTTGTACATTAGGCTCAGATTGTGTTTCAGGAGTGTTTGACTCTCTGTTTGGCTCTATGACCTGGGTCAGAGACTGTGGATCTACAATCTCTGGGTCAGCCCTAACAACCACTTGGGTTTCAATTGAAGTACCAGAAGAAGAACCAAGGTTAGGAATAACTACCTGCAGTGGTACTGGATGTGGTTCGGGAACTTGTTCACCAAATATAGGAAGATTAATGAATTGTCTCATGAATGGTGAAACAAGAACAGGTATGGTGGTAAATTTGGATGAGACATCAAGTCTAGTGTAGAATTTGGTGTCTGTGGTTGGAGAGGTTTCAAATCTAGCTTCTCGAAACAGTTCTACCTGCTCAGCAGTGAGAAGATGATTAATGATAAGAGTTAGAAAGCGAGGGTACCAACACCTTACTTTCACACCATTATCAGAATCTCTCCTAGAGTGAGCAAGCCTGTTGAGCAAAAGGTTCCACAGAATCTCAGCAAAGTTCAATCTACGACCAAATACTATAGCATAGGCAATGTATTGATTAAGACTGGTAATGCAATGAAAGTTTGTCTTTGTGCAGTTACCAAATACCCTAGCTATAGTATCAAAGAACAGATCCCATTCCCTTACAACGAAAGTTTTTGACAATTTTACCATTTGAAAGGGACCCTGATAATGAATATTCACAAAGAACTGTGTTAACTCATCATCAGTGGGTAATGGATCAAACCTGTCCTTTGGAAAATGCAACACATCACAAAATAAATCAAAAGTAACTGTATATTGCTGATTGAGAATATTGAAAGTAAAAGATTTTGAATTGTCAGCAATAACAGCACTTGAACACAACATCCTTAATGGATCAATTTTCAGAAGTGCATTGGCACAAATAGCATAACTAACACAAGTATTGCTATTTAAAAATTGAATCCACGGTCTGAAACGTTCCACCTTACACCTAGCCGGATCAAAATACCCAACAAAATTATTTAAAACTAATTCAAAATTATTAGGATCCATTTTAAATAAAACAATAAAATTTTAATTAATTTAAATAAAAATAAAATTTTAGGGATTTTTAGAATTAATTAAAATTACAAAAATCCACAAAATTAAATTTTATTAAAATTAATGAATTTTGAACTTTTAGATCCTAAAAATTCGAACTAAACTTTTGAAATGCAAAAAAAAATATTGGGCACTTGAGTTTCAAGAACACACACAGTTAACATAAAGTTCAATACACAGAACCTAAGTAAGATCAAACACACACAGTTTACTTAGCAATTCAAAAATCCACAAGTCGAAAATACAAAACAAAAAGCAAAAAAAAATCGGACAGCAATTCGACTTGTAAGATAGGATTTTGAAAGAACAGTAATAGATTGCTAAGTAATGACTTGAGCAACAATGGGAATGATCAAAGATTTCTGTAGAATGAAGAAATTCGAAGGGGGTTTTGTGAAGAAGAAAACTGATAAGAAAATGCTAAGTGAAAAATGTAAGTACTGTATGTATATAAACAAAAATTAAACTGTTAAAATTCAACACAGAAGACAAGTCAAACGTTTTATTACAGAATGTACTGGGAAGACAATCGGGAAGACTTAGGAAAGTCTTCCCGGTAGTCTTCCTAGTACAATACTTAGAAAGTCTTCCGAATTAAATTAAAACAGAAAAACAGAAATAAAATCAAATAAAGCTAAGTTTACCCGGTAGTCTTCTCAGTATTAAACTGGGAAGACTTAGAATAAACTTTGACATAGTTAGAAAAATATTTACAGAATAATAATAAATATATTTCTAAGTTTTCCCGACAGTCTTCCTAGTTCAAAAACTGGGAAGACTTAGGAAAAGACTTAAAAATACAAGGAAAAAACAAAAAACAAAAAACAAAAAGAACATTTACATTGTTTTCCCGGTAGTCTTCCTAGTGTAAAACTAGGAAGACTCACCAAAAATTTCAGAATAAAATCGAAATTAAACAGAAAATGCTGAACAACTTAAAAAAACATGAAAAATATATACAAATCTAGAAAAATTCACAGAAAATTCCATAAATCCTAGAAAAATATGCAGAATATTAGAAATGCATAAAATTACTATAAACTTGCAGAAAAATTCAAACAACAATATTTACAATCTGAAAAATATCTAAATAATTCTAAATAAATATATTTTCAATAAAAATACATTTCTCCACTTAAAAAAATATGAGAAAAATATTTTTAAAGAAAATAAATTATTCAGAGTTATTTAAATACACAAGCAAGTAATATTAACAGAGAATTAGCAGCAAATATTAGTTAAATGACAAGAGAAAATGAATTTTGAAATAACAAACCTGACAGATATATTGTTAATCACTAAGACTGTTTAACATACCCAATTTACCAACTAACTTGATAAATGTGGATTCATCAACAGATTTAGTGAATATATCTGCAGTCTGTTCTTCTGTGGGTACAAAATGTAACTCCACAGTTCCATTCATGACATGCTCTCTGATAAAATGATACCTGATGTCAATGTGCTTCGTTCTCGAGTGCTGCACAGGGTTGTTGGAGATTGCTATGGCACTTGTATTATCACAAAATATGGGGATTTTGTCTAATGCAAAGCCATAGTCCTTTAATTGATTCCGTATCCATAAGATTTGAGCACAACAGCTTCCAGCAGCAATATATTCAGCTTCTGCTGTTGAATTGGAAACTGTTTGCTGTTTCTTGCTATACCAGGAAATCAACCTACCTCCTAGGAATTGACAACTCCCAGAGGTACTCTTTCTATCCACAACACTACCTGCATAATCAGAATCTGTATATCCAACAAGATTAAAACCAGAATCTTTAGGGTACCAGATACCTAGATTAGGTGTACCCTTAAGATATCTCAAGATTCTTTTCACAGCAACGAGATGAACATCTCTAGGGTCCGCTTGGAACCTTGCACACAAGCATGTAGCATACATAATATCTGGTCTACTAGCAGTAAGATAGAGTAAGGAGCCAATCATACCTCTGTAGCTTGTAACATCTACCTTGATAGATTTGTCAGAAGCTCCAAGTTTGATTCCTGTTGAAGATGGAGTCCTTGCTGATGCTGAATCCTCCATATGATACTTCTTGAGGAGTTCTTTGAGATACTTGGATTGACAAATAAATATACCATTTGACCTTTGACTTAGTTGCAATCCAAGAAAGAACTTCAGCTCACCCATCATACTCATTTCAAACTTACTCTGCATTAGCTCAGCAAATCTCTTACAGAGATTATCATTAGTAGACCCAAATATGATGTCATCCACATAGACTTGGACTAATATCATATCACTTTTGTGTTTCTTTGAAAAAAGAGTTTTGTCTATGATACCTCTAACAAAACCATTTTCTAAAAGAAAACCAGAGAGAGTGTCATACCATTTTCTTGGGGCTTGCTTGAGACCATAGATAGCCTTGAAGAGAAAGTACACAAAGTCCAGCAGCTCCTGATTTTCAAAGCCAGGGGGCTGTTCCACATACACTTCTTCATCAAGTTCACCATTCAGGAATGCACTCTTAACATCCATTTGATAGACTTTAAAATTGGAATAAGCAGCAAATGCTAAGAACATCCTGATGGCCTCAAGTCTAGCCACTGGTGCATAGGTTTCATCATAATCAATGCCTTCAGCTTGAGAATACCCTTGTGCAACCAGTCTTGCCTTGTTCCTTGTAACAATGCCATCCTCATCTAGCTTGTTCCTGTATACCCATCTAGTACCAACTACTTTCTTGTTCTTTGGCCTGGGTACCAGCTTCCAGACTTGCTGTTGTTCAAATTGATTGAGTTCATCTTGCATAGCAATCACCCAATCTGGATCAGTCAGTGCTTCCTCAGTTTTCTTTGGCTCCATTTTAGATAGAAATGCTGAGAAAAGACATTCATTCTGAGAAGCTCTTCTAGTTTTAACTCCAACATCTGGATCACCAATGATCAGCTCAAAAGGATGAGCTCTATTCCAAACAGTCTGTCTTGGAAGATTTGATCTTGATGATTCACCTTGAAATTCACTTTGATGTTGTGAGTGACTAGCTGATCCTTCATTTGCTCCCCCTGAGTTGTTGCCTGTTTGCCTTGATGATCCTTCTCCAGTGCTGGTGGTATCTCCATTGTTACCAGTGTTTCCACCACCATCACCAGGATCATTATCATCATTGTTATTATCATCACCAGCAATAACTTCAGGTGGGGCTTCATCATCTGATTCTGAGTCTGGCAAGTTATCAAACTTCAGCTCTTCAGATGAATCTTCTTTTTGGATATTGGGGAACTTAGTGTCATCAAAAGTAACATTGACACTTTCCTTTACTGTGTGACTGCCAACCACATAAACCCTGTAAGATCTTCTGGAATAACCAACAAAAATAGCTTCTTGTGCCTTTGCCTCAAACTTGCCACGTTTAACATTTTCATCTAAAAGCACAAAGCATTTTGCTCCAAATACATGAAAGTACTTGACAGTTGGTTTCTTGTTGTTCATGATCTCATACGGAGTCTTCATTAGGTCTTTGTTGATTAAAGTTCGATTCTGAGTATAACAAGCTGTATTCGCTGCTTCAGCCCAAAAGTACATTGGAAGTTTGGACTCACTTAACATAGTCCTAGCAGCTTCAATCAATGTACGATTCTTTCTTTCCACTACTCCATTTTGTTGAGGAGTTCTAGGGGCAGAATACTGTCTTGTTATTCCTTTATCAGCACAAAAGTCATTTAAAATGGCATTCTTGAATTCTGTACCATTATCTGACCTTATGGCTCTAACAGGGAATCTAGAATCCAGCTCAATCAACTTCACATGGCCAATCACCAGAAATGGGGTCTCATCCTTGGAATGTAGGAATAAAACCCATGTATATTTTGAATAGTCATCAACAATCACAAGTGCATATTGTTTCTTTGACATGGACATCACATTAACTGGACCAAACAAATCCATGTGCAGTAGCTGAAGAGGTTCAGTTATTGATGATGTGTCAGTGCCCTTGTGAGAAGCTTTCTTTGACTTTCCCTTCTGACATGCCTCACACAGTCCTTCCTGTGTAAATTCCATCTGAGGCAAACCTCTAACTAATTCCCTCTTGACTAAAGAGTTCATAGTTTTGAAGTTAAGGTGAGACATCTTCTTGTGCCATAGCCAACTATCATCTGATGAAGCTTTAGCATAAAAACAATTAACTTCATCTTTGAATCCCGAGTTCAGATCAGCTATGAACAAGTCACCTTTCCTTACTCCTTGAAGAGCAGGCTTTCCATTCTTCTTGTGAGTAATCTGACACTTCTCTCTTTCAAAGGAAACAGCATATCCTCTGTCACAGAACTGACTGATGCTGAGAAGATTGAACGTCAGACCTTCCACAAATGAAACATCTTCAATGATAACATTTCCGTACTTCAAACAGCCATATCCTTTCGTAATACCCTTGCTGTTATCTCCAAAGGTAACTACTGGGCCAGCTTTCACAACCACATCTGATAGCAGGGCTCTATCTCCGGTCATATGCCTTGAACAGCCACTGTCCAGAATCCACATAACTCGGTTTACCTGTTTAACTCCCTGCAATATCAGATTGATTAGTCCTTCTTCGGAGCCCAAAATTGATTGGGTCCGGCATACTTAAAGAACTGGCCTTTGTCAGGCAAAACAACATTTCTAACTAAAACTACTTCATCCTCTTTCACATAAGAGCGTTTCCATTTATAACCAGCCTTGACACATTTCTGAGTAGGCTTAGGGATAAATGAATCCACTCTAGTCTGAGGAGGACTAGTAGTCTTTGTTTTAACATGCTTCTTATTATTAACATGTTGACGTGGAGCAGTCTTATCACTAGATACATGCTTTTTATTAAAGAAAGCATACATAACATTAAAAGCACAAGACATGCAATTACTCACACCACATGCTTTATGAGAAGAATTAATAGCAGGCATGTTAGTTCTACAGTTGTTTTGATCCAATTTATGGATATCTGATTTAGTCTTTTTAGTTGTAGCAACTTTGACTGGAATATCAGATACACACTTTTTGGATTTCTCAGCTTCTAAGGCAACATCTTCTTCATGAATCTCCTCAGCAATAATGATAGAAGATTCATTCAGAGGCTCTGCCTCAGACTCCTTACAGAAGGGTGTTTTAATACCCTTAAGAATATAAGGAACAGCCTTTCCTTCTTCTCTGACCCTACAAGGTGTATTAATACCAAGCAATCCTATAGCCTCATTATAATCATAACCTATACTGACATGATTACCAACAGCTTGCTTATTGAGAATTTCTTTAGCAGTCTTACAAGAACTGAAATAAGCATTAGCTTTAGTCTTCAGCTCACTAATCTCTTTCTTAAGAATGGTTTCCAGTTGAATATAACATTTAACCCTATTCTCCAGAAAAGCAATTTTCTCATTAAGTTCATCCTGATTAACATGCACAAGTTTCAAATCTTTTAATTCCTTTTCAAGATTTGTGTTTAAAAGATTTATTCTATCATTTTCAGTGCGTGCACAACTTATGGTGCCACCAAGATGATAAATCATTTCAGCATCAGTAAAGGTTACCTCTGACATGTATCTGTATGAAGTGCTTTCCTCTTTAGCCATTAAAGCAAGGTTCCCAATTTCACCTGCTTCTTCATCACTGTCAGTGTCATCCCAACTCTTTCCCTCAGCAACATAGGCCTTCCCAATCTTGTTCTTCTTGCTAGAATCAAATGTGTTTCTAGTCACTTGCTTTGGCTTTCTGCACTCAGTAGCAAAGTGACCCAACTCATTGCAATTGTAGCATCTGATTATACTCCTTTCCACAGTTCCAGTTTTGTAGCCACCCCTTGTGCCACTTGAAGATGAAGATCCACCTCTCTGAAATCTGGGTCTGAACTTAAGATTGGGATTCCTCTTGAATCTAAACTTCCCAAACTTTCTGACTATCAAAGCCAAATCACCATCCTCCAGCTGATCAAGTTCTTCCAAAGAATAGAAGTCACCACCAGATTGATCAATGGATGTTAATCCATATTCAGCATCAATAACATTCATGTGAGAACTGGAAGGTTGAACAGCCTTCACTTCCAGTTTCTGTGGGACTTCAGCAGCCAATGCAGTGGAGGTACCAACAATCCTTCCAGTTCCATACAGCTCCTTCTGTTGAATCTGCTCCAGCTCATAGGTCTTCAAGACACCATACAATCTTTCCAAAGCAAGCTCATTCATGTCTCTTGCTTCTCTAATAGCAGATATCTTGTGCTCCAAATGAGGTGGAAGTGTAAGAAGGAACTTCTTGTTAATCTCCTTGTTGGTGTAGTGCTTCCCATTGAGATTCAGATCATTGATTAATTTGTTGTATCTCTCAAAAACCTGAGAGATACCTTCACCAGGGTTTGATCTGAAATGCTCATATTGTGAAGTGAGAATTTCCAGCATATTCTCCCTAACCTCTTCAGTCCCCTCATTGATTATCTCTATGGTTCCCCAAATATGTTTGGCAGTTTCACAATTTAGGACATGATTATGCATGATAGGATCAAGACTCTCAATAAGGATCAACTGAAGACAGGAATCCAAGGTAACATCCTCTTTCTCATCAGGAGTGTATTCCTTGGGATCTTTAGGGTACATCCTAGCAGCCCTAGTCACAACATTATCCTCAACAACTTCAGGATCAATAATCATAGGGAGTTTGGGACCACTCTTCAGCACATCCAAGTATTTAGGATTTGCAACCTTAAGAAATAGGAGCATTTTCTTCTTCCACATTGGATAATGCTCCTTGCTGAATATTGGGATTTTAACTGTCCCCACTTTCTGTGCAGTAGACATCTTTTGAGATTTTTAGAAAAATAAAATTCAGAGTTAAGAAAAAAAATCTCAAACAATTGGATCTTTGATTAGTATATCAATCAAAAGGCTCTGATGCCAATTGTTAGGTCCTGATAAGTTTGTAGAAGGGGGGTTGAATACAAACTATACCGTTTTATCGAATTTGTCCTTTAAAAGATTTAACTGTTTAGAACAAATTAGTGCGGAATAAAAACTGAAACAATATTCAAGTTAAATAGAAACTCTATTAAACTTGAGGAGTGTTACAACTTTGATCACTGATTACAAAGAACTTAATAAAACAAATCTAGAATAAATTCGACATGAATTTATCTATTTTTGTAATAAAAAGGATCGAATACTAAAAAGTAGTTCGATATAAAATCTAGGGATTATGATCTGCTAGAAAGTCAAAGCAGTACAAGAGATACAATTCTTATGAATTAAATGTTGAAGAACAGTCAAGAATTAAATCCCTACAGAAAGTTTGAGCTTTGCAGTTGAAGGTATTTAAGAAGAGCTTTCAATGGAATGTTTGTTTGCTTTTCTTCTGTGTTCTTTCTGTCTTCTGCCGTTTGACTTATAAATACAATCCACTTGAATGCATTCCACGCGCCAATCCACTTGCAGTGTATTATGGAAGACTTACTGAAATACAATTCTCTTATTGCCTTGGAAGACAATCGGTAAGACAAGCCAATGTACTTAGAAGACAATCGGTAAGACAAGCCAATGTACTTAGAAGACAATCGGGAAAACTATAAATTGCCCTAGGAAGACAATCGGTAAGACAGCCTTGGTAGTCTTCCTTGTTCAAAAATATAAGTCTTCCTAGTTCAAATATATTCTAATTTAAATAATTAATTAAATAAATTATGTATTAATTTAATTCTTTGCAGAATGAAATTAATAAATAATATACTTAATAATATTAATTATTTATAAGAGAATAAATAGAATTAGTTGACTTCTCTATTAATTCCAGAATCACTTAAAATTAGATAAATAACAAACACAATTAGTACGTTGACACTCGATGCACTGTCTGGTTCATGAGTGACTAACAACAATGTTTGTTCTTTATCTATTTGACTTTAAGCAGTGATTCACTTCCTTCTCATTCAAGAACTCCGTAATCAGTATCTTTTTCTGTCACCACTTGAAATCTCTGTCACTTTAATAAATCCACTGAGCTTGAATACTTCATTGAGGCTTGATCAATAAATTGAGCTTCTTTCAATGTAGAATCACTTCAAGTCTGTAGATGACTTTAATCTTCATTCTTTGACAGATATAACCTTCTGAGATTCCTGTGACAATTGATTTTTATTATTTACTTATTACATCTTAATTAAAGTTGAGTAGAATCCTCGGTGTTTACAAATAGGCCTGGACATATGCCTTTCAATAATTTAGTATCAAATGAGATAACAGAAGATTAAATTATCAGTGTCTATATATAATATAAAGGGTTCACAGTTTAAGTGGAATTAGACAAACCACTGGAATAACTGAAGTATTATTTGGGAATAGTTTATCTTGACTATTAAATAATACTTGTATACTTTGTGTATATTGAACAGGATCAAAATATTAGAATTGTTCTTCTATTCTGACAATAAAGAAGAACTAAGATTCTATGATATTATTAATGCTTAGGTTCTCAATCCAAGTGTAGTGATTGACACTTGTATGCAATGCACATGCTTTGATTCATATGTGATGTAATTAATTCTTAATTACAATATTATGTATTGAGCAATGACATTGCATGCAGAGTGGGATATTAATTACATAAGGGAACCATGTCCTGATAATATTCGGGTTGATGATGTCCTCTTGAAAGCTCATAAAGATAATTATGCTTTAGTCCTGCAGGCAGATTTGTTCTTGCATAATTATAAGGTTGAGTGGATGATCAAGGATAAAAAGATATTAATTAAATTAATTATCAGAAATTAATTTAATTAATGGACATACGATATCTTAAACATGGGGAATTTAATAAGCAAATAATATAGGAGCCGAATTTAATAATAAAATAATTACGGTATTAGGAAAGGTAGTGCAAATATTAATTCGTTAGTGGATAGAATTAATATTTAATGACATTGGGCTTGATCCAGAATGTCATTGGGAGGCCCGACCTAATTGTCCATGATCCCTACTGGAGCCTATATATATTCTTGTTCTCCTAAAGCTGAAAACTGTTTTTTCATAATTCGAGATTAAAACCTAGGGCAGCCGCAAGGAGCTAGGGTTTTGGGATTTCGAGGCTTTAAGGAGAGGAAACTTTGGGAGATCGAAGGCCACACTTCGCTCAAAGGGAATCAAGGAATTCAGTAGAAGACGTGGATCAGAATCGTAGCGTTTAAGGTAAAGTTTTCTTTTCGAACTCATAATTAATCATATAATAAAACGCAGAACAATAATCATACGTTCCAACAATTGGCATCAAGAGCCTGGTTATGCAGTTCTGCGTTTTATGATATGATGTCCATGTCGTAATTATATATGCATGTATATGGTGGTTGCTTGTATTGATTATGTGATGCAGGTTGTAATCCACTATTATGGTCATGTTTTATTTGATTATGTGATTGGATCCCACGTGGTTTATCGTGGATGTTTGATTGTTGTAAATCACGTGGTTTATCGTGAATGTTTGATTGTTGTAAATCACGAGGGTTTATCGTGATAGTTAAGATTATGATCAGATGTATGTAATAGAATAGGTTTGTTTTGTTGTATTATGTTGTATGTAATCGTTTAAACATCGGAGATACGAGAAACAGAGTTCTTCCGCTGCGCCATACTGTTTTCGTGGGAGCTTCGCTATTTTGGCTGCAGATTTTGCATACGATGTCCGATTTGGGCGAATAAGCACTTTTCGGAAACGGCAGAACGAGATTTCGACCCATTCTGACGCTGTTTAAGCCTTCAAATAGGCTCCTGAAGATTTCGGGAAATTTTCAACGAAAGAATTCGAAGCTAATTTTCTGGGGCCATAATAGTGGATGTGTTTTATTATGTTGTACATAATTTCTGCTATTTATTTTAATTATTGCAATTTTATATGCCTTATGTGATTATCATGCCATGCAATACTAAACTTAGTATGCTAGAACGACATGGACATAGGGTTATATGTTATGCTTTAATTATGTTGATCGTCATGACATGTTCTTCTATGTTATGTGTTCTTTGTCTTGTTATTATGATGACATGTGGACCTCGAAGAATTAACATAGGACGATGCATGTAGATATAAAAAAATCCTCAAAGTAAAATACTAAGTGGGAGAGGGAATTAATTTGATATTAGATCCCATGGTCATCCATTATTGGTTGTATGTAATTTAACACTAGGACGATTATGAATTGGATATATGTCACCCATCGTGGCGTATGATTTATGATGTCTGGGTAGTGTTAAGGATATTACTAGGACAATCTTCTTAAGTTAATCACGAATATTGAAAGGTAAGTTCACCCCATCGTGACATACCAAGTTTCATAGAATTCGAGAAAAAAGTTGGACATTCCTTGATTGATGTTGATAATGGATATTTCTGTCTTAGGGGTTGTGTTCTTAAGCGAGTTCGTCTGTGACTTCACCGAAAACACCTGGGATTTATCCATTGATACATCGAACGGATGGGTCTGACTAAAGGCAACTTAAGATCTAAATAATGGTATACACTTAGCTATGAAAGATAATATATAGTCCACCCTAACGTGGCGTATTATTTAGTAGTAGGACCGAAGTAATATTTAAATTTAAATGGTATATATGTCACCCATCATGGCGTACCAGATATTTATGGAATTTAAATATTAGTGCATTAATTTTAATTAATTGTTAGAGGAAACAAATAGGTTTTAAAATATATGCAATTTTCTGATTAAGTGTTATATGCATGATTCTCAGGATAGAATGGGCTTTAATCCACTTTTCACCATACTTAAGGATAACAAACTTACCGGACCTAACTATATTGAATGGAAACGCAATTTGGACATAGTGTTGACTGCTGAAGAGTTCAAATTTTGTACTATTGAACCCAAACCGGAACAGCCTGCTGCCGATGCTCCGGATGAGGAAAAAGAGTATTTTAAGAAGTGGACTAAGGCAGATGAGATGTCGCGATGTTACATTCTGGCAGCAATGTCGGGTGTTTTGCAACATCAGCATCAGGCCATGACCACTGCTGCAGATATGCTCTATAATCTCAAGGAGCTTTTCGGAGATCAGAATAGGGCTGCTAGGCAAGTAGCAATGAAGTCTCTAATGAACACTCAGATGGCTGAAAAAACACCTGTAAGGGACCATGTTCTTCTGATGATGTCTCATATAAATGAACTAGAGGTCCTTGGTGCTGATATTGATGCGGAAACGCAGGTCGATATCATACTTATGAGTTTGCCAAAAAGCTTTGAGTCGTTTCGCTTGAATTACAACATGAACAAGAAGTTGTATAGTCTTGCAAAACTTCTGACAGAGCTTCAGGCAGCGGAATCATTATTTCAGCAGCATGTTCAGGTAAATGTGGCTGAGAAAGTTTCTTCTTCAAAGCTGAAAGGAAAGAAGAAGAAGAAGAAGGTTCAGACACAGAAAGTTGTGAAACCATTGGGAGTTCAGAATTCAGTGAAGAAGCCTAAGGGCAAGTGCTTCAAGTGCAAGCAGTCGGGTCACTGGAAAAAGGATTGTCCTCTTTCTAAGAAGAACAATGCTGGTATGTCTCTTTCTCTTGTTACAGAAACATATATAGCGGCTATGTCTACGAGCACTTGGTGTGTAGACACAGGAGCCACTGATCATGTTTGTAATTCCATGCAGGGGTTCCAGAAAACCAGGCTGCTTAGAGATGGCGAGATATATGTGTTCATGGGAGATGCTACGAAAGTAGCAGTGGTTGCAGTTGGAGTTATTTCTTTATCTTTTGGTTATGATAGGATTTTGGTTTTGAATAATTGTCTTTATGTACCTTCATTTAGAAGGAATTTAATTTCGGTTTCTAAACTTGCTATGGATGGTTATAATGTTTGTTTGGATCGTAATGTTTCCATTATGATGAATAAACGAGTTATATGTTCTGGTACATTGCAAGACAATTTATATATTATTAATCCTATAGAACCAATGCTGCAACCAAGTGAAATTAATAATACATTTTCTACCTCTAGTAAAAGAAAGGAACCTTCTGGATTGAACCAAACATATCTTTGGCACTTGATATTAGGTCATATTAACTTGAGGAGGATTCAAAGATTGGTAGTAGATGGGCCTTTAGGCTCGTTGGCAGTGGAGCCATTTCCAGTCTGTGAATCTTGCTTGGAAGGAAAAATGACCAGTAGACCTTTTAAGGCAAAAGGAAATAGAGCCAAAGATGTGTTAGAATTGGTTCATACTGATTTATGTGGACCTATGAATATCCAAGCGAGAGGTGGGTATGAATATTTTGTCACTTTCATTGATGATTATTCGAGATATGGATACATTTATCTGTTGCACCGCAAGTCTGAGTGCTTTGAAAAATTCAAAGAGTACAAAGCAAGTGCGGAGAAGCGACATTCAGGAAAATGTATCAAGTCACTACGATCAGATCGTGGGGCGAATACCTTCTTGGAGAATTTAGAGAATATTTATCAGAACATGGGATTTCATCCCAGTTGACTGCACCTGGCACACCTTAGCAGAATGGTGTAGCAGAAAGAAGGAACCAGACTCTTTTAGAGAGTGTTAGATCGATGATGAGTTATTCGAATTTACCCAAGTCGTTTTGGGGGCATGCTCTAGAAACAGCGGCTTATCTTCTAAACTTGGTACCTTCTAAGTCAGTTCCAAAAACTCCAAAAGAATTGTGGACTAGTACCAAACCTAGTTTGAAACACATTCGGATTTGGGGTTGTCCAGCACATGTGCTGAACAAGAACGTGACTAAGTTAGATTCTCGTACAGAAGTGAGGCTGTTTGTGGGTTATCCCAAGGGAACAAAAGGGTATTTGTTTTATAGTCCTAAGGATCGGGATATCATTGTAAGCACCAATGCTAGATTCTTAGAGGAAGACTATATAATGAATCACAAACCCATGAGTACTGTTGTTTTAGAGGAAATAGTGGGAGGACAAGATAATTCTAATATGCCACCGGTACAAATAGAACAACCACAAGTAAATGAACAACCTATCACTAATACAACACCAATGCTTCGTCGTAGTGGGAGGGTTGTTAAACAACCTGAGAGGTTCATGTTTTTAGGAGAGTCTTCAGACTTAGTCTCTGGTGAACATGATGAGGATCCCAGGACATACGAAGAAGCAATGCAAGATAAGGATGCAAATCTTTGGCAAAAGGCTATGCAATCTGAGATGGAATCTATGTATTCCAATAAAGTCTGGGATCTCGTGGAACCACCCAATGGTGTAAAACCCATTGGATGCAAGTGGATCTACAAAAGAAAAAGAGGATCTGACAAAAAGGTGAAAGCCTGGAAAGCAAGACTTGTTGCGAAAGGGTATACTCAGAAACAAGGAATTGATTATGAGGAAACCTTTTCTCCGGTAGTCATGCTTAAGTCAATCCGGATTCTTTTATCTATAGCAGCTCATCTCGATTATGAGATTTGGCAAATGGATGTCAAGACAGCTTTACTAAATGGAAGTCTTGATGAAAACATCCATATGCGGCAACCAGAGGGATTCATCAAAGAGGGCCAAGAGCATCTAGTGTGTAAGCTTAAGAAGTCCATTTATGGACTGAAACAAGCTTCCAGGGAGTGGAACATTCGTTTTGATCAGGCCATCCAGACAAATTGTTATGATCAGAGTCCAAGCGAAGCATGTGTGTATAGTAAAAGTGAAGGAAATGCAGTGGTTTTTCTAGTACTATATGTAGATGACATTTTGCTCATTGGAAACAGTGTAGAGATGTTGTCATCTATTAAGGCATGGTTGTTCAAACAATTTGAAATGAAAGACTTAGGTGAAGCCGCATACATTCTTGGGATCAAAGTTATAAGAGATCGCAAGAAAAGAACGTTGGCTTTATCTCAAGAACAGTACATTGATGAGGTATTGGCTCGTTTTAACATGCAGGACTCTAAGAAGGGTAATTTACCTTTTAGACATGGAGTCTCTCTATCAAAGGAGCAGTGTCCTAAGACACCTAAGGAGATAGAGAACATGAAAGCAGTTCCTTATGCTTCAGCATGTGGAAGCTTAATGTATGTTATGTTATGCACGAGACCTGATATTTGCTTTGCCGTATGCATGGTCAGTAGATATCAGTCCAATCCAGGTCAGGAACATTGGAGTGCAGTAAAAACGATACTTAAGTACCTGCGAAGGACTAAGAAGTATATGTTAATTTACAAGGCTTCAGACTTGTTTCCTGTGGGATATACCGATTCAGATTTCCAGACAGATAGGGGTAAGAGGAAGTCAACCTCGGGGTGTGTTTTTTACTTTAGGAGGTGGAGCTGTAATATGGAGGAGTGTGAAGCAGAAATGCATCGCAGACTCAACCATGGAAGCTGAATATGTGGCAGCCTCTGAGGCAGCCAAGGAGGCTATATGGTTCCGGAATTTCCTGCTGGATTTGAATGTAGTTCCTAATTTGCCACGGCAAATCACAATTTATTGTGATAATACTGGTGATGTTGCAAATACAAAGGAACCACGAGAACATAAAGTAGCAAAACACATTGAGCGTAAGTATCACCTCATACGACAGTTCGTTAAACGAGGAGATATTATTGTGACTGATATAGCATCAAAGGACAACCGGGCTGATCCTTTCACGAAGAGTTTACCAGCTAAGGTTTTTGAAGAACACGTGGAGGCGATAGGAGTCAGATGTCTGGTCACGGAATAGTTATTTAAACTGGTAGCGGATTATATTAATAAACACTGATATACTCAAAGAATAGCTTGAGTATAAGTGGGAGATTGTTGGGTTTTATACTAAACTATTCATTTGTAGTATATAAACATTGTCCATTTTATTGAGAATCTTGATTGCATATTTTTACATTGTCTGTTTATTATATATTGTGGATAATTTAGTATCAAATGGGATAACAAAAGATTAAATTATCAGTGTCTATATATAATATAAAGGGTTCACAGTTTAAGTGGAATTAGACAAACCACTGGAATAACTGAAGTATTATTTGGGAATAGTTTATCTTGACTATTAAATAATACTTGTATACTTTGTGTATATTGAACAGGATCGAAATATTAGAATTGTTCTTCTATTCTGACAATAAAGAAGAACTAAGATTCTATGATATTATTAATGCTTAGGTTCTCAATCCAAGTGTAGTGATTGACACTTGTATGCAATGCACATGCTTTGATTCATATGTGATGTAATTAATTGTTAATTACAATATTATGTATTGAGCAATAACATTGCATGCAGAGTGGGATATTAATTACATAAGGAAACCATGTCCTGATAATATTCGGGTTGATGATGTCCTCTTGAAAGCTCATAAAGATAATTATGCTTTAGTCCTGCAGGCAGATTTGTTCTTGCATAATTATAAGGTTGAGTGGATGATCAAGGATAAAAAGATATTAATTAAATTAATTATCAGAAATTAATTTAATTAATGGACATACGATATCTTAAACATGGGGAATTTAATAAGCAAATAATATAGGAGCCGAATTTAATAATAAAATAATTACGGTATTAGGAAAGGTAGTGCAAATATTAATTCGTTAGTGGATAGAATTAATATTTAATGACATTGGGCTTGATCCAGAATGTCATTGGGAGGCCCGACCTAATTGTCCATGATCCCTACTGGAGCCTATATATATTCTTGTTCTCCTAAAGCTGAAAACGGTTTTTTCATAATTCGAGATTAAAACCTAGGGCAGCCGCAAGGAGCTAGGGTTTTGGGATTTCGAGACTTTAAGGAGAGGAAATTTTGGGAGATCGAAGGCCACACTTCGCTCAAAGGGAATCAAGGAATTCAGTAGAAGACGTGGATCAGAATCGTAGCGTTTAAGGTAAAGTTTTCTTTTCGAACTCATAATTAATCATATAATAAAACGCAGAACAGTAATCATACGTTCCAACAGTTAAAATAGCTAAATACTTTTAATTAATTAAAAACAATAAAACAGATTTTAAAATAAATAAGTATGGGTTTGCCCGTTATATTTTTGGAAAATGAGGGGTTTTAGTAAGGAAAAATAAAAAATGTAACATGTATTTAGTTTTAAAAGGTAAATGTCCGTGATATTTTTGGAAAATGAGGTTTTAAAATTTAATAATTAAAAGTATTTAAATTCGTTTTAAAATAAATAAGTAAAGGGGTTCCTATGATATTTTTGGAAAAATTGAATTTTAGTGAGAAAAATAGAAAAAGTAAATTGAAAAAGACAATTTTCCGTGATATATTTAGAAAAGAAGGGACTTTGTTAGAAAAAATTTATAATGTGTTTTAGAGTAATTTGTTATAAATATGTATTTGATTATTTATATTTTAATATTCTTAGTGATTGCATTTGTTAAGAAAAATAAGTACACATGTTAAAATAGGTAAAATTTTAAAAATTAATTATAATATTATAAGTTTAAAAATAAATAACTAAATGTTTGTCCGTGATATTTTTGGAAAATGAGGGGTTTTAGTAAGTAAAAATAGAAAAACTAATATGTTTTAGTTAAAAAAAGGTAATTGTCATGTTTAAAAAAGTAGGGGAATTTGTTAGAAAAAATAATGTATTTTACGGAAAAAAGGTAATTGGTTATAAATAGGTAAAATTATTATTTAATAATATATTTCTATAAATAAGTAAGGTTAATTAAGTAAAAACACAAAATACAACTTAGGGCAATTAAGTAAAATCACAACGTACCATACCGAGCAACCAAACTTTTAATGTTTCGTCTATTATATAATAGTATTGACTAGCTTAAATACCGTGCGATGCACAGATTTTTAATTGTTATTTTATTATTTTTTTAAATATTTTATTAATTGTATTTGTTAAAAAAATAATTAAGCATGTTAAAATAGCTAAACACTTTTAATTAATTAAAAATATTAAAGTATATTTTAAAATAAATAAGGGTTTACCCAATATATTTTTGGAAAATGGGGGGTTTTAGTAAGGAAAAATAAAAAATGTAACATATATATTTAGTTTAAAAAAGGAAAATGCCGTGATATTTTTGGAAAATGAGGTTTTAAAATTTAATAATTCAAAATATTTAAATACGTTTTAAAATAAATACGTAAAGGGTTTGCCCGTGATATTTTTAGAAAAAAATGGATTTTAATGAGAAAAATAAAAAAAGTAAGTTGAAAAAGGTAATTTCCCGTGATATATTTAGAAAATGAGGGACTTTGTTAAAAACAATTTATAATGTGTTCTAGGTGAAAAGGTAATTGGTTATAAATAGGTATTTGATCATTTATATTTTTAATATTTTTAGTAATTGCATTTGTTAAGAAAAATAAACAGGCTTGTTAAAATTGGTAATTTTTAAAAAATAATTATAATATTAAAATATGTTTAAAAATAAATAACTAAAGGTTTGTCCAGGATATTTTTCGAAAAGGAGGGTTTTATTAAGGAAAAATAGAAAAACTAATATGTTTTAGTTAAAAAAAGGTAATTGCCCGTGATATATTTGAAAAAGTAGGGTAATTTTTTAGAAAAAATAATATATTTTAGATGAAAAAGGTAATTGGTTATAAATAGGTAATATTATTATTTAATAATATATTTCTATAAATAAGTAAGGACAATTAAGTAAAATCACAACGTACCATAACGACCGACCAAACTTTTAATATTTCGTCTATTATATAATAGTATTATATAATAGTATTGATAGTATAGATTTTAGTATAGATGTTTATAAAATATAATCCACAGAGCACTGCGTAAACAATTAGTGATTGTTGATCAAAATTTTTAAATTGATAATGACTTGTTTTGCTTTATATTTTTATAATTTTAATTTTATAAAGTGATAATGACAATGTTTGCAACGTTGAATTTTGGAATTTAACTTGTTAATTTTTTTTATTTCAATTTCTTTGATTCACGTTATTTTTTCATTTTTGCATTTCCTTTCTTTTAATTTGGTTTTAACCAGAATTTGCAATTCAGTAAAATAATAATAAATAATTGGCACTTGATACTAATACTCAGTGTTCTAAAAGTCGGCGATTAATCGGGATTAATCGCCGATTAATCGCTAGATGGCGGGCCACCGAACTGATTAAGCGAAAATCGGTCAATTAATCGTTTTTTCGGAAAAACGATCAAAAATCGGTTGAATCGGTCAAAAATCAGATTAATCGGTCAAAAATCGGGCTAATTATAAAAAAATACTAAAAAATAGTTAAAATTAAAAAAAAATAAAAGGTAGAAACTTGATTAAACAATAGGAAAAAACATTATTTTTGTACATATAATTATAATTTTAGATACCTAAATCGTAAATTCTCTTAATTTTCTCTCTTAAATTGATCTCTAATTGAAAATTTAAACCTTCAAAATTTTATTTATTACAATTATATAACATTTTTAACATATTTGCATAAATATATGATAATAACATATGTTTAGTTGAAATAATAAAACAATTATATATATGAATATAAATGTATATAAAAAATATTATTAAATTTATTCCGATTAATGATCCGATTAATCATTCCGATTAATCCCCGATTACCCGATTAATTCTTGGACGGTGCCTTCACCGATTAACTACGATGCCCGCTTTTTACAACACTGCTAATACTAATTTCCCTCGTGTTTCAGTCACCAATGCTAAATCCTCAAAATTGAACACAACATCCAACCATCAAATAAGTTGAAGCACACATGATAAAACGAATCCAGTAAATAGAAATGACACCAAAGTTCCGCAGCAACCATGCTTTAAAGTGACAGAAGCCTGAGCTTCAGTGACATAATATTTTATTGAAACACCAGCACAGCTCTGAACCAAATACAAAACTAGCAATTGAACATTGGCATTTGGCTGAGCATTTTTAGTATTACAAATGTGACAATGCAGGGTGAAGGACAGAACATTGTAGCTCAGAACACGCGATTTTACTGATTTCACAGCCACACAAAAAATAATGTTTTAACCTGATATATGGGTATATTTATTATGATATGTATATTTGCTCTCTTTAGACAACTAAACTTCACTACACATAATCTAACTAATAATAAACACTTAGAAGACATTAGATAAATTCGACAAATTCGAAACAGGAAGACCTTGAATTTAAAAAGAGTACACCCAAGTCATAGATCCATAATAGAAATTCCAGAAAATACATGAACCAAAGTTAGATCATAGAGGCTAATTAGAAACACTAAACTTTTACTTAAAATGTTAAGTTCCCAACGAAGGCAAACAAAATTTCTTGACCAGGTTCCAAATGGTTGTCCAGGGTAAAATCATCCCACCCTTTACCAAATCGACAACTTTTCTTATTACGCAGCACATCAACGTCCCACGCCCTTCCACCCTCAATCAATGTTACTGTTGTTCTTCTGCCCCAATTTTGATAAACAATCCACATCAATCTAGGAATATACTACACACACAAAGATTAACAATGGTAAAAAATCTTAAATTACTACATTTACAAATTAAATAATTAAAAAAAAGGTAGAACACGTATTTATTACCACTCCATGGCCTTGCTAATCAACATGAGACTTCATCAATTTCACATTAAAAGTCATTCCTTGATTAGCAACGATTTCTTCATTATCTAAAAATAAAGATCATACATGAAAAATTACTCAGTATGTTTATCATCACAATGTATGTTTCATAAAAATACAAGTACCTTGCTCTATATTAGAAGTAGTAGACAAACTACTATCCGAGCTACTATCCGAGCTACTATATGAGAAATCTATAAATAAAAAGTGATAAACTATAAACAAAAAATGATCAATATGTAAACAAAAATTGATAAACTATAAAATTTTAAACTAATATACAATAAATTTGTACCTTCAAACTGATTTTCATCATTATCAGACACAACAATAACCTCCGTATCACAAGGCGGATACATGAAATCCTCAAAACGAAAATCACCGATAATATTACGCAAATGATTCATATGTTGACAATCATAGACAGAAACAACAAACTTTGAATTTGCCCAAATAGTTGAAGAAAATAACATATTCATCATCAATGTTATACTTCCCAAAAAAACATTGGAGCCCATAGATTTTTTTCGAATCAGGACAATATTTGAAATTAGTAGAGTAACCACCACCAAGTTCAATGTCAAGGATATTACATAATGTGTGTCCATAATGCTTTTTAAAAATCCTAGGCAATTCCTGAGAAGAAAAAAAAATTAAACAAATGTTTTCCAAACAAACTAGAAGACATTTGGAAGAAAAATTACCAGCTCTCCATCTTCCAAGCTGTCGAAATTGATCACTTTGAAAAAGTTAGCATATGAGGACCAAACATGACCTGTTCACATGTAACAAAAAACAATGTTCAAGGACAACACATTATAGTTTAAATTTTGGACAAGAATAAAAAAATACCTCCAAGTAAAGGCTGTTCAGAGGATGTTTTCCTATAAAAAATTGTAACTTTAAACTTGAATGGAGTATCAGTTTTATAAAATGCAACAACATCACCAACAACAATGTTAGCTGCCTTAACAAACACAGACCAGTTCTTACTAAAAAACATTCACCATTTAACCATTTAACCATTTCACTTTTATTTTCCACTCATGATCTTCAAAACAAAACCTGATGGATCTTACAGAATCATTCAAACGGAAGCGATAACAACCATATTCTGAAATAACCTACATGCATGAAACATTTATTTTTAAAAAGCATTGAGAAATACAAATTAATTCCATACAGAAAACATAAAACAATTTTACCTTCATATCGTTTTGAACCAACAAATGTTTGCTTTCAATATGCATGTTGTATAACCCGAGAAAATTATAAAAAGCATTATAAAGAAAGGTAGAACATAGTCGATCTTCTTCAATAGTACTAGAAAGATCATCAACAACGGAAACACCAATCTCAGTCTCATACTTCATCTCAACATCATAAGGATTATAAAATTTCACATTAAAATCAGAACCACCAACATACTGCAAGATAACAAAATGACATGCTCTCAAACCATAATAATGCATCATTGATCCCAAACCATCAATATACAATGAACCACGAACATAATTTTCCCTCCCAAACCGCCCCGGTTTTGACATGCAGGTTCAATTTCTCCGGTAAAACATCACCATATTCACAATAAAAAGGCAATGTGAGCTTCTGCAATTCAAACTCAAAAATAAAAAAACTTTACAAATTATTTATTAAATAGTGAATACAATTACAAAATATAAATTCATACCAATTTTCCTTCCTTATAATCAAAATAGGAGTTCATACAGATGAAACTTATATGCCTTTCTTCTAAATCCATAAGCAGATATTCTAAAATAATAACAAAAAACCGAGACAAGGAAAACAGATTCAGACCAAAAAAAAAAAAAAAATTCAAACACAATTATAGACAACAGTAAATCAGTGACTAAAAAAGTTACTACATACCCGGAGATAACAGCGAAGAAAAAGGGTGACAAAAAAAGGTGAGTCAGAGAAGAGTAAACTGAGCTTCAATGGTTTAAACAAAAACAAAAGTAAACAAGTAAAGTGAATTAATGTTTGAACGATTACAAAAGATTAAAGTAGTACAGTTGAGAGTTAGGCTGACATAATTTAAGTTAGTAATTAAATTTACACAAGTTACAAAACAAGACTTAAATATATCTACAATATGACTAACATTTGACATCCAATTCTACAGCCCAATAAATACATTTTTGATTAAAATTAAAATTTGTTATATTTTACGTCAAAATATTCTAATTTCATTTATATATTCAGTAAAAAAATTATACGTTCTTATACAATTTAATGAAGAAAACGATACGCTACTTCACAACAACATCAATTTACTATATTTATAACAAGTAAATTAACTTTTTTCAAGAAAACGAAAAATTAAAACTAAAATTAATTACCTAATTAATTTTTAATATAAAAATATTTTAATCTAATAAAGCGTAAGCGAAGAAACAAAAATACTAGTTGAAATATACCGATATAAAATTCGATAATAGAAACCAAATCCACTCCATATATATTAATGCCCATCCACACGGTTTCTCCTACTACAACTCTACAAGTAATAAAATCAAATAGATACAAAAGAAGTGGATACAGCAGACACACAATTTATTGTAAGCACATCACAATCTTTTGTTACATCCAACACAACAAGATAGAAACTAACAAGACCACCTCTTTTATTTATCATCTCATCATTTTACACTCTCAACCCCAATCTTCAATCTTCAATTTCTCTCTCATCCCTCAATAAAAATCCAAGATTTTCAAAACCCAGATCCCAAATTCACAGATCTACAAAACCCAGATCTTCATTTTTTCAAATCATGTCCAAATCAGATCTCACTCACAAGATTTTTCCAGAGCCAGTTGGTGATGAAATTGACCATTTTGATGACTTGCCTGACTCGCTTTTGCTGCTTATTTTTAATCAGATTGGCGATGTTAAGTCTTTAGGTAGGTGTTGTCTTGTTTGTAAGAGATTTCATTCACTTGTTCCTCAAGTTGATAATATCTTTGTTAGGGTTGATTGTGTTATTTCTGATGAGGATTCTTCGACTTCGAGTTCGAGTTCTGTTTCGAAATCAAGCTCACCCTTTTCGAGTTTGTTTCGATTTATGTTTGGTGGGATTGTTAAGCCTTTGACTAGTATTACTCAGTTTTTGCAGTTTAAGAGAAGTGTTAGTAGTGGTGGGTATGGTTCTAATTTGTCGAGTTTGTCGATAAATGGGGAGGATTATGATGAGTTGGATCAAGGGGGTGTTACTCATCATTCACCTACTCAGGTGTTGAAGAATTTTAGTGAAATTAAGGTTTTAAGGATTGAGTTACCGAGCGGTGAGCTTGGGATTGATGATGGGGTTTTGTTGAAATGGAGGGCTGATTTCGGGTCGACTTTGGATAATTGTGTGATTCTTGGAGCGTCTTCGGTTGTGAATTGTAAGGGTTTGGATAATGGTGGTGGGAATTTGAGTAGTGAGGATGATAATGGGAGTATACCGGAGTCGTTTTACACGAATGGTGGATTGAAATTGAGGGTTGTGTGGACGATTAGTTCTTTGATTGCTGCTTCTGCTAGACATTATTTGTTACAACCGATTATTTGTGAGCATAAGACTTTGGATAGTTTGGTGTTGACGGATACGGATGGACAAGGGGTGTTGTGTATGAGTAAGGATCAGTTGGAGGAGTTGAGGGTGAAGCCTTTGTCGGCTTCGAGTGCTTCTAAGAGGACACTTGTTCCGGCTTTGAATATGAGGTTATGGTATGCACCTCAACTGGAGTTGCCTGATGGGAGTGTGTTGAAGGGGGCGACTTTGGTTGCGATTAGACCAAGTGAGCAAACGGTAGTGAAGAAGGAGGTGGCGGATGGGTCATGGGTGTGTTCTGCGTTTGAGGAACCTTATCGAACTGCTGCAAAGATGTTGATTAAAAGGAGGACTTACTGTCTGGAGATGAATTCTTTTTGAGAGTGTTGTCTTGTGTGGATGAGGTAGTTTTCTATTTGTTCAGCTTACTGGAACGACACTACTATCATGTCATTTACTTATTGATCAATTTTGTTTGGTTTGACTCCCCAAAGTTTATATTGTGTGCTCTGGTATATATATACTCTGCGTTTAAGGATTACTATTTTAAGATTAATTGATGTTAGCTTTTATAGTTGAACTGAAGTATGTAACTATCATCTTGCTTTTATAGTTTTTAGTAAGCACTACATACAGCATCAGATCCTTACAGTACATAAAATGTGCACTTGCACGATCCATTTGTAATCGGAAGCCACAACTTGCCCTGTCTCTACCGTATAAGTTAAGTTTGCTGATGTTTTTGATATTCGGTTGACTAAATGCATCAGAGTTAGCTCAGTCAAGTTGTTAAATGCTGCAAGTTTATGAGTTTGTAGGCAAACTTATTAGGCTTGTACAGCATGTATTGATCTAAGCTCTTAAATTTGTATGTCTGTGCTGTTCTCTCTGTTCTAATAGAATAGAGTAGAATTCTGTGTTCTTTAGTTTATCTTCCATATTCTGGATCAATACTAAATTCAATTTGTTTTTGATTGACAGATCGAAGACACAATTTTGTTATTTATGTTGGTCAGCTGATGGAGTTTCTTCATGAAGCCATAACCTGTCATCCAGTTTAGTGCTTCCACTTAAATGCCAGTGAGTTGATGATTTGCCAAGATACCTGTTTCCTGCCGCCTGTCCAATGGATGATATGCATCTGCTTCAAGTTTTGTTTCAGGCATGTGCTTTTACAAATGCAAGCAATGCTTTTAAATTGGCATTGTACTTAGTTCAACATTATACTAGATTCTGTGCCGTTGAAATTTAGTTATTTACATTTATAGCCATCTATGTCTCTGTGAATATTGCACGTACAAATGTGAATGTTTATGTGAACCCTTTTGGTTGGATCATTAATATACTTTGCGTTGGTTACTTTCCTCGTAGGCTTGTTCTGTGGTTCTGTAGAATTCATTTCCATTTTTACTGAGTATTCCATCAGTAGATACTTGTGTTGTTATTCAGTGCTTATGTAGGTATCTTTCTTCTTTGAAATCTCTATCTTGTACTTGGTTAAAAAAGTAGCTAAAGCAATAGTATAAACTTTATACTATAAAGTTCTAATCTCCGTGTGGAAGGACTTAATTTTGCGAGAGGATTATTGTGCTTCGTGTAGTACTTAAATTCACTTATGTAATCGTCTATACAATTGCCCAGCAGGCTGTCTCATTTTCTCGACGGTGTGAGAGTCTGCTGCAGTCATTCTAAGGCATGGGAAAATGGAAGCAGTAGGGTGATTTCTGTTTCTTTATGGTGATAATCTACTATGTTGGTTGATTAGGATTTCTCTGAGTAAAGTACTTCCTGTGTCTTAAAATAGTGAACCATCTATAATAGACTTAATAGTAGATGACTAGGATTTCACTTAAGAACTACTCCCTCTGTCCCAAAGTAGGTAAACGGCATGCACTTTCAATGAATTTTTATACATAAATGAGAATCCCGATGGAACTGTTGCTAAGATATTTGTCAAAAGGAGAACCTATGTCTAGAGATGAATTATTTTGATAGTTTTGTGATGTTTGGATGTGGTAATTGTCTATTTATTGTTTTCGGTAATGGTGGTGATGTCACAAGTCTTTTATCTATGTATTGATGATGATGTATTGAAGCTAGGGTTTATGTGTCATGCTATATCGGTTTGAATCATCTTGTTTGTATGATACATCTAGGGACTAGGTACATACTCTGTTGGGAGATGTATGTATTTTTCGGGGTTGAGGAACCTAAGAGCAGCTCCAACCCAACACTAAATCACTATAATAGTGATCATTTTAGTGTAAAATGAACTCCAACCCAACACTAAAATAGTGTCCCAAGGGAATGAATAGTGAGACACCAAATTTGGTGACAAAAGTGCACTTGGTGACCCTTTGACACCAAATTTGGTGACTTTCAAAATTCCCACTATACATAACCTTATGTTTGTTAATAAAACAAGTTTTTTTTTGTCCTATTGAACTTCTTTCTTTTGTACTTTTCAACTTTAGATCTTATTGATAATATAAAAATGAGAGAAAGTTGAAATATTCCATTTTTTATGTGAAAGATTTCTTTTAGTGTCAAATATAGTGTCAATTGGGTTGGAGTAGATTTCATGGATGGTGTCATTGTGACACCAAAATAGTGTTATAGTGACATTATTTTAGTGTCATGGGTGGGAGATGGTCTAAGAGTGTTACATTGGCCTTAGAGGCGGTCTGAAAAGATAGAAATGGTTATTGGCCTCCAAAACTACATTTAGAAATAGTAGACAATCAGGACATGATAGATTAATATTAATGGGGCAGAGGAGGTTTACAACAGTTTGGAAACTCTTAATGCATAAATTAATAATATTATATTTGTGATGATTTATGCCTAATATAGCATAGTTTATTGCTTAATTTAATCCAGATAACTAGGATCAAATCTGAGAAGTGGACATGATGAAGAAATAATAAATTACATTGAAATCTAGATAATCTATTTGAGTAGAATGCTTTTAACAATAGAATAGTTGGTCACTTAATTTAATCCACACATGAATTGTTGATGTAGATTACTTTTATCAAATCTGAGAAGTGTATCTAATGAAGAATGTAAAAAATAGCATTCAAATCTAGATCTTTTTACATAGTGTATTAAGTCTGTCTTATTTCTCCCAGTTCAGATTAATTGCATTGAATCTCACAAAATTAAATCTACCGGTCCCTGTCCCTTCCCCTTCCTATCTGGTCTCTGTCGTTTGCCTTTGTATGACAGTCTCGTATTCTTGATTTTTATGTAAATTACCAGGAGTCTGGTAGTCATACAAGGCAACGGAGTAGACGATGCAACAGGGAATTTGTTTGTTGGTTCACCACAATCTCTTTTGTGATGCCTACCTTGGAATGATAGCAATAATCCTTCTTTCCCACAGCAAAACTGAAAATGGACATCGAAAATCCCTTCATATCTTTCTATGTACCCCTGAATTTCCATACTGCCTTCTCTCTGTTTTGATCAAGGAAGATTGTTTATCCAACTTCTAGGGATTGCTATCCTGTAGTCTGATCCCTGGAGGGTGGCCGCAAGTTGCAGAGTTAAGTAAGGTACTATTGCAGGGGTGTTGGTTGTTTAAGTAACTAATGCATGGACTGTTGTTTTAGTGGAATCTTGAGAAGAAATCTAAATTAGGCCTGGTTTTGTTTATTTTAAAAAGAAACATAATGTGAAACACTTAATTAATTGATCTTCTTAAACCCTTTCCCTTGTAATAGTATTCTCTCAGTGTATGTTCTGGAAAAGAAATCATAGAGAGAAGAGAAATGTTATGGAATCTTCATACTATCACATAATTCTGTTATAAATATTTATACATGCACTGCGACATTCATATGATTTCGCAAAGGGTTTTAATTACACAAGCAAACGATTATGTAAGCAAGATGACCACAGTACCAGCATCCACAACCCTCAGTTCGAGCATTTCTGTATTTTCTTGTGCAAGCAAGATCGCGCCATTATGGACAGGACAGGTTTTGGTGGCTTTGTAGGGCGTTTTAGTCTCAGTTTAGCATCATATGCAACCTGGAAATATGCTGTTAGAAAAAATCAATGGCTGGCCCAAAAAATTTGAAGTTGGAAGAACCTAGTTAGTAACTTATTATCTGAATAGAAAGCATCTTCAACAAGTCCTGATGCTGGGAAGGGCCTTTGCTTAAGTTTCTTTTGTTGTGCTTTCAATACATTGATATAATCATGAAATTTTACAAGACTTGTAGAAAATTTTACGGGACAGAGTATTATTAAACACACACCCGGACTTCCGCTGGAATCAAACCCTCGACCTCTTTGTTACCGGAGGGGAGGGGTATCCACTCCACCAATTGATGGGGATAGGTCAAACATTATTTTGCAAACCCTACCTCATTATTTTCTGGCACATTCATGATGAGGTTTTTGAACTGTGATTTTCAGTTAAAAGTACAGATAAATAATTTAGAGTGGAGATAAGAATCTGTAAAACGTGTATTGCAATTTGCAGCAGCCATGATTAAAAGCTTGAAACCAGAAGCAGCATAATAGAGTATTATCTTGAAAAATGCATGCAACAAATACATAATTAAGTATAGTTTTTACTTCAAATTCCAACTTTACTTTCTGTAAATATTCTAGTATCGAAAGGAAAAACAATGAACTTTCAATACGAAATTCGAGTTCAATAAAAACTACAAAATTTTATGTTTTGTAAATTTGATCTAATTCATCCGTAAAGGACTACTAGTCTATGATTTGGAACGTATGGAATTAATTAATACCAGAGATGATTATACATCCCCTAATATCTGATGAACTTCTGATTTCCAGCCTGGATTGTGTTATATAACTTATAAAACCATTGTCTGGACATAGAAACAGAGTTTCTTCATGTTCCAGATACCTTGGTGGCTCTAATACTCGACTAGTATAAATGTTGTTATAAGTCGGAGGGATTACCAAGAGAAAACATAGGGCCTGTTTGGCAACGGGTTTATAAGCCGACTTATGACTTATAAACCCGTAAGAGATTATGGGGGTGAACACAGATCGTTACCAAAACCAGGATCTGCTTAACAAAGATAATTAACTCTTCCAGACAACGGAAGACCAGGACTTTCGTTTAGTTTAACAAAGCAACAAAAACGTAACAAGAAAACAATGCAATCCAGGCGTATTAATAAATTATGTCCACCGAAATTACACTGAGCCTGGGAAATAGCTTCAAAACTAATAGTAAAGACAGGAGAAGTTCGCAGCCATTGATCAAAATACTTTTGTTCTAGCAAGAGAGCGTAAGTTGCTCTTCTTCTTCACCTTCATCTACCTGCATTTGTCATTACATAAACGAATGTTACATGTTAATAAACGAATGTTACCTGTATAAGCTATTCTATATATATAGGTCACTGATAAGAACACTCTGGAAACAGCCTATCTCCTTACAAAAAAATAAAGGTAAATATAGACCTTCCCCAGACTCCGGATGGTCAAGGGATGGGATCATGTTGGCATGAGAGCCTTGTGCACTGGATACGACCCTTATCGATTCATAAATTACTATGCAAGGCTTATCCGAGATAAACACTAGTCAAACAGTAAATTTTATCAACCAAGGTATGTGCTTCTGATCTCATACAGAACTCTAACATAATAGGATTGGAAACAACATTTGATTAAACAAGTAATGTGATTCTGCAGTACTATAGTTCTGGATTCGCATTCATCACAACAACAGTACTTTTTGCCACTCAAAGCCTGAGCAGATACATGACTTGCAATAAATTAAAGAGACTAGGCTAATTTCCCTTCTGATGAGGTGCATTTGATGGAGTGGAGAGGGCCTTTAAATTGATTAGACAAACCTGATTTATCTATCTTTAAGGTTCCTGATTTATCTATCTTTAAGGTAGCCTAAAGACAACAATATAGTTCTGTAACTTAAAGGACCACAATGTGAAAAGGTATCATAGATTCTTGAATTGAGGCAGTACAATGTGAGAAGGTATCATATATTCTACTCACGAGCTTTCTGCCTAGGGTGTGAGCAAGCGAAACAGCCCATCCTTAAGACCATGATCTTAGCCTCAAGGATCATGAGGGAAAGAGCGCTATCTTCAAGCCCCCTTGAGCTGACCGTTCAACCAAAAACTAGGCCAAAACTTCACAGTTCTCCCTACCTTTTTAATGTGTTGGTACCAAGGATCAGTACCAAGTTTAAGCGGTGTGAATCACTAATTAATAAGTTACCATATTAATATACTCAAAATACAGTGCCACAGTACATTATAATTAAAACTACACTCGTTTTCCTAAAACCTCAAGGAGATATAACCGGCTAACATGTATGATCGTGTTTGTGTGTGTGTGTATGGTAGCAGTAGTCAAGTCCAAGAAAAGTTGTTACAGTACAATATCTTCAAAGCTCAGATCTTTATTTCATCTCAAGTTGAAAACGAAAACATGACATGATGTCTTTTAGATGACCAACTCCATTCTAAAACTTTAAAGTGACAATAGAAGTCTGCAGATGGATCCTAAACAAACCTCATACTTTGAAGACTTCTCCAAACTTGCACGAGTAGAGGACCGTAACAATCCTATTAATAGACAACCATAGCAATCGAAACATGGTTTCTATCAAAGAGAAACATACAGACAAAGGTGTAAAAGGGTTTGAACTGGTACCTCTTTAATTTCAGAACCTTAAAAGGACCTTATACTTATAAGACAGCATGAAAATCTCAATAAAAGACAACCATTACCACCACATACCAAGGAACATATATATTTTATCATTTAGGAATAACGTTTATTGTGTAGTCTATTGAAATTTTATCATAAATAGATCACCAGGGATTCCTAGGGTATAGCAGAGAGTTAAAAAATAAGTTTCCTTATTTTCGAGTTTTACTTTATAGTAGAGTATGAGGGAATCACTCCCATATGGTTCAATTGTTTTCCTTCATGTCCTACTACATTACTAGCTAACTCAAACAGAAAATCTCGTCGTTGTGAGAACGAAATGAAAATGAAAATGAATCATAATTTTTCTAACAATGTCAGCAATTTTGTAGCAAAGCTGCTTCTTCTGATAGCTAGAAAAGATCTGGTAGCATCCTTAGACGGGTTCGATATACTATATACAAGGTCTAACAAGTATTTTGTTATAATATAAGTTAACTCAACAATCCCAGAAAATTTTGAACAGCAAATTAGGGTTCAAATGTGCATGAAATCTAGCTTAAGGCCTTAAGGGTGCTTAATTAGCAAGGTCCCACGTTCTTAAAAACAGGAATAACACCAATTTCACAAACTTTAACAGTCATCCTGCCAAAGCTTGACACCTAGCCATTTCCGTGCCTGGCAATCCGGTGCTAGCTTCTTTTTACAGTGACATAAACATGGCATTGGTGGGGCACAAACTTTGGGCAGTGCAAACAACGTGGAACTCTAAAAACATATCTTTTACAATCTACCACATTTGACCACATTGACCAACACCTGGCCTTTGCTAGAAAGAAGGGAACCAGAAACAATACAAACCAAGAGACAAACAATACTAGTTGCAGTCCTGTAGCTTACATTAAAAAATGCCTTAGTTTTTAGCTCTTTTTGTGAAACCAAGACACTAAACCAATTATAGCATAAATCCACACAAATCCAAAAAAGGGTTTCAAAACAAATTGCAAGAACAATGTAACAAAAATATTAAAACAATTAATTTGATAAAAAAAAAATGAGATTATGATAATTTTACCTGATATTGCAGATGGGCTTGCGATTATCGATTATTAACTTAGTTTTTCCCTTTGCCCTTTTGATCCGAATGCCAGGTAGCATCTCCGTAAAAGAGCTGTAAGGGTGCGTCTAATCCAGCAGCAAATGGATGATGATGGTGTTGGTGATTGTCTCCTTTTGGAGCGGCAGGAGTGAGAAAGAAAGGTACATTGGATCCGTCAAATTGAGTGAACCTTTGAAGGTGTGGCAACATTGACGGTGAATTGGACTGAAGGGTCTCCCTATTGTAACCGGAAGCAAGGCCCGAAGAGACTGAGAAGTTAAGATTGTAGTTATCAATACCTCCCGGAGCAGTGCCAAGATTATTATCCGGTACAAATGAAAACTGATGAAGCTGCTGGTGATGGTAATGATCTCCATTAGTAATGCTGAATGGCTCAAGAGAACTCTCCATCTGAGCTTGTCCCGAATAACTACTTAAGAAATGATCCATTGAAGTTCCGTAAGCTGATCCATTAGTACTACCAAAATTTCCAGTAAGTAGCTCAGTGAAAGACGAGGTTTGTTTCACATTTTGTTGCTGACCTCCAAATAAAGAAAGCTTACTCTCGGTCTTTACTTTCTCCGGTGCCTTAGTTCTCTTCTCGGACCTCCAAACTGACAATCCACCCGAGCCCTTGCTAGTCTCCGAAGTACTACTAGAAGCAAATTTTGACAAAGAAACATTTTGCTGCTGCTGGCAATAACTTGGATCTACTTCAAATTCTTTTTCATTAGTCTCTTCACTCGATGGCATTTCGTAGCTAAGTTGCTTAGGTGTGTCGACAAATGAATCAAGTGTAGGCAACTCCGATATCGAACTTTCAGCAGCTCTTAACAACCAGTCCACAGCTTTACTAGGTTGTTCATAACCAAGCCGATCTTGCAAATCATAAAACTGAATAGCAGTAGTAGCCGAAAGACGCACACGCCTGTCTCTTAACTTACCTTTCGAAGTCCAAACCTTGCTATGCCTATCTTTACCACCAGAAGCTTTCGAAACCCTGACGATTCGAGACGATGGCCATTCACAAACCCTTCTAAAATCATGTCCAGAAGCAATTCTTCTGGCTTGTGACTCATCTTCTTCATCCATTTCTTGAATTATTTTGCTTGTACCATCCACTTCCATGAAACTTTCATACCTTTCTTTACATAAGTAGCCCACTTTAAGTCTCCTTATCTTAATTCTTTTACAGCGAGTAAAAGAAAAAGAGTCTTAAATATAATGTTAAAAAACACTAAAGACCTAAATTTTAGAGAGAGAAATGTAAGTGCACTAAGTATGTGCTGATGTCCTTTGCAATTTGCATTAATGACCATTTTGGCTTCCCAGCACACATCTATGTACTAAGACTCGTCTTATATCCGTTGTAATATACTTATCACGTTTATTAAGTATGGTAAAATAAAAACACTAAAACTCTAGTTCTAAACAACGTAACAATGACCGGATCATTGTATAATATATGTTACAACAATCATCTATCAGGATATATGTTTATATGTATTATTTCTTACGATTGTCAAAACAGTAAAGTATATTACAACAGTCGTTTGTCAGAAACCGAAATTTACGTATAAATGTTAAAAATGTACATATATATAAAGGTGAGTTCACGGGCAGGGTAGTAAAGTCTGAGGGAAGCTCAGGGAAGAGCTAGCTTTTTGCAGTGATTTTAAAACCAACGTAAAGAAAAGCCTGCTAAAACAGTAAAACCAAAGCAAAGAAAAAAGTCAGGAAGAAAATAATACTAATAGGCATCAGATGCTAAGAGGGGCCTAGTACTTTTAACATATATTATACATACAAATAATATATTTACACACACGCATGTATGTACCTATGAGTTAAGCTAGTAGTAACTGTGTACTAGTAACTCAGTTACAGTTCTACTAACTGCAACTTTTTGAAGAGCTTTTATGATAAAAGCTAAACTGGGAACCTACCAATTCTTCAACAGTACGATTAAGCTGTGTATCATGAATTGTCCAGTACAACAATAAATGAAATCAATGTTTTTCAACATGTACATATGTCCCAACTAGAGATGTTAAAAAAAAACATGAAATTCCAAATTCGGACCGATCCAATTTGTAAAAACAGGTCTAGTTTGATCCGGTCCGAGTGTCTTAAATGAATTTTTTATTTTTCATCAAGCCTGGTACGGTTTTAAAGTCCGAAAAACTCAGTTAAAGTCCGGGCTTTTGAAAAATCAGTATAAAAGCCCGACTTGATTTGGATAAATGTCTGAAATTTTTAAAGAAATCCGGATAAAAGTTTAATTTTTTATAAATAAAATCCAAAAATATATAATATTTTTAATTAATTTCAAAAATACTAAACTTAGCAATAGAGGGGCCATGAGCGATCAGGAGGATAAGAATAATCAACAATAACCCTTCTTTTTAGAAGACTTATTGAGGAGGATGTATTTCTCGAAATGACCATTTATGAGCAGATTCATAGGGCTCTTGAGTCCAAATTAGCGCTGATGTTTTATTATAAAACAAGTATTATGCTACTAGTTTTTAAGTATTAGGTTTCACAGTGTCTCTTTATATGTATTCTTTAGGGATTACTTCTTTCGTAAAGAACAAGTATTATGCTACTAGTTTTTAATAAGAATTAGGTTTTGTGGTTCTTATGTATTCTTTAGGAGCTGCTTCTTTCATAAAGCTTTGTTTTTTTTATATTAAAATATTAGCTTTGCGAAAACGAAAAAAAATACATATTTAATTAAAAAAAAGTCAGGCCCCGTCCGAGGGCCTAAAACAAACCTCATATTTTAGAGAAAGTCCGGCCCGGTCCAATTTTTAAGAAAACCGGACTTGGTCCCATTTTTAAGAAACCTGGAAGGCTTTTTGTGCATCTGAGTTGCAAACTGGCTTCGATGGTTCTTGGAGCTAAAGTTTGAACAAATTTGAAATTTGAAATTTTAAAATTTATTTATTAAAATAAATAAATAATTATCGCAATTTCATTTAATTTTCGTAAATAAATTGAGCATTTGTGTTTTTTGATATGCACGAGACGTAGATACTTTTAATTAAATGTTAGGGATTAGGGAATATGTGGAAATAAATATATGTGTATTTTTATGATATCGTATTTAATAAAGTTAAAAAATAATATTTTTTTTCATTTAAGATTTATTAAAACAATATTACATACATTAATTATATTCTTAATTCTTTTTATTTGTAATTCTTAAATTTTCAAACAGTTTTAGTAAATTTTATATAATTTACATTATTATAACAATCATTTTAAATGTATTTTTAACAAGAATGAAAAGAAATATAATCCAAAAACTTTGAGAGTGAGGTTTAACCTTTTAACCTAAATTTAGAAAGCTTCATTTTGTCGAAAGTACTTACAAAAATGCATGTATTATGCATTTACAGTAATAATGAAAACAATGTGTACAATAATCATTTGTTAAAAAAACATCTATTCAAAAATGAAAAGATGCCCTTAAAATATCATAATGTAATTCATGAGTTCAACATGAAATTAGTTTTTATATAAACGGTTTATAATTGACATAAGTTGGAATGCAAATATATTTGTTATTTAAAAAAATAGCAAAAAAATTACATAAAGTTTACTCCAAATATGAGATTTTAGAGGTAACCAAATTAGATGGTCTAAGCTTTGATACTTAGTGATTGAAACTATAGGGTATAAGTTTAACACAAAAGTATTATCGGTTGATTAGTTTGATAAAAATACGGTTTCTTAAATGATCTTGAGGCAATAGTTCTCCATCTTAAAAAAGAAGGTATTTTAATATTTGCATAGCTCACAGCGTCAAATATATATCCTTTAAATTTTACTTTTGTACTTAAAAATTTGTAATAAATATTTTAATTCATTAAAATAGAACTGAAAGCATTATTTTAATTACATGAATAAAATTACTTCATATATGTGTGAAAAATCGAATGTTATATATTTCAAAACAGAAAAAGTATAATAAAGAATGACAATCCACCTAATCTGATAATTTCAAAAAGAAAAATTCCCTTAATTTTTTATTGATAATATTAACTTTGCATCATTATTGGGCACATAACAAATTAATACTCTTCTCTAATTGAACTAATATGTGTTGTCCTCTACACTACAGAAATTGTAAAAACAGTATTTAGCAAAAAGAAGTTTTATTTATAACAATCTATAATACAACACATTTAACACCAAAAAAAAAAACTTTAAGACAATACAAAATTATTATTGTTGCTAAATTATCAAAACTATATACAACTAAGGATTTTATTTATTGACAATTTGTAACACAATACAAGATCAAGATCATTGTTGTTGAAATCAATTTCTTATTACCTACATGCACAATTTTTAAAGAACATATTTGTAGCATGCATGTTCTCATCCATTCATGGTGTATATTATATTATAATATACTCTCTCCATAATAAACAACGTTCTAATTTTTTTTCAAAGTTTGTTTCACGTATTTTCACGCACATAAAAAAATAGTTGTAGATATTATTTTTTCGAATTTTTTGTTTTGTATAAAAGTTTGTACATCTTATTTTTATACAAAATAAAAAATAAAAAAAATAATATCTACAAATATGTTTTTTGTTTGCGTGAAAATGCGTAAAACAAACTTGAAAAAAATTAAGACTTTATTATGAGACGGGGAGAGTAATAGGTTAAAAATAATTTTAAAATAAAAAATGTTCTGAAAATAACATTCTCGTTTCTAAATTGTTCAAAATCCAAACACTATTAGTTCTCAAATTTTCATTATTTAGCTATGTCAACAAAAATGGAAAGAAATTATAATTAGTTTATTACACATGAGAAATTTATTTATCTGAATAATTAATCATGATGCTAAAAAATTTAATCTTAAATAATTACATTTCTATCAACTGATTTCCTAAAATTAATCTCTAAAACACAAGTTTGTTAATATTTTTCTATCTTATGTGTTGAGATAAGTGTTAAAAATTAAGTCTTAGCCAAACAAATCTTTTTGTACTTTCAATTATACATAACATTAAAGTTTAATTTAATTGGGAGTATATTTGAAATTGAATATTTAAAATAATTATTTTTTATAACTAAAAAATTTATATAATTTTAATACTTAACTTCAGGAAAATAATCCATAGACACATTTCACTCTTTAAATATTACCCTTTAATGTTTCATTAAGGATGAATTTAACGTTAACAACTTAACAAGGTGTTTTAAGTTTCTTATTTACTAATTTGAGATTATTACAACTGCTAATCAACTTGAAAATAGGTGCATAGCTTTCATCATCCTCAACAGTTTAACAAGTAGAAAGTAAGGATTATGTACCCAAATAGCCCATCAATGATATGATAGAGAATATGCCTTTCTAATTGCTCCTTGTTCTTGCCAGACATATTTTGAATTAAATTGAACATGAACTAGCATCTAAGTTGAAGTTGAACATACGAGCATCTTTCGTTTCATGCATATACCAACGTTAATATATAAGGAAGGGATTACCAAGAGAAAACCTCATTAACTTTTCCCCTTTTTGAGTAAAGAACTCAGATGGTTTCGAGAACGATAAACACCACAAACTAGCTAGTCTCTACTGCTTAATTTGATAACAAAACCAGGACATATCCGGTGGCGGAATTAGGATTACAGAACAGCCGGGGCTGAAATGAATTATCGCTCATTTTCATAGGCTAGCCGGGGCTGAAAGTAAAATTTCTACTGATTTTTAACTAAAAATCGTGATTTTATAAAAAAATTCTTATTGTGATTTGTAGTTTAACGGGGCTTCAACCTAGGCTGGCTTACACTTGGTTCCGCCCCTAGACATATCTGAGAAAGAAAGATAGTGAACAGAAGACCAAGATTTTCATATAGGTTAAAAAACAAGACAATAATGAAATCAACGCAATCATGGTGTACAGATAAGTTATGTCAAAAGAGACCACACACGAGGCCGAGAATCACTTTAAATTTAATTAGCGAGACATGAGAATTTTGCAACCATTGATCATAATACTTTTGTTCTGCCAGAAGAGCGTTGGCTCGACTTCTTCTTCACCTTCCTCTACCTGCATTTGGCATAATTGGATGTTATGTACATATGGTTTGATTATACAAGGCATGAAAATCTCGACACACTGAATCAGTCATCCACACACAAAGAAAAGTAAAAGAGTGCAAATTTGAAGAGAAGGATGGACGAGAAAAAAGTGAAATAAAAAGTAAAAGAGTGCAAATTTGTCATGATGGGAATTGCGAATGAAATGAGTAGTAAATAGATGGAGCATTCTCGAATTGATAAGTCTAGCTCTAGATTACATTTGAATGACTGGGATGGAGGAATGAATGAAAAAAAAAACTGTAAATATTCATGACCATCAAATGGTACATTCCGAATATGCATATCAGTGTCAATTGACAAGGTCTAGATATTTGGAATTGCTGAAAGAGAACCAAATTTGCGACATATTGAATTGAGGACTGTAACTTAAGAGGAATTCGGAATCTAGATCTTAATTTGATCTTAATTTGTCAATATGCTTGTCAAAGGTTAGACAGATTCAACATAAATCTATATGACTATCTATTTTCATCTCCAAGTATGGCCTCTGCAGGTAGAAATCAGTTCAAAAAAACAGAAACAGACTCAGCATACTGGATAATTTGATCAACACATTTGTTAGCATTTCGCATATTTGTACTCCCCATTCTACTATCATATTCACTTCCTTTTTCCAGTACCAATGTGTGTTCTTAGCCTTCTTTGTATACCTTCCACATTTTCTAAGTGTGATTCCAATTTCGCAACTTAAGATTCCAACGTTTTAAAATTAGAAGGCGAGTGCTATTGAAAACCAACCTTGAAGGCAAATCACTAACCTAAAAATAAGAGTGTCCTAAAGGGCATTAGAGTGAACACTTGTCCACGAGAAGAGTATGAACACAGTTAAGATAAATTATATCTGAAGTTGGTCAGTAAATGCACAGGTCATTACAGTCAACAGTGTTTAAAGACCTTGAGTATTAAGTTGAAAAATAATCAAATTTTCAGGAATTAATGCATGTGCATATCATCATTGATCGATGCATGCAAGGGGATAGAACTACTAAATAAAGACTGTGTAAGTAAAGAAACGCTTAAGAGGATGATTTTTTGATTGCCACAACAGATCCTCCAGTAAGCTAGTAGTTATATACTGAGCATCACTGGAATTACAACCACTGGTGTCCCAATCCGATATAAGAGAGACCGAATGTTGAAACAATAGACTACCTACAGTACGTTGATTAACTTGGCTATTGATTGTATCAGGAGAGATTTGAAACTAAAACAAATGGTTTAATCTTTTATCGACGTTCAACTTCTAACGTTAATCAATGTACACACATATATACTAAACAGTTCTGATGCCAAACTATCCCTAATTAAATCTGTATGTGCGCAAAATGTGATCTATTATGTGCCAATGACTAGTCCTAAATTAGGCCATAACACATAATTAAGATCAAGTGTAATGAACACAAGGCACAACAGTTTAAAAGATAAACAGCTATTAGAATCTTATACATACATGTATCACAAAAAATGAACTGAGGAATGTAAAAACATGTAAAATGACTATAAGTACAAAATTTTAATTATGGACTTACGAACCCTAATGTTGCAGTTCAATTTTTTTTGTTATGTGCCGAAATGTTTAAGTTGACGCATAATTAAATAATGGTAAGACTACGTATATCAGGACCTTCCATTGGTCTTGACGGATTGTGTGTGCACATTTTCTCTACTCTAAGAGTAAGCCCTGGTATATCTCACTGGAGATGCCTACTTAATTTTAAGTGAAAATTAAACTGAAATATTAGGGTTCATTAGTACATGAGATGTAGCCTAATGGTGTTTATAATGTAGGGTAAAAAAGTCTTAAAAATAAAAGTTATAAGCTCTATCATAAACCCATGCAGTCAAACTGCCATAACTTGACACCTAGCCATTGAATTGCCTGGCAATCCAGTGATAAATCCAGTGATAGCTTCTTTTACAGTGACATATAGATGGCTTTAATGGGACACAAATTTTGGGCAGTGCAAAGCACTTGGAATTTATAAACTACTCTCATTTACAATCTATCTTATTGACCATATTTCATTATCTTGGCTCACTGACCAACACCTGGCTAGTTTACACTTGCTAGAAAGAAGGGAACCAGAAACAAAACAAACCAAGAGACAACCAGCCGATGAATTACAATCTCCAATGCAATAAAAGTGAAAACAATTCCTAATAGGCTAGTAGCTCCAATATTAAATATGCAAATAGTTTGGCTCTTTTTATGTAACAAATAAACTAAACCATTCATAGTACAGCTCCACACAAATCCAAGAAAGGGTCCAAAAAACTTTTGCAAAAACAGTGTAACTAAATTACCCCCACATAAACCAAGATTTGAAGTAGCATAAAAATGTAAAATAATGAATTTTCATATGAAATTTTTTAGGATAATGTTGTTATTTACCTTAGTTCTTTCCTTTGCCCTTTTGATTTGGATGCCAGTTAGCATCTCCATAGAAGAGTTGCAAAGGTCCATCTAATCCAGCTGAAAATTGAGGATGGTGTTGATGATTGTCCCCCTTTGTCGCAGCGGGGCTAATGAAGAAAGGTACATTGGATCCATCAACTGGAGCAAACCTCTGAAGGTGAGGAGGCAACATTGATGGTGAATTGGACTGAAGGGTCCCCCTATTATAACCCGAAGCAAGGCCGGAAGAGACTGAGAAGTTAAGATTGTAATTATCATTTCCTCCGGTAGCAGTTGCAGCTGGGACAAGATTATTATTATCCGGGACAAACGAGAACTGATGATGCTCCTGGTGATGGCGATGGTCTCCGGTAGTAATACTAAATGGTTCAAGAGAATTTCCCATCTGAATTTGTCCCGAATAACCATTCAAGAAATGATCCATTGGAGCGCGATAAGCTGATCCAGTAGGGCTATTAGTACTACTAAAATTTCCAGTAAGTAGCTCAGTGAAAGAAGAGGTTTGTTTCACATTTTGCTGCTGACCTCCAAATAAAGATTGTGGACTTTCATTCTTTACCTTCCCAGCTGCTGCTCTTCCTCGTGCCCTTTCTCGAGCTTTGACTCTATTCTCAGACCTCACTGACAATCCACCCGAGCCCTTACTAGTCTCTGAATTACTACTACACCCAGATTTCGACAACGAAACATTTTGCTGCTGCTTACAATAACTCGGATCTACTACTTCAAATCCATGTTCAATAGTCTCTCCACTCGATCTCATTTCATCACTTACTTGTTTACACGTATCGATAAATGAGTCAAGCGAAGGCAACTCCGCTATCGAACTTTCAGCAGCTCTTAACAACCACTCAACCGCCTTACTAGGTTGATCATAACCTAACCGATCTTGCAAATCATAGAACTGAATAGCAGTAGTAACCGATAAACGAACGCGTCTGTCTCGAAGACCTTTCGATGTCCAGACCTTACTATGTCTATCTTTACCACCAGAAGCTCTCGAAACCCTAACAATTCGAGACGAAGGCCATCCACAAAGCCTTCGAAAATCATTTTCAGAAGCGATTCGTTTCGCTTCTGACTCATCTTCTTCATCCATTTCTTGGCTTACTTTGTTAGTATCAATTGTATTTCTTGGAAATTTATTGACTTGGTTATGAATATCATCCACCTCCATAACACTTTCATACCTTTCTTACATAACCCACTTTAGGTTTCTTTATCTTAATCTTTTACTGTGTGTAAAAGAAAAAGTCTTGACTTGAATGATAAAAAAGACTAAAGACCTAAGTTTTTAGAGAGAGAAATGTAAGTGCACTAAAGTATGTGCTTATGTCCTTTGTATTAATGACCAAGACCATTTTGGCATTATACTTACACACATGTACGACATGAGTTCAGATTCCCGATAAATAATTGTTACACCAAATTTCTCATATAAAATATAAATAATAAAATTAAATTCTGAAATCTCGTTCTAATCTCCGTAATAGTGAATGTATTTTATTATGGATAATAAACGTGAAAAATCATTCCTTAACTTGACCCGTATAATATATCTATATGTATGATGAGTTCACGGGTAGGGTAAGGGAAGTCAAGGGGAAGGTCCGTTTAAAGCTTTTTTGGCAGTGATTTAAAACCAACGCCAAGGAAAGCCTGTGAAACAGTAACAACTAACAACAAAGCAAAGATATAAATAAAATGAAAGATATATAAAAATAAATAGGCATCAGATGCTAATTAGAGGGGTCTAGTACTTTTAACATATGGAATCAGATTATCAGAACATTGATTTTACATACAAAAATAGTACTACTTCCGTTTCAAAATAATTGTCTATTTTTGACTTCTGAACACGTATTTTAAAGTGCATTAATTATCTGTGTAGATATTCGATCAAAGCATTTTAAAGTGCATATCTAAAAATAAAAAATAGACATGTATTATGAAACGAGAGTATAAGATAATTTATCAGTACATAGTTTTGAGCCAAGCATGCGGTAAATGTGTAGTAGTATTAAGTTACTTACAGATCTGCAAACAGCAACTTTTAGCAGAGCTTTTATGTTTAAAGGTAACAGGAACCTACCAATTCTTCAACTGTTTGTTTGTACAGTTGTACTAGTAAGCTAAAACAATAATAAATTTTACAGTACAATAATTAATAAAAAAATGTTGGTTCATACATTTATTTATTTCAAATATTGTGAGATTTATTTGCATATTTAAATCATAGGGTGTCTGAATATTATTTGTACTAATTTAATGAAATATTTATATATATTTTTTTGTTTCGGTTCATGTTTTGTCTATCCGTGCTTAATAATACACCAATTTTTCAAAAACAAAATTGCTAATAACAGATTAGGGTTAAATATCAAAGTGGTCATTGAAGTGAATACCATATCATTTTTATTATTGATCTAAACGGCATATCGTTTCAATCACTAAAGTGATCATAAACATCAAATAAATAACTCTAAATATGTGTTCGAAAAGTAAAAATAATTTATATCGAGTTTTACATATATTTCTTGAATGATACCGCAACCAAATGAAATGTTATGAACTCTAGTATTTATGATATTATATTTAGATTTTAAAAAAATTATTTACTATTTATTTTTAATTTTATAGTTATTTACTTTAATTTAATTAAAAATAAATAGTAAATGAATTTTTTAAAATCTAAATAAATTATCTGAAATACTAGAATTCATAATTTTTGATTTGGTTGCAGTAGTATTGAAGAAATATGTGTAGAACTCGAGAAAAATTATTTTTACTTTTCGAACACATATTTAGAGTTACCTATTTGATGTTTATGATCATTTTAGTGATTGAAACGATATTCCGTTGAGATCAGTGATAAAAATGATATATGATATTCACTTCAATGACCACTTTGATATTTAACCCTAACAGATTATAACGAATGTATAGTTAGCCATAATCGTTTGTTATAGATTGGCTTTTTATGATTTAATGCTAACCGTGTCTGATTTTTCTGTCATCTCTCTAGGTTGAGTGAGTGATATATTTGCAGGGAGAGTAGGTGAAAAATTAGGGCTTTTAAGGGAACAAATAAAATTAGACTAGATTTAGCAAAAGCGTGCGGGTGAAAAGAGGGCTCGCAAATCAATGCCCTAATTTTTAGTTAAGGGGCAGAGTTATTTTTGATGGGAAAGATTAGACAGCCCGGCAAAGCGCCGTACGCTCCTTTATACAGCGAACAACTTGTCAAGTAGCATGTCCTTAAAATGCACACTTTTTGTAACAAAAATTAAAAATTAATTCCAACTGTACTTTATTTATTCAATGAGATCGTTCTGAAATTCGGGTTTTTGGAAAGATATAAAAAAATAACTAAATATTAGGATTAAAACTTAATTACAACTTAGGGTGTTATTCAATATCAACTTTTAATGAATTTTAAAATTTTTAAAAATTACGTGTTATTCAATTCTAAATTTTAAGGAGTATCTAAAAGAAAGAAGTACGGTGTTATTGAATTAATACTTTTAACAATTTTTAAAAAGTCATTAAAAGTAAGGTATTATTCAATTTAAACATTTAACAACTCTTTAGAGGTAGACTGTTATTCAAAAATTCATGAATTTTGAATGACAATTACATTTAATGACTTTTAACTTAAAATATAACTAGAAATCTAATTTGAAAAGTCATGAGATTTGGGGTAAGATTTCACATGACTTTTTAATTATTATTTTATTTTCTTCAATTTCATTTATTTCAGAATTTTATCATTTTTCTCACAAATAAAATATCTTCTCTCTTAAAAGAATGGTTATTATCCCTTTGATTTTTTTTGTCAAATATTTGATTTTATTAAATTATATTGATGTTGGAGATTAGAATTCTACTTTTTTACTTGATTTTATACTATTTGGTTATTTAACGAGTCGGGATCCCTTTGTTGGATTTCTTTTTCTTTTTTTGAGAATTGATAATTTTACTATTATATATCATTTTGTACATCAATAAGAAAGTGAGGAGAAACAACGCCCCTCTCCTTGGCAAGACATAGAACCAACTACTCTTGCTAAGACATAAGCAACTCATTCGTGGACCTTCTAACAAAATTAACCTGGCAATTTCCTAGTTCCTTGACAAGGAATGTGCTATCATCTATAACTAAACTAATCATAGAATATCATCTATAATTAAACCAATCATAGAATTCAACTCATCTTGAACCGGAATGGCGCGAACACGAAGTTGTGAGTTGGATTCTAGTAAAAAAAATTTGTTAGATTTCTATTTGTATTAATTAATGATGATATAAATTTTTTTCTTTTAGATTTTGTTGTAAGATTTTTTAATTTACTTAAAGAGCTTTATTTTCTAGATTTTAACGTTGTCTTTTCACTAGGGTGCGCTTGAAATTGTGAATTTTTATTTTTAGACATTAAAATCTTATTGTCTAAGATTCCGCGGACATTACGTATCCTTTCGACTAGATGATATATCTTTGAAAGTTTAAATTTCCTCTACATGAAATATATTCTTGTATGTCTATGTATTCATGACAAAAAAATTATCTTTTACCTATATATATATACTAGCTTAAAACCCGTGCGATGCACGGATTGTTAATTATTATTTTATTATTATTGTTTTAATATTTTATTAATTGTAATTTTGCAAAAAATAAGTAGACATGTTAAAATAGCTAAACACTTTTAATTAATTAAAAACATCAAAACAGATTTTAAAATAAATAAGTATAGGGTCGCCCGTTATATTTTTGAAAATGAAGGGTTTTAGTTAGAAAAAAATGTAACATATATTTAGTTTAGAAAGGTAAATGCCCGTGATATTTTTGGAAAATGAGGTTTTAAAATTTAATAATTAAAAGTATTTAAATATGTTTTAAAATAAATAAGTAAATGATTTCCTGTGATATTTTTGGAAAAAGAATGGATTTTAGTGAGAAAAATAGAAAAAGTAAATTGTAAAAGGCAATTTCCCGTGATATATTTACAAAAGAAGGAACTTTGTAGAAAAAAATATATAATATATTTTAGCTGAAAAGGTAATTGGTTATAAATAGGTATTTGATTATTTATATTTTAATATTTGTAGTAATTGCATTTGTTAAGAAAAATAGGTAGACATGTTAAAATAGGTAAACTTTTAAAAAATAATTATAATATTAAAATAGTTTTAAAAATAAATAACTAAACGTCCGTGATATTTTTGGAAAAAGAGAGGTTTTAGTAAGAAAAAAATAGAAAAACTAACATGTTTTAGTTAAAAAAAGGTAATTGTCCGTGATATATTTGAAAAAGTAGGGGAATTTGTTAAAAAAAATAGAAAAAATAATGTATTTTAGGTGAAAAAGATAATTGGTTATCAATATGTAATATTATTGTTTAATAATATATTTCTATAAATAAGTAAGGTTAATTAAGTAAAAACACAAAGTACAGTTAATTAAGGGCAATTAAGTAAAATCACAACGTACCATACCGACCAACCAAAATTAAGGGCAATTAAGTAAAATTACAACGTACCATACTGATCAACCAAACTTTTAATGTTTCGTCTATTATATAATAGTATTGATATATATCCAAGATTAAAAATTAAACATCAATAATTTAATAATGGTTTATATTAGTATTGTATATAAAAAAATTTATTGGTGAAATATCAACAACTCGATCTTTTTATTATATAATTTTTGATATAAACTTATAATTTATTAATTTTTCTACATGTTACATATTTATAATTTTATATTCATATTTTAATATAAGTTATTGATCAAAATTCATTAGATGTAAGTAAAATTCCATTAAAGTCATTAAAAGTTTATCAAAAATCATTATAAAAAAGTCTTTAAAAATAATGATGAAATGTACAAACTCCATAAAAGTCATTAAAAGTTTATGAAATCATCAAAAGTCATTAACTTCTAAAAAGTTAATAAAATTATTATGATTCAATAAACACGCCATCGCTCCATGTCGTGATTCGTTCAACAAGCATGTGTGTGCTTGTGTTTAAATAGCAAAAAGAAGTTAGAGAATTATTAAAAATAATTAATTGATGAAAAATAGTGGCTCGGAAAATTCCAAACATTTAGCTAACATTAGCATGGACTATGAAAATAAGTTATTAATTTAAACTACCGTTTTAAACAAGTTATTGATAAAAAAAAATGACTCTTTTCCAAATTTTCCAAATTTTTATGAAAATTTTTCAGTAAAAATGCATTTGCGTTTTCAGCATTGCAACTTTGTTTAAAAAGCCTTCGAGTTTTAAATGAGTTGAATGTCGTTTTAAAATTGTGTGGGGCTTGGCTAGTTGTCTTGGGTAAACATCTGGGCTGTGTCTTCACTGTTTGCAGGCTTTGAACTTTTTCAATTGTTTGTTATTTAATTGGGCCTTAATAATGTCAGATTTGACAATGAAGGTATGAACTGTTTGTTGTTGGGTTTGATTTGTTTTCAATCCTCTCAAGCATGACAATTTTCACATCAAATCCAGTAAATTAATATCTATCCAGCCCAACAAAACAGAATTCTGTCAATTCCTTATTGTTTAACCACAAAAAATGAGAAGGCACCCTGGAATAGTATATTACAATTTACACATTATTGTTCAACCTGAAAGATTTCAACCTGATGTATTTGCTCCAAAATTGTCACTGTTATACTATGTGCATGAAGCCAGAGTATTGCAATAAGCAACAAACATATTAATTCTTTTTTGTGAAAAAAAGTACTTATTTCTGAAAAATAAGATAAGTCAAGCGGATTTGACAATACAAACGTAATAAAATATGGTCTTGAGTCATGATTGATAGGATACCAATTTCTTTTAACTACAGATTTTCAATGGCCGAGGTAGAAAATTTTAGTTGTGAGGCTAAGAGCAAGGTCAATGCAAAAGCCCGGTTCCAGTTTTTTTGGGTCCAACAAATGTGTCAAATAAGCAAAAATTGGGCTTCATACAAATTTGGATGAAATGCTCCGGTGCACCATCCATTAAAATTTTTTAAAAGTATACAAAAGACACACACATCTGCGAAAAAGTACGAAACGGAGGAAGTGGGTTGAGCACGCTTTGGTGGGACTAACCAGTTTTTCTCGTTTATCTCCAATGCGTTCAATCTAACCGGGTCTCACTCTCTCTCTTCCATGTCAGCAGTTGGGTCGCGCGTTGGACCTGCTCTAAGATATAGCTCGGCTACAGCAGATTTTTTTCGGACGATTTTTTGCATTTCTACTATTTTTTCCAGGTGGACAATAGGTAAGCAATAACCTTTGGTGTTTACTTCTCTAACAAGACCAAGAGGTGCTGCTGTAGAGATTTGGGACTTCTGTTAAAGTACTGTTATTAATTAGCATCAACAAATTATGATTTTTTGGGGCATGTGATAATTTGTCGTTATCCAAGTTGGCTGCATTTGGATCAGTTAGGGATGACAATTTCAGGTAATGGTTCGGGTTCGTGTCGGGTTTGTTGTACCCGATCCTGTTTTTGAATTAACCGAACTCGATCCGAACCCGAAACAGGTTGAATTTTCTCCACCGGAACCCGACCTGTTAGTACCCGATCAACCCGAAAATGATCTGTTTAACCCGAAAATAATTAAAAATAATTATTTATATATATATAAATTAAATTTTATTTATAAAATATTAAAAATTCATAATAAAATTCTATTATATGATATATGAATTAAAATTATTTATATAATATCAAGATATATCACATCTATACTCTATACTAAAAGCAGAAACCCCTTCTTAATGGTATGCCATGTATACCGCGGCATACATATAATTATTTAATTAGTTTAATATAACTGATTTAATTTCAAATTAACTATTATTAAATTAAAAATTAATCTCTTTACTAAAATTAGAAACCCCCTATTAATGGTGTGGTATATCATGTAGATATACATATAATTATTAGCTTAATTAACATATAATTATTAATTTAATTAGTTTAATATAATTGATTTAATTTCAAATGAACTATTATTAAATTAAAAATTAATCTTTTACTAAAATTAGAAACTCCCTATTAATGGTGTGGTATGTCATGTAGATATACATATAATTATTAGATTAATTAGTTTTAAAAATATTGTTAATATAAAAACTAATCTATGTTTTTTAAAAGCATAACTCTCTCTTAAAGGTATGATATGTCATGTATACTACGATATACACATATAATTATTAGTTTAATATGTAATTAGTTTAATTCAAAATTAATATAATTATTACTATTAAATTAAATTAATTGTCAACAATAGTCAAGTTACATACTAGAAATCAACGAGCAACGTGTTTGAATTGATATCGGGATGGTAAATCCTTTAGTATCATACTTATGTACTAAAAGTAAACTCCATAAAAAATACTACATTGTTTTCATACAATGCCTTTTTGCTCCTAAAATTTTTTAATACGCATAATGGTAAGTTGGTAACTGATAAATTTAAGAAATCTATATTTTCTATATTAAAAGCAGAAATCCCCTCTTAATTGTATGGTATGTCATGTATACCGCAATGTACATATAATTATTAATTTAATTAGCTTAATATAGTTGGTTTAATTTCATATTAATTATTATTTAATTAAAAATTAATCTCTGAATTTAAAGCAGAAACCCCGTCTTAATAGTATGGTATGTCATATATACCGCGATATACACATAATTATTAACTTATTTAGTTTTAAAAATATTGTTAGCTCAATTCCAAATTTATTTAATTATTATTATTAAAATATAAACTAATCTATAGTTTTTAAAAACATAACTCTCTCTTAACACATCTTAAAGGTATGATATGTTATGTATACCGCGGTATACACATATAATTATTAGTTTAATTAGTTTAATGCGTAATGAGTTCAATTCAAAATAAATATAAGGGATATTCCATTTGGTACCAATGTATAACTGGATTTTCCATTTGGTACCACACAAAGTTTTTGACTTCCAAGTGGCACCATCATACTTTTGGCTTCATCTCCATGATACCACTACGTTAATCAAACGTTAGTCGGCCGTTATAAAATTATGAGATTTTACATTTGGTATCACTCAAAATTTTTGACTTCCAAGTGGCACCATTCTACTTTCGGTTTCAATTCCAAATACCACTTTTTAATCTGATGAATCTATTCAAATTCCTTGATTTTATGCCCCTCAAAAAATTGTTTCGCATCCCTTTGCCCACCAAAAACCAAGGAGTTTGATGAGAATGATCAGATTCATCGAATTTATTAACATAGTGGTATTTTGGAGTTGAAACACAAAGTAGAAGGGTATTACTTAGAAGTCGAAAAATTTGAGTGGTACCAAATGGACAATCTCATAATTTTGTAACGGTCAACTAACGTGAAGCCAAAAGTATGATGGTGAAAGACATATGTTTAGGCCTATTTATTTACATCAAGGATTCAACTCAACTTAAACAAGTTTGTAATAAGTAAGTAATAATTCAATTGTCACAGGAATCTCAGAAGATCATATCTGTCAGAAGAATACAGATTAAAGGCATCCTACAGACTTGAAGAAATACTACATTGAAAGAAGTTCATTTATTTGATCAAGCCTCAGTGAAGTCTTCAAAGAAGTGGATTTATTAAAGTAACAGATGTTTCAGATTTGTGAAAACAAATGTACAGGTTACAAAGGTTGAACAACAGTCAAAAGCAGACAATGGACCACAGCTTAAAGTCAACATGAAGAACAGACATTGAAGTTAGTCATTTATGAACCAGACAGTGCATCAAATGACAACCTCAGACAATGGATATTCTTCAGCAGTTCAAGTGGTTCAAAGATTGGTTATGTTATCTTTTCAGAATTTAAATTCTCTTTTAAATTAGTTATTAATTAATTTATTAAATTAATTCTTCTGAATTAATTTAACAAATAAATTAAGTAATTAATTTATTGAATAAATTAATTCATCAGAATTAATTTATGAAATAAATTAGTTATTAATTAATTTATTAAATTAATTCATCAGAATTAATTTATGAAATAAATTAATTATTAGAATTAATTTAAAATAGAATTAGAATTAAAAATAGTCATCCCGGTAGTCATTCCAAGTCATTTTAAAAAATGAACTGGAATGACTATCAAGGGATAGTCATCCCGGTAGTCATACCGGTAGTCATCCGGTAGTCATCCAAGTTTATTTTAGTTTATTCTAAATTAATTCTCCTAAATTCTGATAGTCATTCCAGTACAAAGCATAGTCATTTTAGGCTTAAAAATAGTCTTTTTTTTAGACTATTTTCATAGTCATTCCAAAGCAATTACACGTGCAGGTGTCAAGTGGATTACCAAAAGGTTTTACCTTTATAAACAAAAGATAAAGACAGAAACGAGCATCAAGAACATCACATTCATAAAAAGCTTCTGTCAAGAAAAGTGAAGAACTGTCGTGGATCATTTCTTGAGTGAATTAATTCTAGAAAATCATTGTGTTAAATCTAAACCACTAGAATTCATTTACTTGTACTGCTTTGACTATCTAGCGGATTTTTATCCCTAGAACGTATCTCAAATTATCAATTATTGTTATATCTTTTTATTACAAAAATAGATAAATTCATGTCGAATTTATTCTAGATTTGTTTTACTTAGTTTGAGATTCAATCTTGTAATCAGTACCATATTTGTAACACCTTTCAAGTTTAATATAAGTTATATTTAACTTGAATTCTGTTTCATTTAATTCCGCCATAATTTGTTCTTAAATTGTTTTATTCTATAAAGAACAAATTCGATTAAACTATATAGTTTGTATTCAACCCCCCTTCTACAAACTTATCAGGACCTAACAGATGGCTCCACTTGGAAGCCAAAAATTTCGAGTGGTACCAAATGAAAAAGCCAATTGTACAATGGTACCAAATAGAATATCCCTAAATATAATTATCACTATAAGATTAAATTAATTTCCAAAAATAGTCAAGTTGTATAGTAGAAATCTACCAACAATTTGGCGTTTGAACTGATATCGGGAGGATTGTTTGAACTGATATCGGGGAGGGGTAAATATCATAGTTAAACACTTAAAACATTATGTACTAAAAGTAAACTCATCACAAATATTACATTGTTCTCATACAGTGCTTTTTTGCTACTAAAACGTTTTAATACGCATAATGGTAAGTTGGTAATTGATAAACTTAAAAAAAAAATTACGTGAGTAAATAAAAACATCATCCATTAACATTACACATACACTAGACACAAGAGCTCTTGATTGAACACCACCAGTACACAAAAGAAGCATTTCTTTATTAGTAAAATAATAATTACTTTAATAACAAAAATTTATTTATATTTTCAAATTTGTAAAAAATTGCATAATAAAAATTTATAATACAATTAATAAAAAAATTGATTGATACAATTAGTATAAACTTGCATAATAATACAATTAATATATATGCTATATTTATAACTATTACCTTTTATACTATAAGTTATACGAAAACTCTCCCCCCGTCCCATAATAAACGTCCTAATTTTTTTCAAGTTTGTTTCACGCATTTCCACGCACGTAAAAAACATGTTTGTAGAAATTATTTTCTCATTTTTTTTTGTTTTGTATATAAACAGGATGTTCAACATTTTATACAAAACAAAAAATTCGAAAAAATAATATGTACAACTACATTTTTTAAATGCGTGGAAATGCGTGAAACAAACTCTGAAAAAATTAGGACGTTTATTATGAGACGGAGGGATTAATTACTATCTCTCTTATTATTACGGATGTGTATTTCATCTGCTCGATCTCGATATGTTCACCACCCCAATCGGGTCGGGAATTTGGGGAATTGTTTGGGTTCGAGCGGGAATGGTCAAATATATAGAAATAATTTGGAAACTTTTTTTCATTGAAACACAATAGTACTAAAACTCAGGTTGAATTTGTTGTTGCTACTACATAATTATACAAGTTATTTATTTATATATTAAATTTAATTTATTTGATTTCACCGGGATTCGATTATCATAACTATTTAATTAAATAGTCTTTATTTATTATAGACTTTCATTTAAATTTCTCATTGAATTCTACAAATCAACATATTTAAATTAATATTTATTAATTATTTTTATACTCAATATTCAAATTTTATTTTAATAATTTAATTTTTATTCTGGATCCGTTCTTCGCACGGGTTATAGGCTAGTATGTATATAATTATGTAATATAAATTTATATATTTTAAATAATTTATTATATATATATTAAATTTTCGGATCGGATTCGGGTATTTTGGGTCAACCCGAAACTGACCCGAATATTTCGGGTAAATTTTTACCCAACCCGAACCCGACCCGAAACTCAAAATACTCAACCCAAATTCATACATTTCTGTGTCGGGTTTCGGTCGTGTCAAATTTTGCCACCCCTAGGGTCAGTCGGCTTCGGCTTATTTCGGACTCGGAATCGGAACTTGACCCGATTTTTAAAAAAGACTCGGAATTTAACCCGGGTTTGTCACAAGCTCTACGAAAGACATTGTTGAATGCGGTATAAGTGTCAAAATTTATACTCATACAGGGCCTTGTTATTATTACCTTGACTCAGTCTACATGATTTTACTCAGTCTAAACATGATTTTACTACCAGAACATGGGGTTTGAGCTAGGGGTGTACACGGTTCGGGTTGGGCGGGTTACAGGATTTTAACAACACAACCTTATTAAATCGGGTTTGCAAATTTTCAACCCAACCCATAAAAATCAAATTCATAATCCAACCCATCTAGTATGGTTCGGTTTGGATCGGTTTGGGTTGGATTGATCGGGTTAATAAATATATAATTTTTTTATCAAGCAACAAGTACTAATTTAATAAACCGAAAATGAAAGTCAGCAAAATATTACATATCCATCTCAAATACTGTAAATCTCAATTCTTTAAGTTAAAACACACTAAAAGACGACAAATAAGGTGAGCTCAATCCTTTGTATTAAATAAGTAAGAGTTCAATCAATAATAAAGATGTTAACTGATCAAAGTTTACTACAGACAATGTTCTAGTCCTAATTTTTATTAAACGGGGTATTGTAAATGTTACCACTGAATTTATGGAAAACCACTAGCCGTTAGCATGCTATTGTAAACTTCAGACCGAAAATAAACCAAGTGCAGCAGCTGGACTTCTTGCAGCCTCTCTTTGTCCTATGTATAAAATGAATCAATAATCTAAACCAAGAGTAATGTATTGGAAGCAGGATTAATTATTATCATATATTTTAATTAAATTTATTATTTTTAATCGGTTTGGGTTGGTTCGGTTTTAAAAAATCAAAACTCATACCCAACCCATTTAAATCGGGTTTATATTTTTTCAATCCAAATACATATCAGTTTAGAAATATTCGGTTTGGATCGGACGAAATGAGATCGGTTTGGATCGGGTTGATCGATTTTACCGATCCATGTGCACCCCTAGTTTGAGCCGCATATATAAATTTAATTCCCTAGTAACTTGATCTTATCCACTGTTACAAACTTAAAAACATAGAAAGAAAAGATATGTAAAGATTTAATGTAAGTACAATAACAAAGTTGCATTTGAGGTTTCTGTCAAACAAGAAGCAAAAGAAGTCGAAATGGCTGAAGCAATTGTGTCGATTGTTGTGGGAAGGCTCACTGATTTATTGACTGAAGAAGCTCAACTTCTTCATGGAGTTACAGATGAAACTCAACAGTTGGTGACCGAGCTCATGCAGATGAAGGCATTTTTACGAGATGCGGATTCGAGAATCAGTGAACATAGAGTTGAAATTCTGCGTGCGCAAGTACGTGACCTTGTGTATGATGCTGAAACTGTAGTTGAAAGTTTTCTCCTCAAAGCTTCATCTAGTGAAAGGCTCAAAACTCGAGGAATCAAAAATTTAGTTAAGAGATCTCTTTGTGTTCTTGATGATTATGTGCATCATCACAAGTTCAGTAGGGGGATCAAACATATCGAGACAAGGATACAAAACCTGTCCAGATGCTTTCGTGAGTATGACTTAAGATCAACACTAGAGGAAGGCCAGGGATCATCATCAAGTGAAACACAACCAGGTAAGCTAAAGAGATTTTATTCCTACTCTGTTGTTGAACCAGAATTATTTGTTGGATTTCAAGGAGATGTCAAGAGATTGGTGGGGGAGTTGGTCAATGAAAGTGATGATTGCTACCCGGTTATCTTCATTGGTGGAATGGGTGGACTGGGAAAGACCACTCTTGCTAGAAAAATATACAATCATTCCACCATCAAGAAGCACTTTCTGGGATTAGCCTGGGTTTCTGTTTCGCAGAAGTGGGAACCGAAAGCTGTGCTGCAGAGGATTCTTATTGGTCTTGTCCACGAGAGAAAAGAGAAGATCCTTAACATGGAAGTTGAAGAACTAGTAGGAAATCTGCTAGAAGTTCAGCGAACGAAAAATTGTTTAATAGTTCTTGATGATATATGGTCAAACGATGCTTGGGATTCTCTAAAAGTGGCCTTCCCAACTGAGAACTCCAGTGGCAAATTATTGCTTACAAGTCGTAATCTAGAAGTTGCTGACCATGTCAGCCCGAAATGCTTCATTCACAAACCACAAGTTCTTGATGCAGAACAAAGTTGGGAGCTACTCCGCTTGAAAGCACTTCCAAAAGGAGACTACATAAGTAAGTACACCATCCACTCCACATAACACTCTATTATAATGTACATTTACTATGATCTGCAATATCTTTTACTAATCAAGGTGCGTAATCCCCCACCCCACCCCCCCCCCCCCCCCTTTGTTTTCTGCGTGTTAATGATGATAGGCGCCAGAGAAGTACAAATGATGGAGGAACTAGGAAGAGAAATGGTCCAAAATTGTGCGGGTCTTCCACTAGCTATAGTTGTTTTGGGGGGAATTCTTGTGACAAAACCGACCTTCATAGAGTGGGAGAAGGTATATTTTGATAGTCGGGCATCCCTAAAGAGAGGCAAAGGTCTGGGAGAAGGTCATCAAAGAGAAGTATTTGAAATTTTAGCTTGGAGTTACAATGTTTTGCCCACACAATTGAAGCTGTGCTTTCTATATTTGGGTAAATTTGGAGAAGATGAAGAGATAGAAGCAGAGACTCTATATCAGTTGTGGATTGCGGAAGGCATGGTACTATCCAGTGACAAAAGTGGAGAAGAAACAATGATGGAAGTGGCGGAATCATACATGGGGGAACTGATTCATAAGAGTATGGTTCAAGTAAAATTTCAAGATGAAGTTTACCCACAACGAAAGTTTCAATCTTTTCTGCTTCATGACCTTATGAGAGACCTATCAATGTCCATAGCTAAACGGGAAGATTTCTTCACAGTTGTTGATGTTCAAAATGTAGCCGATATGCACTTCAATACAACTATGGTGCAGACCTCTTCCACACGACAACTAGTAGTCTACTATGATGAAGACGGATATGAAAGTCTTAAAGATAATCCTTTCTTCGTCAACCAAGCCAATCAACGCCGTTTCAGATCGGTTTTATTGTTTGGTAATATGTTAGGAAGCAGAAGCTTTTCACCAATATTGGGATCGCATGTTGCAAACTTCAGGCTACTAAGAGTTTTTGCTCTTGAAGGAGTTGAGCTTGATATAGAAAGTGTACATAGTTGTCTTTTCGGTATTAATCTTCAAAAGGCATTGAGCAGCTTGGTTTACTTACGATACCTTAGTCTACGCAGAACTAAGTTGTTGATGATTCCATCCATACAAAAGATGGAGCTACTAATAACTCTCAAATTAGACTCACACCTCCCTACGCCTTTTCCCCCATGGGTATCGATAAATATTCTTAGCAAGTTGGGACGTTTGCAGCATTTGTATTTGCCATATTTCAAATTTTGGAGATTAGAGAAGGATCATAAATTTCGGTTTAATGGGTTGAGTAAGTTAGAGACTTTGGAGAACTTCGATACTAATTGGTGCGAGTCTAAGGATCTACCAAACTTAATCAGTCTTCACAAACTATCGCTACGAGCAGAAGGTAGTTATTACGATCTGGAGGCGCTGCTAAGATACTTGTCATCATATTCATGTCTACGGTACCTGGCCCTTGATATTATGTGTGATTCCGGGATTAAAAATGGTGCAGATATGTTGAGACAGTTGTTCGGGAATCATAAATCTAACCTTCAGAAATTAACAATATGTAGCATGCTCCCAGAGTTGGCTCAGATATTCGGGAAGCAACAACTTGGTAATACTCGTATAGATGCATCTTTAATTTGTATCACCAAACTAGCATTAAGTGAGTCGTGCCTAGAGGAAGATCCAATGCGAGTACTGGAGAAGATTCCGACGTTGCTTCATCTTAAACTAAGAGATGCATTTGTAGGGAAGGAAATGGTAAGCTCAGCCAACGGTTTCCCAAAACTCAGCTCCCTGTATTTGTTGGATCTCCGTAACTTGGTAAAATGGACAGTCGAGGAAGGAAGCATGCCCAGTCTGTCCTGTTTAAATGTAAGATGTCTTAAGTTGAAGGAGCTTCCGGAAGGATTGAGATTCCTCAGTTCCCTTCAAAATTTAGATTTATTCGGTATGCCTTCAGATTTTTGTGATAGGGTCCTTCTGGAAAATGGTGAACAAGGACCCGACTTTTACAAAGTTGCTCATGTCAGCTCAATATTTAAACGGTGAACGGGGTTTTTATTGAATATATGATATGATCCTGGTAAATCCGTTTCCCTAATACAATTCATGAACAGCTAACCATTGAAAGACAGAATCTTTGGGAAACTGAGTTTCCTGGTTTAGTACCAAATACGTGCTTCTGTTCCTGTACCTAAACATTGTCAATAAGAGTAGCACTTCATTGTCTAAACTCGAATGAAATACGAGATTCAATTTCTCAGATCATTCAAAGTAGTATATTGCAGTTTTGATTTAACTGAACATCTGAATATTCGGATTTCGGACACTCTCTTAACTCGGATTATCCCTATTCGAATTAATAGGGTAGAATTTAGTTTAATTTTTAAATAAATATCTATACCGTTTATTAAAAGAATGGTATGCCGTGTATACTTGTCGTAGTATACATCTAATTATTAGCTTAATTAGCTTAATATAATTAAATTAATTTCAAATTAATATATATAACTATTAGTATTAAATTAAAATTAAATTTTTTATTAAAAGCAAAAACTTCTCTTAATGGTATAATATATCATGTAAATCGCGATATACATATAATTATTAGTTTAATTAGCTTAATATAATCAATTAATTTCAAATTAACATAAATATTATAATTAAAATCAATTATAGTTTAATTGTATATAAGGAGTCTACCAATTTAAAAAAGTATATGATGGTATACATATAATTATTAGCTTTATTAGTTTAATTTGAAATAAATATAATAATAATTAATAAATTAAAAATAATCATATTAAAAGCAGAAATCCCCCCTAATCGTATGGTGTGCCATGTATACCGCGATATACATATAATTATTAGCTTAATATAATTCGCTTAATTTTTAACTAATATATCTTAATATAATTAGTTTAATTCTAAATTAATATAATAATAATTATTAAATCAATACTAGTTATTAAAAGTAGAAATCTACTTAGTGGTATTCATGTATATCGCGATGTACATATAATTATTAGGTTAATTAGATTAATAAAATTAATTTAATTCAAAATTAATATAATTATTAATATCAATAAATCAATACTCTTTATTAAAATCAGAAACTCCCTCGGTATGGTATGTTATGTATACCGCGATATACATATAATTATTAACTTAATTATCTTAGGATTTTATTAAGAAGGGAAACTGTTTTTGGTTGAAACACAATAGTATCAAAGACAAATTTTGGTTAGATTATATAATTAAATTAATTGATTTCATTTCAAAGTCGGGTTCGATTTGGTGCATTTACATTTGATATTTCATTTGATATCATTATACAATGGATTTTTCCATTTTAATACCACTCAAAGTTTTTAACTTCAAAGCGCCACCATTATAATTTTGGCTTTATTCACACAATGACACTTCGCTAACCAAACATTAATCAATCGTTATAAAATTATGAGATTTTTCATTTGATATCACTTCAAAAAAAATTATTTTCAAATGGCACCATTCTACTTTGTGCTTGAACTCCAAAATACCCCTTTTTTTTAATGAATATGATGAATCTAGTTTGATCAGAATGATCAGATTCATTGACATAGTGGTATTTTGGAATTAAAATCCAAAATAAAATGATGCCACTTAAAAATTAAAAAACAAATGTGTGGTACCAAATAAAAATTTGCATAATTTTATAACGATCGATTGACGTTTGATTAACGATGTGATATTATGTAAAAATATCGTGCTGTACCAAATACAAAATCATAGTAGGATGTTAACATATGTAATATCTTTTACATAATACCCAAGTTATTTATTTATTTAACATTCATTTATTTGTTATTCTCGATCGGCTAGTATTATTTAATAATTTAGATGGGTATCATTTTTTTCGGAAATATACAAAATTGGAATAAGTACCCCCAAAAATCATTATTTAAAATAATTATTTTTATTGAATTAGTTACGGAATGGTTAAATTTTTGCATTTTTTCTACAAAATACAACCATAGAAAAAAAAATCTGAATTGAAAGTCAACTACAAATACTAGTAGACCTGGCAATTCGTTCGTGTCGTGTACTTTCGTGTTTCGTGTACCTAAATGCTAAACCCAAAACCACCCATTTAGGGTTCGTGTAATTTCGTGTTCGTGTACTTTTCGTGTCGTGTTTTCGTGTAATTCTAATTAATAATAAAAATAAAAATAAATAAGTAAATTTATTAAAATATTAAAAATTTTGGTAATATTTTTACAAATATGTATTAAAAATGTATATTTACATAAGATTTACAAATAATATTATAAATTTATGTATAATCACATAAATAAATGTTAATTTATCTAATAAAAATATAAAAATATCTAATATAAATATTTATTTATAAATATTAATTTATTTATTTCGTGTACTTCGTGTCGTGTCGTGTACTTGAAGGGTAAACACAAACCCGACACTAAATCTCGATCGTGTACTTGTGTTCGTGTACTTTCGTTTCGTGTACTAAAAATGCAAACCCAAACACTAAATTTTCGTGTCGTTTCGTGTCGTGTCAAAAATTGCCGGGTCTAAATACTAGTCGACCCACACTATCCACAACAAGGACAATAACATCTTGAGAATTGTCGACTCAGAGAAGCTAAAGAATTTTAAATGGCTGAAGCAATTGTGTCAATTGTTGCGGAAAGGCTTAGTGATTTATTGACTAATGAAGCTCAAGTTTTTCATGGAAAACTTAGACAAAAAATTGAACAAGTGGTGACCAAGCTCATGTGGATGAAGACATTCTTACGACATGCGGATTCGAGGATAAGTGAATACAAAATTCGCATTTTGGTTGCGGACATACGAGAGCTGGCCTATGATTCGGAACATGTCACTGAAAGTTTGCTGCTCAAGGCTTCATCCTCTCGGAAAACAATTCAGTGGATTAATACAAAGAAGTTTTCAAGGAAGATCAAAGATTTACAACGAAAGATATCTCGTCTTTCCACCTGTTTTCGTGATTATAATATCAGATCAACATTAGATGCCCCGGAACCATCAAGTTCCTCGTATGGAAAACTAAAGCGATTTTACTCGTTTTCTGTTGTTAAACCAGAGCTTTTTGTTGGATTTCCTGGTGATGTTGATCGCTTGGTGGGACATTTGGTTAATGAAAGTGATGATTGTTACCCGCTTATCTCTATTTGTGGAATGGGAGGTCTAGGTAAAACCACTCTCGCGCAGAAAATATACCACCATCCCACAATAAAGACTCATTTTGCGGGTTTAGCTTGGGTTTCCATTTCACGAAAGTGGCAATCAAAGCTTGTATTGCAGCGAATTCTTATAAGTCTTGTACCTGAGAAAAGAAACGAAATCCTTATGATGGACGATGACAGGTTAGTGGAGAATCTATTGGAAATTCAGCAAAGGAAAAAATGCTTAATAGTCCTTGATGACATATGGTCAACTAATGTTTGGGATTCTTTAAAAGCTGCCTTCACAGATGACAAGTCTGTAAGCAAATTAATGCTTACTAGTCGTAAACTTGATGTTGCTGAGCATGTAAATCCAAAAGGGTTCATTTACCAACCTGTACTTCTGAGTGCAGAACAAAGTTGGGAGCTTCTTCGGTTGAAAGCTCTTCCAAGCGGAGATTGTCTAGGTACATGATTTACTTTTTAACTTGTACCAAGTTACGAGACATCTTATGCAAATTCAGCTGATTCGATCCGATGTAGAGTCAACTTATAGATTTTAAAGTTGCAGTAAAGTATTCTGAAACTAGACTAAAATGCAGGTTTGGTTTGGTAGAAACTTGAAAAAGATGCGATTAAAATTTGAAATGTGTGATCACATTAGTGACATTTATTTTGATGTGTCATTTTATTTTTTTGTAGTGTCCAAGAGCCTATCTGGAAATTAATTTAGTGAGATATTACATGAGTTTTTGGGTATGTGTATTTGTTTCAGACATTACCAGAGATGTTAAAAGGATGGAAGAATTGGGAAGAGAAATGGTTGGACATTGTTTTGGTCTTCCACTGGCTATAGTCATTCTGGCGGGAATTCTTATTACAAAACCTTCGTTAATAGAATGGGAGAAGGTATATTATGATAGTCTATTATCCCTGAAGAAGGGGGAAGGTTTTGGAGAAGATTATCAAAGAGAATTATTCGAGGTGTTACTGTGGAGCTACAATGATCTGCCCCCTCAATTGAAGCCATGTTTTCTGTATTTAGGTAAACTAGCTTATAACCCGTGCCAAGCACGGGTCGAGCATGAGTCGACTTTAAAGTAAATAAATAAATCTTGTATAATTACGTAGTTGTAAGGAATCGAACCCTAGATGAAGCTAAAGAATTTAAAGTAAATAAATCTTGTATAATTATGTAGTTGCGAGGAATCGAACCCGGGTTAAGTGATAACCAAATTTGGTACTTTGGTACTTTGGTACTTTGGTACTTTAGTACCGCGCGCCATTTTCACATTGTTTTGCTTATTAATAAAGAGTATAGATTTAGTGGAGATGCATGGATAGAAACAGAGACTTTGTATCAGTTATGGATCGCAGAAGGAATGATACTATCCAGTGACAAAAAGGAAGGAGAAACAATGATGGAAGTAGCTGAATCATATCTGGGGGAACTCGTCCATAAGAGTATGGTTCAAGTGAGATTCAACGATGCAGACTCGTCATTTACAAAGTTCAAATCTTGTTCTCTTCATGATCTTATGAGAGACCTATCTCTGTCCCAAGCAAAAGTAGAAGATCTTTTTAAAGTTATTGATATTCAAGAAGGAAATAATTTTCATCTCAATCTTTCGGTAGACTCCAGGTTGGCTTACACTCGACAACTTCTAGTCTATTTTGATAACGGATGTACAAGCAAAGAAGCAAATTCCTATTTTGTTAAGCAAGTCAGTCACCAACACTATCGATCAATGTTACTAATCAATGACTTCCCAACCAGTTTGCCACCAATTTTGAGGTCATGTGTTGCTAATTTTAGGTTACTACGTGTTTTATCTTTGGAAGAAGTTCAGTTTGATAGACAAACAGTTTCAGGAATCCTTTCTAGTATTAATATTGGAAGAGTATTGGCGAGACTTGTTTACTTGCGATATCTTAGTGTAAGATATACTAATTTGCTCTTTTTTCCATCGATACAAAAGTTGGTGCTACTACAAACTCTCAAATTAGACATGTTAAACCATATATATTTTCCACCTTGGCTGTCGAGGAATATTCTGGGCAAGTTGGGACATTTGCGGCATTTGTGTTTACCGCATCATCAAGTTCACAGGAAAAATCTAAAGTTACGATTTGATGGGTTGAGCAAGTTAGATATGAAATTTGAATGGCACAATCTATATAATAAAAGTTACTATGAATATAGCAAATGAGACGGTCTCTTTCTAATTGAGACAGGCAATGGGACAGTCTCAATTATAAACAGTTACAGAATGATACGCAATATAAATCAGTTATAATCACAAAGAATAAACTGCAGAACACCAGAAGTTTTTCACTTGGTTCGGCCCTTAACTCTTAGTCTATGGCCTACATCCAAGTCCCCATGCCAACTAGCATAGAGAATGTATTATATCAACTTTAATAAAGAACTTACAGTCTTTCCTTGATTACAACAGGATAGTCCCTTGAAAGAAATCCTTTCCTTTAGCACACTTGCTACCTAGCACACTTGCTACCTTGACTAACCTTTGAAACCAATACTATGCCACAACCCGGCAACAAGTTGATATAAATACAATCCACACAAAGAAACGATTACAACTCAAACTAATTCTTGTTTGACTGAATGATCTTGAAGATTTATAGAACAAGAATGTATTTTTCAGAAAGCGAGCTGAGAATAAATTTGGCTTCGGAAAACAACGTAATCGGTAGTCTTTCTGAAAAGAATGAGTTTGAATATATAGTAACAATATAACGGATAGAGCTTTCAAACAATAAACAAGATAAGATTAGGTTAAAGGTTTGTTTGAAACTATTTGAATAAATCTTTTGATATCAATCCGTTAGTTTGTTTATAAAGATAAACCTTGGAAATAGATAAGTCTTTGAAAAGTTCAAACTAGGTTTATCAAGAAGTTTGTTTAGAAAAGATAAGTAGAGAATCAGTCAAACTCGAATTTACAACTTATCTTATCCTATGTTTAACTTCATTGCATAACACAATGTCCAATGTTGTTGAATATGCTTGATCATCATAAACCACGAAATAACATTCTCCCCCTTTTATGATGATATCGATGAAAAGGAAAAGAAGCTCCCCCTTTCAAAGATACTTTGATACCTGTTCAAACAACAACAAACTATATGCAATATATAACATTGTGCAATGAGATGTTTATGGAATGATAATGAGACAGACAGATAGAATAAAGCAGTTTTAAGTTTCACGAAATAAACACATGCATTTCATTACGAATCAGTATCCCATAAACCAGGGATAAACCAGATAAGATGTTTAGATCAGCAAACCAAAACTAAAGTCATGTCATCAAATAACCCAACAATGTTTAACAAACCATAAATAATAATTTTCATCATTTTTCTCCCCCTTCATCATAAAAGGGTAGAAAATTCAATCAGAATCTGAAACATCCACAGTTGCCTTCCTCTTGCCTTGACTTTTGGAGGATGGATAAACGGGTTCTTGACCATACTCAGAGAAAAGCTTGTCGAAGGCCGTCTTGTCAGGAGTTGCACCATCACGTTCTGCAAGCCACTCGAAGATCTTGTCCTTGTATTCGTCGCGAGTCATGCCAAAAACAGACGGAGGAGGAATTGCGGGAAGAGGTAGAGGTGCAGTAATTTCCTCGAGAGTACAATCACCAATCCAATCTTTCTTTTTATGCCATGGTATAGAGCCTTTATGCTGCATAGAAGTGAGCTGTTTTGACAGAAATTGTGTTTCCGAACCAAGCTTGAAGAAAAGCTTGACAAACTCTTTTTCCCAAGCTTTCGCAGTTGAAGTCATGCCTTCTTGAAGTGTGTTAAACTCAAAATCAACAGTCTTGGCCAGACGTTTATCATGGGTGTACAACACAGAGAGTTTGGCATTGATGGAGTCAAGCGAAGTAGAAACATATTTGTTAAACACTTCATAAGATGCACGCATCATACTAACTTGAGATGTTAGTGACTCAAGAGATTCAACAGAGGACAGTTTTCGACTAAGAGCTTCAATAGCTACAGAATTTTCATTGAGTTTAGCTAATAAAGAATTAAGAACAGCAGAGGAATTTTGATCTAGAGGATCAGACGCATAATTTGGAGAATTAGTAAGACCACCAAAAGAGCGATGATCATCATCAAAAATCAAATCACCCGAAGCATTAAACACCAAATTATTAGCAGTGAGAACAGAAAGATCAAACACCGTAGATAATTTTTCAGATTTCTCAGAATTTAAAGGAACTAAAAAATACTGAAAAATTGATGTCAACAAACCAGGAAAGGGCAAATGCATAGACTCATGAGAAGAGCAATGCGACATAGACAAAATGACCAACGAAGCAATATCACAAGGAATGCGTTTCATAAAAACTGATAACAAAATTGTATCTTGATACGTGACCCTGTCACGACCACTTTTTCGAGGCAACACATTTGTATGAAATAATTTGAAGAGTAGTAAAGAGAGAGGAGAAAGTTCAGATACCAGAGGTTTGATAGAAACCGAGACAAAATGATCACCCAAGATAGTCTTTAACTGAGCTTCATAATCCAAAGCCTCAATTGCCAAGAAAGGTTGATGTGTTGTATGAGGACACACTCCATTGTTTGAGATTCCAGTGATTGTTGCCAGGATATCGGCTTTGAACACGATAGGATGACCACGAACCGACGAGAAAACCATGTTGTCTTCCAAGAGCTTGAAATTGAAATAAAATTCTCGAACCAATTCTGGGTAAATAACATCGGAGGGAAAAAGGAGAGGAGAGCAACCCTGAGTTTTGAACAAATCAACAACTCCGGCACGATTGAGAACATCCAAATCAACCAATCGTTCTTTTAGAATCTGCTTTGACAAAACCTTGGTGCTAGGAGTTGCATGTGGTGGAGACGACGCTGGGGAAGCAGCAGATTGCTCAGAGTCGGCAGGCATTGTGCGTCGACGTTTGTGAACGGCCGATGAAGATCCGGGAACCCGAGATTTTGTATTGCGACGAGCCATGAGAATGTATAGAGATGGAGAAAGAAAAAGAAATAAGGGTGAAAAGGATAAAGTAGAAAGAGAGATAGAGTGATAAAGGAGAAGAAGTTGAGAAGGTAGAGAAGTCTGAAAAGACGTGTCCAGAATTAAAACCGGCGCGAGAAACAAGGGAAGAGAGAGTATGAAACGATTTGACAGTACACTGCATGTATATCATCAGAGATAAATACGGAATATTTATATATAATGCACAGACACGCAAACAACATATAGTAATAAATCCATTAATTGCACAACATCAGCGAAACAAATAAAATCAGTGAGTAACTGTCATATAGAACACATACCAAGTTCACGACGGAGGAAACAAAACCTGTCCTCAGCAAGAGGTTTTGTAAAAATGTCGGCACGCTGATTTTCAGTAGGAATATAGATGAGCTCAATATTACCTTTCGATACATTATCCCGAAGAAAATGGTGACGAACATCAATATGCTTAGTACGAGAATGCATGACAGGATTTTTAGAGATATTAATGGCAGAGGTATTATCACAATAAATAGGAATATGAGATACAGAAATACCAAAATCTTGGAGTGTTTGTTGCATCCATAAAATCTGAGCACAGCAACTACCAGCTGCGATATATTCACCTTCCGCAGTAGAAAGAGCTACAGATGTTTGCTTTTTACTGTGCCATGCAACTAAACAATCACCTAAATATTCACAAGCACCACTAGTACTTTTTCGATCAACCTGTGACCCTGCATAGTCAGCATCTGAGAAACCAATTAAGTCAAAGGAAGTAGAGCTCGGATAAAATAATCCCAAGTCACTAGTACCTTTTAAATACTTAAAAATACGTTTAACAGCATGTAAATGAGATTCTTTAGGTTGAGATTGAAACCGGGCACACAAGCATACACTATACATGATATCAGGACGAGATGCAGTTAAGTATAACAGAGAACCAATCATACCTCGATATTTAGTAACATCTACCGGGGTACCTTGTTCATCCTTAGTGAGCTTGATAGATGTACTCATAGGTGTAGACTTAGGTGAAACATGATCAAGAGCAAATCTTTTGAGAAGATCAGCAATGTACTTGCCTTGATGAATAAATATTCATGTCGCAGTTTGATTTATTTGCAAACCAAGAAAATATTGAAGTTCGCCCATTAAACTCATGTCAAATTCTTTATGCATGCAATCAGAAAACCACTTACACAATGATTCGTTAGTAGATCCGAACACAATATCATCAACATAAACTTGTACCAATAACAAATGACTATATTTATGAAAAATAAATAAAGTCGGATCGAGTGTACCACGAATGAAGCCATTTTGAACAAGAAACTGACTGAGACGATCATACCAGCATCTAGGGGATTGTCTCAAACCGTAGACTGATTTCTTGAGTCTATAAACATAGTCAGGATACTTTTCATGAATGAAACCTGGAGGCTGCTTGACAAAAACTTCTTCTTTAAGATAACCATTAAGAAACGCGCTTTTAACGTCCATCTGATACAGTTTGAAGTTCTTATGAGCTGCAAATGCCATTAGAATGCGAATAGCCTCTAAGCGAGCAACAGGAGCGTATGTTTCGTCAAAATCGATGCCTTCCTGTTGATTGTATCCTTGTGCGACCAAACGAGCTTTATTTCGAATGATGTTTCCAGCTTCATCTTGTTTGTTCTTGAAAACCCAACGAGTGCCTATGACTTTGACATTTGGAGGAGGTGGGACAAGTTCCCATACATCACAACGTTCGAACTGATTCAATTCTTCCTGCATTGCTACTGACCAGTGTTCGTCTGCCACAGCTTCTTGAGCATTCTTTGGTTCGAACTCTGCAACAAAAGCACTAAAAGCACAGAAATTTCTAAGCCTACTTCGGGTAGAAATACCTTGATCTATGTCTGTAAGAAGATTGTCAGGAGGATGATTCTTTACTGTTCTGGAAGACTTTGGAAGTTGAATATTACTCATTTCTTCTACATTGGAATTATCTGTCTGAGAATGATTGAGAGGTGTCTCATTTGAATGAGACTGTCTCATTGTAGTTGGAGAATCAGTGTTCAATCGAGCGCTTGATCCAGGTGTTTGAGGAGAGCCTGACAATGATTCTAAATTACTCGAAGAACCTGGTGAAGAAATATGTGACCGAGATGAACTGGGAGTATCGTGACTGCTTGATTGACCAGAAAGAGACGGACTCTTTTGAGAATGAGACTGCCTCAATTGGGATTGAGACGGTAGTTCTGGGGCATCTTCTTCCAGTGGAGAAAAATTGCGAGTAGATTCGTTGAAGGTAATGTTGATAGATTCTTCCACTTTGTTTTTGAGAGAATGATAAACTCTGTATGCCTTGCTTGTAGTAGAATAACCCAAAAAGATTCCTTCAGTTGATCTTGGATCAAACTTACCTCGAGTATTCTGAGTATCTAAAATAAAGCATTTTGAACCAAAAACTCGAAAATAATTAATGTTAGGAGTTCTTTTATTAAGCAGTTCATAAGGATTTTTAAGTAAAATAGGACGAATAAGTACTCTATTTAGAACATAACAGGAAGTGTGTACCGCTTCAGCCCAAAACTTTCTTGGGAGCTTACTCTCATGAAGTAATGTTCTAGCTGTTTCCTGTAAGGTCCTGTTTTTGCGTTCAACTACTCCATTCTGCTGAGGAGTCCTTGGAGCTGAGAATTCATGAGTGATTCCTCTAGATTTGCAGTAAGTGATGAAATCTTTCTCAAATTCACCACCATGATCACTACGAATAGTATTGAGCTTGACAGAATACTTAGTTTCCAGATTAGTAATCAAATCCTTAAACTCAACAAAAGCTTCATCTTTAGTACGCAAAAATAATACCCAAGTAAATCGAGAGTAATCATCTACTATCACAAAAGCATAATTCTTACCACCAAGACTTACATAGCGTTCTGGACCAAAAAGATCTAAATGAAGAAGTTGCAAAGGAACTGTTGTTGACACTTTGTTCTTACTAGTAAAAGATGTCTTCACCTGTTTTCCCAGTTGACAAGCTGAACATGGTTCCACCTTCTTATATTTAAGCTTTGGTAGACCTCGAACTAAGTCATGGGAAGATATCTTGTGAATCAAATCCATGTGAACATGTCCAAGACGTCGATGCCACAAGGTCTGTTGTTCTTGAACAGATGCAAGACAAATATCTGACTGCTGTTCATCAAAATCTAACACAAAAATATTTCCTTTTCGTTTGGCTACTAAGGAAACTTTGTTAGATTTCATACCAATATAACATACATCTTTACCAAAACTTACCTCGTGACCCGCATCAGTAAGTTGACTCACACTAATAAGATTATATTTTAAACCATCAACTAAACGAACATTTGTAATAGCAAACCTGTTGTTACCAATAGTGCCTTTACCAATAATGCGAATAGTATTTGAATCACCAAGTGTAACTAGACCTCCTTCTTTAGCTTCGAGAGAGAGAAACTTGGATTTGTCCCCAGTCATATGACGCGAACATCCACTGTCGATAATCCATTTGTTACTAGGGACATGGACCTTCAAACACACCTGCAGAAATCGTTCTATCTCTTAGGTCCCCATTTGAATTTGGGTCCTGATGTGTTAGTATCACAGATATTATATAAATGTCTTTCTGATTTTTTAATCCAGATTTGAACAACATTGACAGATGTAGGAACAGAATATCTAGAATATGAGTTAGAATTGTGGCCCTTGATACCACATAATCTTGATTCTGATGTAGTGTGACCTGGTTTGCCACAATCTCGACACTTTTCATAAGGCATTTTGTACTTCATTGGTGTTCTTTTGTATCCACTTTGAAATGCACTTTTCTTGGTTGATTCGCAACCTATTCCTTCTTTGTCCAGTGATGATTTCTGCTCCGCAAGTAAAGCATTTAGAGTTCCTTCACCATGGAAACATTTAGCTAGATCTTTTTCTAACTGAGCCACTTTCTGTTTTAGTTCAGGAACTAAGGGATCAGAAACTTTTTCTTCTTTGACACTTTCAGATGTAGTTGTCATTGGTTCCTTCTTAAGAGCTTCAAGACATGCATCTCTCATTTCGATCTCATTTTTGAGATAGATGTTTTCTTCAGTGAGTTTAGCCACCTTTGCGACTAATGATCTATTTTCTGACATTACCGCTTCATCTTTAAGTGAATCGTCGACCTCATTTAGAACTTCACTTAAAGCTTGTTTTAAGTAGATATTCTTTTCCTTAAGCTTCTTGTTTTGTGCCTGCAATGTTAATACAATAGGGGATATTTTCGTATGTAAATGATCTTGAACAGTTTGTACCTCATCGTTATCACTTGCACTATCTTCAAATCCGGCGAAGCATAACTGAGCTACTTCATCATCGGAGTCAATTTCCACATCTGATTCGTCATCACTCCATGTAAGTAAAGCTTTTTGTTTAGCCTTGAGTTTGTAACAATTCTTCTTGAAATGTCCTTTCTTCCCACATTCAAAACATGCGTCCTTGCTTGGATCTGCTTTGTTGACCTTATTTGAAGAGAATTTAAAATCTTTCTTTGGAAATTGAGACTTCGTAGGTTGCTTTGATGTGTTCCTTTTAGCCAGAAATTTGTGAAACTTCCTAGTTAGGAGAGCTATTTCCTCATCAGAGTCGTCAGGAGATTCATCAGCATCTGCATTAAGTGCCAATGTCTTTTTGCGAGGAGCAGTCTCTTCTTCATCGTACCTACGCAGTTGATTCTCGAATTCTTCCAACTCGCTGAATACAGTAAGAGTATCCATGGTAGAGAGACTGACGGAATCCTGGAGTATGGTAACCTTCGGAGCAAATTTCTTTGGCATAGCTCGGAGAATTTTCCTGTTGATCTCAGTTTGAGGAATGACTCTCTCCAAAAGAGCTATTGAGTTCATCAATGTCAAGAATCTTCCTTGAGCATCCTTTATGTTTTCATCTCTTTCCAACCTGAAAGCTTCATAATCACTCATTAGCATACTTAGTTTTACTTCACGTACCTTAGATGTACCTTCATGGCTGACTTTGATTGTATCCCAAATTTGTTTTGCCGTTGTACAGGCTGATACTTTTCGTAACTCAGTAGCCACCATTCCATTAAGCAATGAGTTCATAGCCCTAGCATTATAGTTGAGCGAATTCACTTCCTCAGGAGTGAGTTCCTTGACTGGCTTTGGCTTTCCATCTCTCATTGGAACTACGAGACCATTTTCAACAGCATCCCATTCGAATATATCACGCTGGAGAAATATTTTCATGCGAAATTTCCAGTCATTGTAATCTTCAGCACCATGAAGCATTGGGGGTATATTATTCGAATGCCTATCTGATTGAGCCATGGATCGCTAGCAAAATAAACACTAAACAGAGAATTAAATGCACCTGCTCTGATACCAAATGAAATTTGAATGGCACAATCTATATAATAAAAGTTACTATGAATATAGCAAATGAGACGGTCTCTTTCTAATTGAGACAGGCAATGGGACAGTCTCAATTATAAACAGTTACAGAATGATACGCAATATAAATCAGTTATAATCACAAAGAATAAACTGCAGAACACCAGAAGTTTTTCACTTGGTTCGGCCCTTAACTCTTAGTCTATGGCCTACATCCAAGTCCCCATGCCAACTAGCATAGAGAATGTATTATATCAACTTTAATAAAGAACTTACAGTCTTTCCTTGATTACAACAGGATAGTCCCTTGAAAGAAATCCTTTCCTTTAGCACACTTGCTACCTAGCACACTTGCTACCTTGACTAACCTTTGAAACCAATACTATGCCACAACCCGGCAACAAGTTGATATAAATACAATCCACACAAAGAAACGATTACAACTCAAACTAATTCTTGTTTGACTGAATGATCTTGAAGATTTATAGAACAAGAATGTATTTTTCAGAAAGCGAGCTGAGAATAAATTTGGCTTCGGAAAACAACGTAATCGGTAGTCTTTCTGAAAAGAATGAGTTTGAATATATAGTAACAATATAACGGATAGAGCTTTCAAACAATAAACAAGATAAGATTAGGTTAAAGGTTTGTTTGAAACTATTTGAATAAATCTTTTGATATCAATCCGTTAGTTTGTTTATAAAGATAAACCTTGGAAATAGATAAGTCTTTGAAAAGTTCAAACTAGGTTTATCAAGAAGTTTGTTTAGAAAAGATAAGTAGAGAATCAGTCAAACTCGAATTTACAACTTATCTTATCCTATGTTTAACTTCATTGCATAACACAATGTCCAATGTTGTTGAATATGCTTGATCATCATAAACCACGAAATAACAAGAGACACTGGAGAATTTTGATACTAGATGGTGTGAGGTTAAGGATCTGCCAAAACTGGCAGGTCTTCAGAAACTAAATTTGAAAGTAGAAGGTAGTTTTTATGAAGTGGAAGAGATGATAAAATACTTAACAGCTTTAGCCTTGTCTTCGTCTTCATGTCTCCGGTACTTGTCTCTGTCGCTTACTATTGGTATAGATGATGCAGGGTTGAGGAATAATCCTGATAGCCTGAGAAAGTTATTGTGGGATCATAGTTACAACCTTCAGAATTTGAGAATTAGTTGCCAACTACCAGAATTGACTCGTTTATTTGAGCAGAAACAAAAAAACCTTCATATTAATCATATTGATGTGTCTTTAATTCATATCACCAGATTAAGTTTTTGGGGTTCGCACCTAGAGGAAGACCCAATGCCAGTACTGGAGAAGATTCCTACGTTGTGTGACCTCCGTTTATTAGCATCAGCATTTGTGGGAAATGAAATAGTGTGCTCCGCTTTTGGTTTCTCAAAACTCACCCGTCTTAAACTGTGGAATCTCCCGAACTTGGAAAAATGGAAGGTGGAGGAAAGAAGCATGCCCAATCTCTCCCAGTTAGAGATTAGCGAATGTCCCAAGTTGGAGGAGCTTCCAGAAGGACTCGTGTTCCTGCATTCCCTTCGAATATTAGTGATAGAAATGCCTTCAAACTTCTGTGACAGGATCCGCTTGGTAAATGGTGAACGAGGAACTGACTTTTACAAAGTTGCCTATGTCCCGTCCCTCCAGATATACGACACTGATTAATTTCCAGGCTTCTTCAAGATGGCAAACTTGGCATACAAATAACAAATACGTAAAAAAAATTTAGTTCCATTTTACTACACACATATGTATTGGGTAAACAATTATCAGTAACAGAACAATATAATGATACACATTTCGTTTGATTCTTCTACATTACGACCTTCTTGAGCACTTGCAGAGAGTTGCATCAGGGAATGTGGCCAAAGGTCAGCCCCAAAGTTTTGCCTAAATATCGAATTTCAAAAAGAGTTGAGACACTATCATGAAAATTTAAGTCATTTTGGCAACTTCCTTTCACTTGAACAAGTACATTTCTAGTTGAGATGTGTGAGGTTGCGTACATGTATATGGTCAGTAAAGTTTCTCCGTAAACAGACCCATAGGCCTTGAACATTTCCCCAACAAAAAAGCTGGAACATGCTATCGACCAACTCTTTGTGACCAATTATCAGTAGTTTGGAATGTTGAAATCCAACTTGAACGGCCTTTCTTGATGTTCTTTCACAAATTATGCCAATATAGGCGTTCCGCCAGATGACTGAGGGAGCTGCCCAGCTTAAAACGTCGAAAGGCAGAGTCTTTGGGAAACCGAGTTTCCTAGTTTAATACCAGATGTGTATTCATGTACTTATATGTTGTCATTATAGTAACTTCCAGAACTTTCTTTCTTCATGATTTTCTTAATTTCAAGTTCAAGATTTCTTAAAATGGTATAAATATCATGTGACTGCGGATGAGACTGATCAGCAACTCGAAATTCATGATTTTTCCCGTTTATGTCCAGCCAACTACAACCAGGAGTTTTCTTTAATCCCCTATCTCTGAGAAAAACCCTCATCCTAGCTACTTCCTCCCATTTCCCAGCTGCAGCATATATATTGGACAGTAATATGTAGTTCCCAGCATTTTTTGGTTCCATTGTTATCAGCCTCTCAGCTGCCAACTCTGCCACTTTCATGTCAGGGTGTAACTTACAAGCACTCAACAATGGCCCCCACACGCGAGCATCTGGGTTAAACGTCATAGAATTTATGAGCTCCAGTGCTTCTTTAATTCGTCCAGTTCGACCTAGAAGGTCTACCATACAGGCATAGTGTTCCTCTTTAGGTTGGCAACCATACCTCTCGGTCATCTCTCTGAAACACTCCCATCCTTCATCTACAGAACCAGAATTAACACAAGCCGTCAAAACACTAAGAAATGTAACTTGATCTGGCTTCAAGTTCGTAAGCTTCAATTGTGTGTACATATTAAAACATTGAAGCCAATTCCCATGCTTAGAATACGCACCAATCATAGAATTCCACGCTATTACATCTTTATGAGTAAATTCGTCTTCCTCAAATAGCTTCTGGGCCATTTCTATACATCCGCATTTAGCATAACTTGCAAGAAAGGCTGTAGTCACAGAAGCGAATGAAGTTAACCCACATTTCGTTGAATATCCATGCAAGTACTTCAGTTGTTCTAAAGCCCCTAAACTAACAAAAGCAGGCAAGATGTTAATCACTGTTATGAAATCAATTCTATAGCCCTTCAATTTCATCTCTCTGAAGAGAGAAAAAGCGTCAGAAAACTGCTCATGGCTTACAAATCCTTTAATCATCGAACTCCATGAGATCATAGTCTTATTTGTCACCAAATCAAACACCATTCTAGCACTTACCAAACCACCACATTTGCAGTACATGTCAATGAGGGAGTTATGAACAGACACCTGATAGTCTAAACCATTTCGTATCACATGACCATGCATTTCTTTACCTCTCTCAATACACTTCAATTCCCCAATCGATGAAATAGCAGCTAGTGCTGTAAACAAGTCAGTCCTAACCCCAGACCTCACCATTACCATTAACAATTCCAACGATTCTATCAGGCACCCATTCCTCGAATATGCTGAAATCATCAAATTCCACACAACGCAATCCCTTCCACGTATCCGATCAAACAACATTCTCGCTACCTCCAAACACCCCATCTTCGAATAAAAACTAAGCAAAGCAGTATTCACCGCCAAATCATCACTCAATCTACTCACACAAACCACACAATGCACCATCCTCCCAACTTCCAACGACATCAAATCACAACTCGCTCTCAACAAATTCACAATCGTAACCGAATCAGGCCAAACCCCTCCCATTCTCATCCTCCCAAAAACCCGAAAACTCTCCTTAAATTCCCTCCTCCTACACGCCTCAAAAATCAAAAAATTCCAAAACCCAACCTCCCCACTAGTCATTTCCTCAGTCACATTACATGCATTCCAAGAACCACCAAAATCAAAACCCCTATTCACAAACTCAAAACAATCAAACCCAAGTTTAATCACATTCACATAAATCTTTTCAAAATTTACAACATCACAAAGCTCAAAACAACACTTCAACACAAAAAAGTAAGCATTTTCATCTAAACACACACACTTCTTCATCATTTCTTGATAAACCACAAGGGCTTTCTTCAACTCACCAAACTTGTAAAGATTACAAATTAAAGAATTGTATACTATTGAATTTGGGTTGGTGCATGAGTAAAAGAGTTGTTGGGCTTGTTTGAATAGGCCCAGATTGGTGTAACTGTCAATGAGTTTAGAACAGAGTGTTGGGTTTTGAATGAGGCCATGCAGGATGTATCTTGCATGGATTTGAAGGAGGTGTTTTGGGTTGTTGCAGAGGTTTAAAACAGGATGAGATGAACTGAAAGATTGAGTTTGGGTTGTGTAAATGGGCTTGAATTTTGGAGGGAATGTGTGGGGGAGTTTTAAGAGTCTTGAGAGTTGAGAAGGGTGAAGCTGCATGTTTGTTTAGTTTCAAGCTCAACTCAACTGCGGTTCACCTGTATAATTCATCACGGAAAGTTTTGATTATTTTTCGAGATTAAAAATTTTCGGCCAAAATATTCGTTAATCGAGGTTGTATTCTACTATCCATTTTTATGTATTTAACATTGAATTATTATTTTTTCCTTAATAATAGATTTTAAGTAGGTTAAATTAAATAATATTAAATATCAACCTAATATGATATTCTACACAAATGTTATGAACATTAATAAAATTTTAAATCCAGAAGTCAATTATTTAAAATTTTAGAAAATTAACCGATACTATAATTTTTCGACTCAAAATGTAATTTAAAATACAATAACCATAAGTTGAACCATAAATTAAAATTTGATTAAATTACAAAGTGCAAGTTTAAAATTAACCTTGTTTAGCATTCTGATAGTCATAATTTCAAATTTGCAATATGGTGACATATATTACTTTTATTTTTAAAAAAGGAGACCAATTAAGAGCCATTTTCTAAGAATAAAATCATTGCATTTTCTTAAAAATGGCTCTTAACCACCTTTCGAACAATATGTTAGTATATTGGCTACACAAAAGCCATGTGACACAAGTCTAACGGTTAGTTAAGTTAGTTATGCGTGAGGGTATTTTAGGACATAATTGTAAATATACAGCTCATATAATCAGACTGTATATATAGATTAAAGAATAGAGTTAGTTAGTTCAGTTTTTTCACTTTTATCATTTTGTACATAACAAACTTTTCTTCACTATAAACATTGATCGAGCTTTAATGGAGTTTTCTTGATTTCTTTCATTTTGTGTGCATATTCGAGCTAATAACATGGTATCAGATCAAGGATGTTCTTCAATTTGGAATGATTGATCTGTTTTTGTTCTTAATCAGCTTGTTTCGATCAATTTCACCATACAATCGATCGTCGTAACAAAATCTCTCTCTAAATCTCTGTATCTCTCTGAATCTCTATAACTCAATCTTGTTATCTCCAAGAATTGCTTCAATTTGTGTTGAATATGTGTATCTTATTGATTGATTAATCGGAGTCATAAACTGTTTGTGCAAAGTCCTGATTGATAAAAGTTGATTGATTGTTAATCGGAGTTGCTTTCGTTCTGAACTTCTTGTTTCATTCTGTTTCTTTGAGATGTAATTTTTCTATTTCTCAAATAATCATGGAATTAACTCAATATGCTTCATCGGTATATTACTTACATCCATATGATCATACTAGTATGAAGCTTGTTTCGACATCTTTTAATGAATTGTCATATTCTAATTGGAAAAGATCTTTAGTTATTGGTTTGACTGCTAAGAATAAAATGTCATTTGTGGATGGTACATTGGCTAAACCAGATGCTACAGATGTTGAATACAAAGCTTGGTCTAGATGTAACAGCATGGTTACTGGTTGGATTATCACTGTTTTAGAACCACAAATAGTTGTTATAGTATATTGTATGTTAATACTGTTAGGGAAATATGGATTGAATTGAAAGAAAGGTATGGACAACCTTCTTCAGCTTTGGTCTATGCTATATCACAAGAGATCTTTCAAACTTCTCAGGATAACATGCCTATTGCTGAGTACTATACTCATCTGAAAAAGTTATGGGATGAATTAGATAATCTGAAACCACTGCCTTCTTGCAGTTGTACTAATTGTACTTGCAACCAATCTTAGAAATTTCTTAAACTCCAACAAGATCAAAGACTTATGATCTTTCTCATGAAACTTACATCCAATTATGCTAATGTGAGATCACATATATTAATGATGAAAACCATGCCTACTCTGCCTCAGGTTTATAGAATGCTCTTACAAGAACAAGGGCACATGAAAATTAACAATTTATCTTCTAATAGTATTGAACTTGTTGTTTTTGCTGCTGATAGAGGAATATTTGTTAATAAACCAAGTACTTATCAAGGGACTTATCAGGGGAATTATCAGGTTGTTATATCTGGTTTTCAACCATCTCAGAGAAATACTTCAGTGAATGGTCAAAATTCAAGGTCCTTCAAGAAGATCAACTATTACTGTGCTCACTGCAAGATCCCAGGCCATAGTATTGAGAGATGTTTTAACATTCAGGGCTATCCACCAAATTTAAAGGATAACTCAAACAGAAGAGTTATTGCTTTTACTGGTACTGATGATACTCATGAATCTGATTCTATTTCTGATAGCATTGCTTCTGTTTTGTCTGCAGATCAGTACAGATAATTGATGACTTTACTGAATTCCAAACCAAAGGATTCTGATGGAAATCTAAATAAAGGTGTTGAATCTTCAACAACTGCACTTTTTGCAGGTAAATTTTGCCTTTTATCCTCATATTGTTCGACTGATTGGATTGTTGACAGTGGTGCGTCTGACCACATATGTCATTCACTTGAGTTCTTTGACACCTATGCTCATGTCCCTCATGATCACGACCATATCACTATTCCTAATGGTATTTAAGTCCCAGTTACTCATATAGGGACTATCAAAGTTCATAATTCCTTAATTCTTAAAGATGTTTTATATGTCCCAAGTTTCAAATTTAACCTCATCTCTATTTATAAACTTTGTCACAATAATAATTGTTCTGTACACTTTACTGAACATTCTTGTACAATTCAGGTGCCTTCAATGAGGCAAACACTCATTCTTGGTAATCTGGCTCATGGTCTATACTTTGCTGACTCCAAGCTCTTTCAATCTTCTCTTCCATCAGTTCCTCAACATATCTCTGCTCATTCTGTTGCCTCTAGTTCTTTTACTGATGCTAAACTTCTTCATTTGAGATTGGGGCATGTCCCATTCTCAAGATTAAATGTAATTCAACCTAATCTTGATATTACTAAATTTTCTGCAGAATACATATGTACTATTTGTCCTATTGCTAGGCAACAAAGATTGTCTTTTCCAATTAGTACTACTACCACTTCTTATAATTTTAAGCTTTTACATATAGACATCTGGGGTCCTTTTAAAGTTCTTTCTTATAATCATTGTACTATGTTTCTTACTATAGTTGATGACTTTAGTCGTTCAACTTGGGTTCATTTTTTACATCACAAATCTGATAATGTTTTCATTATTCAGAAATTCATTATTTTTTTCAAGAATCAATTCAATTCTAATGTTAAAATCATAATAACGAAAAATGCCAAAGAATTATGTGAGGGCAATATAGTGTCTGTTTATACTGATTTTGGCATATCTCATGAAACTTCATATAGATACATACCCCAACAAAATAGGGTGGTAGAAAGAAAACACAAACATTTAATGAAAACTATTAGAGCTATCTTTTTCCAATCTAAAGTACATTTGTCTTACTGGAATGAATGTGTACATTGTGCTGCTTATCTTATCAATATGATGCCCCTTTCCTCTTTACATAATATTTCCCCTTATGAAAGGCTTTATTGTCAGAAACCAGACTATTCTCAATTGAGAATTTTTGGTTGTTTATGCTATGTTTCTACCACTCCTTCTAGTAGACACAAATTTGCTCCAAGAGATGAACCTGCAGTGTTCTTGGGGTATCCACCTACCACTAAAGGTTACAAATTACTTACTCTTCATAATAACAAAATCATTATATCTAGATATGTGAATTTTTTTTAGAAACACTTTCCCTTCCACGTTATCTCTTTTCCATCAACATCTCAGCCATTTTTTATTCATGTCCATACTGATATTCTTATCACTAACAGTTCTTCATTTCCAGAATTCATTTCTTCTTCTAATTCCAATTCTTCTACTCTTTCTCCACATACTACTCCTACTTCTTCTATTCCTACTCAGTGTTCTACTACATTAGATTTCACATCTGTTATTTATGAGACATATGTCATTGTTCCACATAAGAGATCTACTAGAGTCAGTATTGTACCTGTTCATTTCTAGGACTATGTATGCAATACTACTCATAAAGCTCACATGGCATATACACCTCACTGGTGTAACTTGGTTTTTTCACATTGTTTTTCTTCTTCTCATAAAGCTCTCATTACACATACCACTTCACTCAGAGAACCTACTTCATACAAGGAAGCTGCTATTGATGCTAAGTGGGTTCATGTTATGCAATTAGAACTTCAAGCTTTAGAAAAGAACAATACTTGGGATGTAGTACCACTTCCTCCTAACAAAAAAAAAATCATAGGTTGTAAGTGGGTTTTTAAGATTAAACTCAAGGCAGATGGTTTAATATAGAGGTATAAGGTAAGACTTGTTGCCAAAGGTTTTACTCAAAAATATGGTATTGATTACTTGGAAACCTTATCTCTAGTTATTAAGATGGCAACAGTCAGGACTATTATTGCTTTAGCTGCACGCAAAGCTTGGAAATTTTTTCAATTAGACATCAACAATGCATTTCTCCATGGAGATTTGCATGAAGAGGTGTACATGAAACTCCCAGATGGTAGTTTGCAGATTAAAAAAGAGTCTCTATGGTTTAAAGCAAGCTAGCAGAATGTGGTTTGCTAAGTTGCTTCACGAACTTCGTATTCAAGGCTTCAGGCAGTCTAAAAATGATTATTCTCTTTTTGTTAAAAACACTGGAGATCGTATCACCATTGCAGCTGTCTATGTTGATGATATATTACTTATTGGTGATGATCTTGATGAAATTACTCATCTTAAAGCTCATTTACATAAAGTTTTCAGTATTAAGGATCTTGGTTTACTCAACTATTTCCTTGATCTTGAAATTGGGTATTCTGTTGCTAGTATTGTTCTTAGTCAAGCAAAATTTACTAAAGAACTGCTTTCTGAGAGTGGCATTTCTGTTTTCAAGCAAGTTGCCACTCCTTTACCTCTGAATTTAAAGCTCTTATCAGATTATGCTTCTCTGTTTCATGATCCTGCTTTCTATAGAAGTATGGTTGACAAACTTAACTTCTTGACAAATACTAGACCTGATTTGGTGTATTATGTTCAGAGTCTCAGCCAATTTATGCAAAATCCTTTTGTGACTCATTTTGCTGATCTGCAACATCTATTACATTATGTTCATTCTACTGTTGGTCAAGGTATTTTCTTAAAGGTAGACACTCAATTAACTTTACTAACTTATTCGGACTCTGATTGGGGTGCTTGTCCTGAGACAAGGAGGTCGGTCACTGGCTACTTATTACTCTTTGGTAACTCACCTATTAGTTGGAAAAGCAAGAAACAATCCACTATTTTCAAATCATCTTCTGAGGCTGAATACCGAGAAATGTCTACTACTGTTTCTGAAATAACATGGCTGGTTCAATTTCTTGAAGAATTGAATGTTACTGATCTCAAGCCAGTTACTTTAAATTGTGATAACCAATCAGCCATGTACATTGCTCAGAACCCTATTTTTCATGAGCGCACCAAGCACATTGCCATCGATTGTCATTTCACAAGGGAAAAGGTACTTGAATGTCTCATTCATTTATCCTATGTTCCGATTGATCAGAAACTTGCAGATTCTCTTACGAAGATCATTTATTCACCACAATTCAATTTTTTGAAGAACAAGCTTGGTATTGTTTCACTTTCCCCAAGTTTGAGGGGGGATGTTAGTATACTGGCTACACAAAAGCCACATGACACAAGTCTACCAATTAGTTAAGTTAGTTATACGTGAGGGTATTTTAGACTTTCTCATATTGTCAGTTAGGAACATAATTGTAAATATACATCTCATATAATCAGACTATATATATATAGATAAAAGAATAGAGTTAGTTAGTTCGGTTTTTTTCATTTTTATCATTTTGTACATAACAAACTTTTCTTCTCTGTAAACATTGATTGAGCTTTAAGGGAGTTTTCTTGATTTCTTTCATGCGTATTCGAGCGTCAACACTTTTCAATTTACTTAATTTAAAGATGTCATGATAAATACACATCTAGACTCTTTATTAATAAGCAAAACAATGTGAAAATGACGCGTGGTACTAAAGTACCAAAGTACCAAATTTGGTTATCACTTGACCCGGGTTCGAATCCTCGCAACTACATAATTACACTAGATTTATTTACTTTAAATTCTTTAGCTTCATCCAGGGTTCGATTACTTACAACTACGTAATTATACAAGATTTATTTATTTACTTTAAATTCAATAGTTTCATCGAGCGTTAGATTCTTTGCAGCTACGTAATCATACAAGATTTATTTATTTACTTTAATTTCTTTAGCTTTATGCACAGTTCGATTGTCTATAACTACATAATTAAATAGTTATTTATTTATTACATATTTTTATCATTCAATTTTCGAGAAATACATTTTTAAATAATATTTATTAATACTAATATTTTAATGTCGACTCATGCTCGGCCCGTGCTTAGCACGGGTTAGTGCTTAGCACGGGTTATAAACTAGTAGCAATTTAATTCAAAACCCAGCTTTACAACTGAACTACAAGCGACATATTTTGTCATTTAGGATGAATTTAATATTAAAAATAGTGAAATATTATTTTTCGAACTATTTTTTTATTTACAGAGCAACAATTGTAGCATATTCTCCCAAAATTCACAATTTGTAGTATATTCAAGAACAATAAGTTTCCGGTAAAAAAAAAGGTACAATAAGCTACAATTTTTTCTAAAAATATTGTAAATTTTATCGAAGAATATCATAGTGCTCTTGACTCAACTTATTTAAAGATATATTCCATTTTTTCTGGAACAAGTTTATGCATTACTCTTGTCCTCAAATATACATTTTGTTAAAGGATCAATATTTTGATGATTATATTTGGAGGTTAATAACAGTTGGTGACCAACTACATGATTTCCTACACATTATAATTGTACATAAGATGTAATCATGATGCCAACCGATGAATTTCAACTTTTAAGAAATATAGTTGAAGCTTTACAAACACACAGTGGCACACACAATATTCCATAATGTCTATCAAACAGTATTGCACTATACTAATTATTTTAACATGCATGTCTCCTCCTCACACTGGATTTTTCATTACAAAAACTCGAAAAAGAAGAGTGTCCCAAGTTCGTTATCATATTCCAGTGATTATTTTTTAACATGCTGTCGAATGTCTCCTCAACATTTCAGTCAGTTGGTGGCGCTTGTTTTCTGTCTTTTGGTTTCATCTATCAGGACCACGACAGAGCCATTCCTTTCTTTCACCTCTAACTCCTTTGATTGAGTACCTAAATTCGAATTACCAGCAAATATACACGTGTCAATTCATACATTTCTCGCATAGTTTATTACATTGCAGTATATATGCGTATATTTTAACATCTTCAAATTAATGAAGTGACGGTATCGAACCTGAGACTAAGACCTTTCTTAAATCGAATTTTGATACCATATTGTGTAATCAATTGTTTTAAAATCTTAAATATTAGGTCGCAACATGATCTTAACATGTCTTATACTATTTATCATTATCACTACACTCCCAACATGATCTTATATAATATGATCTTATATTATTCAACATCATCGCTATCTACACGTTAGTGTTGGTTCTAAATGCGAACTGATGTTCTAAATCAGGATATTATAGAAGTAAATTTATAGAACGGGAGTAATAAAATTGTAGTGTAGGTTTTGGCAAGCGAAAATGGGGTGGAAAGGGTCACGAATGAAGAGGGAGGGGACAAGATCCTTAATATTGAGTAGCCTAAACACTAATCTCTAATAAATTCAAAGAAAAGGTAAAAGTGAATCAAATTAGAAAAAAGTTAATCAAATTATGAAAAGGGAGAATATAATTATTTGGTAAGTGTCGTCACTATTAACAAAAGCTTTACATTAAAGGTTGTAATCTTCTTAAACTTGTCAAGTAAAATCTTGACATCGACACCAAAAAGCAAATATTCTATTGTTTTTTAGTGTTTACAATTATATATACATTTTATGTTCTCCTCTGTTAGAGATTAGATATTTGAGCGGAATAAGAGACTAACTTAGGCTAAAGTCCCTACTTAACTGAAAACTTTAGTTTAAAATCAATAAAAAAATTTATTTTTATTAAAAAATCAATAAAAATTTTAATTTAAACCCTGACTCTGAAAAAATGAAATAATTCATTTTAGCTCCGCTATTTTATGATCATAATTTTGCCATTGGTTAGGTAGCGAGGGAACGTGATTGTTTATAGGCATGTCATTCTACAGTAGGGGGGGGGGGGGGGGGGGGGGGGTGGTTCGAGTGGACGGGAGGTTTTGACGACTGTGAGGGAAATAGTAGTAATTTTGTTGTTTATATATACATTCTCATGTTTAAATTGGTGTGTATGCAAGAAGAAAGATCCAAAGTTAGTTAGGAAACTAAGAGGTGGGTCTAGTGAAACTTGTTTGGTATATTTATGTTTTTTAAGGAGAAAGAGACCTATGTACACATAATCATGTTAAAGATAATACATGAATCATACGAGTAAAATCATACTTTCGATTACTCCTTCCGAGTACTCTCCGAGTATCCCGGTTACTCATTACTCGATCTCTTCGTCGAGTCGAATTGAATTTTGATTTTTAAAACACTCTTATTGACGATTTTATTTAATTAACAGAAATTTTGTGCTTTTTATATACTAGTTTATAACCCGTGCCAAACATGGACTGAACATGAGTTGACATTAAAATATTAATATTAATAAATTATTAATAAATATTATTTAAAAATGTATTTTTGAAGAATTGAATGATAAAAATATATAATAAATAAATAACTATTTAATTATGTAGTTATAGACAATCGAACTGTGCCTAAAACTAAAGAAATTAAAGTAAATAAATAAATATTGTATAAATAAATAAATAATTTTGTATAATTACGTAGTTGTAATGAATCGAATCCTGGATGAACCTAAATAATTTAAAGTAAATAAATCTTGTATAATTATGTAGTTGCGAGGAATCGAACCCGGGTTAAGTGATAATGGTACTTTGTTACTTTAGTACCGCGCACGATTTTCACATTGTTTTCCTTATTAATAAAGATTTTTTCCTTATTAATAAAGAGTATAGATTCTTTTAGTACTTAGGGTTTTGTCGACGTTATCATACAGTACAAATGAATGATTTAACTTTGTCTTGTAAGCTACTTCCAAATGAGAAGTATTCAAAGCATTCCAAATAACAAGACTTTAACAAGACTAAAATAGTGACTAAATACATTTTCTTGTTAACAAAGTTAAACATAAGCTACAAATTAATGTAGTAAAACTCGCATTTGCAAAACCACTCAATCAACTCGGACCCAAAATCTCCATCTATATAAACATAACGACACTTTCCTTTGACTAACCAATCTACACACTCACACTCTCCAATAAAGCATTCTCTAAAAATTTATACATGTTACACCTATAAAACTCGAATTCTTGATCAATTTTTTGCAAGAAAAATGGACGAGTCCTGGAGAATGCCAATGGGAATGTCCTCAACAAACCCTACATTAATCCCACGTCGAAAATCAACTGAGCATGCATCTAGTAAGCCTTTCTCCGGTGATCCCAAGCCACTAGACCCCGAAGACTTCGACGACGTCTTCGGGGGCCCACCACGGACTGTTCTTTCCCGCCAATTCTCCCGCTGCGACATGCAAAATCTTTCCTACGAGCACATTTTTCGGAGGCGGGAGAAATTTGTTTCTCCGGCGACTACCGGCAGGAACTTGCCGGAATTTAGGATTCCGGCGGCCGGAGGAGGGAGGAGAGGTGATGAGTTTTATGTTGACGTGTTTGGGAATGAGACGGAGGAGAGTAGGAGGTGTAGGTCGAGATCAAAGTCGAAAACGACGAATTCGAAGTCGAATTCTTCGTCGGTTTTGAGTTCGGAGGAGTTTAGTCCGTTCCGGCCAATGATGACAGATGAAGATGCTTATTTTCCTGTGTTTGCTTCAAAACTCAGGTACTGCTACACTTGTTTTTTTATTTTTATTTTTATTTTATTAAATTTTAAGGAACTGCTCGATCATTTTTTCCCAGAAAAAATCTGGTGATTCAATTTCTACTGCATGTGGAATGAGAGAACTAATTCGAGTCCCGTTCATATTATATCTTAACACCTCTTGATCCCTCGAAAGCCCATTTTGTGAATCGCATCCCATTTTTTAAGCATTAATCTATATTAGTATCCGAAATAGATATTTGTAATACATTTGGAATAGTAAATTAATTCAGACTTGATATTTGATATCATATTAAGTTATCAGCTCCCGCTCAAGGTATTCTATCCGTATTCCAAATGCATGTTTTCCCGAAAGCTTAATGTCTACATTTGCATGTTATTGAAATGTTCTTACATAATTGAGAGAGTTCTTGAATGTTTTGATTGTATATTTTTCTTTGATTAAACTGAAAATTATGTTTAGGGGAGTATAATTCAATCTACAAACACTGCTTAGAAAACATGGCAAATTTTTTAATTTTTTTTTTTTGCCAAGTTCAATTTTTTTAATTTTGGATAGATGGGACATATAAAGCAAAATTAATAATTAAACTCATGGCCGACCTGACTTTAGTGGAAACCCCACCTAGCCTATGGTTTAGCCTTTAAGTAAAAGAGCTATTATGTCACAGCATATGATATGATAACTTATGACCTTTTATGTTGGGGCCTTTACTCAGTAGAGATAGCAAGCTTTGTTTTAGATATCGATTTATTTCAGAACTGTAGAAAGTTTTTCTTTTTTCAGAAATATTTGAAAAATAATGAGAAAGGAGGTGTTAGGAGGACTTAAGTCGATCATGTATTGTCTTAACAACGGATACCTGGTAACGAAAATTCGAGTCTCAATAGAAACATGAGCGTCTGACAGACGTTTTAAATTTGTGCTACGTTTCTATGTAAAAATAGGCATGAATGTTCTAGTTAGAATGTGAAAACAGACTAAATGTTGAAGTGGAGGTTTCTTAATATTGTTTGCACTTATTTACGTTAATATGTATTTGAAGGCCAATAAATGTCCCGTCTAGATGGAAGACATCAACAGCGATGCACAAAGTAGTGCAACAGAAACAGGGGATGCCAGATTTTTCATGCAGCCGGCCTTCTGTTGCTGAAAATGAACACGTTGAGAGTTTTAAAAGCTCTGATTTTGGATTCTCTAGACGTGTATCTTCCCCGGAAACCTCCAACCTTGGTCCTAATTCATACAGTAGCTTCAAAGTATCAGTAAATGATCTGGAGGTCGATTCCCCTTCATCTGTCGTATCTTCCCTTCTTCAAGAACAACAATATAGGACCAACAAAATTCAAGAAGAGGAAGGTGACGATGATGAAGTAATGAGCTCTTACGTTATTGAGCTTAACGCTGATCATAAGGAACAAACAGAAAAAGTAGGAGGTGTTGCCGAAGCAATTGAATGGGCAAAAGGGAAATTTCAGTCACAAAGTTTACTAGAAGACTGGGGCATTACACAACCTGAGAAACAGGATTTTGCAGAGATGCCAGGTAAGTTTACAAATTGCCTTACAACTGTGCCAATAATTATTATTTAGTAATTCCATATGAGGTGCTGCTAATGATGATTATATGTGATCTCGCAGAAACACCTGCTGTGCTTCCGTTTACAGATGCACAATTATATGGATATGCGTCAATGGGCTTGCAACTGGTAATTTTGTTATGAAGAAGTGTAATCTTATTTTACAAGAAACAATGTTTCTCGTAGATGTTGCACGTTGAAAAAAAAGTGACAATATATCTAGCATCTGTCTGTTAATAGATTACTAAAGAGAAGAGAGGTAAACAATGGTGGTTGTAGATATTGTACGGGATAAAGTAGTAGTGACATTATTTGTACCAGTGTCGATCTGCTTAGTAGATGACTCACGGGGAGAGGAAAACTGTAGGGGTCCGAAACAATATTGGAACAACTTTACAGCTGAACTACTTTTTGTCGTAAAATCTAGCACTGGATTGTGGTAATGATCTGGTAGTTATATATCCCAATGATCAATTCTGGATCTGCCTGTAACTCAATAATTAGTTTTGGTTGATAATAGGTCCCCATTTATGCATTTGTTTTCATGTTACATGACTACTTGCTCCATTTTGCAGACTGCTATCCCCTTGTTGGGACATTTGAAATGACTACTTTGTCAATGTTTTTATGTTTTTAACTATTTTCTTCATTTCATATTCTGATTTAGAAGCAAATTTTGACTAAAAGTCACTTGTTTCTTCCCTATGTGTAGTACAGAAGGAAATGGCATTACTAGATGAAGAGATTAGGTTGTGGTCATCTGGAAAGAAAAGAAACATTCAATTGCTGATCTCAACTTTACACAATGTAAAAACTAATTTCTAAAGAAAATACTCTATATTTGAGAACGTTTGAGCTGGTACTAACTCTCCTATTTTTGGGTGCTACAATAATAGATATTGTGGCCAAGTAGCGGCTGGTGTCCAGTCCCTCTAGCAATCCTGAGTGAAAGCTCGAACTTGAACAAGGCTTATCAGAAAGCGCGACTGTGTCTGCATCCTGCCAAACTGCAGCAAAGAGGTGCAAGTCTCCCTCAAAAATATATTGCAGAGAAGGCACTTGCCATCCTTCAGGTACACTGTTTCTTGCCTACTAATGTACGTGTGTATCTGTGTTCATGTCTATCCGTGACCTCAAACAAAGACCACTGTAATTTTTAACTTGCGATTATGGTAGACTGGTAGTGCACTAACATTGTCTTCAAACATTTGCAGACGATAGTGTAGCCAAAATTATACTAACTCACTAATGATATAAAAATACATAAATTGTGTACATTTTGGATAGTGATATTGAATTGCAGAGATTATAAGTTATATTTGAGTTATTGTTGAGAAAACGCTACGGTAGTGGGAAAGTGAGATGATTGAGATTTTTAGCAACAAGTCACTAACAATTATTGGCATCATGTCACCCCAAAACACAAAGGGGCATGATTACCAGTTATCTTGCATATTTTACAACCCCGTAGCTAATCATTGTCTCTTGCTATAATACAGAAACTCGACAGATTGGTATAATGCTTTTCCAGTTGCTACATAATTGATTAGCATTTTCCTAACTTTTCCTACTGAACTTGTATTAACCTAGATGCATTTTGTTCCTCAAACAATTCATTTTAACTGCCAGACATGTCTGCATAGAATATAATATCGAGCAATCTGTTTTCCTTCCCAAGTACACGTAGTCTTATAGATTGTCTGCAAGTACACTTTCTATTCTCGCGATTTTTATAGTATGGTTGATTCATCTGTGTATTCAGGATGCCTGGGCAACATGTATATCCCAAGATATCAATACAGCTAGAGGATAAATTATTCGGTGAAAGCTCTCGGATAAGAGTTTGGATCAAAAGAGAGTTTCTGGAAACAATTTGTGTTTTGTACATTTATATACCAGACTGAACTGCTTATCACATCTTAGTTTTGCAACTGAAAGTTAAAGACATGCGCAGGAGGATCATGCAAGTTTTGTATCATATATCTAGACTCATATAGTGGTGTATTATGAAGTACTTTGTGTCAGTTTTAGTAGACGTATTACATTAAAGTCTGGAGTTTTTTTTAATAATGCAAAAGAAAGATGTTAAGTTGAACAATTACTTAAGCTAAATGAATGTTAAGTGCATAATAAGGAGATTTACATGGCATTGTTGACACAGATTTATCCAATTAAGTAGATTTAGAATCCAGTCATATTTGGCCTCTATGTATGAATTAAGAAACGAATAGTTCCCCATCTCATTTGCAAAGTAGTCGAATTTCGGTTTGTAATTGTTCTCCAGGCTAAATGTAAACAACCCTGGACATCTTAAAACCATCCCCACAACAGCATTGCATCTTGATAAGCTGGTTTAAATCCTTAAACCCAAGTCTCTGAAGATAAATGAAAGCTGGTTTGAGCTGGTTTTTCACACTTGAGACGAGCAGTCTAGGACATTTGTTAATGACCCTTCTGAAATAATGTTCCGGGACTTTAAGGTCATCGTAAAGAAAATTAAAGAGTGGATTAAGATCAGTTTTAATGTCAGAAGTTAGGATCCTTGGGCACATTCCTAAGATTCTAGCCAAGTCTTTTTGGTGAATGCCTTTCTAATTATGCATTCTGTTAACGGAGGAATTTGGTATTAACAAAGTTTGGGGTGCTTCGCCGGAATTAAGATTTACAACGGTGGTCCTTAGGTGGTGAATTCGTCGGAGTATGGTGGTTGTGTATGATTGGTGGCTGAGATTGCTTAGGGTTTATGTTTGCTGCCTCAGAGTTCTCAACATTCGACCCCTTACAATTTGCCTACGTATCCCTTTTATAGGGAATCAAGCCAACGTAGTTCTTGGGGAGGAAGTTTCCTCCATGGGCTTGGTCTTTGATCTTCGGAGCCCATCCGAAGTCTTCTACTGCCTTTCCATGCTTAGACGTAAGACTTTTCCACCGCCTTCCATGTATAGGGTTCTTTCCATACTTAAACATATGTCTTCCTTATCTTTCCTTACTTGAACGTAGGACTTCCATCTGTTTCCTTACTTAGAGATTTAGCTCACTTTAGGAATGTCTAACGATAAGGCCTAGTCACAAAGGCCCAAGGCTCGTCTATGACGTCAGGACTTCATAGATAAGGAAACTTCCCCCGTCGAGGACTAGTCCTATCCATTACCAGCTATTTCCTTAATTCATAGACGCAGGTATAACCATGACTTACCTTAAATGCTAGACGCATCCTTGTCCCCCGAATGAGAAGCACCCACCAGATAGCAGGACAAGTGATCCCAAGTGTTTGGGTGCAAAGTGCAGGATTACTCCAAAGTTCCCCAATGAGGACGCGCCCATTGAGTACAGGAACAGAGCTCCCAAAGCACACACCAAGATTAACCCCACATCCCCAATGAGGGCGCGCCCATTGAATACAGGAGGAGGCCTTCAGCCACGGACATCCCCCTCCTAGGGCACATCCTAGGAGGGAATTCTTCAATATTTTGCTAATACCAAGCCAAGGGAACCATCCTTAATCACCAAGTTGCAGCTTCAAACCATGAGGACGCGCCCTCACGGGATAGACTGCCTAAAGGGCGCGCCCTAATCCCCGTGAGGCCAAGCCATAAGCCTTGTGTCAAATGAAGTTAGTATTCTCCGTCAAGTCTTCCATTCATATCAGGTTCAGTCCTTACCAAGAGGACGCGTCCTTAGGGGTTAGATGACCAAAGGGGCACACCCTCTCCCCTAAGAGGACAAGTCCTGAATCTTCCTTACATCATGCCATGTCAATATAATTGTTATCCTTCGTCAAATCATCCATCAAGCTGTCATTATCATGAGGGCGCGCCCTTAAGGGATGGCCAACCTATGAGGGCGCGTCCTTATCCCTATGAGGGTAAGTCCCAAACTTAAACCCTAATTATAAAAATAACATAATTGAATTCATACTTGACCCGATCCTAACCTAAAAACCCATTATCGAATTTTGGCTATAACAACTACCCCCCAATTCAGTGTGAAGTTAAAAACAATACATTGAATTTCTTTAAACCTTAGTTAAAAAATCCCAATTTCTATTGCCTAAGGCGCGTCTCTACACAGGACGCGTCCTGACTTTGCCATATGATGGCACGTGCGTTGACAGTTGTCTTCCATTAGGCGCAGCTTCCTCTATAAATACCTAAAAGTCGCTTTCCACGTTTCACTTTACTCTTTTCTCAGAAAAAACCTAGTCGCCGCAGTTCGTCTTTTCAAGCAAAAATCCGGCCAAATCTTCAGTTTTTGAACGTTTTTCTTCTCGATTCTTCTTCAGCAACTTCAAAGGTACGATTTTATACCATTATTTCATGTTTTTACCAAATATTTAGACCAAATCGAGAGTATGACTGTTAAGCCTATTTTTTGTGTTCTTGATGAAATGCGTGTATGTATGTTTGTATATATCAGCGTTAGATCTTTATTTGTCATAACTTGACTTTAGATTATGTTTCTGTCGCTTCAATTATGATTCGTGGACTTAGGGCGCGTCCTTAGGCAACTGAGGACTAATTACTTTAATATTGTTAAGGCGCACCCCTGTTACCTTATTCACCCATGACGAATTATCTTCCAATTTATAATATTTGCTTTACAGGACGCGTCCTTACCATCTTTTCCTTTCTCTTTTCAGCTGGAGGGTAAGGGCGCGTCTTCCCCATTTCATCCCTTCAAGGACTTCAACAAACGTTTGGGAATCTATTCCCCCCCTTCAATCTCCTTTCCAGCACAAAGCTCTTCTTCGATTAAATCGTTCCATACCCAAGCAATAGAACAATTACGCGAAGCATCTCCTTTCCAAGGTGACACAGAAATCATGTCATCTCCTTCATCTTCAAACTCATCCCTTCCACATGTTGATGATCTGGATTTGGAAGTAACAAGCCATCGTAGTAGGACGCGCCCCCAACAATTTAAACCGGTTATAGACGAGGGTAATGACGTCATAGAAGATACAAAGGCCACTATTTTCCGACAGAAAAGAGGAAAAAAAAATTGAATCGTCAAATTCTGAGGGCGCGTCCGATTCTGAAACAGAATCTAATTGTGAAGACGCGTCCTCGGATAGTCCATATCCTCATATAGACGAAGATGATCGTACGTTCCCTCCTGAGAGTTCCCCCATTCCATTCATTCATCCTGAAATCGCTGAGGAAGAAATTGACCTCGATTGGGGCCAATACAAGGATACGCTTTCAGAGGCCGAAAAAAGAAGATTAAGAAAGCAAAACAACAAGTTATTTTGTGTTGCCATGTCATCCACCGTTTCTGTTGAGGAGATAACTTGGAGTATGACTTATTATCAAATGGAGGGCAAATGGGCGCGTCCTCCTTCCCTTATGAGGCCACACATCTTCAAATGGCCCGAACCCTTCAAAACACCTAGAATGGTGACTTCTCCCAAGTTGATGGCATTGGGAGTGGGCGCGCCCCTTCACCCTTATATCAAAAGTATCCTCCAATGGTATGACATTGCCCCCATCCAACTCTCTCCAAATTCTTATAAACTAGCACTCGCATTATTTATTTTATATAATGACGAAGGAATCTCCACTCCACCTACAATGGAGGAATTCAGCTATTTCTTTGCCATCAGAAAAAGTTCAAAAGGATACTTTTTTCTAACACCACAGCATAAGCATAACCGAATTGGCTTCTCCAATGGGAAGGTTAGTCACGAGAAAAACTGGAAAGAACCATTCTTCTATCTTTGGAACGTAGAGAGAATCAGAGTAGTGTTCAATTGTAACTATAGTAAGTACGCGCCTTCTTTTTATTTTCAACTAATTCACTTACTTAGGACGCGCCTTTTATGATTATATTCGTTTCTTTACTTCGTGTAGACAATAGAAATACGAAAGAACTCTTCGGTGAAGCAAAGAAGAGAGCTGATAAGATCCTTGCCCTTCCCCCATCTAGATTCCATCTAAAAACTCTAATTTCTGAGGAGAATCTTAAAAGAGTTGGGATTCTTAAAAAGGAAGTTGGGACCATTATCCCTTTCCAACGATTTAGGAAGGGGGTGCCAATCAAAGGTGGCAAAGATTCTGACTCTGACGAGGATGAAGAGGAATACGAGGATAAATCTGAAAAAGGTACTCAAACCTTTAAGGGCGCGCCCTTTAGTCAGGGTGAATTTGTTTATTGAATTTTGTTTGCTCCATTGTACTTCTTGATTAAGTTTGTTTATTAATTGCACTTGCTTTGGACGCGTCCTAATATAATGCAGCTTTTACTTTTTCAGATATGGATGGTCTTCCTGCTGGTTGGGGTCTTGAGATGGGGAGTGCCCCCTCAGCGAGAGTTACTAAAAGAACCAAGACGCGTGCTCATAGAAAAGAGCTTAAAAAACCTGTGGCTGAAACTGCACATCCCCAGACAGTAATTGATCTGGAAAAAGATAAAAACAGAAAAAGAAAGGAGAAACCTGAGGCGGTTATCACCACAGAGGGCGCGTCCTCAAAAAAATTAAAACCATCCTCACTTTCCCTGGTCTCGGCCACTTCAAGTCCCTTATTTATTCCCTTTGTTTCTGATGATGATGTTCTTAAATGGAAACAAAGGGATCCTTTAGAGGAAAACGAAGCAATCATTAAAGCTTCTTCTGAGATGCTAATTTCTGCTCTTAACCGTCAAGTCCTTCTTCAAAAAGATAGGACGCGCCTTGAAGCCCTTGAAGAAGAAAAATGCAGGCTTTCAAAACAGGTCGATGATCATAGTAAAGCCTTAGAGAAACTAAAAAATGAGCTTTTGCAGACAAAAAACTACTATGATCATGAGATTAAGACACAGGAGGAAGTCATAGATGGACTTGGTGCTACTATCAATGGCCTTAAAGAAGAAATCAACAATCTAAACAACCAAGTAGCTGAGCTTTTGAAAGACCAGGAAAATGGTTGGGCAAAGGAGAAAAAGAAAATTGAAGGCGCGTCCTTCATGAAAGGCTTCCGGAATTATGCGTCAGGGTTTTTGGCTCAAGATCCTAACTATGATTTTTCAAAGTTTGGAGAAGAGACCGTGCAATGGATTTCTAAATTCAAAGTCGAGGAGGCTGCTGAAATTAAGGCAAAACGCATCTTTCTTGGTCTTGAGGCGGCGTCTCCTGTGCCAAATGAAGAAGAAGAGGACGCGTCCTCTGATGGTATTCCTGAGCATACTTTTGATGGTCCCCCTCTCAATGAGTCAGTTCCTGCTCTTACTGAAGTTTCCAAGAATCTTCAAGATGTCGAAAAGGTGAATAACCAAACTCAGGACGCGTCTTGATATTTCTTTAAATTGAAAACATATTGAGGTGCAGGCCCTCCTTTACTGCCTTGCAATTTGTAAGTTAACTGATGTCCTCTTTTGATAACTTTAACAAGGGTTTATTTCCTTGAATATTTGCTTTAACTTTCCATTTGGTGCTTATGGTCTACTATGTTAAAATCATTCTTGTTATATACGGCGCGTCCTCCTTTAATTCACATGAAGGCGCGTTCTCTAGAATGACAAACTATAATTTTGATGATGAAATCTAGGACAATTGAGATAACCTTCGAATATGTCATGTTTGTCAAAACTCATACTATTGTAACCTTTATTTTAACTGCATCACATATCGATCTCCTAGTAAATTAAAATTATCCCCATGGACGCACTTTGCAAACATAACAAGGACGCGTTCTTCTAGTATGTTTGTCTATTTTGTTACCATAGGGCGCGCCTTGTCATGGTACATCTCAGGGCGCGTTCTATCAATGTTGTTATTAAGCAATCAGAGTATTCTTTACACAAGCATAACAAACTTAAAGTTCTGAAAATTCTTGATAAGATCTTCATAAATAATGCGCTCCGGTGTGAAAACCACACTGGTCCCAAGGCTAATGCTCTTTGGGGAAATAAAAAACTTCAAAATCTCAACTATTCAAGGTAGGGTATACATGCACTACCCCCCTAAGCTAGGAGGAAATTTATTTCTTCTAGTTTATTTAGATAGATAACATAGGGGGTACACAACCACTCCCTATTGGTAATATTTCTTCAGATGTTCCACATTCCAAGCTTTTGGTATAGGATTGCCACCCAAATCCTCCAAGTGAAAAGTTCCTTCCCAAAGCACAGACCTGATCCTGTAAGGTCCTTCCCAGTTAGCTCCAAAAACCCCATGACTAGCAATTCTGGTATGAGGCATCACCCTTCGTAACACGAGATCACCAACCTTTAGGCGACGTACTCTTACTCTTCGATCATAAAACCTAGCTACTCTTTTCTGATATGCAGCTAATCGTAAGGATGATGTTGCACGTGTCTCTTCTAAAAAATCAAGATGAAGCCGTTGGTTGACCTCATTAGACTCCTTGTCATAATGATCCCTTCTGAACGACCCAGATCCAACTTCCACAGGAACCATTGCTTCAAATCCATAAGATAGCATAAATGGAGACTCCCCAGTAGTAGACCTTGGGGTGGTATTGTAGGACCACAACACCATAGGAAGCTCCTCAGGCCAGTTACCTTTACTTTCTTCTAGCTTGGTCTTCAAGGTGTGCTTGATTATCTTATTGATAGCTTCAGTCTGCCCATTGCTCTGGGGATGATAAACCGCCGCAAAATCTTTCTTGATCTTCAAGTCTTCACACAACTTCTTTAATTCCTTGCTATCAAATTGCTTTCCATTGTCAGATATGAGCTTGTAGGGAATCCCAAACCTGCACACAATGGAATTAAAAACAAAATCTTTGATTTTCTTGGCCGTTATCTTTGCCAAAGGCATAGCCTCTGCCCACTTGGTAAAGTAATCCACAGCCACAACAGCATATTTGACACCCCCCTTAGCCATAGGAAGCTCTCCAATGAGATCAATTCCCCACATAGCAAAAGGCCAAGGACTTATCATTGAAGTTAATGTAGTAGCAGGAATAGATGAATAGTTGGCAAAGCGTTGGCACTGGTCACATGCTCTTGTAAACTTCATAGCATCATCTTTCAAGGTCGGCCAGTAATATCCTTGTCGTAACACTTTCATAGCAAGGGAACTACCCCCCGAGTGATTGCCACATATTCCTTCATGAACCTCCCTCAGGACATAGTTGCATTCCTCCCCATCAACACACCTTAGTAAGGGTTGATTAAAACCTCTTCGATACAACACTGCATCATATTCCACATACCTTGCTGCTTGGTATTTCAAACGTCTGGCCTCCCCTTTATCATCGGGTAAAATTCCTTTCTGTATATACTCTTGGATAGGAGTCATCCAAGTCTTCATTGGTACTTCATCTACAACCATTAGCTCCATCTCGGGGATACTAGGAATTTCTTGAACTTCCAATGGAATGTCTCCCATCAACACCGTGTCTCTTTGGGAACCCAACCTGGCCAGAGTGTCGGCCTTGGAATTTTCTTCACGAGGAACTCCTTTAAGTCTGACTATGTTAAACTGTTGAATCAAGCGACGTACACTCATCATATATGCCTCTGTCTTCGGTCCTCTAGCCTGGAACCCTCCTTCAACCTGCTGAACAACCAGTTTCGAATCACTGAATACCACCAAATTCTTCACATTCATTTCCAAAGCCAATTTCAAACCATTAATCAATGCCTCATACTCAGCTTCATTATTGGTTACCGAGAATTTGAAATTGATAGCACTCATAAGAAGGTGACCTTCAGGAGAAGTCAGGACAACTCCAGCACCAGCCCCGTCACTGTTAACTGCTCCATCCACATACATGGTCCACCAAGGAAAAGGATACTCTTCTATCAAAGGGCTTGCCTCCCGAGTGAGAAGGTTAGGGTGCACCGGAATGATTTCTCGTCCCATACTCTCATCTTCAAACTCCAGAATAAAATCGGCTAAGGCTTGTCCCTTAATTGCCGTTCGAGAAACATATTCCAAATCATACTGTCCCAACTCAATCGCCCACTTCAACATCCTTCCTGAAGCCTCAGGTTTATGTAAAATGTGTCTCATGGGATAAGAAGTTCGTACTTCAATTTTATGAGCTTGGAAGTAGGGACGTAACTTGCGTGCAGCCAGCACCAAAGCATATACTAACTTCTCCATGCTAGAATATCGGGTTTCTGCATCCAACAACCTCTTACTGACATAGTAAACTGGTGACTGCAAACTATCCTCTTCTCGTACTAACACAGCACTAATGGAGTAAATCGAGACAGCCAAGTAAAGAATTAGTACTTCACCATCCACGGGCTTGGCCAAGAGTGGGGGCTTACCTAACTGTTCCTTGATTTTCTGAAAAGCATCTTCACAAGCAGGAGTCCACATGAAATCCTTGTCCACCCCCCTAATGGCTTTGAAAAACTCTTTGCAACGATCAGAAGACTTTGAGACAAAACGATTTAGAGCTGCAATTCGTCCACAAAGGCTTTGAACCTGCTTTACACTGGTAGGGGACTTCATTTCGAGGAGTGCTTTGATCTTTTCCGGATTAGCTTCAATTCCTCTATGGTTCACAATAAAGCCTAAAAATTTCCCCGACTCAACACCAAAGACACACTTTTGAGGATTTAACTTCATCCGGTACTTGCGCAGAATTCCAAACATTTCTTCCAAGTGCCTCACGTGGTCTACTGCGTCCTTGGACTTGACAAGCATATCATCTACATACACCTCCATAGTTTTTCCAATCTGCTCTTTGAACATCATATTCACCAATCTTTGATATGTTGCCCCTGCATTGATAAGACCAAAGGGCATTCCAATATAGCAATACAAACCTCTGTCAGTAATAAAGGATGTATGTTCTTGATCGGGTCCATACATGGGAATTTGATTATACCCTGAGTAAGCATCCATGAAACTCAAGAGAGCGTGACCAGCCGTAGCATCCACCAACTGATCAATCCGAGGGAGCGGGAAACTATCCTTTGGGCAAGCTTTGTTCAAGTCCGTGAAGTCCACACAAGTTCTCCATTTCCCATTAGGCTTTTTTACCAACACCGGGTTTGCCAACCACTCGGGATAGAAGGATTCTTTGATCAGACCCACATCCAAGAGTCTGTCGACCTCCTCTTTTAAAGCTACTGCCCTTTCCCCACTGATTGCACGCCGCTTCTGACGCATTCCTTTCTTATTAGGATATATGTTTAGATGATGGCACATGACATTAGGATCAATTCCTATCATATCCGCATGACTCCAAGCGAACACGTCCAGGTTGGCCAAAAGAAAATTAGTCAAACCTGTTCTCAACTCATTGCTTAGCTGTGATCCAATTTTGAGAACCTTACTGGGATCTGCTGCGTCTACCGGGATTGAGATTGTTTCTTCTGCAGGACCTGTCTTCTCCTGTAGGATAGGAATTCTTGGATCGAGATCAAGATCAAAGATACGAGGATCTTCAACAGGCATTTCACTCCTTGAGGGCGCGTCCTCCACCAATTCGTCCTCTATTGAGGGCGCGTTTTCTATTGAGGGCGCGTCCTCCACATACCCTTCTTTACTTGGAAAGATGTTATTAAATGTCTCTCCCCCTGAGGGTGCATCTTCAACAAGCTCTTCCTTCCTTGAGGGCGCGCCCTGAAGGGTATAGGTCCTCTCAACAATTCTTTCTTGAAGTTCATCAATTAGGGGGGGCGTCTCCAATAGTAACATCTTAGGGCGCGCCCTTAGATGAGGAACATTATCTTCTGGCTCTTGAACCGTGTAATGAACATGAATCTCTCCCTTAGAATTTTTGAGCAATCCCTGGGCATCTTCTTGGGGAAGGGCGCGTCCTCCTAATCCATTACGACGAAAACCCTTGACAGTTCTATGATAGCACTCCCTCGAATCATATTGTGACCCTCGAACTGAACCAACCCCATTTGGAGTAGGGAATTTCATTATTAAATGATAAATGGAAGTAACTACCTTCATCTCTTTCAGCAAAGGCCTTCCTACCAAAGCATTGTGGGCAGATTCTTGGTCCAATACCATAAATTCTATCATCTGAGTCACAGACAGAGGACCTTCACCAAGTGTAACTGGGAGCTTAATTGCACCCATAACTCTAACAGCTTCTCCAGTGAAACCATAAATCCAAGCATCCTCTCGGACAATATCCTTATCAGGCAAACCCAACTTCTTATAAGTGTTGTAGTAGAGAATATTCACCGAACTTCCATTGTCAACAAATACTCGGTGTACATTCATAGGACCAATCTGTATGGCAACGACCAGGGCGTCACTGTGAGGATGATGTACCCATCTTGCTTCTTCCTCAGTAAATGTAATATCTACTGATTCCCCCCTGAACAACTTGGGAGGTTTAAGTTCCAAGCTGTTCACATTAGTTAAGGGCTTATGGCGTGCTTCCCTGGCATACCTTTCCAGTGCATTGTTACTATCACCACCAAAATGGCGTCCTCCAAAGATAGTATGAATGCTTCCAGCCCGGGCAAACTGAACGTCCTTAGATCTGTCATCATCCCTTTCAGGAGCATGCTCTCTTTCCATCCTCCTGTCAGTTTCATCTTTATGCTTCTTCACTTCTCTGACAATCCAGTCAGTTAGGTATCCAGCCTTGATCAATTCTTCAATTTCTTCCTTTAGCTGCCGACACTCATGGGTGTTATGTCCAGTAGATTCATGATATGAGCAATACCTCTTTTTGTCCTTACTTTGCCATGAGGATAATGGTGCTGGCTTCTTGAATAAACCCTTATCCTTATTGACTTCAAAGATATGCTCAACAGAAGCGGCTAGTGTATAACTCCCTGTTTGATATCTATTCAACCTGTCGTAGTCTGGTGGAGTCCAACCTCTCCTTGCATTGGTGACATTTACCCTGTTCGGACTATACCCTCTCCTCCGGTAGTCAGGGCTTGGGGACCTATCCTTCCTCTTAGAACCTTTTCCTTTTTCTTTCCCTTGGGAGTCGGACTTTTTATTGTCAGCAAGAGATTGTTCAACGATCTTGAAGTATTCAGCTTGGGCAAAGAGGTCCGCCAAGGTTGCTGGGTCCTTCCCCTGCAAGTGCTTCCAAAAATCAGTTCCGACTTGGAGTCCCGCAATCAAGAAACTTTTTAGTGACTCATCGGTTGCCCCTCTGACCATGGTAGACTCAGCATTGAACCTTTTGAAGTATGACTGTAAGCTTTCTCCTTCCTTCTGTCTGATATTGGCCAAAGTAGTCACTGGGGGGGCATATTTCACAGTAGCTTGGAATTTTGTCAGGAACAGAGTTTTCATGACCTCCCATGAAGTAATCACCCCTGGTCCAAGCTTTTGAAACCACTGTTGTGCACTCTCTCTAAAGGTTGCTGCTAGAAGGCGACATCTAGCCAAGTCAGGCACTTGATATACATCCATCTCTATATTGAATCTTCCCAAGAACTCAACAGGGTCGGCATTTCCATGGAAGCGCAAGTCATTGGTTGTATTCCTGTACCCTGTTGGAAGTTGTGCCTCCCTTACTGCCGTAGAGAATGGAGAGGGAGTTTGGGCTGTTGAAGTCACTCTTCCTCCCTCCAAGTGTGTGAGGAGTTTCTTTAGGTCGTCCACATTAAAGCTTCCTACACCCGGGATTGTTTGGACATTTGTCTGAGCATTATCAGTAGGCGGAGGTTGAGGTGGTGGTTGAGGAGGCTGGGTCTCTCCTTGGGCCGCAGGAGTCTCTTGTGTTCTTGGATTGGGACTTGGAGGGCGCGTCATTCCCTCATGACTATTAGGGCGCGTCCTCTCCCCCTGACCATGAGAGCGAGTCCTTGGCTCTTCCTGCCTTCCTCTTGTTCTACTTTGGGATGAAACAGATGATATGTGCGGATCCCTTCCTCCAGAGGGTCCTCCATGATAAGGAGCATCATACCTATTCCTTCGATCGCTATCCCTTCTCCTTCCTGACCCTTCTGATTGGGGAGCTTGCTCATGATCACGGGGCCTCAACCTGTGTACAGGGGGCTCTCGCTGTGGATTATGAGGTTGCACTTCTAAGTTTCGTCTTGAATTACTGCGAGGTTGAGTATGATCTTGTCCATGGGGCCTCGACCTGTCAACAGGGGGCTCACGCTGTGGATCAAGAGGTTGTTCCCCTCTTACCTCTCTGTCCCTCTGCCATTCGACCAACAACAATCGTAGATCATCATTATTAAGTCTTATACCAAGGCGATCCTTCAATCTGCTCAATCGTTGTTCTTGGTCTCGGTGGAGTTCATCAGCCCTTCGAATTTCACTTTCAGGTCGCCCTGACCTATGAGGGTGTGGAGATGGACGCCGTTCCCTCCTAGGTTGATCTTGGCTGCCCGTCTCATCATCGGGGAGTTCAACAATAGGGACTCCATCCTCTTGATACTCTAACCTTCTTGGAGTGACATTCTGAAACCTCCTTTGACTCGCGGTGCCTCTACCTGTACGATGGTGATTATGGGGTTGTCGCCTGACACGACCCCTTCCTTCGCCTCTTTCGACCGTATCCAGTCTTGCTTCAAAGCCATTTAAAACATCGCCCATGCGATAGAGTTGTTCCATCAAGTCAGAATTACTTATGAGCACAGGTGGTCGTCCCCCTACAATAGGTGTTCCATTAGATGGATTTGGAACACTATGGGGGACATACTCCTCATGGCGGGCATGGTTGTTCTCTTCACTGTCTTCAGATAAGACCTCATCCCTAGGACGTTCGTTGGGATTTTGTGACATCTTCTCCTCCAAAGATTTAGATCTTAATTAGCCCCCCTCCTTCTAGCGCCAATTTGTTAACGGAGGAATTTGGTATTAACAAAGTTTGGGGTTCTTCGCCGGAATTAAGATTTACAACGGTGGTCCTTAGGTGGTGAATTCGTCGGAGTATGGTGGTTGTGTATGATTGGTGGCTGAGATTGCTTAGGGTTTATGTTTGCTGCCTCAGAGTTCTCAACATTCGACCCCTTACAATTTGCCTACGTATCCCTTTTATAGGGAATCAAGCCAACGTAGTTCTTGGGGAGGAAGTTTCCTCCATGGGCTTGGTCTTTGATCTTCGGAGCCCATCCGAAGTCTTCTACTGCCTTTCCATGCTTAGACGTAAGACTTTTCCACCGCCTTCCATGTATAGGGTTCTTTCCATACTTAAACATATGTCTTCCTTATCTTTCCTTACTTGAACGTAGGACTTCCATCTGTTTCCTTACTTAGAGATTTAGCTCACTTTAGGAATGTCTAACGATAAGGCCTAGTCACAAAGGCCCAAGGCTCGTCTATGACGTCAGGACTTCATAGATAAGGAAACTTCCCCCGTCGAGGACTAGTCCTATCCATTACCAGCTATTTCCTTAATTCATAGACGCAGGTATAACCATGACTTACCTTAAATGCTAGACGCATCCTTGTCCCCCGAATGAGAAGCACCCACCAGATAGCAGGACAAGTGATCCCAAGTGTTTGGGTGCAAAGTGCAGGATTACTCCAAAGTTCCCCAATGAGGACGCGCCCATTGAGTACAGGAACAGAGCTCCCAAAGCACACACCAAGATTAACCCCACATCCCCAATGAGGGCGCGCCCATTGAATACAGGAGGAGGCCTTCAGCCACGGACATCCCCCTCCTAGGGCACATCCTAGGAGGGAATTCTTCAATATTTTGCTAATACCAAGCCAAGGGAACCATCCTTAATCACCAAGTTGCAGCTTCAAACCATGAGGACGCGCCCTCACGGGATAGACTGCCTAAAGGGCGCGCCCTAATCCCCGTGAGGCCAAGCCATAAGCCTTGTGTCAAATGAAGTTAGTATTCTCCGTCAAGTCTTCCATTCATATCAGGTTCAGTCCTTACCAAGAGGACGCGTCCTTAGGGGTTAGATGACCAAAGGGGCACACCCTCTCCCCTAAGAGGACAAGTCCTGAATCTTCCTTACATCATGCCATGTCAATATAATTGTTATCCTTCGTCAAATCATCCATCAAGCTGTCATTATCATGAGGGCGCGCCCTTAAGGGATGGCCAACCTATGAGGGCGCGTCCTTATCCCTATGAGGGTAAGTCCCAAACTTAAACCCTAATTATAAAAATAACATAATTGAATTCATACTTGACCCGATCCTAACCTAAAAACCCATTATCGAATTTTGGCTATAACACATTCAAAGTTAAATTTTATTTTCATCATTCATAATTAGAGCTTAAGAGCATCTCCAATGGGGTTCTGTATCTCGATTATGTAAAATAGTGATTTTGTAAAATTTGTTGAACCTGTAAGCTAACTTACTCCAATGATATTATGTAAAATGATTGGCTATATGCTAGAAATACATACAAATTATGATGTCATGATGATATGTTTACTTTAGAGCTTTTGTAAAAAAAGTTAGATATTGGCTATAAATAACCAACTTCAAACAAATTATCTAAATTTTTAGACAAGGGGAGAGAAGGTTGAAGATGAATAAATTAAAAACTTTTAGATAAAATTAATGACACATCATCTTTTTAGCTAATGGGAGTGTAGCATTAGAGATGCTCTAAGATTCTTGGTATATGGCACCATGATTCTGGGTTTTCTTGGCTAGGCATGATATATTATTGTAGTTTTCTTTTTCGTTGGGTATTTTTTATACATTTCCGAGAAAGGAAACGCGCAATCCTTATTAAATTCAAAGTTAAATATTATTTTCATCATTCAAGTGAAATCCAACTTGCATGTGGATTATAGAATGCAAAAACCTTTTAAATTCATGATTGGACCGATTAAACCTTGCAATTTAGTCAATGAACGTAAAAAACACATTGTGCTATTTATGTTATACTAGTTTATAACTCCCGTAAAACATGGTTTTTTTCAAATATTTATAAATATCACAATTTTTTAATATTTAAATGTTATTAGTTTATATAATCAAATTATAGTTAAAATATTAATATTTTCGATAAGATTTATTTTACGATTATTATAATCCGTGCAAACGCACAGACTTTTTTTAACTTGTAATTTTCTATATTATATATAATGGTTTCATCTATTTATTTTTATATTTATCGATTCTTATTTGAGTAAATAGCACTTTACACCCCTTATCTTTAGTCACTTTTTCGACTTAGTCTCAAAATTTTAATGACGGCAGAATGCATACCTTAACTTTAAATTCTGATTCGTATTGCATCTTTTCAATCATTTTTCGTCCAAAATAACTTTCACCGTTGATATGTATATGGGTAAAATCGAAAAATTATTTCATTAAGTTTAAATAATAACTGTTACTGTTAATATACACAAGAGTAAATTTAATTATTTTGGATGAAAAATGAGTAAAGGGGTGCAAAACAAAGCAAAATCCAAAGTTGAGGGATGCATTATGTCGACAATAAAAGTTTGAGAACAAATCGAAAAAGTGACTAAAATTAAGGGGTGCAAAATGCTATTTACTCTTCTTAGATTTTTCTATCAAGTACCAAACTACTTAAAATAGGGCGTCTGTTTTTTTTGACAAACAAAGAGATTTTATTAACTTGCATCAACGGAATCACAGCCAGGACAAACCCCTGAACTGACACTACAACCTGAATAGAAGCGTCTGTTTTTAATTGAACACTTAAGCAGAATTATTGACTCTTTGTTCTCAATTCATATTTTTCTAATTTTCTATAGCTCTTTAATATTAAATACTTCAAATTAAACTTCCATCTTTAATTCCTATTTTCTAGGAAAAAAAGTCAAAACCTTTTTTTGATATAATAAAGATTGTATATATAATAATAAAATTTGATTAGGTTCATAATTTTAAGCCGACTTGTCTTTAATAAGTATTATCGTTTCTACAATTTAGGAGCTAAAAAGGGAAATTTTAATTTTTAATATTTAAAATAGAGAAACTCTAAAAAATAAATAAATATGAATTGAGAAAGGAAAGAATCTTAAAATTTATATTCAATTTACTCCATTAGTAAATATTTAAAAGACAGTTCATATTTTTCTATCCTATAAATTCGAATTAAAAAAATATATATTAAATTAAAATTCAAAAGCTCTAGAAAAATATATAAATAGCTTTAGGACGATTTGAGAACTCCGGTGAGTTTTCCTTATATATATAAACAAGAAGATAAATAAAAGGAGAAAGAAGATAAAGATTGGTAAGATAAAAAGATAAAGATGTTGAATATTAAAATAATATATTTACTTTACTCCATTATTAAAGATTTTAAAGGAAAGACCATTAAAATTTTATATTTAGTTTCCTTCATTAGTAAAGATTTAAAAGACAATTGAGATTTTTTGATCCTCTAATTAATTCAAATTTAAATAAGGAACTTTAATTTTATTGATTAAAATTGAGAAAGGAAAGAATATTAAAATTGTATATATTTAGTTTCCTCCATTAGTAAAAATTTAAAAGACAATGCTATTTTTTCAATGCTATAAAATTGGAATTTAAATAAAAAAAATTTAATTTTAGTAAATTAAAATTCAGATAAATGACTTTCGCACTATGTGAGAGCTCAGGATGTTTCTTTGTATATATAAAGATATATTGATGATTGATTAGGGTTAGATCAAAAATATAAAAGTCTACCAACGTCGCGTACTTCAAAGAATACCTTCAATGGCTTCCAAGAATATATCTTGTTTGCCATCGGATATATTGGTAGTTGCACTTCGCAGACTAGAAGTCAAGTGTCTCGTTCGGTGTACTTCTGTTTGCAAATCATGGCATCATATCATAAAGAGTTCTTACTGCGCTAAAGCTCATCTCTCCTATCAAAAAACCTCCTCCAATGCAAAAAAGTATATACTCCATCAAGATTCTAACTCAGGCACATTACTCACTGATATCAAGCCAGTCATTGATGGTACTAAACATTCTAGACTATTCTATGGTCCCGAATTATTCGAGAAAGATATTTACATTAATGAGGGATGTAAAGTGAGGATTCACGGGATCTCTGATGGTTTGTTATGTCTTTCTAGTGATGATGGGATATCTGATCGTGGGTATTGTGTCGGTGATAATTTATACCTATGGAACCCGATTTGTCGAAAAGCAAAAAAGCTTCCGGAACTTAAAATCACTGAAAAAGACGACGGGCTTATTAGGAAGGGTGGTGTGAGCTTTGGATGTTACCATAACGATTATAAAGTGATAGTAGTATCTTGTGACGTCGATCGTAGATACATTGCTTCTGTTTACAGCTTGACTAGTAATTGCTGGAATGTTATACATACTAATTCTTTCTATGAACACAATATTGAAGAAAGTGATGGATTTTGTATTAGGCATCCTACCAGGTTTGTTGACGGTATTGCATACATGATTATAGATATCTACAGGAGAACAGCCTTATCGTATAGAATCCCAATCCTATTCCTGCCACTGACTGTATGTTTTAGCTTAAGAGAAGAAACTATTGAACAATTTAAGTGTCCAGAGGAATTTGTTAAATATCGTACTCAATATACTATGGAAGAATATGGAGAAACCATAGCTGTTATGGGATGTGACAATTATTCTGGAACACTAAACAAGTGGATATTATCTAGGGACAAAGCACTCTGGGAAAAGAAGCAGGTTATGAAATTAAATATTTGTTATTCGAATCCTGTAGGTTTCTTGTATAAGGATATCTATATGGTAAGGACAGTTTTCACTTTGCCAGACGCAGAGAGCATTTCGTTCTATTTGTATGACTTGGTGTCTGGAGAGGTTACAGAATATTATTCTGCAGAAGATAATCCAGACCACCGCTGCAAAATAGATTCTGATCGTGTGGAGAGCCTTCTTCTACTCAATGAAGAGAGTGTTGATCCTTTTGTGCACACGGAGATAGAGTCTTCCAGCAGTTCGATGTTGTTTACGTTGCATAATGCTATTATTAAGAATGGAAGGAAACGAAAGAGATGAAAGAAAAGAGGTAAGAGAACAGAGTGATTTCAGGACAACATCAAAACTGCCTCATAATCACATATGTTGACTGATTTCACAAATCTCCAGATTTTTGTTGTTACCAAATTCTATGTGTGGAACTCTCTGGTTTCTGCCAGAAAGATATCGTAAAGAAATGTTTTCAGGTTGTGCCTGGAACTAAAAATGGAATTCGATGAACTCTTTGTGGTTTCTGATACACCTTCACTTGCCTACTTTTTTGCAAGTGAAAGTCGGTGTGCATTTTTTGAAGTGTTTTTTCAGGCTTCAGTGTTTTGAAAAATCATCTGAAACACTTAATACTAGAAAAGAAGTTAATATCTTAATTTATTCTTTATGATGATCTAATCAACGTTTTAAATTATTCTTCACGATATACACCTTCAAACATCGAATTGCAAACCTATTGAATTATACCTCGATAGTGTGTGACATGGCTGCCTTTTGTCCGTTCAGGAAGGCCACCAGGCTACCTACCTGGATATCTAGCCATTTGGATGTTAATCTCAAAAGTATATATCCAGCCCCATCATACCCTTTTTATGTTAGGTTGGGTCAGATCGGGTTAGGTTGATCGGATTAAAAATATATATCATACTTTGTTTACATGTATAAAATTGTAACAATGAGAAATATTTAATGTAATGATTTATAAAGGTTTTTTTCCTGTTTTGTATAACAAATTCAGAACTTGTGTGCATGTCAAGAGTGAATCAGATGCATCAGTAAACTGAATTGTGCTTTATTGAAAATATGACCATCGTACATCAACTGATGGGAATAAACTTTGTGATAGTGATCATTAAAATTCTAGGATCAAATTTTACTAAACCCTAAACCAACCCAAATAAAAAATTCGGTTTTGGACGGTTCGATTTGTTCGGCTTAAAAGAGGGAGGAGTCGGGTCGTGTTATGCGGTTTGATAGAATTGTGTTCACCCCTAACCAGGAGCACATTCTTGGGTACGGCTCTGATCCCACGACACACTTACACATGACTCGGACTATAAATCACGCTATCATCTTTTACTCTTGCAGCTGATTCTTCACAAAGAGTAAACTCATACAAAAGGGTTGGTCCAACTCCTTTTTTTCATTTTTTCCGAAAAATAATTGAAGTTGATTTTGATTGCATCAGATATAAATAGTGTAACTTGTAAAGTGTCGTGTTACATAAAATTTCAATTACTAAATTTTGAATTCTGCTTAATTTTGGTTGATACATGGTTGCAAAGTTGCGAATATTATTTTTTGCATATAATTTCCAAAAAACGATATTTTTGTAAAAAAAAATTATAATTTTATAAAATACTTTTTGAAAAACATCATATTCTTGCGGGAAAAAACTTCTATCCATTAATTGTTGATGTTAAAGAAAAAAACGCCTACATCACACGACTATTAAATTTTATATTTATTTTTCCCATAAAAGCACGACCCTAAAACTTCAAGTCTATTGAAATTCCATTCAGTTTACGATCGGAACTCTATAAATCATTAAAAATTAGGGTTAGATGATACAACCACCGTCGCCTACCAATAAGAAACCTCCAATGGCCTCTGAGAATATATCTTGTTTGCCATCTGATATACTGGAAGTTGCACTTCGCAAACTAGAAGTCAAGTGTCTCGTTCGATGCACTTCTGTTTGCCAATCATGGCATCATATTATTAAAAGTTCTTCCTTCGCTAAATCTCATCTCACCTGTCAAAAAACCTCCTCCGATGGAAAAAAGTATATATTACATCAGGGTTCTTACCAATCATGCACGTTACTTACTGATGTCAAGCCATTTATTGATGGTACTAAACAATTGAGACTATCCTTTAGTCCGGAATTATTCGAGAAAGCTACTAACATTGGTGATGGATGTCAGCTGAGGATTCACGGGATCTCCGATGGCTTGTTATGTATTTCTAATGATGCAACCTATGTATATGATGGTGTTGATGGGTATTGTGTTGGTGATGATTTGTATCTGTGGAACCCGATTTGTAGAAAAGTAAAAAAGCTTCCGGAACTTAAAATTACCCAAGAAGACGACGGGCTTGTTAGGAAGGGTGGTGTGAGCTTTGGATTTTACGATAACGATTATAAGGTGATAGTAATATCTTGCGTTGATCGTAAATACATTGTATCTGTTTACAGCTTGACTAGTAATTGCTGGAATGTTATACATACTAATTCTTTCTATGAACACAAAATTGAAGGCATACTTAATGTTTTTTGTGTTATGCAACCTACCAAGTTTGTTGACGGTATTGCATATATGATAATCGATATATTTAGGAGAAAACCAATATCAAATGTAACCCGAAATGCAATTCCGCCACTGACAGTATGTTTTGATTTAAGAGATGAGACTATTCAACAGTTCAAGTGTCCGGATGAATTTATTCTTGGACATCATAATGAATATACTATGGAAGCATATGGAGAAACAATAGGTGTTATGGTATGTGATAGTTATCCTGGAAATTTAGCTATGTGGATTTTATTTCGAGACAAATGTTCATCAAAATCATCTTGGGAAAAGAAGCTTGTTATGGAATTGAAAGAAACTCGTGACTATCCTATTCATCTTCATCCAGGCTTAGCTCGTGATGATCCTATTCCTGTAGGCTTTCTATGTAATAAAAAATATATGGTAATGACTTCTTTCAGATATGAAAATGGGTGGCAGAGGACGTTCTATTTGTATGATTTGGAATCTCAAGAGGTTACAGAATATAGTTCTCCGGAAGATTATCCAGACCCTCTCTGCAGAATAGATTCTGATTGTGTAGAGAGCCTTCTTCTACTCGATGAAGAGAGTATAGATCCTTTTGTGGAAATGGATATGGAGTCTTCCTGCAGTTCTATGTTGTTTACGTTGAATTATGCTCTTAATGAGAATGGAAGGAAACGAAAGAGGTCTCTTGATATGGAAGGAAACGAAGAGGGTGAAAGAAAAGAGGCAAGAGGACAGAGTGAGTAAAGTGAGAAGGTAAAATCTTCTATTACAGATTTTATTTTATTTCAACCTCGTTTTATTTGTTTAAATGGTATTTGTTTTTCCAGTATTGATACAACAAACACTTAATTGGCAATGAAAGGTATGTACTCTTGAGTTTTGATAAACCTACTTAATTGGCTTCAAGTGTCACTAATTCTTAGATCTCTGAAATTAGGCCAAATGAAAAATCATTCTGTTCACTGTGCTTCATAGTTATTAAGAGTTTAAGGAGTTATTAAGAGTGTAAGTTGTCTCTTGTGTTGATATATGTTACTTACTAGTTGAATGTGGTCATTCTTATTCTTTTAGAAAATTTAGAATTTATTCCTACAGTCCGCAGAAATTGGCAAAACTTTGAAGTCAGCATATGCCAATGGCTCTGTCATCATCAAAACAGCATCATAATCACATATGTTTTTCTTTGAATCTCGCCAATTTCCAGATTTTTGTTGAAGCCAAATTCTATGTAAACTCATACTGAACTACATGCTTCTTGAGCCCCTATACTGAGGGCAGCCTATCTAACTTTCTCTAAGCCCTTTTTGAGAGCTAATACATAAAACTCTCTCATACCACTTGTTGCTCTTGCACATAATAGTATCATATTGTTCGTTTTTGGTCAAGTCCGCACAAATTTCTCTTTTTATACCTCTAAAATGCCTCATATGTTACTAACATAGATAAGTGCATGCTAATTAGTCTGTAATATCCCTTTTTTATATAATTGATGTACGATAAACCCAACATTTCCAACAAAATTTCTAATTACACGTATGAATTTATGATTGGTTAAATTTTTACAAATGGTCCTTAAATGCATGCAATTTAGGGTTGTAACCAAACAAAGTTAAGCTGAGGTGCTGAGCCGAGTTTGATTTTTTTTTTTTTTTAGCAAACGCAGCCGAGTTTTAATTTTCTTAAACAAACTGAGCCGAGCTTTTAGCTTTGTAATCGAACTAAGGCGAGCTTTCTACTCGAGCCCAGCCAAGCCGAGTTTATGCTAAATTCATATTGTTGTTTATGTGTTTTGTTATTGGTTATTCATTCTCTGCCTTCGTAATTCTTGTTATCTTGTTACTGTCATTGCTTTTTAGCTGTAGGATCTGCTTGTTCATTACTTCATTTTATGTTGATAAGTGGATCTGTTTGTTCGTTGTGTATTTTTATGTTAATAGCTTGTTATATTTTCTCAGTTTATTAAAGTTTCATCCAATAGCTGCTAGCTTGCTAGTTTTGTAAATTGTAAGTTGCTATTTAACGAACATACCAATTGCATTAATTTGGTCACTTGGGCAATATGTTGGTTTGGAATTGCTTAAAAAGTGAGAGAAACAGGTCCTTAGTGTTATATGTACAGTAGTAAAATACTCGAAATGGATAACTTTTTTGAGTTGGTGTGTCAAACGTTCCGGTACCTCTTGGCTCTTGCTATATAGTGGATAACCGCAGGCCTAGGTAAAACCCTCAGAGAGTCAGAGTGGTACATCAATTCAGAAATTTTGAAAAACTTGGCACCCTGGTGTCAGTTCAGAGATGCTTGTTTGCACAAAAGTGATCAACCCTTCATGCACTATGCACACAAGAGAAGGTCATTTGCTTGTTTTACAATGTGCTTGCTTGTCCAATACTACGCTAGTGTTCATGTTTAACGAGTTAAACTCAAAAAAAAAAAAAAAAAAAAAAATTGATTCTCCCTATCTTCAGGTGCAGCTCTGCAGGTGAAATGAAGATGGACCAGTTTTTTGCTTTTTCTGCTGTTGGGATTTACGAAGGACGGAGATGATCATGTGCAATTTTTTGTGCTTTTGTATTTGTTTTCTTTCCCTTCTGGGCTCTTGTGATTTTTCGGAGGTCAAAAACTTTATTGAATTGGGAAAGACTATCAAGAAAATGATTTCTCATGCTGTTGTTCAATTTGTGCGTAGAGATGGTAATCAGGTGGCTCAATTGTTGGCGAGACATGCTAAGAATGTTAGTTTCAAGTATTATTGGTTTGATAGTTGTTCAGGTTTTATTATTGGTTTGATAGTTGTTCAGAATTGGGAAAGACTATCAAGAAAATGATTCCTAATGTGGATATTATTTAGACAAAAATTGTCATCCATATCACTCTGGGAAAAGAAGCTGGTTATCAAATTGCAAGAACGTAGTTTAGCTAATCCTATAGGCTTTCTATGTAATGATAAATATATAGTAAGGGCTTTCTGCGACCTCAAGATGTTAGAGAATACAGATATCCAAAGTATAATCAAGACAATATCTGCAAAATAAATGAAGACAAAGTAGATCCTTTTGTGCACAAGGAGATGGAATCTTCCTGCAACTCTATGTTGTTTACGTTTCGTAAAGCTCATTATTAGACTTCATTCAAAGAAACAACAGAGGTGAAAGATAAGAGGTAAGACGATAGATTGAGGAAAACGTGAAGGGGAAATCTTCTATTGCAGATTTTTCTTTTTATTTCTCAGTTTCACCAAATTTCATTTCCAGACTGTTGCATATGTCGTGATATCAAGTTGCACTTGTCACTTTGAAACCTACCCATTGACACAGTTCCCTTGTGGTGTTTGTTCGCGTAGCTCTCATCGTCAAAGTCTGCTCCGTAAATCGACTCTTTATTTCCAAATGCCCATATATATTCTCCAGAAACTAATTGCTGGAAATGCAATCCCTTGTAGTGCAAAGGCTTGCCAGACTCTCCATTTCCCTTTTCACCTGTACAAAGTGCACGAAAATTTTCAGCTGATTTCGGAGTTGTGTCTGCGAAAAGCTCGAAAACAATGCGACCTGCTGGTGCACCAGCATTTGCAATGTCCATGAACACCTTTGGGTTTGCCATGTCCTTTTTTCTTTCTTTCAGTTCAGTTGTTCTATCAAATTGTAAGTTCATTGAAACTAAAAGAGTAGTATTTATAGGCACCCTGCATGATCAGCTACAATTTAAATCGAATTAAAAATCAACTATCGTCCAGATTTAACACACTGAACATATTAATTTTATTTAAAATAGCACGAAATTTTCCGCAATTATGAATTCTAAAATTATTGTTCCACGTTAAGGTATACATACAACACATGAAATTTAAATAATTAACATTGAATGTAATTTTTTCGTTAAATTTTATATTTCTCATTTTAGCTCGTATTTCGTTAATTTTTTTTATTAAAACTAGAATTTTTTTTTAATTAACATTGAATTAAAAGAAAAGTTGTTAGAAATGAATTCAACCAACCGAAATCAGAATGACATTAAATTAACTCCTTATATATAATAAGCGTAAGGGAGATCTTATCCAAAACTTTAGTCGGTCACTGTACTACCAAAAGTATATGATCCGTTGGATTATAAAACTATAAATATTCAAATAGATGAGGACCGTTAGATATAATATTAAAAATTGTATTTGATTAATAATAGGATAGTATTTAAATACTAAAAGGTGTATTTTGATAATTTAAACCAATTATAAATAGGTTTTCTATATTTAATAGAAATCTTTATGTAAAAAATCGTAATTATCTTTTCTCTTTAGTTTATGGATAGTTCCAGTTAGATAATAATTATTAAACCATCATTAAATTAAAGATAATTTTGTTAGCTTCGTGTGGGCTGTAAAATTGTTAAAATCTGTTGTATAAAACTCAAGATAGAGCCCAAACAATAAAGTGATTATCTAAATTTTAATAAATTTTTTTTTAATTTAAACCAATTATAAATAGGTTTTCTATATTGAATAGAAATCTTTATGTAAAAAATCGTAATTATCTTTTCTCTTTAGTTTATGGATAGTTCTGGTTAGATAATAATTATTAAACCATCATTAAATTAAAGTTAATTTTGTTAGCTTCGCGTGGGCTGTAAAATTGTTAAAATCTATTGTCTAAAACTCAAGATAGATCCCAAACAGTAAAGTAATTATCTAAATTTTAATAATTTTTTTTATTATTGTAGCACTAATTTAATTTTTTTCCTAATTCTTTTAAATTTATAAATTCTATGTTTATTTCAATAAAATATTAAAATCAATTTAAGAAAAAATTAAAATCAATCTGGTCCGTGTACGACCACTATACGACCAAATTAATTATTATAGTTAGATCTTAAATAGATCGATGAGAATTGTTAGATCTAATATTAAAAAGTGTATCTGATTAATAACAGAATTATATTTAAATGCTAAAAAGTGTATTTTGATAATTTAAAATTTTTCTATATAAAAATTCTTAAATATCTTTTCTCTTTAATTTATGTATCGTTCGAGTTAGATAATAATTGTTAAACCAAATAGCAGATACCAATTCATATCGATTACAATATTAAAAATTATCAATATAATGCTCATGTATATCATATAACAATGATACATGTGGACCCTGCGTTATAAGAGACTTACGAGAACTCATGTACATGAATAAATTTAAACATTTTTTTTCTGAAGGAACATAACAACTTGATTAATCCAAATTATAATTATATTATTTTACATATAACAAACATAAAAGGATAATATCAAAATATTATTAAAATATTGAGGGTTTCATATTCATAAACAATAATTTTGAATATAATACTTAACCATCTTTTCTTTTCGATTTATGGGTAGGTCAACTGGTCAAGTTAGATAATAATTATTAAATCATCATTAAATTAAAGATAATTTCGTTAGTTTCACATGGGTTGTAAAATCGTCAAAATTCAATTTATAAAACCCAGGATAGAACCCAAATAGTAAAGTGAGTATCTAAATTTTAATAAATATTTTTTTATAATTGTAGCACCAATTTATTTATTTTTCCACTAATTCTTTTAAATATAGAAATTTTATCTTTATTTCAATAAAGTATTAAAATAAATTAAGAACAAATTCAAATCGATAAAAACTATAATAATATGAGAACAAAATTTTATATAATCATAATATAATTTTTATTCTGTTAAATAATTTTAAAGTAATAATGTATTTTAAAATTTTATATACACTATAAATAAAACTGAACATTAAAAGTAAAAGCAGTTAGTAAGATACTTATATCAATATGTACTTGATATCCTTATTATATTAAACTCTTTTATATAATAAGAATAATAGGGATTTATCCAAAATTTTGATCGTAACAACCAAATTAAAAAGGAATATTAGATCTTAACTAGATAAATGAAAATCGTTTGATCAAATATTAAAAAAGCGTATTTTATTTATAATAGGATTATATTTAAATTCTAAAAAGTGTATTTTGATAATTTAAACCAAATATACCAAATATAAATAAGTTTTCTATATTGAATAGAATTCTCCATGTAAAAAATTTGTGACTTTCTTTTCTCTTCCATGGACAATTCCAGTTAGATAAAAATTGTTAAACCATCTTTTAATTAAAAATAATTTAATTAACTTCACGTGGGGTGTAAAATCGTCAAAATCTGATTTTTAAAACACAATATAAAGCCCAAATCAGTAAAGTGAGTATTTAAATTCTAATAATGATTATTATGTCATCATTATTTTAAGAGAAAATGCCCAAAATACCTACCAAAAAGGGGTGGACTGCCCAAAATACCCACCAGCGAAATGTTCCGCCCAAAATACCCGCTGAATACGCACGTCAGACATGCGTATTCAATTTTTACAAAGGATGTGCATGTCTGATATGCGTATTCTTTGTTTTTTCAAAAAGTGTATACGCATGTCTGACATGCGTATTCCGTAAAACATTTACAAAGAATACGCATATCTGTATTGCGTATTCCGTGGGTATTAAGGGGGAGCATCCCGCCGGTGGGTATTTTGGGCAAAAAAACTGATTTGGTGGGTATTTTGGGAGCTCACCCTTATTTTAACGCCAATTTAATTACTTTTTTCTAACTATTTTAAATTTAGAAATCTATGTTCAAAATTTAAAATCAATCTAAGAAAAATTCAAATCAACAAAGAATATAATAATATGAGGATAAAATTTTATAAAATTGTGCATATTTTTTATCCTATTTTATTAAGTTATAGATCATAACTAATCAAATATAATTTATTATTAAATAATAAATTATACACAAATGGTGATTTTGTTTTATAAGCACTCATAGAGACCTAATTTCATTGTTAGCAGAACTATATTAAAAAAAACCTAACTTTTTTAACCTATTTTGAAATTCGAAACTTTAAAAGTTCATATTAAAAAAAAACCATATTTTGAAATTGTAGACTCAGCTACAGAACATACCTAACTTTTTTAACCTATATACATTGTAAATTATTAAATTCGAAACTTTAAAAGTTTGTTAATCAATTAGTATAGTACTTTTCTGAAAAATCGTACTTTACAAAAAATATTATCAAATAACCTATGTCTGAAAGAAAAAAAATGAAAAAAATCTTAGATCATTCTACATGATATTTTTACTGTTATATGTAACGTTTCTCAACAATTTAATTTGAAAGATCCAACGATTATGGATTGAGTGATCAAACAAAGCGACCACACTTATAAGAAAACTTTCATTATTTAGTCTTTAATATAATAACATTGATATTTACGGGATATACTATAAAAATGAATTTTATACAGAATTTTGATTGTCACGGTGTACTACTTTAAAAGAAGAACTATTACAAAAAAATATATATTTTAATTGATAATTTATTTTCTCAAAAGTTCAAAGTTTCGGCATCATTAACATATTACAAAAAAGAGTATATTATATTTTAGCAATAAATATTTAAAAAAATTAAAAATTAAAAAAATTATAAATATTAAGAAAAATTAATGATGTTATCATGGTAGTTTGGTCCTAAATACCGCCAAAACATTCTCAACCGTTAGATCCAATTCTTTTAAAAATAGATGATCAAGATTATATCATATAAAAAGAAATTATTATCTAAAAATGATATAAGTTAAAAGATATTATATTAGGATTGGATTTTCCAAAAAGTTAAAACATAAAAATAGTTATAATTAAATAAGGAAACTCATTTCTAACCAAAATAATAAAAATAGTTTAATCTTAAATAGATAGGTGAAAACCGTTAGATTTAACATTAAAACCTGTATTTGGTTAATAAAAGTTATTCTAATAATCTAAACTACATATAAGTTAAGTAGATTTCCTAAATCGAATAGAATTCTCAACATTAAGTTTCGTCACTTTATTCTCTTTTTAGTTTTAGAATAGTTTTTAATTGAAAAAAAAACTATTTAACCAAAACTAAATTAAAGATTATTTTGTGAATTTCATGTGAACCGTAAAATTGGCCAAATCTAACTTTTATAACTCAATATAAACAAATATTAAATTGAGTGTGTAAAATGTAATAAATATCAAATTTTCAACTATAATTTTTTTTTTGGCTAAATCTTTTTAACAATAATTTAATCATGTAAACTAATAACTTTTAAATATTAAAATATTCATAAATAAATATAATTATAAATATTAAAAAAACAATCGTGTGTTGCATTGCAATAAAAATATAATTATAAACAGAATAATTTTAAATAAAATTTAAGTAACCGTGCATCGCCGGGCTATAAGCTAGTAATGATAAATAGTCTAGACTGTTTGGTTGTTAGACTTGTTGACATTGCAAGTACTATGGAGTAATTGTAAAATTCAATATTGCATCGGTAGATTTATGACATCAGCAGAACTAGCATAGTATACGTCATCAGGCTCCATCGAACTAAAATATCGAACTTATCATTTATACAAAAATACAAATATCAGGAAACCATGAATAGGAAACTAAAAATTCTAACAAAAGTTGTTAGGAGTGAGTATACTGACTAAAGATTTTCTGTTTTATTAATATCTCCCTCGTTTGCTTTACGGAAAATAAAAGTTTGAGAAATTCTGTTGTGAAGTGAATGGGTATACGTCTGGTTATAAGAAAAGGGTTGTCCAGTATGAAAGCAACATATTCTAGGATAAAAACAGAATGAAAGGATGACACAAATAAACTTAGTAATTTTGTTTATTGAAGTATATGTATATTAGAAATATAGATACCCCATCCGTCTTTAACTGAGATCTGACTTTTTGACACGAATTTTAAGTTGTAAAAAATTAATTTAAAGGTTTGATTTTACTGTGAAGATTTTAGTATGAATGAGAATAAATCCAAGATGTAGCTCATCTTTTAACAACATTAGTCTCTTAATAAACACAAGTAATCTGTTAGTAACATAGAAAACTTCATAATTACATTATCAGCTCTTGGAGAGCTTTTAAAGCTAGAATCGGGAACTTCTTCCTAGCAAACTATATTCGAAGAAATGCTAAATTACAGAACTAGCAACTTCTCTGGTTGATAATTTTCAGTAATCAAGAGACCCTACTGACGCAATCCCATTGCTCAAATTTCTGGACTCCTGTTGGCTCGGATAGTTGTCACAGTTATTTCCGGAGAGCCTTTGAACTGGAACGGAGTTCAGAAGCTCGAGACCTTGTTTACCCATCTCTTGCACTTCTTGCGGTGAGAGTATCTTGATACACCAGACACTGTTTACAAACTCCCTGAAATACATAACCATACACTTAAAGGTAAACCAACAAAGTTTCTCATTTGTAGCATAGTAGTACAGTTTCATATGAATTGTAATCTGATAGTACATATTTTATATGTCAAATATAATATGATCCATTTAGCGTCTATTCCTAACACTAAGGTTTTGGAAGAGTTGGACATTTGTATGTGTGCTACATAGTGCATAGTACAACAAGAAAGTTTGCAAAATCTCCAAAATTTAAAAGTTAGTATGGACGTATGGTGATGCAACTTTTACATTAAAGACAATAACTTACGGCCAGGGGTCATCGCCGAGGAGAAGAACATCATTCTCCCGGTCAACGAATACAAGCTGCCAGCCTGATCTCAAAGGATCCTCCAATTGGCCTTCAAGGCCAAACATATGAGCAAGCTCACTACGCAGTTCAATGTAACTGCTGAATTTGGCTATGTCTAGCGACCGCCCGAAGGACCCTGACTTGTACACCTGACGGGAATTGCTAGCTTTTAGGATGCATTATTGTCAAACATGATAGAAAGCATCTGTATATATATGTGATATAATGCATAGTCCCAGGATAAATGATGGAAAATTACCTTAACAAAAGTTGTTGGTGTATTTTCTTGTACCAGATTTTCATGAGACTGCAGAAAATTTGTTTCATCAATACAACTGGAAGCTGTCAAAGATGGATTGAGTGAAAAGTCAACGCCTGCAGTACTCATGTAATTGGAGGAAGTGAAAGGTACTGTTGTGGAATCGCCATCCCTACCAACTCCCCCAAGACCTGATATCCCATTTTGCATGAGGAGAGATGTCGAATCTATATTAACCCCAAACAGAAGACGTCTCTGGGGATCATTGTCCTCATCTTGGTCAATTGAGCAATCCCTAGCAGAGTATGGTAGCAATGAAAAAGCATTTTGAGTGATGTTAGTCTGAAGGGATCCTAACTGCTCCATCTGGGGTAAAAAACTTTGTGATATTCCAGATGATAAAAGAGGATCAACTGCTACTCGTTTTGGTGGCCATCCTGCGGAAGTCAACAGGGCAGGAGACCTAGAAAAATTAAGATGGGAATTTTCATCTTGCGGAAATGAAGCAGTAAAATTATGCAGAGGAGATACAACAGGACTGGTGACAGGGTTCCCATTTGAGTCTGAAAAACTCTGCTGTTGCATGGAAGTATATTTATCCAAGGACGGCGACTGAGCTTGAGAAACGAACTGAGTTACAAGAGGGCCAACCCCTGACACTTTTTGATCGTCAATCAGTTGGTGTTGCTGAGATGTTACAACTTGTTGCTGTTGATGCTGCTGTTGTTGCTGAAGCTGCTGCTGTTGTTGTTGTTGTTGCTGTTGTTGTTGTTGCTGATGCTGCAGCTGATTACCAAATGAATTCTGGTGCTGCAGCTGTTGCTGAAAGTGCGACTGACTTTGAGCTTGGGACTGATTTTCCCCTCCACTATAAAGAAATGAAGCTCCGGGCTGCGACTGTTGTAACATCTGGTTATGTTGTAACATCGCATAAGGAACACCTTGAGTTTGCTGGAACTGTGCAGCCGATGTATTAGGATGTTTAGAAGTATCAACGGACCTCATCTCCTGAAGAGCAGCAGCAGCCATAGCTTGATAAATATCAGAAGTTTGCATGCCAAGAATCGAAGCATCAACCCTTGGCTGCATCCAAGGCGTGACTCCAATCCCTTGAAAGTTAAGTGACTGGAATGCTTGGTCTCCATTATCCCCTCGGAGCCACATTAGTGGGGAATTCATACCTAGACCATCATCCTTCATCCCTGCATGCAACGGTGAATACAAGTTATAATGGCAACTCAGGAGACTAAAAAACTGATTGAAAAAAATTGAGGTATCGCAAACACTCTAAATCAGTAAAAGGCATATGAAAGAATGTGAGCACGTGTACTGTGTGGGACGAGTGAATGAACTTGCCATTAAATGAGGGTAATCCTGGTGGCCAAGGGCGCTTGAGTCTGAGTGGAAATTGGGAGGGATACATGGGGAATGTTGTTAGAGGTTCAATTTCCCAGAGGGATACTCTTGGCTGCCTCTCCCCAGCTGTAGACTCATCCCAGCCAACCTGCGGTTACCATGTAAATTTCATGCCAATTTTACTAAATAATGGAACGATAGGAAGAAAAACTAGCAAGATCTTCAGCTTTAATATATATACAGACCTTTACTGAACGCCAATGTGAGTTTTGCCACCGAACAGGATCCAAGTCACTTATTCCAGTAATTGTGCCCATATAGCTGTAATGGGACAAACACAATTATTTTTACTAGGTACATATACTAGACTACTACTATAAACGTAACCAAATGCTGAAAGGAGTTTTTAGACTTCATTCATAGTTGCTTTAATAAGCTATTTCAAGACTGGAGTGGATTTCAACTCTCTCAAATATGGACTTGCAATAGTAAAACTATGCCTTTAACTCGTAATTATTCAATATAAACTTCCGAGAAATATATTTACGTTCTTAGTATACAGAATCTCGTAAAACCTAAAACAGTGAAGTTAAAATTATCAGAACACCTAAAATCTTATGCTAACATTAACATTTTTACTACTAGACATGTAGTAACAAGACTCAACTCGACAGAACAGCTCGGAGAACTCCTTTACAACAAAAGCTTGAACACTCATATACTACTCGACTCAACTCGCTAAAACCCTAATAATGCATTTGTATCAGACTAGCATTGGTAGAGGCCATTTTACTACCTCCAACATAGTGTTCAGTACATACATGTAACGAGTACGCTAAACAACAAATTTCTATGTATGGTAGATAATAGTTCAAAACTTTAAATTACAAAGTTTAAACAATGGATTGATCCTAAGTAAAGCACCGCTATCGAATATAATGACATATCCGACATAAATGTGTCCTATAGTAAAAAAAGACTACTGCCCCTAAACCATTTCCATACTTATATATCCTTTGAAGCCTGTTATAATTGTCACAACTATATTAAAATGATTTATCTTATCATGAATGGAGTAGCCTAGTGTCCGGACATTGCAAGGCATTAACCATGTATCTTTTCTTTGCATTTGTTTACTCAGTATCTTGTCATGTAATATTTCTGTACAGCTCGGAGAACTCCTTTACAACAAAAGCTTGAACACTCATATACTACTCGACTCAACTCGCTAAAACCCTAATAATGCATTTGTATCAGACTAGCATTGGTAGAGGCCATTTTACTACCTCCAACATAGTGTTCAGTACATGCATGTAACGAGTAGGCTAAACAACAAATTTCTACGTATGGTAGATAATAGTTCAAAACTTTAAATTACAAAGTTTAAACAATGGATTGATCCTAAGTAAAGCACCGCTATCGAATATAATGACATATCCGACATAAATGTGTCCTATAGTAAAAAAAGACTACTGCCCCTAAACAATTTCCATACTTATATATCCTTTGAAGCCTGTTATAATTGTCACGATTATATTAAAATGATTTATCTTATCATGAATGGAGTAGCCTAGTGTCCGGACATTGCAAGGCATTAACCATGTATCTTTTCTTTGCATTTGTTTACTCGGTATCTTGTCATGTAATATTTCTGTACTAGATTACTCTATTGGAAAAAAAAAAAGACACCGTAGATAGATTTAAAAATTTAAAAATTTAAGAACTGATTAAAGAGGTAAACTGCCGATGAAAACTCCATTGGCTTGAATAAGAATTTGAAACATACCGACGGACACTTGATTCTTCTGTTTCAAAAAGCATCCGGAAGCGCATACCGACAGAAACTCTAGTATGATAGACTGCTTTAACATATTTGGCAAGAGGTATGACAAATTCTGATGGGCAGGCCCTGAGTACAAGATGAAATTGAGATATAAGAACGATTCTACTTGACAGAGTAACCAAAATATGCTACCCAACGCACCGTGGATTATAAAATATGGTGAAACGGCTGTTAGTGGCAGCAGCATGAGCTGCAGCAGCAAGAAGCCCCAAGTGCATACTGTCACATGATAATACTGAAGAAGGCATAACAGTTTGTGGCCGAATAGCTCGCCGAATGCCTAGAAACAATTGATTCTTTTCATTCCTGGGGCAAGAGAAAGAACTCAGCAACTTGGTTTGATCTCAGCTATTATATAATCTATCCGGAAGACAGATAATATCATATTGCTAATTATATTTTATAAAGACAATTTTACAATAGATTTAAAGAAAGGAAATTGTTATTCACTGATACTGTATGTATATCATTGAAATCAAACATTACATGTAGATATATTGCATGTTTTCTGCCAACCACTTAATTATTGCATTGAAAGGATCAGAAAAGGAAGAAAACACTCTATCATAAACTTGTTGCTCCAAGCCTCCAACCAAAGTAGAACACTAAAAAACATCAATCGAACATAAGAATGATATCTTACCATATAAACAGGACAGAATCACCCGCAACAAGCCTCTTTGCACTTACAAACACACTCCATCCTGTTGTAAGTAAATGCCTCTTTGGTTGGCCTGTAATAAGAATAAAGGTTTCTTAGAAATATAATACCTTGTACTAATATTAATAACCAATGCCTTGAGAATATTAAAAGGCAGATACTTATTTCTAAGTCCACCTAATATATTACATGATCGGGTCGTCAGTAAGCCAAATAAATTAAAGATTGTCATTAAGGACGTCAATGTTGAGTTTTCTAGTAAGTATGATCTTGGAGGTACGGGATTGAAAAATTTACAGAAGGTTGACACTTACATTTATGAGCAACACAAATATCAAATATCAAAAAACAGTCTAAATTGATCAGTAGCACATTTATCGGATATAAATTTGAATTACATTATAGAGCCAGCTTTAGTAATGCAAAACAGATTCTCAGACATCTTTGAGGGGCTACTTCCTTTTTGCTCAGAAAAATATCAGTTTTGCAATCATGCAAATGTGTGGAGATGTGAACTAGCAGTTAAAGCTTTCTGCAATAAAATAAAACCATCTATCCACCAGAGCACCCTTGACTTTAGAAGATAGATATATTGATTTAAGAATAATCTCAACTCTATAAAAATTCCATAACGAGGAGCACATGATATTGCATCTAATTTTTTCTCCCTCCTTTTTTAATCATATTTGCAAAATTCTGATATAGGAACTTCTCCGGAGTGCTTGAAATAAGCCGCGGAAAAAGTTGCAAAAATCAGAGCTTGAATACCACTTGTAAATAATCCAAGAAACATGACAGGTATAGGAACCACTAAAGGTACTATAGAAACAAGAACAAGTATTAATTTATCAGCTAATATATTTCCGAAAAGTCGAAAACTAAGTGATAAAGGCTTTGTGAAATCTTCTAAGAGCAAGTCCAATGTTAAATGTAAAATGGCTGTAGCCAGCCATTGCTATAATATGGGATTAAAAAGTGTTTTTTGGTGCTAAAATAGCACTTGCACTCCAATGCTAGTTGTACTTTACAACCAACATATTCCAAATTTAATAACATTTTATCCAACTCTTTCACTTGTATTTAAAGTGGACCACTTTGCACTCTATTATTTCTAGTTAATTAATGATGTGGCAAGAATGGCTATAGCCATCTTTAGTTCTAAATATACAACCAAGTATCCATTTATGCATTTATCGATTTAAGAATAGCTATGCATTGGAGTTGAATTTTTTGATTTTGGTTCTATATTATAGCTATAGGACTGACTATAGCTATGCATTGGACTTGCTCTAAGATGTAAATGGGTAAAAGGATTGGGGTTGGTTGAATATATTTCCCAAAATAACCCAATCCCTTTTTGGTAAGACCCGCAAAGAAATATGCCACTGACGTGAGTAAAGCCAAAGAAACAGTGGTATTTATATCATTCGTGGGTGCGGCTAACTTCCCATTAGGCAATTGTATGATTTTCCAAGGTACAAGCGCTCCTGACCAATTGCCCTCAAATTGATTTAGATGCTAAAAACTTGGTTGATCATTATGTGTAACAATAAAGATAACACATAATTAATTCAACAAAAACAATAATAAATAAATTATTTGCATTACTCTTGACATAATAAATTCTTTTTAGTAATAAAAAACCAGAATGAATAAAGTAATATTACATGGAAAGAGATTCCGTTGGAGACAATTTAAAAATGGTTACTGAAGTCTAGACAGTCGTTAATTACTGTGGCCAACTGCATCAATAAGATCTAAATTTAACAAATTTCACAGATTGTAGAAAAAAAATTACTTTGTATTAGTATGTATATTACAACCACAATGTTCATTTTAGGGCAGAGTAAACATATCTGAGCATTAAATATATAGAACTAGAAAATATTGCCTCTTTGGACATAAATTGACTTCTACTCCTAAAAATGAAAATCTATTATCGGGGCAAGACAAACCAACTGCTCAAGTATTCACAAGGAAAAAGACCTAAACATTTCACAATTGAAACCACGATATAACATATTCCGATGCTTCCTGTAAAAGTATGTTCAAAAAAGCTCACCACGAAAAATGTGTCTAAACTTCCATTCATTTTCATGTAGATCCCTCGCAATCAATTCTTGGGCCGGAGGCTGCTGGGAAAAATCCTGTAAGCCAAAACATGGTTTTAATTATAAGGCAGCTTATGAAAGGTGATCTACTGATCTCAACCCAAAAGATAGCTATATGAATATAGACTAAAGAAGCCAAAGACCGCACCAATGGGGGGAAAACTTTTTCTGCTGCACGACGAGGGACTGAAAAACCACCATGAGTACTTGTGTCACTAGCGGTCAATGTTTTGCAGAAGTAATTGGTCGGCTGTTTGTTGTGGGCAGCCAAGTCAGCTGGAAGAAATGGTTCCTTTTGCTCTTCCTACATTATTTGGATGATTATAAGGAAAACAAAGAAGAAATGTAATAAATATTGATGAACATAACATAGCTAAAGTTGCATACTGAATTTAGTGGTTGCAAAGTCATCTGAGCATAAACCTCATCTGTCTCTGCATCAGCCTGCAAGTGAAAAATCAGGACTTCGGGACATAAGCGCATACAATAGGAGAAGGAACAAGTACTCACTCTGTTCCGTTTTATTAGTCAATTAAGGAATTTTGGCACTGATTAAAAGAGAGGTCATTACAACACATTTACAATTACCGTAGATTAAGCATAACAGACGATAAAATAATAAAGGTATACTGTAAAAAAAAATCAGCTATTATACATTACAAAGTAGACAATGATAAACATAATGAAATACTACAAAAAGTCTAAAACGAGTATCACTATGGAACAGAGAGAGTATTTGTAAGCTTACATGCATAGTTATATTGTTTAGCTGGCAGATGAGTTGTGGTGGCAAATTTGGATGATTAGGGATATGAGCATCCACTTCTCTGTTTGTTGATGCAACAACCTATACAAAAAATTGGAATGAGTAATATAAACCATATGTTGCACTAAAAAACTCAATTCAGCCACTGGTATCAGTGAACCGTTTTAATCAACACACTAGCAGAAGTGAACGTCAACCGAAAATTCAAGCAGAGACAAAATATATTCTACCGCTTTTTTCATTAGCAGTTGCACCTTTAAACTTCTGTCTTACATTCAAGGGCAACTCATTAGTTCAGGGCAAAAACATATTAGGAACCTAAGAATGTTACTAGAGTCTAGAGCATAGCAGGATCTCTTCACATTCTTTAGCCTAGTAGGAACACTAGAACAGTAGTTACTTTTTACCCCTAGAACTAATGTTTAACCCAAACATAGATATCGTAAATACATAACAGAATGAAGAGTTTAGAAATATTATAACCGGAATTAACCTGTTCGCTATGACCCTGAGGGAAATATACCACCCGGCTTCCTACAGCAGGAAGGGAAACCAGAGGCCCAGCACACGCATGCCAAAGTTCAGAATTCAGACAAGTTTTTTCAGCTGAAAATTGGAGGAAAAGTAAGCGTTAAAGAAGCACCTCTTGTAGGTTGCAGATTTGATAATACAATCACATGTGGAAACATCTACCAAACTATTTGAAGGTATTTAATAATGAAAAGAAGGATAACCAGTTACTATCATTCAACGAAAAACTGCAAATGTCATAACTTTAATTGGTTAGAAGAAGATGACCCTCAAAACCAAAGAACAACTTAAAGACGGAAACCAAATCTTACTCATAAATTACAAATAAAACTATAAGAAACAAAGAATGAAAAGATGATCACTAATCTGGACACATAGATTCTAAAAAATCACTGTGAAAACCAATTATAGCTTACATTATAGAAAACAGCACTTCAGCTAACTCTCTCTCAGAGAGAGAGAGAGAGAGAGAGAGAGAGAGAGAGAGAGAGAGAGAGAGGCATATATACCTTCAGGTGATTGCCTATTGAAACTTGCAGAAGATAACCTCATATCTGCAGATACAACACCCTCCTCAACCCAAAATTAGACCCACAAATTAAGATCAAAACCTATTACTAAATCCAACAATTGAGTACAAGTTTCCCCACAAACCAATCCCAAAATGCTTCACAGACTCTTCCTTCCCTTCTTTCTCACCCAAAACCAACATAATCACTTCCTCTTAACCTCCACAATTCCCCCAAATGTAATACTCAAAACCACCTAAAACTATTTCAAGACTTCAACTTTTTTGAATGCTGATCTTCACCAAAACTAAACAAACATAAATTCCAAACAAAGTTCTAAACTTTAAAACCACACATTTCAGCTCAATCTTGAAACCCCACAAACCAAAAACCCAATACAACCCTCATAAACTTTCAGATCTCAAATCTTGAACTTCAAGAACACTAAAAACACCTTAAGAAACAAACCCAACAAAGCTCAGATCTTTAACCTTTCAAAGCACAGACCTTTACATAAAACAATGATCAAGAACTTGAAATATCACAAGAAAACTACAAAAAAAATGGAGAATAAGTACTAAATTAGTACATGGGTATGGGTGAAAATTGATAGAAAAGCAAGTAGGGGCTTTTAGAAACAGGTTTTTCAAACGGGGAAAAATGGGGAAAAGGTACTAGTAATGAAAGGAGAGAGGGAGAGAGAGAGAGAGAGAGAGAGAGAGAGAGAGATGGGTGTGGAAGCTTGTGCCTTTAATGCTCTACTGTTGCTCTTTCTTTTACTGTATCTATACCTATATTTTTCTCTCACTGTATCCATCTATTTCCTATTTGTTCTGTCAACTTTCTCTCTCCATACTCACTGCAGGAGTAATAGTTTATTTATGCCGCCATTATTTTTCTTTTACAACTTCCAAGCTACGAGGAATTTATCTCCCTGTATTTTGCTCAATTATAGTTAAGAAATTTTAATAATTGTAATTAGAACTGATAATTCATTCGTTTAGTATACTTTCGTGTTTCGTATAAATAAATATTAAATTCAAATCCGACCAGTTAAGGATTCGTGTTGTTTCGTGTTCGTGTACCTGTGTGTCGTGTATTTTTTGTGTCGTGTTTTGTATAATTTTAAATAAAATTAAAAATATAATAAATCAAAATAAAAAAATTAAAGTTTAAAAGTTTAAGTTAAATTTTTACTATTTGAGTATTAAGTCAATAAGCCTAATCCGTCAATTGTGATCAAATCTTGTTAAACTTAAATTTAAAAATATTTTATATTTAATTTTTGTAAAGTTTATATATACAATATTTATGATAATATGTATCTATATAATTTTAAAATATTTATTTAATCATTTCGTATACTTTTGTTTCGTGTCGTGTACCCAAGGGCAAACTCAAAACCGACAAGAAATTTACTCGTGTAATTTCGTGTTCGTGTACCAAAAAAGTAAAACCAAGTCCGTAATTATTGTGTCGTTTTCGTGTCGTGTACGAAATTGTCAATTCTAGTTGTAATGGTTTCATTTTAAATTTGAGGTTTTAATATTAATGAAAGAAAATTTAAAATTTGTTCAATTAACTAAACATTAGTGTTCAAGAATCAAATGTAGAGCTGTAAATGAACCGAACTTGAACAAACTCAAACAAATATTTAATAAATTTGGGTAAAATTTTATCTAATTCGAACAACATTCGGTAATTTTATTGGACAAAATTGCATGTCATAACACGAACCGTTTGCAAACATATTGAATTGAACCGAATTCGAACGAAAACGAAAACGAAAAGTTCCTTAGCATTTTGTGTTTTCAAAAAATAAATATTATTTTAACTATATTTATTATGAAAAATTAGTTAAAATGTTAATTAATTATTTTCCACTTATACAGTATTTACTTTAAATAATTATAAAATAAAATTTAAATTTAAATTATGAATAATATAAATAAATATACTTTTTTAGAACCGAACTCAAACCAAACACCTCGAAAGTTCTCGGTTCCCTTTGTCAACATTAATCGAACTGAAAATATTTTTCGAACTCATGTTCATAAAAATATCGAACTAGCTTATCGAAATCGGACGAGTTTAATGAACAAATCGCTTTTTTTTACAACCCTAATCAAACATTCACTGAAATACATTTATTTGCATGTTTAAAAAAGTTATAAATATTAAATAGAATAAGGATCCTGAGATCTATGTCTATCTCGGGTCATGCTATTTACATGTAAAAATATATTTAATCATGTATTAACATATATTTATTTACCATCTATTTTGCTTTGTTGGTAAATAAGGAAAACAGATAATTAAATAATTTATTTTACACACTCGCTAAATAAGTATCTCAGGGAAAAGATCTTTGAAATCTATCTGAGGATCATTTTTTTACACGTACTTTACTTTTTTGAATGTCCCAATCATTTTTTTACATTTCTAAAATTTTCAAAAATAGTAAAGTTTTAGAATATAAAATTAACTTCAACCACTATTTTCTCCACTATTTTCCTCCACTATACTCAGTTTATACATAAATTATTGATGATCATACCACTTTACTCACTTTTATTATACATTTCCACTATTTTATTTATTTTTCTTAATGCTCAAACTATTTGTAAACAAATGACCGGACGGAGGGAGTACATACTTGAAATTTAGAGATTGAAATTATAAAGAAATAGAGTACAATCAAATGTGCAATCCACCATATACAAGATTGTGTGAAGACCCAATTTTTTTCCGAAGAATCCGCGGTTGAACTAAATTTGGGAACATTTGAAAGTTATCTCGTTAAGCTAAGTTGGAGATGCTCAAATGAATAATATTATTTAAATATGTCAATAAATGATGTGAAATTTGTTAATAATTCATGGAGATTCGGTATATATAACCAAAATCAAGAGATTGATTATAATTTTACGTAAGAGAAATGTTATGTTGGACTGAGTTATATTATAGAAAGATTATGTATAATTTTCATATTTAGCATGTCATGTAAATTTTTTAGCTAAAGACTTTGAGGGTTAGAAATGCTCTAATATAACTAATTTTAATGCAATCTAAAATTTGTAATAATTAAATATAGTTTGTAAATAATTAAATAAATTTTGTATAATCATTATTATATATAAGTACATAATGGGCACCCAACTGGCCGGTAAAAGGAAAACCAACTTTGATTGAAAATGACTGTTTCCGTGTGCAAATAAGATTTGACTATGTGAAAAAGTACCTGAAAATATTTTGACAATCTTGACAAGAAAAATAAAATCATGCTAGTCGGCAACGTTAAATATGTAAATACCATGTGGGGTGCTCGTTAGATTTGATGTTTACAATAAAGTTTGGGAACGAAAATGCAATCCTTAATTTAGTTTAGCTTTGATGGTGATTTGATTTGATTTGATTCGATTCCAAGGTGTGAAGATTTTAGATTTCGACAAACGAATTTCATATGAAAAATTTGACGACACAACTATGAATCTACGATAATGAATACATAATTTTGTTGAAGCTTATCGTACTAGGTATGATTTGAATTCTTAAATGAAGTGGCAACGGTTATAGAATATTAAAATTTTAAATTATATAATTGAGATAAAGAGATTGAAATTTATCTTATTTATTATTTTAATAATGAGAAAAAGGATTATAAGTAGGCCGGTCAACGGGTCGGATTCGGATCGGATTACCCTAAATCCATATCCGAATCCGTTAAGATTTTTCGGGTTCGGATCAGATCGTATCAGGAGTCGGATATTTTTTAGGTCATTCCATACCCAATCCGTTCGGATTTCGGGTTATCGGATCGGAGGTCCGACCCGTTTAATATATTAAAAAAGAATAATTTTGTTCATTTTTTTTAAATTTTTTTACGAAATTAAAATAAATTATGACATATACATTGACAAATTCAAATTTAAATTTCAAAATAATATTATTTATATAAAATATAAAATATTATATATGTTTTACATTTAATAATATATAATATTAATATATAAAATATAAAATAAATATAATATATTCAGATCGGATCCTTATCGGATCGGATCATACTAAATCCATATCCGCTTGTTATCGGATCGGACCATTATCGGATCGGATCATTAACAGATCGGATTTTTTTTTTGACAGAATCCATACCCGTTAATTTAGCTACGGATCGGGTCGGATCTCCGATCCATTGACATCCCTAATTCTAAGACAGACCTTAGGAAACTTACCTGAGGTGATTATTGGTTTCTGTGTGTTATCTTTTACTAGCTTATAGCTCGTGCGATGCACGGTTACTTAAATTTTATTTATAATTATTTTGTTTATAATTATAATTTTATTACTCATGCAACACGCGATTGTTTTTTTAATATTTATAATTATATTTATTTATGAATATTTTAATATTTAAAATTTATTAGTTTACATGATTAAATTTGTGTTAAAAAAGATTTAGCAAAAAAAATTATAGTTAAAAATTTGATATTTATTATATTTTACACGCTCAATTTAATATTTGTTTATATTGAGTTATAAAAATTAGATTTTGCCAATTTTATAGTTCACATGAAATTCACAAAATAATCTTTAATTTAGTTGTGGTTTAATAGTTCTTTTTCAATAAAAAACTATTCTAAAACTAAAAAGAGAATAAAGTGACGAAATTTAATGTTGATAATTCTATTCGATTTAGGAAATCTACTTATATGTAGTTTAGATTATTAGAATACTCTTTATTAACCAAATACAGTTTTTAATGTTAAATCTAACGGTTTTCACCTATCTATTTAACATTAAACGATTTTTATTATTTTGGTATTAAATGAGTTTTCTTATTTAATTACAACTATTTTTATGTTTTGACTTTTTAGAAAATCCAATCCTAATATAATATCTTTTAACTTATATCATTTTTAGATAATAACTTCTTTTTATATGATATAATCTTGATCATGTATTTTTAAAAGTATTGTATCTAACGGTTGAGAATGTTTTGGCGGTATTTAGGACCAAACTACCATGATAACATCATTAATTTTTCTTACTATTTATAAGTTTTTTAATTTATAATTTTTTTAAATATTTATTGCTAAAATATAATATACTCTTTTTTGTAATATGTTAAAGATGCGGGAACTTTGAAGTTTTGATAAAATAAATTATCAATTAAAATATAATTTTTTTTGTAATAGTTCTTCTTTTAAAGTAGTACACCGTGATCAAAATTCTGTATAAATTTTATTTTTTTATAGTATATCCCGTAAATATTTATGTTATTATATTAAAGACTAATTAATGAAAGCTTCCTTATAAGTTTGGTCGCTTTCTTTGATCACTCAATCCATAATCGTTGAATCTTTCAAATTAAATTGTTGAAAAACGTTATATATAACAGTAAAATTATCGTGTAGAATGATCTAAGGTTTGAATCTACCAACAACATATTAAAATTTATAGGTTTTTTCGAAAAATAAGAATTTTTTCATTTTTTCTTGCAGACATATGTTATTTGATAATATTTTTTGTAAAGTACGATTTTTCAGAAAAGTACTATACTAATTGATTAACAAACTTTTAAAGTTTCGAATTTAATAATTTGCAATGTATATAGGTTTAAAAAGTTTGGCCTCGTCTGTAGCTGAGTCTAAAATTTCAAAATAAGTTTTTTTTTTTAATATGAATATAGTTCCGCTAACAATGAAATTAGGCCTCTATGAGTTCTTATAAAACAAAATCACCATTTACGTATAATTTATTATTTAATAATAATTAATATTTGATTAGTTATGATATAAAACTTAATAAAATAGGATTAAAAATATGCACATTTTTATAAAATTTTATCCTCGTATAATTATATTCTTTGTTGATTTGAATTTTTCTTAGATTGATTTGAATTTTTGAAAATAGATTTCTAAATTTAAAATAGTTAGAAAAAAGTAATTAAATTGGTGTTAAAATAATGATGACATAATAATTATTATTAGAATTTAAATATTCACTTTATTAATTTGGGTTTTATCTTGTGTTTTAAAAATCAGATTTTAACGATTTTACACCCCACATGAAGATAACTAAATTATCTTTAATTAAAAGATGGTTTAACAATTGTTATCTAGGTGGAATTGTCCATGGAAGAGAAAAGAAAGTCACGGTTTTTTTACGTGGAGAATTCTATTCAATATAGAAAACTTATTTATATTTGGTATATTTGGTTTAAATTATCAAAATACATCTTTTAGAATTTAAATATAATCCTATTATTAATAAAATAAACTTTTTTAATATTTGATCTAACGATTTTCATTTATCTAGTTAAGATCTAATGGTCCTTATTAATTTGGTTGTCTACGACCAAAATTTGGGATAAGATCCCTATTATGATTATTATATATAAGGATTTAATATAATAAGGATATCAAGTATATACTGATATAAGTATCTTACTAACTGCTTTTAATTTTAATGTTTCGGTTTTATTTACGGTGTAAATAAAATTTTAAAATACATTATTACTTAAAAATTATTAAATAGAATAAAAATTATGTTATGATTATATAAAATTTTATTTTCATATTATTATATTTTTTATCGATTTGAATTTGTTCTTAATTAATTTTGATACTTTATTGATAGAAACATAAAATTTCTATATTTAAAAGAATTAGTGGAAAAATAAATAAATTGGTGCTACAATAATAAAAAAATATTTATTAAAATTTAGATACTCACTTTAATATTTGGGTTATATCTTGAGTTTTAGAAATTGAATTTTGACAATTTTACAACTCATGCGAAACTAACGAAATTATCTTTAATTTAATGATGATTTAATAATTATTATCTAACTTGACCAGTTGACCTACCCATAAAATAAACTGAAAAGAAAAGATGGTTAAGAAGTTTTACACAAAGAATTCAATTCAATATGAAAAACCAATTTATAAGTGGTTTAAATTATCAAAGCACACTTCTTAATATTTAAATATAATCATACATTTAATCAAATACACATTTTAATATAAGTATTATATTCAAAGTTATCGTTTATGAATATGAAACAACATTTTAATAATATTTTGATATTATCCTTTTATGTTGGTTATATGTAAAATATTATAATTATAATTTGGATTAATCAAATTGTTATGTTTCTTCCAAAAAAAGTGTTTAAATTTATTCATGTACATGAGTTCTCCTAAGTCTACGTAGGGTATCATTGTAATCGATATGAATTGTTATCTTGATATTTGGTTTAACAATTATTATCTAACTGTAACTATACATAAATTCAATAGAAAATATATTTAAGAATTTTTACATAGAAAAATTTTAAATTATCAAAATACACTTTTTAGTATTTAAATATAATTCTATTATTAATCAGATACACTTTTTAATATTAGATCTAACAATTCTCATCGATCTATTTAAGATCTAACCATAATTATTAATTTGGTCGTATACTGATCGTACACGGACCCGATCGATTTTAATTTTTTCTTAAATTGATTTTAATATTTTATTGAAATAAATATAGAATTTTATTAAAAAAAATTAAATTGGTGCTACAATAATAAAAAAATCAATACTATTATATAATAGACGAAACATTAAAAGTTTGGTTGGTCGGTATGGTACGTTGTGATTTTACTTAATTGCCCTTAACAGTATAAGTTTGGTTAGTCGGTATGGTACATTGTGATTTTACTTAATTGCCATTAACTGTATTTCATATTTTTACTTAATTAACCTTACTTATTTATAGAAATATATTATTAAATAATAATATTACCTATTTATAACCAATTATCTTTTTCCCCTAAAACACATTATTTTTTCCTAACAAATTCTCATACTTGCAATTACCTTTTTTAACTAAAACATGTTAGTTTTTCTATTTTTCCTTACTAAACCCCCTAATTTTCCAAAAATATCACGGACAAACCTTTAGTTATTTATTTTTAAACCTATAATATTATAATTATTTTTTAAAAGTTTACCTATTTTAACATGTCTACTTATTTTTTTTAACAAATACAAACACTAAGAATATTAAAATATAAATAATCAAATACCTATTTATAACCAATTACCTTTTCAGCTAAAACATATTATAGATTTTTTCTAACAAAATCCCTCCTTTTCTAAATATATCACGGGAAATTGTCTTTTTCAATTTATTTTTTCTAATTTTCTCAAATAAATTCATTTTTTTTTCAAAAATATCAGAGAAAACTCTTTACTTATTTATTTGAAAACGTATTTAAATACTTTTAATTATTAAATTTTAAAACCTCATTTTTCAAAAATATCACGGGCATTTACCTTTTTTAACTAAATATATGTTATATTTTTTATTTTTTCTTACTAAAACCCCTCATTTTCCAAAAATATAACGGGCAAACCCTTACTTATTTATTTTAAAATATGTTTTAACTAGTTTACTAAGCCGCGCTTCGCAGCGGCTTTATAATAATATCTTTAAATTTTCTTAAAAAATATTCTACAAAATACATTTTTAAATAAAATAATATTTCTAATATAAAATAAAGTTTTGTTTTGAATTTTATGTATATATAAAGTTCTAGATCGTTTAATCAAAAACTACAATTATACCTTCAGAGCTATTAAAATATTAATTACCTCCAAATCTATTCTCAGTAAGAAAAAATATGAACAAACATCTTTTTTGTTGCTGGGAGAATGTTTTTATGAATAATGATCTATTTTTGTCAAAACAAATAACAACAAAAACAACAACCACCTCTTCCTTAAAAAAAATAAAATATTGACCTCTTCTCAATATTTCTTATTCTTGTATTACTTTTGTTATAGATGCACCGACTTATTGAATTTTGTTAAAAATGCACACACTAAATAAATTTTTCAGTCGAATAAATCTTAACATGATATTTTCGGAATACATACACTATAAATTTCTTAATATACAATTTTTATCTTTGAATTTTCGTGTATGAATTAAAGAAAATATTTTACTAAAAGATATAATCTTTTCTCATAAAAATTAGAGCAATAACTATCTAAACGTTAAAAAATAATGATAAAATTTGTTTTTGAAGACATGATGAATTCTCCAATTTCGAGTTACCTTGTATACAGGTGTATCAACTTTTAACTATAAATTCAAAACTAATAATGTACACACATAAACATATAAATCAATTCACAACTGAATGTACATGAAAATTACCTTGCTCGGCCTATTATTTTAATTGATTAACTAATGAATCCCCCTCCTTGTTAATCCATGTCTGAACTCAATCAACACTAATAGCAAATAACTTGTCTTGTCAAAGATTTTAATATGATCCTGCGATACAAACAAACGTAATAAGATAAATAACATAAAGGAAAAAGTTTCATACTCATGTACTCATATACACATTTTTAACATGAACAAACAAAAAAGTAAAGAAGAACAATGTTGACAACAAAAATTGCTGTAGACAATTAACAGAGTTTAGGTGTATATTTATACTATTAATTAGCTGCTTGTACGAAAGTATTAAAGGTAATTAATTATTTACCAAGTAATTACTTAATTTCTTATACAAAACCGATCTAATATACTATTAATTAGCTGCTTGTACGAAAGTATTAAAGGTAATTAATTATTTACCAAGTAATTACTTAATTTCTTATACAAAACCGATCTAATTTCTTAACTTTTATTTACTAATATGTTCTTGTATTTTCTATTATATTACATTAAAAAAGAAAGTTTAGGAGAGCAGAATGTTAAGATTATAATTTCATTTGAAAATAAATATTATGAGAATATCTAGATAATAATAAAGGGAAGTTCAAAATAATGTAAAGTAATACACTTTTTTTTAATTTAGATATTTGAAGGCAAGAATATTATAATTGAATATTTAGTTTCCTCCATTTGTAATATTTAGTTTCCTCCATTAGTAAAGATCTATTGTATATTTACTTTCTCCATTAGTAGAGATTTTAAATGCAAGAATATTATATTTACTTTCCTCTATTAGTAGAGATTTTAAATGCAAGAATATTGAAATTGTATATTTAGTTTTCTCCATTATTAAATATTTAAAAGGTAATTGAATTTTTTTGTAGTTTTTTGTATTAATTACTTAATTTCTTATGCAAGACCGATCTAATTTATTAACTTCGTATTTACCAAAACGTTCATGTATTTTCTATTATATTACATAAAAAAAAGTTTAGGAGAGCAGTATGTTAAGATAGTAATTTCATTAAAAAAATATTATGAGAATATTTAGATAATAATAGAGGAAAGTTCAAAATAATGTAAGGTAATACACTGTTTTGGTAATTTAGATAATTTGAATGCAAGAATATTATAATTGAATATTTAGTTTTTTCCATTAGTGATATTTAGTTTCCTCATTAGTAAAGATCTATTGTATATTTACTTTCTCCATTAGTAGGGATTTTAAATGCAAAAATTTTATATGTTTCCTCTATTAGTAAGCATTTAAAAGGTAATTGAGATTTTTTCGAATTTTTAATATCATTAATTCAAAAAATTGAGAAAATTAGAAAAATAGAACGAAGCGATCTGAGAGCGCCACCTCACTGCCCCCGTCTTCTCCTTTATATAATAGTATTGATATTTATAAATTCTAAATAAAATTGATTTATATTTATTGTCTTTCCTATTATTTCGAATCTAAAGAAGGAAATTTAATTAAGTTTGAAAATAATAAAACAAAGTTCTATCAAGTCTCGAAAATAATAAGGACGTTGTAATCTAAATAAGATTGATTTATATTTATTGTCTTTCCTATTATTTCGAATCTAAAGAAGGAAATTTAATTAAGTTTGAAAATAATAAAAGAAAGTTCTATCAAGCCTACAAATTCGAAAATAATAAGGAAGTTGTAATTTTCTAAATTAAAGAAAGTTCTATCAATTTCTACAAATTCGAAACTAAATTAAAGAAAGTTCTATCAAGTCCTACAAATTCGAAAATAGTAAGGAAGTTGTAATTTTCTAAATCAAAGAAAGTTCTATCAACTTTGAAAATAATAAAAGAAAGTTCTATCAAGTTTAAAAATAATAAAAGTGTAATTTTTAATTTCCTTCCGAAAAAATCAAAAATAATAAAGGAAGTTGTAATTATTAAAATTAAAAATTGTGAAAAATTGAGAAAATTAGAAAAATAGAACGGAGCGATTCTAGAGCGCCACCTCACCGCCCCCGTCTTCTCCTTTATATAAGTATATTATATAGGGTATTTTAATTATGTAATTAAATTCTAAATAAGATTGATTTATATTTATTGTCTTTCCTATTATTTCGAATCTAAAGAAGGAAATTTAATTAAGTTTGAAAATAATAAAAGAAAGTTCTATCAAGCCTACAAATTCGAAAATAATAAGGAAGTTGTAATCTAAATAAGATTGATTTATATTTATTGTCTTTCCTATTATTTCGAATCTAAAGAAGGAAATTTAATCAAGTTTGAAAATAATAAAAGTGTAATTTTCAATTTCCTTCCTACAAAATCGAAAATAATAAAGAAAGTTGTAATTATTAAAATTAAAAATTGTGAAAAAATTGAGAAAATTAGAAAAATAGAACGGAGCGATTCTAGAGCGCCACCTCACCGCCTCCGTCTTCTCCTTTATATAAGTATATTGATGTTTTTAACTAATTAAAAGTATTTAGCTATTTTAACATATCTACTTATTTTTTTAACAAATACAAGTAATAAAATATTAAAAATATAATAATAAAATAACAATTTACAATCCGTGCATCGCACGGGTTTTAAGCTAGTATTTATTAAAATTTAGATAATAACTTTATTGTTTGGGCTCTTGGGCTCTATCTTGAGTTTTAGACAACAGATTTTAACGATTTTACAGCCCACGCGAAGCTTACAAAATTATCTTTAATTTAATGATGGTTTAATAATTATTATGTAACTGGAACTATCCATAAAATAAAGAGAAAAGATAATTACGAATTTTTACATAAAGATTTCTATTCAATATAGAAAACCCATTTATAATAGGTTTAAATTATCAAAATACACCTTTTAGTATTTAAATACTATCATATTATTAATCAAATACAATATTTAATATTATATCTGACGGTCCTCATCGATTTAAATATTTATAGTTTTATAATCCATCGGATCGTATACTTTTGGTAGTACAGTGACCGACCAAAGTTTTGGATAAGATCTCTCTTACGCTTATTATATATAAGGAGTTAATATCTAATTACTCACCTTCCTTATTTATATACAATCAATATATATGACAAGTGAATATTTAATAATAAAAGATGAGATATTGTCATCTAAATGTATTTACTTTGAACTTAGGAAAAGTATCCTAAGGTTAGGATCTTTACTCTATTTAATAATTAACTAAATGAAAAACTTGATAATTAGGAATTTTTGGAGAATCGATTAGGTAGTTCAATTATTCAATTTCCTTCGACGCATTAAAGAATATTAAATTTGGTTAGATCTCCTTTGATATTTTAAGGTTTTGAGAATTTTTTTAGATAAATTGATAATTTAATATGATTTACTTTAAAAGAATAGAGGAAAAACTCTATCAAAGATCATCCCTCATTGCAAAATTGTGATCAAATGTACCAAATTAAAAATACGAAATATTGTTACAAAATGATGTGGATAATGTGGTTATATGGACTAGTTTATTGGGTGTGACTGCACGCGAACCCATAATTATATAGACAATCGAAATATAATATATGTTATTTGATAAATTTTTTGATATTCAATTTGAAATCTCTAACATTTTTCTTTTCAAAAAATTTGTACATTGTAATTCCGTCTAAATCACTTAGATCATAAATCTAAGGGGTTTTTTTCATAAATACCCAACCCAAAAAACCTTTTTGCAAAAATACTATGTTTTTTTTAATTTTTTTGCAAAAATACCAAAATATTTGCAAAAATACAAATATTTTGAAAATATTTACAAAAATACGGTCTGCAACTAGATGCAGCCATATCTGCAACTGCAATCAAAATCAACCACAGATGCAACTTGTTAATAATGATGTTTTTCCGGCATCAGGTTGTAAACAACCTAGGTTAGGGTTTAGAGTCTAGGGTTTAGGGTTGTAAATAACCCTAAACCCTAAGTGCATATACGAATTATTCGTCATTCTTAATATTTCTAAAACCCAAAATAAAAACATTGAACCCCCGAAGATTAACTATTGAACTCCCGGGGTAAATCAAGACCACAAGTTTACGCCTCTCACTAACAATTTTTTTGAATTATCAGCTGTTTTTCAATTATTTTTAAAAAGTTGCATCTAGTTGCATATGGTTGATTTGGTTGCATCTGATTGCTTTGATTAAAGAACGCGTATTTTTGCAAATATTTTTAGGTTGCATCTAGTTGCAGACCGTATTTTTGCAAATATTTTCAAAAGATGGTAAAATTGCAAAAAAAATTTAGAAAAAGTAGTATTTTTCATAATTTCTCTAAATCTAATTAACTATCATGTTTTATCAAACCGTAAAAAATCACTCAGTAAAAAAATGTTTGAAATTCGAACACAACAAATTATAAAACGGTGCAAAACAAGTGTTAGGGTTTACATCAGCAGCAATATAAAGGGAAAAACTGTAAACCGTGACAGTAAAAAGATAATCCGCGTTTGGAGAACTCGTAAATTTTCTCCAAAATAGACAAATTAAAAGAACATGTGCGGAGCATGTTCCACCACAAGGCCAACAATACCAAACACACCTTTCTACTGAGCATTCAAAATTAAAGTTGCATGCAGATGTGACACATGAATTTTAATTTCGATGACTTAACAAATTGAAAATTTCATTAATTTGTTTTTCAATAATTTCGTTTGATCCGGATAAAGTAGAAGTTTCCAGTATTGAATTAATAATATTTTGATACGTAGCCAAAATTTATTGGTATAGAGATTAAATTATTAATTAAGCATCTTCAATAAAAACAGCTAAAATGAGATTAAAATAATAATTAAAAAAAATTTATTAAACTTGTAAGTGAACGTTCTCCAATGAAATTAGCTATTATAATAAAATTTATGTGTATAATTTGTTACATTTTTCGAGAGATTCAAAAACTTTAGTCAGTGTGAGATTGTTCGTTCTAATTTTAGTTAAGAATTTTGTACGATTGAAAGTTCATAAATTACACAAATTTTATGTAATATCTCTCGCATAAGATTTTTTTTGCTAAAAAAATTTCATTCTCTTGTATTGCAAAATATTGCTAATAATATTGTTGAATGTGTATATGAAAAATAGCCATTATTCTAGTGCAAAAGTGGATCAAACTATTGGAAGATCACAATTTTCACGAGCAACAATGTGACTTCTTTGTCATCTCCTCATAAATCAAAATGTCACGTATTTAGTTATACACATATAACTAGTCGATAAAGCCGCGCTTCGCGGCGGCGTTATATTTCTTTTTTAAAATTTTATTAATATAATATTATAACAATTACTCATTTCTCCTTAATAAGTCGTCTTCCCGTTAAACACGTTTTTTTCCTAATAAGTCGAGAACATGTTTCTTCTTAAATAGTTGTGTTCTTGTTACTTTTCATGTCTCACCTGATAGCGTACTAAATAAATGTTTTCGCTTATTAATTTAATTTTTAAATTATTTATACATTTTCAAAAATTAATTTAATTTTAGTGATTATCTATCTTTTATATAACTATGTCTTCCAAAACCTATTTTACTTTCAATAGAACTTTTAAATATCTATAAATTCGAAAATTTATTCTACTTCCTAATAGAACTTTTAATTATATGTTCTACCTATAAATTTGAACTATTAACCTTCTCTATAAATTCGAACACTTGTTCTACTTCACATAAAACTTTTGTTTATATTTTTTCCTGCAAATTTGAATTCTTCTCATCTATAAATCTGAACATCTATTATACTTCAAATTTTTAGAGGATATTATTTTTATCTATTAGTATTTAAGATTCTATAGAGCTTGAAAATAATGTATATAAATTTTCCTTTTTTCAAACTTAAAGATATGTAATTATCGCCTTCTATATCACCTTTTCTATAAATTAGGAAATTAAATAAAATATAAGAAATATATTAATATAAACCAACATCCGGAAATTTCTTATGTCTTAACTCTACAATACATGCATCTTTTTTAAAAAAAACTCTACAATACAATAAAAAAATTGAAATATAACCTAAAAGATTTAAGGATAAAAGTGTGCGAGCGTATCCTATTTTCTCCATTGTAATGACATGTTCATATTTACTATGTTCTATTTTTTACTCTAAATATCTACAAAAAGGAGAATATAAATTATAATGCAAAATTGATGAGTTTTCTCTAGATTCGAACGTGTATTAGTAAACTCACACGCACACCTATCAAATCTTCACATGTTGTCAAGATATCTGCCATAAATAATCATCTTTGTATTATATGAAAATTACAAAACAAAACTCAAAAAATATAACAAAGTTTAAAAAAAAAACCCAATAATAGATGAGAATTAGAGGATCTCCTGAGTTGTCAACAATGAACCCTTTTTTTTAACGACACGAAAATCGCGTTAACACTAATATTTGTGAAGGGCATGAAAACATGTTAAGACAATAGAGTTATAACTTAAAAAGCCTTGAGAAAATAAATACAATATAAAAAGAATAGGCAAAAGTATATTTACCATGACATGGAGAACTTTGAAATCTAAAAACTTTCATCAACGTGGTGCTTCTGCATAAAAAAAAAAAGGGAACAGGAACTATGCTCAAAATTAGAATTATTATCATTTTTGAAGGGATCAATCTTTTCTTTATACTAATATTTTATAACTAAAGTTCTTGTAGAACTTGGTTAGAACTTGTCAAACTTGATGACTGCACATTCGGAATTATTGAAACATTCGAATTCTTCTATCTTATAAATTCAAATTCCAAGTATTCTTTTCTACTTTTAATAGGTTAAATGATATTTTAATTATCAATAAATAAAATTTTAAAAGTCTAAAAAAATTAGAAAATTAGATTATGACGATTTGAGAGGCGCCACCTAAGCTCCCGCGTATCCTCCTTTATATATATATATTGATGCTTTTACGCTTTTTTTGTGGCTGTGTGGTTTTTATAATCCGTGTGTTTAATTAATTAATGGGGTTTAATCATCATTGATTCAAGAAAATCTAATTGCTTTACTCATGCCTAGATCCGGTAAAATGGGCACAAATCCGAAAAACCGAACCGAAATTTATAGAACTGAATCCGATTTTATATCCGAATTAGTAAATTCGATAATGATCTGAAAACCGATTTGAATCGATCCAAAAATTATCCGAATCGAAAATTTAATCAAAAATGATCTGATCCGATTATGATCCAGAACCGATTATAATCGAATAATAAATTATCCGAACCGAATATGATTCAAAATACGTGATCCAATTTATATCCGAACTAAAAAAATGATGAATTTATTTTAGTTGAGTTCTATATTTGACATATCATAATATACATATATTAAGCTACTTTTAATTCAATAAATTAATATATTTATAAGCAAAATTCATATTTAGAACAATTTCATGTCAAAAATAACATAGATATTTAATCAATACTTTTGGAAAAGTATATTATTTTATATTGAAAATAATATATTTGATAATAAGATATTTTTTAAAGTCTTACAAATTAAAAAAAATGAATTAGTAGTGATCCGAAAATATCCGAACATAATTTGATCCAAACCAAATTCATCCAATTTAAATCCAAATTTTATTCGATTTTAATCCGAATTAGACCCGAACCGAATCAGATCCGATCCGATCCGAACTAGACTCAAATATATCATAACCGAAAGTTGATCTGATCCGAGACTAATCTAATCTGAAACTGAACCGATTATCCGAATTGTCTGGTCTACTCATGCCCGTCTCAGTTATCTTGAAGACCGTGTATTAAATGAAAACTAGCTCTTTAGCATGTGCAATGCAGAGACATACTCTAAATATGAGTAATTGATTTGTTCGGAATGTACATGTGTGTATTAGAGTAGCAATTTATGAGTTATATGACAAATAAAATTAGTATAAGTCTATATTACACTTATATACATGAAAGTTATTATTATTATTATTATTATTATTATTATCTTGTGTTGATTTTCAACGTATTTGTGTCATACAATTATAATACTTAAAATATGTCAGAAATTATGTATGATGTAATTTGATTTATTAGAGATATAAATAACTACAATGTTCATGCATGCTTAAATTATAAACTTTCAATCAAATAATAATTTTTTACAATATTTAATTCATAAAAAAATACAGTAAATCTAAATAATAATTCAATGACATATGGTATATGTTAGCACATATGATCATATATATTATACATTTATATAAATCTATGTATATGAATGTACGTATGGCTGTATGAGTATGCAATCAAAAAATTAAAAATGTTCAATGAAATATTATCATATATTCACATAAATGTGTTGTATGTATGTATGTATGTTTGTATGTATGTATGTTATATGTATATATGTATGTAGAGTCGCGTTCTATTGAGAACCCGCATTATTTTGAGATATAAAATCTAATCCTAACCATTCATTCATATACTCTCTATTTATCTCCATCACTCATTTACTTTTTTAATATTTTATTATTCCACCACCTTCACCCACTCACCACCTTCTGCCACCAGTGATCACCATTTCCGACGACCACCACCTCCGGCGACCAGTAGTAATCACCAACGTCATAACTAAAATCACCACAATTCTGAATAAAATCACCACCATCAAACAAAAATCACCATCACCTCCGGTCATCGCCGACCACCACCTCCCATAATCACCCCCAGTCACCAAAATTACAGAAATCACCATCAAATTTACATGAAAATCACCAAAATCAAATATAAAATCATCACAAACACCACAATACCACTGCCTTCTCTTCTCAGACCACCACATCAGTGACCAACTCCCACCAGTACATGTACTGCATCACCTCCCACCATCACAAAGAAAACACCAAAATCATATATAAATCACCACCCTTACCGCCGTTACCCCCACCACCACGACGACTCCATCATCAACGAACCATCTCTGAAAACATAATTACAAAATACATATCTATTACTCGTTGGAGTTTGCTTGTATAGTATTTTCGATGGTGGACGAAGGGGAGGGAAAGAGAGAGAAATGAGAGAGAGAGAGAGAAAGTTGCCGGAATTAATGAAATAACGATCGGAGTTTGGTGTTGGTCGCCGGAATTTGATGATGGTGACTACGGGAAGGTGGTGGTGGTTGTAGGTGGACTGGTGAGGAAGGAGGTGATGGTAGAAGATTAGATTTAAATGTGTGGTTTAGATTAAAAGTAATTTTACAAATGTATGTTTAAGATTAGATCTCATGTCTCATTTTAATGAGGGTTCTCATATAAGTAATTGCCTAAGTGTGTATGGTAATATATTATCATACATTTTACATAAAAATATGTATGTAGGTATCATAGACATACGTATATCTATAGGAATATATATATATATATATATATATATATATATATATATATATATATATATATATATTGTATTTATGTATGCATGTATATTAATTTGCAGTATTTAATAATATGTAATAAATATATATGTATAAGTGTTATATTAATTTTGCATGTATAAGTATGCATATTAATGGAGGAGTATATGAATATATATATATATATATATATATATATATATATATATATATATACATAAATGTTGTATTTATGTATGTATGTATAATTATGCATATTAATTTGCAGCATTTAATAATATGTAATAAATATATATGTATAAGTATGTATATTAATTTTGCAGTATTTAACAATATGTAATAAATATATCGATGTTAAAATACCAAAATAACCCTGAAAAGATATAGTACAAAGAAGGGCAAGATGATCCACGATTTAAATTGTTTGGCTAAACCCCTGTTGTCGTATTATATATATAATATAATAGATAGATTTTGGGCATAAGAATTATTTTATATACGATTAGATAAATATAAAATGAATTACAAAAACTATTCAAATATAAGTTAAAGATCATAATGAAACTCAATTGTGCAAAAGATAAAAATGTGCCGAAATAGGTTACCAAAAAAAAAAGGTGCCGAAATAACAATATGCTAAACTCTCCTCTGCATTCGAAATGTCAATAATTTACTTGCATATATAATGATCTTATGGTGTGTTTGGTTAGAACAAATGAAAATGGAGGGAATAAAATGAAATTTGAAATATATAAAGTATATGTTTGTTCATATTTTTCGTTATCTAAACTAAGATTAAAATATCATATTTTGAGAAGAAATATCATGGTCATATCATATTTTTACAAATTTTATCAAAAACAAATTTACACTCACTTATTTTTTTTCCAAATCTTTTCTTCAAATTTCATATATATATTTTTTATTAATTTCATAATTTACAGGCTTATATTAATGCCTGTAAAGTGGTAACAAACCTGTTTGCTTATATTAATAATTCTATGGCTGTTCTAAAAAATATCTATGGCTGTATAAAAAGCACACTAGCTGTGCTCTTATTTTTGCCTCCCATAAAATTGTGCACTTCTTAATTTTGTAATATAAGTATATCCTCTACTTTTCTTCTAGGAAAATTTTTAAGTTAACATGTTGTAAAGTATGCACCGAACATGGTGACCGTCTTAGCTATTCTAGTTCATTTTCGAAATTTATCTAAAAAATGAAAATCATTTATTAATTTAAAAATTGTATTGAAATGCATGCTACTCTCTCCGTCCCAGTGAATTGTATACACTGGATTGGACACGTAGACTAAAAAAAGATATAAAAATGAGTAAAATTAGATGAAAAGTGAGTAAAATGGTGGGACCTATCAATATTTAATAATAGATTTGAGATAGTGGAGGAAGTAGTTGGTGTAATAGTGATTTATATTGTTATAGAATAGAGATAGTGAAGAAAGTAGCTGGTGTAATAGTGTTTTATATTATTAAAAATTATTATTTTTGGAATATATAGAAATGAATGAGACATCCCAAAATGAAAAGTGTATAGAAATGAATGGGACGGAGAGAGTAGATTTTACACATATATAATAACTAGGCAGAGAAAATAATATTTAATTGAATATTATATAGCACTTGCACGAGAATAATTAATCAGTTGCTTAGATAAAGTAAAGCTTATTTGAGATATATGTGTCCTACAGAATAGGTTAGATGTTCCTAGTACGCATAAGGGGTGAGCAATTTTTTTTAAAAACCGCCTAAACCGTCCGTTTCAAACCGTTCAAACCGAAATTTACGGTTTTATAATGGTTCGGATCGGTAATGGTTTTATTTTATTAAAAACCGAAAAATAATAGTTGGGTATGGTTTCATTTTTTGTACCGACCAATATTACCGAACCGCCCGTTATAACTAAATTGTCTAAATTTATTAATATGTATAACAGATTAACGGTATATGATATAGTTGGGAAAAATATGAAGAAATAGCACAAGGTGCATAATTATTGTGATTATTTCTACTTATGCCATTCCATTGCATGTGTAATTATTTAAATGTGATACTTGCCTCACTATCTAGATTATTTTAATAAGCACCTACTTTTCTTTACTAAATATTTTTTAGGCAATACATTAAGACCAGGAAAGGACAAGGACATCAAGAATCAAGAATAGATCATTAAAATTTTTACTAGTCCTAATTTAATTTTGTGTCAATGATTAAAACCTTGTTTTTATTAATATTTTGTACTCTTTTTCGGATTAAGTATTCGATGAACAACCAGTATGTAATGTAATAACTTGTTTTTGCAGTTTTTTTTTTTTGCTAATTACTTGGAAGATATAATTATACTTTTTATTTTAATGGTTAAAAACCGAAACCGCCCAAACCAAATCGTTATAATTTGGACGGTTTCATTTAATCTTAACGATCATGGTTATGGTAATGGTTACATAAAATGTAAAACCGATAAATTCGGTTTGGATGGTTATGTCCTCCGAACCCGTCCGTACCGCCCGATACTCACCCCTACGTATAATTGGCAGATATGTATTAGCTGCAGTAATTAGCAAGTTTGGTCACAGGTCACTAGGGTCACTCAATAATGCGTGTAGATACATATTTTTTTACAGTAACTTATAGTTAGATATCGCAAAACATTTTATTTTTTGCCAGTATATTTTCTCAGTCAAAGTCACCCATTTAAGAATTGGGAAGAAATTTTTATTTCATCCTTTTATTTATTAACTATCAATTTATTTTTTATTAAATAATATTTATCATAACATAAGATCCTATTGAAACTTTTCGTTGACCTTTTAATTAAGAATTTTAGAGTGACTGATTACCTAATATTGATATCAGTGTTTGGTTTATTAAGAGAGCTGTGAGGTTTGAGTCCCTTCACCCAATTTATTTAATTTAAATAATTGTATTGGTTATATTTGTTGTCGTTCTCTCGCCAATCGTGACAAAATGTATCGTACAATTGAGGGAAAATGTTAAATAATATCTGTTGTAGCATAAAATTTTCCTTGGACTTCCTTTGGCACCTTAAAGCATCTCCAATGAAAAGAGTCCTTAGCAAAAAAATCATACGTGACACATTTTATACATAATGCTAAAATTATAGTCAATCTCCTCCCGTTGGTCAAATTTGTCGAACTTCTTAATAACTATAACAAAGCTGTACATATAAATTTAATCGTTATAGTCAACCCCATTGAAGCACATTATCTTACCGTCAATAAATTTTAGTCAATTATTATTTTATATTATTTTAATCAACCATTATACCTATCTCGTTGGAGATGTTCTTAAATGTTTATAAGATCTGGTTACTTAACAATTTTTTATTCATTATTTTATCTAACTTTTAACATACTTAACAATAACTCCATCCATCTTATCCGTTTCTTTACACTTTATTTTTTGGGATGTCCTATCCATTTCTTTACATTCCAAAAATTTCCAAAAATAGTAAAGTTTTATAATATAAAAATCAATTACTTCCATCACTTTAATTTACTTTATACCTTAAATATTGACGGATCTCACCATTTTACTCAATTTTCTTACTTTTTCTCATACTTTACATATATTTTTTGACCTTCGTGTCCAACCCAAATATAAACAATTAGGCAAGACGGAGGGAGTAATTTTTACTCTGTAATTCTTGATGAATGAGCAGAAAATTGTGATTAAATAAAAAGACGGTGAGAACGTGCACTTGTAAGGAGTGTAGGCAGTAGCAGATAAATTTTCTAAGCTCATAGATTTGTGGAACCCACGCAATTTTAATAGGTCTCGATTTCTTCGCCTAAACCCTACACACCACTCCCTTTTTTGACGTTGACTGCTGTGGTGCCGTCAAACTAATCCAAGGACTATTATTATTTAATTCTCCCTTTCATTAAATATCAGCTACATATTCAAACCATTTATTCCTCCTATTTTAAAATGAAAAGTGTGCCTACCCGTTATTTTTAATAAGTATACGCATATTTTAAATCTAATTTACTTTTTAAATATCCGAATTAAATACATTCAATATATAATTAAAAAAAAATCATATTCATGAAATTATCTTAAAGAATTATCTGAAATTATTAAAAAAAAATTCATATTATAATTTCAGAATAATTTATATATTTACAAAATAATCATCATTTTTATTACTAAAACAATCTCCAATCTCAAGTAATTTTTCTGAGATAACCTCGGGATTTTTTTGCTCGATTATACATACATTTTGTTTAGATGCTTAAATTTAAAGATTTACTTGTGCCGGTGACGTATCGTGTTTGTCTATTAGCCATTCATTTTGCGTGGGCTCGCTCTATTCCCGAATCTTAGCTCGCAACCAACCATGGTACACTGTTCAAATACACCACTAAATGTAATTTTTCCATATTATTAATTAATAGTATAATTTAATTGAGCGTGATAAGATAATTTAAATGATTAAGAACTTATTTCTTGTTATTCTATGTTTTGATTTCGATTCTCACTCAATATATAATGTGATAAATATCCGATATCTTAACGATATATCTTGCTCGAGTTGAACGACTTTTTTTTTTTTTTTCTCTCAAAATTTTTTAAAGGAAGAATTTTTTGGAACAAATATTTAAAATTTAAGGTTTCTTTTCCTTTTCTTCCGAAAACAACGGGGACACGTTAAAAAGAAATTATACCATTTCATTTTCCTTTTTTTTATGAAATTGGTTCCAAACATAAGGGATAAACACAGACATCATACAAAGATTAACAAAGATGTGTCATGTGTGACACTAATTAAGGAGGCACAATACAAAATAATAATGATTAATGTGGATCCCTCAAGTAGTAATCATGTTAGAGTGTAGTATAAACATGATTAATTAATATGAATTGTAGATTATTCTGCTAAAAACAGATGATAACAAGGGTTTGACCACTTTTTTATTACTTTAGCATTTTATGTCCTTTTCTCTAAGATTTTGTATATTTGAAAGATGATATGACACCCAAATTTTGTTGAAAATAAGGGAGGTGGATATAAATATTGGAATTGTTACACTCTTTATTGGATATCTAAAGTCCAATATGGTTGGTTGTTTTGGGCAACCAGAAGAAAGATGTTCTAGTCCAAGACTCCGAGCCCATTATTAATCAAACTCCTTATCTAATAGGCCACACAGCAGGCTTGCAAGTTGGAACTAGAATGTTTAATCGTGATGGCATTAGAGATTTGTGCTGGCTTACTACTCCCTCCGTCCCACTCATTTTTATACAGTTTTTTTTCAATGCTTGGCACGTATTTTAAGGTGTATATAAAGTATACTTCAACAACTTATTTTTAAATTATTTTTTCTCTGAATAAAAATTTCAACGTTAAATTTTAATTCAGAAGAAAAAAATTTTAAAAAAAAATTATGAAAGTATACTTTATAGGAGCCTTAAAATGCGTGCCGAGCCCCCGTTCCCCAATGTATACAATTGATTGGGACAGAGGGAGTAGCTCGTAATGCACGTAATCGTTGAATAATATATGATTCTGTTGAGATTTTCTTCTACCGCTTTAAAGTTTTAGATGAGTTTTGGTAAATTAACACTCATAATTGGTTTAAAAAATAGATGTGAATAAAAAAAAATAATGATGATAATTTTATATTGAGTAGATGTGGATAAGAAAAATCGTGTTAGAGATTTATTGTGGGTTAATCCTCATATATGAGAATTTTGGAGATGTGATAATGTTCGACTCAATATATGAGATCATATGTCTTTTATATCTAATACATGTGTGAATCATCATTATCAAAATATGTTGTTTGGAGATTTGCACTTTTAAGGAATGAAAATGTGAGACCTCTTTCAAATGAGTTTTGAAAGCATAGTTGAAATTTCAAATTTGTAACAGGAAGATCACATGTTGCTTTCATTTTTCAAAAAGATGGTTCGAGCTACTTTTCTAGTGAAAATATCACAATTATTTGGCAATTAGGCACTATTCTTAATAATTAAAAATTATGTGATCACTATATTACAAATTTTAAAATATTATAGTAAATAAAGTTGGAACGCCACGCAGCACTACTCAATTATTCACGCAGAGATATTAACATGATAAAGCTATGTAGCATGCTTTTGGCTGGTGAATGAATAATTCAAAAAGACAACAATTTATCTCCAGATTTCTTTCATTTGTTTTGCCAAGTTGGAATCCTTTTGGATAGGATGATACTGTATACAAAACTGTCCGCCATTGATTTAGGGACCCCATTGTTACATTATTCAGAAAAGCGTCTGCGACAATAATTCCATTCTAAAATAAACTTAACTCATTGTGGGATTTTGGACATTTCCATCCTGAAACCATCATGTAAAAACCTCAAAATTAATCAAGTTTGAATAGCCAATTTTTTTTTATTTTCCATTCTAAAATTTAATTATTCTTAAATTTCTGCATTTCTCCATTTACCACACGGAGCCTATTACACGTAGTCTTGTAAAATTAGGTTATCTGAAGCTGATAACCCGTACGAAAGACGGACATAAATAACACTTAAAGCTCAACTAGTCAAGGTCTTATTTCACTATTTTCACTTATTTTAAGATCAACCGGACACACTTTTTATTTTAAGATCAACTCCTTCCAGAACAAAAACTCGTAGTAACCTGAAGCTTGCAAATTGTGATCCCAGTATTGGTGGCAACCTATTGCTTGAAAACACTAAAACTGATCTGGCGCGTCCTTGATTGTATTTGTTGACAAGACAGGGACGATCTTTGATATTTTTATGTCTTTCTGCATCAGAATAGACGACTAGTTGTCGTGTGGTGGATGACTTCACTTTCGGAGATGGATCAAATCGAAAATCATTTACTTTTTCGAGATTGACTACTTTGTAAAAATCTTCCCCTTCAGCTATGGACATAGATAGGTCTCTCATCAGGTCATGAAGCAGACAAGATCTAATTTTTCTTTCTGAGTATATGTCATCTTCATATTTTACTTGAACCATACTCTTATGGACCAGTTCCCCCGTATAGGATTCAGCGACCTGCATCATTGTTTCTCCTTCTCTTTTGTCACTGGATAGTACCATTCCTTCTGCTATCCATAACTGATATAGAGTCTCTGCTTTTACTTCTTCATCTTCAGCAAATGTACCCATGTATAGAAAGCATAGTTTTAGTTGAGTAGGTAAAACCTTGTAACTCCATACTAAAATGTCAAACACTTCTCTTTGATGACTTTCTCCAAGACCTTTTCCTCTCTTTATGGAGGATAGACTGTCATAATATATCTTCTCCCACTCTAGTGGAAGACTGATAAATGGATTTCATATCCACTTGGATCGTTCTAAATCGGCTTAAATTGGCTGTTTGTACTCAAGTACTTGTCGTTTTTAATGTGTTTTGAGTTAGTAAGTGCAGAGTCGTATTGTTGGTGGAGTATTTGAGTTATCTTGACTTGGTGGTGGTGAATGAGCTTTATTGTGGAAGTCGTGAAGTTGCGGGACTTGAGAACGTGAAGAAAATTCAAGAAAATACATTTTGAAGAAATCTGGCAGAAAGTCAAGGGTCCCCTCCCCCTTCCAGGCGCGCCCGCGCCCACTCCAATTCATTTCAAGCGCGCCCACCCCCTTTCAGGCGCGCCCGCGCCCTAAACATGCTGAAGAAGGCAATTTCAAGTCAGAATAGGAAAGTTGCCAAAAGACTAGTAAGCCCTGCAGCTTATATAAACTATTGGTGGACGAATTATGAGAGATATATTGACATAATTACATACATATTCATCCACCGGTGAGGAGAACAAGAAGACGGCTGATTACGAAGATCTACTTTTCATCTTTTTTTGTATTCTTCTAATTAGGCGATACTTTGGATTCTCGTTTGTTCTTTCATAAACCCTAGCACTTTTATTCAGTATTCTAGACTTATTATTATCATGTTTTCATCAGAACCCACGATGATGAACGGTTCGATTATGAACTAATCGTTGTCGTGGGATTCTAACGGATTTATTTATGGATTTTAGTAGTTAATTGTTTTAAGATGTGTGTGTGATGACTAATTGATATCCTAGTTTGGTCGTGCTTATTCTTCTTGGATGCGTAGCTAACATCTAAGATTGTTTGTTAATCTCTATTGAATGCGAAAGTGGATATAGAGGTTTAGAACTTGCCATGCTAGCATAGGTTTATGTATGTTTGTCATGCATGATTCGTAGGTGATTTTAACCATCTTACCTGCCCTATGTAATCTGAATGGATAACTTGCTCGTTAAACCGTTATGTTTTCAAATCTTATAGACATATAGGGTCTAAGCATAATTGGTGTCTACCCAACTTCTATCTCTTTTGTGGATGTTTGAGTAGTTTGGTATACGTATACTGAAAGGCAGTGTGTACTGATTTCTTGTTATCCGATTAGTTATCACAACTGTCACATGCATTGATTAAAGACAAAATACTCTAGATGAAGTATCTAATGAAGTTAGGATCCCATGTTTATTCTCATAAGTAATTCAACAACAATCTCTTTAGTTAATTATAATCTTGTTAAGTTAATTAGTTAATTTAGATAATCAAAACTCAAATTTGATACTTGTCTTAGCATTGAACAATAGCCATACATTGTTGCATAAGTGCATAACTGTGGTAAACCAGTCTCTGTGGGAACGAACTCTACTTATTCTTATATTACTTATGACCGCGTATACTTGCGTGATATTGTGTGAACAAGTTTTTGGCGCCGCTGCCGGGGACTCGGTGTTATTTATATAGTTTATGTGCTTGTCATCAGTGGTCGTTAAAGTTCACTGACTCGGATTATACTCATCAATTTTACTTTGTTTGGTGTGTTTCAGTTTCTTTAGTAAGCGTGTATGCGAACACGTTCTCAATCTCGGAAAGAAGAACTTGAATCAAGTCTAGTTATGGGAGATCAATTAGCACCAGAAACGAAGGCTCTGAAGGACTATTCTCAGTCGAAGATCAATGACATTCAATCTAGCATTGTCAGGCCGGCTATTGCAGCTAATACTTTTGAAATCAAGTCTGGCACGATTCAGATGGTGCAGAATTCAGTTCAGTTTGGGGGTGCTCCGACGGAAGATCCTAATATGCATATTAGGGATTTCATTGAGATCTGCGACACCTTCAAGTTCAACGGAGTGTTAGAAGATGCTGTGAAGCTGAGACTTTTCCCATTCTCTCTGAGGGATAAGGCTAAGGGCTGGTTGCATTCTCTACCAGCAGGTTCTATCACTACATGGGAGGATCTTGCTCAAAAGTTTCTCACTAAATTCTTCCCTATGGCTAAAACAGCAGCAATCAGGAATGCTCTCACTCAGTTTGCACAGCATTCTGGAGAAACTTTATGTGTAACTGGTATATGAATCCTTCCATTCCCATGGAATGTTCTTTTTTAGCTTTGCCTTCAAATGAGCACGTATAGCTGCAAGTTTGGGAATATAGTCAGAAGCATAAGTTAATATATCTAAAAACCTCTCTAATTGCTTTTTGTCTTCAAGTTTATCCGGGAATTTATGAATATGTTCTAGGATATGTGTCTGAGGACAATGAGTTCCTTGATCAATTTCTAATCTCAAGAAATTAATCTCTATTTTGAAGATTTGAGCTTTCTTCTTTGACAAAATAATACCAAGTATTTGACATTTCTTTAATACTGTTGCTAGGTGTCTGAGATGATCCTGTTCATTATCACTAAAAATAATAATATCATCAACATATACAAAACAGAATTTTTCAAAAGACCTAAATGCGTTCTGCATGTGTCTCTGGAATATGGATGGTGCTTGTTTGAGTCCAAACGGTACTACTATTCATTGATAATGTCTTTGAGGACATATGAATGTTGTTAATAGTTGAGATTCTTCATCTAGCAATACCTGCCAAAATCTAGGTTTACAGTCTAATGAACTAAACATTTTCTTAACTCTAATAAGGGTGAGTAATTCATCTTTATTTGGTATGTTATGGTTGTCTCCGATGGTGGCTTCATTAATTGCCTTATAGTTGACTACCATTCTCTTTTTACCTCTTCTCCTTTCTGCTTCATTTTATACTAAAAATGCTGGAGACATATGATGTGATTTACTGGGTATGATAATTTTCATATCTAGTAGCTCCTAAATTTGTTTGCCAAATTCTTCTCGATCTTGTGGACTGTACTTCATAGGTTTTACCTTTATTACCGTCTTGGGATCTCCGAGCTTGATGCTTGCCTTCATCCAATGCTTAGTCCTTTTGGGATCTAAGGAATTTTCTGAACTTACCGAATCTAATAATCTTTTGATTACTAATATTTTTTTAATGTCTAGAACCAAAATTTGATAAATGCAATTTAATTCTTTGAACTTTCTAAAACTATCCTTTCCCCTTTCTAAAAGTTGAATTTTATTAGGGCTAATGTTGATAGCATCTGGTTTCTGAATCCTTGAATTCTTTTTCATAGATTCAAGAAAACCTCTAACACCAACCATTCTGGCTGTTGGTATTTTTTTAATGTATACTTCTTCTCCTGAAAGGGTTAGTATAATCATTTTTGTAAACTGGGTAAAAGGTCCATATAATTGACAAAAATTATTGCCTATAATAAGGTCGATACCCGATTCTTGCTGATAAATTGTAGAAATATGAAATATTTCTCCTGCAATCATCATATCAAGGTTTTTACATACCTTGTTAATAGAAATTGTGTTTCCATCTGCTATTTTAACCTGTAAAGGTCTTTCGACATTAACCCAATGTTCTTCTTTGATAACATATTTACTTGCTATGCACAAGCTTGCACCTGTATCTACATAACAATGTAATTCTATCTTTTTATATCCTACAAATTTTAATTTACCTGAGATATAAATAGAATTTGGGTTAGTGATGTTTGGTATCACCAATTCTTTTACCTCTTCAGTCTGATTCTGATGAAGTGGATTCATTAGTCTCCGAGTCCTCTGGTCCGAGGTCTAATTCTTCTTCTAAGATGTATACTTCTTGCACATCCTCATATGGCTCCTCTATAGGGATAAGTCCTAAAGAATATACCTGCTCAAACATTCGAGCTTTATTCTCATGCTTTTTTCTGTGAGGGCACTCGTTCGCATAGTGTCCTTCTTCGTTGCAAATCCAACACCTGCAACTTTTCTTGCCTTTTGGGCAAAACTTTTGTTTCTCGTTAAAAAATTTCTTAAAAGATTTTTTCTTGACGTATTTACCTGGTTTGAATGGTTTCTTTTTTTCTTATACGAGTCTCTTTTTTAAGACTTTCTGATTGTCCTGCTGCATCCATACTCTACTGGCTGCTCAACTATCTTTTCGCAACATTTTTTGCTGAAAGATTTAAATTGGTTTTGTTTTCTAGTTAAATCACAAATCTTGCTGATTTCTTATTTAACTATTCTATGAGCATAGACTAAGCTATATTCTTCAACACCTGAAGCTTCATTATTGAATCTTTCAAGGGTTTTTTCACCAACTAATGGAATTTTAAGAAGGTAGTCTCTAACAAACTTCTTATATTCCTGATTTTCCAACTGATATAAATATTTTTCATAATCACAATAAAATTGATCAAGAAAACATATATTACAGAGTTGCATTTTAGTAAGCATGGATCTTGCATTACTAGCTATTTTTGCCAATTCTAAAATTTTGTTAGAATGAAGATTTATTCCTAAGAACATTGTATAGATTGCATCTATTACTAATTCATAGGCGGTAATAGGATTCTCAATTGGATCCCATTTAGAAGTTTTAATCATACTATTAACAACTCATGTGGTCTTATGTTCTATCAATAACATGACTGTTTCCTGATCGTTATAAGCTTCACTATTAGTTTGAATTATCAAACTTATCTCTTGAGCCCATTTGTCAATGAGTTCTTTTCTATTAGTTTTTCCATCAATATTTAGGATATTATTACCATAAATATTAGTCATATTTTTAGAATTTGTAGTAGGATAGAAATTACCTTTTCTTTTCTTACTACTTGAGGATTTATCTTCTGGTTTACTTCCCGAGGATTCGCCCGTCTCCTTTTTTGGCAAAGGCGTTTGATTGTTCATCCTGAGATTTTCTGGAAAATTTTCTTCTTCTGAACTCTCAGTTTCTGAGTATTGAAGTGATTCTTCAGGATCTGATTCTTCAGAACTGAAAGCTTCAATAGTATTTAGAGTTTCACAATTATTAAAACCAAATAAAGATTTTAACTTACTGTTTGTCTCTATTTCTCTGTTGGCAATAGAGTCATCCTCTATTTCCAATAGTCTGATTGTTTGTTCCAAAATGTCATCTGTAACTTGCAATTCTTCATCTTCTAGATTTTTCCAGAAGAATTCCTCTACTGTTTTCATGTAGTTCATGTTGATTTTTTGTCATCAACATCCAATGACCATGACAAACTTCCTAGGTTCTTTCCTGTACCCATTTCCTCGTTTCCAATATTAAAATTTGGATAACTATATTTCAAGGGTTTCTTGAATGTTTCATATGCTAAGATGATTTCTCTGTTTGATGTATCTTTCTTAAGAACATCAAGAATTTCTTTATTGCAAGGACAATCATGGATAACAAATTTTATCTCATTAATAATTTTTTCCGCTGCCGCTTCAATGTTATCGACATTTTGCTGTGTTTTAAGCAATCCTAGAATTTCTTCAAATTGCGGCTTAATAATTTTACTGAAATCTTCTTGTAGTTCCTTAAGACTCATCCTAGGATTTTTCTAAGATATTCTTCGATTTCCATAAGTTTAGAAGTAAAGTCTACGACTTCTTTTCTAGATATAGGTATGTCATGCTTATTATCACTAAGTCGCTCTACCTGTTCTGCTAATTTTTTGATCTCTTCGTTATTTTTAACCAAAAGATTCATTGTCTCAGTTAAAAGTTTTTTAATATCTTCTAACTTGTTGCTACTACTCCCACTCCCCCCTCTTTGAAAGTAAGTGGTTCCATATGTCCCAAAGATACTAGGTCCTTTTGAGAATTTTTCACTGTGGTCTTTGTTGAGCCTGAAATAGGACAACAATTTGTATAATCCAAGTAAAATTCTTCATCTAATCTGGTTAAGATTATTAGTAGATGCAATTATAGTAGTAATTCTTGCACTACCTGGAAGACTGCTGAAGATATAATTCTCCGGCTCCTTTCCTACTCCTTCATTTAATCGTTTGAAGTTAAGGAATTTTCCTTTTTTATAAATATGAGGATTTACAGCTAAAGAATTAAACATTTAACTAAGAAGTTCAAGCTTCTGACTTGAATTATCTATTCTTGTTGAGACATTCCTTAAAAGGTTGTCTGTTGAGGATTCTCTTATTACTAGGTTTTTTCCTTCAAAGGTTAAAGCTCATCCTAGGTTTTTCTCCTAGGTGCGGTTTATTCCTAGCAATATCTATTACCCAAGAATTTTCCAAAGGACTAAGTTCTGAGAATTGTTTCTCTTCTACTGATCCTATGTCGGAGAATACATCTTCCAATTCAATATATTCTGATTTCTTCTAATCTATACCATGATGACTATTGGTCAAGGCATAGGCTACAACATAAGATATACTGAAGACTTTATCTCCGACATCCATAAGGTTTTCTCATTCGAACTGATGTACGAAAGATAGAACCGTATCTAAATTCATAGTGTCTAGGCTAAGTCCAAACTTAGGGTAGACTGAGAACATAAATTTATGATATGCTAAATTTCCTCTAACAACACCTAAAATACTGTCTCTCCGGTCTTTGATTCTATTATCTATTAAAGCCATTTTAATAGGTGAATCAATTCCTTCTTGAAACTTAGATTTTAACAAAATCTTAATAAATCCTAAATGAACTGTGCTGATTGTTGGTCTAATCTTAGAGTCGATTTTCAAAAGGTTTTTCCTAATCTCTTCTCTGTTAATGAGTTAAAGGAAAACTGAACCTTTAGTATCTTTTATGTCCACATGCATTTCTTTTGTGCTGACAAAATAAAAGATATTATTTTTTCTTTTCAAAATATTTAAATTGAAAGGAATTCTAAATATTTTTTCTTTTTTCAAATCAAGTTTTAAATTCTTGATTTTTGAAATCATTTCGTGTTTTTACCAAAAAGCTTCCTTGAAATCCTTTTTCATTTTCTGAAAATTCGATATCAAAATTTTGATTATCTTTAGATGTCTGAGGATCATCATTTTCATTTTCTTTTAAAAGATTCATTTTTAAAAGATATAACTAAGGCTCTGATACTAAGTCATTTCCAGATAAGATTATTGATAAATAAATCAATAAGATTTAATAATAGAGTTCCAGAATGGTTCACATATGTACCTTTGGAAGCTTTATCTAGAGTAGCATAGAATATGATGATCAATAAAAGATTCCAGCCGGCGAGCTGCCTTCCCCTCTTTATCCTGAATAGTATGTAGTGCCAAGGACGCCTCACTAGCTTTTCTTTAACGGACCACTGCCTTAACGATACTTCGCACTTTTGTTGGACTTACTCCCTCCAGGCTCCCAACAAACATATCAAGAATAAGGATTTATGGTTATCGAAAGATAGATAAATGCAACTTACTTTTATTGATCATCAATAAACTGATTACAAACTCTGGATGTGTACTTCCAGAGTACTCTTATGCTACTACATACTAGAAACCTATATGGGTTTACTCACACATAATTATTTTTGGACTTTAGTCTTCTCTGCTTCTCTGCGTTACAATCAATGTCCTTCTTAGAATATAACTTAGCCTTTTATATCTCCAGGGCTAAGGATCAGTACAATAACTTGTATTATTGTAAAGTAGATGCTTTATTAAAGTAGATGCCTTCTTCTTTTAACAAAGTAGATGCCTTCTTCTTTTGATTAAGTAAAGTAGATGCTTTACTAAAGTAGATGCCTTCTTTTTTTCATAAAGTAGATGCCTTTTTGTCCATCCTCTTTATTCTTCCTCCACTGCTTTTCCATTTTCTTTGCAAGTAGTGGTGTTATCTTCACAGTATTGACATAGATAACTTTCATCGGTGTCTGTCTTCTTTATTATTCATGCACTAACTTTAAAAAAGTATGAGTAGTGGCCATCAAATATTAGTTGGCTTTTAGTCATGCACCTTTTGCATGTTGCTCAAGTTTCTTTGTCTTCTTGGCTCATAGTAGTGTGAGTCTTTGAAGTCATGATTTAATTTGAAGTAGAATAATTTATCTTCAACTTGTTGCTTTCTTTTATACATAGAATCTTTTCTAGAATAGCTGCATATTTGTGGAAGGCTATTTGCTTCAAGTCTTTCTTCTCCAGTGTGACTGGTTTTGATTCACTTGGTGTATAGCTTATTTCCTTGACAATTCCCAACTGAACATAATGGAATGGTTTGGCCAACATGTCGTTGTAGTCTTCATCCTAGAATGGTAGTGATGACTGAACCTTAATGAAGATTTCTTTTGCGGCATTCTTGACACACTTTGTCCTGAACTTTTTGACTGCTTCCCTGAATGATTTTGGAAAACTGCCAATTTCTAGCAAATTACTAGATGGGTAAAATAGATTAACTAACCCATTAACATAAGTTTCATATACTATCTCAGCATCTGCGTTAGGATAAAAGTTGAAGTAACTTATGTTTGCTTTATCTGTGGTAAAGAACTTATGTTCCACGAATTCTTGTTTCGTAGTTGTTCTCCCAAATTCATAGAAGTAACTGAAACTATCGAAGATTGTTTCTTCGCTGTCGTCGTTGAAATCTATGATTAGATTTTCCACTTTTACTTTTCCTAGCACCGTTTCTGTAGAGGCTACCTTTTTCAAAGTTTGTTTGAAGGTTGGTTTCAAAGCATCTGCAGATTTGATAAAGCAGAGAGGTGGCTTCATCATTTCCGTGGTATAGAGATCAACAGATACCCTGGCTTCTTGAAAATCTTTGAATTTCTTGTGTGAAACTCCTGAAATTCCTAAAACTGCAAGATTTGCAATTGCCTATTTGTTGTAGATTCCTGGATTGGGACCATTATAAACGACATAGTAATTTTTGCTTGTGGTACCGGAAGGTTTTACAAAAGGTTGCTCTTTTGATTTTTCTGGGATTTGGATTCCCTCGTTAGGCCTTAGATTTAAATCATAAGGTTGAGCTAACGTTAGTGAGGTCTGAACCTCAGTCTGAATTTTCGCAAATTCACAGCATTCAACGGATTTGTTGGGTTATTACCTGAAGCCGTTTCCTTAGGAATAGCCCCATCTTTGTTCATTTCTGAAGATGGTGATGAAATAACCATTTTTTGTGAGGTCTGAACCATTTCTGAACCATGTCAAAGATTTTCAAGAAGCCAGAGTATCTACTGATCTCTATACCACGGAAATGATGAAGCCACCTCTCTGCTTTATCAATTCTGCAGACGCTTTGAAACCAACCTTCAAACAAACTTTGAAAAAGGTAGCCTCTACAGAAACGGTGCTAGGAAAAGTAAAAGTGGAAAATCTAATCATAGATTTCAACGACGACAACGAAGAAACCATCTTCGATAGTTTCAGTTACTTCTATGAATTTGGGAGAACAGCTACGGAACAAGAATTCGTGGAACATATGTTCTTTACCACGGATAAAGCAAACATAAGTTACTTCAACTTTTATCCTAATGCAAATGCTGAGATAGTATATGAAACTTATGTTAATGGGTTAGTTAATCTAATTTACCTATCTAGTAATTTGCTAGAAATTGGCAATTTTTCAAAATCATTCAGGAAAACAGTCAAAAAGTTCAGGACAAAGTGTGTTAAGAATCCCACAAAAGAAATCTTCATTAAGGTTCAGTCATCACTACCATTCTGGGATGAAGACTACAACGACATGTTGGCCAAACCATTCCATTATGTTCAGTTGGGAATTGTCAAGGAAATAAGCTATACACAAAGTGAATCAAAACCAGTCACACTGGAGAAGAAAGACTTGAAGCAAATAGCCTTCCGAAAATATACAGCTATTCTAGAAAAGATTCTATGTATAAAAGAAAACAACAAGGTGAAGATAAATTATTCTACTTCAAATTGCATCATGACTTCAAAGACTCACACCACTATGAGCCAGGAAGACAAAGAAACTTTAGCAACATGCAAAAGGCGCATGCCTAAAAGCCAACTAATATTCGATGGACACTACTCAAACTTTTGTAAAGTTAGTGCACGAATAATAAAGAAGACACGTACCGATGAAAAATATTTCTGTCAATACTGCGAAGATAACACCACTACTTGCAAAGGAAATGGAAAAACAGTGGAGGAAGAATAAAGAGGATGGACAAAAAGGCATATACTTTATCAAAAGAAGAAGTCATCTACTTTAGTAGAGCATCTACTTTAACTTTATCAAAAGAAGAAGGCATCTACTTTATTAAAAGAAGAAGACATCTACTTTACAATAATACAAGTTATTGTACCGATCCTTAGACCTGGGGATATAAAAGGCTAAGTTGTATTTCTAAGAAGGACATCGATTGTAACGCAGAGAAGACTAAAGTCCAAAAATAATTATGTGTGAGTAAACCCATATAGGTTTTTAGTATGTAGTAGCATAAGAGTACTCCGAAAGTACACATCCAGAGTTTGTAATCAGTTTATTGATGATCAATAAAAGTAAGTTGCCTCTATCTGTCTTTCGATAACCATAAATCCTTATTCTTGAAATGTTTGTTGGGAGCCTGGAGGGAGTAAGTCCGTCAAAAGTGCGAAGTATCGTTAAAGCAGTGGTCTGTTAGAGAAAAGCTAATGAGGCATCCTTGGTACTAGATACTATTCAGGATAAAGAGGGGGGAAGAGAGCTCGTCGACTGAAATATTTTATTGATCATCATATTCTATGCTACTCTAGATAAAGCTTCCAAAGGTACATATGCGAACCAGTCTGGAACTCTATTATTAAATCTTATTGATTTATTTATCAATAATCTTATCAGCAAATGACTCGCAGAACCATGGCAATTAGGATCTCAAGACGGAGCAACACCTATGATGCAAGGAATAATAGACTTACATCACGATATCTTTTTCTTCCTCATTCTGATTTTGGTTTTCGTATCACGGATCTTCGTACCATATTTCCTAGTACCATCCCGATGTTCATTGCTATACCATCATTTGCTCTGTTATAATAAAAGAATTTGAGAAATAACTCAATTTCCAGGTAGACACCTCTTATAATAACAGATGAAAACGCTCCATCCAATTATTATGTTAATTATTACGTTAGTTTCTGTCACTGTGTGAAATCAAAAACTTAAATGATGATAAAATTTGATACACATTACAAAATGTTTACGTGAAACATGCATGCTAGTTTAATATCAACGACATTTGCCCCTGCATAATTGAAACCAGAAATTACCAGAGTAGCTAAATTCCTATCATTGCATAAAGTGGTAAATATTTTGCAAAAGACTCTTTTGTGGATGTAGGTACGTTATAAGGGTATGGTATTTACCTAGATATGTCATCAAGAACTTTCAAACAGTTTTTTGATCGCTGAACTCTTGCTAGAATTTTTCTAGCAAGAGTGGTCTTTCCCAGTCCACCCATTCCACCGATGAAGATAACCGGGTAGCAATCATCACTTTCATTGACCAAATGCCCCACTAAACTTTTAACATCCCCTTCAAATCGAACAAATAAATCTGGTTCAACAACAGAATACGAGTAAAATCGCTTTAGCTAAGAACTTGATGATGATGGTTAAACGAAAACCATCAGTGAGAGATGAAGATTTGAGGAGAAAAGTTTCAACTACATCTTCAACATCATACACAAGCTCCCGTACTTGAGCAAGCAAAGTTCCGACTCTTTGTTCACTGATCCTCAAATCCGCATCTCGTAAGAATGTCTTCTTCTGCATGAGTCCCGCCACCACTTGTTGAATTTCATCTCTCACTCCATGAAGAAGTTGAGTTTCTTCGCTCAATAAATCAGTGAGCCATCCCACAACCATTGACATTACTGCTTCAGCCATTTTGAATAACTTCTCTTGAATATTAAAAATTATTGATGTAATATTGGATTCTAAATGTATAAAGAACCAATCATTTGTCTTTAGATTTCTCTTATCTACCAAAAGATGGAATCATTTGTGTATGGTATATAACTTTGTTCGTTGTCGGCCATATATGTTTCATTTTACTTTATTAGAGTACAATACGTGTATATTCATCAATGTCTAGTAAGATTACTAACATGATCAAATTTGTAAAAATTGGCTCCATGTCTACCGAGTTGATGGGAGAAAATATTTGGTCGTACACTGCTTAAGGCTTTGAGTAGACCTTCAGTAGAAGCGAGGAATGGTATTCTTCCCGGGGCTCTGAGTAGACCTCCAGTGGAAGCCAGGAATCCAAGTCTTTGTGAGCTGGCTCGCAAAGAAATCTTCGATACTAGTTGTACATCAGAATCCAGAAGAGTGGATTACTAGTTGTACACATGCATCGAACTGATCCTACTACAACTTTCTCAAATCATCCTGATCGTTCTGCAACCCCAGATCTCCTACATCGATAGAAAAGGCCTATTTCTGAATCACTATCAAAGTTCTCCAATGTCTCTAACTTGCTCGCTCAACCCATCAAATCATAAATTCAATTTCTTCCTGTGACTTGTAGTATGTGTGCTACGTTAAGTAAGGCGGTCTTGTCTTAAAGTTGTCGACTTCACAAGTTTGTATGAAATTGGGAACAGTTCCAGAAGTTGAGCTTTCATCATTTACTTCACCACTTGAGCTACGAACAGCTACATGCTCTCCTAAGCTAATTTTTTCTGAACACCTCTGTTTTTCAGATAAAATATGAAAATGCAAATAATTGTACAATCAATCTTCCAGATCAAGAACCAGATAAGGAATGGGACAATAGCAATACACATTTAGGGGCAATCAACAGTGTGTTGGAATAGGCGATATTATTCAAAATATACAAACTGAGATGCAAATTAAAAATCCCACTTTAGAAGCAGGAGAGATTAGAATGAAAATAATCAATCTCTATATCAGGACGTGAGCAACTTCGTAAAATTCGGGTCCTTGTTCACCATTTACCAGGCATCCTTTGTCACAAAATTTTGAAGGAATCGAGTCTAACAGTAATCTTTCAAGCAGAATCTCAGTCCATCAGGTGTCTCAGTCTATCAGGAATCTCCTCCAACTTGGCACATTCATTAATCATCAAGTTTGAAATAACCAGCATGCTTCCTTCCTCCACCTTCCATTTTTCCAAGTTGGGAAGACTGAACAAAATAAGAAGGGTGAGTTTCGCGAAACCCGTGGCTGAGCACACCATCTCCCTCCCTACATATGAATTTGTGTACAAACTTAAGTGACGCAACGTAGGTATTTTCTCCAATACTGGCATTGGGTCCTCCTGTAGGCACGACTCTGCTAAAGTCATGACGGTGATACAAACTGAGGATACATCAATGTGATTAGAATGAAGTTGTTGCTGTTGCTTCCCAAATAATTGAGCCAACTCTGGGAGCTTCCCACCTAGCAAAAATTCCTGAAGGCATGATATATGATTCCTGAACAACTGTCTCAGTAAATCCGGAGCATTTTCAAACCCTGGATCATGCATAAAAATATTAATGGCCAAGTAGCTCCCTGTATAAGACGATAAATAATATATCATCTCTTCTATATCGTAATAACTAGCCCATCCGCATAACTTTAGTCTCTGGAGACTGATCAGTTTCGGTAGATCCTTGACCTCACACCAGTTAGGATTAAAATTTTCCAGTGTCTCTAAGTTGCTCAACCTATCAAACCGTAATTTTAGTTTCATCCTTAAGCTGTTAATGTTCCAAGTAGGTAGATACAATTGCCTCAAACGTACCAACTTGCATAGTATATTTCTTGAAAGCCATGGTGGGAAATATATAGAGTACCCCATGTCTAATTTGAGAGTTTTCAGTAGTTCTAACTTTTGTATAGAGGGAAACATCAACAAATTAGTTCTCTTTAGACTCAGATACCGCAAGTATACCAGGCTGCCTAATACTTTTCCGAGATTCATATGAAAAAGACATCCTGACACACTTCCCATGTCAAGATCAGCTCCTTCAAGAGCAAGAACTCTTAGTAACCTGAAATTTGCAACATGAGATCCCAGTATTGGTGGGAAACTTGTGTTTGCAAACACTAAAACTGACCTGACACGTCGTCGATTGTATCTGTTAACAAGAAAGGGATTATCTCTGGTACTTTTATGTCCTTCTGCATCAAAATAGACTACTAGTTGTCGTGTGGAAGAGGACGTCAATTCCAGAGATGGATCAAAATGAAAATCATTTACTTTCCTTAGATTCACAACTTTATAAAAATCTTCTCCTTTCGCTATGGACAGAGATAGGTCTCTCATAAGGTCATGAAGCAGACATGATTTGAATTTTCTCTGTGAGCAAATGTCGTCTTTAAATTTCACTTGAACCATACTTTTATGGACCAGTTCCCCCATATACGATTCAGCTACTTCCGTCATTGTTTCACCTTCGGTTTTGTCACTCGACAGTACCAGTCCTTCCGCAATCCATAACTGATACAGAGTCTCTGCTTCTATCTCTTCATCTTCTGCAAATTTACCCATGTATAGGAAGCACAGTTTCAATTGAGTGGGTAAAACATTGTAACTCCATGCTAAAATGTCAAAAACTTCCCGTTGATGATCTTCCCCGAGACCTTTGCCTCTCTTAATGGAGAAAAGAGTATCATGATATACCTTCTCCCATTCAGTCAGTGTTGGTTTTGTTACAAGAATTCCTCCCAAAACAACTATAGCTAGGGGAAGACCAGCACAATTTCGAACCATTTCTCTTCCCAATCCCTCCATCTTCTTAATGTCTTTGAAGTCTGTTTTCATGGAACACCCAGAAAAGAAAAACCTGTAAGATAAGTCAATTTCTAACATTGCAGCGAGTGTTTAATAGAAGTGGAAACTACTTACCTAGATAGTCTCCTTTAGGAAGTGCTTTCAAGCGGAGTAGCTCCCAACTTTGCTCTTCATCAAGAACTTGTGGTTTGTGAATTAAACATTTCGGGTTGACATGATCAGCAACATCTATGTTACGACTTGTAAGCATTAATTTGCTTCTGGAAGTTTCATTTGGGAAGGCCGCTTTTAAAGAATCCCAAGCATTGTTTGACCATATGTCATCTAGAACTATCAAACAGTTCTTCTTTTGCTGAATTTCTAGCAAATTCTCCACAAGCTTGTCAACTTCAAATGTAAGGATGTCTTCTCTTTTCTCAGGGACAAGACTAATCAGAATCCGCTGCAGCACAGCTTTCGGTTGCCACTTCTGTGATATAGAAACCCAGGCTAATCCCGAGAAGTGCTTCTTGATGGTGGGATGATTGTATATTTTTGTAGCAAGAGTTGTCTTCCCCAGTCCGCCCATTCCACCAATAAAGATAACAGGGTGGCAGCCATCACATTCATTAACCAAATGCTCCACCAAGCTTTCAACATCTCCTTGAAATCCAACAAATAAATCAGGTTCAACAACAGCATAGGAGTAAAATCGTTTTAGCTTACGTGGTAGTATTTCACTTGACGATGATTCTTGTCCTTGCTCTAATGTCGAAACAATATTGTAATCACGAAAGCAGAGGAAGAGGCTCTGCATCCTTGTTTGTATACATTTGATCTTCCTATTAAACACGTGATAATATGCATAATCGTTAAGAACAATTCTCTTAACTAAGTTTTCGATTCCTCCTTGCGTTTTTCGTCTTTCACTAGATAAAGCTTTGAGGAGAAATCTTTCAACTACGTCTTCGACATCATATACAAGGTCCTGTACTTGAGCGACCAGAACTCGAACTCTCTGTTCCTTGATCCTTGAATCCGCATCTCTTAAGAATGTCCTCATCCGCATGAGCTCAGTCACCACTTCTTGAGTTTCATCTTTCACTCCATGCAGAAGTTGAGCTTCTTCAGTCAATAAATCAGTGAGCCTTCCCACAACCATGGTCACAATTGCTTCAGCCATTTGGAATTCTTCAGTTTTTCTTTCAAAGACAAACCTCAAATGTTATTCTAAGAATTTTTGCTTTTCTAGAATTTTAGACTTGTTCCAAAAGTATTTGTTTTTTCTAATTATTTAATAGTACAATTAACAGCGCGATAAAATAACAAAAGTGATAATGGTTCATCTCTTATCGTATATGATTCACGAACCTAATCGGACCCTTGTGAATCACGAGTTTGGATGGCTTTTCTTTGTTGTGGGATCTCCATTCTCCGATTAATATTATTGCTTTTCATTTCCCTACAGATTACATTAACAAATGACATATCCTACATGATTAACGATTGCATTTTGCATTATTTCTCTTTATTTGTCTTTTTACTAAAAGATGGAATCAAATGTGTATAATATAACTAACTTTAATAGTTGTCGGCCATTTTAGGATTTGCAAATCTCTGGTCTAAACACATTCAAATTAGTAGTCGTAGATTTCAAAGGAAACGATACGAGCAACGTTGCTTACTACAAAAATCTGAAGGCATTCCTTGTAGCACTAATCTTTGAAGGGAATTGAGGAATTTCAGCCCTTCTGGAATCCCCTCTAAAACTGTCTTCCTCGACCCTCCAGTTCACCAACTTGGTCTCCTATATCGACAGAAAAGGCCAAGTACTGGAGGCATGAAGATGTCCGACCAATTGATCAATGTCTCTGTGAAATCCAACAAATATATCCGGTTCAACAGTTTTGTAAGAATCGCTTTAGTAATTCCAAGCATTTTGTACGAGGATGTTGATGATTCTGGGGATTCTATTGTTAATCTGATATTATAATCACGACAGCAATCAAAGAGGAGGGACATTTTTCTTTGTATATCTTTGATCTTTCTGGAAAACTTAACTCTGTTCATCCACTGAATTGTTCAACATGTTCAGCATCATAGGCAAGCTCTCGTATGTCGGAAAGCAGAACGCGAATTTTGTGTTCTCTTATCCTTGAATCAGCAGCATCCAGTAAGAAAGTCTTTATCCGCCTGAGCTCAGTCACCACTTGTTAAATTTCATCTTTAAACCCGTGAAGAAGTTGAGCTTCTTCAATCAATAAATCAGTCAGATATGAGCATGTGGATGCAATGTTCAGCAACTGATTAGCTTCTGGAAAAACAATAATAAAAAAGTCAGCGAGCCTTCCTACATTAATCGACACGACTGATTAGCCTCTCTTGTTTCCTGAACTTCATTTTAGACCAATATGACAACAAGCTTGTTCTATCATTGTTAGTTTATGTTTTCACTTGTTAGTATAGTTAATAATTAGTTATTTGTAGTTACTTTGTAGTTACTTTTATTGATTTATAATTGTTAATATTAATTTATATAAATCGAGATGAATTGACGTCCTTTTTTTTTATTAATTATTTCATCTTAATTATATTTCCTAAAAAGATAGTTAATTCAATGTTTATAACACAAATACGTTCTCTCAAATTATACGACAACTTGCATGCTTAGCATATAAGAAGTTTTGTGTCTCCTAAAATATTTAATTTTAGATTTTGCAAATATCTTTTTCAAAAATGAACACTAATATTTTCGCCAAAAAAGGAGTGCATTTCGATACAAAAATAATTATATATTATCAATGTTATAAAAGAGTCTTATACATATTTATACAATATAATTATTATTACTGTGATGAATCATTAGTATAATTAATCCCGAAGTCTATATATAACGTCATAAGCTAATTATCTACACAACTTCTCAAGCAGACACACCAACTAATCATTACAAACAGTCAAGTATTACCAGCCTATTAATAACTCATCAAAGTCACATACAAACTTATTAATAGACCCAGCCTATTAATAACTCATCAACACCTTTTGCCTGTAAAATATTTAGCACCTTTTACTAAAGTTTTAACAAATAGATTACGCATTTAAAATTTAAAATACAAAGTTTCATTCAAAACAATTACTGGCTTGCTACAATTATTTTTCTTAATTATCAACACTTTAGATAGCTTCCAACTATTTAACATTTTCTCACTACATAAATTATAACTTTTTAATATGAATTATTCCATCTTTTAGTGTGAGTTTTTTTTTGAAGAATTTAGTGTGAGTTTTTAATAATTATCATTAACTAATTTAATTTTTTTAAACTAAACCTAATTAATACAACATTTACTTTTACTACTATAAGATTATCACTTTATATTTTGTAAAATTTACATATTAACATCTGAAACTTAATAATTTTCTATTTTAAAAAGATTTTACTAATTTTTTAAGACATATGAAAAAAAAACTATTGTTATCAATTAAATATATCTTATACTTTTTGTATTTATGTCAACTTTGTGCTAAACCGTAATATAAATTAAAACATTATATTATTTAATATTTTGTTGCCTTTAAATTATAATTTTTTATATTAAAAAGTTTATGTATAAATATTTTAATTAAACACCAACTACTCCATTATATTTTGAAAAATCTAATGACAAACATATGCAATTTTGTGTACAAAATTAATTTTATACTTTTAACAATTCTTATTATAATTTTTTCTGAAAAAAAATTAAAAGAAACTATTATATAGGACCAACTAAACTTAATATACTATTGTATTATAATAAATGTGTAAATTATGTTATATTTTTACACTAATCTAATTTTCAACATCATCTTTTGTAATCACAAGAAATAAAACACTATTGCAATAAAGTACAAAATAAAATATAAATGTTATACTTGAGATATAACATTTCACTTTTAATAGTTATCATATACTTAAAATTGTTACACATATTAAACTTTAAACTAAATTTAAGCATACTACTTTAATTTACTAATCTAAATTATAACTTTGTATATAACATTCATAAAAAACTAATACAATTTAATAATTTCATGGTTCCTGGTAGGTTTTATACATCAAAAGACACCTACATATACATACCAACTAATCATTACAAACACAAACCCAACCTCTTAATACTTTTTGCCAATAAAATATTTAACACATTCCCCCTTCATAAATTATAACTTTTTAATATGCATTATTCCACCTTTTAGTGTGAGTTTTTAATAATTATCATTAACAATTTTTTTTTTTCTAAACTAAATCTAAGTAATACAACATTTAATTTTACTACTATAAGATTATCAAATTATATTTTGTAAAATTTACATTCTAATATCTTAAACTTGACAAATTTCTATTTCAAATAGATTCTACTAATTTTTTAAGAAAAAAGAAACAAAATAAACTAATGTTATCAATTAAATATATCTTATATTTTTTGTATTTATGTACTCTTTTTGAAAGATTGAGTTTATATATTTACTCGAACAAAAGTTCATAAACAACTTTGTGCTAAAACGTAATATAAATTAAAACAGTATATTATTTAATAGTTTGTTGTCCTTAAATTACAATTTTTTATATGAAAATGTTTATGTATAAATATCTTAAACACCAACTACTACATCATATTTTGAAAAGTCTAATTACAAACATCTACATAATTATTATATAACAATTTTGTGTACAAAATTAATTTTATAATTTTAACAATTCTTATTATAATTTTTTCTGAAAAAAATTACTCAAAACAAAACTATTATATAGGACCAACTAAACTTAATATACTATTGTATTATAATAAAGTGTAAATTATATTATATTTTTACACTAATCTAAATTTTAAAAATCATCTTTTGTAATCATAAGAAATAAAATATTATTGCAATAAGTACAAAATAAAATATAAATGTTATACTTTGAGATATAACATTTCACTTTTAATAGTAATCCATAAAATTGTTACACATATTAAACCTTAAACTAAATTTAAAAATATAACTTTAATTTACTAATCTAAATTATAACTTTGTATATAACTATGGTAAAGCTAATACACTTTCATGGTTCCAAGTGGTAGGTTTTATCCAAACATATTTATTTACGTAAAAACTAAAAATATTTTTTAGAAACAACTTAAGAGAAAACGTACACAAATATAAATTTACGAAATTGATGATGAGTGCTTATTTGTAACCAATTTTAATCTTACTCACAACAATAAACATTTATTTCACCAATTAAAAATATTTCATAAAAACATAAGTACTAATTTTTTTTTAATTTTTTTACCATTTAATTTTCAATTAATATATTATAATATAGTATTAAACTAATTACAAATATAGAAAAAGTTATTATAGAGAAAATTAACTTTGCATTTTTTTTAAAAATTTATAAAATCCGGGCGAAGCCGGGGCAAACAAGTACTAGTTATTTTTTAAAAGTAATGTATTTATAATTACTAGCTTATAGTCCGTGCAATTCACGATTATTTTTTTAAATATTTTTTTATTATATTAATTCGCAATTTTATTAGTATTCATATTCTTTTTATTTTTTTTTAATTTTTTAATATTTATAATACTAAAATATAATTTTTTTAATATATTGTTGGCGAATTTTGAACCTTGAACTTTTACAAAAATAACTTATCTATTAATGTATAAAATATTATTTGACATTATATTAAACGGTTCTAATCTATTTATTTTAAGATCCACCGATGCTTACTTTTTTGTAGTATTATCGTCCTTAACCATCAAAATTCTCGACTTTCTTTTTCAATATATTTGGAGATAAAAATATTAATTTTTATATTTCATAAGTCGAGTTCGAACAACGCGGGGTCAGAAGTGTTGAACTATTCTTATTTTTTTTATGCTATTATGACCAAAATTATGGATAATTGTTCCAACAGATTGTCAACACTTTCCTATGTCTCATCCAATTATTAATATTTCATAAAATAGTATATTTTTCTAAATTAATTTTAGCAAGTCCCACCAACTTCCCCACTCTTTCTTCCCTTTTTCTTTTCGTGCCCCCACCAAAAAGGTTAACAATTGGATCGGAGGAGGGAGTGTAATGATATATTTTTGGATACATTATTTGGTGTTGCATTTACGCTCTACAAAAGACATATATTTTATATGTATTTATTCAAATTTATATTATTCAAAATTTTAATTTGTTGTTAATTTTTGAAATATGTAATTTTAATATGTTATATTAAGGTGATTCGAAACTTAAATTTTTGTTAGTATGTTATGAATATGAGAATAAAGATCTCGACTCGTAGTAACTGATCATTTGAGTGTATTATATCAACTATCTAATTACTCCACTTTTCTAATTTATAAATAAATAAAAATATATGTTAGGTAAATATTTAACAATAGATGATTAAATTTATTTGTTTACATGTATTGTGATCTTCGGAAAAGTAGGGTGAGATTAACCTCATGATCTTTTTCTCTATAAGTATTATATTTTAAATTATCGTTAATAAATATGAAACTCTCAATTTTAAATAATATTTAATATTGTCCTTTTATATTTTTTATATGTAAAATAATATAATATAATTTGGATGAATTAAATTGTATGTCCCTTAAAAAAGTTTTATGTTAATATTAAATAACTAAGTCATTTCACTTATAAATTCTAGAGTAAAATTTACAACATAAATTCATGTACATCATTCTTTTATGTCTAACATAAGTGCATATGTATTATTGTTAGCCATGATATATTTGAGAATTTTTTAATAACGTAATTGATATGATTTTTGGCCATGGTATACATGCGCATTATATTAAGAATTTTTTAATAATATAATTGATATGAATAGATATCTCAAAAATTGGTTTAACAATTATTATCAACCTGGAACTACTCATAAATTAAAGAGAAAAGAACGTTACCAATTTTTACATAGATAATCCTATCTAATACAGAAAACCCAATTATATTTGATTTAGATTATTAAAATACACTTTTTAGTTTTTAAATATAATTCTACTATTAATCGAATACATTTTTTAGTTTTTAAATATAATCATACAATTAATCAAATACTTTTTTATATTAGATCTAACTATTCTCATCTATCATTTAAGATCTAACGGTCCTTATTAATTGATTGTAAAATGATCGTAAGAATATAATTTGTTCGATCGAGATTTGACAAATAACATTATTTACTGAAATACTAATAGTCATTATTTTCACAAAATTGTTGTATTAATTTCCCTCTGCTTTTCAACACACAAATTCCCCTAGTCATCTCCTTGGAGTAGGTTGGTTATTTAAGGCTTTTAATATTAGTATCTTATAACTCATGCAATGCATGATTTTTTTAATATTTATAATTATATTAATTTATTTTTTTAATAATTTTATGTTATTAGTTTTTAGACTTTATTTATTACGTTTCATATCCTTAATACATTACTTATGTTGTGTTTTGTGTTTAGTGATGGTTTAACAATTTTTTTTCAATTAAAACTACACTGAAACTTGAAGAAAAAATAAAATGACGAATTTTAACAATAGTTCTATTCAACTTAGGAATAGAATTGAAATAACGAAACCTACTGATATGTAGGGCTGTCAAAAAAATCCGAAAAATCCGAGATCCGTCCGAAATATCTGTATTCGTATCCGGAATAAAGCGGATTTTATCCAAATCCGAAATAAAGCGGATATTATCCGTATTCGAATTCGGTAGTTGCGGATACGAATATGGATATAGGCGCATCCGTATCCGGTAATATCCGAATCCAAAATTAAATAAATAATATATATATTTATATATATAGTTACATATTATTTAGAAATTATATTTTAAGTTTACAGAATATATATATATAATTTAATCATTAAACAATATATTTATATAAGTTGTAGATAATTGTAAACATATATATATATATATATATATATATATATTTTACAAATTTAATATTTTAAAATAAACAAAATTATACTAAAAAGTAAATTTTTGAAAAAAAAATAAAATAGACTTTAATAAATTTAAGTTTTAGTTAGGTTTACTTTTTTTTTTTTAAAAATAAAATTTTTATTATTTTTTTCAATTTTATTGAATTAAAATTTAATATAAAAACTAAAAAATTCTAACTGAAATTCGGATTCGGATATTATCCGTATCCGGATAGTATCCGGCGGATTCGGATTCGGATATTTTTATTTAAATATTTTTGGATTCGGATACGGATCCGGATACGAATTCAGATTTTCGGATTCGGATTCAGATACACGCAGATCCGTATCCGAATTATCCGTTTGACAGCCCTACTGATATGGGCTGAAATATAACCCTAGGAATAATTAATGATATATTAATTAGACCTAGTTCGGTCCAAGAATTAGGCCCGACAAAAGGCCCGAAACCCTAACTATTTATTAATTTCGTAATTAATAAATAAAGGGAAATACACAGCTCATAAAAGAGTCTAAATATGATAATATCTTAATAGAAGGATCCAGAATCCCAATCAAATATTACGATGAGTCACAACACTTATCAGATAAGTATAATACTTGCATGCCAAGCAAAACACTCCTTATCAGTTATCAATAACGAGATTTATCTATTAAGTCTCCTAAACATACTCTAAATACAAGGCTCCTGACGCCTATATAAGGACCCTCGTCCTTCATTCTAGAACTACGTTTTTATTGGCTTGATTCTCTACACAGCAGAGATACGTAGGCATCTTGTGAGGACCGATTTAGTCTCGAAACACAAGAGCAGCCATTAAAGCTTGAACGCTCACAAACCCTAGCATTTAATTCACAAAGCACGTGTTTTAATCCATAACATTTGGCGCCGTCTGTGGGAACCGAACATCAACCATGGCAGTTACACGAAGAACAAATCAAACTTCTGAAGGAACTCCTGTTGCCTCTGAGGCCGGTGCTCAAGGAGCTCAACCACCACCAATTACCAGCACTGAAGGGACGAATATCCCCACCAACACTCAAGGACCGGAGATCCCAATTGAAGGGACGAATCCCCTGCAGGTGGTCATTCATGGATCTAATCCACAAGAGACCACTCACCAGCAACTGATCACTACCTCCCCACTGCTCGTGAACGCCCCGAGAAGCCTTCAACTCCATACTACTGATCTCCCTCAATATGTGAATCAGACCCTTGGGATGCCTACCCATAGCAGGCCCCCTCGCCCCCCGGTGGGCGGTAGTGGCACCAATCTGGTACACCATGAGGCATATGTGCCCCCTTACATCCAAGGTTTGGAACCCCTGAACCGACAAACCCAAACTCATCAGATGTTTCGAGACGATTTCTCTGGTCCTCACACTGAGGATGAAAATTACAATACTGATGATGACTACCCCCACGAAGAAGACGTTCTGCAAATAAGGAACAAACCATTCAGGAAAGAATTGCAGCCCATGAGTGATAAGTGGATTTTTAATCCACTTGGAACGCTTCATATCGGCTTAAATTGATGACTTGAACTCAAGTATGTGGTGTGTTTAATGTGTTTTCATTAAGTTTTGCAGAACCAAGAGTTGGAGGTTAATTTGATTAAAATTCGGATTTTCCGGGTAGGTTGCGCAGTCTTCACTGTTTTGGCCATATCTGGAGTTCTACAAGTCCGATTCTGACGATCTTACAGCTCACGCTAAGAGGACAACATTTTCTATAATTCTAGGCAAAAGGTTCTGCGCGGGCGCCCAGGAATTGTACTGGAATTCTGCGCGGCCGCCCAGGAAGTCAGAACAGCCAGAAATTGCCAGAATTCGATTTTAATTAGGAAAGTTTCACAAATTCGACTTCTAATCAATATGGTAATTGCTTGGGGCAGCCAGAAACTTCCAGAATCAGTTGTAAACATGGAATATGCAATTCTTATTGCATTCAAAGACGGAAATTACCGTAATTCTATTTTAATTCAAAAACGGCAATTGCTTGGAAGAGGGACAACTTGGAGCTATAAATACACATCTTGGGGGGACATAATCAACACATCACAAGACATCACAATACATCACAATACACCAGAGATCAGATTCAATATTGGAGCACAAGATCGAGGAGCCAAGAACGAAGAACGTGACTACGAGGAGATCTAGACATAGTTTTTTCTTGTATTCTTCAATTTTGGTGTAACTTTTGGATGCTTCCAGATTTGTCTTCTAAACCTTTAACTCTTATTCATATTTACATAATTGATTTCTTGTTTTTCATCATGCTTTCATCAAACCCCGTGACGATGAGAAGTTCGATCATGAACTAATCGTTGTCATGGGATCCTAGCGGATTTATCTATGGATTTTAGTAGTTGATTGTTTTAAAGATTTGTGTGTGATGACTTATTGATATCCTAGTTTGGTTGTGCTTATTCTTCTTGGATGCGTAGCTAACATCTAAGATTGTTTGTTAATCTCTATTGAATGCGAAAGTGGATATAGAGGTTTAGAACTTGCCATGCTAGCATAGGTTTATGTATGTTTGTCATGCATGATTCGTAGGTGATTTTAACCATCTTACCTGCCCTATGTAATCTGAATGGATAACTTGCTCGTTAAACCGTTATGTTTTCAAATCTTATAGACATATAGGGTCTAAGCATAATTGGTGTCTACCCAACTTCTATCTCTTTTGTGGATGTTTGAGTAGTTTGGTATACGTATACTGAAAGGTAGCGTGTACTGATTTCGTGTTATCCGATTAGTTATCACAACCGTCACATGCATTGATTAAAGACAAAAGACTCTGAATGAAGTATTTAATGAAGTTAGGATCCCATATTTTATTCTCATAAGTAATATATCAGCAATCTTTAGTTTAATATAGTCTTGATAATTTGTTTAGTTAATTTAGTTAATCAAAACACAATTTGATACTTGTCTTAGCATTGAACGATAGCCATACATTGTTGCATAAGTGCATAACTATAATAACCATAGCAGTCTCTGTGGGAACGAACTCTACTTATTCTTATATTACTTGTGACCGCGTATACTTGCGTGATATTGTGTGAACAAGTTTTTGGCGCCGCTGCCGGGGACTCGGTGTTATTTTTATAGTTTATGTGCTTGTCATCAGTGGTCGTTAGAGTTCACTGACTCGGATTGTAGTTGTTTGTTCTGTGTGTTTCAGGTACTTGAACGTGTATGCGAACACGTTCTCAGACTCGTAAATTGGAAGAAGAAAGATTAAAGTTAGTAAAGATGGGAGACGTACCAGAAGGAGTAGCACCTGCAGCTAAGGCTTTGAAGGACTATTCTCAGCCAAAGATCAATGACATTCAATCTAGCATTGTCAGGCCGGCTATTGCAGCTAATACTTTTGAAATCAAGCCTGGCACGATTCAGATGGTGCAGAATTCAGTTCAGTTTGGGGGTGCTCCAACGGAAGATCCTAATATGCATATTAGGGATTTCATCGAGATCTGTGACACCTTCAAGTTCAACGGAGTGTCAGAAGATGCTGTGAAGCTGAGACTTTTCCCATTTTCTCTGAGGGATAAGGCTAAGGGCTGGTTGCACTCGCTACCAGTAGGTTCTATTGCTACATGGGAGGATCTTGCTCAGAAGTTTCTCACTAAATTCTTTCCCATGGCGAAAACAGCTGCAATCAGGAATGCTCTTACTCAGTTTTCACAACATTCTGGTGAAACTTTATGTGAAGCGTGGGAGCGTTACAAGGAGATGCTTAGGAAGTGTCCTCATCATGGAATGCCTGATTGGATGGTGATTAATTGCTTTTATACTGGACTGGGAGGTCAATCTCGACCAATGCTTGATGCGGCATCAGGTGGAGCACTTTGGGCCAAAAGCTACAATGAAGCTTATGAACTAATTGAGATGATGGCTGCGAATGAATATCAGAATCCTACTCAGAGATTATCACAAGGCAAAGTAGCAGGAGTTCTTGAAGTTGATGCAGCTACAGCTATATAGCAGCCCAGTTGAAGGCTTTGACAATGAAGGTGGATTCTTTGACGAATTATGGAGTTCAGCAGGTGGCTAGTGTGTGTGAGCTTTGTGCGGGCGCACATGAGACGAATAATTGTGCCATATCTAGTGAGTCGGCGCAGTTCGTGAGCAATTTTCAGAGACCATCACAGCCAGTTCCAGCCACCTATCATCCCAATAGCCGGAATCATCCTAATTTCAGCTGGAGCGACAATCAACAATCTCAGCAGCCTTATCAGCCATTCCAAGGTCAGCAATTTGGAGCAAAGCCTTACAATCCTCAGAATTTTCAGCAGCAGCAAGGGCAGAATTTTCAGCCACAGTATGCTCCTAGGCAACAATTTCAGCCACCAGGATTTCCGCAACAACCTCATGCTAGTGCGGGGCAGTCTTCGAATGAAAAATCTGAATTGGATGAGTTGAGAATGATAGTTAAAAGCCAGGCGGCATCGCTCAAGACTTTGGAGAATCAGATGGGGCAGTTGGCAAGTGCCTTACTCAGCAGAGCACAGGGAACTCTTCCTAGCGATACGGAGCCTAATCCAGGAAAGACAGTTGTCCAAGAACATGTGAAAGCAGTTACCTTGAGATCGGGAAAGGTCACGGGCAATCAAAAATCAGCAGTTGAAGAAGAGGAAGAAATTCAGCAGCATCAGGTGGAACCTTCTAAGGAAAAGCCAATTTTTGATTTGGCAGCTAAGTAGTTGGACGGTGAGGCTGAAAAGAGCAAAAATTCTGCTGACAAGTCTACTTCGGAGCAGACTATTTACCCACCTCCTCCATACCCAAAGAGGCTCCAGAAGAAGACTACAGAAAGTAATCAGATCTATCCTCCTCCTCCATATCCAAAGAGGCTACAGAAGCAGAATCTTGACACAAAGTTTGCCAAGTTTCTCGAAGTTTTCAAGAAGTTACACATCAACATACCTTTTGCAGAAGCTCTTGAACAGATGCCGAGCTATGCTAAGTTTATGAAGGGTATTCTATCTCGGAAGTTGAAACTCGAGGATTTGGACACCATTGCTTTGACAGAGGAGTGTAGTGCAGTTCTACAGCAGAAATTGCCACCGAAGCTTAAAGATCCGGGAAGTTTTACCATACCTTGCACTATTGGCAATCAACTTTTCAGCAAATGCTTATGTGATTTGGGAGCTAGCATTAATCTAATGCCAATGTCTGTTTTTAAGCAACTTGGGTTGCCTGAGCCGAAACCAGTTAATATGACCTTACAGTTAGTTGATCGGTCGATCACATATCCGAGGGGTATAGTAGAGGATGTCTTGGTAAAGGTGGATAAGCTGATTTTTCCTGCTGATTTTGTTATTCTTGACTTTGAGGAGGATAAGAAGATTCCTATCATCTTGGGAAGACCTTTTCTGGCTACTGGCCGAGCGTTGATCGATGTTCAGAAAGGAGAGCTCACAATGAGGGTGAGTAATCAAAAGGTCATCTTTAATGTGTTCAAGGCTATGAAATTTCCGACAGAGGAGGAAAAGTGTTTTAGCTTGAAGATGGTTGATACGGGTCAGAGAAAGGAGTTCGATCAGCTGTTGAGCAAAAATTCGAACATGCACAAGTTCGAGCATCACATCAGTGATTCCATTGACAATTCTTCCATTCGAGATCTTTCGAATGTCAAGCTTGGAAAACTTCCACCACATTTGAAGTATGTCCTTCTGAATGATGAGTTGGTAATTTTTAAAGAGTGTGAAGATAATGTGTTGAGAAGGTGGAACAAGGATGATGAGGTAAAAGAGTGTTCTTATCAATCGACGGAGAAGCATAAACACCTTAGAGGTGTAAAGAAGAAAAAGAAAAAACCGATTGGTGGAAAAGTCAAGGTGAAGTTTGATTTGGAAAAGATGTGGGAAGAAAGCAAGAAGGTTATCAAACAATGGGTGAATGGTCCTTCTGCTAAGGACAAGTCAATTGCGATCTTCGAGCCACCATGATTTGATTCACATTTGTCCGGCTAAATGACATTAACGACATCGCTTCGTGGGAGGCAACCCATGTGTTAGGTATGTTTCTACTATCTTTCTTATTACCTTCAATGAGGGCATTGAATATTCTAAGTTTGGGGGTGATTTGGGGATAAGTAGTGTTGTGGTGTTATGTGTTCATGTAGGAAATCATATTTTGCATGTTTGTGGTAATTCATTCATGTTTTGTTCGTATTTTGCATGTTTATTTCATGTAGGACATTTTGTTTATGTTTTGATTATATGTGTCATTTTAGTTGCATGGCATGCATATTTCATGATCCCTTAGGACGGGCTATTTCTGTTTAGTAGGTAGATGTTGATTTGATTGTGGTAATCATAAATAGAGGGATGATTTAAGTTCTTATGAAATTGACATGCGTGTTATGAAAACAAAATCTTTACACAATTCATCGTTTGCTTTTGGGCTAGATTAGGGCCATGCCTGTTTGGATGTTTTGAGGCTTAATCATTTGTTTATAGTTAAAATGTTCTTTATTCCCTTGATGGCGTAGGAGCACCAAAGTATAAGTTTGGGGGAAAACAAAGATTTCATGCTAAGTGTGTTTAGTTGTGTTTAGTTGTTAATAAAGGCTAGGCGTCAAATGGCTAGTAGCCAGCTCATATTTTATGAGTAGTCTAGGATGAATGAGATGGAGCGAAACGCACTCATTCTTGTGTGAAAAAAAAAAGAGAGAGAAAAGAAAAAGAAAAAGAAAAAAAAATGAGTGTTTGTGAGAGTGTGAGTGTGTATAATTGACTAGGGTGAGCTCTTTAATACTCGAGTAATTAAGTCTGAGGGGTACTTGTACCTGGTAACCTAAAGCCCTTTGTGGTTTGGGATTGCCGACCTAACACTCGCTACATGTGTATTATTGTATAAGCCTTTTGGGGTCTCATCCATTGCACGGTCAAATAAACACGCGTGTTATGTTGTTTTGTTATGTGTTGTAGTTGTTAGCAATAAAGCATGAATTCCTGTCTAACTTAAATGATGATGGAGGTGTCTCTGAGTTATGAAGTGTCTAGCGTTCATTCTTTTTATAAACTAGTGATTGCCTTGACGAAGAATGGGTATGATTTTTGGTCTAGTGTTAGGAGTATATCTGATGAGTATCGCACACACCACGTTTCCGTTCATGTATTGTTAGTATACGGGGATTTATTCGAGCTCTGTTGGGAAGTTATTGCATGATTTGAGATGTTTGCTTATTGAATGGTTATGGTTAGTTTAAAGGGGATCTTTGCATTTTTTTTCATGTAGTTGCATTCATATAGTTTGCATTGTTAGTTGCATTGTTAGATGGATTTTTTGGGTACATTCATTATAGGCCCTCACGAGACCTTACTCGTCCACTAGGGCTGCCTAGGGGTTTAAAGGGCTTGTTGCATATGCCAAATGCAACCGTGATCACCTACGGAAGTGGTACTAGTTAGTTGTATATAGTTATATTATTTATGCTTGAGGACAAACATCAGTTTAAGTTTGGGGGTGTGATAAGTGGATTTTTAATCCACTTGGAACGCTTCATATCGGCTTAAATTGATGACTTGAACTCAAGTATGTGGTGTGTTTAATGTGTTTTCATTAAGTTTTGCAGAACCAAGAGTTGGAGGTTAATTTGATTAAAATTCGGATTTTCCGGGTAGGTTGCGCAGTCTTCACTGTTTTGGCCATATCTGGAGTTCTACAAGTCCGATTCTGACGATCTTACAGCTCACGCGAAGAGGACAACATTTTCTATAATTCTAGGCAGAAGGTTCTGCGCGGGCGCCCAGGAATTGTACTGGAATTCTGCGCGGCCGCCCAGGAAGTCAGAACCGCCAGAAATTGCCAGAATTCGATTTTAATTAGGAAAGTTTCACAAATTCGACTTCTAATCAATATGGTAATTGCTTGGGGCAGCCAGAAACTTCCAGAATCAGTTGTAAACATGGAATATGCAATTCTTATTGCATTCAAAGACGGAAATTGCCGTAATTCTATTTTAATTCAAAAATGGCAATTGCTTGGAAGAGGGACAACTTGGAGCTATAAATACACACCTTGGGGGGGACATAATCAACACATCACAAGACATCACAATACATCACAATACACCAGAGATCAGATTCAATATTGGAGCACAAGATCGAGGAGCCAAGAACGAAGAACGTGACTACGAGGAGATCTAGACATAGTTTTTTCTTGTATTCTTCAATTTTGGTGTAACTTTTGGATGCTTCCAGATTTGTCTTCTAAACCTTTAACTCTTATTCATATTTACATCATTGATTTCTTGTTTTTCATCATGCTTTCATCAAACCCCGTGACGATGAGAAGTTCGATCATGAACTAATCGTTGTCATGGGATCCTAGCGGATTTATCTATGGATTTTAGTAGTTGATTGTTTTAAAGATTTGTGTGTGATGACTTATTGATATCCTAGTTTGGTTGTGCTTATTCTTCTTGGATGCGTAGCTAACATCTAAGATTGTTTGTTAATCTCTATTGAATGCGAAAGTGGATATAGAGGTTTAGAACTTGCCATGCTAGCATAGGTTTATGTATGTTTGTCATGCATGATTCGTAGGTGATTTTAACCATCTTACCTGCCCTATGTAATCTGAATGGATAACTTGCTCGTTAAACCGTTATGTTTTCAAATCTTATAGACATATAGGGTCTAAGCATAATTGGTGTCTACCCAACTTCTATCTCTTTTGTGGATGTTTGAGTAGTTTGGTATACGTATACTGAAAGGTAGCGTGTACTGATTTCGTATTATCCGATTAGTTATCACAACCGTCACATGCATTGATTAAAGACAAAAGACTCTGAATGAAGTATTTAATGAAGTTAGGATCCCATGTTTTATTCTCATAAGTAATATATCAACAATCTTTAGTTTAATATAGTCTTGATAATTTGTTTAGTTAATTTAGTTAATCAAAACACAATTTGATACTTGTCTTAGCATTGAACGATAGCCATACATTGTTGCATAAGTGCATAACTATAATAACCATAGCAGTCTCTGTGGGAACGAACTCTACTTATTCTTATATTACTTGTGACCGCGTATACTTGCGTGATATTGTGTGAACAATGAGGCAGAGGTTGCAAAACTCAAAAAGAAGTTAGAGGAAGAAGAGACTGCAAGAGCAGCCGGGAAGACTCCGGTAATTAATCCGGATCCTACTCCTCCGAGATCCAGAAGGGTTGAAACCCCAAGAGGAGATCCTACTGTATTGTTGCCCCTGGGAGATCCTGACGATCCTACACCACCCTTTACTCAAGAGATAATGAAGGCCACCATATCCAGAAAGTTTAAAATGCCAACCATCAAAGCTTATGATGGAACGGGAGATCCCACAAATCATGTAAGAACTTTCTCAAATGCACTGCTATTGCAGCCTGCCAATGACGCTGCAAAGTGTAGGGCGTTTCCACAAACCCTAGCGGGCATGGCTCAACGTTGGTATAGTCGCCTTCCACCCAATTCTATTGGATCCTTCAAAGAGCTGAGTAAGGCATTCATCAATCAATTTGTTAGTGGGAAGATACATGAGAAAAGTTCCGCCTCTCTTATGGGGATTCGACAAGGCAAGAATGAAACATTGAGAGAATACTTGAGTAGATTCACTAAGGAGGCTATAAAAGTCCCAGATTTGGAAGATAAAGTGGCAATGATAGCCCTACATCAAGGAACTACCGATGACCACTTCAGGAGGTCTTTGGCTAAACATCCCCCCGAAAACATGTTGTCACTACAAGATAGAGCTGGAAAATACATCAAGGCTGAGGAGAGCATGAGAAAGTATGAGCCCGTTGCTACTGGCAATGGAAATTCAAAGAAGAGAAAGGATGCTCCAGAATATGATGCAAGGGAGAAGTATCCTAGGACATCAAAGGATTCTGATTCACCACCCAAGAAGAACAATTTTGGGCCTAAGTTTACGGAGTATGCAAGATTGAATGCTCATAGGAGCCAAATTCTGATGGAGATTGCAAAGGAAGAAGACCTTAAATGGCCGAAGCCTATGAGGGCCGATGTGTCAAAAAGAAATCAAAACCAATACTGTCGGTTTCACAAAGAAGTTGGCCACGATACAGATGACTGCAGGCAACTAAAAGATGAAATTGAGTTCTTGATTCGAAGAGGAAATCTTGGTAAGTTTACCAAGGATGGAAATCAAGGAAGCCAGAGAGGGAACTATGAAAGGAAAAACTATGATAGACGGGACAATGATCAAGACCGAAATCCAAAGCCCCGAGGGCCTGTCATCAATATGATATTTGGAGGGCCAACTGCTGCCGGACCTTCCAAAAACTCGAGAAAAGCTTATGCCCGAGAAGTAATGACTGTGGTTGGAGAAGCACCAAAGCGTGCCAAGACTGAAGTATCTTTGAATTTTGATGATTCTGATCTTGAGGGAGTGAAATTTCCCCATGATAACCCTCTAGTCATAGTACCTGTGATAGGCAACTCTGAAACAAAGAGAGTTCTCGTTGACAATGGAGCTTCAGTGGACACCTTGTTCCATGATGCTTTCATTAAGATGGGTTACACTGACTCTCAGCTAACACCCTCAAACATGCCCATATATGGGTTCAATGGAGTAGAATCGAAGGTAGAAGGCACGATTCAACTCCCCATGACAATGGGACAAGGTTCAAAGACGTCTACTCAAATGCTGAACTTTATAGTTATCAAAGCAACTTCAACCTACAATGCAATTCTGGGAAGAACGGGTCTTCATGCATTCAAGGCTGTTGCCTCATCTTATCATTTGAAGATCAAGTTCCCTACCAGGAATGGAATTGGCGAAGAGAAAGGCGATCAGAAAATGGCTAGAAGTTGTTATGTAGCCGCGTTGAGGCCTGATGGAGTTGGGGGGCAGGTTCTCCCAATTGAGGACATGGACATCAGAAACGATGAGGAAAGAAGAGGAAAGCCAACTGAGGATCTTGTTCCCATCCCCCTAATCCCAGGAGAACCAGACAAGGTCACCTACATTGGAGCTCTACTACCTGAATCTATGAAAAGCAAGTTGACATCCTTTCTTCAAGAAAACAATGATGTATTTGATTGGACAGTAGCTGATATGCCAGGGATTGATCCCCAATTGATAACCCACAAATTGAATGTGGATCCTGAAAGAAAGACAGTGAAACAAAAGAAAAGAAATTTTGCTCCAGAAAGGCAAGAAGCCATCAAGCAGGAGGTAGAAAAACTCTTGGAAGCAGGCTTCATTGAAGAAATTCAGTTCCCTGAATGGTTGGCTAACCCAGTGATGGTCAAGAAGGCTAATGGAAAGTGGAGAATGTGTGTGGACTTCACCGACTTGAATGATGCATGTCCTAAAGATTGTTTTCCCTTACCAAGGGTTGATGCTTTGATAGATGCCACTGCTGGGCACGAGATGCTAAGTTTCATGGATGGCTTCAGTGGATACAACCAAATCAAAATGCACAAGGACGACATCTCCAAGGTATCATTCATCACCGACTTTGGTGTTTTCTGTTATTTAGTCATGGCATTTGGACTTAAGAATGCAGGGGCAACATACCAAAGGTTGGTGAACAAGATTTTTGAACCACTGATTGGTAAAACAATGGAAGTTTATGTGGATGGCATGCTAGTCAAGAGCCTCGACAAGGCAGACCATATAAAACATCTTCACGAAGCATTTGAAGTGTTGAGGCACCACAAGATGATGTTAAATCCAGCAAAATGTGCCTTCGGGGTAGGCTCAGGAAAGTTTTTAGGCCTGATGGTCTCCAAGAGAGGAATCGAAACTAACCCCGACAAGATCAAGGCAATCCTAGACATGGAACCACCCAAGTCTGTTAAGGATGTGCAAAAATTGACAGGAAGAGTTGCAGCATTGGGAAGATTCATCTCCAAGTCAGGAGAAAAGTGCTTACCTTTCTTCAAGGCACTCAAAAATGTGAAAAATTTCGAGTGGACACCTGAAAGTCAAGAAGCCTTTGAGGCCCTGAAGAAATACATGGCTGAAGCACCACTGTTGGCAAAACCAAAGCCAGGAGAGATTCTCTATCTATACTTGGCGGTCTCCGAAACTACCCTTGGAGCTATTTTGGTAAAAGACGAATTGAAGGTTCAGAAACCCATCTACTATGTGAGTAAGATTCTACATGGGGCAGAAATAAACTACTCTACCATAGAGAAGTTTGCCTTAGCCTTGATAATGGCCTCAAGAAAGCTACGTCCATACTTCCAGGCGCACAAGATAGAAGTTTTGACTAATCAACCTCTAAGGAACATTCTGCACATCCCTCAAGTTAGTGGAAGATTGATCAAATGGGCTATTGAGTTGGGGGAATTTGATATCAAGTATAAGCCTCGAACGGCCATAAAAGCTCAAGCACTCGCTGACTTCATGGTTGAATGTACCATTGACAACCAAGAAGTCGGGGGGCAGGAAGTAGTAGTGGAAGACAACAAAGATGAAGACACGGTGTCCAAAGAATGTTGGGTGCTCTATTTTGATGGAGCATCAAAAACAAAATCAAGTGGAGCTGGTTTAGTGTTACAAAGTCCTGATGGATTCATAATAGAGTATGCACTAAAACTTGACTTCCCAACAACAAACAATGAAGCTGAGTACGAAGCTCTGATAGCTGGTTTGGGCGTAGCTGGGGCCCTGAGAGTTAAGACTCTCAAAGTATGTGGAGACTCGAGGTTAGTCGTTTCTCAAGTAAATGGAGAGTTCGAAGCTAGAGATGAAGTCATGGCTAAGTATTTGAAACTTTTCAAAGCCATCATGACTCAGTTCGAAGAATGCTATGTGGAGCACGTTTCGAGAGAGGAAAATGTGAAGGCTGATGCCTTGTCTAAATTTGCCTCTTCTGAAATTGAAAACTATGCAGGAAGTGTATACTTCCAAGTCTTGAAGACCCCAAGCATCAACGGAAAGTTGGTAGCACCCATTGGTATTACCAGTTGTTGGATTGATCCAATCAAAGCTCATCTGGAAACTGGGTGGCTGCCCAACGACACTTCAGAAGCACGAAAGCTATATGTCAGAGCACTAAGGTATGCCCTAATTGAGGGAATCCTATACAAGAAGTCTTTCATCATTCCGTATCTGAAGTGTTTGAGACCTCAAGAGGCAGAATTGGCCCTGAAGGAAGTACATGAAGGTATTTGTGGGCAGCACTTGGGGGGCAGAGCCCTTGCCCATAAAATCACTCATCTAGGTTTCTATTGGCCAAGCATGCTTGCTGATGCTAGAAGCTATATGAGAAAATGTGAACGGTGCCAGAAACATGCACCAGTGGTTAGACAACCACCTGAGATGATGACATCCATTAACTCTCCTATCCCTTTTGCTATGTGGGGAATGGATATACTTGGGCCATTTCCAATGGCAAGTGCTCAAAGAAAGTTCTTGATAGTGGCAATCGACTACTTCACCAAGTGGATTGAGGCTAAGCCATTAGCCAAGATAACCACCAAGCAAGTGATGCACTTCTTCTGGGAAAATGTGATATGCAGGTATGGAATTCCACGAGTCCTGGTTACGGACAATGGAACTCAATTCAACAATGATGAGTTCAAGAAATATTGTGATGAGAATGATATCAAGTTGCGCTTCACTTCTGTTACCCATCCTCAAGCAAATGGGCAAGCTGAGGTTGCAAATCGAATTATCCTAGATGGACTGAAGAAAAGAGTTGAACGCTCCAGAAATACTTGGGTAGATGAGTTGCTCCCCATACTATGGGCATATCGTACTACTTGTAAAGTCACCACTGGAGCTACCCCCTTCTTGCTGGCATACGGGGCTGAGGCAGTGGTTCCAGTGGAGATTACACACACGTCTCCAAGAATTGAAGCTTATGAACCAGAAACAAATGAAGAAGGCTTGAGGCTGGCTTTAGATCTAATTGATGAGGTTAGAGATGAGGCAAACGCCAAGATAGTTGAACATCAAAAGAAAGTGTCTTTTTACTATAACCTAAGGGTTAAAGAAAGGTTCTTTCGTCAAGGAGACCTGGTTCTCAGAAAGATTGAAGCATCCGGAGTTGGACAAAAAGGCAAGTTGGCCCCCAATTGGGAAGGACCATATCGCGTCAAAAATGTATTTGGTCGTGGCTCGTACAAGCTAGAAACCCTTGAAGGGCATGAGGTGCCAAGGACTTGGCATGCTACAAATTTGAAAGTTTATTATGTTTAAGTGTGTCCTAATTGGACTCACTATTAGGGCAAGTAGAAATAAGGTCGACGAAACCAATCCAAGTTTTTAAACTTGAGGTAGAAGTAGTATACTATGTAAGGGTTGAACCCATTTCTTCAAGTTATGAATTCATTCAGCAATATTCTACAAAGCATTGCATATTGATGTTTATATGATTCAAAGTACTAATTAAGTATGCAAACACGAAGAACTATAAGGCATGAAGGAAATAAGTTAAATAACTTACAATAAAGTTGAGTTATGCCCGAAGGCAGAGTTACAGAAAATAAATACAAATCTACAACTAGCTACGACTAAGCATCACCCCCTCCATGCTCTTCCTCGGAGCCAGACTCCTCTCCAGACTCTTCTTCCTCACCGGAGCTGGATTCCTCAGACTCTTCACCAGGATGAGAGGCATGTTCGGGATTGAGAATCCTGTCATCCTCATCCATATCACCCTCCCCCGCCAAAGCCATCTCCAAACGAGTGGGAGCGTGGGGATTGGGAAAGTCAGATATAGTGAGGGATCCAGGAAGTCTCCTCGAAACCTCAGTCAAAGCATCATCCCATCCTTTTGTATACTGGACAGGGAAGAGGAGGTCATCGTGCTGACTGATTAAGTCCTTGTACTCGTTAGAGTCAAGGTACTCATCAATATGGCTCTCCTTCTCCTTCCTTAGCTCTACCAGCTCCGCTTGAGCATCAATCAGATCCTTCTCCCTATGGTCCAAAGAAGCCCTAAGAGAACCCACCTCCAGCTGGGCCTTATCAAACTTAGCCTTGTTGGCCTCCGAGGATGCACACCAAGCTTTGGCTTGGAATAAAGCCCCTTGAAAGCTGGCATTAGCCTACAAGCAGATCACAAGTTAGAATGATAACTTAATATATACTAAGGACTACAAATAAAAAGGGAATAAAGACTTACAGCAGCAAAGGCTTGTGAGCCCGCACTTTCTGCCCCCTCGATGGTGGAGTTGGCCACAAAATCCTTGTAGTCACAAGGAGTTAAGGAATGATGTGACCACTCAACAGTATGCTTGGCCACCCCTACTATGGTGTCCTTCTTTCTAATCCCCCAGTTGGGGCGCCAGACTGAGCTCTTAGCTGAGGAAGAGCCCTCGACCTCTTCAACCTCAGCTACATGAGGCCTCAGAATAGAAGGGCCTATAGCAGCCAACCTGGGGTCCTTCAAACAAGCCCTCTTGATTCTGGCTGTCTCCCCGTCTTCTGGTTCATTTTGCTTGTTAATGAACTCCGCAGCTGCAAGCAAAAATCAAGGAAAACAAAATCGGTATAAGGCAATCTTAATACAAAATACAAGGAAATAGAAGAAAAGTAATTACCCTGGTCAGAAACTTTTGAAAGTTTCAGAGACTTAAGTACAAACTCGTCCAGGAGCTCCCAAGCCTTGGTGGCATAATCATCCTTGATGAGTTCGGCATAAGCATGAGCCTCCTCTTCAGTCAAGACTATGTCATCTGGGCTACCATCTGACACTCTACTAAACGAGCTCTGAAAAAGGGTGCCCCGATCCCCTTCATCCCACATCAAGTACATAAACTCATCCTTCCATTTGGGGTTATTGTCAGGGATGGATTTGGGATGGAAAATGGGGGGTGTCGAAGAACGATGACTAATGTACACCCAACCCAAGGTGTTGGATGAGCTATTTTTAAATTGAAAAACCTTTCTAAAAAGAGAAACAGAAAGGGGGAATTTGTTTTTTAAACATAAAACAATAAAACACATAATCAACCTCCAGGCATTTGGAGGTAGCTGACAAGGGTTAATTCCTACATCGGCTAAAAGTTGGGGAATGAAAGGATGAAATGGGAATCGAACTCCTGCAGCAAGGACCCCCTTATAAATGCAAAGAGCATTTGGGCGCCAATGGCAGGAACGATCCCCGGGACCAGCTGGGACTAACCTATAAGGTGGCCTAACTTTATACATGTTTTTATAGTCAGCAATTTTATCAGCATCATGAAACCTATTGCTATGATTGAAGGAATCTAGATGTGATATAGAGGGATACTCATCACTACGTTCTAGAATCATATCTTGTAAAGACATAGTAGGAGAACGGATAGTGATACCTCTTTTCGACGCTTGATTCATTTTCTGCAAACGTTGAGCAGAACGATCAGCCATCTTCAAATCTTCAAAGAATATGCAGAAAATCTTCAACAAAAACTCAGAAAACCTTCAAGGGATGAAGGTAAAAGCCCAGAAATTCAAAGAAGTTCCAGAAAAACTTCAACAATTGAAGATAAAACCCAGAAATCTTCAAGTCTTCAAAAAGAAATTCCCAGAAACCTTCAAGGGATGAAGGTGAAAGCCCAGAAACCTTCAAGGGATGAAGATCAATCCCAGAAAATCAAGAACACCACCGCACAAAAACTCGCCGGGAATCGCCTTACCACGGAATAAAAGAGAGAAAAATAAGACACTAGAGAGAAATTTTCGGAAAGAAAGAAGTATGAAGTGAGAGTGAAATGAGAAATCTCACTCTTTTATAATGAAAATGACTGGAAGCTCAACCGGTTAAGGGATGGCAACCGTTTATAGCCAGTAAGGCCCATAAACCCATTTATGGATTACAAAGGCTAAAAGCCCAAATAAATTTTAAGGCAAACTCGAAGCCCAAAAATTACTAAAAGGCCCATTAAGGCCCAAGGCTTGAAAAATTTAAAGCCCAATTAGGCTAATTAAAGCCCAAGAATGAATCTTGGAATTAAACCAAGGCAAAAAATTAAAAATCTAAGTCGAAAAGACCCTAGAATGAAGTCGATTGAACGAGATCGAAAATACACTATAAAACGAGTTCGTACCCCTCGACCTTACATTGAAGTGAGGTCGAAAAGTAAAAGGGAATGAGGTCGAAAGTAAAGCCAGAAAATAGAGGTTAAAATGACATTGGAATCCTGGTCAGAAATATATGTAATTCCTGGTCGACCAATCAAGGTCGAAAATAGCTTTTGAAACGAAGTCGACAGCTTCGACCTCGCGACCAATCGAGGTCGAAGGTATATTAGAGGTCAACATATGAGGTCGACAATAGCCCTTGAGTCGAAGTCAATAATTCCAGGTCGAATTTATACTGGATTCCTGGTCGATCATGTGAGGTCGAAAAAGAACTGAGATTTCTGGTCGATAGCTTCAACCTCAAAGTCATTTGAGCTCGAATTTCTGATCGAAAATCCTGGTCGAATTTATACTGGATTCCTGGTCGATCAAGTGAGGTCGAAAAAGAACTGAGATTTCTGGTCGATAGCTTCAACCTCAAAGTCATTTGAGCTCGAATTTCTGATCGAAAATCCTGGTCGAATTTATACTGGATTCCTGGTTGAACAAGTGAGGTCGAAAAATACCTAGGATTCCTGGTCGACAACTTCGATCTCACAGCTATTCCTGGTCGAATTTACACTAAAATTTCTAGTCGAAAAGGTACTAGATCCTGGTCGAAAATTCCTAGTCGAAAAAGGCTTGAATTTTCTGGTCGACAGCTTCGACCTCGACACAGTCCTGGTCGAAAAAGACTTGGAATCCTGGTCGAAAATGACCTGGATTCCTGGTCGAAAAATACCTAATTCTTGGCCATTTTTGGGCTGAAAATGCTTTGAAAAAATGGTAAAATTCCGGGAAAAATATGAAATAATTTCTACAAAAATCTTGAAGGGTTTTTCCAGAAATTGGGGGGCAAATGATATGGGCTGAAATATAACCCTAGGAATAATTAATGATATATTAATTAGACCTAGTTCGGTCCAAGAATTAAGCCCGACAAAAGGCCCGAAACCCTAACTATTTATTAATTTCGTAATTAATAAATTAAGGGAAATACACAGCTCATAAAAGAGTCTAAATATGATAATATCTTCATAGAAGGATCCAGAATCCCAATCAAATATTACGATGAGTCACAGCACTTATCAGATAAGGATAATACTTGCATGCCAAGCAAAACACTCCTTATCAGTTATCAATAACGAGATTTATCTATTAAGTCTCCTAAACATAATCTAAATACAAGGCTCCTGACACCTATATAAGGACCCTCGTCCTTCATTCTAGAACTACGTTTTTATTGGCTTGATTCTCTACACAGCAGAGATACGTAGGCATCTTGTGAGGACCGATTTAGTCTCGAAACACAAGAGCAGCCATTAAAGCTTGAACGCTCACAAACCCTAGCATTTAATTCACAAAGCACGTGTTTTAATCCATAACACCTACTCAAGTTAGATTAGATTAAAGTATATACCAACAATCAAATAAACCTATTCAACTTAGAATATGAACTTACGAATTTTATATTGAGAATTCTATTCAACTTTAAAAAACTACTCATATTTAATTTATATTATTAAATTTTTTTTTAATATTAGATCTAATGATTCTCATTAATCTATTTAAGATCAACAATCCTTACTGATTTTGTAGTACATGACCAAAGTTTTGGATAAGATATCTCCTAAGCTTATTATATACTAGCTTATAGCCCGTGCGATGCACGTTACTTAAATTTTATTTATAATTATTTTGTTTACAATTATATTTTAATTACCCATGGAACACACGATTGTTTTTTTAATATTTATAATTATATTTATTTATGAATATTTTAATATTTAAAAGTTATTAGTTAAATGATTAAATTATTGTTAAAAAAGATTTAGCTAAAAAAATTATAGTTAAAAATTTGATATTTATTATATTTTACACCCTCAATTTAATATTTGTTTATATTGAGTTATAAAAGTTAGATTTTGCGAATTTTACGGTCCATATGAAATTCACAAAATAATCTTTAATTTAGTTGTGGTTTAATAGTTCTTTTTCAATTAAAAACTATTCTAAAACTAAAAAGAGAATAAAGTGACGAAATTTAATATTGAGAATTCTATTCGATTTAGGAAATCTACTTATATGTAGTTTAGATTATTAGAATACCCTGTATTAACCAAATACAGTTTTTAATGTAAATCTAACAGTTTTCACCTATCTATTTATGATTAAACGATTTTTATTATTTTGATATTAAATGGGTTTCCTTATTTAATTACAACTATTTTTATGTTTTAACTTTTTGGAAAATCCAATCCTAATATAATCTCTGTTAACTTATATCATTTTTAGGTAATAACTTCTTTTATATGATATAATCTTGATCGTCTATTTTTAAAAGTATTGGATCTAACGGTTGAGAATGTTTTGGCTGTATTTAGGACCAAACTACTAGGATAACATCATTAATTTTTTTAATATTTTTTTAATATTTATTTTTTTTAAATATTTATTGCTAAAATATAATATACTCTTTTTTGTAATATGTTAATGATGTAGGAAATTTGAACTTTTGAGAAAATAAATTATCAATTAAAATATAATTTTTTTTGTAATAGTTCTTCTTTTAAAGTAGTACACCATGACGATCAAAATTCTGTATAAAATTCATTTTTTTATAGTATATCCCGTAAAAATCTATGTTATTATATTAAAGACTAAATAATGAAAGTTTTCTTATAAGTCTGGTTGCTTGATCACTCAATTCATAATCGTTGGATCTTTCAAATTAAATTATTGAGAAACGTTAGATATAACAGTAAAATTATCACGTAGAATGATCTAAGGTTTGAATCTACCAACAACATATTAAAATTTACAGGTTTTTTTTTGAAAAATAAGAATTTTTTCATTTTTTTTTCTTGTAGACATGGGTTATTTGATAATATTTTTTATAAAGTACGATTTTTAAAAAAGGTACTATACTAATTGATTAACAAACTTTTAAAGTTTCGAATTTAATAATTTACGATGTATATAGGTTAAAAAAGTTAGGCATCTTCTGTAGCTGAGTATAAAATTTCAAAATACGGTTTTTTAAATATGAATATAGTCCTGCTAACAATGAAATTAGGTCTCTATGAGTTCTTATAAAACAAAATCACCATTTACGTATAATTTATTATTTAATAATAAATAATATTTAATTAGTTATGATATAAAATTTAATAAAATAAGATAAAAAATATGCACAATTTTATAAAATTTTATCCTCGTATTATTATATTCTTTGTTGATTTGAATTTTTCTTAGATTGATTTGAATTTTTGAACATAGATTTCTAAATTTAAAATAGTTAGAAAAAAGTATTTAAATTGACATTAAAATAATGATGACGTAATAATTATTATTAGAATTTAAATACCCACTTTACTAATTTGGGCTTTATCTTGTGTTTTAAAAATTAGATTTTGACGATTTTACACCCCACATGAAGATAACTAAATTATCTTTAATTAAAAGATGGCTTAACAATTTTTATCTAACTGGAATTGTCCATGAAAGATAAAAGAAAGTCACGAATGTTTTACATGGAGAATTCTATTCAATATAAAAAACTTATTTATATTTGGTATATTTGGTTTAAATTATCAAAATACACTTTTTAGAATTTAAATATAATCTTATTATTAATAAAATACACTTTTTTAATATTTGATCTAACGATTTTCATTTATCTAGTAAGATCTAATGGTCCTTATTAGTTTGGTTGTCCAAGACTGTACGATCAAAATTTTGGATAAGATCCCTATTATGTTTATTATATATAAGGATTTAATATAATAAGGATATCAAGTATATACTGATATAAGTATCTTACTAACTGTTTTTACTTTTAATGTTTCGGTTTTATTTATAGTGTATATACAATTTTAAAATACATTATTACTTAAAAATTATTAAATAGAATAAAAATTATGTTATGATTATATAAAATTTTATTCTCATATTATTATATTCTTTATCGATTTGAATTTGTTCTTAATTAATTTTAATACTTTATTGAAAGAAACATAAAGTTTCTATATTTAAAACAATTAGTGGAAAAATAAATAAATTTGTGCTACAAAAATAAATAAAAAAAATTTAGATACTCACTTTATTATTTGGGTTCTATCCTGATTTTTAGAAATTGAATTTTGACGATTTTACAACCCTTGCGAAACTAACGAAATTATCTTTAATTTAATGATGGTTTAATAATTATTATCTAACTTGACCTGTTGACCTACCCATAAACCGAAAAGAAAAGATGGTTAAGAATTTTTACATAAAAAATTCAATTCAATTCAATATAGAAAACCAATTTATAATTGGTTTAAATTATCAAAACACACTTTTTAGTATTTAAATATAATCTTACCTTTAATCAAATACACATTTTAATATAAGTATTATATTCAAAATTATCGTTTATGAATATGAAACCCTCAATATTTTAATAATATTTTGATATTATCCTTTTATGTTTGTTATATGTAAAATAATATAATTATAATTTGGATTAATTAAATTGTTATGTTACTTCAGAAAAAAAAGTGTTTAAATTATTTATGTACAAGAATTCTAGATTCACGTGTACGTATCATTATTAGTATGAAATACATCAGCTTTATATTGATAATTTTTAATATTATAATCAATATGAATTGTTATCTTGATATTTGGTTTAACAATTATTATCTAATTGGAAATATACATAAATTTAAGAGAAAAGATATTTAAGAATTTTTACATAGAAAATTTTTAAATTATCAAAATACACTTTTTAGTATTTAAATATAATTCTATTATTAATCAGATACACTTTTTAATATTAGATCTAACAATTCTCATCGATCTATTTAAGATCTAACTGTAATTATTAATTTGGTCGTATAGTGATCGTACACGGACCAGATCGATTTTAATTTTTTCTTAAATTGATTTTAATATTTTATTGAAATAAAAATAGAATTTATAAATTTAAAAGAATTAGGAAAAAAATTAAATTGGTGCTACAATAATTTTTTTTTATTAAAATTTAGATAATCACTTTACTGTTTGGACTCTATCTTGAGTTTATACAACAAATTTTAACGATTTTACACCCGTGCGAAGCTAACAAAATTATCTTTAATTTAATGATGATTTAATAATTTTTATCTAACTAGAACCCAGTAAACCCGGTTTCTGAGGGTGGGGTGGGATTCCAGTGAACTCTCTTAGTACCAGGAGCAGCAGCAACAACAGCAGAATGAAGAAGGAAGTAACAGGATTTTAATCTTGTATTTTTATTTATGTAGTGAATTTGGCCTTGTGCGTGAACTTGTTTTCTTGTAACGACTTGGTCACATGATTTCATCTGACCACATTCAGTTTCGTATGTTTCTTTTGATAAAATTAAAATTGGTTAGCGGCAAAAAAATCATCAAATTTAAACAACAATCACTCCAAAGAAACAAAAATTATAAGTGACTACATAATTTTCGGCTTGGAACTCAGGCTGGGAAAGCTGTAGATTTGAGTTGTGATCTCTTGGCCTGTGATGATATGGTTCTCAGAAGTTCTGATCGGTACATCTTTGTGTCTCTTAGTTTTTTGACAGTTTCTTAAATGTACAATTATGTTATGTTTTCTTCTTGCAGCATAGATACAAAGGTAATTGAGTGAAATTAATTGAGTTGCCACTGCAGAATTTTAGGTCAACTATGACCTGATTTCAGTTTTTATAAAAAATTTGTACAAGTTGTGTTCCAATCCTGATCCAAAAGCTATTTTACACTTAACAATCATTCTTTCAGATCTCCACCAAGAAGAACATCATGAATTTATTTAACACTAAATTTTGTGTCGATAGCAATTACGCCTCTACCTTTAACTTTGTTACTACCCCTTTCTCATTTTTAGTACCTCTGGATTTATTGCAGTGTATATAAGTAAACAAAAATAATTTAATTTTCACACATATGATTATCACAAACTCGTATCAAGATACTAAACATTCGTCTTTGTTATCCTCTATATCTATACTATATTATTAAAGACGAAACATTAAAAGTTTTGGTCGGTCGGTCGGTCGGTCGGTATTTGGGCCGATTCACGGGCCTATCTATAACCAATTTATTAATAATCAATTACCTTTTTCAGTACATTACCTATTTTATATTATTTTTAAACTAAACCAACTCATCTTCTAAAAATAAAACGGGCAACATATATATAATATGGTAATATTATTATATATTTATAAACGATTACCTTTTTCAGCTAAAACATATTATTTTTATATTTTTAAATAAAACAACTCATCTTCTAAATACACATATATGGAAACCAATTTATTAATAACCAATTACCTTTTTCAGCTAAAACATATTACCTATTTCATATATCTATTTAACTAAAACAAATCATTTTCTAAAAATAAGACGGGCAACATATATATAAAATGGTAATATTATTATATATTTATAACCGACAGCTAAAACACATTATTTGTTTTATATTTTCTAACTAAAACAACTTATCTTCTAAATATAATACATGCAAAATAAATATACAATGGTAATATTGTTTTATATAAATATTAATAAATAACTATTTATTCTTTTCAGCTAAAACACATTACCTCTTTTATGTTTTCTAACTTAAACAACTAAATTTCTAAAAATAATGCAGACGACATATATAAAAAAAGTAATATAATTTATATAATTGTGAATAAGTAACTAATTGTCTTTTTAAGAATATTACCTGTTATATATTTTTTAACTGAAACAACTCATGTTCAAATTAAAAATAACACGGCAAAAGACAGATATATTGGTAATATTATTATATTAAACTTATGAAATTCATGTTTATTATAATTTTTTTAACATTCAATTTAAATGAGATAATTAATGAAAATAAAAGTAATAGTATATTCAAATAAACTCGGTATATTGCACGAGCACACATATTTTGATATTTACATTTGAGTCCCTTTTTAGATTTTTAAGAGTAAAAAAATACGAATCATTAGATCTGTTATTTTAAAATATTTTATATTTTAATATCTAAAATACTACTACAGATTACGTCAAGAATATATTAAATTTAGATATTAAATTGTTAGATTTATAAATCTGGTATATATATATTAGAATTTTATCAAATTATATATAATAACTAAAATCTAAATAAAAATAAGAAAATATTAAAGAAGACCGTGCGTCGCACGGGATATAAGCTAGTTAAGTATAATTCGCAGTTTTCTTATTTTTAAATGCGCTATTTTTTTATATCACAAAATCTGTTACAAAATTGTGACTGCCCCTTAAATTAGCATTTAGATGTCACATAACTAATCTTTTTTCAAATCTTGCAAAATGCATTTGATTTAAAGCTTGTACTTTCTTAATATTTAATTTCTACCTTCTTGTTGTTGACAAAGATTTCCCTCTTTCACTAATTTGCCATCCTTTACTGATATGGGTTAAAAATAACCCTAAAAACATAATTAATATTATATTAATTAAACCTAGATGGTCCATAAATAAGGTCCATTAATAAGACCCAAAACTCTAATTAAATATTAATTTCGTAATTAATATTTGGGCTAGAAGTACAACTTGTATTAGGAGACGTCCAATACAGGCTTGTTCTAATATGAGTGGGCTTGTTTCAATACAAGTCCATTATGATATGGAAATAATTCCTACAAGCAAGGATCTAGAATTTATCTTTATTTATCGTCAAGGATAAGACTTATCCTTCAAGAAAGTCAATACATATCCACCGTCAAGGATAAGACTTATCCTTCAAGAGAGTCAATACTTATCCACCATCAAGGATAAGACTTATCCTTCAAAAAAATCAATACTTATCCATTAGGCTTCTAAACGCCTATATAAAGGGTCTGACCCCTCATCTCAGGACTACGTTTTAGACTTCATCCTCGAATAAGGACCTACAAGTCACTACGTCCTTGGTGTGCCCCTGCCGCCATAGCCCCGAGGGCAACACCAAGAACTACGTTTTTATTGGCTTGATTCTCTAAACACTAGAGATACGTAGGCATCTTGTTAGGACCGAGTTAGTCCCCGACAACAAGAGCAGCCATTAAAACTTGAAACTCTCTAACCCTAACATTGAATTCAAAGATACAGTTTTTATTCCACAACATTTACTCCTTACTTTGACCACCTTTCATAAAGCATGTACTTTCTTATTCTTAATTTCTACCTTATTGTTGACAACGATTTCCCTTTTTCAGTAATTTGTCTTCCTTTGCTCCTTCATACTACCACCAATCCTTCTTATTGTTGACAACTGAATTCAAAGATACAGTTTTTATTCCATAACATTTGGCGCCGTCTGTGGGAAAAGAACATCAATCATGGCAAACACACGAAGAACTTCACATGATACACCATCGACTTCTGGTGTTCAAATGGCAGGAAGTCAACTACCACCAACTACTGGTACTCAAGAGACGAATATCCCCCGCACCACTACTCAAGGACCAGAGATCTCAATCTCAGTTGAAGGGACGAATCCTATGTAGATGGTGGTTCATGGAGCCAACCCCCAAACTCAAGAGATGACTCATCATCAACTAATCACATCCTCTCAAGTGATTTTGAATGCGCCCCGAGGCCTCCAACTTCATACTACTGATCTTCCCCAATACACGAATCAAGCTTTGGGTATGCCACGTTATGGAATGCCTCCACGGCCCCCATTGGGAGTAATGGTCACAATCCACTGTATCACGAATCATATGTGCCTCCTTATGTTCGAGGCCTGGAGCCCATTAATCAACAAACTCAGACTCAGAAAGTCCCTCTGATTCGAGACTTTTCTGGTCCCTATACCGAAGATGAAGATTACTCATCTAATGATGAAATGGATGTTCCCTCAAGGAGAAGACGTCCTACCTAAACAAATCGGGAACCCCAAACTACTAAAGACAAGATTACAGCATATGAAGCTGAGGCTGCAAGTCTTAAGAAGGTATTAGCAGAGGAAGAGGCAGTTAGAGCCAAAGGCAAATCAACCGAGAGGGTTCCAGTAATTAACTTAGATCCTACACCGAGAATGCCAAGGAGGGCTGAAGCCCCAAAGGGTGATCCCACTGAGTTGTTGCCCTTAGGAGATCCAGATGATCCTACACCCCATTTTACTCAGGATATCATGAAAATTCATATATCTAGAAAGTTCAAGATGTCAACCATTAAGGCCTACGATGGAACAGGAGACCTTGTTAATCATGTGAGAACCTTCTCTAACGCACTATTTTTGCAACCTACCAAGGATGCAGTCAAGTGCAGAGCGTTTCCACAAACCCTTGCGGGCATGGCTCAACGTTGGTACATTCGTCTCCATCCTAACTCTATTGGGTCTTTTAAGGAGTTGAGCAAGGCGTTCATCAACCCATTTGTTAGTGGGAGAGTGCATGAGATGAGTTCAACATCTCTCATGGGAATTCAACAAGGCAAGAATGAATCCTTGAGGGACTACATAAATCGATTTACCAGAGAGGCTCTTAAAGTACCGGATCTGGAAGACAAAGTGGACATAATAGCCCTGCAACAAGGAACCACTGACGATCACTTTAAAAGGTCTTTGGAAAAGCACCCCCCTGAAAGCATGTTGAAGCTACAAGACATGGCTAAAAAGTAAATTAAAGCTGAGGAGAACATGAGGAAATATGAACCAAATACTGGGAGTAATGGAAACGGAAAGAAGAGGAAGGAGACTCAAGAGTATGATGCAAGGGACAAGTACCCTAGAACAACAGAGGATTCTGATCCTGCACCAAAGAAGGGTAATCTCGGACAAAGATTCACGGAGTATACAAGATTGAATGCTCCTAGAAGTCAAATTCTGATGGACATTGAAAAAGATGCTGATCTCCGATGGCCGAAGCCACTGAGGACTGATATGGAGAAAAGAAACAAGAACCAATTCTGTCAGTTCCACAAAGAAGTTGGTCATGACACCGACGATTGTAGATAGCTGAAGGACGAAATTGAATTCTTGATCCAAAGGGGAAAGCCAACTGAGGATTTGATCCATATCCCCTTAGTTCCAGGAGAACCAGATAAAGTCACTTACATTGGAGCACTATTGCCTGAACCCTGGAAGGGCAAGATTATATCTTTCCCGAAGAGAATGAAAATGTTTTTGCTTGGACAACAGCTGATATACCAGGGATTGATCCCCAATTGATAACTCACAAGTTGAACGTAGATCCCGAAAAGAAGACGGTGAAGCAAAAAAAGAGGAACTTTGCTCCAGAAAGGCAAGAGGCCATAAATCAAGAGGTAGATAAGCTTTTGGAAACATGATTCATTGAAGAGATTCAATTCCCTAAATGGTTGGCTAACCCGGTAATGGTCAAGAAAGCCAATGGAAAGTGGAGAATGTGCGTAGACTTTACGGACTTGAACGATGCATGTCCTAAGGACTATTTTCCCCTACCAAGGATCAACACTTTAATAGATGCCACTACAGGGCACGAAATGCTAAGCTTCATGGATGGCTTCAGCGGATATAACCAAATCAAGATGCATAAGGATGACATTCACAAGGTATCAATCATTACTGATTTTGGTGTTTACTACTACTTAGTTATGGCCTTTGGACTCAAGAATGCAGGTGCCACATACCAAAGGTCAGTGAACAAAATTTTCAAACATCTCATTGGCAAGACCATGGAGGTTTACGTGGATGACATGTTAGTCAAAAGCCTCGATAAGGTTGATCACATAGAGCACCTCTGAGAGGCATTTGAAGTGCTGAGACACCATAAAATGATGTTGAATCCTGCCAAGTGCGCCTTTGGCGTAGGGTCAGGCAAGTTTTTGGGTCTGATGGTCTCTAAACGAGGAATTGAAGCCAACCTCGACAAAATTAAAGCAATTATGAATATGGAACCACCGCACTCTGTTAAAGATGTTCAGAAACTCACTAGGAGAGTGGCAGCATTGGGAAGGTTCATCTCCAAGTCAGGGGAAAAATGTCTACCCTTCTTCAAAGCATTGAAGAACATGAAAATTTTTGAGTGAACAGTAGAAAGCCAAGAAGCCTTTGAGGCCTTGAAAAAATATATGACTGAAGCACCATTGTTGGCAAAACCAAAACCTGGAGAAACGCTCTATCTATACTTGGAAGTTTCAAACACTGTCTTGGGAGCTGTTTTGGTGAAGGAAAAATCAAAGGTTTAGAAACCCATCTACTATGTGAGCAAAATTCTGCACGGAGCAGAAGTAAACTACTCTCTGATAGAAAATTTTGCTTTAGCCTTGATCATGGCCTTAAGAAAATTACGCCCGTACTTTCAGGCGCATAAGATAGAAGTCTTGACTGACCAACCATTAAGAAACATCCTGCATAGTCCTAAGGTCAGAGGAAGACTGATCACATGAGAGATTGAGTTGGGAGAGTTTGACATCAAGTATAAGCCTCGAACGACCATAAAAGCACGGGCACTTGCTGACTTCATGGTTGAATGTACCATCGACAACCAAGAAGTCGGGGAGCAGGAAGTAGTACCCTTGGAGGGCAAAGAAGTTGAAAAACAAGATGAAGAGATGGTATTTAAGGAATACTGGGTGCTCTATTTTGATGGGGCATCAAAAAAAAAAAAATTCAAGCGGAGCAGGTTTAGTGCTACAAAGTCCCGATGGATTTCTCATTGAGTATGCACTAAAGTTGGACTTTCCGACAATAAACAATGAAGCCGAGTATGAAGCCCTGATAGCCGGCTTAGGTTTGGCTGGGGCCTTGAGAGTTAATACTCTCAAAGTCCGTGGAGACTCGAGATTGGTAGTCTCACAAGTAAATGGAGAATTTGAGGCTAAGGATGAAACCATGGCCAAATATCTGAAGCTTGTGAAAGCCATCATGACCCAGTTTGATGAATCCTATATGGAACACATCCCTAGAGAAGAAAACATGAAGGCCGATGCCTTGTCTAAATTTGTCGGAAATGTATACTTCCAAGTCTTGAAGACCCCGAGCATCAATGGAAAACTAATAGCACTTATTGACATAGGTGGCTTTTGGATAGACCCCATTAAGGCTCATCTTGAAACCGGTTGGTTACCAAATAATGCCTTGGAGGCACGAAAGTTGATAGTGAGAGCATTGAGGTACGCCTTGATCGAAGGGATCTTATACAAGAAGTCTTTTGTCATTCCTTACTTAAAGTGTCTACGACCCCAGGAGGCGGAGTTATTCTTGAAAGAAGTTCATGAGGGAATTTGTGGGCAGCACTTGGGGGGCAGGGCCCTTGCTCATAAAATCACCCGTCTAGGCTTCTACTGGCCAAATATGATTGCTAATGCGAAAGATTATGTGAAGAAGTGCGAACGGTGCCATTTCAAGTGTCAAGTGTACAAAGGAAGTTCTTGATAGTGGCAATTGACTACTTCACTAAGTGGATTGAGGCTAAACCTCTAGCCAAGATAACCACCAAACAAGTATTGTAATTTCTATGAGAAAGTGTAATGTGTCGATATGGAATCCCACGAATCCTGGTCACGGACAATGGGAAACAAATTGACAATGAAGATTTCAAGAAGTATTGTGAGGAGAACAACATTGAGTTGCGATTCACACCAGTTGCTCATCTGTTCACACAATATCACGCAAGTATACGCGGTCACAAGTAATATAAGAATAAGTAGAGTTCGTTCCCACAGAGACTGCTTTGGTTACTATAGTTATGCACTTATGCAACAATGTATGGCTATCGTTCAATGCTAAGACAAGTATCAAAGTTGTGTTTTGATTAACTAATTAACTTAACAAATTACCAAGACTATATTAAACTAAAGATTGCTGTTGAATTACTTATGAGAATAAAACATGGGATCCTAACTTCATTAAATACTTCATCTAGAGTCTTTTGTCTTTAATCAATGCATGTGACAGTTGTGATAACTAATCGGATAACACGAAATCAGTACACGCTACCTTTCAGTATACGTATACCAAACCACTCAAACATCCACAAAAGAGATAGAAGTTAAGCAGACACCAATTATGCTTAGACCCTATATGTCTATAAGATTTGAAAACATAACGGTTTAACGAGCAAGTTATCCATTCAGATTACATAGGGCAGGTAAGATGGTTAAAATCACCTACGAATCATGCATGACAAACATACATAAACCTATGCTAGCATGGCAAGTTCTAAACCTCTATATCCACTTTCGCAATCAATAGAGATTAACAAACAACTTAGATGTTAGCTACGCATCTAAGAAGAATAAGCACAACCAAACTAGGTTATCAATAATTCATCACACACAAATCTTTAAAACAATTAACTACTAAAATCCATAGATAAATCCGTTAGAACCCCACGACAACGATTAGTTCATAATCGAACCGTTCATCATCGTGGGTTCTGATGAAAACATAATAATAATAAGTCTAGAATACTGAATAAAAGTCTAGGGTTTATGAAAGAACAAACGAAAACCAACGAGAATCCAAAGTATCGCCTAATTATAAGAATACAAAGAAAAGATGAAAAGTAGATCTTCGTAATCAGCCGTCTTCTTGTTCTCCTCACCGGTAGATGAATATGTATGTATCTATGCCAATGTCTCTCTCAGAATTCGTCCACCAATAGTTTATATAGGCTGCAGGGTTGACTGGTCTTTTGGCAACTTTCCTTTTCTGACTCAGAATTGCCTTTCTTCAGCATTGCTAGGGCGCGGGCGCGCCTGGTTACTGTTCAGAATCCCCAACTTGCTTTTCCTTGACTTTTCCTTGCGCTCTCTTGTTCCGCAACCACTTGACCTTCACAACCATGCTAAAAACACCTCTGCAAACCACAAGAACTCCACTTCTCTACTGACAAATCATCTCTGCAAATACTAGCACAAAACATATCACAAACACCACATACTTGAGAACAAACGATCAATTTAAGCCAATTTAGGACGATCCAAGTGGATATGAAATCCACTTATCATCATCCTCAAGCAAATGGACAAGCCGAGGTGGCCAACTGAATCATCCTAGATGGACTCAAGAAGAGAGTTGAACACTCAAGGAACACTTGGGTGGACGAGTTACTACTGAAGCAACTCCATTCCTGTTAGCCAATGGGGCAGAAGCCGTGGTTCCAGTGGAGATTACTCATACCTCCCCAAGAGTAGGGGCCTTTGAGCCTGAATCGAACGAAGAAGGTATGAGGTTGGCTCTTGATCTAATTGATGAAGTCAGAGATGAGGCAAATGCCAAGACCGTGGAACATCAGAAGCGAGCATCTTTCTACTACAACCTGAGAGTTAAAGAAAAGTTCTTTCGTCAAGGAGACTTGGTTCTCAGAAAGATTAAAGCATCTGGGGTTGGACAGAAAGGAAAATTATCCCCTAATTAGAATCAAAACACTGCTGTAATGCGTGTTTGAAGAATTTACTTTGAGCTGCCTATGTTACTAAGACTTGGTGCCGAATATCAAACATGACACATATCTGAGCGTAGGATTCATTATTTTAAAAACATTGGAATAGGGGGATGTTGTGCAAATTTTGGACTAGTATAAGATCCCCTTCCTCACACCTTAAGCTTTTAGAGTTTGTAGCACATATATTTGTGGTTTAAATGAATTAGCTATCTCATATGCAACAAAATTACTGTCTGAAATTAAATGTTCTATTTCGGATTCCGTTTTCAATTCGACTTTAAAAAATAAGTAACTAGCTAGATGACATGCATCTTTGGTTTTCACAACTATTGACCTTTTTGGATTCCTTTCCTTTCCCAACATGATACAGATCAAGTCAGCTGCGACGTCTATGTCTCTATGGCACTGTGATTACAAATAATGAATTAAGTGAAATGGTTAAGAAGCTCCCCTTGTTGGAGGAACTACATCTTTATGGGAATTGCATCTCTAAGAAAGCTATTGAAGCTGCTGGGAAATTTTGCCCTCAGCTAAAATCATTCACATTGAACAACCAACGTTATACATTTGCACATCTCGGGTGTGATGTTGATGCTCTAGCTATTGCACAAAACATGTCTGGACTACGCCATCTGAATCTTTTTGGAAATAAGATTGCAAGCCATGGCTTGCTGGCCATTCTTGACAACTGTCCCCATCTTGAATCTCTTGATATACGCTAGTGTTTAAATCTTGCTAACCTTGAACCTGTTTTAGTAAGAAGGCTATTTCAGCAGATTAAGGTTCTCAGGCTCCCATATGACTCCATCGAGGCCTCTGAATATGATGACGGCTACCAAAAAAATACTTCGCAATAGGTAGATTTGCTAAGTTTGGTTCATCAAGTAAAGAAATGTGATCCAAAGTTTAGTATAAGATTTGTTGTGTTTGATTCTGTTGTTGGAGGAATTTCGTAACAACCCGAATCGGAGGTTGCTGGAATAACGAATTATGAAAATAGGGGGATTTGGGATTTTTGGATGTTTGGGGGCTAGACTTGTATGATGACTCCTCAGAAATTGAATAGAGAATGGGTTCTTTCTCTTCCTCTTTCCCGAGTGTCAATTGCCGTATCATACAAGGTGCCTACGTACCCTTTTATATAGGGATCAAGCCTCACGTAGTTCTTGGAAAACAAGTCATTGGATAAGCGTTTATCCATCCACACCACGTTCCCATAAATAGTCCGGATTTATCCATCCACATCTTATTCCCATAAATAGTCCGTTCTTCACACGTTTTCCTATAATCTCGCGGCATCTCCGCATTTCTTTCCATGATTTGAATAATATCGTTTGGAGATATTTTCCGTTATTCGTCGATTGAGATTGATTCTTTCCTCGTTTTAGGGAGAGGATATTACTTAGTGATAAAGCAATTAATTATTAATCTGAATTAAAAATTATTAAATGGAGAAAATTGGACTATGCCAAAATATGGCATAACAACAAGCCCCCGGTTCTTCAGTGTAGCTTGCTGCAGTGGAGAACTAAAAATCTTCGAGCTTCCAAATTTCTTCGGTCGCTTAGAGTTTTGTATATAGTGCGAATTGGCGTACACGCTTTTCAAGTGTCATTGTCCACATAAGGATGTGTTTTCGTTCATCCGCGAGCCCCCGAGCCGAGGCTTTAATAAGATACCCAATTTCAAATGTCAGGCTTTCAGCCCATATCACATCCGGTCCCACCCGTTTTCCTACAATCTCGCGGCATCTCCGCATTTCTTCCCGTGATTGTAAGAATGTCTCGTGCCAACTATATCACGTCCGGTCCCACACATTTTCATGCAATCTCGCGGCATCTCCGCATTTCTTCCCGTGATTGTAGGAATGTCTCATGCCAACCATATCACGTCCGGTCCCACACGTTTTCCTGCAAGCTCGCGGCATCTCCGCATTTCTTCCCGTGATTTGTAGGAATGTCTCGTGCCAACCATATCACGTCCAGTCCCACACGTTTTCCTGCAATCTCGCGACATCTCCGCATTTCTTCCCGTGATTGTAGGAATATCTCGTGCCAATCATATCACGTCCGGTCCCACACGTTTTCCTGCAATCTCGCGGCATCTCCGTATTTCTTCCCGTGATTGTAGGAATGTCCCATGCCAACCATATCACTTCCGGTCCCACATGTTTTTCTGCAATCTCGTGGCATCTCCTCATTTCTTCCCGTGATTGTAGGAATGTCCCGTGCCAACCAAGAAATATCCATCTACCAATGGGCGGCCTTCAATAATTTAATTTTATCCATGAACTCTCCACTGAGAGTAGGGTCTTCAAAAATATTATCTTACTCGAAAAATAGAGTTTTCGAAAACATTACCCTTCTCAGAAAAGGACCTTCCACACTTATTTTTGTCCGTGCATGAGCTAGTGAAATAATCAAATCATGTGCTACGAATATTGCATCACAATTCTTTAACATCTTCGTGATTCAGATTCTGCCCAGATCTGTTTTTTTTATCCTTTTGGCCTTGTAAATCATATTTTCTTGTAAAACACAAAACATGAAAGTTGTAGAAAATGAAAAAATCTTTCCAAAGATATATGACTCGTCAGAAATGGACTTATAACGAATTGGGAATCAAATAAAACATCTGCTGATTAACTTCTCAATACTGAAAAATGAGATCTGATTATGTTTTGTGATTTCGAGAATAGATCTGAACATAATCTCAAAAAACACCAAGAACGAAAGTCGTAGGAAATCACAAAAACTTTCCGGATCATAAAATATCATCAAAATCTGACATGTATTAAATTTACTATGAATTTTATAAGATAACTTATGTATACAAACAAAGGCATAAGAAAACTTATCTTAATTTTGAAAAGAATCGTGAACCACCGCTTCCACTGTTCTTCTCCTCCACTAAAGTCGCTCCAGATATGATAAAACCCCCCTTGTGCATGATGTAGATGATTTGATTGTCCTCCACAATCAAAAAAATAATCCCCTCCTTCTAGCGCCAATTGTTGTTGGAGGAATTTCGTAACAACCCGAATCGGAGGTTGCTGAAATAACGAATTATGAAAATAGGGGGATTTGGGATTTTTGGATGTTTGGGGGCTGGACTTGTATGATGACTCCTCAGAAATTGAATAGAGAATGAGTTCTTTCTCTTCCTCTTTCCCGAGTGTCAATTGTCGTATCATACAAGGTGCCTACGTACCCTTTTATATAGGGATCAAGCCTCACGTAGTTCTTGGTAAACAAGTCATTGGATAAGCGTTTATCCATCCACACCACGTTCCCATAAATAGTCCGGATTTATCCATCCACATCTTATTCCCATAAATAGTCCGTTATTCACACGTTTTCATATAATCTCGCGGCATCTCCGCATTTCTTTCCATGATTTGAATAATATCGTTTGGAGATATTTTCCGTTATTCGTCGATTGAGATTGTTTCTCCCCTCGTTTCAGGGAGAGGATATTACTTAGTGATAAAACAATTAATTATTAATCTGAATTAATAATTATTAAATGGAGAAAAATTTGGACTATGCCAAAATATGGCGTACAACAGATTCTTATATTATACTTTCCCCTGTAAAAGTCTAGAACTATTATCCAATATTATCTTCCTTTCCGGTGCTGGATTCCTTTTAAGGTTCATCGAGCAATGGCTTTAGGAGGTAAGTGATTTCGCCACACTGTGCCCAATCCAAGAGAAATCATGTGGAGTTTTAGGTTGAATGATAAAAGTTTCCATGAGAGTTTTATGTAATTTGGCTCCAAAATGACTTAATACTTAATAGGCATGATAAAATTCCTTAATTGGTCTATATTGTGATTTTGATAATTGAGAAATTATCAAAAACACTAATTTTTCTAAGTCTTTTTGCAATTTTATCATTTTTTGAAAATATTTTCAAAAATACAACTAGATGCAACCTAAAAATATTTGCAAAAATACGACAACCAACTTTTTAAAAAATAATTGAAAAACAGCTGAGAATTCAAAAAAAATTGTTAGTAGGAGGGGTAAGATTGTTGTCTTGATTTACCCTGAGTTCAATAGTTAACCTTTGGTTCAATGTTTCTATTTTGGGTTTTAAAAATATTAAAAATGACGAATAATTCGTATACGGACTTAGAGTTTAGGGTATACTCTAAACCCTAACCTACCCCCTGATTTTAGGGTTGTAAATGCAGTTGCAGAACCGTATTTTTGCAAATATTTTCAAAAAGCTGGTATTTTTGTAAATATTTTGGTATTTTTGCAAAAAAATTTAAAAACACATAGTATTTTGGCAAAAAAGTTTTTTGGGTTGGGTATTTATGAAAAAAACCCTTGATAATTTACATTAGTGACTTACTAATTTAAATGGTTAAGTAAGTAGGTATATATTATTTGTCTTTCAAAATTTTGTATACCTTTGTCAAAATTTTATAAAAAGAAAAATAGTAAATATATTTCTGTTTAGCGAAAAAAGTATGAAGACTTTTAGGCTAAACAAAAATTATATGTCTTACCAATTATTTATTTTTAAATTCCTTATTTATGGTACATGTTATAAACTAGTCATTTATAAATAGTACAAACTAACAAATTATATTCAATATACTATTTTGTATTATATTAGAATTTTACTTCAACTATGGCCTAATATCAGTTCTTACCAAAAATTTGTACAACTTATGTTGATAAAATTTTGTACAAGTTATGTTCCAATCCTGCTCCAGAAGCTATCTAACGGTTAACAATCATTCTTTCAGATCTGGTAATTTATGTTATTCTCATTATATAAAAGCGACCAAATTTGCATAGCTAATAATATACTAACATGTAATTTATGTTATTCTCATTATCTGATAATTTTTTGACAATTTTAAAAAATGCTTAGATATTTTTTGTTTATATTTTAAATATAACATACATGCAAAAGCGACCAAATTTGGTTGTTTTTGTAGTTTCAAAATTGGAATTTGTTATAACGGCAATTTTCTGGCTTATTCTTAATCAAAATCCTAAAATCGTGGATCACTTTTATTGTTAAAATTGACCGACTAAAATCGATGGATATTAAATGTCACTAATTAAAAGCCATTGACTTTAAATTTTACCATACTCTAGGTCGCTTTTATTCTTAGGTCAAACATAAGTATTGAACCAAATGGTGGTGCTTTGATTTTTGGCTCTTTAGTCCGTAAATTTGTCCCTATCAAAACTTCTACGCCTACCTGCATGTTTTGAGTCAAGATTTCTGACATTCATCAAATATACTGGTCTGCTAATGGCCTTAATTACGTTTGTTGTTAAGGCTCTTGTCCTGTCATTCTTCATGAGGGAGCATTTTATAGCAAAAAAAGGAAGTGGCAAAAGTAACAATGCTAGGGAGCTATTTCCAAGTATTCCTTCAGTCCATCAACTGGCCAAGAAAAAAATTGAAGCAGTACCATCTGATCCCGATACGTACATTTCGGGAACCTACTTTTTCCAACTACAATCTTTCACTGGAAATCCCTGTAATTGATATGGACAGTAAGCTAAATAAATTGCACCATGCATGTAAAGAGTGGGTTTCTTTCGGGTATCTAATCATCATTTTTAACTATAACTCATTACAAACAGATTTCTATTTAAAAAAATTATCCACTTGGTGATTTTTTCACAAACTACAATTTTTTGGTCATCTCATCGATCATGTACTATGAAAATTGGCTTACAAAGTTTTGTTTATCTGTGAAGCTGATAAATCACGCGGTCATCAATTCAATACTTAAAAAGTGAAAATTGAGGTTGATAAGTTCTTTAAGCGACCACTTGAAGAAAAGAAAAAGTTGGTCAATTACAGAGATGACTAGTGTGTGACCTTGTTGGATTAATTTTGTGAAATATAGTAATCGAACTTTAAATTTGAAAATCTTTGAGGTTTATGTTATTTTTGTAATGATATTTCCATGCATAAGTTCAAAAATATTTATAAAATTAGGGAGATCTATCCCTACTCAAGCACTAAACTTATATTAAACAGTAATTTTTTTTTTTTTTTGGTAAATCATGTATACTTGATGAACATTGACATGTATATTACTCCGCAAATAAGATAGGTGCATAATATCTTTGTAAAATTAAAATTATCATCAAATTGAATGTTTTATAAACTACATATGTTATGTTTACAAAATATTATTACTAAATATATTATTTTATGGAGCATTTAATGAATGCATTTTACTTGCAGTTGGAGACTTGGAATATATGTTCTGCAATCAAAATATTACAAAATAGATTATATTTTGTAAGCAAAAAATTGCTAAACTTATTATTTTGCATTGAATGTTTATTAGAATCATCATTTCATTGAAAATCATCTATGTTTTGAAAACTAAATTTATATGTTCTGCAAACTCAATATATTTTGCAGAACAATATGTTTTGCAATGTTCTTCTTGCAAAAAATATATAATTTAAAAGATTTTCAATGAAATAGTGATTTTGATAAAACATAATTGACAAAATATTACATTTTGCAAGATTTTGCTTGCAGAACATATATGGTCTCCAAGGTCTCCAATGAAATGCGGTCTCCATAGAGACCATGATTTAGTTGGAAACTTGAAAACCATTTACGTTCTGCAACTTAAATAACGTGTAGAACATACTTTATATAACAAAAATCATTATATCAAATTAGATATTTTGCAGTATAAAATCATCATCAATTGAATATTTTTGTAAATCATGCATGTTATACTTGCAGAACATTATCATCCATATTATTGCATTATAAATATTCTGCAAATAAGATATGTGCATAATATCTTTGTTGAATTAAAATTATCATCAAATTAGATGTTTTATAGACCACATATGTTATGTTTACAAAATATTACTCAATATATTATTTTGTAGAGCATTTTATGAATGTATTTTACTTGCAGAACATATATGGTGTTCAAGTCTCCAACTAAATGGTATATATATATATAATTTTATGTTGAGTTATGCGTTACATTTTATATTTAAAATTTAGATAAGATTATATATTTGATTTGAGATGTTTAGCTTAATTTTTGTTAAATTTGGTGATTCTAATAAGGACAATTCATTTTTTGTGAAAAATAAAGTGTTATGACGATCTTATTCCGTGTTTGTCAATTTATACTTACGTGTTTTTCATATAAGTGTTGGATAATATCAACTCAAGCACCGCATGGATGAGACATCTGAAATTTTTTTTGCATAAAGAACATGCGGTTAACTCCATTAGTTGTAGGTTTTTTGGGATGTGCCCAAAAATAAATATGTGTGGGTCTGGCCCAAATTCGACAATATCATACTATTGTGTAGTTAAGCCTTACTCGTGGCCCAACAAGTGGTATCAAAGGCAAAGGTTCGAAAGCGAATCTTGGGATGTAACATGCTGCAGTGTTTGATGTGGGAGCTTCACTTCAATGGCCATTGGAGATCTGTGTGCCTTGTGTCGAAAGTCTTCTTGAAAGGTGTTCAAATGATTGGTTCTACAGGTATGGAAGCGGTGCAAGATGTGGACAAATTTATTTCAAGGAGTAAGATCACGCGAGTTGTAATTCTTGATTTGAGGGGAGGATTGTTTGATGGTGTCCATGTACTACATCGATGAGACAACAGGAATTCTCTTGTATATAAAGCAATTGATTAACATCATTAGTATGAGGCTTGGGATGTGTCCAAAAATAAATTTGTGCGGGTCTGATTCAGAGCAAAAATAAATTTGTGCGGGTCTGGTTCAGAGCAGACAATATCATATAACATCATACTGTTGGGGAGTGAAGCCTTTCTCGCGATCCAATAATATGAATATTTTTAATAGTGTGGGATCCGATATATATGTATGTATTTATATTTTCAAATATGTCTTTTGTTATTGTTTAATTGGTTAAGCTTTTTAAAATAAATACTTTCGATTAGCAAGTGGGAATACACAGATAGAATGTTACAGGAAAAAAATAAAAAATCTTGATACAAACCAAGCCAAACTCATTTTCAAACAATGTCGCTCGATTCAGGGGTGTTCAAAAAATCAGTCAATTCGTGAATTTGCACTGGACCACAACAATCTAAATGAACAAAAATCGAAATCATTAAAATCTAATAGTTCGGTTATCAGGACCGTTTACACATAAATGATTTGGTTGTGTTTTTTAATATATTAAAACTGGTTAAACCAAACCGGACCGTTATATAATAATACATTAAAAATTTTAGTAGAAAATTATAAAAATTAAGACTATAATATATAATATATAATATATTTACATATATATAATAAAAAATTATATTACTTTATAAACATAATATTGAGTAAATTGTCAATATGTTGTACTTTTACGCTAAATTAATGTATGTCATATTTGTTTGAATTCAATTAAATTTTGTGAATGTACTAAGTAAACTAAATGTTGTTAAATATTTATAATATATATATATATATATATATATATATATATATATATATATATATATATATATATATATATATATATATATATATAGGAGGAGGTTCAAAAGAGACCCTTGCCTAGTAAGAGAACCGAGAGACCATGTAATCAACCATTGATTTTACTTTAATCTAACGGCTTAGGAAATTAGCAGACTAATTGTAAATGATAAATAACAATACCATATTTATACTTAAAGGATATTAATGGAAAATAACATAAACTACTATCTTTCTGTCAGATTTGATTTGCAATCTAATATATTGTATCTAGTGTATCATATCAACGTAATTGATTTGCTCAATTCACGTTTAAATCACAAATGAGGATATATTTACAAATAACAATTATTTTTGGAAATAATATAAATCAAAATAACTACTGAGCTTACATGTAGCATTACGTCATAATCACCTTACCTTCTGTGCTTGTTTTACTGCACAAACACTGAAAATTTAAATGAAGAACTTTTAAAGAATCCAATGTAGTTTTTTATATGTTAGGCAAACCAACAAGGCTTTATGAATACAATCATGAGTGTTTTCATGTTTCTTTTGTTTGTTTCTTATCTTTCAACTGATATGCTTCTTCTTGTTAGTGCGTTTTTTCTCCTCCATGTAGAATGGTGTTCTAGGACCTCTTTCACATAACGGAATGTCACTCTGGATCGACACATGGATGGAAGTACATGTACATGTAGTTCTGTTATAGATTATGTTATAGATTAGTAATTTTGAAGATGGAGCTAAATGTCATTTAAGTGATAATTATATTATTGTTTAATAATAAAATTTGGTTAAGTATTCTATAAACTAACGAAGATTGTGCAAAATGTCATCTAGATGACAATTATATTGTTGTTTAATAGTAAAATTTGGTTAGGTGTTCTTGATGTTCTTCTAAAAATATGTAATACAATAGTTTGTCTTGCGTATCAATGATACATACAATTGTAGAAAAAAAATTAAAATTAATTCAATCATTTTCAGTTTTTACAATTTTTAATTTATATTGCTGATTAAAATTAACTTACTACATTTAGAAAACAATTTTTAAAAAAGATATTTAAAAATTTATAAAATATATCATCGAAGTGTTAAAAATCAAGGAAATTCACACAAGTGTTTAAAAAATGTAACTTACTACACTTAAAAAAGAATATTACAACTTACAACTTTTGAAAACAAGTAAAATAAAAAATAAAATGATGAATATTTAGATACGGAATACTTAATGGAATCTTGAGGATAACTAAAAGGTAGCTAAATTTAAAAATATAATATATTAGGTTAAACATGTAAGATAATCTCTAAGAAAATCTTTTTAACTTAAAAGAATATCTACTATATTTATTTTCATATACAATATAAAAAATAATATTAGAAAACGGTCATATTTTAAATATTTATTAATAAAATAGGATATCACAATTTTTTATAACAATATACAACACATTAAAGAATCTTATCTTATCAGAAAACACTAAAATAACACGAATTCTATCTTATCAAATAACAATAAAATAATATACCTATCTTATCAATTAACACTAAAATAATTGATATATCAAAGTACAACACTTAAGAAAAATTGGACATATATTTCTTCAAAAAAAAATAACAAAAAATAAAATAATTAACTTTTAGATATAAAACACTTAACAGAATCCCATTCCAATTTGAATTTGGTTAAGGTTAAACATCCAAAGAAATAACAAAATATAACAAAAAAAATTAAATTATTAATCTTTATATATAAAACACTTAACAAAATCTCATGCCAATTTAAATTTGGGTCTTAGATATAAAGCACTTAATAGAATCTGTTGTTAATTTAAATTTGATTGCAAGGATAAATTAAAAAAATATAAAAAAAATAATTAATTTTTAGCACTTAACAAAATCTCAGGCAAATAAGATCCACTATATAAATTTTAAATTAATTTAGAAAATTCTTCATTTCAATTTTTCTTTTAATTGTTTATGCATCATTGTATTTTCAGCAAGTATAAAGATATAAAACACTTAAAAGATTCTAATCTTATCAAATTTCAACTTATAACTTCTTTTAATAAAAGCTAAATAAAAAATTAAATTGAATAAGATACCTAAACAAAGCACAAAATTTTGAATATGTATATTAAGTTTACATAATAAAATTCTTTAAAATGCTATAACATTAAAATTTTAGTTTTACATAATCTAATTTTATGTTATGAGAATCCTTACGGTGTTAAAATAGCCACAATTTAAAATTTGATTTAGCATCATGAGATTTGTTAAAGTGTTTCACAATCACATTTTCTTAAAATATTTTTTAATGCATTAAAAATTAAAAATTACAATTAACACTTGAATTAACACGTTAAAGAATCTTAAAAATTCAATAAATAAGGGAGGTTCAAAAAGACCCTTGCATAATGGGAGACCTAACCGTTGATTACAATGTGATGGTCTAGAAAATATACTCATAAATTTAAAAGAAATTCAAAACAATACCTTATCGATGACAAAAGGGCAAATCAGGGATAATAGAATGTATATAATATTTTTATGATTTTACATAGCATCCATATATTATTCTCATTCAATCAAATCTGCAACAAAGATTTTACAGTAGATGAACATTCAAAATCTAATAACAAACGTATGCAAAAATGGAATTCAAATCAAATCAAATACGTCTGATTAAGGAATTCAAAAATGGTAATAGAATCAAGTAATATATTTAAACATATTATACACAGTTCACTATTTTGAATCAAAATTTTTCAGATCTATCATCCTTATTCACAATACTAATAACAAACCATAGCTTATCCCGTGGACATTGCACAAACTTATCTGAAAAAAAATTATATTGTAGAAATCATTGGGAAATAAACAAAACTCTATATAATGGAATCCTTAACTTTCCTATTTTTTTTTAAAAAAGAAGATAACTTGATCATCACCATACTTGAACATATTAGAGAATACTATAAGAGTAAAAGTCTATTTGATATACCATAATTGACTCAGTAATACATTTGAATTAATAATTTTATAACAATGGAAAGTTTTTCATGAGCTTGCAACTATAATGATAAGTCTATTTGATATACCATAATTGACTAAGTAATACATTTAAATTAACAATTTTATAACAATGGAAAGTTTTTCATTAGCTTGCAACTTCGTGGTAATTGTGAGTATAATTTTCTCTTGATATACTTTTTGTATAATGTACTACACTTCAAACCAAATAGGTGTTCAAAAACTGTTAAATTGTTTACATATTCTTACATGTACCAAAATTGAAAATATTTTTTAAAAAATATGTCGGTAATCAAGATGTCAAGTCTATAAGATGAAATACTTCTTTCTTTGGAATGTAATCATTTATTATACTTATTTTTGGTATTAAATAATAAATGACTTTCAATATAGAAAATTTGTACTATAATAGTCAAACAAAACACTTTAAGGAAGAAAATTTCAAACAATTATGATATTTGATTAAAATTGTTTTTAAGGATACGGTACTTTTAAGATTTTATTAAAATTCTCTAAAATATTTACAAGATTCGCTTAAGTATTTCAGAGTAATGTTATTTCAATATATAATGAAATTCATTATTATCTTTTGCGAAACATAAAAAAAAGTTAAATTTTTACGAGATTCCTCAAGTGATTAAAAATAATATTTCGAACAATATATGGTTTAAAACATTTGACTTTTTCTATATTCATTTTTAATATTATATTTTGAAAGTTGGCATTTTTATAGGCAATATTTTTTGTTTATTAAATGTTTATTATTAGATTGATATATTTATTTTAAAATTTAGATATCATAAAAAATGTACTGAAAAATATTTTAAAGAATCACTTAAGTGTTTCAGAATAATTTGAAGAAACTAGCTTATATTGAAAAAAAATGAAACGCAATATTAATTTTTACTAAAGTACAAACAAATTATATTTTTACAAGATCCTCTTAAGTGTTTTAGTACAATATTTTTAATTTTTTGAGGTTTTTAATCTTTCAATTCATTAAATAAGTTAACATATAACTTTTTTATATTGCTCAATAAATTGATATATTATTTTTCAATTGTTATAAAATATAAGGCACTTTAAGATTTATTAAGATTTGTAAGATTCACTTAAGTGTTCCAAATATATTTATTAAGATTTGAGAATGTAAATTATTTTAATATAATGAATTTTACTATTGTATTTTGCAAAACTCAAAAAACAATTCTAACTTGAATTTTTGAAGTGTTTAAGAGTAATATTTTGAATAATGTATAGTTTAAAATGTTTTAAAATTTTAAAACAATAGCCTATTCAATTTTAATAATATATTCAAATATTTGACTTTCTTATAACCATAGATTTTTATTTATTTAACATTTATTATAAGATTGGTATATGTATTTTAAAAGTTACATGCCATAAAAAATGTCCTAAAAATATTTTTAAGATTCGATTAAGTGTTTAAAGTAATACATAATTTTAACGATTTTCTTTGTCATGAGATACATGGTACTCGGATGCCGAAAATGGGATTCTTTCATTCAATCAAGAAAATAAAAGGAGATACATATTTTAAGTTTTTGTTTAAGTGCTTCAGAGTAAGTTTGAGAAATGTTTTGATTTTAAAAGGAAAAAGAAATTCGAAAATGAAATTTGTTGGCGATCCCTTACAAAAAAAATAAAATAAAATTTTACAAGATTTTCTTAATTGATTTAGTATAATTATTTTAATATTTTGAGATTTTTAATCTTTCAATTTATTAGACAAGTTAGCGTATGATAATTGAAATTTTATTTGTTTGTTTTTTTTAAAAATAAATATCTTAAGTGTGGTAAGATTACCTAAGTGTTTCCTCAGTAAATTTTGTAGAATGTATGTTATTTTAATATATATATATATATATATATATATATATATATATATATATAATCAGATTCAATTTTGTAATACATAGAAAAATAATTTTTTTACAAGATTCCATTATATGTTATAGAGTTATATTCTGAATAATTTATAATTTATAATATTATTTTTTTGGAAATTGGTATATTCATTTTTTAAATTTAGATATTTGACATTTTAAATATGTTTAGAAATTTTTATTTAATATTTATTATAAGATTGGTATATGTATTTTAAAAGTAAGATATTTAAAAATATATATATACTAAAAATATTTTAAAGATTCACCTAAGTGTTTTAGAGTAATTTTGTGAAAATATCTTATTTAAAACTTTTTTAATTCAATATTATTTTTTTACAAAAATACACAGAAATTATATTTTTTAAGAGATTTTCTTAAGTGTTCTAATACAATATTTTTAATGTTATGTGATTTTTAATCTTTCAATTGATGAAACAAGTTAACGCACGACTTTTTAATATTAATTAATAAATTAATATTTTATTTTTTAATTATTTTTAAATATAAGCACTCTAATATTTTATTAAGATTTTGCCAGTGTTGGTTGGATTCGCTTAAGTGTTTTATAGTCAATTTTGAAATTTTTTGCTATTTTAATATAATTAAGTTTACTATCACCTTTTGCGTAACATAAGAAAATTTCTTTTTTTACAAGACTCTATTAATTATTTAAGAGTAAAATTGTGAATTTTGCATATTTAAAATATTTAATATTTTTAAGTTTAAATTGGCATATTCAATTTTAATTTTATATCTATAGATTTGAATTTTTTTTATAGCCTTAGATTTTTCATTTATTTAATGTTTATTATGAGATTAGTATATTTATTTTAAAAATTAGATATTAAAAAAATGTACTAAAAATATTTTGAAAATTTGCTTAAGTGTTTGAGAGTAAATTTGAGAAGTACCTTATTATGAAAAAAAAATGAAATTCAATATTTTTATTTTACAAGATTTTCTTAAGTGTTTTAGTATAATATATCTTGGAGTTAACGTATGACTTTTAAATATCACTCTTTAATAAATTTAAATTTTTATTTTTCAATTAATTTTAAATATAAGGTACTTCAAGATAATATTAAAAACGTTCTCTTAAGTATTGTAAGATTCACTTAAGTATTTTGGAGTAAAAAAATATTTAGTTAATGGAATTTTAATAAACTATTCAAATTCCTTAAAATAACTTTTTAATATATATAGCTAGTTTTCTGTGTAACATCTATTTTAGTGAATATTGAGATTCCTTAAATTGTTTTTCTAGATACCTATATTTTCTATATTTTCAATTTCTGGGATTTAATATAATATTATATTGGAACACTTAGTAGAACACTTCAATAATTTCAATAATTATTGTTCAATTATGTGATTTTATAATGATAAATGGTTGAAATAGTTAAAGAAATACATGGTTGGTAGGATAATAAATTCAAGAATACATTATGAATATGGAAACAACTACCAATCAAGACAACCTAAAATTACACAGGGGTTTAAGGTCATATATACAATTAAAACAAGAAGAAGAATACAACATTTACAAAAATAGACAAATAACTTGATTTGCCTTCTCCTAATTAGCAAGCAACTCTAAAACCCTCTCTAAAACCAAAGTCTATGATGCACATAACCCAGGAACACAATACATGATCAGGGTACTGCACTCCAATCCCAATACTTCTCCAATCCCTACACTTCACACTACCTTCGCTTGAAAAAGAGGCCGACAGTTTAACATCTCTAGCAGAAGGCAAAGAAAACCTTTAAAATCACACTAAAAAAATTCTGAATATATAACCCCGGCACCTGGGAACACGCATATAATCTCTGCAAATACAAGCCCACACATTACATATTCAAGAAAAAATTGTCCACTTATGACACGTACAACAACTATATTACAAAAGTAGAAATCCTAAAATTAAAAAGTGTCAAATAGCAAACAAAATAACAAATGAAAAAAGGTTGTCAGTATTCGGGAGGAACCAACACAAGATAAGGAAACACCAGCTGCAAACTTGATTGGATCACCAAAATACGCCTTTACTTTATCAGTTTCCATATAACAACTACTGTTCTGTCTCATAAGGAATTGTCTACATATTCTTGTAGGCAATTAGTAATGAACATATGAGAAGTAGCTGTTGGAGTTGAGCTGGAGAAGGTCGATGACAAGGATATGACCATGGACATTAGACACACCAATTTTGCTTGCAAAATCAAACACTAAGTTAGTTTAAAGAACTTATTACAAGAATATATGCATGTTTCAAAATTATTATAAAACAGTTAATTTAGGGCTTATAGAACACATGTCGGAAGATCTTACAATCGTCCACTTCGGTTGGTTTTCTAAAAGCGAGGTTACCACGTTGCTAAAAAAATATAGGATTCATCCGTTACAATACTCTTGAATGAGAACTTTGTCCATCTCTTTCCACATACTGATAAGGGTATGATAAAGGAATAATAAAGAACACTTTTCTTTAAAAAAAACACATGATAAGGGTATAATAAAAACGACAAGAACACTGATATGTAACTAAATCGTATATTATAAGAATTTGAGAAAGAAATCCTTCGCTTACCAATTGATAGCTTCATTATTCTCCATAGCTATTATGATCTGTTCTTTTGAAGATGTGTGACGATATGTATGAATGATACGTAATGATTAATCATAAACGTGTTATATTATGTACTTGTAATTCTTGATTTGTTTCCATGTACAGAATGATTATTGAGTATATTAATTACACGCTAATTAACATACTTACCATACTTAATAGAATCTGTTACAAGTAATTAGTATACAATGTAGTAGTAGTGACCCTGCACATATGAAATAATAACAAGAATGCCACTAAATAAATTGACGGTTTAGATCATGGTCTCTTAGGTCTCTTGATAAGGAGGGTCTCCATGGAACCTTACCCATTTATTAAATTTAACGTTAAATTTATTTATATCGTAATTTAATTGTAAGTTTAACAAAAAAAAAACTGAATTTCAAACCGTGGTTGGATCCCGAACCGAACCAATCGATTCTTCTATGATTTGGTTTAGTTTGCTCTTGACATCTAATTAGTTTGATTTGATTTTAATTTTTTTAAAAACTATTTATAATTATTTAATCTAAAAAAAATAAGAATTCAGACCAAACCAAATCACGAACATCCCTAACTCGATTAATGACCGGAATAAGAAAAGCATGTCTCTTTTGACGGTTCATATAACTTTTAACCAAGAAGTTATGTGGCTAAGCATCAGAAATTCAGAACCGACCAAATTTTGTTTGTTGATTTTGTGCAACATTGGTCCCCTATTTATGTCGGTGTCTTCTCCAAAACTTTAATTGCACTACTACTACTCATCTACAAACTGACCAACATAATGGGCTAGTTATCTACTATACATTTAATTGATCATTAAGGGGTCCCTAATAATGGGCCAGTTATCTATACATTTAATATGACTGATTTTATTAGGTGATTTAGGTATGGTGTCATAATTATAGTTGGTAGCACTTGAATCATTAATCGCATCTTATATTTTTTTTAATCGAAATGTTATGGACAGTGAGCTAAATAAATTATTCCATGCAGGTAAAGAGTAGGGTTTCTTTCACGTATTAATCATCATTTTTAACTATTAACTTACAACCAGATTTTTGTTCAAAAAAAAAAAAAAAATTCTTTTTACTGATTTTCCCACACATTTTAATTTTTTGGTTCAAATGACCCTCAATCATGCACTAATAAAATTTGACGCTGATAAGTCATGGGGTCATCATTTCACTACTAAAGAAAAGAAAAAGTATTGGTCAATTAGAAGGAGAATTAGAAGGATATGGACAATTAAAACTTGATTGGGTCGACAGTATTAGATGACCAAGATGAAGATATGGGCGTTGGCTTAATTTTGTGATGATTTTATGATTACAAAAGTCGTACTTTTATACTTACTCGCTTAAAAACAAATGCATGAATTATTTAATATGACTGATTTTATTAGGTGATTTTATTATCACAGAAGTCATAAATTATATATATAGTTGGTAGCACTTGAATTATTGAGAGACCAAAAATGTGAATCACGTCTTATATTTTTCGATCGACCATTGTCAAGTACAGCTGGTTATGGTATTAAAAATTGATCGTAGAGAATTCAAGAAAAATGCTAGGAATCCATCAAAAATTATAAAATAATGTCAAGTACATATTATTCCATGCAGGTAAAGAGTAGGGTTTCTTTTACTTTAAATGTTTGGTTAAAATGGCCCTCAATCATGTACTAATAAAATTGGCTTACAAATTTTTATGTGTCTGTGACGCTGATAAATCATGGGGTCATCATTTCACTACTTGGAGAAAAGAAAAAGTTGGTCAATTGGAAGGAGATGTAAAAACTTGATTGGGTCGACAGTAGATGACCAAGATGAAGATATGGGCGTTGATCATGAGGGAATTTATTTCGACATAATGTGTCCTTGTTGGCATGATTTTGTGATGATTTTGTGATTACAAAAGTCTTACTTTTATACTTATTCACTTTTTTTTTTTTTTTTTTAAACCAAACAAAACGAGCTTAAATTAAATCAGAATGTAACACATCGATGAGAAAGGATGGTACATCCCACCATTCCTTCCATTCAGACATAGAACCAGTCTCTCTAGCCAAAACATGAGCCACTGTGTTCGCTGAACGTCTAACAAAATACACTGAATAGGACCCTAAGTCCTTGACTATAGAATGACAATCTTCAATAATAGCTCCCAGGTAAGAGGAATCCATCGAATTACTCTCAAAAGCTTGAACAACTGCTAATGAGTCAAGCTCTATATGCACGTCTGAAAACCTCCTCCTCTTCAACCAAGAAAGTGCTTCTTTGAACGCCAATGCTTCAGCAATCTTCGGGTCCACAATACCAGTCCAGAAACCTCCATAAGCAGCTATGAACTGCCCTTGATCATTCCTTAACACACAGCCAAATGAGCTCCTACCTTCCCTTTCAAACACTGCAGCATCTATATTGCACGAAAACCAACCCAACACTGGCTTCTTCCACACTAAAACCCCTTCCCTGTCATTTAACTTCTTATGAATAACCTGATTACTCTGAGCCCTTTGCCATTGAAATAGATACACACTTGCTTCATTAACCACCATCGACGGAGTTTTGAATTTTTTATTCCATACTACATTATTCCTGTGATCCCAAATCTGCCAAACTACTGAACATATGATTTCCATCTCCTTAGAAGATTTAGTCTTAAAAAGCTCCTTCATTATATTTCTAACCGACAGGTCTGGACTTGAAGAAACATCCATCTTCACACTGTTCCAACAACTCTGAGCAAAAGAGCAAAAAAACAGAGCATGCTCAGCACTTTCCAAATGATTATGACACACTGAGCAGGTAGGATAAACTTCAACAAAACGACTCCTGAGATTTTCCAATGTTGGAAGGCAGTTCTGCAGCATTCTCCACACAAAGATTTTCACCTTCGGAGGAACAGGCAAGTTCCAAATTTTAAGCCAGTTAAACTCAAACTCCGAGTTAGGCAGACCATACTCATTTTGACAAAGTCTAAGATAGCCACTCTTAACTGAGTAATTCCCTTTCTCCTCATCAATCCACATCCAAGAATCTTCCTCCCTGGAACAACTCAGCGGGATTTTTTGGATTTGAACCACATCTTGCTCATTGAACAAGTCCCTAAGAATCTCCAAATCCCATTCCAGTTGATCAAACTTCAAAAGACCACTCACATTGGCTTCCTCCAACCCTTGAACGACCGGAGTTGTGATCTTTGTTTGGTTCCAACTAGGCAGCCACAGATCCTTCCAAATATTTATTGTTTCCCCCCTTCCTATTCTTTTCACACTCCCACCACAAATAAGATTTTGAGCTGCCATTATACTACGCCAAACATAGCTCGGGTTATTTCCTAAAATGGCCTCCTCAAACCTACACTTTGGAAAATATCGAGCCTTCAACAGTCTTGAGATAAACGAGTGAGGTTGCGTTAGAATTCTCCAAGCCTGCTTACCTAGCATAGCCACATTAAACTCCTGAATGCGTTTAAATCCCATCCCCCCAACTTTATTTGGATAACACATTTTATTCCATGCCATCCACCTAATCCCCTTATTCTTCTTTACATTCGACAACCACCAAAACCTGTTCATTAGAATCTCTATGTCCTCACATAACTTTTTTGGAAGAAGAAACACACTTGCAACATACGACGGAATCGATTGCACTACTGACTTAATCAGAATTTCCTTCCCTCCTCTAGAAACAGTTGTTCCTTTCCAGCTTTGAAGTCTATTCCATATCTTCTCTTTCACATATCTAAACGTTTCCCATCTGTTGCTTAAAACCATTTTTGGGAGCCCAAGATACATGGCATCATTACGAACTTGCACCTGTAAGACTTGACAAACATCTGATACAATCGAGTCCACACTGTTCCGACTAAAAGAGATTGCTGACTTCTGAAAATTAATTTGCTGTCCAGAAGCTCTCTCATATAACACAAGGCACTCTCTAATATTCTCCGCTTCACTCACAGTTGCTCGAAAGAAAAGATAGCAGTCATCTGCGAAAAATAAATGAGTGATAATAGGCGCCCCATTAGCAATTTTGCATCCATGAATAGCCCCCATCACTTGTTTTCTACAGATCATCGCAGATAGACCCTCATCACAAAGAAGAAAAAGATAAGGCGATATAGGGTCCCCTTGTCGTAGACCTCGACTTGGAGCCACCGAACCTATCTCATTCCCCGAAACTGCGAATTTATAAGATACTGTTGACATACATAGCTGAATCCAGCTTTTCCACTTCGCATCAAAACCCAATTTTTCCATTACACCCAAAACAAACTCCCACTCCACTCTATCGTACGCTTTACTCATGTCAATCTTAAGAGCCGCATATCCTGTTTTACCCTTAGTCTTCCTATGCATCCAATGATTCACCTCAAAAGCTGCAATTACATTATCCGTGATCAAACACCCATGTACAAAAGCACTTTGAGTTTCAGATATAATGCTTGGTAAAACCACCTTTAAACGATTTGCTAGCATCTTCGTGATTATTTTCATCATGACATTACACAACGAGATGGGCCTGAGGTCAGCCATCGTTTCTGGATTCGCTTTCTTTGGGATTAGAACCGCTACTGTATCGTTAAGACTCCCCGGAATTATACCCTCATTTAACACTCGGATACACTCCTTAGACACGTCTTTACCAATTATACTCCATAATTTCTGATAAAACCCGGGATTCATTCCATCCGATCCTGGACTTTTATCCGGGTGCATAGCAAAAATTGCTTGTTTTACCTCCTCCTCATTGAAATCACGAATTAACTCCTCATTCTGAGCCCCAGTAACTCGTTCTCCAATACAGTCCAAAACCTCGTCAGCCCTCACTCCTCTAGAAGCAAACATATCACTATAGTAGTCTTCTATAACATTGCCTAGCCCTGAAGCCCAGTTCACCCAACTCCCTTCACTATTCTTCAATTGATTAATGTGATTTTTCTTCTTTCTTGCTGAAGCATACGAATGGAAATACTTAGAATTGCTATCACCCCCTTTCAACCAGAACTGCTTAGCCCTTTGCTTCCAGAAATCTTCTTTTTGAACAAGAATTTTGGCATACTCTGTCTCCGCATCTCTCAAACATTGCACCGAGTAAGCATCATAAAGACCTCTAAAGCTTTCCATTGTCTCTCTCACTCTCTGAAGTCTCTTCTGAAAATCTTTTACTAGAGTATCCCCCCACTTTTTTAACTCAAACCCACAAACCCCAATTCTCTGTTCCATATTCAACCCCTCCGTTTTTCTCCAACTTTCAGCAACAATATCACTGCATCTTGATTCTCTTAACCAACAGTTTTCAAAACGAAATTTATAATTTCTAATAACTGGTCGCCAAACACTTACTTGAAGAAAAATTGCAGAATGATCAGAAGATGGTGCTATCAGATTGAAAACCTTATTTGTAGGAAAAAGCGATTTCCAACCTTCATTCACAAACACCCAAATCTACCGATTATTTTTAATAATTGTTAATTTTATTATTTATATTTTATATTTTATTAATTGTATTTGTTAAAAACAATAAGTATGCATGTTAAATTTTTTTAAATAATTAAAAATATTAAAATAAATTTTAAAATAAATAAGTAACGGTTTCTTAGTGATATTTTGGAAAATGAGAGATTTAGTAAGAAAAATAGAAAAAGTAACATGTTTTTTTTGGATTTTAAAATATAAAAGTAACAGTTTGCCCGTGATATTTTTGAAAAAAACAGGGGTTTTAGTAAGAAAAAATAAAAAAAGTGACATTTTTTAGTTGAAAAAGGTAATTGTCAGTTAAAAGTATTAAAATAGGTTTTAAAATAAATAATTAAAGGTTTGTCTATAATATATTTGGAAAAGGAGGGATTTTAGTAAGGAAAATAGAAAAAGTAACATATTTTAAAATAGATGATAACTAGATGATAACCCGTGCGAAGCACGGACCTAGTTAATTTATTTAAAAATTAAAATTATTTATATAATATACATATATAAGCTTTTTTAATAAGCGAAGCCGTTTTTAACTGTATTATATAAATAGTTGCACATATTTTAGCTTGATCAAACATGAAACTAAGTATTATACTCAAAATATACTCTGTAGAGTTAGGAGGAGAACGATACCTAGAGTTTTGATACGATTATCTTGATACAACAACTAAGTAATTATAATCATACAATGGTAGATTAAGATAATGAATTCAGGGTACAAAATAGATTGAGATTTGTATCTTGATACAACAACTAAGTAATTATAATCGAGTATGGTGGTTGATCTCATTGTGACGTTGATGAGTATAATAATAATATAATAAATTTGGTACAATAATAATACTAGAATATATTTTAGATTAATATTATTCAGTTGTATAAAGTAGATTGAGATTAGTATCTTGATTCAACAACTAAGCGATTATAATTTGGTCCGGTGGTGATTGATGTGACGCTGATGGGTATAAAAATAATATAATATATTTTAGTACAATTATAATACTATAATATATTTTAGATTAATATTCTTCTAGCAAAATAGAATTCTATGTGAGATAGGATTTCAATGGAAGATAAAATTTTATTTTTCTTAAAAGACAACATAGAATTTTACGTAAAATAAGATTTCTATGTGACATATAGGATTTAGGGGTGAAACAAAAAAAAAGTGCGAACCAAAAAAAGTGCGAACCAAATTTATTAAAATACTATTAAAAAGAGATTTCACTTATTAATAAAGGTTATAGATAGTAAAATTGTACTTGGTTGTAATGTAAATTTTATGGTTTGGTGTGTTATTAAATTTAACTAGCTTTATAGCCCGTGCGAGGCACGGGCATGCTCTAGTTATTTTCGGTTATGTTGGTCTCATCGTTTGGTGGAATGCATGTAGAAGAAAAGACATAAGCATGTAACGGTATATCAGTAGGAAATATGTCGAAGGTTTGATGATACATGTTTTACAAAATCCCAGTCTATAAGGTTGTTATTATGACCTGAGTAGGCGCAATTTTTTGACTAATTAACATATTTTGTTAGCACGCACGATCCTTCTGTACTGTAAGATTTCGTCGGTTATAATTTTGCCAATCGTATTTGAATGAGAAGATGGTTTTAGTGTCACTTTGAAAGAATATCGGGCATTTTTTATCATTTCCATTGCCTGGGGAACGTTGGCACTCCATTTACTTGTTTGTAGTTCATGGGGTAGTCGTGACCCTGTGTACTGCAAGATTTCGGCGATTATAATTTTTCCAATTGTATTTGAATGAGAAGATGGTTTTAGTGTCACTTTGAAAGAGAATTGGGCGCCTTTTATCATTTTCATTGCAGGGGGAACGTTAGCACTCCATTTACCTGTTTGTAGTTCATGGGGTAGTCGTTAAGTGGGTGTTGTAAAATTTGATCGGTGTGCATAATAGAGTAAAAATGTAGAAGTACAAGTTGTATTAGTATGTGTGGATACACTATTTAAACGAATGCATACCACTTTGCCCGTTTTAAGAAGGGTCTCCTTGCAGACACGTTGAATACAATAATTGTACAGGTGTGGATATAATTTATTTTAGAAAACTATTACTTATACCTTTCAAGATAATGCTAAACTGATTCGTGATAAGTTACTCGTTTCACCTTACAATTGCCACTTGACACAAATAATTTAACATTTAGTACTTTTAATATTTTATCATAGATATTCAAAAAAATTAAACCAATTTAGTTTAGATTTGATTTAGTCGTACGATGACAACTTCAACTTTCTTGTAAAAATCTCCAACACAAACTTTTTTATTTATATACAAATATAAAACTTTTTTGCATTTTTCGGGTTCAATACTTTATATACTATAGTGGATTTTTCGAAAATGACCAACGTATAAAATTTATCTATTGAAGACGAGATTTATAATATATTGGATCATAATAAAACTACAGTTTTAATCTTATTAGTAGCTAAAATTTCAAAAATGCATATATAATTATAAGTTGTTAATATCTTATAATTAAACAATAATAAATGTAAAATAATGATAAAAATCCATTTTTACGCTTATTATATATAAGGATATAATTGAAAAGAAGTAAATATGTTGATAGTTTTAAATTTAAAAAAAATATTAAAAAAAAATATAATGAGTGATATTGGATATAGATGTCAATATTTGTCACACTATCACCTAGGTCATGGTTCAATTCACATTAAAAAGAAATTTTTTTATCATCAATATACAATTGGAGGGATAATTTATTAATCTAATATCATCAATATAATACTGAAAGGGTAATTTAGTAATCTAATATATATATAATCTGATAGTATATAGAATTTGTAATCTAATAGTATATATAATATGAGCCATTATGTACTTAATGCAAATAAACATGATTTATAATATAAGAATATTAATATAATCCTTTTTATGGATCAATTCCAATTTTATAACATTTTTTTAAAATACAATTTTATAACATTTTGCGCGAGTTTTTCTCAAATATGGTTAGAAATATTTATTTAAGGCACTTGCGAAAATAAATTATCTAACTTACCAAGTAGATTACAAAAAGAGACCAAAATAGAGTATAACATATTGAGTGTTTGCGCAGATTAATAAAAAACTTCATAATATAATCTAAATAGATGTCTATCATAGTGGTAAGGAATGTTACTTTTAATTTAGAGATTAAGGGTTCAATTCCCATCAGAAACAATTTTTTTGTACTAAAATAGAGTATAACATATTGAGTATTTGTGCATATTAATAAAAAGTTTCAAAATACAATTAAAATGGATGTCTAAAATAGTGGTAAGGTATGTTACTTCTAATTTAGAGGTCAAGGGTTTAATTTCCATCAGAAACAATTTTTTTGTTGTGCTATTATATAGGGATAATTTAGTAATTTTATGATGAATAAATTGTCTCACGAACCCCCCGTGCAAGGCACGGGATCGCTCTAACCGACAGAACTTGATGTTATTTTGTGACGATATTTTCTAGTTCACGTCAGTTTAATTTTGTGATGATAAGTATTCTTCAGTTTGTTGTGGTGATCCTGCCACCGGTTTGAACTTGTTGGTGACACTATGTGACATGGTTGAGAAGATTTGCAAGGAAGATCGATTTGGTATTAGTCCGAAGAAGATTTTGTTCTTAGTTGAATGTATTTGATGATTAGTTTTATAAGCTAATTAATAATCAGATAGGAATTAGTTAAAGGTGTCAAATAAATGCTCCATTTCGAAAGTACCAATACTCTCCGGGCTCCATAATTCTCTATAAGCGGCCGGAGTAGTATACATGTCCTTAATGCATGAGGTGGCGGGATTGAGATGCACACAAATTCGTATTCGAAAAAAACTGTTCGAACTGGTTAAAAAAATCGGAAAAAATCTGATTAAAAAAAAGTCCACCTCAATTGGATCCAGCCCGCAGGCTTAAACGAATCGCATATTTTTCACAAAACCCAGATCCGGTTCGAGCCGAATAAACCCAAATAATATCTCGATTTGGACGTAGTCTTGATCAGGATAAAAGTCCAATCCAAAAAGCTAGAATTTTCAATTAAATATCAGATAAAAGCTTAATTTTTTTAATTAAATCCGAAAAAATAAAAAAAAAAGGTAAAGTTAAAGTTAAAGTTATCAATATCTAAAATAATTTGTAAAAATCCGATTTGGCCCCTCCTGACCCGACCCTATCTACATGTATAAATATTTTAGAGAAAATTTGTCTCGATTTAAAAAAGCCCGGCCCTATCGGTTATCGAAAAATCCGACCTGAATCCGGATTACGTATCTCTATTCAGGGTAACAACTATAGAGGTGCTTATATTATTACTTATATTATCTGATATGTATGCATATAGTTGAGACAAAATGATTACTATTTTGTATTATTTTATATTATTGGATGCTCGGACTAAAAAGTGATATTATGTGACTAAAAATGCATTTGTACTTTGTCTTAAAATTGTGAATACAAAGGAAGAAACATAATTAAATTTAATTAAAGAGATACGAGTCTATTGGATATACTTTATACCAATAACCACTTTTATCAATAATCAGACAAATGAAATTATCATGAAAGAATCTTGAATAAAAACTAAAGTGTAAAATAATATTTGTGAAAGATATTACCACACTATTGGGTTCTATACCACAACAAAAAAGCCCAAGTAGCTCAATGGTTAAATTGGTGACTTGAAATTCTTAGTAATTAGTATTGAAGTGTCTTAGGTTCGATTCCCATCAAGATCAAAATTTTCTTACATTTTTATAACATTTGACTTTGGAGGGGCAGTTATGTAATTTCAAGTGTTGAATAAAATGGTTCACAAAGTGCTTGTTGCAGTATAAGATATATAATAGATTTGTTTGGTCTAGTCTAGGGCTGTAAACGAACAGAGCCGAGCCGAGTTTTGTCCGAATCGAACCGAGCTTGATTTTTTTTTAAAACGAACCGAGTCGAGCCGAGCTTTCTAATCGAACGAAAAGTGATGTTCAAGATCGGCTCGTTAATTAACGAGCCGAACACGAGTTTGTTCACGAATATTTCGAGTCGAGCCGAACACAAACTGAACTCGAGTCGAGTCGAGTTGTTCACTTACAGTTCGTACTTTTATACTCAACCAAATCCAATTTTTAAAATTACTTACTCAATTTACAGTCTAACGCCTAAAATCATATTTTAAGAATACACGATTATGTTTGAATTTCAATACTAAAAGTTAATTTATTTTCTTCTAATAATCATATTAGGTTAATATTTGTATTTATGAGTAATCAAACCTTACTCACTTCACCTAATAACAATAGTTAAAATAAAACAATTTTATCACTAACTTAGAGCCTCTATAAGAGCCTCTTTATCTTGGCTCTTAACTTGAAATTTGAGGAGGTTTACAACCTTTTTTTTCTCCAAGATACTCTTATTAACCTTAAATTCACTAAAATTCTCATCTTTCTCCTCAATTCTAACATGTACGAGCCACTTTTAAATAATATTATATAATAAATTAACAAGACAAACTATCTTTCTCTATTCACTTTCTTTTGTAATTTTATGAATGCAACTTATAAATTTTAATAATGAAAAACTAATTTGGATTAGATACAAAGAGTTTAACTTTTGGTACTACGTTGATATTATACCTTTTAGATATAACAAATACAATTCCCTATTCAACCAGAAAATATCTAAAATAGATCGCAATTAAGTTTTATTTAACATATTCAAATTGTTAAGGATATTATGAAATTCACAAATTTATAATTAGTTAAACGAATCGAGCCGAGTTTAACGAGTTCGAGCCGAGCTCGAGCCGATCCTCAGCAAAACGAGCCGAGTTTGAGTCGAACAGGTGTAAAGCTCGGCTCGAGCTCATTTACTAACCGAACACATTTTCATGTTCAAGTTCGTGTTCATTTAATAAACGAACCGAGCCGAGTCCATTTAAAACGAACCGAGCTCGAGTTTTGTTCACGAACGGCTCTGTTCACTTACAACCCTAGTCTAGTCTGTCCGTTATATTTGGTTAATTATTTTCGTGTAGCTTTGGATTTAATTTAGTGTTGCAAAAATTGACAATTGAAACTAATCGATTGAGCTATTCATTTAGGATTAATTGGTAAATTGAGATTAATCAGAAGGATTAATTAGAGTAAAAATCGGATGAATTTTAAATTGTAATATTATTTAATATATTATTCTGATTTTATTAATTATTTATGAGTAATGCTACATACCCCAAAAACATTCCCAAATTAAGTTCTCAAATGACGTGGCATGGCTGATGTGGCATTTTGAGAGGTTTTAATTAGTGAAATTTATGTGAATCAGGGGGTTCATCATAATAAATTGAATTAATACGAATCAAATTTTGACACGTGGCATTCGGGAACGAATTCGGGTACTCTAGCATTTTCCATTATTTATTATCCAAAATACATTTATCATATCTTAATGTATATAATAATTAATGTTTGATTACTATATTATTTTAATTTGAAAATGTTATTATAAGTATTTCGATCAAAAAATACTCGTAAGAATTAATCGGATTTTAAAAACTGGATCGATAAGGCACCTTGTAGAGGATTAATCGAGAATTAATCGATTAAATCGGGAACTTTTAGAATAAAGAAATTTATGTGAATGTATTAATATCATTTATGGTGTAGTAGTATTTTAGATTATGTTGACATAATATAGAGTAATGATGATATGGTTGTGATTCCGGAATGGTTTGGACGGTAACATAATTAAAGGTGTTTAGGTGGTTTGGATTTGGTAGATGTGAAGTGTAAAAGTATCATTTTTTTTGAAGAAAAAATGGAATTAGTTTAATAATAAAAAGTCATATGGCATCTACAAAAATGATCGAGTTGAACAAATATAAAAATGATCAAATCGTTTGTCTTCATTAAGAGACAATTAAACGATAGTTTAAATATGATATATTTACATGTACCCGTTTCACCATAATCCGTTTCAGCTATTGACCATAAATGCAATTGGATACAAACTTCCATCACTAAATCAAAACCAACTCTCACAACAAAGAAAAGAAACAAACACACTCTCATCAAGGAGAGAAAACAAATTGAACGTGCAAACTGAAATTCCAAATAAAAAATCTTAGATCTGAAAAACAAAACCATAATAAAAAATACTTGATTCACTCTCAAATCCAATCATTTAAGAAAGACCTAGTGAAACCAACCAATATTAGCTATAACCGATCATTTCTTAGTATAACTTTGTCGTATAGCAACCGTCTTGAAATAAAACTCGTGTTCTTTATAAAACTGACCCTTTCCATACAATCATGGTCGATTTTGTGTGGTTGGTAATAAACTCTTACACCCCTGTTTGAAATAAAACGGACTACAGTAGTTGTGCGCATTTTGAATTGGTCGATTTCGACCGATCAATAGATGATCCTTCAATATGAAAGTGTCTGCCAGCGGTCGAATTAATTAGCAAGGTTAGCGGTTGAGGTCATTCGGCTATAACTTGTAATGCACAAGTTTCATATGCCATATGCGCCTATTTTGTAATGCACAAGTTTCATTTTTTTTGTTGATTTATCAATTATCAATGGACCAGTATGGTGATCTATTTTGTGACATAATCCCAGCCAAAACATCAATACTGACGGGTTTAAACCGATCAAAACTTTGGGTAAATTATGACCCTTATTTTGTGTTAAGATCGCATCCATTATAGATCAATATTTATCAAACACAATAACAAACATAAAAGTACAAAACACAATAATTTAACGTGAAAACCCCTCACGGGGAGGGTAAATCACAAATTCACTAAATACGAAAGTATTACAAGATTAGAGTCGTTTCCTCACTCAACACTCTTAAATAGAATCACCTCACCTTGATCACAAAAACTCTCTCTTGTGTATCGCACACAACTTTTTAAGTTTTGCAATACTCCACAACCCCTACAAATATCTATATTTGTAGGCACCACAAATAGTCTAACCCTAATATCTTTCAAATTCTATTTATGATAATTACCATCTTTTCTTATCTTGGATAAAAATCTTTCCACAATTCTTATTTCTATCTAAATAAGAATTACCTCAATTATCACAAATTAAAATTCTGTTCATAATATGATCTTTAACTTATTTAGAAATTCGGAGCGGACCCTAACAAATCCTCCGATCCCTCGGCTCGAATTCACTAATACCTCAATCAATTCCAAGAATTTTACATTTCTCCCGGTCTTCATCGTCGTTGCTTCACCATCTAAACAATAGATGTTCTTCTTATTCATCATCTCTTATATAATCAAGCTACTTCCTTTACACACCTTGCAACTTCGCCCCCGTCCAACGAATCTGTACTCACATGATGCCAACACACTCAAATACAACACATTCTTTGACGCATATGGTATGTATCTCACATTGAGAGTTTTCTTGATCGTACCATCATGGAGTTTAAGATGAACAGTTCCAACTACTTGAACCTTCATCTTCTCATCATTCCCCACAATGATATTACTAACATTTTCATTAGTGCATAAAGTCTCAAACATCGTTCGATCTCTACATATATAGATGGAATCAGCAGAATCCATCACCCATTCTGATTTATTCTTCACCGAACCAGGAACAGTATCCTCACTCTCTATCCTCGATCACAAGTGTAGAGTTCGCATCATCAACTTTGTTCTTTATCTTCATCTACCTAAAGGATTTCAGATCTTCTTAGCTTGGAAAAATGCATATAGCACTCAACAGTGCTCACATCCTTCTTACTCGGCCAAAATTTACTTCTTCCTTGCAGGTCATTGCGGTTGTGACTCCTCCATCTTTCAGCACTTTGGACAGCTAAAACTGTCTCACAACTTTGAGAAACAGCGTCCTTTGTCATCCTCTCATTATCTCTTAACACCGTTAACACATCATCAAGAATAAGAGTTGTTCTCCCTACTAATAGCGTTTGCTTAAAATACTTAAAGGACTTCGGCAATGATGACAACAACAACATAGCTTGTTCCACGTCTTTCATCGGCTCAGTAACATTATCCAGATGACATACTAGCTGATTAAAACAACTAATGTGGTCACAGAGATTACTTTCTTCATCCAGTTTTAAAGAGTACGACTCCATCTTCAAATTAAGTTGGTTGGTCAACGATTTCAAAGCGTAGATGCTTGCTAACTTGTCCCAGATCTCCTTTGGTGTCGACTCCTTCAACACGTTATATCTCACATCGGGTGCAAGTACCAGCCTGATTGTACTTGCCGCTCTCTTCTAGATTTTCGCCCAATCTGTATCACTCATCTCTTTTGGCTTCGCCTTCTCCAAGTCATCAGCAAGTCCTTGTTGAATTAACACATCCTTGATGGTTAATTGCCACATAGTGAAATCTGTCTTCCCATCATACTTGGGTGCATCAATCCTCAACGACTTTAGATCCTCCATCGAGCCAAGAAAAAAAATCAACTCACGACCAACTAACAACGCGCAAACAACCAACTTCGAACATCAGAAATCACACCTTCCCAAATCCAAAACCCGATCTCCACCGTTCAGATTTTAGATATTGATGTAGCAAAGCTACTGTCCGAAAATCAGGACGATGCGACCATGGATGACCCCGCAATTGTCGATTCCTCAACAACTGTGCAGACCAGAAAATTCCTGCAAATTTTCGTAATTACTTCGTGATTGTCTTTTCTTTAACGCTGAATCTACTTCTCGAACCCAAGCTCTTGATACCAGTTTGTTAGAATCGCATCCACTTTAGATCAACGTTAATTAAATATAATAATAAACACGAAAGTAAATAACACAACAATTTAACGTGAAAACCCCTCAAGCGAGGGTAAAACCACAAATCCACTAACTATGAAAGTATTACAGTATTGGAGTCCCTCCTTCACTCAACACTCTTGAATACAATCACCACACTTTGATCACAGTGTATCACACACAACTGTCTAACTTTTACAATACTCCAAAACTCCTACAAATATCTATATTTATAGGCACCAACCCTAATATCATTCAAATCCTATTTATGATAATTACTATCTTTTGTTATCCTCGATATAAATTTTACCACAATTCTTATTTGTATCAAAATAAGAATTATCTCAATTATCACAAAAAATAAGATCCTTAATTAATTTAGGAATTTGGGTAGATCCCAACATTTTGATCCAAGGAGCCAAGGAGGTCATAATCAACCAATTATGGCTGTCATTTTTGCCATATTTCCTTGTACTGTAAGTACTCTTATTGCTTATAATTAAATAAAGGTAATTTTTTAATTATAAATTTCTTTGGGTTTTGGATAAATTTATTGGTAACTAGTTTATAACCGGGATTGAAAATTTTGGTATTGTTCAAATTTTAATGTTTTTAAATATTTAACTTTTATTTAAAATTTTATCTTAATTTTTATTTCAAATATTTCTTTAATAATTTTTTAAGATGGAATGTCACATTTATTTATATCTTAAAAAAAATTACAAATGTTTGATGTTAATATGTTGTTAGTGGGAATCAAACCTAAAATTTTTGTATATAATAATTTTATATTTAATTTTAATATGTTATTGATGAAAACTAAAACCTTAGACCTTTGTACATAATAACTTCGTATTAAATTTACCGGTTCGTATAGATTTGATTTTAAAGATTTAACAGTTAAGATCGCCAGGGATATTCAAAAAGGAGAGATTAACGGTTAACCAAATTATAAATGATATCCATGTTCAGTTATTATAATTTAGTACAAATTTTGCGTCCAAAGTTATGTTTATTTGCTAATCTTTTAATTTAAAAATATTAATATTTATTAAAAAATAATTATTAAATATGAATTAAAATTGAAAATACTTTTTTACATTTATAAGCTCTATATGTTTTCATTTTTATCACTTAATTATTATCAGTACAATTTAATACTCCTTCCGTCTTAATTAGTTGTCCAGTTTGACTTTTGGATGATCAAAATAGTATTTGAATATAATATTACTAATAGTCTGATGTACTTTTTAATATTAAATTCAATGATTCTCATCTATTAAAATTAAAATCTAAGAACATCTCTAATGGGATTGACTAAAATGATTGGCTAAAATGATATAAAATACTGATTATGTAAAATTTGTTGAACATGTAAGGTGTTTTGCTCCTATGGGATTGACTATACTGATTGGACATATTTTAAAAATAACATGTTATTATTATTTCAAGTTGTTATAAATAGAATTTATTATTTCAGTATGGTAATAGATGACGTGGAATTTTGCTGCAGGTCCTAAAGGTTGGTCAAATATAGCCAATATGAAGACGTTGACTAATTTTTTTGCTAACAGTTATGATCTGTTGGAGAACAAACATTTTTACATAATCTCTATATTTCTTATTTAAGGCATGCCATATAGAATTTTAGCTAAGGACTTCTCATGGAGATGCTCCAACAATTTGTGTTATTTTGGTTAGAATATTTGATTGAATATAATTTACATAGTAATTGAACTGGTCTCCTAATTAAGTTGTAACTACTTTTTAGTTTAGACATATGGAAAAATGAATTCTAATACAACTTTTTTTAAAATTGTTTTCTTTAAAGATAATAATTTCTTATTTCCATATGATATAATCCTGACCGTTAATATATTAGATTTAACAGTTGAAATTGTATTGACGAAACTAAGGACTAGACTACCAGATTATCGAAATTTTTGATAAGATCCCTTTTACACTTATAATATCACTACAACCCATGTAATACACTCATATTGTTTTAATAAAAATACAATAATATTAAATTATTAACTTTTATAAAGATTTTATTCTAAATTATAATTTTTTTAATAATATATTGATGATATTGGAACTTTGGACTTTTGAAAAAGGAAATTATCTCTAAAAATATAAAATGTTTTTCATATTAGTTTATTTGTTTTTTTAAGTAGTACACCATGACTTTAACTGATTACCAACCTTTGAATATAATAAGTCTAAAGAGAGATCCTATAAAAATATGATAAAATATATTTGATTAATTATTATATTAAAATTATTAAAAGATGATAAAATTTTATTTTCGTATTATTATATTCTTTATCAATTTGAATTTTTCAAAGATTGATTTTAATATTTTATTGAACAACAGAATTTCAAAAATTAAAAGAATTAGAAAAACAATTAAATAGATGCTAAAATAATTAAAAATAATAATAAGATTTTAGAATTTTTGGACACTATCTTGAGTTTTAGAATTGGATTTTGACGATTTTACAGTCCACATGAAGGTAATGAAACTATATTTAATTTAATTATGGTTTAACAATTATTAACTAACTGAAATTACCAATTGAGTTACGAATTTTTACATAAAGAATTCTATTCAATATAGAAAACCAGTTATATTTACTTTAAATTATCAAAATACAATTTCTAATATTTAAATATACTCCTACTATTAATCAAATACACTTTTTAATATTAGATCTAATTGTTCTTATCTATCTATTTAAGATATAACGATCTTATTAATTTGATCAATAACCGACTAATAAAGTTTTGGATAAAATTCATCCACCTTTATTATATACAAGGATATAATTTATTAACCGCGTATTAATATAAATGTTCATTTATTAGTTATTTTATATCTTTTCAATAATTGTTTTTAGATTAGATTATAAACCTTTTACAATATTTTGGAACAAATAACATGAATTTAAGTTATATAATTTTTTTTGGTGTTCTTAAACCTAATAATATAATTATTAGATATTAAAATGTTATTGATATTCATATTTTAATATAATGTTAATAATTTTGAAATTATCAAAATTAGATTTTATATGTTGTTGATTTTATTCGAACCTTTCACATATATTAATATATTTGGGGTTTTAAATATAAAATTTAAATATTTTATTAATGAATTTTAAGTCATAGACCTTTATTAATATTTTTAAAATATATATTTTAATGTATTACTAATATAATTTTATTTTAAATCTTGGTATGCATTACAAGAAATTCGGCTAAATTCGACTAGAAAAATTTCATCGAATTTAATTAAACTCGAATGTTTTCGATCAAATTTAACTAAATTCGACATAAAATATTCTTGTCGAATATGCCCTTGTCGAATTTAGCAAGTCAGTCGAATTTAAGAAAATTTTCAACCAACTTTGGCCGAATTTGATAATGCTAAATTCGATCGAATTTGGTCGAAAAATAAATTCAACCAAAAATTTAAAAATTTTGAAATTTTCAAATTCTGGTAAAAATTTCAAAATTTCAAATTTTGGTGTCCGAAGTGCATTAAATTTGACCAAATGTGGTCGAATTTAGTATGCTAAATGCGACGGAATATAATCGAAATTATATATTAAATTCGACCAAATTCGGTCAAATTTAATGAACACCGGTTTTTTTTAAAAATGCTGCAGAATCTGTTGTTCAGTAAATGTATCAGTTTGTACCAGTTTTCTGCAACACATTACTAGCTTCTGCTAAGAAGGTGATTACGTAAATCAATAATGTTGAACTAAGGATACAACAATTTCTAATCTTTTTGAAACACATTAAAAATCAAACACTATAAAATCACTCTACCCAAATAATATTCCAACGTAAATAAAATCAAAGAAATAACTTAACTTTTTGGGTCTATAATTTTAACAAAGTAATTCTTGTGTTATTTCGCTTTTAAGTTGCCGGAAACGAACTCGCCGGAAGGGGTGGGGATGAACACGCCCGAAGTGGTGGAGATGAACTTGCCGAAATTAGTTAGGGTGAACTCGCCAAATATTAGAAACATAATTAAGGATTGATATGTATTGTTTTAAATGTAGGAAAAATGAGTATTCATGTATATAAATTGATATGTATGTTTGTTAGAGAAGAAAAATGAAAGAATGGAAAAGGAGTATAGAAGAATCTTTACGAGAGAATATGAATGGATGAAAATATAAAAGAGAAAGAGATGAGTGTAATTTATTTAATGATTAGGATGAAACATTATAGGAAATGAAATACATGGTTTAGATTGAATGCAAATAGCAATCCATGTGCTTCTCAACCACTCCAAGTGTGACACGTGGCATCAAAAAATTGGTTTATTCTAAATTTTACTAAATTCAACTACTATTGGTCGAATTTAATATTTAGCTAAATTCGATCGATAACGGCTGAATTTAGTTAATTCGACCGATATTGGTCGAAATCAAGCTTAAATTCGACCAACTAGGGTTTGTGGTTGAATTTAGTGTAAATGACATATTAATATTTGTTAAAATGTTTAACATATATATTTTTAAATTATTTAATTTTTGGTGTACACTTTATATTTTTGACAATCTTCACATCCGTGCGGTTGGATTACTCAAAACAATTTTAAAATGAAATAAAACTCTAACTCTAATCCAAACCCTAAATCTAAACTCTACATTCTACTCAACTTTTTATCCATAATATTTTTTTCAATTTGTTTTTATTAATTGTGATGTCTTCCAAATACTCTTATAATTTTTTTGTATTTTTTGAAGCTAACATGATATTTATTTAATTTTTTAAAAGTTTCAAATAAATGAAAATTCAAATTGTTTCTACTCATATAAAAACAATTATGTAAATGTTTTGTACAAACTAAATATTTACATGTAATGAATGTTATCCTTGTATTTTTATTTATTTTTCATGATGTGTAAAAACATTTATATAATTAATAAAAAATTAAAATTTCTGAAAATAATAAATTCAACAGATTTCGGTCACTTTTAATAAATTCGACTGAATTCGGTCGAAAATATTTTTGAATAGTTTGAGAAATTTTGGGCGGCAAATATCCTTCTTCTTTTTTCTAAATTTTAAAAATATAAGCGGCAAAATTCTCTCCTTTTATAAATGCAACAGGATTATGTCTATAGAGAATGACAGTTTTTTGTTGCATTTACAATTCAACTAAATGTTGTTGAATTTGTAGCACCGGTAAATTCGACAAAATGTAGTCGAATTTAAATAAGTTCAACAAAAAATAATCGAATTTTCAAATTCAACCAAAAAGGTCGAACTTAACTTAATATGACCAAATCAAGTCGAATTTAAGGTTTAATTCGACTGACTAGGGTTTCATGTCGAATTTATTGTGAAAAATATAAGAAAATTGCTAAACTTTTTAAGAAATAAATATTGAAATTAATTAAATTTTTGCATATGCTTTTTATTTACTAAAATCTTTACATCCGTACTGTTGGATTGCTTAAATTAATTATATATATATAAAAACTTTAACCCTGAGCCATACCGAAACCCTAAATACTATATCTTCGCCCCATTATCTCGTTGTTGTAACAACTTATGAAGAATTTTTTATTTGATCAATATTATTTTCTCAAAAAATTATAATGAATATGATATGTCTTCCCGGTACTCTCATAATTGATTTGGATTTTTTCATACTAACTACATACTTATTTATTTTTATTGAAAGTATTTAATAAGTAAAAATTCAACTTTCTCCTACCATATTAATATTTTTTTTGTACAAACTAAATTTGTACAAACGATGAACCACATCGTTGTTTTTATTGATATTTTTTCATGATATGTATACACATTTAAATATTTAATAACGTTTTTACAAAAATTGAAAAAATACAATATTCGACGGAATTCTGTCACTCTGAAATTAATATTTTGGCGGGATGTTTCCCTCCGTTTTTTGAGGGGTTTTGAATTCGACAATATAGAAAAATCTATCGAATTTAGTACTAAATTCGACAAATTAATTTTGACAGAATCTATTTTCAACCGAAAACTGTCGAATTTAGCCGCAGTCTATACTTTCGACTGAATTCCGTCAAATTTATTTTTTGTCGAATTTGATTGGTCAAAATTAGCCTTACTTTCTTGTAGTGATACACTTTCTTGTAGTGATGCGACTCACGGCTGATATCAAAGAATATCATAGATCTTTCGAATCATAAACTTATAACACAATATATTTGAAATGATAAAATATTAAATTTAAAAACATTTAAGAAAATTATGAAGTTCTTAATCTTTGATCCATGAGATCACGTTGCGTTTATTACATGTTGGATATATATATAATTTATATTCATAACATAAATTTATGTCTTTTATCTCGGTTAATAAATTTATTCTAATTTTGATTTATCACATTTTTTATCACATTTTTTAAAGTTGAAAAATATTTGTTCTATAATTTTATACTCTAAACTAGGATTTGAAATTAAAACCTAAATTTCTTTAAAGAAAAAAGTTTAGCTAGTCCAAGTAATCTAATCTAATCCAAAACTGTGATGCAATAAATAAAGAATTAATCGGGTGGCACTCTAGCATAGTGTAACTTCTCATGTAGATGCTGATAAAGGGCGTGTGTACCGATAAATATAGGGTGTTTATATATCAGTTTCCATAATTTATTCTAGGAAGTACCGACTAACTATTAATAATAGGTAATAACCGTTTGACAGAGAAAAGAAAAAAAAATATATTGTTGTTAACTGAATCGATCCTAATTTATAATGTGTGACTTATGATGCATTATATTGACACTACAAATTACAAATTACAAATGTTTTATAAGGGGATAGTGTGAAGTCAAATTACAAATGATTTATGACGTCAAATCGCAAATTTCAGAATAATTTATTGAAACAAGTACACCATACATGATTGATGTTGTTTTTCTTGTTTTGTTAGTGCTACCAGCACTGAACTTCCGAGACGAAGAGCATGTTTTGAACATAATAAAATCCAACTTATAAGTTACAAATGAAACATACATGCCCTTAATTATGGAAACATATATTTTTTAGGCCGAATGTAGAGTGCATTTTTCTTCTGCAAAGCTAGACCATTCGTAGTCTCATCGTCGATGTCCTCAAATCTCATCCCAGCAGGTGGTTCCCAATCAAACGTGTAAAGAAGATTAGCAAGTGCAAGCTCTACGGTCGTCACTCCTAGGTTAATTCCGGCACATATTCTTCTGCCAGCACCAAATGGTACATACTCAAATTGCTGTCCTTTGTAATTTATATCAGGTCTTTCCAAGAATCTTTCAGGCACAAACTCCATGGGATTTTTCCAAGTTTCCGGGTCTCTTCCAATTGCCCACATGTTTATATAGACTACGGTTTTAGGTTTGACCATGTACATATGATCTTTATCTTCACCAATGATAGAGCTTTCCATTGTTTCACGGGGAACTAGAACTGGAGCAGGAGGGTATAATCGCATTGTCTCCTTTACAACTGCCCTTAAGTAAGGGAGATTCGGAAAATCATCTTCGTCTACTTTCCCTTTCTTCCCAATCACACTTCTAATCTCTTCCTGGGCTTTCTTCATGACTCCTTGGTTGCGCATTAATGCCGTCATTGCCCAAGCCAACACAGTCGCCGTCGTACCAGTTCCTCCATTGAATACATTCTGCAAACATTTAAAGCAACAACTGAATCATGATTGTGAGGATGTAATTATTTTTTGCTTTTTATTAACTAAGGTCCGTAGATTTTTCGTAGTACAAATGACTACCGAATAACCAATTACAAAAGATTATTCTTAGATACACAGAAGTAGACGTGGTAATAAAAATGGCAATCCCTAGCATTGAAGAATCGGTATCTACTATTCTGGTTCATGTATAAATCAAAACCCTAAAAGGAGCTTCACTTTCAAAAACGTTAAAATGATAAAGAGTTAAAGAAGCTAATTACCAAAAGAATTGCTTTCATACTATCCTTTGTTAGAGAAGAGCCTTCGTTTTTCAACATGACATCAATGAGATCCTCTGTTGGAGATTCGAGTTTGTTGGGTTTAAGGTGTTCATCAATAAGTTCTTGGTAGAACATATCCAAATCTTTGAAAGTCCGATCAAGTCTAGCCCTCATTCCACTTAGTTTATCAATCCATCCAAACATAGGAAAGAAATCTGATACGAAAAAGCCAATAAACATGGCGTCTATCTCCGACAACATTCGTTGAAATCTCTCTTTTCCTATCCCGTCTTCGTCATACCTCTTCCCAAATGCAACTCTAGAAATAATACAAGTAGCCAAATTCGAAAACCATTCATAGGCGTTGACATCTTTTGAAGCAGCAGCTGTCTCCGAAAGTCGGGCAATCATCCGAGAAACCTCTTGTTCGCGAACAGGACGAAAATTAAGTTGAGCTCTTTTTTGAGTGAAAAGTTCGAGTGTACAAAACTTTCTCGTATGCCTCCACTGGTCAGTATATGGAGAAAACGCAACATCTAATCCATTATATGACAATTTTTGCATCCCAGTCATCGCAGGCCTGCTACAGTAGATGAGATCTTGAGTTTGCAACACTTCTTTCGCCATTTTTGGTGAAGATACAACTAGTATTGGGACCGAGCCCATGCGTAAAGTCACGAGAGATCCATACTGTTTTGATAGGCTCGTCATATACTCGTGAGTAGACGAAGCTTTATAAAGCTGGTGAAAGTTTCCAATGAACGGAAGGCCCGGTGGACCGGGTGGTGCAGAAAGACCATCAACTCTTTTTTTGTGGTAAAACAAGAGATAGACTGATGCAATTGGAAAAGCAAGAATAAGAAAGAGAACTACTGGCTCCATCTGTAATATGTTAAGAAGATGATGCTGCAGAATAAACATTTTCCTTCCTTAAATAGACGGTCACATGTAGAACACCAGCTTATTAGTCTTATTTTGAATTATTTCATGCTGGCGAACACCACACGTACACTACAACAAATTTGACCAATTATGACGCAAAACATATGACGGAAAGTTGGGCGCGCCATACTTACAACAAAAACCGAAATGTTATCGTTATTATTTACGACAGAAATCTGTTTCATCGCAAGTTGTTTATTTTATTAATAAAATTTGGCACCAGTCAGTACATGCTGGGGCGCCCACACAGGTGTATCATGCATGTATGATTCTGGTGCATCACATAGGAGAAGTCATTAAAAAAAGTACTCCTCAGTGAAAAATATTAAAAATAGTGTCCGTATATAAATTTTAAAATTTGACTGCAAATTATACATTACTTATTTAAAATTTACAAATTAAAAAAATAGTACTTGATAGTAAATTAACTATATTCTTTAATGATATTTTTTTTTCAAACCTTTTTATTTGCCAATAATTATTAATTATTAGTCAAAATTAACCTAATTTGACTTTTTAATTTTTTATATCACCACTAGTATTTTCAGCATTTCAGCACAGAGGGAGTAACTTATTAACAACAATTTATTGATTACTTCACTTCACTATAGAGTAAAAGCCAACCAAGTCAAAAAAAATGCCAATATAATAGCTTGGAATTACAACTATTAATTCACTTCACTTCACCGGATCTATGGTCAAATCACTATTAATTCATTATTACAGATATCACCAAAATTTTAGTATTCTGTAATATATCAAATATGCTATGCAAAATAATTGTTGGGAGATGGAGAAAAATATAGGGAATTCAGATTTCAAAAAAGGATCGGACCGATTAAACTGAAAAATCAAATTAGAAATTTAGGGGATTAAATGGGATCATGGTGTATTTTAATTGTGTGTGGTGCTGTAGAGGTCATTAAATCAAGTTGATTTAAGGGCTTAAATTAGTTTCCAGTTTTTATTTTAATTTTGATTTCTATTTGATCGTTTGCCTATATATATACATTGAATCATATTTATAAATTTTTATTACACATGTATGTTTTTGATTAAATATATATTAATTGTATTGTTCGTAATTCATATTTTAATATCACATTTTATTTCTTTTTATTTTTTATTTGAATCAGTTAATTATTGAGAAATAAAAATAAAGTATTGAAATTTGATTTAATATAAGTAATATAGTATAAGTAGTATATTTCAATATTCGGTAGTTTTATAACATTAAATTATGAAAATTAGTGTTTAAATTATTATTAAAATATATAATAATCGTGTTTATTCACTATGTATATCCGTTCCAATTTTTGACAATTTTTTATTCGAAATGTAACTCCATTTATTTTTAGTTTCCAAAATGACTTTCATTCTTTATTAACTTTGATACATCTCACATTTTCAATAATTTATCCATTTTTTACAATTTTTCAACATTTCCTTATTCTCTTTATCTGCAGCCCTCGTGTTAAAACTTAGGGGTGAAATTTTAATAAATAAGATAGTGTATTGTATATAATTACAAAACGAAATTTTTTGAGTAATAATAGTAGATATCAATATATTTAACCTTTGGGAAGAACTTGTTCTGAGTTCCTTTATTCAGTCTCAGCTCTAGGTTCCCCTATTCAGTCTCAGTCTCAGCTCTAGGTTGATCACTAGCTGACTTTTCATGAGCGGATTCTTTGTTTTTGTTTCTTGAGTCCCTCTAATGTCACAAACTTACGCTTTCCTTGAAAAGATGTTGGTGCAATGTGGATGTGAAAACATATAAATATCACTATCTACACGTCAATTAAGTAATAACAAAAAAGTAATTAAAGTATCTCAAGACAACTGTATTACCTTCAAAATATCCTGTTCTTGGTCGGACAATTACATGCCGCTGCATATGTGACTTTGGCATTTTGTCAATTATATGATCAACATAAAAATTCAATCTTTCTCCAGTAACTATTTTTACAAAGTCTTATAAATCACGATCATTGTCAATAAGCTTCCAGCCGCTTTGTTCTTTCACATAAACACCGCCAATTTCTTTATATTTCAGCTCATCCTTCGCATACACCATCACAACCGTGTACGAGAATCTATCAGAATCTACGTACTCAGGAATCTCCGTACATTGCCCGCCCCTATATATTGAGTTTTTGATAAATGTCTCTTATGAAAGAAACTAAGAATATAATCAACATCCGCCGTCCTAAAAACAAGCAAATAAGAAAATAGTTAGCAATAGAAATATATGCAACAGTTCTAAATGAAAAATATGCATTTTATTCAACAAAAATTAAAAAAACATTAATAATAGAGCAAATGTTCAGTTACTACTACAAGAAATATGCAGTTTTTTAGAAAATAAAGAAAGAACGAACAATAAACTAAATAGAATATTCCATTAATTAAGACTCAATTCCACAAAATTAAAAGAAAATATTTCTAAAATTAACACTCAATTCGACTAATTAACACAAAATTACGACAAATTAGCAAACATAACATATATAATCCTAGTAACACAAAACTATAAAATACAATAAAATTTAACACAAAAGTCCTACTGACTAACACAAAACATGAATATAAATCCAATAAAATCGAACAAATTATTCATACACATTTAACCAAGATTTAACCGGAAAAATACAGGCATATACTCGAAAAAATCCACATGCATACACATTTAATCAGTTTAATTATTAAATAATTAAGAAAAGTTGGATACTTTAACTCTAATTGAAACTTTAATTAAGTCAAACTTTGCTCTCATCAGTTTGGGGGGTTTTTGGGTTTTTAGGTTTTCGGTTTTGGTTTTTTGGATTTAAGAGAGGTGTGAGAGATAAGTGAGAGAGGTAATTGAGAGAGATTAGCGAGAGTGGGGGTCGAGAGAGATGAGCCAGATAGAGGGTCGAGAAAGATGAACGAGAGATAGGGTCGAGAGAGAGGAGGGTCGAGAAAGATGAGCGAGAGATAGGGTCGAGAGAGAGGATAAGGTTCAGACTGAGATGTGAGATAGATGTGATTTTGTGTTTAATTATTTTTTTAATTAAAATTTTGGTACTAAAATTTTGTACCAAAATATTTGGTACTAAAATTTGCCCGCCCCCTGAAAAATTAAACTCCCGCCCCCTGAAAAATTAAACTCCCGCCCCACAAATTTCGATCAATCTGACCAAAAGCGTAACAGAAAGTAACGAGTATTGTAACACTTTTCAAGGTATTGCAATAGTTCAAAACTTGTCAAAATTATCCTTAAACTTGCAATACTTTTCCATTTTATACAACACCTTTCAAAAGTATTACAATAAACGAGTAAGTTTCTTATTTTTAGCAACACTTTATGCAACACAAACATATATTGAGCTTGCAATATGTCAAATATGGTGTAGTGAGAACAAAATAAAGAATTCTATGAAAGCGACCATCAGACAGTTCGATCCATATCCGTTGTAAGTGTTAGAACATTGAGAGAAGGATAAATACTCAAAGTATCTAATTAGTAAGCTCACCCTAAGATGAGGGCTTCCCCTGCAGAGATGGAGCGATACAAGTTTTGAGAATTTAAGAGAGTGCTAAAATAATTAAAAGAAATAGGATAACTCTCTCGACTATAGTGACTTGATCAAAAAACAACTAATTATTAAAAAAATGGAAAATTTGGTTGTGATTAGAAATCTACTTTTCTATCTCCATCGATGAATCCTTTACTCATACTCAGTCAATTTGAAGTATTGACCAAATTGAATAATTTTTTCCCAACTTCATAACCTAATTTAAAACTTTAACACATTTTACACTCACTTTTTTTAACCACTCCACATGCCACTCTATACGCTCTTTGTCATTATAAATGATAAACATAAAAAATAAAATTTTAGATTATACATGAATGAGTTTGGATAAAAAAAATAGATTATTTAACATTTGTTACTATATATTAAATTACTGAAAGAAAAAAGAATTTACTTTTTAAAAATAAATAAATTATATACAAGGATATAATTTATTAACCGCGTATTAATATAAATGTTCATTTATTAGTTATTTTATATCTTTTCAATAATTGTTTTTAGATTAGATTATGAAACTTTTACAATATTTTGGAACAAATAACATGAATTTAAGTTATATAATGTTTTTTGGTGTTCTTAAACCTAATAATGTAATTATTAGATATTAAAATGTTATTGATATTCATATTTTAATATAATGTTAATAATTTTGAAATTATAAAAATTAGATTTTATATGTTGTTGATTTTATTCGAACCTTTCACATATATTAATATATTTGGAGTTTTAAATATAAAATTTAAATATTTTATTAATGAATTTTAAGTCATAGACCTTTATTAATATTTTTAAAATATATATTTTAATGTATTACTAATATAATTTTATTTTAAATCTTGGTATGCATTACAAGAAATTCGGCTAAATTCGACTAGAAAAATTTCGTCGAATTTAATTAAACTCGACTGTTTTCGATCAAAATTAACTAAATTCGACATAAAATATTTTTGTCGAATATGTCCTTGTCGAATTTAGCAAGTCAGTCGAATTTAAGAAAATTTTCAACCAACTTTGGTCGAATTTGATAATGCTAAATTCGACCGAATTTGGTCGAAAAATAAATTCAACCAAAAATTTAAAAAATTTTGAAATTTTCAAATTCTGGTAAAAATTTCAAAATTTCGAATTTTGGTGTCCGAAGTGCATTAAATTCGACCAAATGTGATCGAATTTAGTATGCTAAATGCGACGGAATATAATCAAAATTATATATTAAATTCGACCAAATTCGGTCGAATTTAATGAACACCAGTTTTTTTAAAAAATGCTGCAGAATCTGCTGCTCAGTAAATGTATCAGTTTGTACCAGTTTTCTGCAACACATTACTAGCTTCTGCCTATTAAGAAGGTGATTACATAAAACAATAAAGGATAGAATAATTTTTTTTACTAAGCTTAAAATTACGTAAATCAATAATGTTGAACTAAGGATACAACAATTTCTAATCTTTTTGAAACACATTAAAAATCAAACACTATAAAATCACTCTACCCAAATAATATTCCAACGTAAATAAAATCAAAGAAATAACTTAACTTTTTGGGTCTATAATTTTAACAAAGTAATTCTTGTGTTATTTCGCTTTTAAGTTGCCGGAAACGAACTCGCCGGAAGGGGTGGGGATGAACACGCCCGAAGTGGTGGAGATGAACTTGCCGAAATTAGTTGGGGTGAACTCGCCAAATATTAGAAACATAATTAAGGATTGATATGTATTGTTTTAAATGTAGGAAAAATGAGTATTTATGTATATAAATTGATATGTATGTTTGTTAGAGAAGAAAAATGAAAGAATGGAAAAGGAGTATAGAAGAATCTTTACGAGAGAATATGAATGGATGAAAATATAAAAGAGAAAGAGATGAGTGTAATTTATTTAATGATTAGGATGAAACATTATAGGAAATGAAATACATGGTTTAGATTGAATGCAAATAGCAATCCATGTGCTTCTCAACCACTCCAAGTGTGACACGTGGCATCAAAAAATTGATTTATTCTAAATTTTACTAAATTCAACTACTATTGGTCGAATTTAATATTTAGCTAAATTCGATCGATAACGGTTGAATTTAGTTAATTCGACCGATATCGGTCGAAATCAAGCTTAAATTCGATCAACTAGGGTTTGTGGTTGAATTTAGTGTAAATGACATATTAATATTTGTTAAAATGTTTAAGATATATATTTTTAAATTATTTAATTTTTGGTGTACACTTTATATTTTTGACAATCTTCACATCCGTGCGGTTGGATTACTCAAAACAATTTTAAAATGAAATAAAACTCTAACTCTAATCCAAACCCTAAATCTAAACTCTACATTCTACTCAACTTTTTATCCATAATATTTTTTTCAATTTTGTTTTATTAAATGTGATGTCTTCCAAATACTCTTATAATTATTTTGTAATTTTTGAAGCTAACATGATATTTATTTAATTTTTTAAAAGTTTCAAATAAATGAAAATTCAATTTTTTTCTACTCATATAAAAACAATTATGTAAATGTTTTGTACAAACTAAATATTTACATGTAATGAATGTTATCCTTGTATTTTTATTTATTTTTCATGATGTGTAAAAACATTTATATAATTAATAAAAAGTTAAAATTTCTGAAAATAATAAATTCAACAGATTTCGGTCACTTTTAATAAATTCGACTGAATTCGGTCGAAAATATTTTTGAATAGTTTGAGAAATTTTGGACGGCAAATATCCTTCTTCTTTTTTCTAAATTTTAAAAATATAAGCGGAAAAATTCTCGCCTTTTATAAATGCAACAAGATTATGTCTATAGAGAATGACAGTTTTTTGTTGAATTTAAATAAGTTCAACAAAAAACAATCGAATTTTCAAATTCAACCAACAAAGGTCGAACTTAACTTAATATGACCAAATTAAGTCGAATTTAAGGTTTAATTCGACTGAGTAGGGTTTCATGTCGAATTTATTGTGAAAAATATAAGAAAATTGCTAAAATTTTTAAGAAAAAAATATTGAAATTAATTAAATTTTTGCATATGCTTTTTATTTACTAAAATCGTTACATCCGTATTGTTGGATTGCTTAAATTAATTTTATATATAAAAAATCTTTAACCCTGAGCCATACCGAAACCCTAAATACTATATCTTCGCCCCATTATCTCGTTGTTGTAACAACTTATGAAGAATTTTTTATTTGATCAATATTATTTTCTCAAAAAATTATAATGAATATGATATGTCTTCCCGGTACTCTCATAATTGATTTGGATTTTTTCATACTAACTACATACTTATTTATTTTTCTTGAAAGTATTTAATAAGTAAAAATTCAACTTTCTCCTACCATATTAATATTTTTTTTGTACAAACTAAATTTGTACAAACGATGAACCACATCGTTGTTTTTATTGATATTTTTTCATGATATGTATACACATTTAAATATTTAATAACGTTTTTTAAAAAATTGAAAAAATACAATATTCGACGGAATTCTGTCACATTTATAATTGCAACTGAAAATTGTCGAATTTAGTTTTGAATACTGTGAACTCTGAAATTAATATTTTGGCGGGATGTTTCCCTCCGTTTTTTGAGGGGTTTTGAATTCGACAATATAGAAAAATCTATCGAATTTAGTACTAAATTCGACAAATTAATTTTGACAGAATCTATTTTCAACCGAAAACTGTCGAATTTAGCCGCAGTCTATACTTTCGACTGAATTCCGTCAAATTTATTTTTTGTCGAATTTGATTGGTCAAAATTAGCCTTACTTTCTTGTAGTGATACACTTTCTTGTAGTGATGCGACTCACGGCTGATATCAAAGAATATCATAGATCTTTCGAATCATAAACTTATAACACAATATATTTGAAATGATAAAATATTAAATTTAAAAACATTTAAGAAAATTATGAAGTTCTTAATCTTTGATCCATGAGATCACGTTGCGTTTATTACATGTTGGATATATATATAATTTATATTCATAACATAAATTTATGTCTTTTATCTCGGTTAATAAATTTATTCTAATTTTGATTTATCACATTTTTTATCACATTTTTTAAAGTTGAAAAATATTTGTTCTATAATTTTATACTCTAAACTAGGATTTGAAATTAAAACCTAAATTTCTTTAAAGAAAAAAGTTTAGCTAGTCCAAGTAATCTAATCTTGATATGGGCTAAAAATAACCCTAGATATGTAATTAATGATATATTAATTAGACCTAGTTCGGTCCAAGAATTAGGCCCGATAAAAGGCCCGAAACCCTAATCATTTATTAATTTCGTAATTAATAAATAGGGAAAATGTACAGCTCATTAAATGAGTTCAAATATGATAAATATCTTGATGAAAGGGTCCAGAATCCCAATCAAACAATATGATGAGTCACAACACTTATCAGATAAGGATAAAACTTGTCTACCAAGTAATACACTCCTTATCAGTCATCAATAATGAGACTTATCAGCTAAGTCTCCTACACTTACTCTAAATACAAGGCTCCTGACGCCTATATAAGGACCCTCGTCCTTCATTCTAGAACTACGTTTTTTGGCTTGATTCTCTACATAACAGAGATACGTAGGCATCTTGTGAGGACCTGTTTAGTCACGAACCACGAGAGCAGCCATAAAGACACGATTGTCCACCATCATTCATTGAATACAGCCGTCAACATCTAAATCTAATTTTCATTCCATAACATTTGGCGCCGTCTGTGGGAACCTTACAACAACCATGGCTATAACACGAAGAACAGCAACCGCTACTGGATCAACTGTCACCACCACTGTTCCGATCACCACGGAACCAGGGTCATTACCCCTCACCACAGAGATGGTTTCTCAACCACTAGGGACGTTGCCCATCACCACAGAGGTGGTTTCTCAACCACAAGGGACGAATCCCCAAGCTTCCATACCTCAGAACGAGACTAACCCTCTTCAGATGGTTGTCTCGCCCCTCGATCATAACCTTCCCTATGGAGCACAGATCTCCACAACCGTGCTTCCTATAAGCACCAATCCAGCATACGGACTGCCCAACTATCCCCCTGAAGCCGGAGGGAGTGGCCATGCCCCAATAATTCATGAACCATACGAACCTCCCTACATTCGAGGATTGGGACCTGTCCCTGAAGGAAGATACTTGGATTATTCTGGGCCCTACTCTGATGACTACTCGTCTGATGAAGGACGAGATCGAGCACCCAGAAGAAGAAGAGCCAGCAAAGAGCCCCTTGGAAGAAGGAATCGGGGGGCAACTACAAGGGCACCTATGACTGCCATGGAAAGGATAAGGGCTCATGAGGCTGAGATCCAGAAACTAAAGAAAAACATAGAGATAGAACAACAAAGGAGGCAGACTCAGCCTTCGAACCAAGGGGCAGGAGATGTCCCCATAATTGATTTAGGAACACCTTCAAGGAGGCAAGAAGGAGCTAGGGCTCCAAGGACGGAGATTCCCAAGTCAGATCCCCGTGTTTTAACACAACTGGGTGACCCAGACGATCCTATTCCACCCTTCACTGAAGAAGTAATGGACGCTCATGTATCAAGGAAATTTAAGATGCCTACTATCAAGGCATATGACGGAACGGGTGATCCCGCAACCCATGTGAGGACTTTTTCGAATGCCCTGTTGCTGCAACCAGTCACTGATGCTCTTAAATGTAGAGCGTTTCCTCAAACCCTGGCTGGCATGGCCCAAAGATGGTATAGCCGCTTGCCGCCCAACTCTATCAGTTGTTTCAGAGATTTGAGCACGGCCTTCATCAGTCAGTTCATTAGTGGACGGGTACATGAAAAAAGCTCTGCTTCACTCATGAACTTAACTCAAGAAAAGAACGAGACGTTGAGAGATTACCTCAAACGTTTCACCAAGGAGACATTAAACATACCTGATCTAGATAACAAGGTAGCTATGATAGCCCTTCAACAAGGTACCACAGATGTCTTTTTCAAGATGTCATTGGCTAAACACCCCCCTGAGAGCATGACTGAGCTCCAACAAAGGGTTGGAAAGTACATCAAAGCTGAGGAAAGCATGAAGAAAACTGACACAGGTGGTGGAAATAATGGTGGCTCGAATAAGCGAAAGACGGAGCAAGAGTATGATGTCAAGGACAAATATCCTCGTACGACTAGAGACTCTGATTCAGACACGAAATTTACCGAATATGCAAGGTTGAATGCTCCAAGGAGTCAAATCCTCTTTGACATTGAGAAAGATAGGGACTTTCGATGGCCGAAGCCACTAAGGGGAGATCCTGAGAAGCGAAACAAGAACAAGTATTGTAGGTACCATAAAGACTCGGGCCATGATACTGAAGATTGTAGGCAACTCAAGGATGAGATCGAGTTCTTAATCCGAAAAGGAAAACTCGATAAGTTCACTAAGGATGGGAATCGAGGAAATCAGCATGGAAACTATGAAAGGAAAAATTATGATACGAGGGACGACGACCAAGATCATAATCCTAAGGCCCGAGGGCCTGTTATCAATATGATATATGGAGGACCAGCTGCTACGTTAAGGCCTAAGAGAGTCGGGGGACAGGTTCTCCCAATCGAGGTTATGGATTCAAGAGATGACGAAGAAATAAGGGACTGATATGCCAGGAACATGGCATGCCCCAAATTTGAAAGTTTATTATGTTTAATTGTTTCCTAATAGTACAAGTAGCAATAAGGTCGACGAAACCATTCTGAGCTCTTAAGCTCTTAGTAGGAAGTAAAGCACTATGTAAGGGTTGAACCCTCTTTTTTAAAGAAAATATTCAAGTTCTTTTTCACTATTTTATTACTTATCTGTGTTTGAGCATTTCCTTATCGTTTTGTTAAAGAGCAAGTTGTACCAATAGCATTTGATTAAAGTGCCAGCCCATTCAAGAGGCCAAGTACTAGGAATTGCCTTACAAAAGATAAGTTAAATAAATATAAGTGAGCAAACAAAACAGATATAACATAAATAGCATGCATGGATGGAAGGTCCCGAAGGATCAAAGAAGTTATGTTACAAACGCCAAATAAAATCTTAAAGTCCATAAAAGGACCTTAAATAAAAACAAGATATAGAGAGCCACGCAGGGCCAATAAAATCTACTCTAAGTCATCAGCGGGTCCTTGTCAAGAACAAGGGCATCCCCACGAGGGGCATCTAAGTCCTCTATGAAGTCATCAGTGGTCTCGGACTCATACAAGCCTCGAACGGCTATTAAGGCCCAGGCATTAGCTGACTTCGTGGTTGAATTCACCATTAACAACCAAGAAGTCGGGGGGCAAGAGATAATACCCCATGAATACCCGAAGTTGGGTGTTCTATTTTGATGGACCATCAAAAACAAAATCAAGCGGAGCAGGTTTAGTGTTGCAAAGTCCTGATGGATTTTTCATAGAGTATACACTAAAACTTGACTTCCCAACGACAAACAATGAGGCTGAGTATGAAGCCTTGATAGCTGGCTTAGGGCTGGCTGGAGCATTGAGAGTTAAAACCCTGAAAGTAGGTGGAGACTCGAGGCTAGTGGTTTCCCAAGTAAATGGGGAATTTGAGGCCACAGATAAAGTCATGGCCAAGTACTTAAAACTTGTTAAGGCCATCATGACTCAGTTTGATGAATGCTATGTAGAGCACGTTCCGAGGGAGGAAAACGTGAAGGCTGATGCCTTGTCTAAGTTTGCCTCTTCTGAAATTGAAAACTATGCAGAGAGTGTATACTTCCAAGTCTTGAAGACCCCAAGCATCAACGAAAAGTTGGTAGCACCCATTGGTATTTCCAGTTGTTGGATTGATCCCATCAAAGCTCATCTGGAAACTGGGTGGCTGCCCAACGACACTTCAGAAGCACGAAAGCTATACGTCAAAGCACTAAGGTATGCCCTAATTGAGGGAATCCTATACAAAGAAGTCTTTCATCATTCCTTATCTGAAGTGTTTAAGACCCCAAGAGGCAGAATTGGCCCTAAAGGAAGTACATGAAGGAATCTGTGGGCAACACTTGGGGGGCAGAGCCCTTGCACATAAAGTTACCCGTCTAGGTTTCTATTGGCCAAGCATACTTGCTGATGCTAAAAGCTATGTGAGGAAATGTGAACGGTGCCAGAAACATGCACCAGTGGTTAGACAACCACCTAAGATGATGACATCCATTAACTCTCCTATCCCTTTTGCTATGTGGGGAATGGATATACCTGGGCCATTTCCAATGGCGAGTGCTCAAAGAAAGTTCTTGATAGTGGCAATTGACTACTTCACCAAGTGGATTGAGGCTAAGCCATTTAGCCAAGATGACCACCAAGCAAGTGATGCAATTCTTCTGGGAAAATGTGATATGTAGGTATGGAATTCCCCGAGTCCTTGTTACGGACAATGGAACTCAATTCAAACAATGATGAGTTCAAGAAATATAGTGAAGAGAATGATATCCAATTACGCTTCACTCCTGTTGCGCATCCTCAAACAAATGGGCAAGCTGAGGTTGCAAATCGAATTATCCTAGATGGACTAAAGAAAAGAGTTTAACACTCCAGAAACACTTGGGTAGACGAATTACTCCCCATACTTTGGGCATATCGTACTACATGAAAAGTCACCACTGGAGCAACCCCATTTCTGCTGGTATATGGGGCAGAAGCAATGGTTCCAGTAGAGATTATCCACACGTCTCCAAGGGTTGAGGATTACGAACCAGAGACAAATGGAGAAGGCTTGAGGTTAGCTTTAGATCTAATTGATGAAGTTAGAGACGAGGCGAATGCCAAGATAGTTCAGCATCAGAAACGAGCATCTTTCTATTACAACCTAAGGGTTAAAGAGAGATTCTTCAGTCAAGGAGACTTAGTCCTCCGAAAGATTGAGGCATCCGGAGTTGGACAAAAAGGCAAGTTGGCCCCAAATTGGGAAGGACCATATCACGTTAAGAACGTGTTTGAACGAGGCCCGTAAAAGCTAGAAACCCTCGAAGGGCATGAGGTGCCAAAAACTTGGCATACCTCAGACTTGAAATCATGATCTTCCTAGAAAGCAGATGAAGGATTGAGCCCTTTTTGATGGGTAGAAACATCCTCAAAAGCTTTGTCAAGACAAACTACAAATTATTGCAAAGGAAAACATACAAAATATGCATGTCAACTACACAAATAGAGTTGAATACAACGAACCCCGAAGGGTTGAAACCCCTGAAAATTCGAGGAAGTATAGCTCAGAACGAGCTTCGATTCGATATACTGGAAGCTCAAAATTAAAGAAACGAGTGAAATGTTATGTCTATCTTCGTTCATGAAGACCCCTCAATGTGTTTATTACTTTTCATGATCCAATCATGAATAATAAATAAACAAAGCATATGTCACAAGCACAAATTAAAACAAAGCCCTAACCCGCGGATCGGGGGGGCAGCGCGCCCCCCGATGGCGGAAAATTTTGCAAAATCATGTATCAGAATACAAGCAAAATCATGTATCAGTATACACACGACCCAAATTCCAGGTCGAATTTACACTGCATCCTGGTCGAACAAATCTGTTCGAAAACGAACTAAAAAATGAGTTCGACATGTTCGATCTGAAGACAGTTTGAGGTCGAAAAACTGAATAAAGTTTCTGGTCGAAATTACACGAGGTTGAGGTCGAAACTTTGAGCTCGAAAATACACTGTAATTCCTGATCGACATGTTCGACCTTGTCCCCCTTTCTGGTCGAAAATAGCCTAGAGAATCCTGGTCGAAAATGACCTAGGATTCCTGGTCGAAAAATCCAGGTCGAAAATGACCTAGGATTCCTGGTCGAAAAATCCAGGTCGAAATAGCCTGGATTCCTGGTCGAAAATTCCTGGTCGAATTTATACTAAAATTCCTGGTCGAACCATTCGACCTCACCCCAGTCCTGGTCGAAAATTCCTGCTCGAAAATGCAAAGAAACGAGGTCGAAAATTCCTGCTCAAAAATGCAAAGAAACGAGGTCGAAAATTCCTGCTCGAAAATGCAAAGAGATGAGGTCGAAAATTTGAGGTCGAAAAAGACCTAAATTTCCTGGTCGAACTGATCGACCTCATTCCAGTTCAGGTCGAAATTGACTTGACTTCCTGGTCAAAATTGACTTGACTTCCTGGTCGAAATTGGCTTAATTTCTGATCGAAAATACTCTGAAAATTCCTAAAATATTAGGAATAATTATTAAAAATACCTGTGGGTACATGAAAATTCCTAAAATATTAGGAATAATTATTAAAAATACCTGTGGGTACATGAAAATTCCTAAAATATTAGGAATAATTATTAAAAATACCTGTGGGTACATGGAAATTTCTTAAATATTAGGAATATTTCATATAAATGTCAAATTAGCCTCGAATAAGGCAACAATCGTCGTAAATGTGTAGGTCGCTCCACACTTTGCAATAAGGCGATATTTGTGAAACACTGGTGTAAATAAAGTCTTAGGTAAAGGATAAAAAGACCCCGAATCTCGAAAAAGGTCAATATAATTTCTACGAAAACTTGAAAAGTTTTCCTAGAAATTGGGGGGCAAATGATATGGGCTAAAAATAACCCTAGATATGTAATTAATGATATATTAATTAGACCTAGTTCGGTCCAAGAATTAGGCCCGATAAAAGGCCCGAAACCCTAATCATTTATTAATTTCGTAATTAATAAATAGGGAAAATGTACAGCTCATTAAATGAGTTCAAATATGATAAATATCTTGATGAAAGGGTCCAGAATCCCAATCAAACAATATGATGAGTCACAACACTTATCAGATAAGGATAAAACTTGTCTACCAAGTAATACACTCCTTATCAGTCATCAATAATGAGACTTATCAGCTAAGTCTCCTACACTTACTCTAAATACAAGGCTCCTGACGCCTATATAAGGACCCTCGTCCTTCATTCTAGAACTACGTTTTTTGGCTTGATTCTCTACATAACAGAGATACGTAGGCATCTTGTGAGGACCTGTTTAGTCACGAACCACGAGAGCAGCCATAAAGACACGATTGTCCACCATCATTCATTGAATACAGCCGTCAACATCTAAATCTAATTTTCATTCCATAACAAATCTAATCCAAAACTGTGATGCAATAAATAAAGAATTAATCGGGTGGCACTCTAGCATAGTGTAACTTCTCATGTAGATGCTGATAAAGGGCGTGTGTACCGATAAATATATGGTGTTTATATATCAGTTTCCATAATTTATTCTAGGAAGTACCGACTAACTATTAATAATAGGTAATAACCGTTTGACAGAGAAAAGAAAAAAAAATATATTGTTGTTAACTGAATCGATCCTAATTTATAATGTGTGACTTATGATGCATTATATTGACACTACAAATTACAAATGTTTTATAAGGGGATAGTGTGAAGTCAAATTACAAATGATTTATGACGTCAAATCGCAAATTTCAGAATAATTTATTGAAACAAGTACACCATACATGATTGATGTTGTTTTTCTTGTTTTGTTAGTGCTACCAGCACTGAACTTCCGAGACGAAGAGCATGTTTTGAACATAATAAAATCCAACTTATAAGTTACAAATGAAACATACATGCCCTTAATTATGGAAACATATATTTTTTAGGCCGAATGTAGAGTGCATTTTTCTTCTGCAAAGCTAGACCATTCGTAGTCTCATCGTCGATGTCCTCAAATCTCATCCCAGCAGGTGGTTCCCAATCAAACGTGTAAAGAAGATTAGCAAGTGCAAGCTCTACGGTCGTCACTCCTAGGTTAATTCCGGCACATATTCTTCTGCCAGCACCAAATGGTACATACTCAAATTGCTGTCCTTTGTAATTTATATCAGGTCTTTCCAAGAATCTTTCAGGCACAAACTCCATGGGATTTTTCCAAGTTTCCGGGTCTCTTCCAATTGCCCACATGTTTATATAGACTACGGTTTTAGGTTTGACCATGTACATATGATCTTTATCTTCACCAATGATAGAGCTTTCCATTGTTTCACGGGGAACTAGAACTGGAGCAGGAGGGTATAATCGCATTGTCTCCTTTACAACTGCCCTTAAGTAAGGGAGATTCGGAAAATCATCTTCGTCTACTTTCCCTTTCTTCCCAATCACACTTCTAATCTCTTCCTGGGCTTTCTTCATGACTCCTTGGTTGCGCATTAATGCCGTCATTGCCCAAGCCAACACAGTCGCCGTCGTACCAGTTCCTCCATTGAATACATTCTGCAAACATTTAAAGCAACAACTGAATCATGATTGTGAGGATGTAATTATTTTTTGCTTTTTATTAACTAAGGTCCGTAGATTTTTCGTAGTACAAATGACTACCGAATAACCAATTACAAAAGATTATTCTTAGATACACAGAAGTAGACGTGGTAATAAAAATGGCAATCCCTAGCATTGAAGAATCGGTATCTACTATTCTGGTTCATGTATAAATCAAAACCCTAAAAGGAGCTTCACTTTCAAAAACGTTAAAATGATAAAGAGTTAAAGAAGCTAATTACCAAAAGAATTGCTTTCATACTATCCTTTGTTAGAGAAGAGCCTTCGTTTTTCAACATGACATCAATGAGATCCTCTGTTGGAGATTCGAGTTTGTTGGGTTTAAGGTGTTCATCAATAAGTTCTTGGTAGAACATATCCAAATCTTTGAAAGTCCGATCAAGTCTAGCCCTCATTCCACTTAGTTTATCAATCCATCCAAACATAGGAAAGAAATCTGATACGAAAAAGCCAATAAACATGGCGTCTATCTCCGACAACATTCGTTGAAATCTCTCTTTTCCTATCCCGTCTTCGTCATACCTCTTCCCAAATGCAACTCTAGAAATAATACAAGTAGCCAAATTCGAAAACCATTCATAGGCGTTGACATCTTTTGAAGCAGCAGCTGTCTCCGAAAGTCGGGCAATCATCCGAGAAACCTCTTGTTCGCGAACAGGACGAAAATTAAGTTGAGCTCTTTTTTGAGTGAAAAGTTCGAGTGTACAAAACTTTCTCGTATGCCTCCACTGGTCAGTATATGGAGAAAACGCAACATCTAATCCATTATATGACAATTTTTGCATCCCAGTCATCGCAGGCCTGCTACAGTAGATGAGATCTTGAGTTTGCAACACTTCTTTCGCCATTTTTGGTGAAGATACAACTAGTATTGGAACCGAGCCCATGCGTAAAGTCACGAGAGATCCATACTGTTTTGATAGGTTCAACAGATACTCGTGAGTAGACGAAGCTTTATAAAGCTGGCGAAAGTTTCCAATGAACGGAAGGCCTGGTGGACCGGGTGGTGCAGAAAGACCATCAACTCTTTTTTTGTGGTAAAACAAGAGATAGACTGATGCAATTGGAAAAGCAAGAATAAGAAAGAGAACTACTGGCTCCATCTGCAATATGTTAAGAAGATGATGCTGCAGAATAAACATTTTCCTTCCTTAAATAGACGCCTAGACACATGTAGAACACCAGCTTATTAGTCTTATTTTGAAGAATTATTTCATGGTCGGGTTTTAAATTGATAGATTATCATTTTCCCCTTTTTCCTCTTTAAATTGATAGTCTTATTTTGAAGAATTATTGCATGTATGAATTATGATTAGGGATGGGCATTCTCCCCGCCCCGCCCGACCCCGATCCGATCCCCGTCCCGTTCGGAACGGGGAATCAGGGATTTTTTCGGGGCGGGGCGGGGATCGGGGATAAATATATAAAAAATTCGGGGATCGGGGCGGGGTCGGAGATTAGGGTCTCCCGTCCCGATCCCCGTCCCCGCTTCCCGAATCATATTTTTTTTTAAAACATTATATATATATATATATATATAAAATAAATTATCAAGAATATATATATATATATATATATAATGTTACAAATTTAATTTTTTATCTACTCAATAATTTAAAAATTACATATTATAGTTTAGCAAAAAAATTACATATTATGATATAATTTACTTATACTAATATTAGTTTTACCAATTATTAATAGTATAAATTAATTTTAATTCAAATTAAAGTTTAAAATATTATTTTAAATAAAAATAAAAATAAATATTATGGTTTACAATTTTTTTTGAAAGTAAAAAAAATTTCCCGATTCCCCGCGGGGATCCCCGTTCCCCGTTCGGGGCGGGGATCGGGGAGTAAACAAATCCCCGTTCGGGAATCGGGCCGGGGTCGGGGACGGGTTTCGGGGATCCGGGGCGGGGGCGGGGATAGCACTACCCGACCCCGAAGTGACCCGATGCCCATCCATAAGTATGATTCCGACGTGGTGCATCACATAGGAGAAGTCTCCCTCCGTGAAAATTATTAAAAATACTGGCTGTATATAATTTTTAAAATTTGACTGCAAATTATACATTACTTATTTAAAATTTTACAAATTTAAAAATTGTATTTGATACTCTATCTGTCTCATTCATTTGTTAACATTTGGAATGGAGGACTTTTAAACTCCTATAAATTATAGTTCTATTAATTATTTAAAAAAAATATCTTCTGAATGAAAATTTAATGTTTGAATTTTTATTTAAAAATGATTTTTTTTAAAAAATAAGTAATAAAACTATTTTTATAAAAGGCTTAAAATATGTATCGACCCCTCCATCCCAAATGTTAACAAATAGATTTGACCGAAGGAGTAGTAAATTAACTATATTCTTTAATGATATGTTTTTAAAAATATTTTTGTTTTCCGATAATTATTAATTATTAGTCAAAATTAACCTAATTTGACTTTTTAATTTTATATATCACTAGTATTTTCAGCATGGAGGGCTTATTAACAACAATTTATTGATTACTTCACTTCAAGTAAAAGCCAACCAACTCAAAAAAAAATGCCAATATATTAGCTTGGAATTACAACTTGTCCTCTATATATAGAAATTTAACAAAAATTTCACCCCCTTTTATTTATGCAAAAATATATAAATACTAGGTTACTAAGTCGGGCTTCGCAGCGGTATTATAATATATTTGTTAAAAAAAAATTAGAATAAAAAATGTGAAATTAATATCTACAAAATTATTTAAATTATCAAATAAAATATATTCTATAATTAAAACACTTTTTTCTAACAAATTCTACTCCTCTTCAAACAATATCACAGACAATTACCTTTAAATTAAAGCATCCCGTGATATTTTTGGAAAAAGAGTAGATTTTATTAAAAAAAAGTGTTTTAATGATAAAAGGTAATAAGCTAGTTAGTATTCTTATTTTATTTATTATTAATGGTAATATGTTTTAAATTAAAGGTAATTGCCCATGATATTTTTGAAAAAATGAGTAGATTTTGTTATAAAAAAAAAGTGTTTTAAAGATAAAAGGCAATCAGTTAATTACTATTTTTATATTTTTATATTAGTTATTATAAAGGTAATTTGTTTTAATTTAAATGTAATTACCCGTGATATTTTTGGAAAATGAGTAGATTTTGTTACAAAAAAGTGTTTTAATCTTAAAAATGAATCAGCTAGTTACTATTTTAATCAAATTTTGATTTCATTGAAAGTAGTAAAAGCAAAGCAAGTAACAGCCTTGTCATGATCAGATTATGTGTCAATTATATTGTAGACTATAATTTTTGGTAGATGTAAGTTAACATCAATTGCAGGAATATATTATAGTTTGTAATATTTCAAATCTTAGCAAAATTTCATCCTTATTGAAATAAACATAATAATGAAAAATAGCTAGGAAAATGACAGTAATTATCAATCTCAATAGACCTTTAGTGCATATTCAAAATATATTAAAATCGGACAAGTTATCAATGTAGTTTAAAAGTATAATGCGAAACCATTAGTACATATTATTTAATACTAAAAAGTAAGATTGGAAACACATGTGTAATTAGGCGGTAGCATAATGCTAAATACATGTTCCATTGCCTCCGTCACCAGCTCCACTGTATCCATCACCAACTCCGTTGTCCTTTTCATTGTCCTCAATTGATACTTTCTTTTTCTTTTTGTCATGCACAATCTCGGGCGTAGGAGAACTTTTAGAATCCTGCAATGAGTGCTTAGAAAAATATTCATGTACAATATTTTTATATAGATAATAGTGCATGATATTAGAGTTTTAAACTAATGAAGTTGACTATACATAAATTATAGTAATAAATTAGAATATGTCTTAACTGATTTCTTCAACTTTCACCTTGTACTTGATATGGGCCGAAATATAACCCTAGAAGTAATTAATGATATATTAATTAGACCTAGTTTGGTCCAAGAATTAGGCCCGACAAAAGGCCTGAAACCCTAATTATTTATTAATTTCGTAATTAATAAATAAAGGAAAATACACAGCTCATAAAAGAGTCCAAATATTATAATATCTTCATAAAAGGATCCAGAATCCCAATCAAATATTACGATGAGTCACAACACTTATCAGATGAGGATAATACTTGCCTGCCAAGCAAAACACTCCTTATCAGTTATCAATAATGAGACTTATCGATTAAGTCTCCTAAACATACTCTAAATACAAGGCTCCTGACGCCTATATAAGGACCCTGATCCTACAATCAGAACTACGTTTATTGGCTTGATTCTCTATATAGCAGAGATACGTAGGCATCTTGTGAGGACCTGCGTAGTCACGAACCACGAGAGCAGCCATTAAGACACGATTGTCCACCATCATTCATTGAATACCGCCGTCAATATCAAAACTTACTTTTCGTTCCACAACATTTGCACTACGTCAAATTTGGGCTTTCGTCACTCTTTTGTACAGTAAGGGCTGTGACACTTTGGAAAAAACGAGTGGCTAAAGGTCATCGTCCCAAGTTTTAGCCACACAATTATTTTTTGAGTGACCGAAAACACATTTTTTGGCAGATTTAGTCACAATTTATAAAAGTGTGACAATTGAGAGATGAAACAGCATGTTTTTTTTGTTGACTTTGACCAAATCCAACATTTATAGTCATACTTGAGAGATAGAAGTGTGACAAAAAATAGTGACGCTTCTTTGCTGTATCTAAATGTTACCAAACGGTCACAGTCATTTTCGGTGATGTGGCTAAATGTGAAATAACCTATGGTCACTACATTTTATATGTGACTAAAAAGTAGAGTTTTCTGCATTATGTCAGATCTTTGTTCGCTAAGGCAGCTAAAAACTAGTGACTGTATTATTGTGTGACTAAAAAGTACTCTGTTTTCAGGAACAGAGCATTCTGTTTTGAGGATCCTCATTTCCAACTGATCTGTCACATTATTACATTTGGGTGTGGCAAAATATTTGACCACTGGACATGAAGTATTGGTATAGCAGATTAACCAGAGATGACAAACACAAACTTGATTTATCCAAGTTGCATACCAGATGAGCTTAAAACTTGATAATGAAGCTTAAAACTAGAACAATTCAACTAATCCATGTCATTCGGCCAACATTAGAATTCACCATTACATATTAATTCTTCATCAAATAAAAAACAAAGAAAATGACCAAGACAATGATAACATTATACAACTTCCCACGTATGACATGAACCTCCTTTCGAAGATCTTCAACTGTTGACATGCAGTTTTGCAGGTCAGTCTTCACAACATCAACTTCTTTCTGGATCTTGATCTTCATGCCAACTGGTTCAGGATCAATCCATTCCCAAAACGAACATTTGGGTCCAGAAGACTTGAAAAGGGAATTCAAATTAAAAGCTGTTTATTAAATTAAACAGATGAAACTGATAGACATCAGCTTACCAATGAACTTGATTTGTGGCACACCCGAAATCTTCTTCCAGGGTTGTCAAGTGTGTTTGATGTTCTAATCCGGGCAGGAAGACCACAGTAGCACAGATCACATCGATTTTGGTTTGAGCTGTAGGAATTTGAAGACGACATCATGATCAGGCCTCTTTCTTTGCACACACCTGGAGAAAAAACAGGAATTCAAACAGAGCATAGAATTTAACCATACAATAGAATTTAGCATTACATAAAAAACATGGAAAATGACAAACATAATGATAATAATTACCGGATTCAGTTAGCATTACGTATAATAATACCCTTACAGTCCTGTCTAAAGTAATCATCACGAGATTCATTACCCAAGTCACGTGGATCTACAGGTGGTAATATATTATCATTGTGAGGAAAAATTACAGTACTGAAATCCTCATTGACATCATCGTACAGATCTCTATAATTCTTAGGAGGTGTCATCAAGACAATAGACATTTTTTTATCCAGCTGGTCTTTAACATAAAACACCTGTCGTGCTTGTGAGGCCAATATGAACGGATCATCCTTGTGGCCTAATCTGTTAAGTTCGACCAACGTGTAACCCAGGCCATCTTGCTTGACACCATTTCTACTGTCAACCCAGTCGCACATGAAAAGAGGAATTTTCTTAATATGATAATCTAGTACCCATATCTCTCGTAGAACCCCATAATAAAAGTTCTTTCCATAGGTTACTACTTCTTTAGAAATGTGCATCTCAGTTGCCTCTACACAAACCCCACTGTTCTGGTGAATTCTGCCATCACGAATTTTTGTACGAAATGTATAGCCATTGATGTCATATACATCATATTTGTTCACGATTCTGCGTGCTCCATGTGAGATCCACTTAACTGTTTCTGATACACTTTCGTTGGAGATCGATAACTCGCTTTCAACCTAAATTACACAATAACCAGGATAAGATTCAGCTTGCACAAATTACAATTGAGAAAAAACTAAGATCATACTGATTTAAATATTACCTTGTTGCGTAACCAGTGACCAAACATTGTGCTATGCTCTTTCTCCAGCCATGCTTGTCGTTTACCAGGATGTTTGTTTTCCAAAAATGTCATGTGTTGTCTGCAAGTACAAAAATGAGTATCAAATCTGATCCTACTGTTAAATAAAAGAAAAACACAAATAAACATGTTCAGTAGGAGTCCTTACTCGATATACGGCACAACTTCAGGCGTATTTTGCAGTACATAGAAATGTGCTTTCATGTAGAGATCTTGAGAAACTTCAACTGGTTTACCAGCTGACAAAGGAATTCCCTCTTCATTACCATTTTCAGATGTGTTGTGCTGGTGTTCTGGAATATCAATGGACCTCATGCATTTTTTGTATTCGTTGAAGAACGCAATTGTTTCTTCTGCAATATGCTCCTCAGCAATGCATCCTTCTGGGTAAGCTTTGTTCCGCACATGCCCTTTAATAACTTTCATCATCCTCTCAAAGGGATACATCCACCGAAAGCATATTGGGCCACATAATTTGACCTCTCTAACAAGGTGCACAGTTAGATGAAGCATAACATCAAGAAAGGATGGGGTAAAGTATTTCTCCATCAAGCACAGTGTAACACAAAGCTCCTCATGCAATTTATCGAGTTCTTCTACATTGATTTCTTTGCTACATATTGATTTGAAAAAAAAACAAAGTCTGATAATAGCATATCTTGTGGGTTTAGGCATGATAGACCGTATTGCAATTGGCAAGAACTGTTGCATAAGCATATGGTAATCATGTGATTTAAGTCCCATAAGCTTCCTATCCTTTTCATTCACCAAACTAGAAAAGTTGGAACAATAACCTTGCGGAGCCCTTAAGTTGTGTAATGTGCCACAGAACATGTCTTTTTCATCTTTAGTTAATGTGTAGCAGGCTGTAGGAAGTAATGTCTTCTCGCCTTGACTTTTAGCCTGCAACTCTTGTCTTATCCCAAAATGTGCCAGATCCTTTCGAGCTTGCAACCCATCTTTCGTCTTGCCCGGAACATTTAGTAATGTTCCGATAATACTCTCAGCCACATTCTTCTCAGTGTGCATGAAATCAATACAATGTTGGACCAAATTATACCGCCAATACCTAAGTCGTCGATTCCATATGTTGAATTTCTTCCAATAGGTCTGTTCTTTCTGTCCGGAATTTGTGCTACCACCCCCTTCTGATTTTCTCTTTTTTGTTTTCCCCCCTCTTCCAGTCGAAGTCTCCATCAGTTCTGAATCTTTATCCTTAAATCCCTTCCCCCACATATTCCGAATAAATTTAACCTCGTTGAATATTTCTTCCCCTGTCATAGGATCTGCAGCAGTTCCCCACTCTTCTTTTCCATTGAATGCCTTAGTTTGCTTTCTGAAGGGATGACTATATGGTAGATATCTTCGGTGACCACCATAACTCTGCTTGGCAGAGAACGGAAGTCTTACACAATGAGTTTCTTTCCTGCACACCACACAACCATGGAATCCACTATAAGGACAGCCACATAATGCACCAAGAGCAGGGTAATCATTAATCGTCCATAAGACAACAGCACGTAAAATGAATTGTTCCTGTGCATAGGAATCATATATTTCAACACCTTCTTCAAACAAGAGCTCCAGATCATCGATCAAAGGATCCAAAAACACATCGATATCGTTTCCAGGCGTTCCCGATATTAATAACGAAAGCATGATGAACTTTCTTTTCATACACAACCAAGGTGGAAGGTTGTAAATGACAGTTAATACTGGCCACACACTGTGATTCCTATTCCCTCTGTTTACATCAACCCCGTCTGTGGAAATGCCAAGCCGAAGATTTCTTGGATCAGATGCAATTTCCGGAAATTTATCGTCTATTGCTTTCCATGCAGGTGAATCAGATGGGTGCCGTAGAACACCGGGCTTTTTCGAACTGGTGGAGTGCCATATCAAATCTTTTGATATCCAACCGTACGGATGTTAATAGATACGCATTGTGATGTTGGGGAAAAATAATCGAAAAATCGGGAATTTATCTTGTACGACATTTTTTGAGGGATCTGGCCAAAGTACTACTCGAAAGAACGAGATTCGACCCCGAAAGTGGAAATAATTTTTTTTAATGCATTTTTCGACGATCCAACCGTACGGATGTTAATAGATACGCATTGTGATGTTGGGGAAAAATAATCGAAAAATCGGGAATTTATCTTGTACGACATTTTTTGAGGGATCTGGCCAAAGTACTACTCGAAAGAACGAGATTCGACCCCAAAAGTGGAAATAATTTTTTTAATGCATTTTTCGACGATCCAACCGTACGGATGTTAATAGATACGCATTGTGATGTTGGGGAAAAATAATCGAAAAATCGGGAATTTATCTTGTACGACATTTTTTGAGGGATCTGGCCAAAGTACTACTCGAAAGAACGAGATTCGACCCCGAAAGTGGAAATAATTTTTTTTAATGCATTTTTCGACGATCCAACCGTACGGATGTTAATAGATACGCATTGTGATGTTGGGGAAAAATAATCGAAAAATCGGGAATTTATCTTGTACGACATTTTTTGAGGGATCTGGCCAAAGTACTACTCGAAAGAACGAGATTCGACCCCGAAAGTGGAAATAATTTTTTTTTAATGCATTTTTCGACGATCCAACCGTACAGATGTTAATAGATACGCATTGTGATGTTGGGAAAAAATAATCGAAAAATCAGGAATTTATCTTGTACGACATTTTTTGAGGGATCTGGCCAAAATACTACTCGAAAGAACGAGATTCGACCCCGAAAGTGGAAATAATTTTTTTTAATGCATTTTTCGACGATCCAACCGTACGAATGTTAATGGATACGCATTATGATGTTGGGGAAAAATAATCGAAAAATCGGGAATTTATCTTCTACGACATTTTTTACAATATATTGATATATAAAAAATAATTAATATAAATAATATAACATAAAAATATATATTTTACATTTACAGGTCGTCTAAAAACCGGCAACATCACTTTACCAATTCACTTCCCCCCACTACACAGGCGGCTAGACTTTCCCAAAATATCAAACTTCCCCCCCAATTCACTTTCAACATCACTTTACCCAACTCACATTCAAACTCTCCCTCTCTGTGCACCATAATCTCTCCACAACTTTCAGTCGGTGAAATTAGGTTACACCGTCGGTCAGATCTGGTGACCCAATCTGGTTTATGTTCTTGAAATTAGGGTTTTTTCCACCGGCGTTTAAATCACCTTTCTTGTCGCAGGTAAACCATTCTTCCACAGACTATTTCAGTTATTGCATGTTTGAGAGATATATGTTTGAGATATATGGTTGGAGAGATTGCATATTTGAGTTGTATTTGAGAGATTGAGACGAATTGAGTTCCAATTATATGAATAATACTACTTATGCTTTAATGTTGATGTATTAATATCTGACATTGTTGTGCTTGTTGTCTACAGCTAATTTGAGTACCATGGGAAAGAAGTACAGGTTAGTTGTTTACTATGGGGGTCAGTTCATGACAAAGGTTAAGTGGCAATACACCGGTCCTAAGGCAAAGGTGTTCGACGGAATGGAAGTCTACAACATGACTGTTAAACAAGTTAGGGATTTGGTAGCGGATGTAGTTTCGGATGATGATAAGCTTTATTTCATGAAAGATGGGGTGACCCCGGATCATGGATATGGTTTGATCCTTGGAGACAGTGACTTAAAAGAGTTGGCTGTTGCTTCTACCATGACTGGAGTCTGCAAGATTCATGTCTTCCATTCCTGGTCCACAGCTACTGCACCAGTTTGCGTTGAAGAAGAATACCTAGGTAGACTAATTTTTGACTTCTCATATTTATGCATGTGTATGTATATTGAACAGATAAATCCTGTAATTGCTAAGGGTTCTTATACTGGTTGTAGGTGAGGACAATGAGGAATTTGAGGAACAATATTCAACGGAAGAGTGTAGCGAAGAAGAAGAAAGCACAGAAGTAGAAGACGAAGGAGAAAACGCAGAAGAAGAAGTAGAAGAGTGCAAAAAGGTGCAACAAAAGAATGATGTCAAAGCTAAGAGGGGGCTAACCAGGTTGCCGAAGCTGCGTACCAGGTTTACAAACTCTGGTGGAAAAAGACATGAGGTTGAATTTGAAAGTGTTTGTCCTAAATCCAATCATGTATGATGAGTTAGGAAGAACTTTCTTGTATTCTTATTTGATTTCATTAATGTTAATAAAAGACTTGTTTTGTTTTTATTACGGGCCTTATCTATTTAAAGTGTTTTAAATAAGATGTTCCATAGTTTAGAGTAAACCTTCTAGAATTATAATGAGATTATAATAGTGAGATCTAGAAGATGATAACTCTAGACTTAAACAGTTCCTGATCATAGGATAACTAATCGGAAGTTGGTGAATCCGCAAAGATTGGTACATACTATTCTTGCTCCCGTCAGGAGGATGTCTGTTCTCATAGGCATTTGTGTGGTGACACTATAGCTAGTATGTAGGTGCTTGTTAGGGAATAAGTTCACTGAACATGACTCGATAAGTTGAATAGCTAATGGAGTTTACTCACGTGTCAATAGTTATTCACTGAGTGATAGTTGTACAAGTGTCCTTAGACTTGAGATCGTTAGAGTTATCTTGTATATAATGAACTATGCTTTGGATTAGTCCTTAGTCTCAAGGATATCCATTAGGTCTATTCTGGGCATAGGGATTTGTGTATGGAGATAGTTAACGTCAATAGAGGATCTACCCCTTCCAGTATAGGAAGAGAATATCCTATGTTATTCTTAGTATGCGAGTTCTGGAATCTCTGGCCAGAGTGTATGAAATTAGAAAGGAGTTTCTAATTTGCATTAATATGAACTTAGCATTATGAATAAGAAATCATATGATTAAATTTGATAGGCCTGACACGAGATCCATGCCTTATATTTAATCGGGATATTGTAGGGTAGAAGGAATGATTGTACTGTAACTAGTCACTGACAGGTTCTTGGTATTCTAAGCAGTGAATTCATATTATCCGGATAGTCGCGATATGTTGAGAAGCATCACTCACGATGTAGAATAAATATAATTAATCAGTTAATTATATTTAATGAATTTTAGAATTCATATAAATAAATAAAAAGTTTATTATTATTTATTTCTACTACCGGCTTAATATTGAACCTACAGGGTCACACCATAAAAAGATTAATTTATTGATGAAGGTATTTTGAGAGAGAATAATAATAATAATTAAAATAGTTTTAATTATTATTTAAACATTTTATAAGAGAAAGTGATGGATTTATATATTAATATATATTGATATATTAAATATACTAACCCTACTTGAGCCCTATATAAAGGATGAGATGAGAAGAGTTAGAAACACTTTTGTTTTTGTGAAAAACCTAGTTGCCTCCTTTCTTCTTCATCTCTCTCTCTCTCTCTCAAAAGAAAAAGGAAAACCTCCATTTTATAAAGCTTCAAGTTTTATAAAAAGCTTCATCGAAGAATTATTCTTGGTGGATACCGGTAGAGGGCTTCACACTCTGAGAAGCTACTGCTAACGATCATCTCGATTCAAAGCTTCGATTTTTCAAGGTAAGATTTTGATTCCACATCATTTTACAGTTTTCTATATGTGCGATATATGGATTTTACGAAATAAAATGTTATTTCATGCTTCCGCTCATCCTTATATTCCTTCAATGGTATCAGAGCTAGGTTGTTGCATATAGAGAATCATGTAAACATTTTAGATTTTTTGATGCATGTATGGATTTATTATGATTTTTGCAAGATTATTTAGATTTAATTATGAATTAATTCGAAATATTATTTGCATGAGATTTTGACCATTGATCTGGGTTCTACAAGTGTTGTGGATGATCTGGGTATTTTTTCATATTTTTGTGATGTGTAGATTATTTGTTATGAATTTTTAAAAATTGTTTTAATTAAAATTCATAAAATAATCAAGCATGTATATAAATATGAATTAAAAATTGCACAAGGACCCCATAACCACCTGGTAATTTTTTGATACTGTCTGATTTGAGAAATCATATTCCTGTAATTTTTTATTAATTAATTAATTAATTGTTAATTAATTTATTAATATTAAAATTAAGATATTTGTAATAAAAGTTATTACTAGTTAAAGGAGTAAGTGTAACAGTTATATTACATGAAAAGGCACCAGTTACAAAAGCACTGACACATCACAACGGTCGGCTGACAAAAGAAAAAAAAAACTGGTCAGCTGCTGCCCGCGCGCGTGGATGACAACCGGCGGAAAAGGGGGTCGCGCATTTAGGAAATGCGTGACAGGGGCTGTGGCGCATGAGCGTCATGCGTTACAGCATTTAATGGACTTAAACTGTTGTAACGTATTCCATAAATGCGTTACATAGTGTGGCGCATTTATGAAATGCGTTACAGCCCTTCTGCCACATTAAATTTGATTTTTTGGGAGTTTCATAACTCCGTTTTGGGCGTGCAATATATCGTTGGATTCGTTTTTTCGAGACGGATCTAATGGAGTGGTCAAATATTGTTTATATAAAAGTTTTGAACTATTTATATTCCCGGAAGTGTTTTAAAGCATGTTTTAATTGTTTTAATTGCTTTTCAATACTATAATAAATCCATACATCATTATATCATTGTATGACATGATATTACTAGCATGCTTACATGTTTATTTATGTTTATATATGAGATATATGCCTAAGTTTACCATGCGATGATAGATTTAGGTGAACTTAAATCAAAATAAGGCGTGCTCTAGAAAATCTAGAATAGGAATCGTTTCTTGCCTTAACAATAATATTATGAGTACAACCATGAGATTCTTATGTTTATGAAACATAGAGTGAAATACTCTTTTGATGTTGAAAATGAAAATTTCTGTCTAGGCCGTTGGGTTTTAAGCGGGACCGATGTGACCTCTCCAACACACTGGGAATTTTTCATTTAAATATCATAATTGTATTTTGTTCAAGAAAAAGAGAATCTTCTAATAATATGATTATGGTTGTAACATAATATAATCCCTCTAAAATTAAATAATATCAAGTAGTAATTGGCCAATGACACAACGGGCTTGTGTCGGTCATAGCCTTCCAACATGGTAGAAAGTAGTTCTTATTTTTGAATCATTATCGTTTCGTGCTACAGCCGAGGGCTTTGATTTCGAAATAAGAAATACTTGTCTATTACATAGAGATGTGTACAATGAATTAGAATCTAATTGTCGTTACGTGCTACAGCCGTGGGCTGTTGGAGACTGATTCAATTGTATGAAATGTTGGGTTAGACTTGACTTAGAATATTGAGTTTGTCGTGCTACAGCCGTGACTCAATTATTCAAGAGGCTAAAGTTTTATTAGGGAATAACATGAGATGTAATTGACAAGAGTTGTCTGCCTACTGAACATCACATGGCGTTTCGTGCCACAGCCGAGGTTGTGTGATGGAATGTAGGATCCCTATTCCCACTAGCATTATGAATGCTTAATTTTTCACTTAGGGGTTGTATAAATTAGGTAAACTAGTGGGAGCCACTTATGAATAAATACCCGATTCATATAGTGTTTTAAAATGAAATTGAATATTTGCTAAGTGTTGTTATGTGTTTATCATTTACAGATTTACTATATACATTATGTCTTCTGCACTATCACTCCGGAGCATACTGGATGCTCACAAATTGACTGGTCCTAATTTTGCTGACTGGCTTCGAAACCTGAAAATTGTTCTCAGGGTTGAGAAGCTGGAATATGTGCTTAACTCACCTAAGCCTGCTGAACCTGCTGACGATGCACATAATGATGAACATGTTGTGTATCGTAAGTGGATAGATGATGCAAATGTTGCTCAATGTATCATGCTAGCTTCCATGAACATTGAGCTACAGAAGCAGCATGAGCATATGGATGCTCACACTATCCTAACGCATCTACAAGAGTTGTATGATGTGGCAGGGAGGACAGCTCGATATGATATATCGAAGGAGCTGTTCCGCTGTAGGATGTCTGAGGGATCGTCTGTGAATGACCATGTACTTAAGATGATCAATTTGATTGAACGTCTTGGACAACTTGGTTTCAACGTGGATGGGGAGCTGAGTCAAGACTTGGTCTTGCAATCACTTCCGGGTTCGTTTTCGCAGTTTGTTGTGAACTTTCATATGAATAAGTTGGACGCCAGCCTGGCTGAACTCCACAACATGTTGAAGACTGCGGAATCGAATTTTCCCTCTAAGAAGAGTTCTGTTCTTCTAATTGGTGAAGGTTCCAATCCTAAGAAAAGGAAGAAGAACCCTCCCAAGAAGAAGAAAGTAGGTGAGAAAAGGCCTGTTCCACCAAAAGCTGAAGACCCCAAAAGCAAAGCTGTTTGCTTCCACTGTAACAAGGTGAGGCACTGGAAGAGGAACTGCAAGGTTTACCTTGCAGAATTGAAGAAGAAGAAGGGTAGTGAGACTGCCGCTTCTGATTCAGGTATGTTCATGATTGAAGTGAATATGTCATTAAATCAAATTTCTACTTGGGTATTAGATACCGCCTGTGGTTCTCACATTTGCAATTCGTTGCAGGGACTAAGGAGAAGTAGGACTCTTGAGGAAGAGGAGGTGATTCTACGGATGGGAAATGGAGCAAGAGTTGCTGCTGAAGCTGTAGGATCATTTGATTTACATATGCCTACGGGCAAAACTATTGTTTTAAATAATTGTTATTTTGTTCCCTCGATTGTGAGGAATATTATTTCTATTCCCATGTTAGACTTGGCTGGATTTTCGTTTGTTATTCAGAATAATGAATGTTCAATTCTTAGAGATAATGTTCTTTATGGTAGTGGTATTTTAAATAATGGTCTGTATGTATGTGACGTAGAGCATAATTTACTACAAATTGAACGTACTAATAAAAGGAAAAGGGATGATGAAAATCTCACCTATTTGTGGCACTGCAGACTTGGTCATATTAGTGAAAATAGACTTCGTACATTGCATAAGGAAGGGTTACTTGAACCCTTTGATTTTGAATCATATCCTACATGCGAGTCTTGTCTATTGGGTAAAATGACCAAATCTCCATTTAGTGGACATGGAGAAAGGGCTGCAGATTTGCTAGGATTGGTACACACAGATGTATGTGGACCGATGTCTACGCAAGCCATGGGTGGATTTTCATACTTCATTACTTTCACAGATGATCGATCTAGATTCGGATATGTGTATTTGATGAAACACAAGTCTGAAGCCTTTGAAAAGTTCAAAGAATACAAGAATGAAGTGGAGAAACAAACCAAACATAGTATTAAAACCCTTCGATCATATCGAGGTGGTGAATACTTGAATGGTGAGTTTCTAGATTATCTCAAAGAAAATGGTATAGTATCTCAGTGGACTCCTCCATATACTCCACAGTTGAATGGGGTATCTGAAAGGAGAAATCGAACTTTGTTAGACATGGTTCGATCCATGATGAGCTATGCAGATCTTCCAGTATTCCTTTGGGGTTATGCATTGGAAACCTCAGCATATTTACTGAATAAGGTGCCTTCCAAATCTGTTCCTCAAACACCATATGAGATATGGAAAGAAAGGAAACCGAGTCTTAAACACGTTAAGATTTGGGGATGTCCAGCTTATGTCAAGAAAGTTGACCCTGATAAGCTGGAATCTCGATCCGTTAAATGTAAGTTTGTGGGATATCCTAAAGAGACTTTAGGGTATTACTTTTACACCGATCATAGGGTATTTGTCTCCAGACATGCTACCTTCTTGGAAAAACAGTTTATCCTTGAAGGGAACAGTGGGAGCAAAATAGAACTTAATGAAGTTCAAGAAGCACAAACTACCACAGTTCAAGAGGAAACACCTGTTCAGACTGAACAACCTTCTGTGGAACAGCCCATTCGTAGGTCAGAAAGAGTGTCTCGCCAACCTGAGAGGTATTATGGCCTTGTCATTGAGAATGACAATGAGTTGTCAATCATTGATGATGACGACCCTATGACCTATAATGAGGCTATGAGTAGTATTGACTCAGAGAAATGGCAGAGTGCCATGAAATCCGAAATGGATTCTATGTATACCAACCAAGTATGGACTTTGGTTGAAGCACCCAAGGATGTGAAGCCTATTGGGTGCAAATGGGTATATAAGAGAAAGATTGGAGCAGATGGCGAGGTCGAGACCTATAAGGCCAGGCTCGTGGCAAAAGGATTCAGACAAAGGCAAGGGATTGACTTTGATGAAACTTTTTCGCCTGTAGCCCTGTTAAAATCGATTCGGATTTTGCTTGTCATTGCTGCTTACTACGACTATGAGATCTGGCAAATGGACGTGAAAACAGCCTTCCTCAATGGGAAACTTGAAGAAGAAGTGTATATGACACAGCCAGAGGGTTTTGTTTCCAAAGGGAATGAACACCTAGTGTGTAAGCTGCTACGGACCATATATGGATTAAGGCAAGCTTCTCGTAGATGGAACATCCGTTTTGATGAGACAATCAAAGAGTTTGATTTTATCAAAAACATAGATGAACCATGTGTCTACAAGAAGGTTAGAGGGAGTGTGGTAACATTTCTTGTGTTGTATGTGGATGACATACTTCTGATAGGAAATGATATACCGATGCTACAATCAGTCAAAGTGTGGCTATCAAAGAACTTCACTATGAAGGACATGGGAGAAGCATCCTACATTCTCGGTATGAAGATCTATAGAGATAGATCTAGAAGAATGATAGGTCTTACCCAGGGTACATACATCGAGAAAGTGCTTAAAAGGTTCAGCATGGAAAACTCCAAGAGAGGTCTCATACCAATGAGCCATGGAGTATCCCTTTCCAAGAAGATGTCTCCTAAGACACCTGAAGAAAGGGAGCGTATGAGTAAGATTCCTTATACTTCGGCAATAGGATCTATCATGTATGCGATGTTATGTACTAGGCCTGATGTTGCTCATTCAATTAGTGTGACGAGCAGATATCAGTCCAATCCAGGTGAAGACCACTGGAAAGTAGTGAAGAACATCCTTAAGTATTTACGAAGGACTAAGGATATTTTTCTTGTTTTTGGTGGATCTGAGTTGAAAATAGAGGGTTATACTGACTCTAGTTTTCAATCAGAAAGTGATGATAGCACATCCATGTCAGGGTACGTGTTTACTCTAAATGGTGGAGCGATTAGTTGGAAGAGTTCCAAACAGTCTACAACGGCTGACTCCACAGCGGAAGCAGAGTATATAGCTGCAAGTGAGGCTGCAAAAGAGGCCGTTTGGATGAGGAAATTTGTTTCTGAGTTGGGAGTTGTTCCTAGCATTGAGGAGCCTATTGTGTTGTATTGTGATAACAACGCAGCAATAGCACAAGCCAAGGAACCTAGGTCTCATAAAAATACCAAACATGTTTTGCGGCGCTTTCATTTGATTAGGGAGATCATTGAAAGAGGAGATGTCAAAATTGAGAGAGTTGACACACATAACAACGTAGCAGACCCACTCACAAAGACATTGTCTCAGATTCACTTTGATCGTCATAAAGAGAAGATGGGTATTAGATACCAGTGTGATTGGCTTTAGTTCAAGTGGGAGATTGAAAGTGTTTGTCCTAAATCCAATCATGTATGATGAGTTAGGAAGAACTTTCTTGTATTCTTATTTGATTTCATTAATGTTAATAAAAGACTTGTTTTGTTTTTATTACGGGCCTTATCTATTTAAAGTGTTTTAAATAAGATGTTCCATAGTTTAGAGTAAACCTTCTAGAATTATAATGAGATTATAATAGTGAGATCTAGAAGATGATAACTCTAGACTTAAACAGTTCCTGATCATAGGATAACTAATCGGAAGTTGGTGAATCCGCAAAGATTGGTACATACTATGCTTGCTCCCGTCAGGAGGATGTCTGTTCTCATAGGCATTTGTGTGGTGACACTATAGCTAGTATGTAGGTGCTTGTTAGGGAATAAGTTCACTGAACATGACTCGATAAGTTGAATAGCTAATGGAGTTTACTCACGTGTCAATAGTTATTCACTGAGTGATAGTTGTACAAGTGTCCTTAGACTTGAGATCGTTAGAGTTATCTTGTATATAATGAACTATGCTTTGGATTAGTCCTTAGTCTCAAGGACATCCATTAGGTCTATTCTGGGCATAGGGATTTGTGTATGGAGATAGTTAACGTCAATAGAGGATCTACCCCTTCCAGTATAGGAAGAGAATATCCTATGTTATTCTTAGTATGCGAGTTCTGGAATCTCTGGCCAGAGTGTATGAAATTAGAAAGGAGTTTCTAATTTGCATTAATATGAACTTAGCATTATGAATAAGAAATCATATGATTAAATTTGATAGGCCTGACACGAGATCCATGCCTTATATTTAATCGGGATATTGTAGGGTAGAAGGAATGATTGTACTGTAACTAGTCACTGACAGGTTCTTGGTATTCTAAGCAGTGAATTCATATTATCCGGATAGTCACGATATGTTGAGAAGCATCACTCACGATGTAGAATAAATATAATTAATCAGTTAATTATATTTAATGAATTTTAGAATTCATATAAATAAATAAAAAGTTTATTATTATTTATTTCTACTACCGGCTTAATATTGAACCTACAGGGTCACACCATAAAAAGATTAATTTATTGATGAAGGTATTTTGAGAGAGAATAATAATAATGATTAAAATAGTTTTAATTATTATTTAAACATTTTATAAGAGAAAGTGAGGGATTTATATATTAATATATATTGATATATTAAATATACTAACCCTACTTGAGCCCTATATAAAGGATGAGATGAGAAGAGTTAGAAACACTTTTGTTTTTGTGAAAAACCTAGTTGCCTCCTTTCTTCTTCATCTCTCTCTCTCTCTCTCAAAAGAAAAAGGAAAACCTCCATTTTATAAAGCTTCAAGTTTTATAAAAAGCTTCATCGAAGAATTATTCTTGGTGGATACCGGTAGAGGGCTTCACACTCTGAGAAGCTACTGCTAACGATCATCTCGATTCAAAGCTTCAATTTTTCAAGGTAAGATTTTGATTCCACATCATTTTACAGTTTTCTATATGTGCGATATATGGATTTTACGAAATAAAATGTTATTTCATGCTTCCGCTCATCCTTATATTCCTTCAGAATTTGACTCACTTGGTAGGTTAATGAGGGAATACAGGTCAGAATTTACGAGCTTTTTGGGAGACACGGTCAGGGAGCATGTTGGCTTAAGATGGTTAACATGGAAGGAGGTGCCCAAAGAAGTGAAGGCTAAGCTGTGGGATCAAGTAACGGTAAATCAGCTACTTCGCATTAAGTACTCTAAATATATGTTACATTTTTAATATGAAACACTATTGTTGAACTTATCTGCTTGCCTTTTATGTGTATTAACACCATGTATTATATATTGCAGCATTTTTTTGATATAGAACTTTGTCGTCGAAAGTTTACAATGACTCGGCTTGGTGGGCTGCTTCGCAATTTCAGAAGAAAGATGTATGCAAGATTCATACAACCTAACCTGAATAAACCAGCAAAACTTGCAAAAGTTCCTAGGCAGTATCGTACACTGGTAGAGCAAGCTGATTGGGATAGGTTCGTAGCCCACACGCAAACGGATAAATTCAAGGTTGTAATACTTTAATATACGGATCATCGTTTGAATTAACGTATTTTTCCAATGCACTTTGCTGAAATAATTCTTTTGACTATTGGAAGGATGTCTCCAAAACTACGAAAATTGCGCGATCACGATCCGTTTTTGATCATCGCTTGGGACGAGGAGGATACCCTCGTCTCACAGAAAAATTGGTAATTCAGATGTGTTTTTATTGTGTTACTAGTGATTATTTTGGATATTAAATGTCTGATTGTGTCATCGTTGCATTATGCAAGGTTTCAAAAAATGAAATAAAGGTTGATGATGTCCCCACCCGTGCTTTTATGTGGAGGAAGGGGAGGGAAAACAAAGATGGAGAGTTGGTAGATCCAAAAGTGAAGAGCATGGCAGATTATTTAGTAAGTTTAAATATGAGAGTTAGTATATCCTAAAGTGAAGAACATGTCCTTGTTACTAATTTTCTTCACTTTTTTCTTTACAGATGGATATTGAAGCACAGATAAAGGACGGACTAATCAAGATTGGGCCGGACGAGGATGCCCTTACAGTGGTTTTTGGCAGGGAGCAGGGTTCATACTTGAGAGGTGTTGGTTGTGGAGTCACTCCCAGTGCGTACTGGCATTGTCCTCGGCAAAGGACAACAGGAAAAGATAAAATCAAGATTCTGGAGCTTCAATTGGAAAATGAGAAACTGCTGCGTGAGAAGAAGGATGAAGAGCTGAAGAACCTGTCGTTGCAGATGGAGGCAACGAACAATAAACTGAATAAAGTCATGGCTCAATTGGATTCGCAAGGACTGCTTTCAGCAACAAAACAAGATGTAAGCACTACGTAAATTGTTGGAGTTTTTTGTGTTGGAATTTAGTTATCTTGTGTCTATATTCCAAAACATAGTTTACAAAACTTGTGTTATCACTTGACTTTCCCATTTCACGTTACATTCTGTAGGGAACACCGATAAGTGGGAATGGTTCGAGGGACAGCTGCATTAATGTTACCATCCCAGCATCGAAAGAGTTTTTAACACCTGTAAGTAATGGCTACTTTAATTTCTTTTTAATTTTTTCCAAGTAGTTGCTGATTTCTTGTCCAAATTTCTTAAATTGTAGGTTAAATCTGTGGAGACGCAAGTGACTCCTACTGCTGACACATCCATAATGGCGCAAAAGGTGATCACTGCCGACACATCCATAATGGCGCAAAAGGTCATCACCACCAGGAGGAAAGTTTATATATCTCCGCGTACCACTAAATCACAAGAAGATCCAACAATTGTGCAACAGGTATTACAACATTGCTAAATGCACATGTATATTGAGATTAACTTTAACTTTAATATGTTGGCAATTATGCTTCTACTTTTGTAGGAAAAGGTAATTAGATCCGGAACCAGGAAGAAGATTAATTTATCTCAGCCTAGCACTATCTCTGGTCAAATGCCATCTCAGTCGCCATCTCAGTCAAATCAAACCTCAACATTTGTCCAATCGGTATGCATTATATTTCTAAATGCGTATGTATATTAGTTCACTTTACCTTTATGATGTTAATTATGCCACGTACTTTTGTAGCCAATGAAGTGTACTCTGTATATGTTGAATTTGAACAACCCGGTTGCACGTGGTACGGCTATCCTTTCAGACCAGAAAGGACAAACCATTCATGGAGTCCCCCTACAAGATGATTGCTATAGAGTTTCTGTTGATGAAGTTGTGAAGGGGGCAGCATTCTTACCTTATGAAGCCGGTGATATGCGGACAGTTGAGAATGCTTTGGGTTCTTTTGTGGCTTGGCCCAAAAACCTTATCAAGATAATTGATCATCAAGTACGTTTCTTACTTTGCATTCCATTTTGGTTGTGTGCATTTATTATCCTGCTTTATAATTTTGTTTAAAATGATGGAGCTTTAATTAAATAACATTACTTGTCCAACGGTCTTAACTTGCTTATCTATAGAATTACATTACTTGTGTTAGAATGGTCTTAACTTGAGGGTTGTTGGAATGATCATCGTATTTGTTTTCATGTTTTACTCTAGGTACCAAATCCAACGGCCAATGGGAAAGGGGAAGAACATAGCGCAGCTCAAGCTAAGGAAGAACATAGCGCAGATCAAGTTAAGAAGGAGAAGAAGAGATGTAATACCATTACTGGTTCCCCAGTAACACGTTCAAAGGCTAAGGCGAACAAGGCAGACAAGCTGAGGAAGAAGCGGAAGCTGGTGGTGTAATTGTAAACTGAATTTGACTCATGTTAATGTGGTTTTCTGGTTGTGAACTTTACGATAAGTTGTTAATTTTCTGTACTCTGGTTATGGTTATGTGCTTTTTATGGATTGTGGAGGTATACTCCATATCGTTGTTATGGATCATGGATTTAGTATGGATTTTATGGATTAATATGGACTAGTTTGGAATTTGGCATTTTTTTTACTTGTATTTTGGCATTTTACTTGTTTGCATATTGTGGCCTTTTTGAATTGGATTGTGGCCTTTTGGTATTGTGATTTGTATCGGCTTTTTGGTACGGCCGTGGTCATTTATATTACAAATGAAACCTGTTTGTGATGTGGTTAAGTATGTGTGGCTAGTACCACACTTCAGCCACACTACCTATTATATTATATTGGGGGATAGTTACTACAATTATTAGTGACTAAAAGCAGTTGTTTAATAGTATATAAAACATACAAACGACCACAGAAAAATTATAAAATGTGGCCATACCCAAGTTTTTTGCCACGATTTACCAATAAATAGTGCGACCAAAACTAAGCCTTTGATGAATGTTGGTATTTAGCCACGTTATTAATTCTCTTTAGCCACGACCCATCCTCTGGCTGAAAGCTGGTATTTAGTCACACTTTTGAGCTTAAAACAGGGGCTGTCAGACCCAAGGGGTGGTATGCTTTAGTCACTCTGTTTTGAGTTACAGCCACACAGCTGGCGTGTGGCCGTAGGGGGCGTAAAATGATCCGACCTTAGGTGACACTTTGCTGAAAAATTAAAACGTGACGTAAAGTGCTTAGCCACACGTATTTGATGTGACGGAAGCCAAAATTTGACGTAGTGTTGGCGCCGTCTGTGGGAATCCTTACAACAACCATGGCTATAACACGAAGAACAGCAACCACTACCGAATCAACTGTCACCACCACTGTTCCGATCACCACGGAACCAGGGTCGTTACCCCTCACCATAGAGGTGGTTTCTCAACCACTAGGGATGTTACCCATCACCACAGAGGTGGTTTCTCAACCACAAGGGACGAATCCCCAAGCTTCCATACCTCAGAACGAGACGAACCCTCTTCAGATGGTTGTCTCGCCCCTCGACCATAACCTTCCCCATGGAGCACAGATCTCCACAACCGTGCTTCCTATGAGCACAAATCCAGCATACGGACTGCCCAACTATCCCCCTGAAGCCGGAAGGAGTGGCCACGCCCCAGAATTCCGATCACCACGGAACCAGGGTCGTTACCCCTCACCACAGAGGTGGTTTCTCAACCACTAGGGACGTTACCCATCACCACAGAGGTGGTTTCTCAACCACAAGGGACGAATCCCCAAGCTTCCATACCTCAGAACGAGACGAACCCTCTTCAGATGGTTGTCTTGCCCCTCGACCATAACCTTCCCCATGGAGCACAGATCTCCACAACCGTGCTTCCTATGAGCACAAATCCAGCATACGGACTGCCCAACTATCCCCCTGAAGCCGGAAAGAGTGGCCATGCCCCAATAATTCATGAACCATACGAACCAACCTACATTCGAGGATTGGGACCCATCCCTGAAGGAAGATACTTGGATTATTCTGGGCCCTACTCTGATGACTACTCGTCTGATGAAGGACGAGATCGAGCACCCAGAAGAAGAAGAGCCAGCAAAGAGCCCCTTGGAGGAAGGAATCAGGGGGCAACTACAAGGGCACCTATGACTGCCATGGAAAGGATAAGGGCTCATGAGGCCGAGATCCAGAAACTAAAGAAAAACATGGAGATAGAGCAACAAAGGAGGCAGACTCAGCCGTCGAACCAAGGGACAGGAGATGTCCCCCTAATTGATTTAGGAACACCTTCAAGGAGGCAAGAAGGAGCTAGGGCTCCAAGGACAGAGATTCCCAGGTCAGATCCACGTGTTTTGACACAGCTGGGTGACCCAGACGATCCTATTCCACCTTTTACTAAAGAGGTAATGGACGCTCATGTATCAAGGAAATTCAAGATGCCTACTATCAAGGCATATGATGGAACGGGTGATCCCACAACCCATGTGAGGACTTTTTCAAATGCACTGTTGTTGCAACCAGTCACCGATGCTCTTAAATGTAGGGCGTTTCCTCAAACCCTGGCTGGCATGGCCCAAAGATGGTATAGTCGCTTGCCGCCCAACTCTATCAGTTGTTTTAGAGATCTGAGCACGGCCTTCATCAGTCAGTTCATCAGTGGACGAGTACAGGAGAAAAGCTCTGCTTCCCTCATGAACTTAACTCAAGGAAAGAACGAGACGTTGAGAGATTATCTCAAGCGTTTCACCAAGGAGACATTGAATATACCTGATCTAGACAACAAGGTAGCTATGATAGCCCTTCAACAAGGAACCACGGATGTCTTTTTCAAGATGTCATTGGCCAAACACCCCCCTGAGAGCATGGCTGAGCTCCAACAAAGGGTTGGAAAGTACATTAAGGCTGAAGAAAGCATGAAGAAAACTGACACCCCCACCGCAGGTGGTGGGAATAATGGTGGTTCAAAGAAGCGAAAGACGGAGCAAGAGTATGATGTCAAGGACAAATATCCTCGAGACTCTGATTCAGCTCCAAGGAAGAGCAATCCAGGCACAAAGTTTACTGAATATGCAAGGTTGAATGCCCCAAGGGGTCAAATCCTTTATGACATTGAGAAAGATAGGGACTTTCGATGGCCGAAGCCACTAAGGGGAGATCCTGAAAAGAGAGACAAAAACAAGTATTGTAGATACCATAAAGATTCAGGCCATGATACTAATGATTGCAGGCAACTCAAGGATGAGATTGAGTTTCTGATTCGGAAAGGAAAGTTGAACAAATTCACCAAGGACGAGGACAGGAATCCCCCTAGGAGAGACTATGATCGAAGGGATGGGGACCGAGATCAAGGTCGTAACCCGCAACCCTGAGGGCCTGTCATCAATATGATATTTGGAGGGCCAACTGCTGACGGACCTTCCAGAAACTCGAGAAAGGCTTATGCCCGTGAGGTAATGACTGTGGTTGGAGAAGCACCAAAGCGTGCCAAGACTGAAGTATCTTTGAATTTTGATGATTCTGATCTTGAGGGAGTGAAATTTCCCCATGATGACCCTTTGGTCATAGTACCTGTGATAGGCAACTCTGAAACAAAGAGAGTACTTGTTGACAATGGAGCTTCAGTGGGCATCTTGTTCCATGATGCTTTCATCAAGATGGGTTACACTAACTCTCAGCTAACACCCTCAAACATGCCCATATATGGGTTCAATGGAGTGGAATCGAAGGTAGAAGGCACGATTCAACTCCCCATGACAATGGGACAAGGTTCAAAGACGTCTACTCAAATGCTGAACTTCATAGTTATCAAAGCGACTTCAACCTACAATGCAATTCTGGGAAGAACGGGTCTTCATGCATTCAAGGCTGTTGCCTCATCTTATCATTTGAAGATCAAGTTCTCTACCAGGAATGGAATTGGCGAAGAGAAAGGCGATCAGAAAATGGCTAGAAGCTGTTATGTAGCCGCGTTGAGGCCTGATGGAGTTGGGGGGCAGGTTCTCCCAATTGAAGACATGGACATCAGAAACGATGAAGAAAGAAGAGGAAAGCCAGCTGAGGATCTTGTTCCCATCCCCCTGATTCCAGGAGAACTAGACAAGGTCGCCTACATTGGAGCTCTACTACCTGAATCTATGAAAGGCAAGTTGACATCCTTTCTTCAAGAAAACAGTGATGTATTTGCTTGGACAACAGCTGATATGCCAGGGATTGATCCCCAATTGATAACCCACAAATTGAATGTGGATCCTGAAAGAAAGACAGTGAAACAAAAGAAAAGAAATTTTGCTCCAGAAAGGCAAGAAGCCATCAAGCAGGAGGTAGAAAAACTCTTGGAAGCAGGCTTCATTGAAAAAATTCAGTTCCCTGAATGGTTGGCTAACCCAGTGATGGTCAAGAAGGCTAATGGAAAGTGGAGAATGTGTGTGGACTTCACCGACTTAAATGATGCATGTCCTAAGGATTGTTTTCCCTTACCAAGGATTGATGCTTTGATAGATGCCACGGCTGGGCACGAGATGCTAAGTTTCATGGATGGTTTCAGTGGATACAACCAAATCAGGATGCACAAGGACGACATCTCCAAGGTATCATTCATCACCGACTTTGGTGTTTTCTGTTATTTAGTCATGGCATTTGGACTTAAGAATGCAGGGGCAACATACCAAAGATTGGTGAACAAGATTTTTGAACCATTGATTGGTAAAACAATGGAAGTTTATGTGGATGACATGCTAGGCAAGAGCCTCGACAAGGCAGACCATGTAAAACATCTTCAAGAAGCGTTTGAAGTGCTGAGGCACCACAAGATGATGTTAAATCCAGCAAAATGTGCCTTCGGGGTAGGATCAGGAAAGTTTTTAGGCCTGATGGTCTCCAAGAGAGGAATCGAAGCTAACCCCGACAAGATCAAGGCAATCCTAGACATGGAACCACCCAAGTCTGTTAAGGATGTGCAGAAATTGATAGGAAGAGTTGCAGCATTGGGAAGGTTCATCTCCAAGTCAGGAGAAAAGTGCTTACCTTTCTTCAAGGCACTCAAAAATGTGAAAAAATTCGAGTGGACACCTGAAAGCCAAGAAGCCTTTAAGGCCCTGAAGAAATACATGGCTGAAGCACCACTGTTGGCAAAACCAAAGCCAGGAGAGATTCTCTATTTGTACTTGGCAGTCTCCGACACTGCCCTTGGAGTTGTTTTGGTAAAGGAAGAATTGAAGGATCAGAAACCCATCTACTATGTGAGTAAAATTTTGCATGGGGCAGAAATAAACTACTCTACCATAGAGAAGTTTGCCTTAGCCTTGATAATGGCCTCAAGAAAGCTACGTCCATACTTCCAAGCGCACAAGATAGAAGTTTTGACTAATCAACCTCTAAGGAACATTCTGCACAGCCCTCAAGTTAGTGGAAGATTGATCAAATGGGCTATTGAATTGGTGAAATTTGATATCTAGTATAAGCCTCGCACGGCCATAAAAGCTCAAGCACTCGCTGACTTCATGGTTGAATATACCATTGACAACCAAGAAGTCGGGGGGCAGGAAGTAGTAGTGGAAGACAACAAAGATGAAGACACGATGTCCAAGGAATGTTGGGTGCTCTATTTTGATGGAGCATCAAAAACAAAATCAAGTGGAGCCGGTTTAGTGCTACAAAGTCCTGATGGATTCATAATAGAGTATGCACTAAAACTTGACTTCCCAACGACAAACAATGAGGCTGAGTATGAAGCTTTGATTGCTGGCTTAGGGCTGGCTGGAGCCCTGAGGGTCAAAACTCTGAAAGTATGTGGAGACTCGAGGCTAGTGGTTTCCCATGTAAATGGGGAGTTTGAAGCTAGAGATGAAGTCATGGCCAAGTACTTGAAACTTGTTAAGGCCATCATGACTCAGTTTGATGAATGCTATGTGGAGCACGTTCCGAGGGAGGAAAACGTGAAGGCTGATGCCTTGTCTAAGTTTGCCTCTTCTGAAATTGAAAACTATGCAGGGAGTGTATACTTCCAAGTCTGGAAGACCCCAAGCATCAACGGAAAGTTGGTAGCACCCATTGGTATTACCAGTTGTTGGATTGATCCCATCAAAGCTCATCTGGAAACTGGGTGGCTGCCCAACGACACTTCAGAAGCACGAAAGCTATACGCCAGAGCACTAAGGTATGCCCTAATTGAGGGAATCCTATACAAGAAGTCTTTCATCATTCCTTATCTGAAGTGTTTGAGACCCCAAGAGGCAGAATTGGTCCTAAAGGAGGTACATGAAGGAATCTGTGGGCAGCACTTGGGGGGCAGAGCCCTTGCACATAAAGTCACCCGTCTAGGTTTCTATTGGCCAAGCATGCTTGTTGATGCTAAAAGCTATGTGAGAAAATGTGAACGGTGCCAGAAACATGCACCGGTGGTTAGACAACCACCTGAGATGATGACATCCATTAACTCTCCTATCCCTTTTGCTATGTGGGGAATGGATATACTTGGGTCATTTCCAATGGCGAGTGCTCAAAGAAAGTTCTTGATAGTAGCAATTGACTACTTCACCAAGTGGATCGAGGCTAAGCCATTAGCCAAAATAACCACCAAGCAAGTGATGCAATTCTTCTGGGAAAATGTGATATGCAGGTATGGAATTCCACGAGTCCTGGTTACGGACAATGGAACTCAATTCAACAATGATGAGTTCAAGAAATATTGTGATGAGAATGACATCAAGTTGCGCTTCACTTCTGTTGCCCATCCTCAAGCAAATGGGCAAGCTAAGGTTGCAAATCGAATTATCCTAGATGGACTGAAGAAAAGAGTTGAACGCTCCAGAAATACTTGGGTAGATGAATTGTTCCCCATTTTATGGGCATATCGTACTACTTGTAAAGTCACCACTGGAGCTACCCCCTTCTTGCTGGCATATGGGGCAGAGGCAGTGGTTCCAGTGGAGATTACACACACGTCTCCAAGAGTTGAAGCTTATGAACCAGAAACAAATGAAGAAGGCTTGAGGCTGGCTTTAGATCTAATTGACGAAGTTAGAGATGAGGCGAATGCCAAGATAGTTGAACATCAGAAACGAGCATCTTTCTACTACAACCTAAGGGTTAAAGAGAGATTCTTTCGTCAAGGGGACTTGGTCCTTAGAAAGATTGAAGCATCTGGAGTTGGACAAAAGGGAAAGTTAGCCCCAAACTGGGTAGGGCCCTATCGGGTCAAAAATGTGTATGGACGAGGCTCATACAAGCTGGAAACTCTGGAAGGAATTGAAGTGCCTAGAACTTGGCATGCTGCAAACTTGAAAGTTTATTATGTTTAAGTGTGTCCTAATTGGACTCACTATTAGGACAAGTAGAAATAAGGTCGACGAAACCAATCCAAGTTTTTAAACTTGAGGTAGAAGTAGTATACTATGTAAGGGTTGAACCCATTTCTTCAAGTTATGAATTCATTCAGCAATTTCGAAAAAATTCTACAAAGCATTGCATATTGATGTTTATATGATTAAAAGTACTAATTAAGTACGCAAACACGAGAAATTAAAAGGCATGAAGGAAGTAAGTTAAATAACTTGCAATAAAGTTAAGTTATGCCCAAAGGCAGAATTACTGAAAATAAATAAAAAGCTACAACTAGCTATGACTAAGCATCATCCCCTCCTTGCTCTTCCTCAGAGCTAGACTCCTCCCCAGACTCCTCTCCGGAATCCTCTCCTTGCGCAGACTCTTCTTCCTCACTGGAGCTGGATTCCTCAGACTCTTCGCCAGGATGAGAGGCATGTTCGGGATTGAGAATCCTGTTATCCTCATCCATTCCATCCTCTCCAGCCAAGGCCATCTCCAAACGAGTAGGAGCGTGGGGGCTGGGAAAGTCAGAAATAGTGAGGGATCCAGGGAGTCTCCTCGAAACCTCAGCCAATGCCTCGTCCCATCCTTTAGTGTACTGGACAGGAAAGAGGAGATCATCGTGTTGAGTAATCAAACCCTTGTACTCGTCAGAGTCAAGGTACTCATCAATGTGGCGCTCCTTCCCCTTCCTGAGCTCCACCAGCTCCGCTTGAGCATCAATCAGCTCCTTCTCCCTTTGGTCCAAGGAAGCTCTAAGAGAACCCACCTCCAGCTGGGCCTTATCAAACTTAGCCTTGTTGGCCTCCGAGGATGCACACCAAGCTTTGGCTTGGAATAAGGCTCCTTGAAAGCTAGCATTGGCCTACGAACAAGTTATAAGTTAGGATAATAACTTGAAAAACATACTAAGGACTACAAGAAGAAAAAAGAGATTAATGACTTACAGCAGCAAAGGCTTGAGAGCCCGCACTTTCTACCCCCTCAATTGAGGAGTTGGCCACAAAGTCCTTGTAATCACAAGGAGTCAAAGAGTGGTGTGACCACTCAATGGCATGCGCGGCCACCCCTACTATGGTGTCCTTCTTCCTAATCCCCCAGTTGGGGCGCCAAACTGAGCTCTTAACTGAGGAAGAGCCCTCGACTTCTTCAACCTCGGCTACATGAGGCCTCAGAATAGAAGGGCCTTAAGCGCCCAACCTGAGATCCTTTAAGCAAGCCCTTTTTATTCGGGCAGTCTCCCCCACTTTCCGGCTCATTACGCTTGTTAATGAACTCCGCAGCTGCAAACAAAAATCAAGGAAAACATAATGAGTATAAAGACAATCTTAACGAGCAAAAACAAAGTAAGAATAAGAGTTACCCTGATCAGAAACTTTTGAAAGTTTCAGAGACTTAAGCAGAAACTCGTCCAGGAGCTCCCAGGCCATGGTAGCATAATCATCCTTGATAAGCTCGTCATAAGCGTGAGCCTCCTCTTCAGTCAGGACTATGTCATCAGGGCTACCATCCGAAACTCTACTAAATGAGCTTTGGAATAAGGTGCCCCAGTCCCCTCCATCCCAAACTAGGTACATAAATTCACTCTTCCACTTGGGATTGTTATCAGGGATGGATTTGGGGTGAAAAATGGGGGGTGTCGAAGAACGGTGACTAATGTACACCCAACCCAAGGTGTTGGAAGAACTATTCTTAAATTGAAAGATCTTTCTAAAAAGAGCAACAGAAAGAGGGAATTTGTTTTTTAAACACAAAACAATAAAACACATGATTAATCTCCAAGCATTTGGAGGAAGCTGATAGGGATTGATTCCTACGTCTGCTAGAAGTTGAGGAATAAAAGGGTGAAAAGGGAATTGAACCCCTGCAACAAGGGTACCCCTATAAACGCAAAGAGCGTCGGGGCGCCAATGGCAAGATCGATCCCCGGGACCGGCAGGGACAAGTCTATAGGGTGACCTAATCCTATACATGTTTTTATAATCAGCAATTTTATCAGCATCATGAAATCTATTGCTATGGTTAAAGGAATCCAAATCAGATACAGAAGGGTATTCATCACTACGCTCTAATATCATATCTTGCAAAGACATAGTGGGAGAACGAATGATGATACCTCTCTTAGAAGCTTGATTCACTTTCTGGAGGCGTTGAGCAGAACGATCAGCCATCTTTAAATCTTCAAAGAATATGCAGAAAATCTTCACCAAAAACTCAGAAAACCTTCAAGGGATGAAGGTGAAAGCCCAGAAATTCAAAGAAATTCCAGAAAATCTTCAACAGTTGAAGATAGAACCCAGAAAATCTTCAATGCAAACCCAGAAATCCAGAGAATCTTCAGTATACGAAGATTAAACCCAGAAACTGAAGGAGAATTACTGAGAAAAGATTTGGAAAGTGAAAAGTGAGAAATGAGAAGTGAAAGTGAAAAGTGAAGATTCACTCTTTTATAGAAAATTATTAACCGGTTGACTAACCGGTAAAAGGGAAGATCAACCGGTTACAGCCGGTCAAGGCCCATAATTATTCTTTGGGCTGCTGGAATTAAGGCCCAAAGGGTTAGGCCCAATAAAGATCAAGGCCCATAAAGTGAACCCAAAAGAGTTCAAGGCCCAACATGACAGAAAAAACTCAATATAAACGAGTCTCAAGGAAATTAAGCCCAATATTAATAAAGGATCAAAGCCCAAATAAGGGTCAAGGCCCTGGGATTGGCCCTAAGAAAGGTACGAGGCCCAATATGAAATTAGGGCCCAAGAATAGAAGGCCCAACAATAAGTTAAAAGGCTGGAAAAATTCTAACTCATAATTAAGTTGGAAATAAACTCTAAGTTGAGCTCAAAAAATTGAGTTCGAAAATAAACTGAAAAATGAAATCGAACCACTCGATCTCACGGTAAATTGAGGTCGAAATTGAACAGAAAAATTGAGGTCGAAAAAGACCCTAATTGAAGTCGACAAATCGAGGTCGAAATTACATTGAAAAACCAGGGCGCAGGTCCCGACCTCATTCCTATTTGAGTTCGAAAAAGATTGGGGTTGAGTTCGAAAAAACGAAGTCGAAATTGAACTAAAAATCCTGGTCGAAGGGTTCGACCTCATCCCACTTGAGGTCGAAATCTCAAACCAGATTTGAGGTCGAAAAGCAGTTAAAACGAGCTCGAAGAATCGAGGTCGAATTTGCACTGGAAATCGAGGTCGACGTGTTCGACCTCACCCCACTTCCTAGTCGAAAACGACTACAAAAATGAGGTCGAAAATATACTGAGTGAGGTCGAAAAATCATGGTCGAATTTGTACTAAAATTCCTGGTCGAAACGTTCGACCTCACCCCAGTCCTGGTTGAATTTCTGGTCGAAAATGACCTAGAATTCTGGTCGAAAATGGCATGGATTCCTGGTCGGAAATGCTTTGAAAAAATGGAAAAGTTCAGGAAAAAATGCGATAACTTCTACAAAAATCCCAAGGGTATTTTCCCAGAAGTTGGGGGGCAAATGATATGGGCTGAAATATAACCCTAGAAGTAATTAATGATATATTAATTAGACCTAGTTTGGTCCAAGAATTAGGCCCGACAAAAGGCCCGAAACCCTAATTATTTATTAATTTCGTAATTAATAAATAAAGGAAAATACAAAGCTCATAAAAGAGTCCAAATATTATAATATCTTCATAAAAGGATCCAGAATCCCAATCAAATATTACGATGAGTCACAACACTTATCAGATGAGGATAATACTTGCCTGCCAAGCAAAACACTCCTTATCAGTTATCAATAATGAGACTTATCGATTAAGTCTCATAAATATACTCTAAATACAAGGCTCCTGACGCCTATATAAAGACCCTGATCCTACAATCAGAACTACGTTTTATTGGCTTGATTCTCTATATAGCAGAGATACGTAGACATCTTGTGAGGACCTGCGTAGTCATGAACCACGAGAGCAGCCATTAAGACACGATTGTCCACCATCATTCATTGAATACCGCCGTCAATATCAAAACTTACTTTTCGTTCCACAACAGTACTCTTGTTTCGAATTTTCTTTAGCTCCATTTCCTGCATCACCAGCTCCATTGCCATGCACAAACACAGCACCAGTCTCGGATGTAGCAATGAGTGTTTAAAAATAGTTGCATGAAGAAGAAAAATCATGTACAACTTATTTGTTACATTATATAGTGCATATGATATTAAACTTTTAAACTAATTAATTAATTACACATAAGCTATAATAAATTAGAATGTACCTTGACTGATTTCTTCAATTTGTACTCTTGTTCCAAAATTTCTTTTGGCTCAAATATTTCAGCAACAGTAAAACTGTGTAATCCTTATTTGAGATTATAAGCATTCAATCGTAACTTAAACACTATATCTTTTCCAAATAATCCTTCAAGCTCTTTTGGAACATCATTGTTGTCTAAAGATAATTTATTCACTATCTTATTTGCTGATGTGTCTAGCAATGGTTCTGCTATATTGTTGAATAGTACAAAAGTTGTATCTCGTGTCTTATCCTTAACTTTTATTTGTATTCTAAACCTGTATAAACACACAAATCATAGTAAGATTAATATATGTATAAACAAAATATAAAATAAAGTTATTAAATTAATTTCTTACATGATAAGAGGATGGTCAATAATTTCGTTGCAAGGCTTGCATCTATAATGTCCCTCACAAAAGTCCAACTTTGTGGAGCATGTTTTACAGCCAGTGTAGTACCAGTTATTGGTATTATCAATCCCAAAAATCACAGCTCTTACCGTAACAATTTGTTCCTATAGTAATATGATTAGAGTATAAATATGATAACAAAAATAACATTGATAATAATTGAGGTCAAGTGCAAGGTACGTAAAATAAATTAGCTAAACAAAAAAATGTGCAAAATTAACCTTTAGGTCTTCACTCCATTCTGCTTCCAGCAATTCCTCGATGTTCATCCTATTAATAAACCTTTTTTCCTCATGCGACATTATGGGGAGAGAGTCTCCACTGATTTGAAATTTAGTAGAGAGGTGAGCAAATCTCTCTCTCGGGGATGACACATACGGTGTATCCAGATTTTTATAAATTTTACTATTTCTTGTGGTAGAAAAGCTAATTGTGTCTGCATATAAGAGTAAATAAATGGTTAAAAAACTAATATAAGAATTAAATCAATAATATCAATGAAACAAATATTTGTATAATATCTAATGATATTCGTTCAATCGAGATAAGATAGATTTATATATGTGCAATTTCTAAAACTATATATTATAAAAAACATTAATAAAGATAATTACTTTTAAATTTTTTAATCTGGGTAGATGTGACAATTATTATATAGGGTCCACCATCCTCCTTGTATAAATTTGTATCAACCATCTCGGTCAACTTTTCTCACAAAGTTATGGTACTGGTGATGGAGCTGTTTAAGAAAAAAATTAGAACAAATTAAATAAGTAAAACAAATAAATTGGGGTAACCAAAGAAGTAATATAAAATTACAAGAACAATAAAAAATAATTAACATTTATATTAAAATTAATATAATGCATAAATTACTAATTTGTGACAATTTTGATATCTCTTTTTTTCCAACCGCCTTTGACAACTTCAATGCCACCCAAGTAGGTCAAGCAGCCCACAACATCTAAATCAACATAGAAAAAATAATATTAGAACATGATAGTTTGAATTATAACTTATATAATAGTATTACTTATATATTACTCTAATATATTAGTGCATCAAAAACCTGAGAGTATGTTGGTGTCATTAATACGTGCATCAATCATATCCGGATATATGAACTGAAATCCATGCAGTGATATGTTGACGACGCCTTCTTCCAATCTCTTAGGCAACGTTATGCGTATGAAGAGCAATTTAGACCCATGTGATAGTGATCTATATTTCCCTGTACTTGAAACAACTTTCAGATTTTTGATGCTGTACACGGAGCCTTCCTATAAAAGATTTTTGAACTGAGAGACCAGAATCTTCGGGATCGTAGCATGGATCAAATTTTCCTGTCATACAACATATCTTAGAAAAGTTAATAATATCATACAATTTGACAAACTAATAAGTTATAAGTATATTGATTTATTAACCTTTTCATCGATCAAAATCATGTCAAGACTGATCAGTTCTTCAGTATTTGGATTGACAGATTCCCACATTCTACACACTCGTACGCTTATCATCCAGGTATAGTTGTTGTCGTCAAAGCATCCAACATGGTGTAGACCATAGTTGTATTGATTGTAAATATGGTTGTAAAAATTTGAAGCTATGTAAAAAAATTTCGGTGTAGATTTTTTGTTATGAATGGCCTTTAATTTATAGGTGTTTGTAAGGTGAATAACATGGAAATCCATTATGTTTAAAAGTCAAGAAGTATTATAAAGGAAAAGTTTTATAAAGTTTGAAAATAATAAAAGAAAGTTCTATCAAGTTTGAAAATAATAAAAGAAAGTTTTATCAAGTTTGAAAATAATAAAAGAAAGTTCTATCAAGATTGAAAATAATAAAAGAGAAAATTGAAATTATTAACATAAGAGACTACAAATTCGAAAATAATAAGGAATTTGTAATTTTCTAAATCAAAGAACGTTCTATCAAGTCCTACAAATTCGAAAATAATAAGGAAGTTGTAATTTTCTAAATCAAAGAAAGTTCTATCAAGTTTGAAAATAATAAAAGTTTGAAAATAATAAAAGAAAGTTCTATCAAGCCTAAAAATTCGAAAATAATAAGAAAGTTGTAATTTTCTAAATCAAAGAAAGTTCTATCAAGTTTGAAAATAATAAAAGAAAGTTCTATCAATCCTACAAATTCGAAAATAATAAGAAAGTTGTAATTTTCTAAATCAAAGAAAGTTCTATCAAGTCCTACAAATTCAAAAATAATAAGGAAGTTGTAATTTTCTAAATCAAAGAAAGTTCTATCAATTTTGAAAATAATAAAAGAAAGTTCTATCAAGCCTACAAATTTGAAAATAATAAGGAAGTTGTAATTTTCTAAATTAAAGAAAGTTCTATCAAGTCCTACAAATTCGAAAATAAAAAAGAAGTTGTAATTTTCTAAATCAAAGAAAGTTCTATCAACTTTGAAAATAATAAAAGAAAGTTCTATCAAGTTTGAAAATAATAAAAGTGTAATTTTCAATTTCCTTCCTACAAAATCGAAAATAATAAAGAAAGTTGTAATTATTAAAATTAAAAATTGTAAAAAATTGAGAAAATTAGAAAAATAGAACGGAGCGATTCTAGAGGCGTTACCGCCCCGTCTTCTCCTAAGTATATTGATTTATAATATAAGTAATACGACCGTAAAACTCCTTCAAATATGTTCATGCAATAATCACTATGCTCCTCCTTTCTTGTTAGAAGTTAAAATCACATTTTTTTTCTTGTTTCATTTCATTTTTTGTTTTACTTTTAAAGTAAATAATTAACGTTGATTTATATTATTTATATAACTCTGCATTTTAGTTTTCTATTTGCTCGTTTATCAATTTAAAATATAAACTAAAAATTGCAGCACACGCAATTTAAATACACGTTCTCACACAACCTCACCTTATCCCCTTCATTTTAACTAGATTTTTTTCGTCATTTACAGATTTTTAAAAAAAAAAAATCTAATTTCATATCATTTTTCTCCATCCTCCAACGATCAGTATGCATATCATATGTGCTATATTTCGACGATAAATCACTATTTATGCTTACGAGAATGATTTATGTAAGAATAAATAGTGATATCGGCATAAATCTAGTGATTTATTCTCCACATTTATACATAAATCACAAATTTTGTACCGCAAAATCACTAAATCTATACGCATATAAGAATAGATTAGTAGATCTATGCTCAAATCACTATTAGTTATTACAGATATCACCAAAATTTTAGTACTCCGTAATATATCAAATATTTTATGCTGCAGAATAAACATGTAGAACACCAGCTTATTAGTCTTATTTTGAAGAATTATTTCATGGTCCCGTTTTAAATAGACGCCCACACACGTGTATCATGCATGTCGAAGTATGATTCCAACATAGGAGAAGTCTCCCGCCGTGAAAATTATTAAAAATACGGCTGTATAAAATTTTAAAAATTTGACTGCAAATTATACATTACTTATTTAAAATATTACAAATTTAAAAATAATATTTGATAGTAAATTAAATATACTAGCCTATAACCCGTGCAAAAGCACGGGCGATTTTAACAATAATTTTGAAATTTATTTTTAAATTTTTTGAGATTTTAGTACTTCTGAAATTGCAACCTTTAAAAAAATTAAAAATTAAAAGTACTACTTTCATACTTCAAATCTAAATTTTTTTATAGATTTTATAAAACTTTATTAGCTTAGTAAGCATGTCAGTCAAGGAAATCATATCATCCAAATTATCAATATATTTTGTTGTAATAATATAAATATAAATAAAAGCATTATATCTTATGTTTCTCTTATAATAGTATAGTATAGATATGAATATATGCGATTTAATTTATTATTTTAAATAAATTCAATGAATTTTGGTTTATTTTTTATTTTGTTTTTTTTTAAAAGTATTAACAAACGTTTTAGGAAGGTATTAACCAACAACCAAATTATCCTATGTTTCTAGTATATAATATAGATACTAGTATATTAATTAAAGTATAACTCAAAGAGTTTTTAGTTATGTAATATATGTGATTTAATTTATTTTTTAATTAAATTATATGAATTTTGATTTATTTTTTTATTTTTTCTTTTTTGGAAGGTGTTAACAGACGTTTTAGGAATGTGTTAATCAACCAACCAAATTATCCTATATTTCTTTTAAGATAGTATAGATATATGTGATTTAATTTATTTTTTTAATTTTTAATTAAGTTATATGAATTATGATTTATTTTTTATTTTTGCTTTTTAAGAAGGTGTTAACAGACGTTTGAAGAAGGTGTTAACCAACCAACCAAATTATAGTATAGTATAGATATATGCGATTTAATTTATTATTTTAATTAAATTCTATGAATTTTGGTTTATTTTTTATTTATTCTTTTTTGGAAGGTGTTTTTTGGAAGGTGTTAAGAGACATTTTAGGAAGGTGTTAACCAACCAACCTAATTATCCATGCACATATTGTTTTAATAATTATTATTTTATTTTTTAAGTTTTAATATGTTATTAATTGCATTTTTTATAAAAATAGGCATGTTAAAATATGTAAACTTTTTTATATAATTAAAAATATTAAATTAGGTTTAAAAAACAATAAGTAAGGGTTTGTCAGGGTTTGTCGGTGATATTTTTGAAAAATTAGGGGGTTTAGTAAGAAAAAATAGAAAAGATAACATATTTTAGTTGAAAAGGTAACTTTCCGTGATATTTTTGCAAAATGAGGCAATTTTATTAGAAAAAATAGAAATTACGTTTAAATATGTTATTAATTATATTTGTTAAATAAATAAAAAATTAGAAATTGCGTTTTAATATTTTATTAATTATATTTATTAAATAAATAAGTAGGCAGATTAAAAATATGTAAATATTTTTAAATAATGAAAATTATTAAAATAGGTTTTAAAATAAATAAATAAGGGTTTGTTTGTGATATTTTTGAAAAATGAGGGGTTTTAGTAAGAAAAATAGAAAAAATAACATTTTTCATTAAAACAAAAGGTAATTACCCGTGATATTTTTGTAAATTATATTTGTTAAATAAATAAGTAGGCATTTTAAAATATGCAAATATTTTTAAATAATTAAAAACATTAAAATATGTCTTAAAATAAATAAGTAAGGATTTGCCTGTGATATCTTTGCAAAAGGAGGGATTTTAGTAAGAAAAATAGAAAGCATGATATGTTTCAGTTAAAAAGGGTAATTACCTATTGCCCAATAATAAACAATTGTAGAAGGGGATTGAATACAATTTTATAAGATTCTCGACTTTAATAAACATAAATATGAATAATAACAGTTTTATTAAATCTGTTATAAAACTGTTACAAAACTCTGTCAAGAAATCCTTATGTTCTTGAAAGCTGCTAGGTTAAATATACTCGTGTATGTGATCGATATTAAATCGAAACCTAGACTGTGTTTATATACTACACAGCTTCTCTATTGATTACAAGATAAGTCCAAATCAATTACAAACTATATTGAAACATATCCTAACCGACATCTACATTCCTATAAACTAGGAACCGACAAAATAAACTTCCTTTATTAACTGGACTCATAAACCAACTCAAAGTAGTAATCCTGATCAGCTTCCGGTGCTGATGATAATACTGATCATAGTCCTGATAGAAATCCTGATAGCAATCTTGACACTGACGACCGTGCAATACTGATGACGTCAGCAATCCTGATCAGTTAAGTCCAGATCCTGATGATCATTGAATCCTGATCTAACAATCTCCCCCAATCTTATACTTTGTAAAATAAAGTATAGATTCCAAGATTCAATGATGCCAAAAACTTATTTACAAAATGTACAAGAAATAACAACAGCAACTTATCTGTTTAGATACTTTGATAGAACAAATTCATCTTCAAGAAGTTTGACAATAGTTTTTCTTCTTTGTCTTCAAGAATTTGAATCAGTCTGTCCTTTAGATTTATGAGCTCTTCATCTTCCTCATTAATCTGGTAGATAGCTGCTCTGAGATTCTGTATAGAACTTCTTTGTATACTATGTTCTTCAACCAGGAGATAAGCAATTTCCTTCCCATCAGGATTAAGAGTCAATTGTTTCATACCAAAAGACATTTCTTGAATAACACTATCTTTTTGCATTTCAACATCTTGATCTCTCATATTTAAGTACATGGGAGTATAATCACCAAAATAGTTTCTTCCTTCATCAAATCTTCTCCTTATGGTTGACAGAATCATATCAGACCATTCCTTGCACACTCCATTTTTCCATTTAAGCAAATAATGAACATATTTCAGTTCCTTTGTAGTTTTAACTAGCAGCTCTTGAATGGATAAAACTTTCACACTTCCATCTTTCATGAAGTACAGAAGCTTCTCTTTCTTTTCAGTACCATCATGACAAACTATAACTATATCAACAGCTAATAAATTGTTCAGGTGTTCAGAAGTTAAATTACCTCCAATTTCAGTCAAAGCATGAGGATCAACATAAGGCATCCTTAAGAATTCAACATCCCTGTGACCTATGCCTCCTCTTGTATTGTGTGGCATTTGCTTTATGCTTGAAAACATTTGTAACCAGAGTGCCTTAGATGTTTGTGAACCAGAAAAGTCTGCAACACTGGTGATATTTGTTATAATTCCACCTGACTGAAAATTGATAGGTCTATCACACCTTACAGTGTCTATATGCTTCCACTTCTTATCCTTTTCTTTCTCAAGAACATAGCTCCTCTCTAGCTTGTATTGTTGTCTTCTTGAATTTCTCCACAAAAATCTGTTTGAATGTTTTAGCTTTTGCACATAGAGATTGAAATCTCTATTTGTTGTTCTTGTGATTTCTCTTTTTCTAGCTTCTTCTTCTTCATCCACTTCAAGATTCTGAGAATCAACCGCAGTTTTTAATAATTACAACTTCCTTTATTATTTTCGATTTTGTAGGATGGAAATTGAAAATTACACTTTTATTATTTTCGAAGTTGATAGAACTTTCTTTGATTTAGAAAATAACAACTTCCTTATTATTTTCGAATTTGTAGGATTTGATAGAACTTTCTTTAATTTAGAAAATTACAACTTCATTATTATTTTCGAATTTGTAGGCTTGATAGAACTTTCTTTTATTATTTTCAAACTTGATAGAACTTTCTTTAATTTAGAAAATTACAACTTCCTTATTATTTTCGAATTTGTAGGACTTGATATAACTTTCTTTGATTTAGAACATTTCTTAATATTAACAAATCAACCTTTTGTAGAATTTCAGATTCACCAAGACCTTCAGCAATGTCAGGATTAGAATCTGGAATTTAAATTGTATTACTGCTGAGATTTGATTGTTTTGGTCTTCTCCTCATTTGTGGTTTATCTTCATCTATTCCATCATCACCAAAAGTAGTCCTATCAAGTTGAGTATCAGGAACTATTGAAGTTTGAGTGTCAGTAGGAATTTCTTCAATTATTAATCCTCTAGACCTTGTCTGTCTAGGCACTGTCTGATTAGACCTTCTCCCTCTTCTTGCACCTCTCCTACCTCTAACTCCTCTTCCTCTAGCTGGAGTAGGGTTGTTAAAGCTTTCCATGATCTCTTGTTGTTGTCTCAGAAAATCTTCTTGAGATAGATCAGGATATTCTTCTGTTGAAATGGAGAGTGCTTTTCTTGCAAACAAATGTTGAACTCTCTTATCAGTATGATAAAGAATAACATCACCTTTCTTCGTTTTGAACTTCTGGAATAAGTTAGCAGCATCCTCAGGATTTTCAATTAGAACATCTTCATTTCCTTCAGGAATTTTAGAGAGTGTTTTTCCATGACCAGGTGTCAGGATTTGATCACCTGTCATGATTTGCTCTTCCGTCAGGATCTGAGATTTCACCAGAGTCCTTACTGTCCAAACTCCAGAATCAGAAACATGAGTTGACTGCATAGATTGACTTTGAGAAGTTTGAATTGTAGACTTCACCATAGCAGCATCAGAGGTTTCTCCTTGTCTTATCATATCACCACCATCATGTCCATTATGATCGTCATCATTATGATTTCTCAATACTAGATCAGGTGTACATTTTGTCTGACTCACCTTCTCCCCCTTTTTGGCATCAGGATTTGATAATAGATTTAAAATCAAGGAAAGAGAGGCTTGAATGTCAGTTATCTTAGAATCCAAAGAATCAATTCTGTTGTTGATGTGAGACTGTTCAATAATAAGTGACTTAACATGAGATTCCACTACTCTGAGTTGAAAAGCAGTAGGTGCCTTTGTCAAGTTCCTAGAAATATCAGTCCTCACTAATTCAGTTGCAGCTTTGATAGAATCAATTTCATCCTTGAGGCTCTTAGATTAAAGGTGATTCTTCACATCTTCACTTTGAATCAACCCAGCTGCATGATAAGCATGATCAAGTGCACATGGATAGCTAACAAAATCAACAGATCTGTGCCATTCATTTTCCCATTCATGCCTTCTTAGCTGCTCAGTAGGATCAATTGCAGAAGAACCAGAAAAGTCTTGTCTAGAATCTTTTCCAATAGTAGCCTTGCCAGCCATGAAGGTGCTTGAAGAACCAAAATTAGTTCCAAGATTAGATTTTATAGTTGTAGCAAGCTGATCTTTCTCAACATCATTATCATCATCAGAATCATCACTATCACTATCTCCAGAATCATCAGCATTATCAGGATTAGGAATAACAAATTTTATACCATGATAAAGTATGTAGAGAAGAAAGAAAAATCAAATTTTATTATAATGAATTTTGTCCTCGATAACAATAAAGGAGAGGCTTATATGGCCAACAATCAAACAATAATAAAAAAATTATTGTAACAAAAAAAAAACTATGATAATAACGAAATTATCTAATATATAATAGTATTATATATATTAACAAAGTTGATGGTCAATTTTCTCTATAAAATACACGAATAATCATCGAATATTAAAAACTATCAAATATACATTACATTGTAATAATTTTTTCAGTATTTAGTTAATACAATAATTAGCATATATTAAAGTCCATCATAATTTCTTAATTTTTATCATAAATTTATTAAACTATAGATGTGAGTAAAATGCATGAATTTTCAAATAAACATTAACTCCTTATATATAATAAGCGTAAGGGGGATCTTATCCAAAACTTTGGTCGGTCCCTGTACTACCAAAAGTATACGATCCGTTGGATTATAAAACTATAAATATTCAAATCGATGAGGACCGTCAGATATAATATTAAAAATTGTATTTGATTAATAATAGGATAGTATTTAAATACTAAAAGGTGTATTTTGATAATTTAAACCTATTATAAATAGGTTTTCTATATTGAATAGAAATCTTTATGTAAAAATTCGTAATTATCTTTTCTCTTTATTTTATGGATAGTTCCAGTTAGATAATAATTATTAAACCATCATTAAATTAAAGATCATTTTGTAAGCTTCGCGTGGGCTGTAAAATCGTTAAAATCTGTTGTCTAAAACTCAAGATAGAGCCCAAGAGCCCAAACAGTAAAGTTATTATCTAAATTTTAATAAATATTTTTTTATTATTGTAGCACCAATTTAATTTTTTTCCCTAATTCTTTGTTTATTTCAATAAAATATTAAAATCAATTTAAGAAAAAATTAAAATCGACGTGGTCCGTGTACGATCAGTATACGACCAAATTAATAATTATATATCGATGAGAATTGTTAGATCTAATATTAAAAAGTGTATCTGATTAATAATAGAATTATATTTAAATACTAAAAAGTGTATTTTGATAATTTAAAATTTTTCTATGTAAAAATTCTTAAATATCTTTTCTCTCGAATTTATGTATAGTTCCAGTTAGATAATAATTGTTAAACCAAATATCAAGATAACAATTCATATCGATTACAATGATACCCTACGTTATAAGAGACTTAGAAGAACTCATGTACGTTAGTAAGATACTTATATCAGTATATACTTGATATCCTTATTATATTAAATCCTTATCTATACTATATTATTAAAGCAGAAACATTGAAAGTTTTGGTTTTCGGTTAACGGTAGGTTTTTGGTTTTCGGTACTTTTTCAAATTAATAAATTAATAATATAATCAAAATTTGGGAAAGTTTTATTCTACATTAATATTTCACTATATTTTACTACATAAAAATCAAATAATATTGAAATCTAATCAAAAAAATGGAAATGTGGGATCTAATTTGTTTAAATTTAGGATACACTTCTACAAATATACTTCTTTCTTTTTAGAATAACGAAAGCTAATACAAATCAAATCTTTAATGTATTGTATTATTGTCAAGTTACCAAAATAGTAACTAGATGATTGACTTTTATAATTAAAATATTTTTTTTCTATCAAAATCTACTCATTTTCCAAAAATATCATTACAATTATCTTTAAATTAAAACATATTACCTTTTATATTTGTTATTACTAAAATCTATGTTTTCCAAAAATATGAGTGCAATCCTTACTTATTTATTTTAAAACATATTTTAATACTCTATTTATTATATAATAAAATAATATAAAAATAGTAACTAACTGATTGCCTTTTATAATTAAAAAAAAATCTAACAAAATCTACTTCTTTTCCAAAAATATCACGACAATTACCTTTAAATTAAAACATAATATCTTTTATATTTGTTATCACTAAAATCTCTATTTTCCAAAAATATGAGTTGCAATCCTTACTTATTTATTTTAAAATCTATTTTACTACTCTATTTAATAAATAATAAAATAATATAAAAATATTAACAAGCTGATTGCCTTTAATAATTAAAATATTTTTTTTCTAACAAAATCTACTTCTTTTCCAAAAATATCACGGGCAATTACCTTTAAATTAAAATATATTACCTTTTATATTTGTTATCACTAAAATCTCTATTTTCCAAAAATATCAAATGCAATTCTTACTTATATATTTTAAAACTTATTTTAATACTTTTAATTATTTAAAAAAAACTTACCTATTTTAACAAGTGAACGTATTTCTTTTAACAAATACAATTAATATAATTAAAACACATCATCACTAAAATCCCTATTTTCCAAAAATATGAGGTGCAATCATTACTTATTTATTTTAAATCCTATTTTAATACTCTATTTAATAAATAATAAAATAAAATAAAAATAGTAACTACATGATTGTCTTTTATAGTTAAAACGTTTTTTTCTAACAAAATCTAATTCTTTTCCAGACAAATCACGGGCAATTACCTTTAAATTAAAATATATTACCTTTAATATTTGTTATCATTAAAATCTCTCTTTTCCAAAAATATCAAGTGTAACTTATATATTTTAAAACCTATTTTAATACTTTTAATTATTTAAAAAAACTTATCTATTTTTTTTTCTAACAAAATTTACTTATTTTCCAAAAATATCAAGGGCAATTACATTTAAATTAAAATATATTACCTTTTATATTTGTTACGACTAAAATCTCTATTTTTCAAAAATATCAAGTGCAACCCTTACTTATATATTTTAATACTTTTAATTATTTAAAAAAATTACCTATTTTAATAAGTGAACGTATTTTTTTTTAAAATATAATTAATATAATTAAAACACATCTAAAAATATTATGGGCAGTTACTTTTTTTAATTAAAACATGTTAGCTTTTATATTCGTCATTATTAAAAAAAACTTACTTATTTTAACATGTCAACGTATTTTTTTAATAAATACAGTTAAAATAATTAAAACACTTCTAAAAATATCACGGAAAATTACTTTTTTTAATTAAAACATGTTAGATTTTCTATCTGTTCTTATTATTAATATTATTTTATTATAAAATATTATTAATAATACCTCATTTATCTTCCTCGGTCTCATTTGTATTTTTTTTATATTTTTTTATGTTTTAATGAATATTTAAGTTTCTCATTTTAAAATTTATCATATTAATTTTTATTTTATTTAATATTTTCCTTTCACATTAAATTTTTTAGTTTATTATTTTTTATGGCCCGTGCCTTGCACGGGTTATAGACTAGTATAAAATAAATTGAGTTTGGGTTAAAACGAAATTTTCAAAATTAGGCTATTAATCAATATACTTATATAAAGAAGAGGACGGGGGTTGTGAGGTGGCGGCTCTCATATCGCTTCGATCCATTTTTCTAATTTTCTCATTTGCCTTTTAAATCTTTACTAATGGAGGAAACTAGATATACAATTTCAATATTTTTGCCCTTAAAATCTTGACAAATAGAGGAAAGTAAATATACAATTTGAATATCCTGCTAAATTTTTTATTTGAAAATATTTCAATTGCCTTTTAAATCTTTCCTAATGGAGGAAAATTAAATATACAATTTTAATATTTTTGCATTTAAATCTTTAGTAATGTATAAAATTAAATATACAATTTTAATATTTTCCTAATTTTTTTTATTTTATATAAAGGAGAAGACAAGGGTTGTGAGGTGGCGGCTTTCATATCACTTCGATCATTTTTCTAATTTTCTCAAATTTTTGAATTTATAATATTAAAACTTAGAAAAAATCTCATTTGCCTTTTAAATCTTTACTAATGGAGGAAAACTAAATATACAATTTTAATATTCTTGCATTTAAATCTTAAAAAGAAAATTACACAAATTACAAAACAATATTGTAAATTAAAAAAGTTACACAAATTCGTAGGAAAAATGAATTAAAAGTACAAATATTAAAAATGTATCTTCTTCGGTGTTAGTTGTTGATCGAGATCGAGGTGGTACCATGGAGGCAGGGGTTGAATCTTGAGATGATATGGTACCTCTTCCTTGTTCCATTTTTTTTTTGTAAAAAAAATTTCTTGTAAAAAATAAATAAAATGCAAAATCTTGTAAAAATAAATAAGATGCAGTTGATACTGATAGCAGTAGAGATGGAGAGAATATGAGAGAGGTCGATATATATAGAGAGAGAGAGAGAGATAGAGGTCTGTATATAGTGAGCCAGAGAGATGGTGAATGGTGTATTTATATTGTCAAGTTGAGATAGCCGTTGGGACTTGGGACTTGGGATCCGTTGGGTTGGGGTCGGGGGGACTTGGGAGTTGGGAGTACATCAGTTTGTGCAGAATGGCTAGTAACGGGCAAAGACCAGAGAAGAGAGTAACGGCTAGCGAAGAGAGTGTCGGGCCTGTGCGGGTTCGCAGGCCGGTTCATGCCGGTTTAGTGGGCCGATTCGTGCCGGTTCACGGGTTTGTGGACGAATCGGGTCGGGCCGGTCTTGGTTATAAAATCCTCGACTCGTACTTGGCACTTACATTTTAACGGTTTGTACGGATTGAAACCCGGCTCATGTCGGGCCGAATAAAACGGGTTTAAAAACAAGCCGGTTCCGGGCGGTTCGGGTAAACCCGCCCAAGTGGCCACCTCTACTTTTGATCAATTATTAAGCCTCTTTAGGCTAAAATATTAAACATTATCATCCCCTATCTTATCTGCAGTCGTCTCTCTTTCAGTCTGTTGACTAACCAGCTCATCTAAAACTTTAAAGTATTAGAGAAAGGCCTCAAATGGATCTTATGCTATATTTCAACACTCCTCCTCACTCGAAATCTCATTTTTTTGGGTTCAACAGTGGATCACGGGCGCCCATTTTTGGGGCATTAATTTGCCAACGTATCCCTCATAAATTGTGAAAATATTGGGGGTGGCAGGGAGTCAAACTCGTGACCTCTGCCAACCAGAGCTCTGATACCATGTTGAGTAACCAGCTCATCTAAAAGCTTAAGGTATTAGAGGAAGGTCCCAAATAGATCTTATGCTATATTTCAACACAGTCCTCCCTTCATATATTTTTCATATTACTTTCTCTCACGCATACTTATTCAAGTGGCACTGATATGGATTCTCCTAGAAGCAGTTACACGGATTCTGACTGAGTAATATATAGTTGATGATGATAATATTTGATGAATGCCAAGCTTGTTTAGAATTAGATTCTTTCTAGGCCTCTTTATCTTCCCATTGGTTCGATTATATTTTTTGCTTGGTTGCTTTCATCTTCTGCTTAATCACATTTATCTGGAATCATCTCTTGAGTACACGAACAACCACTAGCTGCGGGGATTTTTAGGTTCCAATATTTCTGCTTGCTCGATGGAGATAAAATAACCGGACTGATCTTGTTAGATAATAAGTAGTTATTTTAAGTTTAGCTAGACTTGTCATGTTTTACATAAGCAAGTTTTTGATATGGTTCTAGTTTTTGATATGCTGTTAAACGCTCAAACTTTCAAACGGTTGGGTACGTCTTTTAAGCGAGGTAAATCGATTGGTTCAATTCGGTTTTATTTAGGAAAAAGGAGTACTCAGAAATGGGAGAGTATTCAGAATGAGTACTCAGACAACTTATCGCACGTTAATTATTTTCATAATTTTCACTCAAAATATTGAATTCCCGTGTCATAATTAGTATACTAATTTATTAAAAATTTAATATAAATACTGAAATTATACTTACTAATATTTTTAAAAATATACAAACAACGGTATTGTTCCAATATTAATGCCACTAACTTGATAATTGTTATCCATACAAGTAAAAATAAGTTATCACATGCATTTTGGGCATGCACCTAAAATAACAATAAAAAATTGAACAATTCAAAATCGAGTTTAACTTTGAATACTCGGAGTTTGACCAAATATATATTAACCAAGGTTTGTAAAGTCGAATTTTGACCTGAATCGGTATGACTTGTATCGAATTACACCTTATAAATGAGTACTGAAATCGAGTATTCAGTCGACTCGGTAATTTTTAGAATACCGCTTTTAAGTACTCCATATTATTTTTTTTAATTAGAAAATATAATTTACAAAATTTGCTATATTACATTATACTTAGTCTTTTTAATAATATCTTGATCATAATATAAATAATAATTAATTCATAATCATTCTACAGTCTCAACCCCACCCCTCTCATACATTTCATACATGTATAGATATGAGTCTATCTCGATCAAAAGCTAATCGACGATGACAACAATTACGAAGGTGATAGTGAATATGTCGACATTAAAAATGTGGCGACGAATGACAAGCTGAATAATAGATGCTCACAGATCTGGTATAATTATGGCTTACGATGATGATTTTTTTTCGAGTTTTGATGATGTTATGTTGAATATTTTATCACTTATGTTAAATTTTTTGTGAGTTGACTAAATATAATAACTTCAGAATTTGTGTTGATAGAGGTATGAGAATGTTAGTGGAGTTGGTGTGTATATGTGATGGTAGCGTTGGTGATTTTTGTTGATGATAATTGTAATCGGCGTTTGGAGTGTTAGTGGCGTGATGGTGGTGATGATTACTGATTAGAAGTGACAATGTGATGATTTGGAGGTGGTTGATAGTCAGAAGTGATATGGTGATTATCGTTTGATGGTGGTGAATTTTATTTATATTTGGTGATTTTTTTAAGATGTTGGTGATTTACAAGTGACCGAAAGTGATTATTGGAGTTGGTAACCGGAGTTTAATGAGAGTCAAAAAATCGATGGTTAGAGGTTAGAAGAAAATGATGATTTAAGATACAGATGTGGATAAACTTAAGAGTAGTGCTAGAGGCACAAAATTTAGTACAAAAATTTGTTACCAAATGACATGAAAAATGTTATGTGGCAATTTGGAATGTTTTGATTGGTGTTGTTGGTGTGAATGTAGGGGGTCCACTTATTATTACAACGAATCGGGAATTGTCATGTGTATTTGGGAACAAATTTTGTGCCTCTAGCATTTTCCTAAACTTAATGAACATTGTGTGATCAAAATAAAATATTTAAATGAATGGTTAATATTAGATCTAAAATGTTGGTTCTAAATGTTGTACGAATTTGATTATATATTTCTCAAGTCTTTTGACACTCCATTTCACTCTTGGTCTCTTTAAACTTAGCCTAAACCTTCCAGAAAACAAAACCCATCAAACTCGCTCCCACCTCCGGCAGAAAGGACTCGGAATTGGCTGGAAATTCCAATTGAGCGGACATCATCAATTCTTGTACGTTTAGGTGGAGTTGAGGTGCTAATGAATGCTCCAAAAATGTGTTAAACATGGTGTCAAATTTGTTCCGACCCGAGAATGTGACGGGTCATGAATACAACATTCGAATATGAAAATCAGTCCCGATATTGTAACATGTGGCTAGGAAAGCAGTAGGGATGGCAGAAAAATCTGATCCGATGAATACCCTATCCATTCTGACCCGATTGGATTTTACTGAACCCGATATTTTGGATTTGGATATAGATTTGGATCCAATTTTTAAACCTGAATGAGCACTACAAGAAAATAAGGGTAAATTTTACCGATTAAATTTGACCGACCTTAATTTGACCGAATTTGACCGAATTCAGTCAAATTTAAGGTCAACATACATTAATAAATAGTCATACTTAAATTTGACCACTGGCGGTCAAATTTAATATTTCTTCACGTGAAAAAGAAGTACGGAAACTTCCCGCCTAAAAGTTAAAAATTTCAGGTCTTAAATTTGACCGAGGGCAATCAAATTTAATCGCGGTCAAATTTAAGTTTAGGCGGCAAATTTCCCGCCGAAACTACCCTAAAATATTTGAATTCAATTTCAACCAAAAGTAGTGAAATTTATATATTTGACCGCCCTAGGTCAAATTTATCAAATTTAAGTTTAGGCGACAAATTTCTCGCTGAAAGTATCCTAAAATATTTGAATTCAATTTTGACCAAAAGTAGTGAAATTTTTATATTTGACCGCCCTCGATCAAATTTATGTAAATTAAAAAAATTTAAAAATAAAAGAATATATACTTAATCATTTTTTAAAATTATGAAAACAATATTAGAGTACCTCGATAATAAGAACTACATGTTAAAAATTATATGAGGCACTTAACAAATTTTAAAAATTGAAAATGGTCAAAAACTGTTGATTTTTCATATATTCAAGAAGTTTGAATATTGTTTATAAATGCTTACTAATTTTTAAAAATTACAAATATTTTATCGGTAGACTGTGACAACATATTATATACATTAAAAAATGTAAGAGTAAAAAAAATCCATAACAATATGATAAATAGTTCAAACTATTCCTTGAAATATATATCGTTTAAGATTTGAATTTAGGGGTTAAGCATTTACCTGCTAGGCTTAGTAATTTTGTGTTATTTGAACGATCCAACCATATGGATGTTAACTTTCTTAGATATCAAGAGTTCATGCGAAAAATCAAAATATTATAGGGTTTGCATAATAATTATTATAAAAGTCAAAATGTATCATCCTCGTAAATTGACCATTTTCGGTCATATATGTAAGTTTGATAGCTGGTAGTCAAATTTAATTACAAATTTGACAGCAAACCCTAATCAGTCAAATGAATCTAGTCGAATTTATAAATTTGACCGAACGCGGTCAAATTTATTGTCATGTCGGCGATCCATGTGAAACATGTTTAACGGTCCAGATTTAACAAATCAAAGTTACAATCCAATGATCTAGATTTATTACAGCAAACCCATCTTCTATATATACACTCATTACATACCTACATTTATTATCCATTATCTTCTATTCCTTTCTTCCTCCTTCTTCCACCCTCTCTCCCTCCTTTCTCACCCATACATTTACACAAATGTTAACACACACACACACACACATACATACATATACACTACACCATATATGATATTTGCCAACACCTAAAAAAAGTGTGAAAAATCATAAATAGTGTTGCTGGAAGCCAAAAATAGCCTACGCCAACACTTTTCCCAATTTTCGAAGTGTTGGACTTTGCACTGTGGCCGCCGTAGGGGTCTATGCCAACACTTGATGAACCTGCAGTAACACATTGAAAAACTGTTACCGTATACCCCAATGGCAATACTTTCTTGTCTTTGCCAACACTAAGAAAAACGTTGGAATAGACCCTATGCCAACACAAGTACTTGATAAAGCATGTGTTGCAATACCTAGCATTGTAATAATATTTTCTTAATTGGCATTAATTGGCAACACCCAGTATTCTATTCCAACACTTATTTGTGAAACACTTTTTTGTATTTTGGCAACACCATTTTACTTTATTGCAACATTAATTTGTTTAACATCATACATTTTTTGCCAACACATTTTTGTGTTTTAGTAACATTTTATAACCAACAAAAATCAAATGCATTGGATTAGCATCACCGTGAACATATGTTTGATGTCATTAAACAAACACCAAAAGGTACTTAGACAAAACAGCCCATAACAAATTTCCAAAAGCAGTTGCTATTTAGTTTTACAGTCACACTAATAAAGTACCATCACAATATTGTTGACAAAAGCACCATCACAATACTGGTCAGAAAAGACTACTTTAAATAAGCTTTCAAAAGCAGACCATCACGGAGTAACATCGTCATCTCCACCAGAAACATTTGACTTGCCAAACACCATCAATAAAGTTCAGGGGCCCATAGAGTGTCACCTACAAAACAATGAATATCAAAAATTAGATAAATGACAAAAAAAGGTGTATATACAACAATAAAACAATCAGGTAGGAATTGTTAAATATTTATTGTAGGGTTGATTATTTTGAAATTGGGTTACTAATGAGATGAAAATCTAGTACCCAAACAGTTCCCGAATTATTAAAGCAATTTATTCTCTTCTACATTTACTTGCGTCCCCTTTACAATAACAAGTTAGCACTCATTTGGTATTTAGTAAGTTACCTCAGTGCAGCAGCAGATAAGAAGAAAATGTAAAATAGAACAATAAACAGTGTACCCCTTTAGTGCTAAAATAAAAAGCACCAAAAACAGAAAGAAAAAAGCATGATGTATGCAAACACTACACTGCTAAGAACTAATAAACTGATGCAAAATACTAAAATGTTGTAGTCCAACATTTGATATTCTCAGCCTGTACGTTTTACCTACACAATAAAGATTAGAATGACCAACAATTTTTAGTCATAGTACATTATGGTAAAGTATTTAATTCCTAGTCACAATACATCTTATACATGGTTTACATAATCAAATTGAACCATAATTACTCCTGTGAAATGACGTTCTAAGGAAAAAAAATGTTAAGAAAGACAAGGTACCTTGTTCAACATTAAAAGAGACTCCATTAGGACCACGACCATTGATAAGAATGCCATCGGGAAAAGGTAACTTCCTACCACTGTCAAGAGGTGCCTTCAATTTCTGTAAAAGAGTTAAATATATTTATTCAACGAATTCAAAACGATATAAGATATAGTATTAGGAATCTACATTCACCTCTCAGAATCTCATTAATAAATAGTCCAAAGATAAAGTACAAAAAAATTTCTTATTAAATTATGAAGGAGAGCTTACAGTGTGGTTAGACTTGTACCAATCTCTAATTAAGACAGTGTAATCACCAGCAGGGTCAGGGAATGGAACAGGAATCCCTGGGACGACTAAGGATTCTGATACCTCCAAACCCTCCAGCCGCTTTGTGGAATGCAAGGGAAGGGAAATAGTAAAAGCTTCCAATCTGATCCTTCACTTGAAGAATGTATGTGTAATTCTTCCCGGGAGGAATGGGGCATGTAGTCCCAGAAACTCCATCCACATAGGAATCTGTTAAACCTGATTCAGTAATCGCAGCACTAGTAGAAACATGACATATAAGTTTGTCCCAAGGGCCTTCCACCAATATATGAATTAGTTCTCTGGTATAAACCGAGTAACCAAGATCTCCAAAACCACCATAACCCCTAAAATTTTAATGCCACAACATCATAAAGTGAAAATCATACAAACAAATTCAGAAGCGCCACATTTAGTTGCAGGCTTTTCCTTTGGTTCCTTTTTCCTAATAAACCTCCCAAGTAGCCAAGAGGAGCTATGGTTTTTGCCTACCACGAACAATTTTATTAGCAGCCTCCACATTTCCCCCAGCATCATGAATTATTTTAGCATCAGCCTCTAATATGTAGATGAAAAGGATGAAAATAACAAAACTATAAACTTATAAAAGGATTCTACTGATGGACTTGAAAATATCACTATAAATTTGTAATAGTACTGAATACATTACTTAAGAAAAATTTGCTATTCAAAATTTATACTATTTTCTTTATTAGTTTTTGAAAATTCTATGAACTTATCAGTTCCAGTTACTGCTAAATAATATCTAGGAAAATGTTAGTTATCTTAAGACCAATCTCACAACCATCCATACCAAAACAAAAACAAAAACAAAAAGACCAATCTCAGTTCTCACCATGCAACTACTGATCACACTTCTAGAGAGTACACACTCTACAGACAAGTTGAGTGTCAAACCAGAAGTATACCACATTAAGAAAGTTGATCAGTCATTTCAATCTCACAGTGAAACATTTAGCAATGAAAAGATACAAGTACAAAGTAACGTGAAGTTTATTAGTTAACAAACTAAAGACCCCTGCTATAAAAAAATAATTACATGTATGACACTATCGCATAAAATTTAACATTGCATCATCAAACAGGCAGAGGTCCAGAACAGAAGACATGATATTAGAAGTTTAAAAAATGCAAACATGCTTCGTATTTCTTAGACACATTTCAGCTTGACAACGGCTAAACTTTTCCACACTTGAGAGATATAGGAGAGCATATTACAGCAACCAACCACATTGATATATCATGCAGATAGTTAGTCCTCACTTTATGTTTATTACACTAGTTCATATATACCAATTATACTTTTTTTTATACTAATTATAATTTTTATACTAATTTTTATAACTCTTTATGTTTATTATACTAATTTTTTGACACATTTATGTATTTTTTTGGTGATCAGTAAAATATGATTTTTGATTGAATAAAGTATTGTCATTTCTACACACGTAACTCTTAAGTTTAAAAAAACAATAGTAATTAAAAAATTATTATGCAAGTTAATTCCACAAGTCAAAGTCCATATCTGCCGCCTAGGTTTTCACACGAACAAAACTACTGTATTTGACAGTGCAGCCAAAATCTAAACAAGTCCTAACAAAACTCAGCTGGAATTCCCTTCAATTCTTGTCTTTTGCTTTGTTTCTTTGTTTGATTTCGTTATCTGTTTTCAATTATACCTTATCAAAATTATGAAATAATCATATTGTAATTATTTATTTAGTATTAAACATTGCTGCAATGTCAGCATAACAAAAAGAGAGGGAACAACTAGTAGAAAACTAGTACTCCCTCTTGACCTGGTCCTTGATACAGCTAATTAATCTGACTTCTATTTAAATACTTTTAATTGACCTGATGCAGCCTAAACATTAAAGAAAAAAAAGCCATGTAATGCTTTATTATCCTTATTAGCTACATATAGGATATTGCTATTACCTGTTGGTTATGCCACTGTTGAAGAGATGATACTGCAGGTACCGAGTGAAAATAGGCGGTATGAGATTGAGGAACATGAGTAGGGCCTGACTCGGGTAGTGCTTGTTGATGCATAAGAAAAGGATGCAGGGCAGCCACTTGCCCAGGGCGGTAAGTTGGCATCCCAACTAGCGACTGAGGAACAATAGGAACATCAGCAACATAATTGGTCTTGTAATATGAAACCAAGAAAAAGATCATTAGCACAGCAGTGAAGAGTAGGACAGAAGTGATGGTTTATTATGGTAATTCACATAGGTGAGAGATTCATTCAAACTTATGAATAGCCATGAAGCAATGAAGAAAAAATGAGCACAAGTGCACCATGGATTTATAACATTGTCAGGTCTTGGAGGTTGTAACCAAAGAGTGTTAAAGAAAAAGAAGAAAAACGGATAGAGGTAACTTTATAACCTGCAAATTCAGACTATTTATGAATTGATTCATATTCAATAAGACCAATCGAAAAGGGTTGAGACTATTTGACCCGCATAAAAAAGAACAAAGTGTTTGATAACAACACAAATTTCTAATATTGTTATGCAAACACAGTGTTTTAAAAACTTAAATATATATTTTTCGTATCATACTACACAAATTAACTCATATAAATTATGCATGCAAGTGAAGACCAAAACACAAACATAAAACAGCAACCACGAATACAAAACACAAATTAATAAAAACAATATAACAGTGCTAATTAAACCGTGAAGAATCCAATTACTTTGTTAATAAACTCAAACCGTGAAGACCTAAACTGTACGTAATTGAAGAAGCCCACACTGTGAAGACCCAACTGAAGCTTTAATCGAAGAACCCCTAATTGAGAAACCCAAATTAAAATCCTGAAAGAAAACCCTAATTAAACACAAATTAAAGCATATAAACACAATTAAACTCAAAAGGCTCAATTGAAGAATCAATTACCTTGTATAGAAGAAGAACCCTAGCTAATTAAACCCAATTAAGTCGTTAAACCCTAACTAAATCGCCACTGCTACAACCCGTAGGAGCCCTAATTAAACCCGTACAAGCCGATAAGAACCCTAATTGACGACGCCGCTAAGAACCCTAATTGAAGACGCCGATTCAGAGAGAGAGAGAGAGAGAGAGAGAGAGAGAGAGAGAGAGAGAGAGAGAGAGAGAGAGAGAGAGAGAGAGAGAGAGAGAGAGAGAGAGAGAGAGAGAGAGAGAGAGAGAGTGTGTGTGTGTGTGTGTGTGTGTGTGTTTATTTTGTTTTGGGGAAGAGAGTGTGTTCTGAGAGAGAGGGAGTGTTTTTTGTATTTTGTGTTTTTTGCCCAAAAATTAGTTGTTAGCCCGCTTACTTTAATTTTAGCCCAAAAATTATCCCGCTTATTTCTAACTTCTTGTCAAGTGTTTGCCCGCCTATCTTTTAGTTGTTTTTGGTAACGCTTTTTACTCATCAACTATAACGGCCAAATTTATGTTACAATAGAAATTTAATTATGTCTACGGTAACACAAAATTTCATCAACCCCAACACCAAAAAATTATATTGGCTTATATTAATATTGAGTGGTCTAAGGTAACATTTTGGCTAGTAACACAAAAAATAATGTTGGTGAATCGCATATATGGTGTAGTGATATATATATATATATATATATATATATATATATCCACCTACTAATGAATCTTTTACCAAAAATCAAAAAAAATCTCATATGGCCATCTTCGTCAAACTAAATAAGGAAAAATAGTATTGTAAAATCTAATTTTGAACATTTAGTTGAATATATAAAACTATATTTGTAATGAAATCATCATTAATAAATATTATATATGATATGAAATTGTTTTGGTTCTTGAATTATTTATATAACATTAATTATGTGATATTTATATTTATAACATACACTAAATGAACAAGATATAATGCAGATTGTAGCAGAAGTTTTGCTGAAAAATAGCAGAATATGATAGAGAGTTGCTGGTTTTGTAAAATATGTGTTACAGTTCTTATATACTACTTTCAATAAAATTTTATAAATATGATCGCGTTCCGTCAAATTTATAAATTTGACTAAAAATGATCAAATTCGATTTCGTTAGGCGGCAAATTCAAAAAAAATCAAATTTTGAAATTTTCGGTCAAATATAAGCGGTCAATTTTAGTCTGTTAAATTTAACATAAATTTGACCGATTTTGCTAAATTTAACTACCCTAAAAATGATCGACAAAATACGGCCAAATTTAACCAAATATGACCACAAACAATCAAATTTAGCTAAATATGACCGAAATTTTTCGGTCAAATTTAACCATTTTTCTAGTAGTAGAGTTTGGATTTGAATTTGAATATTAGGTATTCCGATCCAAACCATACCCGAAATCCAAATCCCGAAACCCGAAAAAAATCCAATTATATATATATATATAGTCAAGTTCTATGGAGACCATATTTAGTTGGAGACTTAGAGACCATTTACGTTCTGCAACCTAAATAACGTGTAGAACATACTTTACGTAACAAAATCATTGTCAAATTAGATATCTTGCAGTATAAAATCATCATCAAATTGAATATTTTTGTAAATCACACATGTTATACTTGCAGAACATTGTCATACATATTACCCCAATATAAATGTTCTGCAAATAAGATATGTGCATAATATTTTTGTAGAACTAAAATTACAATCAAATTGGATATTTTATAGACCATATATGTTATGTTTACTAAATATTACTCTACATATTATTTTTATAGAGCATTTTATGAATGTATTTTAGTTGCAGAACATATATGATCTCCATGTCTCTAACTAAATATGGTCTTTATAGAACTTTTCTCTATATATATATATATATATATATATATATATATATATATATAAATTAATAGTTTATTTTTCAATTTATACATTTGTTGTATTATTTAATGTACCCATAGCCCATACCCACATGCTTGGTCATTTACATCATTTAAGACTTTTTAATTTTTTTTCTAGAACTTTGTATTTGTTTTAATTTGGGAACTAAGACTCTAAAATTGAAAATTTATTTATAATTAATTACAATTAGTAATATTTTTGATTTTGAAGCTGAACTTTTGATTTAAATTTAAAGTTTCTTGAAGTTCAAAGGAAAAATTCATACAATTTTTTTTATTTCTTTGACGTTTCAAATTGTGAATTTGGATTAATCCGAACCCGATCCGAAATCCGATGAATTGAATTTGAATTTCTTGATTAAAATCCAATTGAATTTTAATTAGATTTGAATTTGACAAAAATATTTGAATTTAGATTTGCATATCTCAAAATTCCAACTCCATGGAACCGTTGCCATCCCTAGAAAGCAGTGGGCCTGAGATGTACGTGGTCAGTTGGTTATTTTGATCTCTGAATTTGGGGACACCCTTATTATGTGTTTCAATATTTTTTTGTTCAATGTGAATTGGGATACAAATTTTAAAATATGTAAGTCTAATTAATCGTGTAGATAAGAGATTTACTTTTTTTTCTCACTCCAAGTTGATATAAAAGAAAAGGGAGTATGGTCGAGAAAAAATAGTAATTTTAGCTCGAGAAAAAATAGTAATTTTAGCTCAAGAAAAATTATAATAATTGGAATAAAAGCAAAAAAGTATACAAATATATTATTTCCTCTATCCCCTAATTAGTTGTGCATACTAGTGATCAAAATTTGACTGAAATTTATATATATTTTATAATTAAGAAATAAATAAATAAATAAAAATGAATCGTACGATGTTTGTTATATCTAATTTATATCTTATTTATTCTAAAAATGATATTTTTACTTTTTTGAATTATTAAAAAAATTGTTTCTAATCTTTAATCAAAAATTGATCAATTTTATCATTACAAAGTCGAAGTAAAATACTTTTAAGGGCCTCATTATTAAAGTTCCGCTTGGGCCTCATCACTCCTAGCACGGGCCCTGAATATTCTAGACCTAATAAACCCTCTGAGAGAGAGTAAAATATCAATGGCGTGCACATCTGTCTCGATCCATCGGAAGAACAGTCGGGACTGGCTGGAACTTCCGTCGGAACTGGCGGCATCCATTCTTGTGCGTTTAGGTGCAATCCATATGTTGTTGACTGCTCGAAAAGTGTGTAAAAGCTGGCGTCGAATCTGCTCCGAGCCGTTTATGTGGCGGGTTGTAAATTTGAGTAATGCAGATGATATTGTTTTCAATGTCGAAAGAGTGACTCGGAAAGCTGTGGACTTGAGTTGTGGACAACTAATAGAGTTTAATATTGACTGTTTTGCTTCTGATGAGCTGCTTCTATATATTGCGGATAGGTACATAAAATATTATGTTTAGAATAGATTTTTGTTATAAAATATTTAACTAGCATCAATATTATAAGATTTTGTTAGTTATATTGATAATATATGTATTTCTCTTTAGTCATTATGCTTGGACATTCTTGCGAGTCATTATGCTTTGACATGCATTAATAAAATAACCTTTCTCGTGAGTCATTATGCTTTGACAGGTATTCATAAAATAACATGCTCGTTAGTCGTTATACTAGGACTTTTTCGTCAGTCATTATGCCGGGAGAGGAATTCATAACATTATAAACCTTGATTTCTCGCTTGGACAGGCATTCATGAAATCACCTGGATCCAACTTCATAATATTTAACAGTCTGTACTTATTAATTATTTGACAATTGGAGTCTGTCTGGAACTGTAAACAAATTTTTTTATTTTGGATGGTACAAGGATTTTATTTTAAGCTATAAATATCGAATATGAATGATGGTTACAAGGCATACACTGATACACATACCTTCAGGTACACAAACATCCTGATACTATTCGTTTTGAGTTTTAGTAACAATGGATATGCTGCAGGTGGTATCTGTAGTAAGTACTATATATGTTAATGGTTATAAATGCAATTAGCCAATCACTATGTGTGACTCAATAATATATGTTTGTATATAATATATTTAATATAGGATTGATTATGTGTGCAGTTAATCTAATCTTAGCAATGACTGCATAGATGTGACATATATTTGGTGGTCACATAGTTAATGACTTCTAATGCCTTCCCTTTGCACATGTTTGCAGATCGTGTCAGCTGAGACGTCTGCATCTTTCATCTTGCCATGAAATTACAAGTGAAGGGTTCAAAGAAATGGTTAAAAAAGTTCCGCTGTTGGAGGAATTACACATTTACGACACTCCCATCTGTAAATCAGCTATTGAGATTGTTGGGCATTGTTGCCCTCAGCTAAAATCATTTACATTGAGCACGTCAATTTTCACTAGGCCTGTTTGGTGTGATATGTATGCTATAGCTATTGCAGAAAACATGCCTCAAGTACGCCATTTGCAGCTCTCTGGAAATAGGATTACAGACTTTGGCTTGCAGGCCATTCTTGAGAACTGTCCTCATGTCGAATCTCTTAATATATGGCTCAATGTTGCTTGCCTAGATCACAATCTAATGAGAAGGCTATCTCACCAGATTAAGAATCTCAGACTCTCATATATCTCCGCCAAGGACAATATATCTGAATATGAAATATATGATTGGAATTCTTACAATGATGATGATTGTTCTGGTGGCAATGATATAAGTTCTCGTAATCACTATAAGTACGGTGATTATTCTGGTGGCAGGGACATAAATTCTTTTGATTACTATGATTATGGTGATTGTTCTGGTGGCTGTGACATAGATTCTTATAATTACTGTGATTACGGTGATTATTCTGGTGGCAGTGACATAGATTCGCCTAGAAGCAGTTACATGGATTCTGACTGAGTAATAATTGATAATAATATTTCATGGTCAAGCTTGTTTTCTTTAGGTTCTTTCCTAGGCCATTTGTGTCTTCCCGTCGATAATGTTGTTTCCTAGGCCTCTTCTATCTTCTAGTTGATTACATTCTTTTCTTGGTCGCTTTCATCTTCTGTCTAATCACATTGATCTGAATTCATCTCTTGACACAAACAACGTCTATCAGCTCTATGTAGGTTCCAATATTGCTCGGGAGATAAAACAAATGGACTGATCTTGTTAGATGATAAGCAGCTAAATTAAGTTGACACTCTGCTGCGCGCAGCTAGAGTCCTTTAAATTTGTGATTAATAAAATGATAGTTTTGAGTATAGTTTTGAGATTAATCACCGGTTTGATTAACGTGAAATTATGACACCAATTCTGTCTACAAAAGAATTACTAGAAAGCGTAGACATGTTATAATGCTCATGTATATGTCGTTAAAAATAGAATAAATTACAAATTTGTGGCCATACTTAATCTCATTTTGCATTTTGGTGACAGAAGTTTCAAATTTACAATATAGTGGCTGGACATTACTTTTATTTTTCAAAAAGGTGGCTAAGGGCCACTTTTTTGAAAAAAAAGTTCTTAAAAAAATTGCTCTTAGCCACCTTTTTGAAGACGAAAATCAATATCTAGCCACTAAATTGCAAATTTGAAAGTCTGACCACCAAAGTGTAAAAACGGGTAAAGTACAGCCACCATTTTGTAATTTACTCTTAAAAATATAATTATTGACTTTTAGGCTCTGCTGCAACTAATATGTTGCAATAACCATATACGTATGTTTCGTGGTCACAATTACTGACTTTTATGGCATTTTTTCCCTACATGATTCCAGATCAAGTCGGCTGAGATGTCTATATCTTTCATCTTCCTCTAACTTTACGAGGAAAATGATGAGCAAAATGCTTAAAAGACTTCCACTTTTGGAAGAACTTCACCTTGACTGCCGTTGCAACTTTAAGGAAGCCATTGAAATTGCAGGGCACTGTTGCCCTCAGCTGAAATCATTGAAATTGATCAATGCAGTATACATATTGCAGAGAACATCCCTGGACTACGCCATCTGCAGCTCTCTGGACCCAATAAACTATACTTTTATTATAAAAAATTATTAGTTTGTTATATATTTTTACCATTGTGCATAGCAGGACTCTCATATAAGGGGTGGACCGGGCTTGATGACAAATAAAATTTTATTGATAAAAAAAACAAATATCATATTCAATTTTAAAATCCAGATCAAATATTCGATTTTTCTCTACCCTTAATTTTAGTGACATGAAAAATTAAAAGTCTAATCTGAATTTGATGAGATGGAACTAATTCTTATTTTAATAGTTAGATCGGAAAAATGGTTACTCTTAATACTGGCATTGATATTGATATATTTTAGTTTTACTACTCCTCCCCGACTCTTTTATAATTAGTTTAACTAACTAGTTTTTTACACGTAATTTACTGTATTCTGATCACATAATTAAAATTATTATTTTTTAATTTTTTTTAAATTAAACTATAAACTTATCATTTTTATTTAAAAAAATTAATTTTAATTATATAATTAAATTATATATACAATATTATATAATAAAAGTAAAATGGATAATAAGTGAGTACTAGGTCATCGATCCCTAACTATCACAACTATTAAATCAATATTATTATATAATAGACGAAAGTTTGGTCGGTCGGTATGTTAATGTTACTTAATTGTGCTTAATTAATTGTACTTCGTGTTTTTACTTAATTAATCTTACTTATTTATAGAAATATATTATTAAATAATAATATTACCTATTTATAACCAATTACTTTTTTTACCTAAAATACATTATTTTTTCTAACAAATTCCCCTACTTTTTCAAATATATCACGGACAATTACCTTTTTTAACTAAAACATATTTATTTTTCTATTTTTTTTTTACTAAAACCCCTCCTTTTCCAAAAATATCACGGACAAACCTTTAGCTATTTATTTTTAAACTTATTTTAATATTATAATTATTTTTTAAAAGTTTACATATTTTAACATGTCTACTTATTTTTCTTAACAAATATAATTACTAAAAATGTTAAAATATAAATAATCAAATACCTATTTATAACCAATTTTCTTTTCAGGTAAAACACATTATGGGCCTGTTTGGCCGCAGCTTATTTTATAAGTTTATAGCGTATAAACCTATTTCAGTGTTTGTGTACTCAGCTTATTTCATCAACTTATAAATTATAACTTATTTTTTTAGCTTCTGGGGGTGTTTGTCCACCCAACTTATAAGCTAACTTATAACTTATAAATTGATAAGTTGAATGTTAGAAAATACTAACATTTTGCTCAACTTATTTCATTTTTCATGATTTCTTTATCTATTTAGTAGTTTATATTTTTATATTTATACTTTTAAATGTTTTTTAATCTAAAATGTATTTATCAAGATCATTATATTAATTAATTATTTTTTCAATTTAGTTATTTATATTTTTATATTTATACTTTTAAATGTTTTTTAATCTAAAATGTATTTATCGAGATCATTATATTAATTAATTATTTTTTCAATTTAATTTAACAAAACAATTATTAACTTATAAATAAATTTATCCAAACACTAAGTAACTTATAAGTTTTCATCAACTTATCACTTATAAAGCACTTACTCATTATAATACATAAGTTCACTTTTTTTTGTTCTCCCAACCACTTATAACAATCCATCAACTTATCACTTATAAAGCACTTACTCATTTTAAGCTATAAGTTAACTTTTGCTTGATACCCCAAACGCCCACTATATATTTTTTCTAACAAAGTCCATTCTTTTCTAAATATATCACGGAAAATTGCCTTTTACAATTTATTTTTTCTATTTTTTACTAAAATCCATTATTTTTCCAAAAATATCACAGAAAACTCTTTACTTATTTATTTTAAAACGTATTTAAATACTTTTAATTATTAAATTTTAAAACCTCATTTTTCAAAAATATCACGGACATTTACCTTTTTAAACTAAATATATGTTACATTTTTTATTTTTTCTTACTAAAAACCCTCATTTTCCAAAAATACAACGGGAAAACCCATTCTTATTTATTTTAAAATTTGTTTTAATGTTTTTAATTAATTAAAAGTGTTTAGGTATTTTAACATGCCTACTTATTTTTTGCACAACTACAATTAAAAAAATATTAAAAAAATAATAATAAAATAACAATTAACAATCCGTGAATCGCACAGATTTTAAGCTAGTATATTATAAGCGTGCGCTTTATTATATTAATTGAACAAACTAATAGGTTATGTAATTAGAGGATTACCCTTATTAGATTTGTGATGCAAACACCAAGCCACCAGCTAAACACACTCTACACACATTCGTTTTCTAATTTTATATTCAATATAGTTATTGAATCATGTTACGAATTAACAAATAAATTCTTACACTAAATTTTTTTTACAAGGTCTACCAAGTAGGGAATTAATTTAACAATTATTTAATTTAAGAAATAATTTGATTCCACACATTTTTGCTAATTTAGTAAATTTGATATTACGAAATATTTAAATTAATATTAAAATTCTACAATTCAAACAATATCAACATCATATTAAAAATGAATAATATTTATCCATATTATTATATCATTAAATCTATTATATCCTTAAGTTTAATTATATCCTATTATATAAAAAAGTAAAATAAATAATAAAAGAGTATTATCTCCCATCAAAAGATCAATTATCATCTCCAACATATTAAATAAAATATTTATGTATAGTAGCTATACTAAGAAGTCTATAATTTGATTTTCATTAATCACATATAAAATACTATTATATTATAAGATAAAAGTACTAACAAAGGTAAATAGTTCTAATAGATCGAGAAATAGATCCTCGTCTACGACATATTAAATAGAATTTTTTTTGATTTTTCATGACTGATTATATCTTTATATATAATACGCATAAAGGGAATTTTATCCAAAATTTTGGTCTGGTCCATGTACCGCTAAATTATTAAGGACCGTTGATCTAAAATAGATGAATGAGAACAGTTAGATCTAATAATAAAGAGTGTATGATAAAATTATATTTAAATACTAAAAAATAAATTTTATAATATAAACCAAATATGAGTAGGGTTTCTAAGCTGAATAGAACTGTTAATGCAAAAATTTGTACCTTTAGTTTTTATTCGATTAACTTTTAATAATATAAACCAAATATGAGTAGGTTTTTTAAATTGAATAGAACTGTCAATGTAAAAATTCATAACTTTCTTTTTTATTCGGTTCCCGCGAAATTTCAATTCAAAAATAATTATTACTAAATCATAATATCAAATATTATATTATAAGACTAAGATATATTATTATTAATGATCAATAATATTTGATTACAAATTTGAAATTATTTATTTATAATTGTAGACAATAGTTCACTAACATTGTATGTTTGGAATTTCGTTAAACCTAGACTAAGGTTCATTCTTTAATGTTACTGAATCAATATTTTTCATGTAATTGATATAATTCTAATAGATACAAAGGCATAAAATAATTTATTTTGATCGATTGAAGTCACAGGTTTATGCTTAATTATTGATTCATATCAAAATTGATTCATTATACAAAATTAAGGAAAAATAGGATCGCTTAAAATAAGCAACGAAAGTAAAATATTGTCCAAACAATATGTTCAATTTTTTAATTAAAATTTAAACAACAACAACAATAAAGAGTTATAATAATAAATTAGTAAAATGTCAAAAAGTTCAAAAAATTTAAGTAGTATGTGAAGATAGTTGATATCAATACATCTTAATATCGAAGAGTCAACAATTTTGTTTATGTGTCAATTAAAAACGAACATCATGTTCTGTGTAGTTTGGTACTTGATAGGCACATGTGACATGATATAATCAAATAATTTTAATTGCATTTCAAATCATACTTAATTAAATTTAATTTAATTATAAAGAAATGGTCGTATATTTCACAGGCCCGTATATAACAAACATAAAAATATTCAAAATTTTGGTTGTTATAGGATAACTCTACAAAACAGAAAATAAGAATCAATAAATATAAAAATATATAGATGAAAATCATTATATCTAATATAGAAAATTATAAGTTAAAAAAAGTTTGTGCATTTACACGGACTATAATAAGCGTAAAATAAATTTTATCCAAAATATTAATAATCCGGTATTTGTACTTTCAAAACAATAAGCAGCGTTACATTTTACAGTAAATAGATAAGGATCGTTATATCTAATATCAAAAAGTATATTTGATTGATGGTAGGATTATAATTAAATTTAAAATATATATTTTAATAATTTAAACCAATATAATGTAGGTTTATTAAATGAATAGAATTCTCAATGTAAAAATTCGTAATTTTGTTTTATCTTCAATTTCTGGGTTGTTTTAATTGGATAATAATCGTTAAATCATCACTAAATATAAGATTGTTTGAGGAGCTATAACCTATTATATCAATATATCTTTATATATAACAAACGTAAGAGAGATCTAATCAAAAAATTTGGTAGCCTAATATTCGGTACCATCAAAACAATCTCAATCATTGGACTTCAAATTTTTAAAATAGACGATCAAGATTATATCATATAAAAAATAATAAATTATCATCTAAACATAATATAAGTTCAAAGAGATTATATTAGAATTGGATTTTTCAAAAATCTGAACTAAGAAGTAATCATTACTTAAAAAGGAGACCAATTTAATTAATAAATAACTATATTCAATTTATATTTTACATAAAAATAATAATTGTAATTAGATCTTAAAATAGATAAATGAGAACCGTTGGATCTATATTAAAAAATATATTTAGTTGTGAGTAGAACTTTATTAAAATATTAAAAAAAATGTATTAAGATACTGTAAACTAACTATAAGTAGATTTTTTAAGTTGGATGTAATTCACAACTTTCTCTTCGGTTTTAAGGTTTTTTTTTTTAATTAGAAAAAAAAATCGTTGAATCATTTCTAAACTAAAGAATATTTTGTGTATTTCACCTGAACCGTAAAATATTAAAAAAAATATTATAATTCAAGATGAAAATTAGGCGTGAAAAAACTGTTAAATATCAAATTTTTAACTATAATTTGATAATGTAAACTAATAATTTTTAAATATAAAATAATTGTAAAATACATAATTATAAACATTTAAAAAAACGTGCGTTCTATAAACTAATATCTTCAATTACATCAAAAAAAAAAAAAGTACCCGGGGAGTATTTCCCAACAAAAAAATATATATATATTTATCGTTTTAATCACCGATAACTTTTCAAATTCTAACATTTTTAAGGTGTTTACGTACGTTTGGATTCTAGATAGACGCTCCATTTCACTCTTGGTCTCTTTATTCATAACCTAAACCTAAAAAAAACACCATGGCGTGCCCATCAAATCCGGTCCCACCGCCGGCGGAGAGAAGCCGGAACTGGCTAGAACTTCCGGTGGATCTGACATCATCAATTCTTGTACGTTTAGGTGCAGTTGAGGTGCTAATGAGTGCTCGGAAAGTGTGTAAAACATGGCGCCAAATCTGCTCCGATCCGGGAATGTGGCGGGTCGTAAAAATAGAACATTCGGATTATGAAAAATCACCCCAAATATTAAAACACGTGGTTACGAAAGCAGTGGACTTAAGCTGTGGTCAATTGGTTGATCTTGATCTTCAGATATGGGGGCACCCTTATAATCTGCTTCTATACGTGTTTGATCGGTATAATTTTGTGTTTCGTAAATTTAAATTTCTGTAATTGACCTTCGAATGTAAATAATAATAGTTATTATTGTTATGTTTTGTGTAATACTATTTTTCGACAATTTAGGTAATGTAGCTTTAGCACTTGCTTAATAATGTTGATTGTTTAGCTTAAATGCGTCTTTATTTAGTGCATGCATGTTGCTCGTACTAGGGTAATGTTCAAACAAGAATCAAAGAATTGTGAAAATTAAGGACATGTTTGTTTCAAGGGGTTATAGTTCTCGGACTGTTGTCTTATTATATACTCCCTCTGTCCCATAATTCTTGTCTTTGTTGACTTTTCATGTTCAAATGGACCGAACTTTGATCAAAGAAGTAGATTTGAACTATTTTTTTGATTTGTTTCTATATTTTATTTGATTGTAATACCATTATAATCCTACTGAAATGAACTAGAAAGGTGATCAAAATGTAGATCTATGGGGTGATAGTCCTTTAAATTTGAGATGAATAAAATAGTAGTTCGAGGATTATAATCCTTCAAAACAAACATAGCATAAATGTTATGCTCCTGGAGACAAACTGCATAACAGTTCATAAAAACATTTAAAACAGTGGTCTATACATTTGGTTTTTAGGTTTTCATTTGAAGCATAGTTCTTATTTGGGCGAGACTTAATAAAGACTGAGTGATGTAGTAGGGGTCATTAGTATTTTTACATGTTCCCTCCCCCCACCCGTAGATATAATTCTGTTGTTTTATGTTGTTAATGAATTATTCTCTAGGAAGATGGATTAGCATACTAAATAACAGATGTCCAGCTGAATTTCTATCGCTGCTTTAACTAGGTTTGAGCTGTAATGTGAAATTTTGGAAACAATTCTGTCTACAAAACAAATCTAGAGATCGAAGACATATTGTGCTCCCAGTGTGTCTTTTTTAATCTATAACTATTCGCTTTTGGACTCCGCATTAATCTGTTGTATGCAATAATTATATACACATATTTTGACTTTATAGCATTCCTTTCCTACATGTACACAGATCGAGTCAGCTGAGACGTCTTTGCATTTATTCTTCCACTAACATCATGAGTGATTGGTTGAGTGAAATGCTTGAAGGACTTCCTTTGTTGGAGGAACTTCACCTTGACTGCATTTGCCACTTTAAGAAAGCTGTTGAAATTGCAGCACGTTGTTGCCCTCACCTGAAATCATTGAAATTGGCCAACGATTTATACAGACGTCCAAAAATGGGGTGTGATGAAGATGCTCTAGCTATTGCAGAACACATGACTAGACTACGCCATCTGGAGCTCTATGGACCCAATAAGATGACAAATGATGGCTTGCTGGCAATTCTTGAGAATTGTCCTCATCTTGAATCTCTTGATGTGGAGCATGGTGTTGCCAATGTAGGACCCGATCTAGTAAGAAGGCTATCCCAACAGATTAAGGATCTGAAGCTCTCATATGACTCAACGGGGTACGACTCATTGGGGTATGACTCCATGGGGGACAGTGATGAGGGTATTTTGAATGAGGATGATCTTTGTGAGCGATCTGATTTCTACACAGATGAAGAAACTGATGATTTGGATTCTTCGGGCGAGGATGATTTTTCTGAACCATCTGATACCAGCACTGGCTCTGATGACTATGATGATAATGACGATGATGATAGTGACAGATTCTGACCAAGTTATTTTTTAATGGTACGTGAAGCTTAATTTAACAAGGGGTTAGAGTTGGCATTTTTTTACCTTTTGGTGGTTTAAGTGGATGCATTTTACTGTTTTGAGTATATTGTTCTTTTCTTTTCTAGGCCTCCTATTTCCTATTTTGTTGCATTGGTCGGGCATCATCTCTTGGCTTAAACAATCTCTGTCAGCTAAATGCAGGTGCCTATGTTGCTGCTTGCTCTGAAGTAGACCGTATGAACTTATTTTGTTATGCGATTTGCTAAACCTATAGCTCATGATCTAGTGCAGCTGCCCAGAATTATCATATGATGCAGAAGCAAGTTGTTGATGGTACTTTTGTGAAATGCCCGTATCTACTACTTGTTTCGTTTCGTTTTTATCACTGCGACTACGTATGTATCTCTAATCTGCGGATGATAATATTTTTGTACTTTGCAAGTTTACTATCTTATAAAAAAAAATTATTAACATCTTAGTTTTCTTTGCAATCATACTATCGTAGTTAATTCATACTGATTAAGGTATTTAGGTATGGTATTATGGTTCAGTGACTGGTTATCGTGATCATTGCAGAAAAGAAACCATTTATACATAAAATTTTATGTTGATTATCAGGGATATGTGGAGGATTGCGTGTTTAACTTGTATGAGCAAACATTCGGTTCAAGTTTGCAGGTGGTGAAAACTCTGCTTGCTTTTGAAAGTAGAATGTATGTACTAGGATAGCTGATTCCGTTTTACGTTCCGAAGAGGCTATACGACTCTTAGCCTAACTGAGTTATATTCTCTAAGTGGGAAACAAATAGTTGGTTGTAACTTGTAAATGCTAATGGGTGCAGACAATTTTTAGCCATGGACGTTTCTCAGAGGCCAGAGCCTTTGAGTCCCGCATAAAGATGTCTCTTGAATTTAAACTTAAACATACTCACTTAGTCTCAAATTTGACTTTTTTAGCATAACTTATTAGAGCATCTCCAACAAACTCTTAAATGAGCTCCTAAAGTTAAAATTTGAAGAAGATGCATGAAAAAAAGCTTCAACAAGCTCTTAAAGCTTCTTCAAAATTTTATGAGGTCTCATATTCTCTCTACATTTAGGACTCTCTCTCCTCTCCCTACTACATTTTTTTATTAATATACATTACTTCTTTTCAACTTTCACCAATATCTCATTTCTCTTTCTAAACATTGTAAGTACATTTAATAATAAAAAATAACTTAAGAGGTAGGAATAAAGATGTTGCTGAGGATGATGAGTAATTTTTTTATCCCAAATGACTAAGAGGCAATTAATTATATTATTTTTAACAAAAAATCTAAGAGTTTGTTGGAGTTGCTTTTAGAGTATCTCCAAAATATTCTTATCTTGACTCTTAAATTGAGATTTGAGGAGAGAGAATAAGAAAGTGTGCTCCAAGAGTCTCTTAGTCACTCCTAAATTTACTAAAATTCACTAAAAATGTAATATCTCTCTTCAGAACTCCTTCTCACTCCTAAATAATATTTAATAATAAATTCATTAGATACAGATTCTCTCTCCCCCACTTTTATTCTGTATTTCATTCATTCAACTTGCTTTTAGTAATATAAAATTAAATAAAGAGTGAGTATAAAAAGTATTGTTGGAGATGAAGTACATTAAATTAGTAAGAGCTAATATTTTATATTATATTTAAGAGTAATTAAGAGTCTCTTGGAGGTGCTCTTAGTCTTAGGGTGCTAAATGGAAGCTAATTGGAAAAAAAATCAATTTAAAAATTTAAAAATTCGAATTTCTTTAAATATTGATAGAGTTTTACTAAATATAGAAAAGGATTCTAGACTCTTAATATTCTCTAACCTGGACACTATTTTTAAAATAAAAATCCAAACAATAAAAATATTTGTTAGATTATAAAATTGTACATGTATTATACAAAAAAAAAATTAAAAATAATAATTTTTAATTTTAAATCAAGAATTGGTAAATTTGAACCATAAAAAGTCCAAATTGGATTACAAATCTAAAACAGCAAAGTGGATTCTACTAATCTGAGGAGTATTTCTAGAAGGGTTTAATGACCTTTTAGCCCTAAAGGTTTACTACCATATACCCATCAGCTCCCGTGTTTTAAAGTTGTACCTTTTAGCCCCTGAGTTACTGAAATCATACCTTTTGACCCTCATCCCAGTTCAGAATAAAAAACCGGTATAACTCCGATGAGCAAAACAAGCTTAAATCCATGTTTTAAAGACTGTTTTAAAGATGACAGTCATTCAAACCAATAACTTTTCTGCAACCAAGCTTAAATTCATGTTTTAAAGACTGTTTTGCCCATCCGAGTTATACCGGTTTTTTATTCTGAACCGGTATAAGAGTCGAAAAGTATGATTTCAGTACCTCGGGGGCTAAAAGGTACAATTTTAAAACACAGGGGCTGATGGGTATATGATAGTAAACCTTTAGGGCTAAAAGGTCATTAAGCCTTCTAGAAGACATAATCATAAAACAGAACAGAACAAAACCTTCTTTGTCTAAAAGAAAAAAACAATGGTGTGCACCTCTATTCCGGATCTACCTTCCACGGAGAATAGTCACGACTGGCTGGAACTTCCGCCGAAGCTAACGGCATCCATTCTTGTGCGTTTAGGTGCACCTCATGTATTGATGAGTGCTCGAAAAGTTTGTAAAAGCTGGCGTCAAATCTACTCTGAGCCGTTTATGTGGGGGGTGGTAGATATGTCATATGAGGAATGCAGGCGACATACTTTTTAAAGTTGAAGAAATGACTCGGAAAGCTTTGGACTTGAGTGCTGGACAATTAAAAGAGTTTAGTATTAATTATTTTGCAACTGAGGATCTGCTTCTTTATGTTACGAATAGGTATAGTTTTCAGCTATTCATGCTTTTCATATAGGCCTAGCTTTTCTGTTCAATTATATGTTATGGCTGTGCTCTGTTTGTTCACATACATTATACATAATACATGCATTGATTGTGCCCTCTGGTCAATCTTTTAGTTGTACCGACATAACTAACAATGCACATTAGCAGAGGCCTTCCGTAATCACTATCACCTCACCATCTCGACTTACATGTATACCGATCATGTGAACCATGGTATCTTCCCTCTGTAACTCTTTACCAACATGAATCTCTTGATATTAGGCTCAATGTTGCTTGCCAAGATCACGATCTAATGAGAAGGCTATCTCACCAGATTAAGAATTTCAGACTCTCATATCTCTTCGGCCTCCGCCAAGGATAATATATCTGAATATGAAATCTATTATTGAGATTCTTACAATCATGATAAATTTTCTAGTGGCAATGACATAAGTTCTTTTAATCACTACAAGTATGGTGATTATTCTGGTGGCACTGTAACAGGGACATAAATTCTTTTGATTATGGTGATTGCTCTGGTGGCTGTGACATAGATGATTACTGTGATTACGGTGATTATTCAGGTGGCAGTGATATAGATTCACCTAGAAGCAATTACATGGATTCTGACTGAGTAATATGTTATGGATTACTCTTAATTCCCACAAGCAGATAACCACACAATTAAGTAAAATCTTGAATTAACGTAATATTTGATAAATATAAATAGAGTGTTTGATTACAGACTCAATGGATAATTGACAAGCTTTCGAGTCGCCTGACTAACTCCCACCGCCCCCTTAGGGTTTACAATTCACATTTCACATAAAACCCCTTTCCCCAATTCTCTCTGACATTATCCCTAATTTTCCCCTTGCCACGTGTCTTGACTTGGTGCATTTACCCCTTTGCCCTTCTGTCCTTTAAAACATTGTCGTACATAAGTAATAGCACTGTGCGACTTGTTTTGTTGCATTGCAATACCTCCCGCCAAAACTCTCACCTTGTCCTCAAGGTGGAAAAAAGGAAACCATTCTTCGATGACTACTGCGTTCTCCCATGTAGCTTCAAACGAGGGTAGATTTTTCCATTTGATGAGGACCTCAGTGTCCAGTTGTTGGCCTGTTATGGTATTTCGGACATCCACAAGAGTTTCAGGTTCCACCAACAACTCAAGGTCATGTGATAGTTGTGGTGGTAGACTTGCTCCACTAGGGTGGTCGCCCACAACTTTTTTTAATTGGGAGATATGAAACACTGGATGGAGCTTACTGTCCTTCGGAAGTTTAAGGCGATACGCTACAGATCCCACCCGGCCAGTGATTTGGAACGGTCCATAGTAGCGAGCTGCGAGTTTTTTAAATGGTCGACGTGCTAGAGATTTTTGCCTGTATGGTTGGAGTTTGAGATACACGACCTCCCCCACCTGAAATTGCAGCTCCCTTCTATGTTTGTCTGCTGAAGATTTCATGAGTTGTTGGGCCCTTAGCAAATAGAATTTCAACTCATCTAAAAACGCATCCCGAAGTAGCAGTTCTTCCTCCAAATTATCCACAGGGGTGTGGCATGTCCCTGGCCTCAATAAGTGTGGTGGATCTCGGCCATACAAGGCCTTGAAGGGTGTCGTTTTAATCGACACATGGGGTGAAGTATTATACCAGAATTCTGCCCAGATAATCCATATAGCCCAAGTTATTGTTTGGCTCGAAGCAAAGCAACGAAGGTATGTTTCTACGCATTTGTTCACCACTTCGGACTGCCCGTCCATTTGTGAGTGGTAGGCTGAGGAGCGTTTAAGGTTGGTGCCCTGCAAGCGGAACAACCCCTTCCAAAAGAGACTCATGAAAATTTTGTCCCGATCAGAGACAATAGAGATGGGGAAACCGTGCAATCGGACTATTTCGCCAATGAACACATTGGCCACCGTTAAAGCCGAAAAAGGGTGCTTGAGCTTTACAAAATGTGCATACTTTGATAAGCGATCTACAACCACCAAAATTGTGTCGAAACCCTGGGATCGGGGCAGTCCCTCGATAAAATCCATTGTGATCTCATCCCATACATGTGTGGGCAGGGGCAATGGTTGGAGGAGCCCAGCTGGGCTTTGATTTGAGCTCTTATTCTGTTGACACACGGTGCATTAACGCACATATTTTGCCACATCTTTTCGCATCCCTTGCCAAAACCAGTTCCCTACCAGTCAAAGGTAGGTCTTTACTTCTCCGGAATGGCCCCCTACGGGTGAATCATGGTATTCTTGTAGTAACTTCTGGACATAAGGTGACCCATTTGGAATAACCACACGGTGCTTGTACAGTAGTCTCCCGTCAACCACTGAAAACTCCTTATATTGGTCTGGTTTGTTAAGCACTTCGTGCTTTACTTTTTGAATAAAAAGGTCAGCCTTCATTTCTGAAAAGAGCTCATCCCAACTGATTCCACTTGTCGACCACATAACACTCAAGATTATTTCCTCTTGTTCTTTCCTAGATAAGGCGTCCGCGACCTTATTGGATGCACCGGGTTTGTACACAATATCGAAATCAAAAGCCATAAGTTTGCTAACCCATTTTTGATAATTGGCACCCACTTCGTGTTGCTGCATCACATACTTTAGACTTTGTTGGTCGGTGTGCACACAAATACGTCTCCCCAACAAGTAATGCTTTCAACGCAACACCGCCAAACAAATTGCAATAAGTTCTTTTTCGTATATCGATTTCTGCATTGCTCTTGGCCCCAAAATTCTGCTGAAATAAGCCACGAGGCGTCCTCGTTGCATTAGAATAGCCCCCACCCCGAACCCGGAGGCATCGGTCTCCACTATGAATGGGATTGTGAAATCGGGTGTTGCAAGAACAGGGGAGGTTACCATTGCTTGCTTCAAGTCTTCAAACGCTTGTGTTGCCATAGAAGACCAGCCAAATTGGTCTTTCTTTAATTGATCCATGAGGGGTTGGGCTATATGCGCGTAATGAGTTACAAATTTGCGGTAATAGCCCGTTAATCCGAGGAAACCCCTGAGTTCACGAAGGTTCTTGGGCTCGACCCAATCAAACATGGTCTGAATCTTGTTGCAATCTGCTGACACCCCCTCTTGGGATATCACATGGCCCAAATAAGTTATCTTCGTTTTCCCAAACTCACATTTTTTGTAATTGGCCACCAGGTTATTCTCTTGCAATGTTTGGAGTACTATCGCTACGTGAGTTACATGGTCTTCCTGGTTGGGGCTATATACCAAAATATCGTCAAAGAAAACGAGTATGAATTTTCGCAGATAAGGCCTGAACACCTCATTCATGAGGGATTGAAACGTGGATGGGGCATTTGATAGCCCAAATGGTATGACCAGAAATTCATAGTGGCCTTCGTGTGTGTGAAAGGTCATTTTATGCACATCTCCATCTTTTACCCATATTTGATGATATCCTGCCTTGAGGTCTAACTTGCTGAAAAATCGGGCTCCGTGCAACTCATCTAAAAACTCATCGATTACGGGTATTGGATATTTGTCCGGCACCGTTTCTTTGTTCAAAGCTCGGTAGTCTACACAAAATCGCCACGAACCGTCTTTTTTTTTACTAGTAACACTGGACTAGAGTATGGACTGGTGGACGGTTGAATAATTTTGGCGTCAAGCATTTCCTTCACTAATCTCTCTATCTCGTCCTTTTGGAAATGAGGATACCGATAGGGCCGGACACTCACGGGATTGCTCCCCTCCTTCATTACAATCGCGTGTTCATGGCCTCGGTAAGGGGGTAAATCATTTACGGCTTGGAAAACTTGACTATATTGCTGTAGCACCGGCCATAAAAATGGAGTCACCGTATCCTCTTGGTGTCCCTGTATCTCCCCTTCAACTTGATTAATTTTCAGTAACAGCCCCCCTCCTTGCTTCCTCAGCGTTTTCAACATTGATTTTAATGACACCCGAGAGCGAGTCAGTGAGGGGTCTCCCTTCAACACCACCGTGTTCTAGCCCACGGTGAACTTCATTACCTGTGACTTCCAATTTGTAGTGACTGCCCCAAGTTTTTCCAGCCACTGAATTCCCAGAATAAGGTCTGAATTTCCCAAGACAAATGGAAAATAATCTTCGATGATGTCTACCCCTTGCAACTGTAACAACACCACTTTGCACTCACCAGCCCCTTTCACCGCTTCTCCATTTCCAAGGGAAACCCCAAATTCCTTGGTTGGAATCACTGCAATTCCTAATCTCTTTACTGTGGCCGTTGATAGAAAGTTATGGGTTGCCCCCGGGTCAATCATGACTATTACCCCACTTTCATTAACCAAGCCTTTGAGCTTCATTGTCTTTGGGGATAAAAACCGATCACCGAGTTAAGAGAAACCACCGTATCTATATGCTCTTCCGGGGGCGGTTCCTCACACACCGCTTCTGATATCCCCTGATCGTCTTCATCATCCTAGGTCAGTAACACGCTTAATTCCCTTTGTTTACATCTATGACCCGCCATCCATTTTTCATCGCACCGAAAACATAAGCCTTTCTCCCTCTTTAGCTGCAATTCCTTTGGAGTCAAACGTTTAACTTCCCCAATTGGTCTAGCCGTTGGTATACCCAGAATATGAGCCTTTGGCTGTGACTACACTGATGGGCTATAACTGGAAGCCTGAGATGACCACGATCCCGGTGACATCGAACCAGAGTCTGATCTCGTTCCCCACCCTGATGCTTTTACCCCGGTGGAAAATGAGACCCCACTTTGAACAGTACTGGTGCTTTTGGACGGGCCCTGGTGAGAGCTCACCGAGTGAGACCGGTAAGGGTTAAAGGATGCATCCCGGTTCTCATTGTATCTCTGCACCCTCTATTTTTCTTCCACCTTCAGAGCCAAATCCATGGCTTGTTCGAGAGTATACAGTCCCAACATACGCACCTCTGCCTTAATTTCATCTCTCAACCCATTTACAAAATGTCCCAGCAATATATTCTCTGGTATCTGTTCTAAAGGAGCTGCCATTTCGATAAATTCACGCCTAAATTCTGCCACGGACCCCGTTTGCCATACAGCCAGCCATTGTTCACACAGTGATCCCGAATGGAGAGGCCTGAACTATTGAAGAATCAAACTCCTCATGTTTTCCCAATGTCTAATTGGCCGACACCGATTTTCCCATTGATACCAAGTCAACGCATCCCCGTCAAAGCTCACCACTGCAGCTTCTAATTTCTCTTCATCTATTAACCTATAGAACATAAAATACCGCTCTGCTCTTAGGATCCACCCATCAGGGTTAGTTCCATCAAAATGGGGAAAATCCATTTTTCTATACTTCCAATTGTTCCGTTGTATTTCGCCTTCGCCACTACCCCACCCATCTTCCTCTCTCACTCTTTTACCACCACCACCAAAACTACTTCGCCCCCCAACCCCAGAACCAACGCCTTCGCTGACTTTAAGACCTCCAAGCTCCCCCTCGGAGTTTGGAATGTTTAATGATTTCATTTGCGACACTGTAGACCACATCTCCGCTTGAAACTCTTGTTGTTTCTTTTGAATTTCTCCAATTTGGGTTTCATTGCTTTCACGAGCTCGGTCTATTCTTACTTGGAGTTTTTGGGTTACCTGATCGAGATTGGTGGTAAGATGAGTGATTAAAGACTGTTTCATCTCCGAGGCGGCTTGATTTACCGCCGTCGTGACCTGCTCCATCATCGATTTTCTCAGATCTGTGACGGCTTCTTCTACCAACTCGATTCTCGAAGCTTGACGAGTCTCTGGTTGTCGTGTCATGGTCGAATGCTCTGATACCAGATTTGTTATGGATTACTCTTAATTCCCACAAACCGATAACCATACAATTAAGTAAAATCTTGAATTAACGTAATATTGGATAAATATAAATAGAGTGTTTGATTACAAACTCAATGGATAATTGACAAGCTTTCGAGTCGCCTGACTAACTCCCACCGCCCCCTTAGGGTTTACAATTCACATTTCACATAAAACCCCTTTCCCCAATTCTCTCTGACCTTATCCCTAATTTTCCCCTTGCCATGTTTCTTGACTTGGTGCATTTACCCATTTGCCCCTCCGTCCTTTAAAACGTTGTCGTACATAAGTAATAGCACTGTGCGACTTGTTTTGTTGCATTGCATAATATTTGATAATAATATTTCATGGTATGTGAGTCCTGTCAACCTTGTTTCCTCTAGGTTCTTTCCTCGGCCACTTGTATCTTCCGGTCGATTATGTTCTTTAATCAGCATCAATATTATAGGATTCTACGAGTTATACTAAAATACTTATACCTAATTATGCTAAGACAAGTATTCAAAAAATAACCTGGATATCACTGAAATATCGTTTAAAAGCTTACTTATCTAGTGACAATAGGATTCCGGATTCAGTCTCGTCTTAATCCATTTTAGTGTTTGTCTTAAACTGTATAGGAATTGTTTATTTTGGATAGTATCGGACCTTCAAAGTGGCTTCTGTTTGGCTTAGTTGAAAACATTTTGTTTCATGATATGAAAATCAAATTTGAAAGATGGTGTCATTATATGGCATACACATTACGGTGCTTAATAACAAATTATCAGCTATCTGCAATCACCCACTTTTTGTTCAGCTTTCATTTTAGCTTTGGTAACATTGTAAATGATGCACTTGGTAGCTGTAGATGCACGTACATATAGAAGCAGACCCAAAGCCGGCTTATTCCCAGAAAGAATTGTGGTATGATTTATTGATATAAATGTGCAAAGGCTACTTCCTCCATACGAATACATGAATTCACGCCTTGATGCATTCCTGGCATAATAAGCATGGAAACAATGGTTGCAACCATCAATTGCTAGAGACTTGGACCCAATATATATAAACTATGAGGTCGTTTGGTTGACAGTCATTTATGTGGGTATTTAAAATACATGGGAAGTGATATTTAAAATAGTTGTTTGGTTGGACAAAAACACTGGTATTATAAGTTATGGGAAGTAGAAATACCCCTATAACCCACCCCTACCTAGGTTATTCACACTTCATGTATGAACAAAACAAAATAAACCACAAAATTAGAAATAAATTCTAAATAAGATATAAAATATTTAATAAAATTTTATTAAAAAAAATTAGTGCTTAGCTTTATTTTTAGTTCATTTATATTCTAATTAAAATTTATTATTTAAATATACGCTTTCTTTTCTTCTAGTTTCTAACATTTTTTAAAATATATTTTTTAACCATTTTAGAAAAAAAAAATTATTTTATTGTTTTGTAGTAAAGTATAAGATACGTGAAGATAACATTACTCAATAATATTTTTTTGTTATTTATAAGTCCAAACCCCCCTTTATTTGACAAGATTTCAATTTTTAACATTCCATATTTTAAGCTACAGAATAAAATGTTAGGTGTTTAAAATTTTAGTTCCGACTATTCTGAGTATTTTTAATCAAAAAATTTATTTTTAAAATTTTATTTTAATGTCAAGAATATGTATATTAAGACCTGATGAAAAAATAATTTGAATTTGATAAATACATACTTTTTGTAGTTTTATATGTTATATGAAAGTAATAATTAAACTAATAAGATAAGGAAAGTAAATTACCACAAAGTGTAAAATGTCAACCAAACATGTTTACTACACTTCCCAAGAATTTTGAATACAAGGGAAATGCAAATATCTATACTAACTTATTTCCTATAAGCAACCAAACAAGCACTATATATATGTTCTATTTTGAATTCTTCTTGTAATCAATTTGTTAGCAATAAATATATGAGTTAATTCCCAATTGCATCCCCTGATTTGGCCGAAACGCATTTTATTATCAAAACTTTAAACAATTGCAATACACATCCCGCAATATTTTTTGGCGGTTCAATTTGAACCCTTTTGACCACTTTTTGTCAAATTGCTCTATTAACGTTATAATGGGCGGTTTATTATGCTAGTATCTAATAATATCTCGATCATAATATAAATAATTATAAATTATATTTTTATCATAAGTAAATAAAAATCTTTTATCTACTTTTTATCATTCTGGGACACTATTATTAATTTTCTAGAAATTAAGATCTCATAATATCATTTTTTACCCGTTTTAAAAATACATTTATTGATTTGGAATTTGAACACTGATTTAAAAAATCAAATATTAAATCAAGAACAATTCCATTTCAAATTTTAACAGTTTTTAAATGCACCTCAACCTCGTTTTAAATGATTGATTTGATTATTTTCGAGATCAAAATAAACAACGTTTCATTGAAAATTATATATATTATATAATTAAAAAATATTCTAAATAATATATTTAACTTACTTTAAAAGTTGCTCTTCCACAGCCACCGTGGGATATCAACTACCTCCCGCAATAAAATATAGCGGGAGTAATCACCCCCGCAATGAAACATAGCGGGAGTCACTATTTTTACAATTACCTCCCGCAATGAAACATAGCGGCGGGCGGTTGACATCCATCGATAGGGGTGAGCATAAAAATCCGAAAACCGGATTATCCTGATTTTCGATCCGGTATCCGATTTTAAAATTTTGAAAATTTGGATATCCGATCCGAAAAAATCGGACCGGATATCCGATCCGGATTTTTTTTATAAATTCGAATTCGGATCCGGATCACAACTTTATACAAAATCGGATATCCGGATCCGATCCGATTTTCACTATATCTTAGAAAATAATATATTTATATGTGTATAATAAATAATACTAAAGACAAATAATTCAACATATGATATATTAGATTATGTAATAAATTATTACCAATAAATTACTAAGTGTGTTGTGTATTGATCTAGTTCATAAGCATTCTAGGTGTAAAATCGTAAGGATACACATGAAATTGTATATTTGAGTGCGCATTTATAAACACAATATCATATATTTGTACGTGAAAACCTCGTAAGTAAATAAAATTTTAAAATGAAGTTAATGAAACAGTATTCTCATTTAATATTGTTTTTTTATTTAATATAATAAATTCGAGATTGAACGTGCTATTAATATCTCTAAAAAAGTACATAGAAGTACATATTAAGCAAACGAATGATAGTTTGATAGATTAAAATAAATTAGAATTTTTTTTATAAATGTTAAAATATGAGATTTTGATGTTTAAAATGTTATTAATCAATTTAACATTTGTAAAGTTAACGATAACCTATCAAAATATAATAAAACTTATTTTCCTTTACAAATTAAAATATATTTTAATTAATAAATTCAGATTCAGATTATCTAATTTCCGATCCGATTTAAATGGATATCCGGAATCCAGATACCTAATTAAACTGGATCCGGAACCGAAATAAATTTTTCACAATCTGAAAAATCTGATCGGATATCCGGTTTTGCTCATCCGTGTCCATCGTACCAAATCCCTCCTTTAAATAATTTTAATGCTTTAAAAATACAATTAAATATTTAATAACTTTCTCAAAGTCTTGTATATAAGACTAGTCTATACTCTATAGACACCAGATAGACACTTCACTTCACTTCACTTCACTCTTGTCTTTATTCTAAACCTACACATCAAAAAATAATAATGGCTTGCGTATCAAACCCGCTCCCACAGCCGGCGGAGAGAAGCCGGAACTGGCTAGAACTTCCGGCGGATCTGACGTCATCAATTCTTGTCCGATTAGGAGCAGTTGAGGTGCTAATGAGTGCTCGGAAAGTGTGCAAAACATGGCGCCAAATCTGCTCCGCCCCGGAAATGTGGCGGGTTATAAAAATAAGGCATTTAGATTATGAAAAATCACCCAAAATATTGAAACGCGTGGTTACCAAAGCAGTGGACTTGAGCTGTGGCCAGTTGGTCGATCTTGATCTTCAGATTTGGGGGCACCCTTATAATCTGCTTCGTTATGTCTTCGATCGGTACGAAATTATGTTTCGTTTATTTAAATTTCTGTAATTGACCGTCTTAAGAAAATAAAATTATTTTGTTTCGTACAATGCTCCATCCGTCCCGGTTTTATTGTACAACGTACTTTTTGCACGCATTTTAAAAATAATATTAAAAAATAAGTTACGGAATTATATTTTATATGTATGCATGTTTATGTACCTTTAGATCTTGTGTATTTTGATTTGATTTTGTGTATGCATGTTTATGTACTATAGAGTTTTGAAAATTGAGGCCATGTTTGTTTTAAGGGATGATATGACCTTATATTATCGTATTTTTAAAATTGAAGGAGCAAGTCCGACAATGTCTTAGTTGGTTCTCTATCATTATTATAAAATAATGGATCCTAGTGTTTTAGGGATATTGTTTTGTATATCAATTCCAACAAGAATCCCTATATTCGTTCTTTGTTATTATTATAATAATTAATTTGAAACTAATTAGAAATGAGATACGGACAAGTAGGGGAATAATTTTTTTATTGATAGAAGTCAAGTTAAGGATGGCTAGTGGTTCCCCAAAAATAGAGAATGGCTAGGGGTTGCTAGTGTTTTAGGGAAGTTGTTGGACTTGATCTTATGCCATAGAAGTAGATTTAAACCATCTTGGTGATTTATTTTTATGTGATTGTAATACCACTATAATCTCATGTAAATGAACTAGAAAGATGACCAAAAAGTAGATATCTGAGGTGATAGTCCTTTAAAATCGAGATGAATAAAATAGTAGTTCTGGGAATTATAATCTTTCAAAACATCTAACTTATGTCCTGGAGATGAAGTGTGTAAAGTTCATTGAAACATTGGTCTACATTTGGTTTTTCATTTGGACCATAGTTCTTATTTGGACGAGACGTAAGGCCTGGGTGATGAAGTAGGGGCTGTTAGTATTTCTGCGTGTCTACCTCCCTCGTATAAATAGTTCTGTTGTTTCATGTTATTAATGAATTTCATAGAATTTGGATGATGGTGTCTTTCTATTGGCATAAGGATTAGCATACTAAATAACAGATCTCCAGCCGAATTGCTATCGCTGCTTTAGTTAGGTTTGAGCTCTAATGTGAAATTGTGGAAACAGTTCTGTATACAAAAAAAAATCTAGAGATCGAAGACATATTATGCTCCCGCTGTGTCTTTTTTGATCTATAATTATTGACTTTTGGACTCCATGTTAATCTGTTGAATGCAATGATTATATACAAATATTTGGTGGTCACAAGTTTTGACTTTATGGCATTCCTTTCTTACATATACACAGATCGAGTCAGCTGAGACGTCTTTGCCTTTTTTCTTCCACTAACATCACGAGTGAATGGTTGAGTGAAATGCTTGAAGGACTTCCTTTGTTGGAGGAACTTCACCTTGACTGCAGTTTCCACTTTAAGAAAGCTATTGAAATTGCAGCACGTTGTTGCCCTCACCTGAAATCATTGAAATTGATAAATGGATCATATAGAAATCCAAAAATGGGGTGTGATGAAGATGCTCTTGCTATTGCAGAACACATGACTGGACTATGCCATCTGGAGATCTGTGGACGCAATAAGATGACAAGTGATGGCTTGCTGGCAATTGTTGAGAATTGTCCTCATCTTGAATCTCTTGAGGTGTGGCATGGTGCTGCCAATGTAGGACCTGATCTTGTAAGAAGGCTATACCAGCAGATTAAGGATCTGAAGCTCTCATATGACTTCATGGTGTATGGGGATGACTTCATGTGGGACAGTGATGAGGATATTTTGAATGAGGATGATCTTTGTGAACAATCTGATTTCTACACTGATGACGAAACTGATGATTTGGATTCTTCGGACGTGGATGATTTTTCTGGACTATCTGATACCAGAACTGGCTCTGATGACTATGATGACTATGGTGATAACGAGGATGATGATAGTGACAGGGATTCTGACTAAGTTAATTTATATGGTACGTGAAGCTTGTTTTAACTAGGGTTTAGAGTTGGGACTTTTTTTTACCTTTGGTGGTTTAAGTGGATGCATTTACTGTTTTGAGTATATTGTTCTTTTCTAGGCCTCTTATTTCCTGTTTTGTAGCATTGGTCGGGCATCATCTCTTGACTTAAACAATCTCTGTCAGCTAAATGCAGGTGCCTGTGTTGCTGCTTGCTCGAGGAAGTAGACCATATGGACTTTGTTAGACGATTAGCTAAAATTATAGCTCACGATCTAATGCAGCCCAAAATTATCATATGATGCAGAAGCGGGTTGTTGATGGTACATTTGTGAACTGCCCGAATATGGGTATCTACTACTTGTTTCGTTTGTATCACTGCGACTATATATGTATCTCTAATCTGCTGATGATAAATATTTTTGTATTTCCCATGTGTACTAGGTTATGAAAGCAATATAATAACATCTGAGTTTTCTCTGATATCTTACTGTCATAGTTTACTGCGGATTTTTGAAGGATTGTCTATTTAACGTGTATGAGCAAACATTTGGTTCTAGTTACCGGTGATTAAACTTTGCTTGTGTTTTCTCCAAAAAAGTAAGACTGAATATACGGGATAATTTTATACATTTTATATCAATTGTTGCAAGTCTTCCTCTGAAGCATTTAATTTTTAATTAATTATGCAGTGTTTTAAAAACCTTTCGGGACACCTCGTTTTGGTTAATTTACTACTTTTTAAATTTTTGGATAGAAATAATAAAAAAGATAAATTATTGATCGGATCAAATGGTAGAGGGCAGGGTGAGTGGGTAATGTTACCTGAAAATTTCACTCACATTTGTTACCGCTGATGATGAAGAGGAGCCGGAACTGGCAAGGAACTTTCAGCGGAGCTAACGTCATGTATTCTTATGCACACGTAAGTGCATTTGACATGCTGCCGAGTGCTCAAAAAGTGTGTAGCTGGCGTAGTATCTGCTCAGACCCGGCTATGAAGTGTGTAGCTGGCGTAGTATCTGCTCAGACCCCGGGAACCTCTTCTCTTAGAAAGACCCGGCTATAAAGTGTGTAGCTGGCGTAGTATCTGCTCAGACCCGGCTATGTGGCTATGTGGCGTGTCATTGATCTTAGTTATTCAGGTTATGCAGACGACATTGCTTTTTATTAATACAGGATAGTATGCATTATACATTGTGTTCTGTTTTACAAGTCCCCCCTAATTTTCGAAAATTAATAGTTTACTTGCAATTCAGAATTCAGCTTACAATTCAGTTTTAATTCGACTTCTAGATGATTAGTTTAAGTTTACACTGCTAGAAAAATTGGAATAGATATCGATGTTAAATGTCCATTAGGACATAAGCTGTTAAAAAAACGGACTTCTAATGCCTTCCCTTCACGTGTTCGCAGATCGAGTAAAGCTGAGACGTCTACATCTTTCATCTTGCCAAAATATTACGAATGAAGGATTGAGTGAAATGCTTAAAAAACTTCCATTGTTGGAGGAACTACTCCTTCACGACATTCCCATCAGTACAGGAGCTATTGAAGTTGTAGGGCTTTTTTGCCCTACACTGCAAACACTCAAACTGAGCAAATCAATTCATGACTATGACAGTTTTAGAGATACACAATGCGGAAGAAACTGTATAGTATATTGTTTATCAAAGTTAGTTTACAGAGTATGAAACATTGTCTTATATACTAGCTATGAGCAAGCCTAAAGATGTAACAGAATCTGTTAAACTACAGCTGGAATCTGTTGCTTGCTTGCCAGCCTGGCTTGACAGCTTGGCAGCATAGTAGATCAGTAGCTTAACAGCCCCCCTCAAGTTGGAGTTTGGAAGAGATTGCAAACTCCCAACTTGGATAACAAATGTACCAACTGAGACGAAGCAAGGGATTTGGTAAACAGGTCAGCCGGCTGTGACTGAGAGGCAAGATGAGACATGGAAATGACATTGAGATTCAGTTTTTCCCTAACAATGTGACAATCAAGTTCAATGTGCTTGGTCCTCTCATGAAAGACAGGGTTGGCAGCAATATACAATGCAGATTTACTGTCACTATGCAGAGAAACTGGAGTAAGCTGATAGTAGCCCAATGTTCTAAAGACTGCAAGCAGCCAGGTAATTTCACACACCGTATCGGCCATACAGCGATACTCAGCCTCAGCAGAGGAGCGAGAGACCGTGTGCTGTTTCTTACACTTCCAGGACACAAGAGAATCTCCAAACTTTATACAAAAACCTGTCAAAGATTGCCTTGAAATCTGACACCCAGCCCAATCAGAATCACAGAATGCAGTTAACACTGGAGGAGAATTTGCAGACATGAATATTCCCTGACCAGGAGCATTCTTGAGATATCTAACAACCTTATATGCAGCATGAAGGTGATCAACACGAGGTTTAGCCAAGAATTGAGACAACACTTGAATAGAATAGGACAGGTCAGGGCGGGTAACTGTAAGATATAAGAGACGACCAACAATACGTCTATATAAAGAGGAGTCAGTGACTGACAGATGAGAGCTCGTGTTATCCTGAAGAGAATGGTTTTGTTCCATTGGGATTTTAGATGGTTTAGCTCCAAGAAGCCCAGTGTCATTCAGTATATCCAAAGCATACTTGGTTTGATGCATATAAATTCCAGACGAAGATCGAGCAACCTCAACACCAAGGAAATACTTTAGGGGGCCAAGATCTTTGAGCTTAAACTTGGTATGAAGATAGTCTTTAACTTGTTGTATAAGCACATTAGAGTTTCCAGTAATCAAGATGTCATCGACATAGACCAGAATGGCCACAAACTCAGAGCCATGATGCAGTGTAAATAAGCTATTATCAGCATGGGACTGAGCAAATGAGTAATCTCTAAGAGCAGTAGCAAACTTAGTAAACCAACATCTAGGGGCCTGCTTGAGGCCATAGATAGACTTTTGTAATTGACATACCAAAGAAGTGCTATCAGTAATGTCATTAAGAGCAGGAATAGAAGAAAGTTGGAAATATCCAGGAGGAAGCCTCATGTAAACTGTCTCATGAAGATCTCCGTTAAGAAATGCATTATTGACATCTAAGTGAGATAAAGACCAGTTCTGAGCAGCAGCAACAGCAATAAGTATCCTTACAGTGGTCATCTTGGCTACTGGGGCAAATGTCTCAAAGTAGTCTAACCCATAAGTTTGAGTAAAACCCTTAGCCACAAGTCGTGCTTTATATCGTTCAACAGTACCATCAGGTTGATATTTAATTTTGAATAGCCACTTACAATCAACCACATGTTGATTTGCTGGTCTAGGAACCAAGGTCCAAGTATTGTTAGCCTCTAGGGCATGAATTTCCAACTTCATAGCAGTCAACCAATTGGAATCAACACATGCTTGTTTGTATGTATACGGGGTAGGAACAGAAGTTGAAGCAGATAAGAAGGCAACATAGGTTGGTGTGAAATTTTTGTAAGAAATATAGTTGCAGAGAGGATATGTAGAAGAAGTACCTGAACCCTGTGAGAGAGAAATGAGATTGGTAACTGCAGTAGCACTAGCAGTAGCTGTTGAAGGAAGCCCAACAAAATCTTTGTATCTGGCAGGAACTCTCTTAGATCTAGAGGATTTAGCAAGGGCAAGAGGAACAGCAGGGACATCAGAATGAGAATTTGAGTTGACATCAGTAGCAGAAGACTCAAGAGACAAGTTATCAGTAGAAGCAGGATTAGAAGTAGAACCAGGTGCAGAGTCTAAAATATCTGATTGGGGGGAAGTATGAATATACAAAGGAGAATCTGAAATATCAGCTGACTCAGAACTAGACAACTCAGTGAATATAGTGGTTTTAGATGTGTCAATAGAGATTAACTTGAAGGGAAAGCAATCTTCAACAAACACAGCATCTCTAGTGACATAGCATTTTTTATTGTTAAGAGCCATAACCCTATATCCTTTTTTTATTGTAAGGATAGCCCAGAAAAACACATTTCAAGGTCTTTGAAGCAAATTTGTCAGTAGGAGAATAAAGATCAGAAATGTAACACAAACAACCAAAGGCTTTGAGAGTGGAATAATCTGGAGCACGATTATATAACAGTTCATATGGGGATTTGTTGTTAAGTAAAGGAGATGGTAGAATATTTATTAGATGAGTGGCAATAAGAACACAATCTCCCCAAAACGAGATAGGAAGATGAGCTTGAAACCTAAGTGACCTGGCTACACTTAATAGATGCTGATGTTTGCGTTCTACAACCCCATTTTGCTGGGGTGTATGAGCACAACTGGTTTGATGAACTATGCCAAGTGAAGAGAAATAAGCAGTCAATTCTTTGTTAACAAATTCAGAACCATTGTCTGAACGCACTATCTTGACAGTTTTTGTGAATTGAGTAGAAACATATGCTATAAAATCTTTAACAATTGAAGTAACTTGAGATTTATATGTAAACAAGAACACCCAAGTACACCGAGAGAAATCATCTACTACTGTGAGAAAGTATTTACAATGACCATGTGTGGGGTGTTTGTAAGGTCCCCACACATCACAATGAACAAGATCAAACAATGCTAAGGACACAGTTACACTGGTAGGAAAAACTAATCTGTTTTGTTTGGACATATGACATATATCACAATCAGGTAAATTTGATTTAGATGGTAGGTGAAGACTTTGAATATGAGTAAGAACTGAAACAGGTGAATGACCTAACCGCCAGTGCCATTTGTGAACCTCAGAATGAGTACTGTGAACTGAATTGACTAGAGGAGATCTGACTGTTGTATAAAGTTTGTAAAGACCATCTTCAAGTCTACCAATCTCTTTCTCCCTCTTCCAGGCAGGGTCCTGTATAAGACATTTTGAAGCAGAAAAAGTAATGACATATGAAGAGGATTTAGTTAACTGGGGTACTGAAAGAAGATTACACTCAAATTTGGGTACAACTAAGACATCTGTTAAGATGATCTCAGATGACAAATGAATAGTTCCAATATGACTTATAACTGAAATTTCACCATTTGGTAGATGTAGTTCACTTTTAAGTTCCTGAGGATTACTTACCAAATGGAGATGTGGAGTAATATGGTGAGTAGCACCTGAGTCTATTATCCAGGTACCTATAAGGGATTTATGACAATTCACAGAACTTGCAAAAATAGCAGAATTACTGTGTAGAAATGTACCTGCAACTGACGTAGCATTAGAGGTGATCCAGGGATCATAAGCTGCCTGAGGTAGTTGAACTTTTGTTTGTAACATGTTGATTATTTGTTGGCACTGCTGTTCAGTCAGATTAGCTGCAATATCACTGATACTACCAGTAGAGAGATTACTAGCAGTGTTACCAGTTAAGTTTGCACTCTGAGATACAACCTGTGAAGCTGATTTCTTAGTAAGATTCTTTGGCTTTGGCTTTGGTTGACCATATAATCTATGCCAATCCGGATTGTTGCCCAGTAAATAACAATTGTAGAAGGGGGTTGAATACAATTGTATAAGATTCTCGACTTTATATAACACAAATATGAAAGATCAATAACAATAACAATAACAGCTTTATTAACTTTGATATAAAACTGTTACAAACTCTCTTAAGAAATTCTGATGTTCTTAAGAGCTGCTAGTTTACAAAAACTCTCTCAAGAAATTCTGTTCTTAAGAGCTTCTCTCCGATTATGTTCTCTCTCGAATGAATAAGTCTCTCTCTCTCTGATGAGTACATAAATCGAAACCAAAACTGTGTTTATATAGTGCACACAGCTTCTCTATCAATAACAAGATAAGTCCTAATCATAATAAAGATAGAAACATATCTTTAATCGATAGTTGTATTCTACAAACCAGGAACAAACTTCCATGTTTATCTAGACTCCAAATATAACTCGAAGTAGGAATCCTGATCAGCTTCAAGTCCTGATGATCAAACCTGATCATAGTCTGAGTAGGAATCCTGATGATCAATAAGATACTGACGCTTGATCAAATACTGATGACCATGCAATACTGATGACGTCAGCAATCCTGATCAGTTGAGTCTAGCTTCTGACGATCATTGAATTCTGATCTAACAATCTCCCCCAATCTCATACTTTGTAAAATAAAGTATAGATTCCAAATATTCAATGATGTCAAAAACATGTATCAAAATGTACGAGTATCTTCAGAAACAACTTATCTGTTTAAGCTTTGTGATAGAACAGATTCATCTTCAAGAAGTTGGATAATAAACTTTCTTCTTTTTCTTCAAGAATTTGAATCAGTCTTTCCTTAAGATTTCTGAGTTCTTCATCTTCCTCATTAATCTGGTAGATAGCTGCTCTGAGATTCTGTATGGAGTTTCTCTGTAGACTGTGCTCTTCAAGCAAAAGATAAGCAATTTCCTTCCCATCAGGATTGAGAGAAAGATGAGTCATGCCAAAATTTACTTTTTTAACAGCAGTACCCCTTTGCATTTCCACATCCTGACCTCTTTGATTTAAGTACATGGGAGTATAATTACCATTGAAATTACTGTTTCCATCCAGTCTTCTTCTTATATTTGACAAAATCATGTCACTCCATTCTTTGTACACTTGGTTCTTCCATCTTAACAGATAGTGAACATATTTCAGTTCCTGTGTAGTTTTCATCAGCAGATCTTGAATAGATAGAATCTTCACACTACCATCTTTCATGAAGTACAGAAGCTTTTCTTTCTTTTCAAAACCATCATGACAATCTATAACTATATCAACAGCTAATAAATTGTTCAGGTTTTCAGAAGTTAAAGTACCTCCAATTTCTGTCAAGGAGTAAGGATCAACATATGACATATTCAGATATTCACCATCTCTGTGTCCAATACCTCCTCTTGAATTACTTGTCAATTGCTTCAGACTTGAAAACATCTTTAACCAGAGTGTTTTTGATCTAGCCATATCAGACAAATCAACAACACTTGAAGCGCTTGTAATAATTCCACCAGACTGAAAATTGATAGGTGTATCACAACTTAATGTGCTAATATGTTTCCACTTCTTGTATTTCTCCTTTTCATGAGCGTAGCTTCTTTCAAGTAAAGATTCTTGTCTGCTTGAATTTCTCCACACTCTTCTGTTTGAGAGTTTAAGCCTTTGTACATAGAGATTGAAATCTCTATTTGTTGATCTTGTAATTTCTCTTCTTCTGGCTTCTTCTTCTTCATCTACTTCCTTGTTGTGAGAATCAACAACAGTAGATAAGATTATCAAATCAACCTCTTGCAGAATTTCAGATTCGTCAGGATCTTGAATATTGTCAGGATTAGAATCTTCAATTTGATTTGTATTGCTGAGAGTTGATTTTCTTGATTTTCTTCTCAATTCAGGTTCTTCTTCAACAATTCCATCATCACCAAAAGTAGATCTGTCAGGAACTACTAGAGTTTGAATAGGTTCAGGAATTTCTTCAATTCTTAACCCTCTAGACCTTGTCTGTCTAGGTACTGTTTGAGTTGAAGAACCTCTTCTACTTCTTCTAGCACCTCTCCTACCTCTGCTTCCTCTACCTCTAGCAGGAGCAGTATAGCTTTCCATTGTCTCTCTTTGTAGTCTCAAGAATTCTTCATGTGAGAGATCTGGATATTCTTCACTTGCTGTAGAGAGTGCTTTTCTTGCATATAATTGTTGAACTCTTTTATCAGTGTGATATAGAGTAACAATTCTGCCGTCTTTTGTAGAAAACTTCTGGAATAAATTTGATGCATCTTCAGGATTATCAATAATCACATCTTCATCACCTTCAGGAATTGTAGCAAGAATTTGTCCATGACCAGGTGTCAGGATTTGATCTTCCGTCAGGATCTGAGATTGCACCAATGTTCTTACTGTCTTAACTCCAGAATCAGAAACATGAGTTGACTGCGTAGTCTGACTTTGAGAAGTTTGAATTGTAGACTTCAAAACCGCAGCATCAGAGGTTTCTCCTTGTATCGCTTTGTCACCACCATCATTTCCAGTATCATCATCATTATTTCTTAATACTAGATCAGGTGTACATTTTGTCTGAATAACCTTCTCCCCCTTTTTGACATCAGGATTTGACAATAATTGCAAAATTAAGGAAAGAGAGGCTTGAATTTCAGTTACCTTAGTATCCAGAGAATCAATTCTTTGATTGATTGAGGTTTGTTCTGAAACAACAGATTTCACTTGGGATTCCACTACCCTTAGTTGAAAAGTAGTAGGCACCTTTGTAAAATTATTAAAGATATCAGTCCTCACTTTTTCAGTTGAACCCTTGATAGAATCAATCTCACTTTTCAGGCTTTTGGATAACAGAGTTGTAGCCTTCAGATGATTCTTCAAGTCTTGATTCTCTATAGACTTCACTGCATTATAGGCATGTTCAATAGCAGAAGAAAAACTGATAGATTCATCAGAATTGTGCCATGAATTGTTCCATTCATTCTGTCTAAATGCCTCTGCAGGATCAAAGGAAGGAGTAGAAAAATCTTGTCTCTGATCTTTCCCAGTGAAAGCTTTGCCAGCCATATATGTACTTGATGAACCAAAATTAGTTCCAAGACTAATCTTGAGTGTTGTAGCAAGCTGTTCCTTCTCTTTTCTATTCTCATTATCATCATCACTATCATCATCAGAATTATCATCATCAGAACCATGAGATTTATCAGGATCAGGAATTGCAATACCTTTCAGTTTATCCTGAGATTCTGAGATAGGATGATCTATTGGTCTTGAACGAAGTGGCTGTATCAAAATAGGTTCATTTTCAGGAGCACCACTAACGTCAGGATGAACATCGTCAGGATTTGATATGCGTGCATCAGTATTTGCTACCAATGGTTCTTGTGGAGCTTGAGGTTCAGAAGCTGCTTCAACACTTTGAGCTAAAGGTTCTTGTGTGCTTCCCTCATTGACAATGTTCTCGACCAATCTTTCAACAGAAGCTGTAGCTTTGCCTGCATCTTCACTTTGAGAAGATGGTTCTTGTGTAGCTGGAATGTTGATGTCTTCATTCTCCCTTTGAGAAAATGGTTCTTGTGTGACCATTCCACTAGCTAAGCCTTCACCCAAACTTTGATTGAGTGGTTCTTGTGTGGCAGGATCAACAGTAGCTGCTGAATTACTCTGAAATTTAGGTTCTTGTGGGCTTGATCCTTTCAGCTTCTTCTGTCTCTGATAGACTAACTCTTCTGCATTCCTCTTTTTCTTTGATGTAGGTGTAAGACCAACCAAGGAAGCAGTTGTAGAAACCTTCTCCCAAGAATGTCCTCGAATCTGAGATGGAGAGGCTAGAGAGTCTGATATAGAGACAACTTTTGTTGTTGCATCAGGAATACTAACATCAGGATTTGATGTCTGAATATCAGTATCCTTCATTTGCACTGTCAAAGGAATATGATACCTGCTCTTTGATAATTTCCTTGTCTTTTGTGGTTTTGATGAAGGTACCACAGCTTTAGTAGCAGTATCAGCAACTTCCTTGTTCACATTCATCACAGAAGATATAGGTAAGTCATCCTCTGAATCACTTTCATCAATCAACCGTAACTTCCTTTTCACAGGAACATTCTTAACAACCTTATCAGCTTTCTTCTCCAGGACCCCTTGTACACCCCCTTGTATCTTCTTTTTAGTGAGTGGTGTAGAGGAAAAATCCTTTGAACCTGATTGCCTTCCAGACACATCAGTTCTAGCTGATTTCTTTGATTTTACAACTAAAGTCTTTTGAGAGACAGTAGAGGTGGTTGTTAACTGTTTAGACTGTTTAGGTTGCATGCTTGTGTCAGGAACAAGGTGGGTTGGACCTTGTACCATAGCATTAGAAAGTAGTCCATAACGAGTAGGCATTTTCTGATGTAAGAAAAACCTAACCTTATCAGGAATAAAAGCATTTCCGCACAAAATATTTTGCCATATCAGGATTGAAAAAAAAATTTCAATAAGATTAAAATAAAATTTTATTTAAGAAAACAAAATTTATTTTAACAATCCTGAATAGCGTTTTGGTTTAAGAAAAATAACCAAATTAATGGTCATAGAATTAAAACACGCTTACCAGCAAACGAGGCAAAAATATTTATGGAAAACCGAACCGTCTCCTCGAGATTGTAGAAATGACCTGCACCCTTAATACACATTCTCTATAAAAGAGAACTGTTAAGCATAATCATCATATATCTATTAAAACACAAACCCTCTCCAGAGAAAAACTTACGAAAACCTTTCACCTTCTTTGTTTTTCAATGGCTGCCAACAATCAAAACAACATACCTGATGAAGAACTTGATAGAATTTGGCAACAAATGGATGAGGCTCTAGCAGAGATTGCAGAGCAAGAGGGACCTCAGCCTATTCCTGATCCACAGGAGCATCATGCTTTTGTGAATGCAATGGCTGATGTGCTTCTTCAGAACTTCCATCAGGCAAATCCTGATTGGAATCCTCTTGAAAATCTCATCGTTGTCAATGAAGAGGATGAAGACGATTGGGATGATGAAGAGGATGAGGATGAAGATGATGAAGAGCTCGTCCGAGAGCTTGAGAAACGTAAGAAGAGAATCCGTGATGCTTGTATGTCATGCAAGTTGGAGGCACGGAGGCGTCCCGGTGGTCACGGTGACGATCCGCCTTCAAGTAAATCAGCTCCTCTTCTTGTCTCTTAAGGATGGAACAAGAGACCTTCCAGTTCTGATGAACTGTGAAGCTGCTCAGGAGCATTCATGCTAATTTGCAGGGCACGTGTTCATGCTTATCTGTAAAGCACGAGTTCCTGAGTAGAAAATAGACTAGGAAAACAAATATGTAATTTCCATATTTCATGTGTAATGTATCTTCAAGTATTAATGAAATTTGTCTATTTTCTCAATTGTTTTCTTCCTGTACTTGCCTGCAAAATTTGTTAGTAACACTCATAGTGATATTCAGATGATAAATAATAAACTCTGATAATAATGAAATTGAAACTGATAATTAAGACTGAAAACTTAATCAAAGACTAAGTAATAATCTAATTGTCCAGAGTTTACCAGGAGTGTTGATGACAAATTAGCATAGAACCTCTGGTTTTCATACCAGCTTCAAACATCTGAGCATCAGGATTTGACCAGTGGACTTCCTGTCAGGATTGAGTCCTATCAGGATTTGATCAAAGATACATACCTTTCTGAATAACCATCAGGATTTGACAGTTATCAGGATTTCCTCTCTGTAGCTTTTCCTCAGTAATTCTCAAAATTCATCATTCCAAGTTCATTCACCAACTTATTGAAAGTAGCTTCAGGTAGTGGCTTGGTGAATATATCAGCTAGTTGTTGATCAGTAGGAACAAAGTGAAGTTCAATTGTTCCTTCCAGAACCTGTTCTCTTATAAAGTGATATCTGATACTTATGTGTTTAGTAAGAGAATGCTGAACTGGATTTCCTGTCATTGCAATAGCACTTTGGTTATCACAATAAATAGGGATTTTTGAGTAGGACAGGCCATAATCTAACAACTGATTTCTCATCCACATTATCTGAGCACAACAACTTCCTGCAGCAATGTACTCAGCTTCTGCAGTTGAAGTGGAAATAGATTTCTGCTTTTTACTGAACCATGAAACTAGTCTTCCACCCAAAAACTGACAACTTCCTGAAGTACTTTTCCTGTCTATTTTGCATCCTGCAAAATCAGCATCTGAATAACCACACAACCCAAAATCTGATTCCCTTGCATACCAAAGGCCAAGTGAAGGAGTGCCTTTGAGATATCTGAAAATTCTCTTGACTGCAATCAGATGTGGTTCTCTAGGTTTTGCTTGAAATCTTGCACATAGACAGGTTGCAAACATGATATCTGGTCTACTGGCAGTGAGATACAATAAAGAGCCAATCATTCCTCTGTAGTGAGTTACATCTACCTCTTCACCTTGATCAGGATCAAGTTTGGTAGTTGTAGCTATGGGAGTTGAAGCAGGAGTACTGTCTTGCATGTTAAACCTTGTCAGTAAATTCCTTGTGTATTTAGACTGATTAATAAAAATCCCTTCATCAGTCTGTTTAACTTGAAGACCCAGAAAGTAACTCATTTCTCCCATCATGCTCATTTGATATCTTGACTGCATAAGCTTGGAAAACATGATTCAGATAAAATAGAGTTTTATCAATTGCACCTCTTTTGAATCCACTTTCCAGTAAGAATTGAGCTAAGGTTTCATACCATGCTCTTGGAGCTTGCTTTAGTCCATAAAGTGCCTTATCCAGTCTGTAGACATAATCTGGATATTTAGGATCAATGAAACTAGGAGGTTGTTCAACATAAACTTCTTCCTCCAGTTCACCATTTAAGAAAGCACTTTTAACATCCATCTGGAAAACCTTGAATTTCTTATGTGCTGCATAAGCAAGAAATATCCTGATGGCTTCTATTCTTGCAACAGGAGCAAAAGTTTCATCATAGTCAATTCCCTCTTGTTGGGAATACCCCTTTGCAACTAGTCTAGCTTTATTTCTGATAATGACCCCATCAGAATCAGTCTTGTTCTTGAAAATCCACTTTGTACCAACAATTGATCTATTCTTTGGTCTTGGTACCAGTTTCCAGACTTCATTCCTTTCAAATTCATTCAGTTCTTCTTGCATTGCAGTAACCCAATCAGCATCTTTAAGTGCATCTTCAACTTTCTTAGGCTCCTCCTTGGATAGAAAGTTATTATATAAACATTCATTCTGAGTTGCACTTCTTGTTTGAACACCTGCATCAGGATCTCCAATTATCAAATCAGGAGTATGATCTTTTGTCCATTTCCTTGCTGGTGTCAAATTGTTTCTTGAAGTAGATGCTCCCCCTGGATTGGTGTTATCTTGATTGAAAGAATTTGATTGATTTGAAGCTCTCCCTGAATTATTGCTATGCCCTCCTGATGTGTTATCAGGATCTTCACTTGAATCAGTATCTGAAGAATTCTGTCCTGATGATTGAGTTGACTCTGAACTTGTAGTTGAATGACGTTGCTCCCCCTCAACATTAGCACTACTAGTTGTATCACTGTTGTTTGCATCATCAGTATTAGCACCATCAGTATCTGGTGTGTCATCAGGATTTGGTGACCCGTCAGTACTGGATGAATGGACAGCTTCTGATTCACTTTCTTCAGGTTCCTTGGAAGCTTCATTTTCAAATAACAATCTATCATGTGAGTCTTCAATGATTCCAGTTATCTTCTTATCATCAAAAGATACATGAATTGACTCCATGACAGTTCTTGTTCTCAAATTAAAAACTCTGAAGGCTCTTGATGTAGGATAACCTATGAATATTCCTTCATCAGCCTTTGTTTCAAATTTCCCTAGCTGTTCAGGATGAGTTCTGAGAACAAAACATTTACAGCCAAACACATGCAAATGCTTCAGACTTGGCTTCTTCTCTTTGAGAGACTGATAAGGAGTGACACCATGCCTGTTTATCAATGTAAGATTTTGTGTATAGCATGCTGTGTTGATTGCTTCTGCCCAGAAATATGTAGGTAATTTAGCTTCTTCCAACATAGTTCTGCCAGCTTCAATAAGAGTTCTATTCTTCCTTTCTACTACTCCATTTTGCTGAGGTGTGCCAGGAGCAGAGAATTGTTGAATGATTCCTTTGTATTTGCAGAACTCTTCCATCTTTGAATTCTTAAATTCAGTACCATTATCACTTTTCAGAATCTTGACTTTGTACTTTGTGGTTGTCTCAATCATCCTCACATGATCCAACAGAACTTCAGGAGTTTCATCTTTTCTGTGCAGAAAATACACCCAGGTGAATCTAGAATATTCATCAACAATTACAAGAGTGTACCTTTTCTTACTGATGGACATGATGTTGACTGGACCAAACAGATCAAGATGTAGCATGTGATATGGTTCTTCAATAGAGGATTCTGATTTACTCTGGAATGATGTCCTTCTTTGTTTTGCTTTTTGGCATGCATCACAGAGTCCATCAGGTGTATATAAGACATTAGGTAATCCTCTTACTAACTCTTTCTTAACCAACTCATTGATGTTGCTGAAGTTGAGATGAGAAAGCTTCTTGTGCCAATTCCAACTTTCATTTAATGAAGCTTTACTGATGAAACATGTAGGGGAGCCATCAGTATCTGAGAGAATGTTGGCTTCATATATGTTACCATGCCTGTAGCCAGTTAGTGCTATCTTCCCTGTTGCTTTACTGACTACTTCACAATGTGTGGAATAGAAATTGACATGATAACCTCTGTCAGTGATTTGACTAATACTCAACAAGTTGTGTTTTAGTCCTTTCACTAGAGCTACTTTTTCAATGATGACATTTCCAATAATTATATTACCATATCCCAAGGTTTGTCCAATGTTGCCATCTCCATAAGACACAGTTGGGCCAGCTTTTTCCTCATATTCTGATAACAGGGCTTTGTTTCCAGTCATGTGCACAGAACATCCACTATCCATGACTAACACATTTTTCTTTTTACCCTGCATCAGAATAGAAACACACTAGTTAGAACACTTAGGAACCCATACATGTTGGGTTCCTTTCTCATGCAATTTATTAATTTTAGCAGCAGAAGACTTTTTGACTTTAGCAGTCCTGACAGGATTTACTCCATCAGGATTTGCTTTGTCAGTATCAGTATTAACAAAAGCATGCTTCATTATGACATTTTCAGTTCTATCAGACTTTGTACTACTTTCAAACTTAGGCAATAGATCATAAAAGTTATAGTACAAATCATGATACTCTTTACATGTATAAATAGAATGCCATAGACTACCACAATGAAAACAGGACTTCTGCGGTTTATAGAGTACTGATCTATTCCTCACATCAGACTTAGGAATATCAGTAATCTTCTTCTTACTCTTCTTACAATCAATAGCAAGATGATTAGAGTTACCACAGTTAAAACAACATTTTCTAGGTGCATTTGGGATATACTTATAACCAGTTTCTTTATTGATCCCAACTTTACCATTCCTGTTTCTCTTAACAGTAGCTTCCTTTTTCTTATCTGTAACCTCACAGATTTTATCTTTAAGCTGTTTCTGAGACAATAGACCTAGATTCTTAGAGACTTTGTTCATGACAGGTTTAGACTTTATAATTTTAATTCCTTGAGTAGAAGAAGATCCCTTTTCAAAAGTAGAATTGGAATCCTTACCAAAAACAAAATTAACAGGAGTAATCTTAGATTTGGTTGAGTCTATAACATGTCTATAGGTCTTTGGACTGACTGTCTCATCAATGACAATTTTCTCTGCTAATTTCTTATCTTCATCTGACTTATATCCTAGACACTCTTTCCAATTCTTAGAGGTATTAATCTCATGAAATTTCCTACCAGAGTCTGTCCAGGTTCTGATTTTCTCATTAGCATATTCAAGTTCTTTTTCAAGGGAAGTACATTTAGATGTCATCTCTAAGTGCATGTGTTTAGCATTATCACATTCTTTTTGTACTTCTTGCATACGAGAAAATTCAGCTTCTAATATCTCATTCCTCTTTCTAAGGTCAGACATCTCAGATAAGATTCTAGTATTCTCAACAGTTTGACTTCTAAAGCTAATATGTAATGACTTTAGAAAACGTCTTAACTCAGAAGCATTATCAGTATCAAAATCAAAGATAGTATTTAGTACCTTATCATCAGGAGCAGCAGTTACATCAGCATTGGCCATTAACGCATAGTTGACTACCTCAGTATCAGATTCTGAGGAAGAGTCCATCCAATCCTTGCTTGATGTGATGAGTGCCTTTGTCTTGTTGCATTCAGAAGCAAAGTGACCCATACCATTACACTTGTAGCATCTAACCTTTGACTTGTCAAATTTGCTACCCTTGCTGTCCTTCTTGATATACTTGTCTTTGTCTGCTTTGAAGGTCTTTTTCTGAAAGTTGCCTTGTCTTCTATTCTTCCTGAACTTCATCCTTCTGAAGTTTCTGACAATCATAGCAACCATCTCTTCCATGTCTGAATCAGAAGATTCATCACCAGTATTGGCATCAGGATTGCCATCAGTATCTGATGAAGAGTCGTCAGGATCTGACTCAGCTACTCTTGCTTTCCTTCTAGAGACCTCCATAGCTTTCTCTTTTGATTTTGCTTCTACATTCAAAGCAATTGACTTTGCCTTGCTGCTTTTCTTGTTCTTTCTCTGTTGAACTTCAAGATCATGAGTTCTTAGCATCCCATAGATCTCATCAAGAGACACAATGTTCAGATCATACTGGTGTCTAATGATTGAGGTCTGAGTATCCCATTCTTCAGGTAAAGCTCTAAGAAATTTGGTGTTTGAATCTTCAGTTTCATATACTTTGTCAACTAAGAATAAGCTGTTCAATAGTGTCAGGAATCTATCATATAGATCAGTCAGGCTCTCTTCAGGTCTTGCATCGAATTGTTCATATTCTTGAATCAATAGAGCCCTTCTGTTTTTCTTGACAGATGCAGATCCCTGGCACTGAGTTTCCAAAGTATCCCAGATTTCTTTTGAAGACTTGCATGCAATCACTCTGTTTGACATGACAGCATCAAGGCTATTATGCAAGATATTCTTTATCTTTGGTTCCCTGAGTACATGAGCTTTTTCTTCTGGAGTCCATTCAGCTTTAGCTTTGACCACATAATGTTCTGGTACTGTATCTGTTCGTTCTACGAACTTTGTTGGTATATATGGTCCATCACGAATCCTGTCCAAGTAGTCAGGATCCATAGCCTCCAGGTACATCAGCATCTTTACCCTCCATGTGGGATATTCTGATATCTTCAAGATGGGAATCTTCATGCTTTCATACTTGGTTGTCGACATCTTTAGATCGTATCTGATTCAGAATTAAATCAGTTTGCTCTGATACCAATTGTTGCCCAGTAAATAACAATTGTAGAAGGGGGTTGAATACAATTGTTTAAGATTCTCGACTTTATATAACACAAATATGAAAGATCAATAACAATAACAATAACAGCTTTATTAACTTTGATATAAAACTGTTACAAACTCTCTTAAGAAATTCTGATATTCTTAAGAGCTGCTAGTTTACAAAAACTCTCTCAAGAAATTCTGTTCTTAAGAGCTTCTCTCCGATTATGTTCTCTCTCGAATGAATAAGTCTCTCTCTCTGATGAGTACATAAATCGAAACCAAAACTGTGTTTATATAGTGCACACAGCTTCTCTATCAATAACAAGATAAGTCCTAATCATAATAAAGATAGAAACATATCTTTAATTGATAGCTGCATTCTACAAACCAGGAACAAACTTCCATGTTTATCTAGACTCCAAATATAACTCGAAGTAGGAATCCTGATCAGCTTCAAGTCCTGATGATCAAACATGATCATAGTCTGAGTAGGAATCCTGATGATCAATAAGATACTGACGCTTGATCAAATACTGATGACCATGCAATACTGACGACGTCAGCAATCCTGATCAGTTGAGTCTAGCTTCTGACGATCATTGAATTCTGATCTAACACGGATAACCATGGAGAGCAAAGCATTTCTCTCTTGTGTGCCCAGTCAAATGACAATAATCACATTCCTGATCAGACTTTTTATCATCCTTTCGAGGCAAACTGAATTTGTTCTTGTTATTCATCTTACTTACCTGAACATTCATAGCTGAATGCTCTTGATTCATGACTGCATTAACAGCACTGTCTCTTTGATTTTCCTCTTGTAACACCATAGCATATGCATGACTCAAGTCAGGTAATGGATGCATAAGTAAGATTTGACCACGAGTAGATGTAAATTGCTCATTCAACCCCATGAGAAAGTGACTCAGTTTGATTTGTTGTTCATATTGCTCTAGTTTCACAGCATTTTGACATGTACAAGCACTATTTGCACAAATACAACGAGGAATTGGAGCAAGATTGTCTAATTCATCAATCAAACCACGAAATTTTGTGAAATATGCAGTAACTGATTTAGAACCTTGAGTTAGAGATGACAACTCTTTTCGAAGATTAAACAGTCGAGGCACATTATGCTGAGAATAACGATTAGCAAGATCATCCCAAATCTGTTTTGCAGTATGCATATACACAATACTTTTGCGGATTTCAGGCGAAACAGAATTCAAGAGCCATGAAATTACCAGATCATTGCTGCGCATCCAAAGCGCAAGTAGAGTAGAGTTTGCAGCAGGTTGCAGTTGAGATCCATCAACAAATCCTAGCTTTAGTTTTGCAGACAATGCAATCTTCACCGATCTACTCCAATGATGATAATTGCTATCATTAAGAATCTCGCTCACAAGAGATAAGCCTGGATGATCTGAATTGCTGAGATAGTAGGGATGATTGATGTCTATTACTGTATTTGACGCCATTGATGTACTTCCAACAGTAGCAGCATATGACCTCATCAACTTGATATCTTTTGTGTATTTATATTGTATCTATATTGTATATAATGCTCTGATACCATGACAGTTTTAGAGATACACAATGCGGAAGAAACTGTATAGTATATTGTTTATCAAAGTTAGTTTACAGAGTATGAAACATTGTCTTATATACTAGCTATGAGCAAGCCTAAAGATGTAACAGAATCTGTTAAACTACAGCTGGAATCTGTTGCTTGCCAGCCTGGCTTGACAGCTTGGCAGCATAGTAGATCAGTAGCTTAACAGACTATTGTAGAAGGCCTATTGTATGTGGTTAGGGTGCTCTAGCTATTGCAGAAAACATGCCTGGACTACGCCATTTGCAGCTCTCTGGACGTAGGATTACAGTGGTTGGCTTGCTGGCCGTTCTTGATAATTGTCCTCATCTTGAGTCTCTTGCTAATGTTCACAGATCAAGTCAAATGAGATGTCTATGTCTTGATATTGAAATTAACGTTTGCATTACGGAAGGAGGGTTGCGTAAAATGTTAAGAAAATTTCAATTGTTGGAGGAACTTCACTTGTATCAATGTCTCTAAGCAACTTACTGAAGTTGCAGGGCAATGTTGCCCTCGGCTGAAACCATTCAAATTGATCAACACGCGTTGTGTCTTTCTTTCAGGTATGATTCAGTGGGCGGAGCCGGTAACACCAAGTTCTATAATGTGAAATATTCTTTTGTAATAAAAGAAATATTTTAAATTAAATTAATTTATCTAAATTACTGAGTACTAGTTTTTTTTCTAAAAACTTTGAAAAATACGTTAGAATTGCTTTTTATGCATACCCGGCTATGTGGACGACATTGCTTTTATGAAGGAAAAATAGCTTGGAAAGCTATAAATTAAAGAAAAATACTAGGGAACCAAATAAAAGTTCCAAAAAAATGTATAAAATGACACGTGTTTCTTTTCAATGGGTTGACATAAGATCCAGCGTGCATTCATATAAATCTTCCAAATTAAATCTCCCCATTTTGGCTAGTCAAAATTGTCACATAATTTTTTACATTTTTTTGGGACTTTTTTTGTTTCCCTAGCATTACTTTTAATTACAGTTATAACATCAAATTAAAATCATTATTTTAGATTTATAGATTTTTAACAAATTTTGTTACCTATAATTTATGATTTTAATTTTATGTATAGTTCAACCATATTACACCTTCTCAAATATTTGTCGACTTTTACATTTTTTATGGACTCGATCTTATATTCACCCGATCAAACCCCTCAAATCTGATTGGTTAAAAATTATTCAAACCGAATTCAATAGGTTGGGTATGGGTTTTATATTTTTTCGACCAACCCAACCCGATTTAGATTACAAATGTTCTTCTATAATCTAAATGTATATCAATATATTATTTATTTATATATATTAAATAATATAATATATTTTAATTTAAAGATATAAAAATACATTTTGTGCGAATGGACATGATTTACAACATAATTTATATTACTAAAATTATAACATTAATCAAAATTAAATATTAACACTAAATGTGTAAGTTATATGTATTAACGGTTGTCAAAATGATAATTCGGATACGGATATGTTGTATCTAAATCCCAATCTAAATCCGAAAATTTGAATTTGTATTTGAATCCGTATCTGAAAATATTTAAATAAAAATATTTGAAGCCGAATTCGACGGATACTATCCGGATATAGATAATATCCGAATCCGATTTTCAATCAGATTTTTTTAATTTTTCTATTAAATTTCAATTCAAAAAATTGAAAAAAAAAAAATTAAACCGAATAAAAAGTTAAATTAATTAAGTCTACTTTTTTTTTTTTAAAGTTTACTTTTTAGTAGAATTTTGTTTTCTTTAAAATATTAAATTTATATAATATTTTCATATATGTCTATAACTTGTTTACAATTACTTACAACTTATATAAATATATTATTTAATTATTAAGATATATAATTATATATATTCTATAAACCTTAAAAAACAAATTATAATAAATATATAATTTTATATATATATATTATTTATTTATCATATTTATTTAATTTTGAATTTTAGATATTATTTGGTATTATAATTGTATTTAAATTGTCGAAATGAGGAATATTACATACTCTTGATTTTTTTTTTTAAATACATTCATTTAAACCAACCCAATCTGATTCAAATTAATGTACGAGAAATATGGTTAAGTTACAAAATTATTTTTACAAATTTAATTAAATAAATTCAAATCAATTTAATTAGATCAAATTACAAAAACGATTTTAACCCACCCCCGACTCAACACCCGGTCCTGGAGATACTAATTATTCTAAAACCCCCCAAATTCGAAAACAATCCATGTATCTTCCACCCACAACATTTCAAACCCTAATATTAAATCCAGTGAACTGAATGGGGCCCACCGCAAAGTTGCCATCACCGGCGGAGAGGAACCGTAACTGGCAGGAACTCCCGGAGGAGCTAACGACGTCGTTTCTTGAGCGTGTAGACACCCTTTATAAGATAGTGACTGCTCGCAAAGTGTGTAAAAGCTGGCGTCAAATCTGCTCCCGCCCCGAAATGTGGCGGGTCGTGGATCTTAGGTTTTCGGGTCCGGGTTATAAAAAAGAAAATGATGTTGTGGTTAATAAAATGGCTCGAAATGCTGTTGACTGGAGCTCTGGAGAAATGATTGACTTTCGTCTCGGTTATTATGGGGATGATCGTCTTATGAATTATATTTCCGAAAGGTATATGTTATATTTCGCAATACTTTGGTGTATTTTAGAGTAGACGTGACTCGATAAAGTAATATTTATATGTTATATTTCGCAATACTTTAGTGTATTTTAGAGTAGACGTAACTCGATAAAGTAATATTTATATGTTATGTTTCGTTATACTCTAATGTATTTTACAGTAGACGTAACTCGGTAAAGTAATATTTATATGTTATGTTTTGTAATATATTAGGGTATTTTATAGTAGATGTAACTTGATAAATTAATATTATTTTTCCCGAGATAATGGATATATAATTGTATTTTGTAAGTGCGGTGATGATAAATATACAAAATTTGGTCCCGAGGGTATTCATTTAACGAGGTTGAATTGTATGTTTGGTTTGGTTTAGACTTTTGTTTATATACATTGTGCATTGTTTAGATACGTTTTTTTTTATGTTTAGGGAAGTATGCCCTCTTTGAATGTGAAATTTACTTTGCAAAGTTATATGGTAAATTTAAAATTTTCCTTTTATCATTACTTGTGTAGGGCAGTAGTTGTGGTCCCAATCAATGACAAATCTTCAGTGGAATTGTAATCACTGTGTTGGTTTAGTTTGAGCTCTTACGTAAAATTACTGACTCTCCTCTCACTGCTTTATGTATACTTGTATTGCCTTTTTCAACATTACACATACAAGAAAAATCAACGAGGGAGGGAGGGAGACAGTGATGAAGTATGTATTAATCTCATATTGTACCTCTTCATGATTCTCCTTTATCTGAAATTAGACGCCCTGTTTTGGTTAATTTGCATACCATGTTTGATACCAAATCCCTTAGTCCACTCTTGGCAAAGTTAAAACTACTTTCATGGTTGTCCTAGCAATTTATAGAGCTTGCAAGCCTAATAAAGGTTAATTTACAAGAAAATCTCTGAAATCGAGCAACCAAACAATGTGTACCAACTGAACTAATTTTATTACTTAAAGCGGGCTTCTCCATTAGACTTTTAGTATTATTGTGAATGCTCGAGTAAGTATTTGTAGTTTGTATTGTAAATCTTTTATGGTTATGATTGCAAGTAGCCATTAGTACAAGATATCTTGTTATAAAGTAGTTGTTTAATTTTGGACCTGCCTACGATTAATCTGTTTTCAGCAATAACCAAATAGATGTGATATATAAATGGTGGTCACAAGTGAATACTGACTTTTATCGCTTATCTTTCCAACATGTTTCTAGATCAGGTCAGTTGAGATGTCTACATCTTGAATCTTGCTCTAACATTACGAATGAAGGGTTGATTAGCATGGTTGAAAAACTTCCGTTGTTGGAGGACCTCCACCTATATGGCATTCCCATCTCTGTGCAAACTATTGAAGTTGCAGGGCGTTGTTGCCCTCAGCTGAAGTCGTTCAAATTGAACAAGTCAAGGTATAAATGCCCACATATGGGGTGTAATGAGCATGCTCTAGCTATTGCCGAAAACATGCCTGGACTACGCCATCTGAAACTCCAGGGAAATAAGATTGCAATTGATGGCTTGCTGGCCATTCTTAAGAACTGTCTTCATCTTGAGACTCTTGATCTGCGGATGTGTTTCTTAGTTGCTGTGATTGGCCCTTATTTAATAAAAAATCTAGCTCAGCAGATTAAGGATCTTAAGCTTCCACACGACTACACCGAGGACGATGAATTTGATGATCGAATTTATACATGTGATACTTGTGATTACACTCGACCACATTGTGCTGATCCATCTGATAAAGACATTGATTCTGATGAATTTCTTGGTGTCAGTGACTGAGAATCTGAAGCAAGTTGTTGATGGTGCTTTGTTAAAAGCTAGAGTTTGGCTGTCTACTAGTTTATTTTGTATCGCGGCTGATCACCGATAAAAACTCTGCTTGTGGATTTCCCCAAAGATAAAGAATGAATGTGCTAGGCAATTCGATTCAGTTTCTCACATTCTGATATATTCTAATCCTTCCGTCTGACAAGGAATATTATCTCTTTATCAGTAAATAGTTTTGTATTCAACTATGGTGTTTCTTTTGTCCTGCAGAAGATATCATGTGAATCCGCTAGATTGGTTATTTAGAGACTGTATGAGAAATCCAAGTCTGGCTTCGATAAGCTGGATGATGCACTTGTTTTGTTTGATAAAATGTTCCATATGAAACCTCTGGCATTGCAGTCTCTTTGGGTCAATAAATTTAAATTTGAATTGTATTTTAGATAAACTCTACTTCTCATCGTCACTCTGGTCTGTCCTGATGGTTGCTTTATTGATGATCACATATTTCAATTTACATCATTGGACAAAGGAGAAAGAGTAGTCAAAAAGTATTACTCCTTCCGTCCCGTTTTTATTGTTCACTATTTCCTTTTTAGCTTATTCCAAAATAATTGTTCAAAATTGATTAATATGGTAAATTATGTATTAATTATGTTAATTTTTATGAAAAACAATACAATTATTTGGTAATTATATGTTTATTTTAATGATTGAATCAAATGTGAATTTTTTATGATGGACAATAAAAATGGGACGGATGGAGTACTATAATTTATATTTTCACGACTTTGAACAAAAATAAAGAATTAATTACCAAGAACATAATTGACTCCTCATAGTCATGATCATAACAAAATGAAAAGTTGACAATATTACCGGATTTTACTCCTGCTATTACTGAAATAAATCTTTTCATTTATTACCCGTCTAAGACTCCTTTTTAAAATGTGTATTATCTACGAAAAATTATTCGATCCAGTTTTTCCCTACTCGAATATTTCCCAAACTTTTTCCAAATTAAAGAGAACGAATTTTTTGATTCAGAATTTCTTTGAAACTTTTTAAAAATAAAAATTCAAAAATAAAAATTAATAAAATGTATAATCAATTATTTTTGAAACTTTTGATAAAATATATTCAAATTCCCGAAATAATCTCCGCATCTTCATCACCAATTCACCCAACATTTCAAACCCTAACACTCATTCAACTCTCAATTCCTCTCTGAACTCAATGGGCCCCACCTCAATTCCACCGGCGGTGAGAAATCCTAACTGGCAAGAACTCCCGGAGGAGCTAACGACGTCGTTTCTGGAGCGAGTAGGTTCAATTTATCTAATAGCTAGTGGTCGGAAAGTGTGTCATAGCTGGCGACAAATTTGCTCCCGCCCCGAAATGTGGCGGGTCGTGGATCTTAGGATTTCGGGTTATCGAAGCAAATGGGAAATTTTAGTAAATAACATGGCTCGTAAAGCTGTGGAGTGGAGCTGCGGACAATTGATCGATTTTCGGCTTAGTTATTATGGGGATAATCTTCTACTCAACTATATTTCCGATAGGTATATGTTTATATTTCGCAATCTTTTCAATTTCTAGTGTATTTCTGCTACCTACATTATACATTATTTATTGGGCCTCGTATCGGGCAAGTGTTTGTTGTAGCAAATGTTTGTTCTTGACCATCTCCCTTATTTATATATTGGTTATGTTATTTAGGCTTGCTTTTATGTACAAACCATTTTAGCCGAAAACCCCCCACGAACTTCTAGAGATGCACTAAAGATATAAACAATATTTAACAAATATTATAAGTATAGAAAGAAGCGATGTATGTTGTTAATTTTTGAATATTTTGACCATATAGACATTGTATCTTGAAAGATATATAAATTTGCATTGCGGACAAAGTATTAGTTTTTATTTTTTATTTTCAAACTTTTCAGTTTTGGTATTAGCTTTTTTGAAATGTTAAATCTATTAGGGCAAAGCCAATGGTTATGCTAAAATAAGTGTAGTTATTGCTATATTTTAGCACCAATAAGTGATCAAAATAGCATCATGTCTCCAATGCATAGTTCTAAATTTAACTAAATTTGTTTGAAATTTAATTATCTTGTCCCCATTAGCCAATGTTTTTCCTTCTTCATGTATTTCCGTCACTTTTTTTACTTGTTTGGTAATGTGGCAAATATAGCACCACCTATATTTTGTTCTATATAGCACGTCATTGGACCGGTAGATTTCTTTTTTTGTGTCAAATTATAGATATAGGCATTATGTTTAGCACACCATTGGACATGCTCTAAAAATGGTGTTATATCTATAATTTGACACAAAAATATAAATTTATGAATCCAATGTATGCTAAACATTGTGCTAAAATAGCAAAATGCTATAGTTGGTGCTATATATAGAAACAAATATAAATGATACTATATTTGCCACATCACTGAAAAAGTGAAAAAAGAGAGGGAAATAAAGTGAAAAAAGTGAGGGAATAAAGTGAAAAAAGTGAGGGAATAAAGTAAAAAAAGTGAGGGGAATAGATAGAGGAGATAAATTATTGGCCATCGGAGAGAAGTTAGTTAAATTTGAAACAATTAAGTTAGTTTTAGAGATGTGTATTGGAGATATGGTGCTATTTTAGTAAAATGTATTAATAGCTCCCTCTTTTTTAACACAACCATTGGCTTTGCCCTTACATAGTATCAGGTTGTGCATTTAGCATATTTTCTTAAATCTTAACGTGTTTGGGAATGTTACGGAATGGATCTGTATAATTTAGAGTTGGCAAAAACCACTTAATGAGTCTTATATCTTTAAAAAGTACCTTGTTAATGTTACTACATGGATCTGCACATTTTTGGTGTTGGTAAAAACCACTAATCAATCTTATATCTTTAAAAAGTACTTGCTTGTTGCAAAGTCGTTCACAATCTTTACTTATCCGGTGACAATTGGAGTGTTTTTCTTGTATAATACAAACTTTATAATTTACTTGACAATTGGAGTGTTTTTCTTGTATAATACAAACTTTATAATTTACTTGTCTTATATAATCCTCGGACCCGTGTCCGATTTTGGATCCATTGGATCCAAAACCACAAATTCTAAATTATTTAAACTAAGAATCTAACACTTGGATCCCCGCACATGTATCTGATACCCATGCTTGAGTCCTGGTAACTTAAACAATGTCTTTACCCTAAATGCATTTTACAATTTAATGGTATATATAGGAATTCCCTATTATTATCACTTGTCCAATGGTGTTCTCCATCAATGACAAGTCTTCAACGGAATTGTAATAACTGTGTTGGTTCAGTTTGAGCTCTGACGTAAAATTACCACCATGATTTTGTATGCTACCACCTACTCTCTTCTTCCATGCTTTATGTATACTTGCATTGCCTTTTTCTTCTATTTCGTCGATCACTATGTTGCAATGTTACTCATACAAGAGACATTGATAAAAGAAAGCGACATAAGAAATATCAGCTTTCTAGGGAGAGGTAATAAGAAATCGAAGGCGTATGAGGTAGAACAGTAGAAGATATTTATGCTCAATAAAATTGTTATCTGGATGAAGTATGTGTTATCTCATATTGCACCTCTTCAAGATAATCCTCTATCGTAAATTCGACACCTTGCTTTGGGTAATTTGCATAATAGGTTTTATACCAAATCTCTTGGTCCCATTCTTGGCAAAGTTGGAACTGCTTCCACAGTTGTCCTAGCAATCTACAGAGCTTTCAAGCCTAATAAAACTGAGTACCAAAAGAAACTGATTTTATTACTTGAAATGGGCTCCTATTTCAGCTTTAGTAAAACTGTAAATGCTGGACTTGGTATTTGTAGTTTCTACCACAAATGTTTCATGGTTATGAATGAATTATCCATCACTACAAATTACAAAATGTCTGTTTGTAATATAAATGTTCAATTTTCGTCTGTGTACAATTAACCTGTTAGCAATAATCAAATGGATGTGACATATATATGGTGGTCACATGTAGGTGAATACTGACTTTACTCGCCTTCCTTTCCAACATGTTTCCAGATCAAGCAAGCTGAGATGTCTGCATCTTGAATATTGCTCTAACATTACGAATGAAGGGTTGATTGACATGGTAAAAAAGCTTCCATTGTTGGAGGAACTCCACATTTTTGGCATTCCCATCTCTATGCAAACTATTGAAGTTGCAGGAAGTAGTTGCCTTCAGCTGAAATCATTCAAATTGAACAAGTCAAGATATAAGTGCCCACATATGGGGTGTGATGAACATGGTCTTGCTATTGCAGAAAATATGCCTGGACTACGTCATCTGAAACTCCAGGGAAATAAGATTGCAACTCGTGGCTTGCTGGCCATTCTTAAGAACTGTGTTCATCTTGAGTCTCTTGACCTGCGGATGTGTTTCTTAGTTGAGTTTGAAAGTGATGAAATAAGAAGGCTATCTCCACAGATAAAGGATCTTTGGCTCCCAAACGATTACACTGATGACGATGAATTTGATGATCAAATTTATACATGTGATACTTGTGATTACACTCGACCAGAGTTTCCATCTGAGAGCGACATTGATTCTGATGAACTTTCTGGTGGCAGTGACATCGATTCTGACTATGAGTTATTTGTAAATGACATTTGATGGTATGTTTTATGGAGGACTATGGAGCCTGTTTTCTTAAGTAGATGAAAATTTTGATTTTTAGCTTGTGGATTATTGGCACACGTGTGACTGTCCGAATATATAATATTTTTTCCTAGGCCTCTTCCTTGTGCCAGTCAATTGTGTTTTTCTTCTTTTTGAAGCCTTTTTTTTAATCTTTGGGATGATGACGTGGGTTGGTTATGCCTTCTGTATTAAATATGCAAATGAAGATATTTTTAGATTTGAAGTTAGATTTTTTTACCTAGCGGTTTTTTTGCATGCATTTGACTGTTTGTATATATATCTTTTTCATAGGTATCTCCTCTTGTATCTTCTGGTTGATAATATTGATTGGTTCCTATCTCTTGGCACTAACAATTTCTGTCAGCTAATGTAGGTATGGATGTTGCTTGCTGGCCGAAGTTGGAACATGGGGACTAATATTGGTGGGGGATCGGCTAGATCAAGTTAACAATCTGCTGAAGCCCAGAATTATCCAATGATGCAGAAGCAAGTATTTGATGGTGATTTGGTGAGAGCTAGAGTTTGGGTGTCTACTACTTTCTTTTGTCACCAATAAAAACTTTGCTTATGTTTTTTTCCAAAGACTTTACAAAACTGTGCTAGGCAATTTTATCCATTTTCGCCGTTCTATTTCCAGAACTTGTCATTTAGTTACTATATGAGAAATCTAAATCTGTCTTTGCTAAGCTCCATGAAGCACTGGTTTTGTTCGATAAAATGCTCCTTGCTAATCCTCAGCCATTGTAGTTTCAATATTTACTAATACTTCTTGTGCAATTTGAAGATGGAAGTTAATATGTGTGCTACACATATCGGATAACTTCTTGATATTGGATAACTTCTTGTGTAATTTCACATTTCGGGTGTGATGAGGATGCATAACTATTAAACTGAATTTGTGTTTTCTTTTTAAACTTCATAGTCAAAATTAGAGCAGGCAAAAGTATTGTAGTCAGAAATGGTTTATATTTTAATTTCTTCTTAATTTTGCTTATTTGGTTTTGTGCAGTTTTGGTGGTTTAGATTATACTATCATTTTGAGCTCTGAAATGTCGGTGATGTTTATTTGTTTAAAAGGTAATATCAATTAAGTCGAAAATGCTAGACAAAGTAAGGGTTGGTTCACATATATTTGATTGTATTGATTTTAGACTTGGCACCATTTGTCCCACATTTTACAATTGAGATAATTGAACAATATAATATTTAGTGATAATTGTAGTTTTAGCCTTTAATCAAATTACAAATTAGTTAAGGTATACGAATTACGATTTGATCTCACTAATTCCTCCTTCGTGTACCTAATCTCATATTGAGAGAGGTCTTGAGTTTGATTCTCTTTTACCCTAATCTTATGAATATTTAATCTGACCTACTCTTCAACTCAAAAATGATTTTGATTGGGGGACGGGGATGTTAAGAACTATATGATTATGACCCCCACCATAGAGTACATTTAAACAAAAAAGTTTAATTATTGATGGTAATTTTAATTAAGGCCGAGGGTTAGAAAATAGAATTTGATTAGAAAGATGTCTTCTGTGTGCAGCCATGTGTTTTATATAGAGCTTGATTTTCTCTCTAATCTTTGGCTATAAGAAAGAAGATAAAAATGTTGCTGACAACCTTACCTATGAGACATAGTTGAGAGTGTAATTTAGTGGGTAAAGAATGATGGTGTCATTGTATAGCACGGGTAATTTAGTCGTAATTTAGTATCCAGGGACGGATTTAGGGGACATCATTTCTATCTTTTGTTTGAAACATCAAAACGCTAGTTAAAGTCCTGTTTTTCAGCAGCCGCAAGTTAATGCAGTGTCTCCAGCTTCAAAACGCTAGTTTATCTTGTATTTTGCGAACTTAATTTGTTGTTCTCTGACAAAACGAAATTTTAACTTTTATTTACAACAATACGATGTTTTAACTTGTGTTTAAAGCAACAAAACACAAGTTAATACAGTGCTTAAGATCCAAAATGCAACTTCATTATGAAAACACAAATTTATCTGGTGTTCTCAACCAAAACGCATTTTAACTTTTGTTTACAACAACAAAACGCAGTTTTAAGTTGTGTTTAAAGAAGCAAAACGCAAGTTAATGTTGTGTTTTAGGTTCAAAACACAACTTCATCATGTGTTTCAGCCATGTCTCAAAATTGCAGATTATGAACATTTACTGTTGCAACAAAAACAGTAGTGTTAAACGTTAAACGAAGTTACATTTGAGTGGTAAAGCAAAACGCTACACGAAGTAGTGTTATAGAGTAATATTTGGTGCCTTTATTTTGAATTGTGATATTTGGGTCCATTTATCTCAAAATTGTGATATTTAGATCATTTTCTCCCTTTTCTCCACTTTCTTTCTCTCTTTTTTCTATTTTTTCCTCTCTCGTCAAATTTATTATTATAATAATAATAAAGAATGAATATAAAGATTGTTGTTGGAGTTGATAAACAAAATAATATCCTAAATCACTAGAACAATTTATTTTATAATATTCATAAGTAATCAACTAGAACATTGTTGTAATTGCTTCCATGCCAAATTATTTACCAAAATTTTCAAAATCAAAATTCCCAAATTCAAATATAACATCAAAAATCTATACTAATACTAAAACAAAGACCATCTTACATCAACATCTACCCATGACTGCTTCTCCTTAATTTGTTGACATCATCTTCCACTAACTCCTTTTTCCTAATTTATTTACTTTCTCTTTCTTCTTAATTACAACCTCCCGTCATTCTCTCACTTACTCATTTCTTCTTTATTCTTAATCTTGATTTAATACTATTATTTTATTTTATAAAAACTTATATCAAGTTATTTTATATATTAATATTTAATTAGTTATCATCATCAAAAATTTCAATTCTTTTACAATATTATTTTGTCAATTTTACAACTAAATTTTTTAATCATACTTAAATAAAGATATAATATAAATTAATATATAATCAAAATTATTTATTAAAAATACATTTTTAATAAAATAAATTTAACATAGCCAATTCTAGTAATGGAATGAGTTTTTTTCAAAAATACCCGAATTACATAAATTATTTATAAAAATACGCTCATTTGCGGCCCTTATAACCCTCGCCGCACCCAACATTTCATTTCAAACCCTAACACTCATTCAACTCTCAATTCCGCCCTGAACTCAATGGGCCACACCTCAATTCCACCGGCGGAGAGAAACCCTCAATGGCAAGAACTCCCGGAGGAGCTAACGACGTCGTTTCTGGAGCGAGTTGGTTCAATCTATCTCATAGCTAGTGGTCGGAAAGTGTGTCATAGCTGGCGACAAATTTGCTCCCGCCCCGAAATGTGGCGGGTCGTGGATCTTAGGATTTCGGGTTATCGAAGCAAATGGGAAATTTTAGTAAATAACATGGCTCGTAAAGCTGTGGAGTGGAGCTGCGGACAATTGATCGATTTTCGGCTTAGTTATTATGGGGATAATCTTCTGCTCAACTATATTTCCGATAGGTATATGTTTATATTTTGCAATCTTTTCGATTTCTAGTGTATTTCTGCTACCTACATTATACATTATTTATAGGGTCTCGTATCGGGCAAGTGTTTGTTGCAGCATACTTACTGTGTGTATTAAGTGAGGGTAATACTTGGTAGGTGTTTTTTTGTGGATGTGGTTTGTATTTTTGGTATGTTTCTTGTCAATGTTGGTGAATTCGGGATATGTTTAGTTTGTAGCACAAAAACACAGGATTCACTAGAATATAAATACAATTTACCAACGAAACATGAACTATTCACTTGGTGCTTGTAGGCTTAAATGATTTGTATTTGAATATGGGACTATATAAATATTAGTGTATGATTTATGTTCTTTGAAATGTTAACTGTGTGAGGGCAAAGCCAATGGTTGTGCTAAATTAAGTGTAGCTTTTTGGTGCTAAAGTAGCTCCTTGTCTCCAATGTTAGTTCTAAATTTATCTAAATTTGTTTGAAAATTAACTACCTTGTCTCCAATAGGCAATGATTTTCTTTCTTTATCTATTTTCCTCACTCTTTTTACTTGTTTGGTGATGCCATCTATATTTTATTTTATATATAGCATCAACTATAACATTGTGCTATTTTAGCAAAATGTTTACCACACCATTGGATTGGTAGATTTCATTTTTGTGTCAAATTATACATATAGCATCATGTTCAGCACATCACTGGACATGCTCTAAAAATGGTGCTATATCTATAATTTGACACAAAAAATAGAATTTATGAATCCAATGTGTGCTAAACATTGTGGAAAAGTAGCACAATGCTATAGTTGGTGCAATATATAAAAAAAATATAGATGATGTTATATTTGCTACTCCCATCACTGAAAAAGTGAAAAACAAAGTTGAGGGAAATAGATGGAGGAGATAAATTATTGGTTATTGGAGAGAAGTTACTTAAATTTGAAACAAAATTTTAGTTAGTTTTAAAGTTATTCACCGGGATATGGGGCTATTTTAGCGCCAAAAATTGATTTTTAGTGCTAAAATATAGCAATAACTCCATCTATTTTAACACAACCATCGGGTTGTGCATTTAGTGTATGTTCTTAAATCTTAACGCGTTGGACAATGTTACTAAATGGATCTGTATAATTTAGTGTTGGCAAAAACCACTAAAATTGAGTCTTATATCTTTAAAAAGTACCTCGTTAATGTTTCTAAATGGATCTGCACATTTTAGGTTGTTGGCAAAAACCACTAAATCAATCTTATATGTTTAAAAAGTATTCCTTATCCTAACGAGGTACTATTTGTGCAAAGTCCTTCACAATCTTGTCTAGTATATAATCCCCGGACCTGTGTCCAATTTTGGATCCATTGGATCCAAATCAAAGAATCCTAAATTATATAAAACTAAGAATCTGACACTTGGATCTGCACCTATGTTTGATACCCGTACTTGAGTCTGGGTAACTTAGATGATTTTTGTCCACTAAATGCTTTTTACAATTTAATGGTATATATTAAAAATTCCCTATTAATTAGTAAAAAAATAAATTCCCTATTATTATCACTTGTCTAGTGGTGTTCTCCATCAATGACAAATCTTCAACGGAATTGTAATCACTGTGGTGGTTCAGTTTGAGCTCTGATGTAAAATTACCGCCATGATTTTGCATGCTGTCACTTACTCTCTTCTTCCACTACTTTATGTGTACTTGTATTATCTTTCTCTTCTATCTTTTCGATCATTATGTTTCAATGTTACTCATGCAAGAGAAATTGATAAAAGAAAGCGACAGAAGAAATATCAGCTTTCAAGGAAGAGGTAATAAGAAATCGAAGGTATATGAGGTAGAAGTAGAACGGTAGAAATTTATGCTCAATGTTTTTTTTTCTAGATGAAGTATGTGTTATCTCATATTGCACCTCTTCATGATTATCCTCTATAGTAAATTCGACACCTTGCTTTGGTTAATTTGCAAAATAGATAGGTTTGATACCAAATCTTAGGTCCAGTCTTGGCAAAGTTGGAACTACTTTCACAGTTCTCCTAGCAATCTACAGAGCTTTGAAGCCTAATAAAAGTTATTTTACCAGAAAATGTCTAAAACCAAGTACCAACGAAACTGATTTTATTACTTGAAGGGGGCTTCTACATTTCAGTTTTAGTAAAACTGTAAATGCTGGACTTGGTGATTGTAGTTTCTACCCCACATGTTTCATGGTTATGAATGAATTATCCATCACTACAAAGTGTCTGTTTGTAATATAAATGTTCAATTTTTTATCTGTGTGCAATTAATCTGTTGTTAGCATTAAACCAAATGGATGTGACATATATGGTGGTCACATGTAGGCGGATACTGACTTTACTCGCCTTCCTTTCCAACATGTTTCCAGATCAAGCAAGCTGAGATGTCTACACCTTGAATCCTGCTCTAACATTACGAATGAAGGGTTGATTGACATGGTGAAAAAGCTTCCATTGTTGGAGGAACTCCACATTTTTGGCATTCCCGTCTCTATGCAAACTATTGAAGTTGCAGGAAGTTGTTGCCGTCAGCTGAAATCATTCAAATTGAACAAGTCAAGATATAGGTGCCCGCATATGGGGTGTGCTGAACATGCTCTCGCTATTGCAGAAAACATGCCTGGACTACGTCATCTGAAACTCCAGGGAAATAAGATTCCAATTATTGGCTTGCTGGCCATTCTTAAGAATTGTGTTCATCTTGAGTCTCTTGACCTGCGGATGTGTTTCTTACTTGCTGATTTTGGAAGTGATGAGATAAGAAAGCTATCTCTACAGATAAAGGATCTTACACTTCCAAACGATTACACTGAAGATGATGAATTTGATGATCAAATTTATACATGTGATACTTGTGATTACACTCAACCAGAGTTTTCATCTGATAGTGACATTGATTATGATGAACTTTCTGGTGACAGTGACGTTGATTCTGACAATGAGTTATTTGTTGATGATATTTGATGGTATGAAGCTTATTTTCTTAAGTGGACGAAAATTTTGATTTTTACCCTGTGGATTATAAGCACACGTATGACTGTCCGAGTATATTATTCTTTTCTAGGCCTCTTCCGTGTGCCAGTCAATTGTGTTATTCTTCTTTTTAAAGCCTTTTTTAATCTTCTGGATGATGACATGGATTGGTTATACCTTCTGTATCAACTATGCCGATCAAGATATTCTTAGATTTAAAGTTAGAGTTTTTTACCTCGTGGTTTTTTTGGATGCATTTGACTGTTTGAGTTTATATATCTTTTTTTATAGGTCTCTCTTGTATCTTCTGGTTGATAATATTGATTGGTTGTCATCTCTTGGCACTTACGTCTGTCAGCTAAATGTAGGTACCGATGTTGCCTGCTGGCCAAAGTTGGAACACGGGAACTTATATTGGGAGGGGATCGGCTAGATTGATTTAACAATCTACTGCAGCCCAGATTATCTTATGATGCAGAAGCAAGTTAGTGATGGTGCTTTGGTGAGAGCTAGAGTTTGGGTGTCTACTACTTTCTTTTGTATTACTGCAAGTATGTATACATCTCACGCTCCAGGCCGATCACTGAGAAAACTTTGCTTATCTATTTCTCCGAAGACTTTAAATTAATGTGCTAGGCACTTTTATCCAATTTCACATTCTGATTTCTAAAACTTGTCATTTGGTTACTGTATGAGAATTGAGAAATCTGAATCTGTCTTTGCTAAGCTCCATGAAGCACTTGTTTTGTTCGATAAAATGCTCCTTATGATTTATGAGTCCTCTGCCATTGTAGTTTCGATATTTTTATACACACCTAATATTGTCATCAACTGCTGTGGTCGAAGCTAGAAATCCCTAAAAAACAGAAAATATTTCTTGTGTTTTAAAATTTGGATATGCTACTAATTTCAAATGTAAGCATTTTAAGAAGAAATCCCTATATGTTTGTAGTCACACAACTTTTTTTGAGAGTTCTCTTTTCGAACATTGAAGTTTTATTGTATAAATTTTGAGAAACATGTATGCAAATCTTTCGATTAGATAATAATTTTTTTTGAATGAAAGAAACTATACCCTCATTCCGATTTACTCCGACATTATATATCAATACAATTCAATACGAAAACGTATTACATGACAAAAAAAAAAACACTCTTTATTTTCAAAATATACACCCGTTATATTTTTTCAAACAACTTCAATTGAAGCCACAACATTTCAAACGCAACAATTCAAACCCTAACGACCCCTAAACTTCTAATTTCTCAATGCCGCCTAATTCAAACAGGGTCCGACCGGCAGCAACGGTCCGTCGGAACTGGCTGGAACTTCCGTCGGAACTGACAGAGTCGATTCTTAAACGTTTAAGTGCTTTTGATGTATACGAGAATGCTCGTAAAGTGTGTAGAACTTGGCGTCATATCTGTTCTCAGCCGTCTATGTGGCGTGTCGTGAATCTTATGCATCCCGGTGATCCGTATGAAATTAATTATGATGCGGAAAATATTTATCGAAAAGCTGTGGACATGAGCTCGGGGGAATTAGTTGAGTTTCGAATGAATCATTTTGCGAATGATGAACTGCTCGAATATGTTGCTGATAGGTAATGACTTTATTTTTAGTTTTGAATTTTTTTTAAATATATTATTATTTAGTGATAATTGAATTGTTTGCCTTGAATCGATATTCAAATACAAATTAGTTAAGATATATTATATGATTATGCCATAACAGAGAAGATAAAAGTTGAATACATACCCTATATCTCAAAGGTAGTTAGTTGTGAATCTTAGATTAGTCTATAAAGAATGATGGTATCATTGTAGAGTATGAAGATCAAGATCTAGGGTGCTTTGATAATTATCTCGATTTGTATAGCATGAGATGAGGATCATGATGTATGTTGGACAAGAATTAAGAATAAGGCAAATGATAAAAGGATAACCTAGATGGATTGATCTCATAAAATCCACTAATAAAGGTAAACTTACTAAAAAAATTCTGAAAACCGAGTTGCATCCGACAAATTATCAACTATTAAATTGTTAATTGTCTGACTATATGTGACAAATTATATGTTTGGCTGTCAAAATAATAGATTATCAATTTTGATTCTGCATTCAATTCATCTGTTGTTAGCATGACCAAATAGATGTGGCTTGTGTATGGGTGGTCACAAGTAATTACTGACATAATCGCCTTCCTTTAAAACCTTTTTGCAGATCAAGTAGGCTGAGATGTCTGCATCTTGAATGTTGCTCTCAAATTACAAATGAAGGATTGAGTGAAATGTTAAGAAAACTCCCATTGTTGGAGGAACTCCATCTTTACCGCATTCGCATCTCTAAGCAAACTATTGAAGTTGCAGGGCGTTGTTGCCTTCAGCTAAAAACATTCAAATTGAACTACAAAGGTCATAGAAAACTACATATTGGGTGTGATGAGAATGCTATGGCGATTGCAGAAAACATGCCTGGAATACGCCATCTGCAGCTTTTTGGGAATAGGATCACAAAGGATGGCTTGCTGGCCATTCTTGAGAATTGTCCTCATCTTGAATCTCTAGATATACGGCACTGTTATAAAGCTGCTAACCTTGGACCGGATCTAGAAAGAAGGCTATCTCAGCAGATGAAGTATCTCAAGCTCCCACATGACTCCACTAAGGACTCGGAATTCAAAGCGGAAATTTATGAATTGGATTCTTCTGACGAAGATGATAATTCTGGACAATCTGATAGTGACATTGACATTTATGACTATGATTATGGTTTGTTCTGGGGATATAATAATTATGGGTTCTGGGGATATAATAATGATATGTTCTGGGGGAGTGACAATTCTGACTAGGTTATATGTTGAATCTGATGGTATGTGAAGCTTGTTTTTCTTAATGTGTTCAAAGTTCAGATTTTTTACCCTGTTGTTATTTGAATGCATTTAACTGTTTGAGTAAATAATTCCTTGTATCTTCTGGCGATTGTATCCTACTTTTCTAGGCCTCTTATCTTCTGGCACTAACAACTTCTATTAATCTACTGCAGCCCAGAATTATCATGTGATGCAGAACAAGTTGTTGATGGTCCTCTGGTAAGAACTGAGAACTAGAGTGTGGATTTCTAATGGTCGTTTCTTTTGTGTCACTGCAACTATATGCACATGTGTAATCTGTTTCTGATCACTGATGAAAACTCTGCTTTCCTTTTCCCAATGAATTAGAATTACTGTACTACGCCATTTGATCCTGTTTCACATTGTGATACATTCTAATTACTCTCTCTTGCATGGATTATTGTCTAATAATCATGATAGTCTTTGTTATTCAACTAAGGGGTTTGTTCCATGATGCAAACAAAGCTTCTCTTAGAATCTGAAAAAATATATGGTGGATCAGAGCAATTTTAGTAACAAATCATCTGGTAACTTCTTGGTTTGTGAGTTTATTATAGTGTCTTTCTGTCCATGTTCTCTGGTTTTAGTCAATTATAACATCGCAATTATCCCTCTTTTGTTTCCCCTGAGGTCTCCTGCATAGTTTTTAGCAACTATGTAAATGCTGAAGTTGGTAGTTGCGTTTGTACTATAGGCTTGTGGTTAGGAATGCAATTTGCCATCACAATATGTGATGAAAGATTTGTCTGAACTATGATTGTTCTAGTTCGGATTCTACGTGCAAATAATATGTTACAAAAAGGAAAATTGGTGGATCAGGGATGAATCCACTTCATTGGTTCTTTGATTACTGTATGAGAAATCTAAGTCTGGCTGCAATAATCTCGATGATGCACTTGTTTTGTTTCCTAAAAATATATGAATCCTCTGGCATTGCAGTCTCTCTATTTAATTATGTGTACTTTCATAGTTAACTGTTGTGCTATAAGAAAACCTGTTACTCTTGATGTCACTACTGCTAAACTTGAGCCTTTGAAGTTTGCCAGTCTCTCTAGAACTCCTTGTGAACTCTTTTTAATTAAAGAAAACAGACGAAACATCGAAAGGACCTTTATCGAAATTATTAACCAAAACACAAATCAGATCTATTAAATTAACATAACAATAGTTAATATAATAAATTTAATTAAATCTGAGATTTTTACAACCACTATAGCTATAGGTACGGGATCATTTGGCAAATCTGAATAATATTTACCTGAATAATTAATAAATCTGAATGATCCGAATAAATTAAGAATCTGAATTCTGAATCAATAATATTATTTGGCAAATAAAATCTTATACTATTTGAATGTCATTTTTTCCCAATTCTTACTCATCTAATTGAACAAAGTTGTTTGACAAAATTTGTATAACGATGTTCAAATGATTTTTACTCTGTTTCAAAATTGTTGTCCACTTTAATTTTTACGCACATATGCTAAAGTACATTGACCGAATAACTACACAATTTTTTTAAATTTTTTTTTACAATCAGTCTTTCAGTATAATTTAAAATATGTGCGAAAAAGTGGACAAATATTTTAGAACGAAGAGAGTATATAATAACGATAAAATATATAAAAATTTAAATTCTTTCATTTAATTATCACATTAAAATAATAAATTTTAATAAAAATACGTAATGATTTTTTTTATTTATATATTTTTGTGACAAATACCTAACGCTAATTTAGGTTCTATAGGTAATATTTCATAAATACGATAAAATTTATAGAACTTTAAATTCTTTCATTTAATTATCACATTAAAATAATAAATTTTAATGAAAATACGTAATGTAGTATTCACAGCACATTGCAAACCCTAACATAACACACTGCCGGTGTCCATTTCACAGTTAATGTAATATTCATAAACCTTAAACCTCTCAAAAAATCTATGTCGTCCACCTCAATCCGGGTCCCACCTCCAGCTAAGAGGAGTCGAAACTTGATGGAATTTCCATCGGAGCTGACAGAGTTGATTCTTCTGCGTGTAGGTGCATTTGATATGATAATGAGTGCTCGGAAAGTGTGTAAGACCTGGCGTAAAATCTGCTCTAAACCGGATATGTATCGTGTCGTGGATCTTAGGCGTCCGAATTTTCGAGACTACTTGGATTTTCACGTAAAAAAGATAGCTCGGAAAGCTGTGGACTTGAGTTGTGGAAAAATGATTGAGTTTAGAATCAATCATTTTGCGGATGATGATTTGCTCAACTATGTCTCTGATCGGTATCGTTTATGGTTATTTTTCGGCATTTTACGCAATTTCAATTGATGAATTTCATATAGTGTTTGCATATGAATGCACAGCGGTTCCGTACGTTTATGTGTTGTTACCAAACAAAATTTGTCATATAAGAATTTAGGAACCAATTTGACAGAAACAGGGTACCCCGGGTCCTTTATGGCTACGCCCCTGGTGATGTTATATGATCGGAAATGAAATTTAAATGATAGCTTCTTCGATTTCTCGATAAATCGAAATCTTTGTTTATGCTACTCACTCTCAGTTTGGCATGAGTTCACCGGGGTGGAGCACGGTCCGATGGTATAGGATGAGGATTAGGGTGCTTTGAATTTCTTTGATTTGTTATAGTTGGATGAAAATCGAAAATTGCAGTGGATGGATTAATTGCTGGAAATCAACTAATAAAGGTTAATTTGCTAGGAAATGTCTCAAAATTGAGCTACCAATTATGTGACAAATTATCAAAATTGAGCTACAAGTTTTACATCTAATGTATAAATCATTAACTTTGGATTGCTGGTGATGTTTTACTGAATTTTATTGCTTTCTTTTTCGACATGTTTACAGATCAAGTCAGCTGAGACGGTTACATCTTGCATCTTGCTTTAACATTACGAATGAAGGGTTGAATGAAATGCTTAAGAAACTCGCGTTGTTGGAGGAACTCTGGCTTAGCTGCCTTTGCATCTCTAAGGAAAATATTGAAGTTGCAGGGCGTTGTTGCCCTCAGCTGAGAACTTTCAGATTAAACTACCAAGGTCTTAGAGACCTAGATTTTGGGTGTGATGTGAATGCTCTAGCGATTGCAGAAAACATGCATGGATTACGCCATCTGCAGCTGTTTGGAAATAGGATTACAAGGGATGGTTTGCTGGTCATTCTTGAGAACTGTCCTCATCTTGAATCTCTCGATTTACGCCGCTGTTATCGAGTTGCCAACCTTGATCCTGATCTAAAAAGAAGGCTATCTCAGCAGATTAAATATCTCAGGCTCCCAAATGACTCCACTAAGGACTGTAAATTTGATCCTGAAATTCATTTAAATCCTTCCGATGACGATGATTCTCTTGAACAGCCTGATAGTGACATTGTCTTTGATGACTATCAATATTATATGGATGACTTTGCTGACATTTATAATTCAAATTCTTCCGACGACAAAGATTCTTCTGAGCAATCTGATAGTGACATTGTCACTGATGACTATGAATATTATACTGATGACTTCGATTGTAGTGACATAGATTTCGACTAGGTTAATTTTATCTACGTTTCAGGGATTTTTTTCAGATGGTTGATAATATTGATCGTTCATCACACCCAGTAATTTAACGCCTTCCATTCGAAGATTTTTGCAGATTAAGTAGGTTGAGACTTGAGATGTCTGCATCTTGAATATTGCTCTGAAATTACAAATGAAGGATTGAGTGAAATGTTACGAAAACTCCCGTTGTTGGAGGAACTCCATCTTTACCGCATTCGCATCTCTAAGCAAACTATTGAAGTTGCAGGGCGTTGTTGCCCTCAGCTAAAAACATTCAAATTGAACGACAGAGGTTATAGAAAGCTACATATTGGGTGTGGTGAGGATGCTCTGGCAATTGCTGAAAACATGCCTGGAATACGCCATCTGCAGCTTTTTGGGAATAGGATCCCAGAGGATGGCTTGCTGGCCATACTTGATAACAAATCATTTGATGAGTTGTTGGTTTGTGAGTTAATTTAAGTGTCTTTCTTTTCAAGTTCTCTGGTTTCAGTTTTAACAAATGAAGGGTCGAGCAAAACGGTTAATATACTCCCATTGTCGGATTAATTTCCCCTTTGCCACAGCTATTGAAGTTGCAGAGGCTTGTTGCCCCCGCTGAAATCATTCAAATCGAATAAACTGTTGAGTAATCAGCTCATCTAAAACCTCAAGATTTTAGAGAAAGGCATTTTCCAAATCATATATTGTACGCCCAATTTCCGACATAACTACGCACGAGAGCTATTGCAGAAATATGTCTGGACTCGATATTGCAATTTTATGTCTTTACTCTGGTTTCTTTTTGTTTGTTGCATGTTGGTGATCTGACTTGTACAGTATTTTTGTTGTAAGCTCTGAAACAAAGGAGAAATAGTAATGTTAATAAAAATTGACTAAGAAATGACAGATATTGTTGTTGTTTTAATTTTTACAAATCCGAAACAAAGCATTTGCATTTACCGCAAAAAACAAGAAAATTTACTAGAGCTTGGTCCCTGGAGAATTTCAAGAAGTGTTCTAATGTTTTTAGTGCATTTCTTTTCTTATTATGTTCTAAAAATAGAACTTGTTAGGTTTTAGGATATTATTTTTGTATACATATTTTGACAAAATTATTTATATTAGCTAATAATAATAATAATAATAAATTCGAACGAAAGAATGTAAGATTTAAAAGGAGGGAGAATAAGCGTAGAAAGGAGGAGAATGAATTATTATTTTTTTAAATGATTATAATAAATTTGAACAAAAGAATGAAAGATTAAAAAGGAGAGAAAAAATAAGTGGGGAAAGGAAGAAAAAGTATATTCTAATATTAAAAATGTAATAGTAAATCACTATGATTTTTTCGAAAAAGAAAGATGAGTATTCTGACTATATCAAATACTCCCTCTGGCTCATCTATTTGTTAACCTTTCAAATAAAAGTTTCGGTACGCATTTTAAGCCTCCTAGAAAGTATAATTTTATTATTTATTTTTCAAATTTTTTTTTAAATAAAAATTTGAACATTAAATTTTTATTCATAAATAAAATTAAAAAAATTAATAGAACTATCCTTACACTTAAAACGCATGTCAAAGTATTACTCAAAAAGTTTACCTACACTAATCGAACTCAATATATGTACCATATGAAAGGGTGAAATCTCACTTGTTTCAACTCACTTCTCACTTTTCATTTCTCAGAAATATTATGCTAGATTTTCTCCAAAATTCTCTCTGCAAAGCTCTGCTAGGGTTCTGTGGCAAGGCGATTCCCGGCGAGGTTTTCTGTTTAAACTCACCGGTTTCTGGGTTCTTTTGAAGATTTAAAGATTTCTCGAAGATTCTGGGTTTAAAATGGCTGATCGCGCTTCCCAACGTCTATGATAATGCACTAGGATTTCATAGAAATTATACCGGTCTTTTTCGAGACTTGAGGTCTTTTTATCCCTTACCTGGGACTTACTACCCCTTTTTGGGGATTTTAATATACACTAGTGTTTCACGAGTATCGTCTTGGTGTAAAGTGTGGAGCGACCTACACATTTACGACGATTTTGCCTTATTCGAGGCTAACTTGACATTTGCATAAGCCTTTTATGTCTTATACCGTCTTGTTTTGGCTTCAAGCCTTTTATTGAGCATATCGAATGATGGGGTTTGGACTGAATGTCTTAAGTTTCTGGGGTTTCAACCATTCACCCTTACGAGTTCTTAGTGATGGCTCCACTCGTAGTGATTCATTCTCAAGTCTATCATATCAAACTTCTCTTGAGCTTGAAATTTTCGCTAATTAACAATACGAATCTTAGGCTTTCTTTTGTATGTTTATTAACAACATTCACCCTTCGGGGTTCGTTGTATTCAACTCTATTTGTGCAGTTGACATGCATATTTTGTATGTTTTCCTTTGCATTCATTTGTAGTTTGTCTTGACAATGCTTTGAGGATGTTTCTACCAATCAAAACGGGTTCAACCCTTCATCTTCTTTCCAGGAAGCTCGTGATTTCATCGAACCATATTTCTACTTGTCCTACTAGCGGATCCTTTTAGGATGCGCTAAACATAATAGACTTTCAAATTTGAGGCATGCCAAGTCCTTGGCACCTCATGCCCTTCAAGGGTTTCTAGTTTGTACGAGCCTCGACCAAATACGTTCTTGACGCGATATGGTCCTTCCCAATTTGGGGCCAACTTGCCTTTTTGTCCAACTCTGGATGCCTCAATCCTTCGGAGGACTAAATCTCCTTGTCGAAAGAATCTCTCTTTAACCCTTAGGTTGTAATAGAAAGATGCTCGTTTCTGATGCTGAACTATCTTGGCATTTGCCTCATCTCTAACTTCATCAATCAAATCTAAGGCCAGCCTCAAGCCTTCCTCATTTGTTTCTGGCTCATAAGCCTCAACTCTTGGAGACGTGTGAGTAATCTCCACTGGAACCACTGCCTCTGCCCCATATGCTAACAGAAAGGAGGTAGCTCCAGTGGTGACTTTGCAGGTAGTACGATATGCCCATAGTATGGGGAGCAATTCGTCTACCCAAGTGTTTCTGGAGCGTTCAACTCTTTTCTTCAGTCCATCTAGGATAATTCGATTTGCAACCTCAGCTTGCCCATTTGCTTGTGGATGGGCAACAGAAGTGAAGCGCAACTTGATATCATTCTCATCGCAATACTTCTTGAACTCATCGTTGTTAAACTGAGTTCCATTGTCCGTAACCAGGATTCGTGGAATTCCATATTTGCATATCACATTTTCCCAGAAGAAATGCATTACTTGCTTGGTGGTTATCTTGGCTAATGGTTTAGCCTCAATCCACTTGGTGAAGTAGTCGATTGCTACTATCAAGAACTTTCGTTGAGCACTTGCCATTGGAAATGGCCCGAGTATATCCATTCCCCACATGACAAAGGGGATAGGTGAGTTAATGGATGTCATCATTTCTGGTGGTTGTCTAACCACTGGTGCATACTTTTGGCACGGTTCACATTTCTTCACGTAGCTTTTAGCATCAACAAGTATGCTTGGCCAATAGAAACCTAGACGAGTGATTTTATGAGCAAGGGCTCTGCCCCTCAAGTGCTGCCCACAAATTCCTTCATGTACTTCCTTCAGGGCCAATTCTGCCTCTTGAGGTCTCAAACATTTCAGATATGGAATGATGAAAGACTTCTTGTATAGGATTCCCTCAATCAGGGTATACCTTAGTGCTCTGACGTATAGCTTTCGTGCTTCTGAAGTGTCGTTGGGTAACCACCCAGTTTCTAGATGAGATTTGATGGGATCCATCCAACAACTGCCAACATCAATGGGTGCTACCAACTTTCCGTTGATTCTTACTTGGAAGTATACACTCCCTACATGGTTTTCAATTTCGGAAGAAGCAAATTTAGACAAGGCATCAGCCTTCATGTTTTCTTTCCTTGGAATGTGCTCTACATAGCATTCATCAAACTGAATACCCCCTTCTTCTTCATTCTTGTTTTTGTGTCTACCAGAAACAAGAGTCTGTAAGATTGGAGTACGATCCACCCACAATTCACCATCTCTCCCCACCAATTTCTCTAGATTACAATTCTTGAATACCCCAGCAACTCTAACTTTGATTATTTCTTCCATTGATGCATTATAAGCTTCTATCTTCGAATCACAACCAGACACTAACACCATCAATTGATCCATCTTGTCAATTAAACGATTCTCCATCGATGCATTGCTGTTAGCAATTTTCTTGTCACATGAATTACTCGCCTCTTGAATACGTGATTCAATATCATTCCATTGATCTTCAACCGTTCTTGATCTTGTATTGCTCGTCATTGTTGTGATTTGGCCAAGAATCGTATACTCTGATACCAATTGTCAAAAGGATATTTATCAAAAATACCACTTTTTAAAGTTTTTTTGCGATTTTACCATCTTCTCAAAATATTTACAAAAATATCTTCTTTTTTAAAATAATTTGCGAAAATACCATCTTTTAAAAAGATTTTTGCAAAAATACGTTCTGCAACTAAATACAACCAACGTAGGTTGCATCCGGTTGCATGTGTGATTGCAACTGGATGCAACTTTCCAAATACAACCTACGTAGTTTGCATCCAGTTGCATATGTGGTTGAAACTAGATGCAACCAGATGTAACTTTTTAAAAAATAATTGAAAAAACAGCTAAAAATTCAAAAAAAATTATTAATAAAAGGGGTAAACTTGTGGTCTTGGTTTACCCTGGGGTTCAATAGTTAACTTTTGGGGTTCAATGTTTCTATTTTGGATTTTAGAAATATTAAGAATGACGAATAATTCGTATACGAACTTAGGGTTTAGGGTTGCAACCCTAAAATCAGGACGTCGGAAAAACACCATTATTAACAAGTTGCATCTGTGGTTGATTTTGGTTGCAGTTTGTAGAAGGTATTTTTGCAAAAAAGATGGTATTTTCGCAAAATATTTTTTTTTGAAAAGGTATTTTTGCAAAAATATTTCTGAAATGGGATATTTATGAAAAAAGCCCTTGTCAAAATCTTAACTATTAATCTTGATAAAACTAAGTAAATCCACCGAATTGAAATGTACTTTTATTACAGAATGAATGTTTACTGATAACGAACCAGAAAAGTAATGGAGGAAGAAGAAGAATACAACACAAGTTGTCTAATAAACTCCCGATATACCCTTACAACAAATCCATTAAAACTATATAGAGTAATCCCCCCTTCCCGTCTTACCTAACTGAAAGTAATTCAATTAATAATCAAATCGTATAATGTTCGTTCTTTTTAAAAACTCGAAACAATTATGAGTACAATTATGAGTGAAAATAAAACTACTCTACTTAAACTGACTTACTTTCCGTCATATTTAAAACTCGAAAACAAGGTGTTAAAGACACACTTGATACTTGATAGAATTAATTACCCGTATTTTCCCTCTTCACATTTCAAACCCTAACATTTACAATTTCACAGTAACCTTAGTATTCACAAACCACAGCTAAACCTCTCAAGAACTCAATATATGATTTTTCTCGATTTTCTGTGTATAAGAGGTTAAACAATAGTCATATAACATATTACTTTTGATGTTCTACTTATTGAGTATAGTAAATATGACCATTAATAAATTGCCTACTTATGTCCATGTGAGTATAGAGATGTGTACCAAAAATACATTTACTATGTTATTAAAACCATTTCCGATCTAATATTCAAATTAGACTTTCAAACATTTTATTGTAACAATAAAATAGTGATGTTGTGAATTTGATACAGTGTGGGTACTTTAGAGTGAAATGGAGGAGGTAGTGGCCTAAATGTCTTGACAAGTTCTAATTCTATAAATTTAGTTACGGGACTCATTCCTAGATCAAAGCATGCATAAAATTGTTGTATTGAAGTTAACTAAAATATTAAAAAATTAATGAGAAACAATAAATGGTGAACTTTGATAGATTTATAAGATTATGTTCTGTTGTTAGAAGAACTGTTTATTATGATCTTGCAGTGCTAAAATCGTAACAATAAACTCTAACTTTTAATACTAAAATAAACTCTAACTTTTAATACTAAAATCGTACTTCCAAATATTTTATTATGACTTTAAACTCTAAGTTCTAATATTAAAATAGTATTTTTGAACATTTTATTGTAACATCAAACCTTAACTACTCATCAAATATTTCACTACCAGGATCATATCATTTACAGTGAAGTGTGAAATTTACCGGAGGAATGGGGGAGCTTCTACTCTGCAAACTTAAAATTCTAGATAGTGAAGTATACAACTTGATATGTTACCCTGAATGTAATGTCCTTCTACTTACATATTTAAGTAGAATATTAATATCTTAAGAAAAAATTTCACATAAATGGATATACACAAAAGTTATAACAAATAAAAAAGAGTTTAAAAACTTTGTCAAAAAAAAATTATTTTATCATAACAATAAAAATGATAAGGCCACGCGCAGCGGGCACACATACTAGTATAGAGTAATCCCCCTTCCCGTCTTACCTAACTGAAAGTAATTCAATTAATAATCAAATCGTATAATGTTCGTTCTTTTTAAAAACTCGAAACAATTATGAGTACAATTATGAGTGAAAGTAAAACTACTCTACTTAAACTGACTTACTTTCCGTCATATTTAAAACTCGAAAACAAGGTGTTAAAGACACACTTGATACTTGATAGAATTAATTACCCGTATTTTCCCTCTTCACATTTCAAACCCTAACATTTACAATTTCACAGTAACCTTAGTATTCACAAACCACAGCTAAACCTCTCAAGAACTCAATGATCCCCACCTCAATTCGGGTCCCTCCGCCGGCCAATCGGAGCCGGAACTGGCAGGAACTTCCGGTGGAGCTAACGACGTTGATTCTCAAACATTTAGGTACAGTAGATATGTTATTGAGTGCTCGAAAAGTGTGTAAAACCTGGCGTCTTGTCTGCTCCGACCCGACTATGTACCGGGTCGTGGATTTATGGTTCACGGGTGACCCGTACAAAGTGAACTTTAATGTTTGTTTTTTAGCTCGACAAGCTCTGCAGTTGAGTCGTGGACAAATGATCGCGTTTAGTATTAGTTATTTTGCAGATGATTATCTTCTTAGGTATATTTCGCAAAGGTAATTAGTTTGTTTTTCGTATTTGTCGAAATTTAGGGAAAAGAGTATGATTCAAGGTTTTCTATAAGTGCGGATTAAGTTTGATAAATTAATTATTATTTTAACAATCCAACCGTACAGATGTTAATATTGTATAAAAAAAACAAGCCAATGTACACAATTTTATAGCACATTGTGTGTTAATTTGACAATGTAGATCGTAAGTGATATGTCTATGGATATAAGTTTTAACAAATGCTCGTTATTTGCAACATCTTCTATAATGTTTACTTATCTAAATGACAAATTAAGTGTTCGTCTTGAATTATGGATACGAATTGTTACTAGATTTTATTAACAATGGTTTTTTTTTGAGGGAATATTAACAATGCTTAGTTATGTGTAATTTGAATGATGGTTTCATTTAATAACATAAGGATCAGTATGCTTTACAAATTGCCTTGATTCGTTAATGAAATTTGTACCCACTATGGTTCCCTTGCTCCAACCTTCCACTGTTCTGTACTTCTATTGACTTGTATTTCCTTTTTCTTTCACTAATCTCTCTAAACACGTACATGAGAGATTGGTGAAAAAGAGAGCCAGGATTAAGACATGTCAGCTTTTAAGAAGGTAAATAAGTGATCAAAGACGGAGAGAGTGAGGATTAGCCGATTAGGACATGTTAGTGAGGTTTAAAATATATCCACAATTCTCCTAACAATTGCCAAAACTCGGAAGCCTGGTAAAGGTTAATATACTAAAAAAATTCTGGAAACCAAGCTACCAAAAGAAAAAGTGCCAAACAAACTAATTAAATTGCTTAAAGGCTCTCGTCTTTCCTTTTGTTTTTACTGACTTTTGCTCCTCTTGCATTTGATACCCATTAACAATGTAAATTCTGCACTTGTGATCTGTAGTTTTTACTATATATGTTTTTGATATTTAGTGCAGTTGCCATGACTATATGCCGCAAATCATCTCTCTGAAATATAAATTATCAAATTTGGATTCTTTGGCATTTTATCCATTCTTAGCAACAACCAGATAGATGTGATATATACGCGTGTGTTGTGGTCACAAGTAGATACTGACTTTCATCACCTTCCTTTTTCAACTTGTTCGCAGATCAAGACAGCTGAGATGTTTAACTCTTGCATCTTGTAACATTACGCCTGAAGGGTTGAGTCAAATGGTTAGAACACTTCCATTGTTAGATGAACTTCATCTTCACTGCATTTGGATAACTAAGCAAGCTATTCAAGATATAGGGCAGTGTTGCCCTCATCTGAGAACATTTAGATTAAACTACCCAGGTAGGAGAGAACTATATTTTCCGTATGATAAGAATGCTAAAGCTATTGCAGAGAGCATGCCTGGACTATGCCATCTGCAGCTCTTTGGAAATAGGATTTCAAGGAATGGCTTACTGGCCATTATTGATAAGTGTTCTCATCTTGAATCTCTTGATATACGATGTTGTTTCGGATGCACTAAACTTGGACCTGATCTACTAAGAAGGCTATATCAGCAGATGAGTCGTCTCTGGCTCCCATATGACTCCACCAAGGGTTGTGGACTACTTGACATATATGATTTAGGCTCTTTAAGTAACGATGGTCTTTCTGGTCAATTTTATGACGCCATTGTCTCTTATGACCATGATTATCATAATGATGACTATGATTATAATGAATATTCTGGTGGCAGTGACACTTATGATTATCATAATGATGACTATGATTATAATGAATCTGGTGGCAGTGACGCTGGTTCTTACTAAGTTAATTGTTAGACGGTATGTGAAGCTTCTTTTTTTTTTAATCTTCTTGTGGATTGCATTCGACTATTTTGAGTATATAAGTATTCTCTTCTAGGCCTATTGACTCGTATCTTCTGGTTACTATATTCTACTTCTCCGGACCTCTTTTCTTTTGTTTGATAACTGTAATCAGTCATCATCTCTTGGCACTAACGTCTGTCAGCTAAAAATGTAGGTGCCAATGTTGCCTGGCTTCTCGATAAAGTTGGAACACGAGGACTTGTTTTGGTAGGCGAGTAGCCCAATGGAGTTGACAATATATTGCAGCGCACAATTACCATATGATGCAGAAGCAAGTCTCAGGCAGTGCTTTGGCAAAGAGGCAGAGATAGGATGTCCACTAGTTGTTTCTTTTCTATGGCTAATGGAAACTCTGCTTAAGTTTTTGTCCATAGAAATAGAATGAATATTGCAGGCAATGTAATACTGCTTTACATTCTGATATATAGTAAAATCTACTACTTTGGTTATTCTAGTCATTCCCAAGTTAGTGATAAGCTTTGTGTTTGCGAGTTTAATTATAGTGGGTTTTTAATGTTTAATTTTTTTAGGTCTTTGCAACCCGAGTAAAACAAAGCCAAACTAAAAGTGAACATATTCTTAGTAAGTACTGTTCAATTGGCAGTTGGCACACATGTATCCATGTGTAGTTTATAAATTGATTTATACACATTGAAGTTTAGCTTAGGTATAAAAATTAAAATTCTTAAATATATACTCCCGCCGTCCCACCAATTTCTTTACAGTTTTTTTCACCGCGTTCTCAAATTTCAGAAACTTTAAATTGTACTGAAAATTTTAAATTTTATAATTGTTTAATAATAGATTATGAATTTTAAATATTGTTACTAATTTTACGTCATTTTGGAACTATTTTCAGGATTCAATTTTGGGCCTGCTCATAAAATATATTCCTAAAATTCATAACTAATAATGAACATGAAAAATTCATAACGAAAATTTCTATTATATTACAAAAATGAATATTTTAATACTCCATATGTCCCTTTCATTTCTTTACGCTTTCTTTTTTGGTACGTCCCTCTCATTTTTTTACATATCAAAAATAGTAACATTTTATAATATAAAATCCAATCACATTCACTACTTTCCTCCACTATACATACTTTATACCAACTGTATACATTAAATATTGATTGGTCCAACCACTTACCTATTTTTCTTACTTTTCTCTATTAATTTACATTTTTTCTTATTATTTGTGTCGTCCCCTCAATGTAAAGAATTGAGGGGGACGGAGGGAGTATCTTTTCCCTTAGTATTACTTATACACGGAGAACTTCTTATATAGAGTCCGGAGAGAACCATTACATAAATATTAATAATACATATTTTTTATTAGATACGATTATAAATTTTAATTATTAAATCAAAAAACAAAATTAAACTACTTTTTTTATAAAAAAAAGTAATTGAAAATTAGTCGTGATTCTACGGCAGAATCAAATATATCTAAAATAATTCTACATCAGAATTAAATTTAAAATCAATGTTTTCATTCAAATTTTAAATTTATATAAAAAAATTTAAAATTATTTATAAAATTTTATAATAAAAGATAGACTTAATTGCTTGTAGTTTAATATTTTTGCACAGATATGGCTAAATTATTAATTATGCCAAAGTGATGGCTAATTTTTAAATTATTAGCACTTAGGTGGCTCCATGTCCCTTCCGTTAGTTCAAAACTAACGGTGTTAAGGTTTTTGAAATAAACTAAGATTGAATTGCATTTTGCTGGCTGTAATTTTTATTTTTTTTACACATTGTTGGTTAAAGTAAAATGGTAGGTATATTATTATTATTCTAAAATCATATTGGGTGGCTAGATAAGATAACAAACAATTAATTTTATAAATAATTATTATCCCTTTTAAATTAAAAGCGACGATACTTTTATTATCCTTTCAAATAAATGAATTAAGTCACACAAAACATGGAAGGTTTAGAACTTTCAATAACTCATGTCATCATAGAAGCCTAAGTTGATCTATCTCACTCTTAACGTGAGTTTTAACTAAGTTAAGCCTAATTCATGCATCTATACTATCTTATAATAAACGAACTTTAATGTTTGGTAGGTGCCTGATTTTTGGTAATTCATGATTTTACTTAATTACCCTTACTCACGGACAAACCCTTACTTATTTATTTTAAAACATGTTTTAAAATTTTAATTATTTAAAAATGAGATATTAATTATTTATATAAACAATTGGTATAATATCTACCCACCACCTATTATGATATTATGTCATCAATAGAATTATTTTTTAATTTAGCCAACAAAGTGAAAAAAAATTAAATTACAACCATTAAAATACTATTCAATCTTAGTTTATTTTAAAAATCCTAACGCCCTTAGTTACGAACTAACGGAAGGGACCTAGAGCCACCAACGTGCTGAGAAATTAACAATTAGCCATCCGTTTGACACAACTAATAATTTAGCCATTTTCGTGCAAAAATATTAAACTATAGACCATCAAACTGCAATTAAGGCTCTCTTTGGGATTGTTGTTAAAAATTGTTGTGCTGTTAAAATAAGTGCTGTTGTGAAAATCAGATAATTGTTTGGTAATATTTTTTATATGTGCATGTTTTGGTGTATAATATAAAAAATTAATGTTTTTGGTGAGTTTTGATGTTGAAACCAGTAGCTGCTTCCGCAAAAGTTGAAAAACAGTTTTTTTTTTTCAAAAGCATGGGGATCTGTTTTCTCTAAAAACAGTTTTTCAACCAAAAACGCTTTTCAGAAAAGCAGTTTTTAAATTTTACCAAACATTTTTTTAGCTATTTTTCAGAAAAAAGCTGTTATTGTCTGCAATGCCAAAAGGAGCTTAAGGCTCAGTTTGGCATTGTTGTTGCTGTCTGCAACAGCAGCTTTTTTCTGAAAAGCAGCTAAAAAATTGTTTGGTAAAATTTAAAAGCTGCTTTTCTGAAAAGTGCTTTTGGCTGAAAAGCTGTTTTTAGATAAAGCAGGTCCCCCCATGCTTTTGAAAAAAGCTGCTTTTCAGCTTTTGCGGGAAGCAGCTACTGGTTTCAACATCAAAATTCAACAAAAACATTAATTTTTTATATTATACACCAAAACATGCATATATCAAAAATATTACCAAACAGTTATCTAATTTTCACAACATCACTTATTTTAACCGCACTTTTTTCAACAGGACAACAATTTTTACCAGCAATCTCAAACTGAGCCTAAGTCTAACAGATATGATTCTCCCAAATTGCATGTATAAATTGGTTAACAAATGACTTCATTTCAGATAGTCCCATTATAAAATCCCAATCACACACACCTCTCCTCGAAACCCTAAAATCCAATCAATGTCGTCCCCCACAATTCCGGTCACTCCGCCGGAGATTCCCAGCCGGAACTGGCTAGAACTCCCGCCAGAACTAACAACCTCAATCTTTCACCGTGTCGGAGCACTCGATATCTTCATGAGTGCTCGTAAAGTGTGCAGAACGTGGCGCCATCTCTGCTCCGACCCGGAAATGTGGCGGGTCATGGATCTCAAGTACACCGGTGATCTTGGCGATATCGATTTGCGAAAAATGGCTAAAAAAGCTGTGGACATAAGTGCTGGACAATTAGTTGATTTGAGTCTTCACCATTTTGCGGATGATGAGCTGCTCAATTATATCGCTGATCGGTATAACTTTCTTTTCGTAATCATGTTATGTTCAGTTTCGTTTTGTTTTCGTAATTTTTTATTGGGAATTTTTGTTGCGTGTTCAAGTGTGATCGGTTTATGTGTATGTTATTGTATGTGATTGTGATGAAATAGAGATAAAATTGAAATGATAGAATGTTATGTTTAGTTTCGTTTCATTTAGTTATTGTAATTGTTTGTCGAATTTGTTACGTTAGTAAATTATTGGTGATCCAGTTGTGGTGAAATGTATTGTTATGATCGTGATTTGTACCATAATTACTAGAGAAATATTTTATATTTATATTTATATTTTGTGGAACTACATCTGTATATAGGTTTGGTCTTGTTTATAATTGGTAAATGTTTCGTGTGGAATTTGTGTTGTATGATGAGTGTGCTTTTCTGTTCTATATTGTATACATTGTGCTTTGTTTATATGCATTTGTTCTAGTTGTAAAACTGAAATCATACACGAGTCACAAAGTTTACAAAACACCACTTATGGCGCAACAATGTAGTTGTCGTAACAATACATACCAATCATGGTAGTACAATTCATGAGGACCACTGGACTTGATATTTGATGACTGTGATGAGTTTTTAGTGTTTATACTAATTTTTGGTTTTCAATTGAGCAGTTTACCAATCTTGAAATTTAAGTTTATCATAGCAGTTTAATTTTGAGTTCCCACCGCCTTTCTCATTGGCTTGTTTATGCTGCTTCTTTGTCTTGTGCTCCCATAAAAATTTTGTTGCAGACTCGTAGTTGACTATATATTTGACCAGTATCATTGTCAGACCATTATCTATATCATCCCTACACGTGTGTAACAGTTTGTTTTACTTTTATGTAAATGTAAATACTGAGTGATTGGCTAGTCAATTTGCCCTTGTTTAATATTGCTAGCCGGTAATAAACAAACTAAGCTGCATTGAACTTGTTTGTGCAAAATCTTTTGCAATCTTTGCTCCTTTGGAGTATTTGTCTTGAAATTGTACACATTATTCAATTTTGGATAGTATTAGACTTTTTAAGTGTCCCTTGTTGGTCATAGTTGTAAAGCTTTTGTTATATGTGATGAAAATCAAATTTCGGTGTTGGTTTCATTATATGGCATAAACACCAGGAGACCCGATAATAAATTTTTAGCAAAATTGCAATTACAGTTTTGGTTCTGTTTGACCTCTAATAGTTTAAGTGTCTGATACAGAATCTTTTAGACAAGTCATTGTAGTGTGGAAACTATGTAAAATTACTTGGTTATGCCAGCTATCAGATATTTGTTTTAGCTGGAAAGCCTGATTACGATTAATTTATCGGAAGATGTGTGAGAACTGAGTACCAACCAAACAAAAGTGTGCCAAGCAAACTATTATTATTACTTAAAGCGGCTCTCTCTCATCCTCTTTTGTTTCCCTGGGATTCCCTCCACTCGCATTTGAGTTTTAGTAACATTGTAAATGATGCAATTGGCAATGTGTAATATAATTTTATGGTTATAATGAAATATCACAGTATGCAATGAAATATTTGTGTGGAATGTATATGTTATAAATTGGAATTTGCTTGCTATTGGTCTCTTAGCAATAACTCTGTACTCTGTAGATGTTACTATAGTTTTAGTTTTAGTTTTAGTTTTAGTGGTCAGAAGTGAATACTGACTTTTTAGCATTCCTTTCCAACATGTTCACAGATCAAGTCAGCTGAGACGTCTACGTCTTTTCTTCTGCTTTAGCGTTACTGATGACGGGTTAAGTGAAATGGTCAAAAAACTTCCGTTGTTGGAGGAACTCCACCTTTACCGCATTAGCATCTCTAAGCAAGCTATTGAAGTTGCAGGGCAATATTGCCCTCAGCTGAAGTCATTCAAATTGTACAACCCAGATTATGGATATCCAGATATTGGGTGTGATGAGGATGCTGTGGCAATTGCAGAAAACATGCATGGACTACGCCATCTGCAGCTCTTTGGAAATAAGATTACAACAGATGGCTTGCTGGCCATAATTCTGAAGTGTCCTCATCTTGAATCTCTCGATTTGCGGCAGTGTTTACATGTTTCTAACCTCGAACCTGATCTACTAAAAAGGCTAACCCATCAGATGAAGTCTCTCAAGCTCACATATGACTCCCTTGCAGACCTGGAATTTTTGGATGAAGTTGATGATGAATATGACGATTTGAATTCTTTTGACGGATATGATTCTTCTGGACTACTATCTGATGTTGACCTTGTCTCTGATGAATACGATTATTATTATGATGATGATGATGATGATGATGACGACGACGATGATGATGATGACGACGATGACATGTATTAATTTATGGCTGAGTTATTTGGTAATGATATATAATGGTATGTTGAAGATTGTTTTTTTTAAGGAGTTGAGTTTTTTTTTTTTTTAATATAACCTTTTTGTTTATACCATAAAAGAAAAGGGTAAGATTTCCAAAAGCTATTTACGTATGCATGCATTTGACTGTTTGAGTATAAAATTTTAATATTCTTTTTTTTTCCAAGGTCTATTCTGTTGTATCTTTTGGTTGATTAAGTTTTTTATTTCTTGCCCTTTTATCTTCTGGTTGATGACATTTGTTGATCATCCTCTTTTGGCCCTAACAACTGTCTGTCAGCTAAATGTAGGTGCGGTGTTGCTTGCTTGCCCAAGGAAGGTGGAACATATGGACTTATATTTGGTAGACAATTAGCATAATGGTGTTGACAACCTCCTGCAGCCCTAAATTATCATATGATGCAAAAGCAAAATTGTTGATGGTGCTTTGGTGAGAACTTAAGTTTGGGTATTTACTAGTTGTTTCTTTTCTGTGACTGCAAGTACATCTGTACATGTATCTCTAATCTCTGGCTGATGAAAACTATGGTTGTGTTTTTATTCAAAGTAGTTGAAACATTCTGATGTGTTTTAATGGCTCGTTGTCTATTCAGCATCTTTGTCATTTTTATTCAACTACGGTGTTTATATCATGATGCAAAGAAATATGCTTTTAGAGTTCGGAACAAAATATATGGTTGACCAAACCAACTACTGTAGTTTAGTTATCTAGATATTCCATAGTATCTGCTAATCTCCTGGTTTGCAAGTTACGATTTCAAAATGGCTTTTTATGTAATTCTCCCTTGTTTGCTCTAGTGACAACAAAACCAAACCAAACATACCAGGAACTATGTTATCGCTGCTTTTAGGAATAGAAAGACAGGTTTCATAAGCACCCTAAACAAAAACACTTGCGGAAGGATTGATGTGTACACTCTTTATTTGCCTTGTTAATGTGTTGAGGAATTGTACTGTCAACAGAATTGAATTTACATACTAGGCCATAACAGAGGGTAACATTCAAGAAAGAGCAGGAGAGCTACTAGGTAGGCACAAGTTGCATTGCTTTCAGTTCTTGCTTGACCATATTTCTGGTGTGTTGAATATCTAATTTTGTGTATACTAGCTTATAGCCCGTGCATCGCACGGTTACTTCAATTTTATTTATAATTATTCTGTTTATAATTATATTTTTATTATCCATGCAACACACGATTGTTTTTTAAATATTTATAATTATATTTATTTATGAATATTTTAATATTTAAAAGTTATTAGTTTACATGATTAAATTATTGTTAAAAAAGATTTAGCCAAAAAAATTATAGTTAAAAATTATATAGGTTTTTTTTAAATAAAGAATTTTTTTCATTTTTTTTCTTGCAGACATGGGTTATTTGATAATATTTTTTGTAAAGTACGATTTTTCAGAAAAGTACTATACTAATTGATTAAGAAACTTTTAAAGTTTCGAATTTAATAATTTACAATGTATATATGTTAAAAAAGTTTGGCCTCGAGTCTAAAATTTCAAAATACGGTTTTTTTTAATATGAATATAGTCCTACTAACAATGAAATTAGGTATCTATGAGTTCTTATAAAACAAAATCACCATTTACTTATAATGTATTATTTAATAATAAATAATATTTGATTAGTTATTATCTAAAACTTAATAAAATATTATTAAAAATATGCACAATTTTATAAAATTTTATCCTCGTATTATTATATTCGTTGTTGATTTGAATTTTTCTTAGATTGATTTTAATTTTTGAACATAGATTTCTAAATTTAAAATAGTTAAAAAAAATTAATTAAATTGGTATTAAAATAATGATTACATAATAATTATTATTAGAATTTAAATATTCACTTTACTAATTTGGGCTTTATCTTGTGTTTTAAAAATCAGATTTTGACAATTTTATACCCCACATGAAGATAACTAAATTATATTTAATTAAAAGATGGTTTAACAATTTTTATCTAACCGGAATTATCCATGGAAAAGAAAAGAAAGTCACGAATTTTTTACATGGAGAATTCTATCAATATAGAAAACTTATTTATATTTGGTATATTTGGTTTAAATTATCAAAATACACCTTTTAGAATTTAAATATAATTCTATTATTAATAAAATACACTTTTTAAATATTTGATCTAACGATTTTCATTTATCTAGTTAAGATCTAATGGTCCTTATTAATTTGGTTATCTACGACCAAAATTTTGGATAAGATCCATATTATGATTATTATATATAAGGATTTAATATAATAAGGATATCAAGTATATACTGATATAAGTATCTTACTAACTGCTTTTACTTTTAATGTTTCGGTTTTATTTACGGTGTATATAAAATTTTAAAATACATTATTACTTAAAAATTATTAAACAGAATAAAAATTATGTTATGATTATATAAAATTTTATTCTCATATTATTATATTCTTTATCGATTTGAATTTATTCTTAATTAATTTTGATACTTTTTTGAAAGAAACATAAAATTTTTCTATATTTAAAAGAATTAGTGGAAAAATAAATAAATTGGTGCTACAATAATAAAAAATTATTTATTAAAATTTAGATACACACTTTACTATTTGGGTTATATCCTGAGTTTTAGAAATTGAATTTTGACGATTTTACAACACATGCGAAACTAACGAAATTATCTTTAATTTAATGATGGTTTAATAATTATTATATAACTTGACCAGTTGACCTACTCATAAAATAAATAAACTGAAAATAAAAGATGGTTAAGAAGTTTTACATAAAGAATTCAATTCAATATAGAAAATCAATTCATAATTGGTTTAAATTATCAAAATACATCTTTTAGTATTTAAATACTATCCTATTAATAATCAAATATAATTTTTAATATTATATCTGACGGTCCTCATTGATTTGAAGATTTATAGTTTAATAATCCAACGGATCGTATACTTTTAGTAGTACAGGGACCAACCAAAGTTTTGGATAAGATCTCCCTTACGCTTATTATATATAAGGAGTTAATTTGTGCTAACTTTAAAGTTTTTATTACCACAAATCTGAAAACTATGAGAATTCAAATGCATGGTACGACGTCGTGAGATAGTAAAGGCCAACAGCCAAGCCTAAAGCAGCAGCTATTCTAGCAACTCTACTCCATTACTACTCTAAAGCCTTTCACAGGAGAGTTCGTTGTTGCAGCCACCAACCAACTCAATTAATTTGAAACTTGTTATTGAAACAATAAAATTTCCTCTCCATATTGTTGAAAAGAGTCCTTTTATTAGCTTGTTGCTACTAGACATCATATTTGATGTCATATCGTAAATAGTATTCGTCAGTGAATGATTACTCGTACTAAATCGTGTTTATTTCATTCGTTTTACATGGTAAATGAATGATTACTCGTACTAAATCGTGTTTATTTCATTCGTTTCACCTGGTATCAGGAATCAGATATGGGTGTAGAATAAGCAAAACACATAGCATGTGTTTGGTTCAAATTTTTTTATTCTCAAACACATACATCAAGCCTCCAATGAGATTTTGAGGTGGGTATGAAAATGGAGGTATGTGTATCAATTTTATATTATTTATTAATTCCATGCCAAAAACATTATAAATATAAAAAAATTGTTTTATAAATAAAAACAATGTTATAAATAACAATAAAATATTTTTAATTTTTTTTTATAATATAAAAAATTAATTTAAAATATAACTTAATATCATTTTAAAAATTATTTCAACACTGAACTAAACACATAATATTATAAATGATCTTTCAACCTCATACCACCTCAACCCAATTCTTGATTCTAAACACTGAATGAAACGACTCTTGATATATTACTAACAATATTTACAAATTTAGGCATTAGTCGCAAAGGAAGGGATGAAGAAAGCGACACGTGGGAAGAGTAGAAACATGCCACGTTGAAGAATGTGATCAAGTGAAAAGAAAGCGAAGTGAGAGTAGGGCTAGGGATTGCGGGGACAACAACTTTAAATTAAGCTGGGCGGCCTGATTGGTTGGTAGGTGTTTCAAATGGACAGTCCATGTGTTGTCATTTGGGCTTTTAATTATTAGCAAGCAAATAACATTTGTCATTTTATTTTTCAAATTACTAAATGGACATTTCCAACTGTTATTACTTCTAATTGTTAACATTTGAATGGAATACGGAAATTAAGAAATATAAAGCAAAAAAAAATGGGTAAATGGGTGAAATCTATTGAAAGTAGTGAAGAAAAATATTATATTTTAAGTTTTGAGCTTATATCTAATAATTAATGATTTTTCGATATTGATAGATTAAGTATATATATATATATAATGAATTTAACCTCTGTTTTTATGGTGATAAGAGTTCGAGAGGTCGTCATTAATCGTACAGTGTAAGAAGCAAAAATATTTTAAAATTTGCCGAATATTGAATATCGAATATAAAAACAAAAACAAAAACAGGGTCGATTAGATGTTAAGGTTTTGGCCAAACTAGACGGAGGTTGAGATGGAGCTAAATTAAGATTCGAATAAAGAATAGACGAGTCAACTTTCGCACATGGTAGATGTGCCCATTGTCTACGCTAAGCATCCGCAGGTGTCCTTCCAGTTCACCATAAATCTATACGGATTGAAGTTTGGAAGAAATAAGTTTAACCGAGAGTAAAGATTATCATTAAGCATAAAATTTCTTGTCTAATCTTGCAATTTGCCACAGCCTTAAGCTGGTTTAAGTAGACCTTATTGTTTGGATGCAAAAATTTGGTACACGAATACGAAAGTACACGAACACGAAAAAACCCGAATATAATTAGTGTCGGGTTTGAGTTTTCATAATAGATACACGACACAAAATGAAAGTACACGAATTAATGAAGTAAATAAATAATTTTAAAAAATATATATAATTTATAGTATTGCATATTTAGAAAATATATAAGCAATTACATATGAACAATAAATAAAAGTTTCACGACTAATTGACATGAAGTTATACATTTATATATAAGAAGTATACATTTATATATATAAGTTATATTTACAATTTTTTGTAAAATTGTATGTAATACATATTTAATACACATTTCATAAAAATTTACATAATTAAAATAGTTTTATAATATATAAATTTTAATTAAATTATATTTATATTTTTGTTTAATGTACACGAATATAACACGTAAAGTACACGACACGTTTTGAATTGAATATGTGTTTCAAAATTAGTATCCAAAACGGGTCAAATATGAATTTTATATTCACGTACACGAAAACATGAGATTACACTCGATCTAACATTTTTTCAACGCCGTCTATTGCCAGGTCTAGGTTTAACCACCCTCACCAACACTCGATCTAACATTTTTTCAAATATTATTGCAAATTACATGTTAAAATTTATGCAAGTACAAAGATATATTTTTCAAAACGAATCCACACAGTTTATAATCGATAGTTTAAAATTCAATAATTCACATGTATTAGAACGTCAACATACTGTTACAACATACTTAGTTAAATTTCTTCGGATTTTAAATCTTCGATCTCTTGTTACATACTGCTACAACATACTTAGTTAAATTTCTTTAAATATTTTCGATCTCTTGTTATAGAAAAACACTGATAACTCCAACCAGAATCAATAACAACGAACCAAAACGGGGCTTAAAAACGTAATAACCTAGATTTGATTATATTTTCCATTACTATTCTACTAGTTGAAGAAGAGAAGCAACTCATAGTGCATTTTTACCATAAATCATATTTCCTTCTTTTGAGCTAATGCTAATAGTACTACTTAACAAGCTAGAGTGTACAAATAGTTTTAAACAATAGTCCTACTACAACGAGTCATATATTTTGTTACCATATTAAAAGAAGTCAAACGGCGTCGTTTGTCTCACATTCTTGTCACACCCCACCGTCCCATTTTTTCTACTCATTCCCGGAACTTCCGGTGGCGCCACCGTCCTTATCAATGCAAAATTCATCCCCTTAAAAAACGGGTGGGCCTTCACCTCGCCCGCCCCACGTTTCGCCCCGACCCGATTACCCGGATTCTTATCCAACAAGCCCGAAATCAAATCACGCGCGTGCACTTCACTCCTAGTCAACAACACATCATTAGGAAAAGTCAACGGAGCTTTGACTATGCCACGTAAGATAGCCTCGTTGGAGTCATTAGCAAATGGGGTTCGTCCATATATCATCTCGTAGATAAAAATGCCAAGGGCCCACCAGTCCACCGCATTTCCGTGGTCCCCACCTGATGCCACCTCAGGTGCCACGTACTCATGGGTCCCAACAAATGATGATGACCTGGCTGTCACCGGTTCGGCTACAAATAACCGGGTTGATGACGTGGTTTGAATTTTCTTGGACCGGAAGAACCGGGTGGACAGACAAGAGAAAGGTGCGGAGGATTTGGAATGCGATGAAATGGACGGTGAGGATGAGCCAATGGGAGACATGAGAGGTGATTCAACGGTTAAGATTGGATTACAGCAAAGTGAAAGATCGAAATCGGTGAGCATTATGTGACCGTCGGATCCGACAAGAACATTTTCGGGCTTTAAATCTCTGTATATTATTCCTAACATGTGAAGATACTCCAATGCTACCAATACTTCAGCTGCATAAAACCTGTAATTTTTTGTATAAACAGAATATCAAAACATGCAAAATATTTTAACCTCGTTTTCTCTACGAGATGTCTAGTGTTCGATTTTTATTAAAGACAAGTAATGTGTTTAACTGTATAAAAAAGAAAATGAGTAGTACCTAGCAGAATTTATGGAGAACCGTTTGTTGGGTTGTTTATGACGGAGAGAATGCAAATCACCACCAGGACAAAACTCCATGACAACACAAGAGAAACACGAAGCTTCGAACTCAGCATGTAAAGTCGGCAAAAACGGATGATCAAGCATTTTAAGTATTTTTCTCTCCGTTTCAGCTCTTTTTAGCTTCTTTTTAGCTGCCAAAACATCCTTGTTCACAACTTTCATAGCATAGTAACAACTCTCATCGCTTCGAAGACGACAAAGATAAACTTTTCCAATGTCACCACTTCCGATCTGTCGTACGAGGCTGAAGTCACGGAAGCCTAGTCCTCCTCCGGTAGTTTTACGTCGGAAAGTGGCTGATTTAATCGCTTGCCATGATGAGTCTGATGAGCGGTGAGGCTTTAGCATGTGGTTTTCTGGTGAGTGGGGAATTGTCAGTGTTTCGAATGATAAGCGGCTGAAGCTAGGGCAACAACTTTCGCTACTCGTTGAGGAGTTTTGTGTTGTCGAATTCGAACATGCTTCTTCACTTTCTACATACTCAAACATTTTACAATGTATATGAAGGGGTGACTTATAAATTGTAATTTCTCTAACGAGACTCGAACCTTCGAAAAAGAAGCGTTACTACTGGGCTACGAGACAAAAGATATGCAATGGCTATAAAGATTTTAGTGTGTGAGTGTGTGTTTTTTAAAGAGAGAATTTAAGAGTGAGAAGGAGAAAGATGATATAATGGTTAAGAGGGTGGTTGGGGGAGTATTTAAGCTATACAGTAGTACGGGGTTCTGTGAAAATTTAAGTTTGTTTTTACAGCTTTTGATCGGAAGATGAGTAATGATGAATTGATGATGCAAGTACGTAGGTTATGTTTTTTTTAACCTTTGTTACTGTAGGGTAAAAGTTGTTAAAGGAGGTAATGACGTAAGCGTCTCGTCACTTTTGTTTTGTTCGATAATTTGTTTTATTTAAACTAAAAATGTCAACTTAAGAAAAGTGTTTTAACAAACCAATGTTCCTGCTTGTTTAGCACGTGGAGAGCAGGAAGACTGTTGCTTCTCTGAGGGAAAACTAATCTGTTTTAGTTTATCGAAGATGTGTAAGTAAATCGATACGTGACGGAATCAGGATTACGAAAAATTTCAATAATGAACTTGTATTTGATTGTTAAATGGTGCAACTGGGAGATTGAGTTTGGTTTGATGGTTAAAAACGCAGGACTGAAGAAGATAAGAAGATGAACAGAAAATCCAAATAGGCTAACAAAAACAAAAAGAAGCATGCCATGCATGCCAATGTGCCATAAAAATTGGAAGCACAAGGTACAGTTGGAATATTTACAAAGGGTCCTCCAAAAATAAGATATCGAATCAAATTAAAATTAGGCCCCATATCATTCCCAATTGTCACACTTTTGAGTAACGAAAATAAATCTTGATAACCACAATTTGATCGTTTATATCGAAATTGACGTCTTGGAAATTAAATTGGTAGGGTACTGTGATTGGTAATGTTTATGGTTCTGCTCTTGACAGTGCCTGACATTTTACCAGAATATAACGCCTAAGATATATATAAAAACCCCGGAGATGGAGACATGTACTGCTCATATATGCACGCAATTGCGGATTAACCAAGATCGAAGTTTATGTTGTTTCATTCTTAATAAATCTGAAATATTCCAAGTTCATGTTATTGCACTTTGTGTGTGAAAGGCGTAAGCTTAATAGTAGGGGTGAACAAAAAAAATCGAAAAATCGAAATTGAGTCGAAAAATCGAAAAATCAAATCGAAAAAAAAATAGAAATCGATAAAAATCGAAAAAATCGTAACCGAACCGAACCGATATAGCGGTTTGGTAACGGTTACGGTTTCCCTTTAAAACTGAACCGAAAAACCGAACCGTTAATATAATATTATATTTATATATAAATAATTATGCATAATAAATAATTTACTTTAACTTTCATAATATTCATAGTAAAAAGGTTTTCTCATATTTTCATTATTCGTTGTTCACGAGTGTATATACTAACATTGTTGCAGTCATCTTATAGTTAATTTTAACATAGTAATTGCTCGTATATATACACTTTCTTATTTGACCTTCACTCAACAGAATTACCATCTTTTCTATGGTTTTCAGGTTGTTCGTTGCAAATGTCTGATAAATACAAAATAAAAATTATCATAGTAAATTACTATAAATTTACTTTTTTTATGTTAAATTTTCAAAATCATTTTCATCAAATTTTATGATATTTCTATTATATAAACACCAAAAAAAAAAAAATCGAAACCGAAAAACGGATAACCGAACCGAAGAAAACCATTTTAGACGGTTCAATTACGTTTTCAATGTAAAAACCGAACCGAAATATACGATTTGATAACGATTTTAGCTAGAAATCGAACCGAACCGATCCGTGCACACCCCCTTACGGTGTCTTAATGGTTTTTAACATTTTAATTAGTACTAGTATTATATCAAGCATCCTGTGTGAAAGGCATAAAATTGGTAGTGTCTTAATTTAGAAATGTTTTCATGTAATACATTAGTTTTTTTTTCGTCTTAAACATGTACTTAAGAAATTATATATAACTTAGTTGAGAGCATGATGAGAAAAGAATAAATGTATAAATATATCTTAATTTTGCAGATCTTGTGGGATCCTTTACTAGTTTTATTATCAATTCCGTGATTTTTCAATGTCTTACGAATAAGTTTCTACAATGACATCTTCTTAGGATATAGCTATACAGAATTAATAAAGGTTAATATATGTGTGAATATGTGTTGGACAACTCGATTTGATTTAAGAAAAAATCGATTTTTCATCGATACTCTTCATCCAGAATTTTAATGGTACTATCAGAAATTAGGATCATAAAATAGTTGAAGTTGAAATAAATTTTTGTTAATTTTAGAAATTAGTCGAGATTTAAAATAAAAATATCTACAATAATCATGATTTTATGAAAAAAAATATATTAAAATTTTAAATTTAATCGGGATTTTGACGTAGGTTGTCGCCTTCTTAGTTACGCATAACTAGATGTCTAGATTTACCCAAAAATCAAACATTTCGATAAAAGAATCATTGCATATTATTAAAACCATGTGGTGGGTCAAAAATATAGAAAAAGTAAAAATTTATAGACAAAAAAAAGTACAATTATTAAACAAATGGGTTAATATTTAAATACAATGTGATTATGTTAATGCATATTAATTAATTGAAGTTAGATTGTTGAGTAAGAAACACCCAGCCAATATTCTCGGTGTTTTGATAGGGGGACAATTGACAGAATCTGTTTTACATCAACAAATCCTACTTAGTTTAGTTTGAAGGAGATGCTTATTAAAAGATCACCAGGATTCTCTATCCTTTACATATATAAAAGATTGAGACTAAGGGAGGAAGGAAGACATGAAATTAAACATGCGATTTATCGTATATAGGACACCGATCTTCGTTATCGAACTTGAAAAACGATTGTTGTAATATAAATATCGTATTTGTAACCAAGGAAAAGAAAAAATTTGGAGGTCAGAACTTGATGTAACCATTACAATTCTCAAATGTCGTTATACTACGTCACTCTCCCAAATATTTGTACATGTTATCTACCCTTTATTGTAATTCAATTTACAAATTTTACAGATTGTAAGAAAAACAGTGGTATGATGTTAACATATGGAGTATATCGCTTTCCCTTTCGGTGTCCTCATTCATTAGCATAAACGGTTTGATCTTAAAACCAGTTCTGCTCTGAAGTAATATTTTGTCACGAAAATTGTTCGTTACTCCGCTTCAATAAATAAATAAACCCAACAAACATTCTCACTCGAATTCAAGTAACCTGCAGAAACAAAGACTTGTGGTTGATCAGAAATCAGAAATAAGACTAGGGTCCCTTATTTTTGTTTTGGAGTGTTTTTTGACATGACCTTTGTCCCATAAACGACCCCCTCTTTCATGTTCTTGCCTGAAGAATTATGAATTCGATGATTTGATTTCTTATGTAGGGCATGATTAAATTTAAATATAATGTCGCTATCTTCTTTAAATCCTTTGGCTTATTACAAACGAAAATGATATATCAAGAGTCACCACAATGGGACAATCAACTTTTTTTAATTTAATCACGTCTATATCTATCTGATACAACAAAAGTGGATTATATGAAATCAAAATTATTAAAATTTACCGTTTACGGGTATTTTTTTGCTAATTTTGTCGAAACATAATTAATTATCTGTTGTGTTTTGCTAATTAAGATTGTACGTGTCTTCTAAGATCGATCTGGGTCTTTGCTTTGTGTATTAATTTGCCGTTAGCAACGAAACATGTAATTTATTACTCGGAAAACGTTGTAAATCATTCTATACATTTTTAGAATATGTGAGATTTATTCATAGTTGTGAAAATCGAAAACCGAAAATAATCAAGCAAAATTGTTTGCTACGTTGTAAAATTTATAATATGTTTTTTCTTTCGCATGTCCAATTATTTTTATGTTTTGTTATAATATTCAGAAACGTGTCGTAAATAATTCTATACATTTAAAATCGAAAATCGAAAATCGAAAATACTAAATCGAGATACCTCGTTATTTTTTGTACTTCACTACACTACAACATATTCATTAATGGGTTAGGTAATTGATAGATGGGGGCAAAGCAAACACTCTACCAATATTCTTGGTGTTTTGATAAGTTAACGCAAGACACAATGCGTCACATCAGCAAATTGTACTTAACTTTGTTTAATTAACTGATAAACTAATTAAAAAAATATTAGTCTAATATTTTAATAAAAAAGTACAATAATAGCTGGATCAAGCACAACCCAGATATAGGAAAAGGGAATCCAAGTTCTAGTTTGTGGGTTTCAATAAAAATAACATGTACAAAGTCAACAATTAATTAAATAATTAAAAAACAACAACGAATAAAATGCTTGTGTTCACACAGCTAATTGTAATTTGGAAGTACAATTAAATAATTAGGGTTTTGTTTAATCTAATTCTTCGATTTTGTCGCACTGGGTATTATGTTAATGATTAATTAGGACCACTTTACCTAATCTAATGTTAGGTATTCCGAAACTGTTTCCGAAATTTATTCTGATGTGACATGTTAAATATCGAATTATAACTCGGAAACGCATACATATACACACAAATTCTTATATTAATATTAGGAAAATTATCAAATATATAATTGACACATCAATGGAAAATTTTTCAGAAACTCTAGCATTTTCCTTAACTATATCAAGTGAAATATATATAATATCACCGGTTTCGATATGTATACTTTTTTTAATCTCTACATTCACGGTTTACAAAGGTTTGACACTATCTTCAAACAATTTTTACTCAAAGAAGCTATTTAAGAATCACTCGAAATCGCATTAAAATGTGTAAAAAATAGGTTTATTTATTATTTTTATGAATTCCCCTCAAAGTGTGTAGGGGGATATCATACTTAAAAATTATAATATAGAATGATTAATCTAAATATATAGAAAAATTAATTTTGTGATTTAGAAAAATAAATAAAAAGTAAATTGTTTGTGATATTTCTAACAAAAACAAAAGTCAAGTTATGGTTAGACCTTATAATAAAGATTTGAGCTTTTTTCATAAATACCCATCCCTAAAATCTTTTTTTCAAAAATACTATGTTTTTATTGAACTCTTTTCAAAAATACCAACTTTTTGAAAATATTTTCAAAAATACGGTCTGCAACTTGATGCAACCAGCTGCAACCTAAAAGTATTTGCAAAAATATGGTGCAACTAGATGCAACCAGATATGCAATTTATAAAAAAATTAATAATTGGAATAAACTTTGGTTGCATAACCGGTTGCATAAGTAAGCAAATGCCCCTGCAGGGCCGATTAACTGAAAGGTTAATAGAAACAATGGGGGAAGTTAATCAATTTTCAATTTTAGTTTAAATTTTTATAAACTTTAATTCGTTCTTGAGATTTGGAATATAGTTTGATGTTATGGGTTCCGTAAAATTATAGATCGTTGTAATTAAAGATTGTTTATGTAAAAAAATTTGAGTTTTGAGTAGTTTCAAGTTCACCAGAATTAATGGTGGTTCGCTGGATTTCGAGTTTACCGGAAAAAGAAAAAGGTTGCAACTGGTTGTATCTAGTTGCACCGTATTTTTGCAAATATTTTTAGGTTGCATCTGATTGCATCTAGTTGCAGACCGTATTTTTACAAATATTTTCAGAAGATAGTAAAATTGCAAAAAAACTTAGAAAAAGTAGTATTTTTGGTAATTTTTGATGATTTAGTAAAAAATAAATAAAACGAATTTGGTGCATTTTTCTATTTGGTTGCTACCCGGACGCAGGCGAGTTAGCTGCTTCTGTAAAACTCGGCCCATGTCCACAAGGCCCAAGTCAGATATAACTGGGCTGGTCATCAAAAAGTTCCAAGTTAACTTATAAAAACTGTACAGAGAAAAGGTCTATGATTTAGCCTTTCATGTGTGTTTTTGGGAAATGGACTTGAGACTAAGCAAGCCCAAAATTATCTTTCACTAGTGGCCCTGCAAAAAAAAAAATCTGCTAAAATATTTTATCGATTATCTAAAAAATTTCGATTTATGTAAAAAGTTTCAATTTATCAAAAGATATCCGATTAGTCTATAGTTAGTTCTTAATCGATAAGTCAATTGATTAGTTCCGATTTTCATTTTGATTTAAGATAAAAGGTGAGTTACTACTTGGTACTCAACCTTGGCATATAATTTTTAAAAGAGGGACAGAAATAAAGACAAAGAAAAACTGAAGAAAAAGGTGAACTGTGATTCTATGAAATATAGAACGCCAAACAAAACTTCAGTTACACACTGAATTAATATTTATGAGATTGAAATACAATTAATTAAATCAAAAAAAAAATTATTAATTTATTTCTGTAAGAAATCCACCTCTACAAGTCTTGTCCATGTCAAGTACCACATAGCTTCCTAAGTGAACAAACACTAGAATTTATTCACAAAGTATATAAAAAGGAATACTTAAGTTGGAATACAGAAGAAAATTTTGTCTGAAGAAACGGTTGATTCTTCATTTACTTTCTTGTGTATTTAAAAGTGTCATTACACTTGTCTTTAAACTCACTTTATACTAGCTGATCAGTTTTCAAGAAGTTGAAGAGTGTTTAAGATATGATGAAGAAATATTATCTATGGATTTTTCTCAGCCTTATAGTCATGAAATGCTGCTCGGGTATGTAAAACTCTCTGGTTTTCGTGTTTTCGATGTCTTCTTCTGGTGCTTTGTTTCTGTTTCATAGATTTAGCAGAGTAAAAATGTGTTGAACGTCGTGCTTGGCGCGAAAAAATGTTATTAGCCTGTTATGAAAATTATGTTTCCTTTTAGCGATGCTAATGCTGATAGCAGTTGCGTGTTTTTGTAATTAACTTGTATGTTTTCGATATGTATATATGTTAGAGAAATTTTTATAAGTTACTGCTGGTCTAAACAACCCATACTTTGTGTTCTTGATTTTCGCAACCTATATTCGAGCTCCTCACAAATTTTATTCTTGTAAATTTACATGACAGGATCAAGTCTCTGTATTCTATGACATAAAGCTATAATATGTTCTTTTTGTTGCATTTTTGGTTTCTAGTAAATGCAGTAGAGATGGTGTCTGTTGAAGAGAAAACTGATATAACCAACTATCAACCAGTGCTAACACCACCAGAAGGCAACACAACATTCCTCGATGGAACAAGCTGGTGTGTGGCGCGTCCTGGGGTCTCTCAAGGAGATCTGCAGGATGCATTAGACTGGGCTTGCGGCATGGGAAAGACTGATTGTGGTCCGATTAAATCTGGTGGTCCATGCTTCCAACCCAATACACTTTTGTCCCATGCCTCTTTTGCTTTCAACAGCTATTACCAACAAAATGGGAATTCTGATATTGCCTGCAATTTTGGAGGAACAGCCGCCTTAACTAAAAGAAACCCAAGTAAGGAATCCTATGTTTCTTTTATACTATCGAACAGTATAGGCTAACTCTACTCTGTAATTGTTTGTTCTTAACTGCAGGTTACGGAAAGTGTGCTTACTCTACATCCGAGTAAGTCTTCAGTATGTGTGCTTCAGCAATTGCTAATTTTTCTGTTTGACAATAATATCTTTCTAATTTTTAGTTGCACTATTGTTTTGGCCTCAGATCTTTACGCGCTTCGACATCTGCATTGTCAAGGTACAAACAGAGGTTTATGCAGTGGAAGTTATCTGGCATTCTGCTACTTTTGTACATGGGTGGTTGATCTATCTGCTTAACACATTCTGTCATACATTGTGCACTGGTCCTAGCATGATCAGGTTCCTTATTAAGCAGTAGCAGTTGCAAGTGGAGGACTAAATTTTGGTAAAATTGTTTAGGAAAATTAAGGAATATGGTGACGATGTTTAGGAGATTAGCGCTTTGCCAAGGGATTCTTAGCTTTTCTATAGGTTTACGAATAAAATGTAATACAATCCCTGGTTCTGTGTTTCTCTCGATCTTGTAGCACAAACAAGCACATTATATTTAAAAATAGTAGCATAGCTAAGCTTGTTGCTGCCCGTGGTAATTCGGATAATCGGTTCGGTTTCAGATCAGATCGATCTCGGATCGGATCAACTTTCGGTTATGATATATTTGGGTATAGTTCGGATCGGATCTGATTTAGTTCGGGTCTATTTCAGATTAAAATTGAATAAAATTTGAATTAAAATCAGATGAATTTGGTTCGGATATTTTCGGATCATTGTTCATTCATTTTTTTATTTTGTAAGACTTTAAAAAATATATTTTCATATAAAATAATGTACTTTTCCGAAAGTATTGATTAAATATCTATGTTATTTTTGACATGAAATTGTTCTAAATATGAATTTTGCTTATAAATAGATTAATTTATTGAATTAAAAGTGGCTTAATATATGTATATTATGATATGTAAAAATTATAACTCAACTAAAACTAAATTCACCATTTTTTTAGTTCGGATATAAATTGGATCCCGTATTTCGATTCATATTCGGTTTGGATAATTTTTTATTCCATTGTGATCGGTTTGGATCATAATCGGATCGGATCATTTTCGGTTAAATTTTCGGTTCGGATAATTTTCGGATCGATTCAAGTCGTTTTTTGGATCATTATTGGATTTATTAATTCATATACAAAATCGGATTCGGTTCTATAAATTTCGATTCGGTTTTTCGGATCTGAACCCATTTTGCCAGGTCTACCCATACATATGTAATTTATAGATGGGTCCTGGTCCCTGACAATTGATTATCAGGGACCATTTATTTAACAATCTGTTCCTGAACCGTTGGATCAATATTTTGACGATCAGGATTAAAAAAAAAAAATTTATCACTCCGCGCATTTTTTCCGCGGAGCACTATTCCTCCGCGAAAATTTATCGCGGAGCACTGTACCCGCTCCGCGATTATTTTCCGCGGACGGATTCAGCTGCTTTTATTGTGGAGCAGTCAAGTGTTGGGGGAGAGGAAGAGCATGTACTTTCTTGGTTTATAGGTGGAACTCTTACCTATAAGTTCGTTTATAATAAATGAAAACCACAATCCAATCAACGATTTGGTTTTAAATTTCTGGTTCAGTTACAAATACTTCGGTTTTGAAACCTATAAAAATATGAAATATTTATATGTATTTATATATTTATGTACACAAATAAATTACACAGTCAAGTAGAGTGGAACTTTATTCGAACTAGACAACAGGACCTAGATAATCTATGCCCACTATTTAGAGAGTTGCAACTCCCTGTTTGATCCAGTAGTCTACAATAAAATATAAATTATGTGCTAACAAATAATGAATTCCCTGTTAATAATTTAAGTTATGTTCTTGTTTGTTTAGTCTCCCCAAGACTTGATTGCTCGACAATAAAAGCAGCTGAATCCCTTCGCGGAAAATAATCGCGGAGCGGGTACAGTTCTCCGCGATAAATTTTCGCGGAGGAATAGTGCTCCGCGGAAAAAATGCGTGAAGTGATAATTTTTTTTTTTTTAATCCTGACCGTCGAAATATTGATCCAACGGTTCAGGAACAGATTGTTAAATAAATGGTCCCTGACAATTCAGGGACATGACCCTTTATAGATATGCCACCTACTATGTCCATGTTTTATTTTGAAGTAGAGGAACACTCCTATTATATTTTGATATTTGATATCTTCCAAGGATTTTAGTTTCATCACAAGTTGCAAATCGGAGAAAAGAAGCTTTATTTACGTGCTCTTAGTAAAAATTCCCCTAAAAATCTTCGTAATGATATGACATGGTAAAAATGAGTAGTTTCAATTGGAATTCATGAGGGTCCATTTTATTAACTAATTCCTCGGTCCATAATTAGTTATCATTTTAAATGATCAAATTGACCAAATTTTGATAATATAATAAAATAATATATTACATTTACATGGTTTATGAGAAATTTTATGGGAATATTAGTTAATTAATTATATGCATGCTCTTTTTTCACAAAATATAGTTTATAAGCTAATGAATGTTACAGTCTGTTTTACAAAATAAATTTCCTGCATGATAATTGCACAATATACAAAGAGTTGATTACGTAGCAGACTGTTGCGCTTCTCTAAAAGGCTCCATAATAATGTACATAAACAACTGAATGTATTCTAACTGTTGCGCTTATCAAGTCGAGTTTAACAAGTCGAGTCCGAGTCCATAGGGAGTCGAACACTCATAAAACTCTAATCGACTCGAACACTCATAAAACTCTAATCGACTCGATAATTTATCAAACATATTTTTTTTTTCAAGCTCGCTCTCTTGAGTTAAACGAGTCGAGTCGAGCCTAACAAGTAGCTCGGTTCATTTACTGCCCTAATTTGCACAATAAACAATGAGTTGATTACGTAGCAGACTGTTGTGCATCTCCATAATGTACATAAACAACTAAATGTATTATAACTAGGGATGACAATCGGGTCGGTCGGTTCGGGTTTTGTAAAAACCAGATCCGGACCCAAATATATATTTTGGACCCGGATCCGGACCCGGACCCGATTGGATCCCGAATGTCAAGATCCAGACCCGACCCGTCGGGTTTCGGTTCGGTTCGGGTTTGAATCGGGTCCCGATTTATTTTAACTTTTATACAATTATTTATCAATTTAATACAAACCTGTATTTAAAATTTGACTAAAATAATTGAGCTTCTTAAATTCTAAGCAAAATCTTTAACTAACAAAATTCATAATCCAAATTCTAAATAAATTCAAGAGTTTTTTGAAAGCTAGTTTACATCATCCAAAGATACATAATTAGATAATAATCTAAGATTCGTATTATGGTTTAGAATACAAAAAGGAATTAGAAAGTTTAAGAATAAAAACATACTAACAAATTGTGTAGATTAACTCTGTTTTCAGAGTCAATGGGAGAGTGAAGACATCAAGTGAGGGAATAAGTTAAAAAATTTAGAATAAGAGAATGAATTATAATATAATACGTCAATGTTTCAATAACCATACATAATGTAGTTAGGAAGTTAAAGTGGAATTCTTAGAATATTAATGATTTAAAATATATTATATATACATCATATTTTTCATATATATATATATAATTATTATTATTCGGGTTTCGAACCGGGTCCGGGTTCGGTTCGGGTTTCGGATTCGGGTCCGGTTCGGTTCGGTTAGGGAAATATCCAAACCCGACCCGAAATTTAATCGGGTCTATATATGAGATCCAAACCCAGACCCAAACCCAAAACTTCGGGTTCGGTTGGGTCTATTCGGGTCAGAACGGATCGGGTACCCATCGGGTCGGTACAAATTGCCATCCCTAATTATAACTGTTGCGTTGCGCTTCTCCATAAGGCTCCAGAATTGTTGAATGAGCTACAGTATCAAAGCACTTCGAGTACTGTACTGAAGCTTTTGCGACTTACATAAATTGTAGTATCTCCTTTGTTTTACAATTAGGTTCTAAGTTGCATGCATATAAAGATGGCCAACAATGAAGGTATGGCAATTGGAATAGATCTAGGAACAACGTACTCATGTGTAGGAGTTTGGCAACACGATCGAGTTGAGATCATTGCCAATGATCTTGGCAACAGAACTACACCGTCATGTGTTGCTTTTACCGACACGGAGCGTTTCATTGGCGAGGCTGCTAGAAATCAAGCCGCTGTCAATCCTGTCAACACTATCTTCGGTACTCGAATACTCGTATACTATGTTAATTATGTGAATATCTGTTTGGAGTTTTCCTTGAATTATGTTTAGTTGTATTCCAGATTGTTAGATTCTTTATAATTTTTTGCTAAATTCTTGTTATACTGTTACTTGAAAGTTAAACAATGTCGTTGTCCCTTTATCTTTGCTAGAAATAATCTCAAAATTAAACAAACATTTGGCCTGACATTAGAAATAAACAAAGTAAATTTTACATGTTTTATTGATTCTTATAGTATTTGTGTATTCAGATGCTAAACGGTTGATCGGAAGGAGGGTCACAGATTCAACTGTCAAAAGTGACATGAAGCTTTGGCCTTTTAAGGTCATTGGTGACCAAGCTAAGAAACCTAAGATTGTTGTGAATTATAAAGGTGTGGAGAAACAATTCTCGCCTGAGGAATTGTCTTCAATGGTTCTCAATAAGATGAAGGAAATTGCAGAAAACTACTTGGGAAGTAATATAAAGAATGCTGTTGTGACAGTCCCCGCACACTTTAATGACTCACAGCGTCAGGCTACGAAAGATGCAGCAACAATAGCAGGCCTCAATGTTCTTCGTATTCTTGTTGAGCCGACTGCTGCTGCAGTTGCTTATGGTCTTGACAAGGATCTTACAACAGGGGAGAAAATTGTCCTTATATTTGATCTTGGTGGTGGTACTTTTGATGTTTCTCTTCTCAAAATCAGAAAGGATAATTTTGAAGTACTAGCTACTGCTGGTGACACTCACCTTGGAGGTGAGGACTTTGACAATCGTCTGCTAAACTATGTTGTTGAGGATTTCAAAATGAAGCACAGACAAGAGATCAGTCGAAATGCGAAATCATTAAGAAGACTGAGAAACGCTTGTGAAAGGGCAAAGAGGTTTTTGTCTCATAATGTTATGACAACTATTGATGTAGATTCTTTGGAGGGAATTGACTACTGCACAAAAATCAGTCGTTCAAGATTTGAGGATTTAAACATAGATTTGTTTAGAAGTTGTGTGGAGACGGTAAAGAAATGTTTGGAAGATGCGGAGATGGACAAGAGTAGGGTTCATGATGTTGTTCTTGTGGGTGGTTCTTCTAGAATTCCAAAAGTACAAGAGCTTTTGCAGCAGTTTTTTGAAGGGAAGGAACTTTGCAAGAACATAAATCCTGATGAAGCTATTGCTTATGGTGCCGCTGTCCAAGCTGCTATATTGAGTGGAGAGGGTAATAAAAAGATCAAGAACTTGGTGCTGATTGATGTTACTCCTCTTTCTCTTGGGACTGCAGTTGATGATGTACTAATGTCTGTAGTTATTCCAAGGAACACCTCTATTCCCAATTCGATGAAAGAAATATACACTACAGCATATGATAATCAGACATCTATTAAGATCAGTGTTTTCGAGGGTGAGAGAGCAAGAACAGAAGATAATAATTTTCTGGGAGAGTTCATGCTAACTGGGGTGCCTCCTCTCCCAAGAGGCAAATTTAGTTTTTGGTTAACCTTTAATATTGATGCTAATGGCGTACTACATGTTTCTGCTAAGGACAATACCACTGGAATCAAGAATAGCATTAAAATCATCAAAAGAGGAATGCTTACAGTTGAGGAGATCGAAAGAATGGTTCATGATGCTGAACAGTTTAAGGCTGAAGATGAGGAGTTCAGGAGAAAGATGAATGCAATGAAGGCATTTGAGGATTATGTATATAAAATAAGGGATTGTACTGAAAACAACAACAATCTTGAAGCTTCTGTCAAAAAGAAGATAGCCTATTCTTTCAAGGAGGCTATTGAATGGTTAGATGAAAACAGAAATGCTGAAATTTTTGATTACGAATACAAGAAGCAGCAGTTTGAAGCAATCTATAATCAACTCATTCCTGGCAGTGCAGATATCAAGACTGAGGAAGTTTAATACCTTGCATGTTTCACTGAATGATTCTACTCTGCAAAAATCAGCTCTGTTCTAATACAATTTAGACATTTTCTATTATGTCATCCTATATTGCAAGCATGAATCTTGAAACTTTCAAATTGTTTGGGCATTCACTTTTTAAAATAATTATATCCTTTTATGATTATACATGTTTACTTGATTTTTATATATCATTTCAATTAACTATTAAGCACATAAAGTTTCTATCTATTGCAGCAATTATTGAGTTGTTTCATTTCAATTATAAAATGTTAGCTTACTGTAAGTTTTTCTTAAGCATTTTCATCGCCCAGACTTAAATTCTGTCTCTGTAAGACATAAGAGTGTCCTTAAACTCACTTTACACTAAAGAGAAAACAAAAGAGTGTCCTATTTTTTGGGTTTTTTTAGCTGATCAGTTTCGAAGAAGTTTGAAGAGTGTTTAAGATTTGATGCAGAAAATACATGTATGAATTTTCTCAGCCTTATAGTCATGACATGCTACTTGGGTATGTCAAACTCTCTCGTTTTTCATGTTTTCGATGTCTTCTTACGGTGCTATGTTTCTGTTTCATAGAATTAGCAGAGTAAAAATGTTTTGAATGTCGTGCTTGGCGCGAAAAAGTGTTTATTAACATGCTATCTGCTAGTGTTTCTTGTTTCGAACTCAAGGAAACAATCTCCCAGTCTGTGCACTGTACTATAATGTTTTGAGCCTGCTATGGAAATTATGTTTCCTTTTTAGCGACGCCAATTAATGTTGATAGCGGTTGCGTGTTTTTGTCAGTAATTCCTCTGATCTCTGTGCTTGCATGCTAACTGATGGTTAGACTTTCATTCCTGGTTTTCGATATGTATATATGTAGATAATTTAAATGACAGTATCAAGTCTCTATTCTCTATAATTTATTTTATTAGTGTTCTTCGTTTGCTGATAATCTGGAAATACTGTTTTCTCTGCATGACTTCTCCTGAGAACCAAACTGGAGGTTTAAAATTTAAACATAAAAGTAAAGTACTGTTCTTGTTGCTTTAACATGAAGAAAGGGATATTCACAAAATGTACTTGCAGAGTTGCAGTTGCAGTACTACTAGAAACAAAAAAGAAGAAGAGACACTTAGGTGCTTTGCTTCTTCATAGTATCTTATGCTAGTTATACTAAAGTTCCTAGAAGGATAAACCTTAATTAGTGAGGAAAACCCTATGTCGGTCCGCTAGTTTATCACACCCCCTTAAACATGCTCTTTATAGAATGTAAGAGTAAGACTGCTTATGTCGGGACCTTCCTCCAAGAACTGTTGATGCGAGAGCTTGTGCTACAAGGTACGGTCTGATTAGCATAAAACTATTTTGATAAGAGTAAACTTTTATCTTTTGCATCAATTCTCGAGTAGTTTCAGTTTCAAATTTAAGATGTTAGCTTACTGTAATCTGTTCTTAAGCATTCCTAATTTAATTCAGGTAGTTTTTTTTTTTTTTTTGAAATCAAAAGGAAGCTTTATTATAAATCAGAGTTTAATACATCGATAAGAAAGAATGGTACATCACACCATTCCTTACATTCAGACATAGAACCAGTCTCTCTAGCTAAAGCATGAGCCACCGAGTTCGCTGAACGCCTTACAAAATAAACAGAGCAGGACCCTAAGTCCTTAAAAATATTACGACATTCCTCAATTATAGCTCCCATATACGAGGAGTCCATCTCCTTGCCTTCAAAAGCCTGAACAACACCCAAGGAATCAAGCTCTATATGAACATGAGAGATGTTTTTCTTCTTTAACCACGACAGGGCCTCCTTAAAAGATAAAGCCTCAGCATGCTTAGGATCAACAATACCAGCCCAAGAACCTCCATAGCCAGCCACGAACTGCCCTTGATCATCACGTAGAACACATCCGAAAGAACTTTTACCGTCTTTCTCAAAGACTGCAGCGTCTACGTTACAGGAAAGCCACCCCGGATCAGGCTTCTTCCAAATCAACACACCTTCCCTGTTATTGCCATTACTAACTGCAACCTGGCCAGATTGAGCTTTTTGCCACTGAAACAGAGACGAACTGGCTCCATTAATAACCAAAGACGGAGACCGGGACTTCTTATTCCAGACTACATTGTTTCTGTGTGACCAGATTTGCCACAGAACTGAACAAATAATCTCCATCTCTTTAGCTGATTTTGCATGAAACCAGTTTATCATTATATTTCTTACAGAGAGGTCTGAGTTGAAACTAATATCTACCTTCGCTAGGCACCAACATCTTCGTGCAAAAGGACAGAAGAACAAGGCATGTTCAGCATGCTCTATATCGCATTGACAGACGGGGCATATGGGATAGACTTCGACATATCTACTCCTGAGATTTTCAAGAGTTGGAAGACAGTTCTGCATTGCTCTCCAGACAAAGTTTTTCACTTCTGGAGGAGCAAACAACTTCCAGATCTTTAACCAATTAAAATCCATCTCGAAGGGTGAAGGACCATATACCTCCTGGCACAGTCTACGGTATGCGCTCTTAACAGAATACACTCCTTTCTCTCCATCAATCCACAGCCAAGTATCATCCGTCCTGGAACTACTTAACGGAATCTTTATAATTTCATGAACGTCATCCTCATTAAATAAATCCCGTAACAGGTCCACATCCCACTCCAGCTTATCACACATAATAAGATTGCTGACCATTGCACCTTCCAATTCACGAATAACAGGAGTCGAGATTTTTATATGGTTATAAGTTGGCAACCACGCATCTTTCCAAACACTAACAGACTCACCCCGTCCAATCTTTCTCACACTGCCATTGCAAACCAACTGATGAGCAGTCATGATACTCCGCCACACGTAACTCGGATTATTACCTAGACCAGCCTCCTCAAATTTACACTTTGGGAAATACCGAGCCTTCAAGAGCCTTGCAATGAACGAGTTAAGTTCTGTTAGGATTCTCCAAGCCTGCTTACCCAACATTGCCAAATTAAACTCCTGCATACGCTTAAATCCCATCCCCCCTAATTTCTTTGGATAACATAATTTATGCCAAGACATCCATCTAATTCCCGTACTTTTTTCCACGTTTGAAAACCACCAAAATCTGTTCATTAGACTTTCAATTTCCTGACATAGTTTCTTAGGAAGAAGAAACACGCTTGCTACATACGACGGGATTGATTGCACCACTGATTTAATCAAAATCTCTTTTCCACCTCTAGAGAGAGACGTACCTTTCCAACTTTATTCAGGTAGCTTACATCGCCCAGAATGTGGATTGTTAATTGTAATCTACAGTTGCAGCTTCTGTTATTACCATTAATGTCCTGTGCATTCGATTTTTAATTCAATCTTATGACATGAATAGCACTACTTTATTGATTTCAAGAACTAGTGAGATGGATAATGTAATGTCCCATAAATATCTTACCTGTGGAATAGTCTTTGGTTTCTAGTCAATGCAGTAGAGTTGTGCCTGTTCAAGAGAAAACTGATATAACCAGCTATCAACCAGTGCTAACACCACCAGAAGGCAACACAACATTCCTCGATGGAACAAGCTGGTGTGTTGCGCGTCCTGGGGTCTCTCAAGGAGATCTGCAGGATGCATTAGACTGGGCTTGCGGCATGGGAAAGACTGATTGTGGTCCGATTAAATCCTTTTTTTTTTCTAAATTACTACTACAATTTACTTGATCATGAACTTCATAAAAAAGAGCTCAGTAGTATATTTACCTAACATTTATGCATAATACACATACATAGTAAGACCTATCGTGACTTAAAATGGTTTTGAAGCTATTTTGGCCTGGTAGTCTCGAGACCAACTGCCAAGAATTTCAATATTCTCAAAATTTAATTTGGACTAAAGTTAAATATTGTTCGGAAACCTTGTACTTTACAACGAGAAAACACATTCTGATTTTATATCATGGAGCAGGATAGTCTAGTTCTTCTCTTTAATCATTTGTTCTGTACAACAAGTTACCGAAAATGTGCTTACTCTAACAGCAGCAACCTGTAACATCTCAGCAACACCAACTGATTGACGATCAGAAAGTTTCAGGGGTCGGCCCTCTTGTAACTCAGCTGGCTTCTCAAGCTCAGTCACCGTCCTTGGATAAATATACTTCCATGCAACAGCAGAGTTTTTCAGACTCAAATGGGAACCCTGTCACCACTCACCAGTCCTGTTGTAATTTACCATCATTTATCCTAGGACTATACTTTATATCACATATTATGTTTGTAGATGCTTTCTATTCAGTTTGACAATACTGCATCCTAAAAGCTAGCAATTCCTGTCAGGTGTACAAGTCAGGGTCCTTCGGGCGGTCGCTAGACATAGCCAAGTTCAGCAGTTACATTGGACTGCGTAGTGAGCTTGCTCATAACAGATGAGTTGTGTTTTTTAAGAGACTAATGTTGTTAAAGATGAATCCTGTAGTAATGGACTCTTGTTATATTAAGGTTATATCTTGGATTTATTCTCATTGTTACCTAGCATTTCACATACTAGATACTAGTGTTCTAAATATCGTCCGATTTTTTAAAAATCGCTGATAAATCGTCGATTTATTGTTTAAAAATATTTGACCGATTCGATTTTTAAAATCCGATATATCGGTATGAATTATTTTTAAATGGTTTATTATATTATATATAAGGCTAATATATTAAATATATTTAAAATATTAAAATTTATCCGATTTTTGTTCCGATTTATCATTACGATAAATTTCCGATTTACCGATAAATTGTTATACGGTACCTCAACCGATTTGCAGTATCGGTGCTCTAAGAAGTTACATGGCAGATGCGGAAGAAAATTATACAGAAGTTTGTTACTTTCATCCTTGAAGACAAGGATGATTTTAAAAAGGAGTATTTGTTACCATCTAGAAATAGAATAATACTACTAGCATCGAGTCTGTGTCATAGCCCAAAACAATTTCTAAAGTCAAACCAAGAGCAAAGCCCAAAAGCCAGAGTCCACAACTAGAGCCCAAGAGCGTAGTCTCCACTATCCACATAGCCTCAGCCCTCAGTATATGTACATGATGTTCGTATCTTTTCTAATCTATCTATTATTATATACTAGCCTATAACCCGTGCAAGGCAGTGGTCTTAAAAATAATAAACTAAAAACTTTAATGTGAACGGAAAATATTAAAATAAAAGTAAAAATTAATATGATAAATTATAAAATGAGCAACTTAAATATTCATTGGAACATAAAAAAAATATAAAAAAATACAAATGAGGCCGAAGAAGATAAATGAGGTATTATTAATATTATTTTATTAATATTAATAATAAGGACAGATAGAAAATCTAATATGTTTTAATTAAAAAAAGTAATTGACCGTGATATTTTTAGAAGTGTTTTAATTATATTAATTGTATTTATTAAAAAAATATGTTGACATGTTAAAATAAGTAAGTTTTTTTTACTAAGGACAAATAGAAAAGTTAACATGTTTTAATTAAAAAAAAGTAACTGCACGTAATATTTTTAGATGTGTTTTAATTATATTAATTTTATGTGTTAAAAAAATACGTTCACTTGTTAAAATAGGTAAGTTTTTTTAAATAATTAAAAGTATTAAAATATGTTTTAAAATATATAAGTTGCACTTGATATTTTTGGAAAAGAGAGATTTTAATGATAACAAATATAAAAGGTAATATATTTTAATTTAAAGGTAATTGCCCGTGATATTTTTGGAAAAGAAGTAGATTTTGTTAGAAAAAAAATGTTTTAATTAACTATAAAAGGTAATCAGCTATTTACTATTTACTATTTTTATATTATTTTATTATTTATTAAATAAAGTATTAAAATAGGTTTTAAAATAAATAAGTAAGGATTGCACCTCATATTTTTGGAAAATAGGGATTTTAGTGATGATGTGTTTTAATTATATTAATTGTATTTGTTAAAAAAAATACGTTCACTTGTTAAAATAGGTAAGTTTTTTTAAAATAATTAAAAGTATTAAAATAAGTTTTAAAATATATAAGTAAGAGTTGCACTTGATATTTTTGGAAAATACAGATTTTAGTGATAACAAATATAAAAGGTAATATATTTTAATTTAAAGGTAATTACCCGTGATATTTTTGGAAAAGAAGTAGATTTTGTTAGGAAAAAAATGTTTTAATTATAAAAGGCAATCATCTAGTTAATATTTTTATATTATTTTATTATTTATTAAATAGAGTATTAAAATAAATTTTAAAATAAATAAGTAAGGATTGCACCTCATATTTTTGGAAAATAGAGATTTTAGTGATAACAAATATACAAGATATTATGTTTTAATTTAAAGGTAATTGTCGTGATATTTTTGGAAAAGGAGTAGATTTTGTTAGGTTTTTTTAATTATAAAAGGCAATCAGTTAGTTACTATTTTTATATTATTTTATTATATATTAAATAGAGTATTAAAATAGGTTTTAAAATAAATAAGTAAGGATTGCACCTCATATTTTTGGAAAACATAGATTTTAGTAATAAAAAATGTAAAAGGTAATATGTTTTAATTTAAAGATAATTGTAATGATATTTTTGGAAAAGGAGTAGATTTTTTTAGAAAAAAAATATTTTAATTGTAAAAGCCAATCATCTAGTTACTATTTTGGTAACTTGACAATAATACAATTCCATTAAAGATTTGATTTGTAGTAGTTTTCGTTATCCTAAAAAGAAAGAAGTATATTTGTAGCAGCGTATCCTAAATTTAAACAAATTAGATCCCACATTTCAATGCTTGAGACAAATAAATAGGTGTGAAATTACTATATTACCCCTACTTATTATATAATAATAATAATTCTATAATTAATGCATATATTAAATATATCTAATTCATTAATCATCATTAATACATCTATATTTATTACTCCATTGTTATTAAATATAGGAATTTACAATTATATTTCTACTACTACTTAAATTATTAGATAATTAATATCTATAATTATATTTAATTCCAGAAATATTAAAAAATTATCAATCATGTCGGACTTTTAGTATTCGAATGTATCGTCTATCAAACTTTTAATCTATTATATATATAATATAGAAACTAGGGGGTTGCTTGAGACAATTTATTCAGTCTGAAATTACTAAAATACCCATGTTTATTATATAATAATAATTTTGTAATGAATGCATGTATTAATTACATCTAATTCATTAATCATCGTTAACACGTCTATATTTATTAATCCATCATTATTAAATATTATAATTTATAATTATATTTATCTATCTACTAATACTTAAATGATTAGATAATTAATATCTATAATTATATTTAACTCATTACCATGCAAGTATTGATTACAAAATAATTAGTATAGTTAATGAAGATTAGTTATTAATAATTAGAGACATTAAAATGTATTAATAACGAAGATATTAATATGAAGTAAATAGAGTAAAGGATTGAAAAATCATTTTATACTTTGAGGGTATAATCGTCTTTTAACGGTGAACAAATTGGCTCAATGTACATCCAAAGAGACGGTAAAAGAGGGATAAGAGAGGGGTCTCTAGAGAGTGACGTCGAAAATAGAAGGCAACCATCGTAGGAAGGGGCATGAAAGGGGAGAGAGAGAGAGAGATCCAAAACAAAAGTGGAGAAGAAAAAGTGGAGGAGACGTGGAAAAAGGAAAGAAAAGCCAAAGAGACAGTAAAAGAGGGATAAGAAGGATAAGAGAGGGGTCTCCAAAGAGTGACGCCTAAAATAGAAGACAACCACCACCGTAAGAGGAGGCATGAGAGAGAGAGAGAGAAAGAGAGGCAAATAACATAAATAAATTAACCCCAAAAAAAGCACAAACTCGACAATATCGCTAAAGAACAATTTTTCACTGCCAGCTCAAACAACAACCCATGACAAATATTTACTTTAACGAGCAGACCAACCCCAAGTGAATTTACATGCACAAAGCCTACAAATTTGGTTCAAGCATTCCACCAAACACATAATACACACTCTAAATAAACACAAACTAAACAGTCAAAGAATGTGTTAGATATGAATATCACTAAGAAACTAGTGTTGCCCAGTAAATAACAATTGTAGAAGGGGGTTGAATACAATTGTATAAGATTCTCGACTTTATATAACACAAATATGAAAGATCATTAACAATAACAATAACAGCTTTATTAACTTTGATATAAAACTGTTACAAACTCTCTTAAGAAATTCTGATGTTCTTAAGAGCTGCTAGCTTACAAAAACTCTCTCAAGAAATTCTGTTCTTAAGAGCTTCTCTCCGATTATGTTCTCTCTCGAATTAATGAATACATAAATCGAAACCAAAACTGTGTTTATATAGTGCACACAGCTTCTCTATCAATAACAAGATAAGTCCTAATCATAACAAAGATAGAAACATATCTTTAATCGATAGCTGCATTCTACAAACCAGGAACAAACTTCCATGTTTATCTAGACTCCAAATATAACTCGAAGTAGGAATCCTGATCAGCTTCAAGTCCTGATGATCAAACCTGATCATAGTCTGAGTAGGAATCCTGATGATCAATAAGATACTGACGCTTGATCAAATACTGATGACCATGCAATACTGATGACGTCAGCAATCCTGATCAGTTGAGTCTAGCTTCTGACGATCATTGAATTCTGATCTAACAATCTCCCCCAATCTCATACTTTGTAAAATAAAGTATAGATTCCAAATATTCAATGATGTCAAAAACATGTATCAAAATGTACGAGTATCTTCAGAAACAACTTATCTGTTTAAGCTTTGTGATAGAACAGATTCATCTTCAAGAAGTTGGATAATAAACTTTCTTCTTTTTCTTCAAGAATTTGAATCAGTCTTTCCTTAAGATTTCTGAGTTCTTCATCTTCCTCATTAATCTGGTAGATAGCTGCTCTGAGATTCTGTATGGAGTTTCTCTGTAGACTGTGCTCTTCAAGCAAAAGATAAGCAATTTCCTTCCCATCAGGATTGAGAGAAAGATGAGTCATGCCAAAATTTACTTCTTTAACAGCAGTACCCCTTTGCATTTCCACATCCTGACCTCTTTGATTTAAGTACATGGGAGTATAATTACCATTGAAATTACTGTTTCCATCCAGTCTTCTTCTTATAGTTGACAAAATCATGTCACTCCATTCTTTGTACACTTGGTTCTTCCATCTTAACAGATAGTGAACATATTTCAGTTCCTATGTAGTTTTCATCAGCAGATCTTGAATAGATAGAATCTTCACACTACCATCTTTCATGAAGTACAGAAGCTTTTCTTTCTTTTCAAAACCATCATGACAATCTATAACTATATCAACAGCTAATAAATTGTTCAGGTTTTCAGAAGTTAAAGTACCTCCAATTTCTGTCAAGGAGTAAGAATCAACATATGACATATTCAGATATTCACCATCTCTGTGTCCAATACCTCCTCTTGAATTACTTGACAATTGCTTCAGATTTGAAAACATCTTTAACCAGAGTGCTTTTGATCTAACCATCTCAGATAAATTAACAACACTTGAAGCGCTTGTAATATTTCTACCAGACTGAAAATTGATAGGTGTATCACAACTTAATGTGCTAATATGTTTCCACTTCTTGTCTTTCTCCTTTTCATGAGTGTAGCTTCTTTCAAGTAAAGATTCTTGTCTGCTTGAATTTCTCCATTGTCTTTCATTTGAAACTTTAAGCCTTTGTAGATAGAGATTAAAATCTTCATTTGTTCTCTTTGTAATATCTCTTCTTCTGGCTTCTTCTTCATCTACTTCTTTGTTGTGACAATCAACAACAGTAGATAAGATTATCAAATCAACCTCTTGCAGAATTTCAGATTCATCAGGATCTTGAATATTGTCAGGATTAGAATCTTCAATTTGATTTGTATTGCTGAGAGTTGATTTACTTGACTTTCTTCTCAATTCAGGTTCTTCTTCAACAATTCCATCATCACCAAAAGTAGATCTGTCAGGAACTACTAGAGTTTGAATAGGTTCAGGAATTTCTTCAATTCTTAACCCTCTAGACCTTGTCTGTCTAGGTACTGTTTGAGTTGAAGAACCTCTTTTACTTCTTCTAGCACCTCTCCTACCTTTGCTTCCTCTACCTCTAGCAGGAGCAGTATAGCTTTCCATTGTCTCTCTTTGTAGTCTCAAGAATTCTTCATGTGAGAGATCTGGATATTCTTCACTTGCTGTAGAGAGTGCTTTTCTTGCATATAATTGTTGAACTCTTTTATCAGTGTGATATAGAGTAACAATTCTGCCGTCTTTTGTAGAAAACTTCTGGAATAAATTTGATGCATCTTCAGGATTATCAATAATTACATCTTCATCACCTTCAGGAATTGTAGCAAGAATTTGTCCATGACCAGGTGTCAGGATTTGATCTTCCGTCAGGATCTGAGATTGCACCAATGTTCTTACTGTCTTAACTCCAGAATCAGAAACATGAGTTGACTGCGTAGTCTGACTTTGAGAAGTTTGAATTGTAGACTTCAAAACCGCAGTATCAGAGGTTTCTCCTTGTATCGCTTTGTCACCACCATCATCTCCAGTATCATCATCATTATTCCTTAATACTAGATCAGGTGTACATTTTGTCTGAATAACCTTCTCCCCCTTTTTGACATCAGGATTTGACAATAATTTCAAAATTAAGGAAAGAGAGGCTTGAATTTCAGTTACCTTAGTATCCAGAGAATCAATTCTTTGATTGATGGAGGTTTGTTCTGAAACAACAGATTTCACTTGGGATTCCACTACCCTCAGTTGTAAAGTAGTAGGCACCTTTGTAAAATTAGTAAAGATATCAGTCCTCACTTTTTCAGTTGAACCCTTGATAGAATCAATCTCACTTTTCAGGCTTTTGGATAACAGAGTAGTAGCCTTCAGATGATTCTTCAAGTCTTGATTCTCTATAGACTTCACTGCATTATAGGCATGTTCAATAGCAGAAGAAAAACTGATAGATTCATCAGAATTGTGCCATGAATTGTTCCATTCATTCTGTCTAAATGCCTCTGCAGGATCAAAGGAAGGAGTAGAAAAATCTGGTCTCTGATCTTTCCCAGTGAAAGCATTGCTAGCCATATATGTACTTGATGAACCAAAATTAGTTCCAAGACTAATCTTGAGTGCTGTAGCAAGCTGTTCCTTCTCTTTTCTATTCTCATTATCATCATCACTATCATCATCAGAATTATCATCATCAGAACCATGAGATATATCAGGATCAGGAATTGCAATACCTTTCAGTTTATCCTGAGATTCTGAGATAGGATGATCCATTGGTCTTGAACGAAGTGGCTGTATCAAAATAGGTTCATTATCAGGAGCACCACTAGCGTCAGGATGAACATCGTCAGGATTTGATATGCTTGCATCAGTATTTGCTACCAATGGTTCTTGTGGAGCTTGAGGTTCAGAAGCTGCTTCAACACTTTGAGCTAAAGGTTCTTGTGTGCTTCCCTCATTGACAATGTTCTCGACCAATCTTTCAACAGAAGCTGTAGCTTTGCCTGCATCTTCACTTTGAGAAGATGGTTCTTGTGTAGCTGGAATGTTGATGTCTTCATTCTCCCTTTGAGAAAATGGTTCTTGTGTGACCATTCCACTAGCTAAGCCTTCACCCAAACTTTGATTGAGTGGTTTTTGTGTGGCAGGATCAACAGTAGCTGCTGAATTACTCTGAAATTCAGGTTCTTGTGGGCTTGATCCTTTCAGCTTCTTCTGTCTCTGATAGACTAACTCTTCTGCATTCCTCTTTTTCTTTGATGTAGGTGTAAGACCAACCAAGGAAGCAGTTGTAGAAACCTTCTCCCAAGAATGTCCTCGAATCTGAGATGGAGAGGCTGGTGAGTCTGATATAGAGACAACTTTTGTTGTTGCATCAGGAATACTAACATCAGGATTTGATGTCTGAATATCAGTATCCTTCATTTGCACTGTCAAAGGAATATGATACCTGCTCTTTGATAATTTCCTTGTCTTTTGTGGTTTTGATAAAGGTACCACAGCTTTAGTAGCAGTATCAGCAACTTCCTTGTTCACATTCATCACAGAGGATATAGGTAAGTCATCCTCTGAATCACTTTCATCAATCAACCTTAACTTCCTTTTCACAGGAACATCCTTAACAACCTTATCAGCTTTCTTGACCAGGACCCCTTGTACACCCCCTTGTATCTTCTTTTTAGTGAGTGGTGTAGAGGAAAAATCCTTTGAACCTGATTGCCTTCCAGACACATCAGTTCTAGCTGATTTCTTTGATTTTACAACTAAAGTCTTTTGAGAGACAGTAGAGGTGGTTGTTAACTGTTTAGACTGTTTAGGTTGCATGCTTGTGTCAGGAACAAGGTGGGTTGGGCCTTGTACCATAGCATTAGAAAGTAGTCCATAACGAGTAGGCATTTTCTGATGTAAGAAAAACCTAACCTCATCAGGAATAAAAACATTTCCTATGAAACCATTTGCCTTATCACTGTTGACTAAGGACTTAATATTATTCTCAGTAATTCTACAGATTGGTAGAACTACATCATCCTCAAAAACAACATTAGGACATAAGTGATTAAATATCAACTGTAAAAATCTAAGAAAACAGACATAACCCAATTTATCTGATTTCCTATCACTTAAAGCTTTTAAGATAAAAGAGCCATAATCAAACACTGTAGAATGGATAAGAGAGTACCCAATTTTAAGAGATCCTGATGGAAGAGCATCAAAATTTGATGTCTTGTTCAGGAAACATCGGCTGATTGTATCAAAGCAGAAATTCCATTCCTTCTTAAGCTTTGTCCTAAAGAGATTTCCATATCTCTTTACTTCTCCATTGTAGCCCAGTTTCTTGACAAACTCAAATAGAGCAGAGTCTGAAATCACCCTAGGAACTTTTTCACCCAGAATAGGCAAATGCAATGCCTCTTCAATAACAGCAGGGGTGACATGATGAGTGACCCCATTTGATTCGAACTGCATCAGAATGGTTCCTGTAGAACTTTGACCAAAAACAACTGTGTTCCAAACCTGCATTACAGACTTAAAAGAAACACTTGCAGGCTCTGTTAAAGCATACTTCAATGGGCTTGAAGTAAGAAAATCTTGAATTATATGGAACTCAGTAGGCAATTCTTGATGGTCTAGTATGGCTACAAAGTTATTAGTGGTAAAAGTAATATCACGAATTACTGTTTGTTTGTTCATGAAAGATGAAGACGCCATTGTAATGCTTTTGAAAACTTGAGAATTAAGATTTGAAGCAATTAGGGTATGAAAGCACAGAGAGAGATAAAAACGAAAAACTGATGATGAGAGAGTAATGAAAGATGTAAAACAATGAAAAGTATTTTGTTAAAACAAAATATTACTCTCAAAGACAGGTGGCATAATATGATTTGTGCACAAAGAATTAGTGGACAGATTACGTGTGTCATTTAAATAAATCTGCACCGCCTTTTATGTGTATGTATTGATATATCTATAATAGTGCAACACACGCGCGTATACAGTTGTCCTACTAAAACTCAATCGTCCATTAGCAGATACGGACGAAAAATTAGGCACAAATTAAGTAATGAAATACTGACCTGTACATCAGGATTGACCAGTTGACTTCCTGTCAGGATTGAGTCCTATCAGGATTTGATCAAAGATACATACCTTTCTGAATAACCATCAGGATTTGACAGTTATCAGGATTTCCTCTCTGTAGCTTTTCCTCAGAAATTCTCAAAATTCATCATTCCAAGTTCATTCACCAACTTATTGAAAGTAGCTTCAGGCAGTGGCTTGGTGAATATATCAGCTAGTTGTTGATCAGTAGGAACAAAGTGAAGTTCAATTGTTCCTTCCAGAACCTGTTCTCTTATAAAGTGATATCTGATACTTATGTGTTTAGTAAGAGAATGCTGAACTAGATTTCCTGTCATTGCAATAGCACTTTGGTTATCACAATAAATAGGGATATTTGAGTATGACAGGCCATAATCTAACAACTGATTTCTCATCCACATTATCTGAGCACAACAACTTCCTGCCGCAATGTACTCAGCTTCTGCAGTTGAAGTGGAAATAGATTTCTGCTTTTTACTGAACCATGAAACTAGTCTTCCACCCAAAAACTGACAACTTCCTGAAGTACTTTTCCTGTCTATTTTGCATCCTGCAAAATCAGCATCTGAATAACCACACAACCCAAAATCTGATTCCCTTGCATACCAAAGGCCAAGTGAAGGAGTGCCTTTGAGATATCTGAAAATTCTTTTGACTGCAATCAGATGTGGTTCTCTAGGTTTTGCTTGAAATCTTGCACATAGACAGGTTGCAAACATGATATCTGGTCTACTGGCAGTGAGATACAATAAAGAGCCAATCATTCCTCTGTAGTGAGTTACATCTACCTCTTCACCTTGATCAGGATCAAGTTTGGTAGCTGTGGCTATGGGAGTTGAAGCAGGAGTACTGTCTTGCATGTTAAACCTTGTCAGTAAATTCCTTGTGTATTTAGACTGATTAATAAAAATCCCTTCATCAGTCTGTTTAACTTGAAGACCCAGAAAGTAACTCATTTCTCCCATCATGCTCATTTGATATCTTGACTGCATAAGCTTGGAAAACTTTTCACACAGCTTATTGTTTGTTGACCCAAAAATGATATCATCAACATAAATCTGAACTAACAGTAACTCCTTGCCATGATTCAAATAAAATAGAGTTTTATCAATTGCACCTCTTTTGAATCCACTTTCCAGTAAGAATTGAGCTAAGGTTTCATACCATGCTCTTGGAGCTTGCTTTAGTCCATAAAGTGCCTTATCCAGTCTGTAGACATGATCTGGATATTTAGGATCAATGAAACCAGGAGGTTGTTCAACATAAACTTCTTCCTCCAGTTCACCATTTAAGAAAGCACTTTTAACATCCATCTGGAAAACCTTGAATTTCTTATGTGCTGCATAAGCAAGAAATATCCTGATGGCTTCTAGTCTTGCAACAGGAGCAAAAGTTTCATCATAGTCAATTCCCTCTTGTTGAGAATACCCCTTTGCAACTAGTCTTGCTTTGTTTCTGATTATGACACCATCAGAATCAGTCTTGTTCTTGAAAATCCACTTTGTACCAACAATTGATCTATTCTTTGGTCTTGGTACCAGTTTCCAGACTTCATTCCTTTCAAATTCATTCAGTTCTTCTTGCATTGCAGTAACCCAATCAGCATCTTTAAGTGCATCTTCAACTTTCTTAGGCTCCTCCTTGGACAGAAAGTTATTATATAAACATTCATTCTGAGTTGCACTTCTTGTTTGAACACCTGCATCAGGATCTCCAATTATCAAATCAGGAGTATGATCTTTAGTCCATTTCCTTGCTGGTGTCAAATTGTTTCTTGAAGTAGATGCTCCCCCTGGATTGGTGTTATCTTGATTGAAAGAATTTGCTTGAGATGAAGCTCTTCCTGAATTATTGCTATGTCCTCCTGATGTGTTGTCAGGATCATCACTTGAATCAGTATCTGAAGAATTCTGTCCTGATGATTGAGTTGACTCTGAACTTGTAGTTGAATGCCGTTGCTCCCCCTCAACATTAGCACTACTAGTTGTATTACTGTTGTTTGCATCATCAGTATTAGCACCATCAGTACCTGGTGAGTCATCAGGATTTGGTGACCCGTCAGTACTGGATGAATGGACAGCTTCTGATTCACTTTCTTCAGGTTCCTTGGAAGCTTCATTTTCAAATAACAATCTATCATGCGAGTCTTCAATGATTCCAGTTATCTTCTTATCATCAAAAGATACATGAATTGACTCCATGACAGTTCTTGTTCTCAAATTAAAAACTCTGAAGGCTCTTGATGTAGGATAACCTATGAATATTCCTTCATCAGCCTTTGTTTCAAATTTCCCTAGCTGTTCAGGATGAGTTCTGAGAACAAAACATTTACAGCCAAACACATGCAGATGCTTCAGACTTGGCTTCTTCTCTTTGAGAGACTGATAAGGAGTGACACCATGCCTGTTTATCAATGTAAGATTTTGTGTATAGCATGCTGTGTTGACTGCTTCTGCCCAGAAATATGTAGGTAATTTAGCTTCTTCCAACATAGTTCTGCCAGCTTCAATAAGAGTTCTATTCTTCCTTTCTACTACTCCATTTTGCTGAGGTGTGCCAGGAGCAGAGAATTGTTGAATGATTCCTTTGTATTTGCAGAACTCTTCCATCTTTGAATTCTTAAATTCAGTACCATTATCACTTCTCAGAATCTTGACTTTGTACTTTGTGGTTGTCTCAATCATCCTCACATGATCCAACAGAACTTCAGGAGTTTCATCTTTTATATGCAGAAAATACACCCAGGTGAATCTAGAATATTCATCAACAATTACAAGAGTGTACCTTTTCTTACTGATGGACATGATGTTGACTGGACCAAACAGATCAAGATGTAGCATGTGATATGGTTCTTCAATAGAGGATTCTGATTTACTCTGGAATGATGTCCTTCTTTGTTTTGCTTTTTGGCATGCATCACAGAGTCCATCAGGTGTATATAAGACATTAGGTAATCCTCTTACTAACTCTTTCTTAACCAACTCATTGATGTTGCTGAAGTTGAGATGAGAAAGCTTCTTGTGCCAATTCCAACTTTCATCTACTGAAGCTTTACTGATGAAACATGTAGGGGAGCCATCAGTATCTGAGAGAATGTTGGCTTCATATATGTTACCATGCCTGTAGCCAGTTAGTGTTATTTTCCCTGTTGCTTTACTGACTACTTCACAATGTGTGGAATAGAAATTGACATGATAACCTCTGTCAGTGATTTGACTAATACTCAACAAGTTGTGTTTTAGTCCCTTCACTAGAGCTACTTTTTCAATGATGACATTTCCAATGATTATATTGCCATATCCCAAGGTTTGTCCAATGTTACCATCTCCATAAGACACAGTTGGGCCAGCTTTTTCCTCATATTCTGATAACAGGGCTTTGTTTCCAGTCATGTGCACAGAACATCCACTATCCATGACTAACACATTTTTCTTTTTACCCTGCATCAGAATAGTAAAACACTAGTCAGAATGTTTAGGAACCCACACTTGTTGGATTCCTTGTTCATGCATTTTATTAAATTTAACAGCAGAAGACTTTTTGACTTTAGCAGTCCTGACAGGATTTACTCCATCAGGATTTGCTTTGTCAGTATCAGTATTAACAAAAGCATGCTTCACTATGACATTTTCAGTTTTATCAGACTTTGTACTACTTTCAAACTTAGGCAATGGATCATAAAAGTTATAGTACAAATCATGATACTCTTTACATGTATAAATAGAATGCCATAGACTACCACAATGAAAACAGGAATTCTGTGGTTTGTAAAATACTGATCTATTCCTAACATCAGACTTAGGAATTTCAGCAATTTTCTTCTTACTCTTTTTACAATCAATAGCAAGATGATTAGAGTTACCACAGTTAAAACAACTCTTTCTAGGTGCATTTGGGATATACTTATAACCATTCTCTTTATTGATCCCAACTTTACCATTCCTGTTTCTCTTAACAGTAGCTTCCTTTTTCTTATCTGTAACCTCACAGATTTTATCTTTAAGCTGTTTCTGAGACAATAGACCTACATTCTTAGTGACTTTGTTCATGACAGGTTTAGACTTTATAATTTTAATTCCTTGAGTAGAAGAAGATCCCTTTTCAAAAGTAGAATTGGAATCCTTACCAAAAACAAAATTAACAGGAGTAATCTTAGATTTGGTTGAGTCTATAACATGTCTATAGGTCTTTGGACTGACTGTCTCATCAATGACAATTTTCTCTGCTAATTTCTTATCTTCATCTGATTTATATCCTAGACACTCTTTCCAATTCTTAGAGGTATTAATCTCATGAAATTTCCTACCAGAGTCTGTCCAGGTTCTGATTTTCTCATTAGCATATTCAAGTTCTTTTTCAAGGGAAGTACATTTAGATGTCATCTCTAAGTGCATGTGTTTAGCATTATCACATTCTTTTTGTACTTCTTGCATACGAGAAAATTCAGCTTCTAATATCTCATTCCTTTTTCTAAGGTCAGACATCTCAGATAAGATTCTAGTATTCTCAGCAGTTTGACTTCTAAAGCTAATATGTAATGACTTTAGAAAACATCTTAACTCAGAAGCATTATCAGTATCAAAATCAAAGATAGTATTTAGTACCTTATCATCAGGAGCAGCAGTTACATCAGCATTGGCCATTAACGCATAGTTGACTACCTCAGTATCAGATTCTGAGGAAGAGTCCATCCAATCCTTGCTTGATGTGATGAGTGCCTTTGTCTTGTTGCATTCAGAAGCAAAGTGACCCATACCATTACACTTGTAGCATCTAACCTTTGACTTGTCAAATTTGCTACCCTTGCTGTCCTTCTTGATATACTTGTCTTTGTCTGCTTTGAAGGTCTTTTTCTGAAAGTTGCCTTGTCTTCTATTCTTCCTGAACTTCATCCTTCTGAAGTTTCTGACAATCATAGCAACCATCTCTTCCATGTCTGAATCAGAAGATTCATCACCAGTATTGGCATCAGGATTGCCATCAGTATCTGATGAAGAGTCGTCAGGATCTGACTCAGCTACTCTTGCTTTCCTTCTAGAGACCTCCATAGCTTTCCCTTTTGATTTTGCTTCTACATTCAAAGCAATTAACTTTGCCTTGCTGCTTTTCTTGTTCTTTCTCTGTTGAACTTCAAGATCATGAGTTCTTAGCATCCCATAGATCTCATCAAGAGACACAATGTTCAGATCATACTAGTGTCTAATGATTGAGGTCTGAGTATCCCATTCTTCAGGTAAAGCTCTAAGAAATTTGGTGTTTGAATCTTCAGTTTCATATACTTTGTCAACTAATGATAAGCTGTTCAATAGTGTCAGGAATCTATCATATAGCTCAGTCAGGCTCTCTTCAGGTCTTGCATCGAATTGTTCATATTCTTGAATCAATAGAGCCCTTCTGTTTTTCTTGACAGATGCAGATCCCTGGCACTGAGTTTCCAAAGTATCCCAGATTTCTTTTGAAGACTTGCATGCAATCACTCTGTTTGACATAACAGCATCAAGACCATTGTGCAAGATATTCTTTATCTTTGGTTCCCTGAGTACATGAGCTTTTTCTTCTGGAGTCCATTCAGATTTAGCTTTGACCACATAATGTTCTGGTACAGTATCTGTTCGTTCTACGAACTTTGTTGGTATATATGGTCCATCACGAATCCTGTCCAGATTGTCAGGATCCATAGCCTCCAGGTACATCAGCATCTTTACCCTCCATGTGGGATATTCTGATATCTTCAAGATGGGAATCTTCATGCTTTCATACTTGGTTGTCGACATCTTTAGATCGTATCTGATTCAGAATTAAATCAGTTTGCTCTGATACCAATTGTTGCCCAGTAAATAACAATTGTAGAAGGGGGTTGAATACAATTGTATAAGATTCTCGACTTTATATAACACAAATATGAAAGATCATTAACAATAACAATAACAGCTTTATTAACTTTGATATAAAACTGTTACAAACTCTCTTAAGAAATTCTGATGTTCTTAAGAGCTGCTAGCTTACAAAAACTCTCTCAAGAAATTCTGTTCTTAAGAGCTTCTCTCCGATTATGTTCTCTCTCGAATGAATGAATACATAAATCGAAACCAAAACTGTGTTTATATAGTGCACACAGCTTCTCTATCAATAACAAGATAAGTCCTAATCATAACAAAGATAGAAACATATCTTTAATCGATAGCTGCATTCTACAAACCAGGAACAAACTTCCATGTTTATCTAGACTCCAAATATAACTCGAAGTAGGAATCCTGATCAGCTTCAAGTCCTGATGATCAAACCTGATCATAGTCTGAGTAGGAATCCTGATGATCAATAAGATACTGACGCTTGATCAAATACTGATGACCATGCAATACTGATGACGTCAGCAATCCTGATCAGTTGAGTCTAGCTTCTGACGATCATTGAATTCTGATCTAACAACTAGATAGAGGGGGGAGTGAATGGATAGTTTGAATGTTTTTCGTTTTCTTGAAACTTAAACGTTGTGTTAGATCTAGCCTTTTTTAGAACTTCACGATCTAGCCATTCTGAGGACTTCACGATCTAGCCTTTCTGAGGACTTCACGATCTAGTACATTTTGATTTTGCGATCTCAACACTTCACGACATAGTTCATTTTGGACTATGCGATCTAAATACTTCATGACATGGATTTTGGGGACTTCACGACATAGCTCATTCTGACTTCACGATATGGGGACTTAGACAAATTTCTGCAACTTATTTTTTCAAGACCTTATTCACATCCTGTTGCAAGAACAATTTGAACTTCTACCAGGACAATTATTTCATAGCCTATGTACATACTAGGTGCAAGAAACTTACTAAGCTCATTATACACTTGAGCAAACATAATAGAGCTAAGTACATGATAACAAGACAAGTACAATGGAGACCTATACTATATCACAGTGATAAACTTCACTAGGTCATGTAGAGTGACATAGTCACAATGTGTAGGCTTGTTAATAGTGGTATTCAGACATGTCTTGAGCCTAACAGAATGCATTTGAGTAAACAATTATGACGCACCCTAAATAAACAAAGCATAACATGCATTTCATTAAATGTGTTGTAATATATTACGTCTTCCCGAGGATCATCACATAAGAGAGGGGTATCTAGAGAGTGACACCGAAAATAGAAGGCAGTCACCATTAGAGGGGACATGAAAGGGGAGAGAGCGATCAAAATACAGATCCTAAACAAAAGTTGAGAAGAAAAAGTGGAGGAGACGGAGAGAAAGAAAATAAAAGCCAAAGAGATAGTAAAAGAGAGATAAGAAGGATAAGCGAGGGGACTCTAAAGAGTGACGTCGAAAATAGAAGGCAGCCACCACCGTAGGAGGAGGCATGAGAGAGAGGGGGGAAGATTTCAGGATGGGGAGAGAATGCAATAATTTTTCAATGAACTAAGAATTTCAATGAGTCAATTTATTCAATGCGAAATTATAATTATACTCTCAAATTTTAAAATGATATTTTAATCTATATTATAATTATCTCACATCAATATATCTGTAACTCATAAAATACGTTGAAATTAAAGAAACTTACGCAATATTCTAGAACATGCACGTGCCTCGCACGGGCTATAAAGCTAGTTATCAAATGAAATGAGAATGTTTTTTTACCTTTCTTCTTTATCTTTAAAATTTAAATTATTAAATATTAAAAATAATTTGTGCGTTGCAAGGAATATAATAATCTATAATATTTTACAACATAATTTAAAATGGAACAACGTAACAAATAACAAGGATCAACATTCAATATTCAATCCCAAATTAAATAAGAGAGCTGAGTCATGTATCCTAAAAAGAGTTCATAGAGACAATACAACAAACATAGATGCTTCCTACCGTGTTAATGGATTGTTGTGTTCCAGATTTATAACTGACCGTTTTTAAGTATGATTTTAATTTTACCGTTTAAACTGACTAAACTATATTGTGAGTCCCACTTATTATTACTTTTAAAATTTGTTAAACACGTCATATAAAACTGACCATCTAGTAATTAAAAATAACTTGTGTGTTGTAGAGGATATAATCTAGTAATATTTTATAACATCTATCTATGATAGATATAATAGCACAATAGATCACATTTTATTTCATATAATTTTACATGATGATTGAACCTTTGACATATCAATTCTAATAAATGATTATTTTTTTAGTTAAAACATGTTAGTTTTTCTATTTTTTTTAATTAAAAACTCTTCATTTTCAAACGAACAACATATATATATAATCATTATTATTAAATCAATCTATATATCTATTTAAACTTTTAGGACGCGAAGTGTCGATTGTTGAAATTTTGAATGCAAAATATATTTCGACTTAAATATAGGGATACAAAGTTCTAATTAGTCTCAATGAAACCAAAATTAAAAGGAAAATATTAAAATTTAAATAATTAAACATTAAAAATAACTTGGGCGTTGCAGGAGATATAATAATATATAATATTTTGGGAGTTTTTTTAAATTTTTTAACTTTAACATACAAAATATATGTTAAAACTTGAGTTTGTTAATTGACGAGGCAAGCAGAGTTTTTAGCAAAAAAAAACACGAACCGAATCACAACAATGTAATTAAAAATTTACAGACAAATATTTGTCTTGGTCCAACAAAACTATAAGCCCAATTAAACATGTCTTGTCCGAACCATATGTAAACGACTAACCTAAACTCATCTCTAATTTTCTATCATCTTCTTCTCACACGCCTAAATCAAGCTCAATCTTTCAAATCTTCAACTGATAAGCTCTCAATCTTCAAATCCGTTTTATCACACACATATTTTTGTTTTTGTGATGTATTTAATCCGATAAATTTACATGTTGAAGTAATTTATTTGCAAAGTTTATATCGAATTTTCATGAATTTTTTGCATGGAATTTTTGTAGCCCTTTTTTTACTGTTGCTAAGTGATACATATACTGAATTGTGATGTAATTGTATGCTAGAATTAGTATTTTGTGTGGATTGTGTTGGAATTGAATATGAGGTTTTGTTTCGTAAATGATTTGATGTATTGATAGAAAAACACAAGAAATTTTTTTGTCTAAATAAACGGTTGATTCTTCATTTACTCTCTTGTGTATTTAAAAGTGTCATTACACTTGTTCTTAAACTCACTTTAACTAAATACAAAACAAAGAGTGGCTTATTTTTTTTGGGTTTTTTAGCTGGTCAATTTTGAAGAAGTTGAAGAGTGTTTAAAATATCATGAAGAGATATATTATATGGATTTTTCTCAGCCTTATAGTCATGAAATGCTACTTGGGTATGTAAAAATATCTTGTTTTCGTGTTTTCGATGTCTTCTTATGGTTCTATGTTTCTGTTTCATAGAATTAACATAGCAAAACTGTGTTGAACGTCGTGTTTGGCGTGAAAAAATGTTATTATCACGATGTCTGTTACTGTTTTGAACTCATGGAAACAATCTATTGTGCACTGTACTGTAATGTTTTGGTAGAGCAGATTGCGTGTTTTTGTTAGAAAATTTCTTTGATCTTCGTGTTTGCATGTTTACTGATGGTTAGGCTTTCATTACTGGTTTTCCATATGTATATGTATATAGGTTACATAAATTTTATTAAGTTAATGCTAGTTCTAAACAACCTATACTTTGTGTTCTTGATTTTCGAAACCTATTTTCGAGCTGCTCAGAATATTTATTTTTACAAATTTTGTGAAAAAGTTACCTAGATAGTTTAAATGACTAGTCTCTGTTTTCTATAATTAATTTTATTAGTGTTCTTCGTTTGCTAATAATCTTCAACTGGTAAGCTCTCAATTTTCAAGCCCAGTCTTCAAATCTTCAATTGGTAAGCTCTCAATCTTCAAGCCTGTTTTATCACACACGCATATTTTTTTATATATGTTTTTACCGCCATAAATTTGCTACACTTTTTTGTTTTTGTTATTGTTTTGTGATGTATTTGATTTGATAAATTTACATTTCGAAGTAATTTATTTGCAAAGTTTATATCGAATTTTCATGAATTTTATGCATGAAATTTTTGTAGCCCTTTTTTTACCGTTGCTAAGTGATATATGTACTGAATTGTGATGTAATTGTATGCTAGAATTAGTATTTTGTGTGGATTGTGTTGGAATTGAATATGAGGTTTTGTAATTGAATATGAGGTTTTGTTGGAATTGAATATGAGGTTTTGTTGGAATTGAATATGAGGTTTTGACTTGGTTTTGACATATAGTTGCATGTAAAAATGGAAAAAAGTGATGAAGTAGCAGTTGGAATCGATCTAGGCACAACATACTCATGCGTCGGAGTTTGGAAACATGATGGAGTTGTAATAATTGAAAATGATTATGGTAACAAAACAACACCATCTTGTGTTGCTTTCAAGTAGCAGTTGGAATCGATCTAGGCACAACATACTCATGCGTCGGAGTTTGGAAACATGATGGAGTTGTAATAATTGAAAATGATTATGGTAACAAAACAACACCATCTTGTGTTGCTTTCACTGACAGGGAGCTTTTCATTGGTGAGGCTGCTAAAAACCAGGCCAACACTATCTTCGGTAAAAATATATGTTCATAAACCTATTTTTCATTCACTGCTGACTATAAATGTATTTTTTAAATGGTTTTATTATTTGTTTACACAGATTCTAAAAGATTGATTTGAAAAAGATTCAAGGATCCAACTGTACAAAGTGACTTAAGACTATGGTCGTATAAAGTAATTAGTGGTGATGCGGACAACCCCAAAATGATTGTCAATCGCAAAGGTGTGGAGAAACAATACTCGGCCGAGGAGTTGTCTTCCATGATTCTGTTCAAGATGAAGAAAATTGCAGAATATTACTTGCGCAAGAAAGTAAGGAATGTTGTTGTCACTGTCCCTGCAGATTTCAATGACTCGCAGCGACAGGCTACAAAGGTTGCAGCAGAAATAGCTGGCCTCAATGTGTTACAAATTCATGATGAGCCAATAGCGGCTGCAGTTGCTTATGGCCTTGACGAAAAGCTTGCAAGTAGTCCGGTTAGGGATAGAACTGTGCTTATTTTTTATCTTGGTGGTGGCATTTCTTCCGCTTCTATTCTTAATATTAGAGAAAATAGTTTTAAAGTACTGGCTACTGCAGGCAACACTCATCTCGAAGGCGAAAACTTCAATCATCGTTTGCTTAACCATTTTTTTAGGGATTTTAAAAAGAAGCAAAAAAAAAAAGACATCAGCCAAAATGCTATGTCTTTGAGAAGATTGAGAAATGCTTGTGAATAGGAAAAAAGGGTTCTCTTTTTTAATAATTCAACAACTATTGTTGTGTATTGCTTGTATGAGGGGATTGATTACCACGCTGAAATCACTCGTTCTAAGTTCGAGAATTTAAACTCTGACCCATTCAGAGGTTGTTTGGAGAGTGTGGAGAGGTGTTTAGAAGCTGTAGAGGTGGATAATAGTAGTGTCCAAGATATTGTGTTTGTGGGTGGATCTACTTGGATACCGAAAGTGCAAGAGCTACTGCAATAGTTTTTTGACGGTAATGAACTTTGCAAGGAAATATATCCCGATGAATCTGTTGCTTACAGTGCTACTGTTCAAGTTGCCATTTTGTCTGGTGCAGGTACTGACGCCTAAATAGAGCCCAATCTTCAAGTCTTCAACTGGTAAGTTCTCAATCTTCACCATTACTATTGCATGCCAGTACAAATCACCGGTCAAAGACTCACACTACGACAATAACTGTCACAATACTAATATTTATCAGCCTAGTAAAACATACAAACAATCTGATAGTGATATTGACCCTGATGACTGTTTTAAATGAAAATGGATATGATTATGATATTTTTTGGGGATATAATAATGATATGTTCTGGGGGAGTGACAATTCTGACTAGGTTATATGTTGAATTTGATGGTATGTGAAGCTTGTTTTTCTTACTTTGTTAAACGTTAGAATTTTTTACCCTGTGTATATTTGCACGCATTTGATTGTTTGCACATTCTTTCTTTGTAGGTCTCTCTTCTTGTTTTTTCTGGTCGATTGTGTCCTACTTTTCTAGGCCTCTTAGCTTCTGGCAATAACAATTTTTATTTATCTACTGCTGTTGAAATATAGAATAAGATCCATTTGGGGTCTTCCACTAACACCTTAAGGTTTTAGATGAGCTGATTACTCAACATGGTATCAGAGCTCTGGTCGGAAGAGGTCACAAGCTCAACTCCCTGTCACCCTCAATATTCTCACAATTTATGAGGGACACGAAGACAAATTAATGCCCCAACAATGGGTGCTCGTGCTCCACTCTTCAACCCAAAAATGGGATTTCGAGTGAGGGGGAGTGTTGAAATATAGCATAAGATCCATTTGGGTCCTTCATCTAACACCTTAAGATTTTAGATGAGTTGGTTACTCAACATGTAATGAAAGTGTTCACATGTTTTACTGCTTAGTTTTAATTTACTTGTTCTGTCAAATAATGTTGTACTACAGTATGCAAATAAAGTAGTTGGATGGAACCATGTTGCAAGGGCACAATGGTATTTACTCAGTTTGTTAGGTTCGTAGATTGGCAGGATAAAGACACACATGGGTGTAGATTGTGGTCCATAATGTGTAGTATGCAAGTTTCTTGAAATGCAGAGTTGCTCACATTTTCTTATCCCATTTATGGTTATGTCTTTGCTTTAGATTCATTTGTTTTTATGGTATCAGAGCAAGCATTGATAACCAAGTTTTAAAACAGTTTCTTGTGGTGAAGTCGTTTGAGTTTTATACTGTAAAGCTGATTGTGTTGTTAGGATCTAGGTTTATCAGTGTGTCTTGTCATTGTCATACACCAATCAGTTGTTCTAGATCTACACATGGCTACCAGTAAACTATTCTTTACACCTACAAAACCCATTGTTTTTACATTCGTCTGATGGGCCAACGTCGATAAATGTAACAAAGCTGCAGGGTTCAGGAGATTACAGGACATGGAGAAGGTCTTTTGAGATCCATCTTTCAGCAAAAAGGAAGCTTGGCTTTGTAGATGGCTCAGTAACAAGGAGCTTGACAGATCCAGTTGAAGCAACACAGTGGGACACGTGCAATAACATGGTAATATCCAGGATCCATTTTAATATCTCGGATAACATTAAATCCTCTGTTTTGTTTATCAACTCTGCAAGTGACATATGGAAACAACTTGAGAAACGTTTTTCATTGTCGAATGGGTCGAGGAAATACAAATTAAATAAAGATTTGTTCAATCTTAGACAAAATGGTAAGAAAGTCAGTGAATATTTTACAAATTTGAGCAGCTTGTGGGAGGAGATTGATTTGATGAATACACTGTCAGTTGTTGCAACAACAACCGCATAAATAACAGCATTGTTCAGTGCTATTGAAACCATGAAGGCAGAGTCAAAACCTTTTCAATTTTTGAACGGTTTGGATGGTACATATGGAGCACAGAGAAGCCAACTTTTCATGATGTGTCCATTACCATCAGTTGAAAAGGCTTGCTCTGCAGTCTAACAAGAGGAGTCACAGAAGGAAGTCATGACACAAGAAGGAATTAGTGATACAGATGTGTTGGCTATGTACAGTAAAGGGCCTGTGAACAAAGTTTTGAGCTGCACAACGTGTGGAAGAAGGGGTCACACAAGGGACAAATGTTGGGAAACAACAGGTTACCCACAATGGCATTATAAGCACCAACCTGGGCAGAAACAAACCACAAACAAGTGGCATGGAAACAACAGGAGGAACAATGTTCCAAGAATGGCCAACAATGCACAAGGAAACGTCAACAATGAGCAAGCAGTAACGATGATAGCACAACAGCTAGACCAGTTGTTGAAATTGATCCCAAGAAGTGGAACTTCGAATGTACAATAAAATGACACATATGAGGAGATAGACTATGGCTTTTCAGGGATGGCAAACAGCAACAAAGAAAAAATAGTGGAAACAATGGAGTGGATCATTGATTTGGGTGCATCCGATCACATGCCATAATCCTTGAAGAATTTGGTGAAGTCATACTCGTACGTTTCAGCATTAGCGTTTGCATCTAGCCAGTCAATAGCCTCCTGACAATGATACTTTATCATCTTCTTGACAGAAGCTTTAAGATTGTTATTGTTTTTGGTGCAGCGTTCCCTGTTATATACATAATCCTCAAATGCATTCCTTGATTTCATCTTTCTCCTGAACTCCTCATCTTCAGCCTTGAAACGTTCAGCATCCCGGACCATTATTTCGATCTCCTCAACTGTAATCATTCCTCTTTTGATGATTTTAGTGTTATTCTTGATTCTAGTGGTATTGTTTTCAGCAGAAATATTAAGTATGCCATTAGCATCAATTGTGAAGGTTAATCGATATTTACTTTTGCCCTTTGGGCCAGGAGGCACGCCAGTTATTGTTAACTCTCCCAGAAGATTATTATCTTTTATTCTTACTCTCTCACCCTCGAAAACTCTGATCTGTATTGATGTTTGATCATCCCTCCCTAAAATGAATTCTTTTTGCATAGAACAGGGAATGGTTGTGTTCCTTGGTATAATTACATACATGAGTTCATTGTCAACTTCAATCCCAAGAGACGGAGGAGTAATATCAATCAGTACCAAGTTCTTGATCTTGTCATTGCCCTCTCCACTTAATATAGCATCTTGGACAGCTGCACCATAAGCAACAACCTCTTTACCTATGTGCTTACAGATCGGTTTCTTCCCATCAAAGAACTGTTGCAAAAGCTCTTGCACTTTTGGAATGCTAGAAGAACCCCCCACAAGAACAACATCATGGACCCCACTCTTGTCCATCTTTGCATCTTACAAACACTTCTTTACCATCTCTACACATCTTCTAAATAGGTCCTTGTTTAAAGTCTCGAATGTGGAACGATTGATACTTGTGTAGTAGTGAATCCTCTCAAACAAACAATCTACATCGATACCTGTCATATCATTTCCATGCAGACCCCTCTTTGCCATTTCACAAGCGTTTCTCAATTTTCTTAATGATTTAGCATCTTGACTGATGTCTCTTCTGTGCTTACATTTGAAATCCTCGATCAAATACTTCAGCAGACGATTGTCAAAATCCTCACCTCCAAGGTGAGAGTCACCGACACTAGCTAGTACTTCAAAATTATCGTTTTTTACTTTAAGAAGAGAAACATCAAAAGTACCTGCACCTAGATCAAATATAAGGACATTTTTCTCCCCTGCCAAGCTACTTATAAGCTCGTTGTCAAGACCATATGCAATTACAGCAGCTGTCGGCTCAACAAGAAGACGCAGAACATTGAGACCTGCTATTGTTGTTGCATCTTTTGTAGCCTGGCGCTGTGAATCATTAAAGTGTGCAGGGACAGTGACAACATCATTCTTTATTTTGCTCCCCAGGTAGTCTTCTGCAATTTCTTTCAACTTACAGAGAACCATTGAAGACAACTCCTCAGGCGCGAATTGTTTCTCTGCACCTTTATAATTCACAACTATCTTGGGTTTTTCAGCCTGGTCACCAATCACCTTAAAAGGCCAAAGGTTCATGTCACTTTTGACAGTTGAATCTGTGACTCTTCTTCCAATCAACCTCTTAACATCTGTGTACACAAATAGTATTAATCTCATCAAAAACATATACAAATAGCAAATATAAAGAGACAACAATATCGTTTCTAGAATAAAACAAAACATGATTCATATAAAACTTCAGACAAATATTCAGGCAAAATAACTGTTGAGTAACCAGTCGCTCTAAAACCTCAAGTTGTTAGAGGAAGACACTTTTCAGGATCATATGTTGTATTCTAACACTCCCCCTTACTCGAAAGCCCATTTTTGGGTCGAAAAGTGGATCACGGGCACCCAAAGGTTTTAAATGAGTTGGTTACTCAACATGGTATCAGAGCTCAGGCAGGCGGAAGATCCAAGGTTCGACTCCCTGCCACCCCCAATATTCTCACAATTTATGAGGGACACGAAAGGCAAAACTAAGCCCCAAAGATGGGCGCCCGTGATCCACTCTTCGACCCAAAAACCGGGCTTTCGAGTGAGGGGGAGTGTTAGAATACAATCTATGATCCTGAAAAGTGCATTCATCTAACACCTTGAGGTTTTAGAGCGACCGGTTACTCAACATGGTATCAGAGCTCTGATCGACGAGGGTCACGAGTTCGACTCCAACAAGAGGTTATAATACATTTGATTCGTAAACCAATAAAAAAAAACTAAAAATCGTTTGGCAAAGTGCTAATCTCTGAACATCATTCCCCATATTCCTTAATTTTCTTAAACAATTTAACCAAAATTTGCCAATTTAACATCAAGTAAATTGTAGTAGTAATTACTGATGGACTCCAAAATACATGCAAACAAAAATTCTTATCCAAATAAGATCACCACTACACAATTGACATGTCAGCAACAAGATTCTTAGTGTATCCTGCATCAATTACTCTTAGGCCACAAACTCTTCATGTGGCTATCACAACACTGAGCTGCTTCTAGTTTTAAAAACTTTTCTAAGTCCACTGCAACTTGAATTTATACAAAAAACCAGAATATTGATACATACAATCTTTGCACTGTGAGTAGCAAAATGGCAACTGCAGTCATGACATCTCTCCCTCAGTTCAATGGTCTCAGAGCCAGTTCTTCATCAGTTTCTCCTGTCAGAGGCTTGGTCAGTCCTCATTTTCTCTGTTACATATAAAAGTGTGTAAAATGGTTTTTCATATTCAGTGCATGTCACATATCTGCTAAGTTAGCTTGTTAAAATTTTCGATGGTACAATATTTACATGTTAGGCCAGGAACAATTTATGTTTTGATCTACAGTGTCTTACAAGAAAAACAACTTCGAAAATTTGCCAGTAGTTCTGTTCCCCAAAATGCAGGCCTTGTTTTCACCTATTTTGGCCTTTTCGAATTTGTGAAATCTCTTAGGTTTCAGAGGTAACTAGAGTGGAAGTTAACTGCGTAGGCAACTCACAACTGCACTGTGTCGAATTTCTAGCAGTTTAACTTTAGGTTAAGGTTCGAGGCTCAATAACGACATGAGTACGTGAGTATTTAAGTTCGTGCAATTAATTGTTTCAATAACGACATGACCCTCGAACTAAAACTATCAACCTTAAATGACATCTTTGTACTTAAGTTGATTCTGTCATTTTCTGAAATATATATAGGTCATTAAGGCTAAGAAAATGCTTTGTCACTGCGACAGGTAGCAGTTCAGCCAATGAAACGCAAAGGGAATGGAGCTTTGGGAGCACGTTGTGATTTTATTGGATCATCAACAAACTTGGTTAGTCATCTTCTTGCCCTGCCTCAGAAAAAGAATAAGTCACTTCCTTTAACACTTGGATTGACAAGATAAATATGACTGGACTTCAAACATAGATCATAATCACAAAGAGCACTCGTTTGTAGTTTTCCTATACTAGAAAGACTGAGCTAATCCATGCACATGTGGGCAGATAATGGTGACTTCTACAAGCTTGATGCTTTTCGCGGGAAGGTTTGGATTAGCGCCATCAGCAAATAGGAAGGCAACTGCAGGTTTGAAGCTCGAAGCAAGGGACTCTGGACTACAAACAGGGGACCCTGCTGGTTTCACTCTTGCAGATACGTTAGCTTGTGGAAGTGTTGGTCATATTATCGGAGTTGGAGTGGTTCTTGGGCTCAAGAACATTGGTGCAATTTAAATATTTGTTCTGATCTACGCTGTCAATAATGATTTCTTGTTCAACATTTTTATTCCATTTGCACATAGGTTCTTGTTACTAAAACATTGGTGTCCGGTGAATGGTGTCTACTGTTTTGGCCGGAAACGATGCAAAATTTATCTGATTTACTCCGAAAATGACACAAAGCAATTTGTTTCTTAAACTTTCGTTCCTTCGAAGCTTATACTCAGAATTGAGTTGTTTTAATTAAATTGTATTAAATTCTAAATTTACTAGAAATTAAGTTATTTACAGACGCAAAAATAACCCAGTCCCCCTAATCTTAAGCCTCCAAAGAACACAAATTGAAAGAAATCCATGTTGTACTAACTGAAAATTGAAATACTTCAGAATCTAATACCGGAAGAAAAAAGGTTATAACTCCGGATTATTCATGCTCCACCGGATTAAACTACTGAAGCCATCAAACTGACTGATGAAATGGTCAGGAAACATGAAAATTTCTGTCATTACAAACTTCAATCCTAAGTTGCTGGTTAAGCTACACTAGAAACCTGCAAACTATCTATAAAAAATTATAGGCAGGTCACATAAAGAGTAGAATAAACAATAACAACATTTGAAAACAGTAAAATTTCAACAAAAAATTGGAGAAAAATAAGAGATGTTACCAATAAAGAGCGGTGTAGACTGTAAGGTCTGAAAAACGATTACAAATGAAGTACAACTGATAACACATACTAGTATGTCAAAATAGCCCTGCTGCATTAGTTACAAGCTTCAAGCTCTAAAATCTGTGTAAGATAACCTCTTGAATGATGAGAAGAAAAACAATGTACGGCTTATCCATTATCCAGTACGGGATCAAGTTGTTATGCACCTGCCTATGCACCTGCCTCGGCAGAAGTACTTTGTCGCTGCCTCTCTTCATCAGCATTTCTGAGAAATTGATCCCAACCACTTCCTTGACTGGTATCAATGTAATCATAGGGAACAGCAGTTTTAAGACCTGGTCGAACTCCACACTGGCTCTCCACAATCCTAAACTCCAAGCCATTCCCCTCTTCGTCAGAAGTTTGTTCCAGTTCTTCCCAATCAAACAGCAACGGCAATGTGAATGCACCCCACGGGTTAAAATCTAACAGTTTAACCTTCCCACTAGAGGTAACATAGACATCAAAGGTATACTTTTCCAATTTGAAATTCTCGCTTACCTTACCTCTGAAAAATTCTTGGATTACCATTTCCAAATGGGTTTTATCCTCAAGAATGGTAGGATAGTATCCAGTGACCTCGCGCTGGGAGATTCCAACTAAGACCTGATTACGTACAAAGCAGCGAAATTCCCTCTCAGGTCGGAGAGATGGGTACCACTTACGAAGGGCAAGGAAAAAGGACGAGGGTCTCGACAAGGTCTTATCAGAGCATGAATCGTATGCATGGCACAAGTCATGGACAAGCGAGTCAGAGGAGCGAAGCAAAAGTGCAATCTCACTGAAAGAAGTGCATTTGAGACTTCCGGTTGAGCTTATCCAGGCAGAATCTTTAGGAGCACTCCAATTCAGCTTAGGGAAGACAGAACCCCCAAGGGATTCAATTGATTCCTTGATCTTCAATTCCAGTTCTTCAAAAGAAGGTGGAGGAGAAGTTTGTTCCGCTTCATCTTCAGATCCTTCTTGCACTACAAAGTCTTCTTCCTCCCCAGGGTTATGAATCCTATTCGGCAAGGCATCATCATTTGAGATGGAAAGAGGAAGCAAGAACGGACCGTAATCATCGAGAAGGTATTGAACAAAGGATTCAGGAAGTTCATGAATTATGGTTTTAATGGAGGCAGATTTAAATTTTGGGTACCATTCTTGAATTTGGCAGCTATTTACTTCGTCTTCCTTCATTTTCTATATATCAGCAAAAATGGTTGTTGCTCAAGTCTCGAGATAATGCCAATTTCTTGTATGTTCTGCTGAGATTTATACTAAGCCCCTTCAACCTATGCCTTCAAAAATAAATTAGTACAAGTAAAGTTAGTACACAAACAATGTAAGTTTGGAAACTAAAGCAAATAATGCAGATAAGAAAATAACGTTGACAACAAGAAGCTTTAATGCGTATGAATGAACAAAAACTCATATAGGACACACAAAACACGTAATAGTTATATTAGGACAAGGCTAAATAATAGAATTTGAAATAACAGACACAAAGAATAGATTGCAAGACCTTCCAAGTCAATTTACTGACCTACTCAGTTAAAGAGAGTGTCTATTCTTCTCAGTTGGTTCCGGACCTTATGCCATAAAGGTACTCAAATTCATCTTTAAAAACACACTTTGCCATTAAGATGAAGAATTAAATCAAAATATCTACATATATTCTACAGTTTATCAGCAATCAAGGCCATCTCGAATTCTACAAAATACAAAAAATCAAATCATATCGAATCTTCACTCGAAGACATTACAAAAATTCTTACCCTTCTCCCATCATTGTCATCAACACCTTCACGAGATGTATACTTTCATTTATTTACCTATCTTATTTCCATATAAAGCCACAAACCACATTCCTCAAAACTAATACAACTCAAAGCCAGTACAAATAAAATCTAAATTACAACATTCCCCCTCGTGTATCCGTAAAATCTCAATACACCACTCCTCCCCCTCCTCCCCCTCACTCACTCCCCCTCGCGTATCCGTAAAATCTCAATACACCATAATTTTGTACCACTCCAAAAACAATACCCCATTCAAGAAACACATAACACAATACTAATCTACATCAATTTGCCAAGATTCAAGAACCACATAAAATTCACCAATTCATCACACCCTACACATAAAGATTCAAACTTTTTACATACCATCTTCAAATAAAACAATATAAAACATATAAAGATTCAAACTTTTCACATACCATATAAAGATTCAAACTTTTACATACCATCTTCAAAGAAAACAATATAAAACATATAAAGATTCAAACTTTTTACATACCATCTTCACAATTTTTAACTTGTCATTCAATAATTATATAATTCTATATACACATATATATCATATTTGTTGAAATAATCCTATCAGAATGATAAGTAAAGAGAGTGAAGACATACCCAGATTACAAAAGGAGGGAAGACTTTTTGTGATTATGAGCAATTTATCATGGATATTTTGATCTTATATTTGTTTGTGATTTGGGCCACAAATACCGACCCAATGGGCTTTGACTTATAGGCCCAAAAGACTTTTTGGCACTGTACATTTGAGCCCTGAAAGCCCAAAATTATTGGTATTGATTAAAATTGATCAATATATTTTTGAATTCCAAAAAACAATTTCATTGGTCAAGTTTGACTTAGTTTGGAACCATTTCTTTTTGGTGCTGGGACTTGGTTTTTAACTTCATTTCTGATGAGTAAAAAACAAATGAAATGGACTTTTCTTGAATATTTTACATAAGGAAAAATATATTACCAATTTATCGGACACACGGACATGACACTTTGATTTGAAATGGGTTTAAAACAAACAGATTCGCATGTTCCCTGCAGACCCGTTGACAAGTGTAAATATAGACTCATACGTACAAAGTTTGTAAAATACAATTAGGACGGATAATTCAAAAACGGATATTATCTGAATTTGAAAATATGAATCTGTATCTCGTATTCGAATTCGAAAATATTTAAATACACATTATCCAAATCCGTATCCGATGGATATTATCCGGATTCGGATAATATCCGAATCCGATTTTTAATAATTTTTTTTAATTTTTAATTAATTATTAATTCAAAAAAATTTAAAAAATGTTAAAAAATAATATTTCTTAAACTGAGTAAAACTTAAATTTATTTAAGTCTATTTTATCATTTTCAAAAGATTACTTTTACGTATATTTAATAATTTTGATTTATTTAAAATATTAAATTTATAGTAATATTTTCATATATATGTTTAGAATATACTTACAATTGCCTTTAACTTATACAAATATATTATTAAATTATACTCCCTCCGTCTTCCTCAATTCTTTACATTGGGGGACGGAGACTCGATACACATTTAAGGCTCTTTTAATATATATATTTTGATAAATTATTTTAATTTTTTTTTTTCTGAATAAAAATATAATGTTTAAATTTTTATTTAGAAAAATAAAGTTTTAAAAATAAGTTGTGGAGCTATACTTTATAGGAGTCTTAAAATGCGTGTCAAACAGTGTAAAAACGGTAAAGAAATGAGAGGGACGGAGAGAGTATAAGATATATATATATACCGTAAAACTAATAAATTAAATTTCAAAATATATATAATTATATATTATATATAATTATATTGGGTACATTTTGATTTGGTTTGGATATAATTATATATTATTTATTTATAATTTTATTTATTTTTGGATACGGAGGAATCTATATCCATATCCGTATTTGAAATTGTAGAATATGGATAAGGATAACATCCGTTTAATTTCGAATAGGAATAATATTTGCTTAATTTGAATTGGCAGTGAGCCCGTAAGCAGTGACTTCATTGTGTAACTGTGCTAGTGTGCTACAATGACTCTTAGGTGTGACATTATTATTTATATTCCATTATTTATTATTATTATTATTATTATATTTGGCATAGATCTCTCAATCTCCCACAAGTTATCAATATTGAGTATTGACCTCGTAAGAAATCAGACCCGCTTTTCTTTTTATAAAGACTTCACTTACACAGTTACACATACGTGTGTAAGTGTTTGTATGTATACTTGAGTTTGAGTTTGCTGTTCTGGTAAGCACAGTCAACTTCATGTTTTACTATGTTTGTATGTATAGCAGTTTCTTGTTTTGAACTATGTATGTATTCTGTTTCATATGTTGTGTCAAGTTAATATATGATGAAGTGAATCTTGAAATACAAGATTTTGCATGTTTAATAAGTGGTTTTATGATTTTTGAGCTCTGGTTTTGATTTTCATATTTGGGTTTTTAGAGTTAGGTGAGTAAGGTGAGTAGGGTGAGTCTGTTTTTTTTTTTGGTTAGATATTGAAGATTCAGTTTGGATGTTTGACTTATTTTCAGTGTTGTAAACTGTACAAGTTTGACTTTTATTTGGCTGATGTTTTGGTGATTTTCTTTACTGAAAAGTAATGTAGATTGGAGGCAATCAAAATAGTCATGTGATTTAAGGTGTAGGTTATAGATTATTGGTGTAAGATTTGCATCACCAGACCGCTTGCAAAGTGTGATGTACTAATTAGGAGTCATTAAAGTAGAAATGATGTACATGGTCTTTACTGCTAGATGTCGGGGGGTAAGATTTGCGTACATTTTGCGTATCCGGACTGCTTACAGAGGGAGATATAGGCGGTGTTTGATTTGGCTTACTTATCTCTTGTGAGAGGCAAAAAATACATTTAGGTGCTTTTTGCCTCTTGTAAGAGGTTATAGAAGGTAAAAACAAACTAGTTAGGAACTATGTATGGTCTGATTTATGATAAATGCTTGAGTTCCTTCAAGTCAGCTTTTAAAAGAAGTCCTCGTAAAAATGAATTCAGTGTTTGGTTCCCTCCTAATATCAAATGGTTGTGTTTGCATCTAATAAGTTATACTGGTGATTCTTTATATTTGTCGTTGCTAATATCACAATTCTGAGCTTATTATTATCATGTTTTTGCAGGAATCTTGTTCTGTTAACATGACGAATTGTTGAATCAACTTAGTAGCAGTAAAGTACAGATCTACAACTATATAGAACTTTGGGGGAGTAATGCTCTTGTAACAGATAGTGGTGATATAGAACTGCACAAGTAACTAAGGATGGCTTTTAAACCATTTGATTGGTATTGTAAGCCAGTGGCAAATGGGGTGTGGGCAAAGTCAGTGGAAAATGCATTTGGAATTTATACGCCTTGTGTAGACTCTGTGGTGATCTTTTTTTCATATTTAGTTGTTGTGGGTCTGTGCTTGTACCGAATATGGCGAATCAAGAAAGATTTGAAAGTTCAAAGGTTTCAACTGAGGTCGAATTACTATAACTATGTCCTGGGAATTTTGGCTGTTTACTGCACTGCCGAGCCCTTGTTTCGATTAGTCATGGGTATATCTGCAGTAAATCTAGATGGACAGAATAGTCTTGCCCCATTTGAGGTGGGAAATCCTATCCCGTTAATGTTTTATTTTCATGGTTTTGTCTATTAGAAGTACTGAGGTTTTGTCTATTAGAAGTACTGAGGTTGGAAACTAAAATAATACACCATTGTATAAATAAAAATAGAGAACTTAATACTGCCACATGTTAAGCTTAGACTCTGTAGACACAGTAAATCATTTTATGCTACAAAATCTCATTGTATGAGAATAGAAGAGCATATTAGATGCACTTAGTAGATTTTCCATTTTTTTAAAGTAAGCTAGAATGTAAAGATTCACCATTTTTATACATATTTCTGAAATTTTTAAATCTAATTTTGGTAATTTGAGTATATATTAAAATTTTAAAACTTTTGTCTTCTGGGAGAGTATTGCCCCCTTTATCCTGGACTTTTTTCTTTTTACTTATTTTATCGCCCTTTTATCTAAAACCATATCCCCTTCAGACGCTCTACGTGACCTGACCTTCTGCCTGGTTTTGCACGATACCTAGCACGAAAGCAACACAGTAGTAATTACTCATTATATTTGTACATGTTGCAGATTGTCACCCTAATTATCAAGGCACTTGCCTGGTGTTCTATGCTCACCATGCTTGTTGTAGAAACCAAAGTGTACATCCTAGAAGGCCGTTGGTTTGTGAGGTTTGGAGTCATTTATGCTTTGCTGGGTGACACTGTGATGCTCAATCTGATTTGGTCAGTAAAAGACTTTTATGACCGGTTAGTTTTTTTGGTATAACTTCCCTTTAATGTTTTACAATAGCTCCTAGAAACAGTTTCTTGAAACTTCATATCTCTTGTGTGAAGAAGATGATATAAGACAAGCAATGTGCAGTTTGACCTGTTATCATTCAACGATTTGAAACTGTGCACATGAAGTGCGTGAGATTCTTGTAACTTAAGTTTGAGTGTAGAATTCTTATGTATTGTTTTTGAATTTAGCCACTAATAAGAACGCCCATAACTTCATAAGAAAAAGGCTCATGGTCTATAAAATTTTCATTTATACATTTACTTAATCGTTGCAGATCTGTCCTATATCTTTACATCAGTGAGGTCTTCATCCAGGTTAGGCACTACTTTTTGAAACTTTTGATATTGTGGTTAATATGTTATACTCTATAATATGCCTAAAGTACCCATTTCGAACATTCAGGGAGGGTATGAGTCTTAAGATACTTTGTTATGTGTAAAGCTTAGGAAAATTCATTAACTGTGTTTGAGTGTTTAGAGTAACCGTGACCTGGCTGTCTATCTGAGTACATGTAAGATAGTTGTCTTGACGTACTTCAAGTTTGGGAGGATGTTGAAACTGTCGCATTAAGGCCAGGCCACACTAATAGCTCGCGTGTTGATAAGTGAGGCACCGAAAATATTTCTAATTGATTCCTTGACTTCTAAAATGACCTTTGTGTATATCATTGCCAGTTGAATGTTAGTGAAGAGAAGATTAGACATCGTTCAGAAAACAGAATTCACATTTGAATGCTATATGACCGGGAATTGGAATATATTTCTGCTACATTTTGCTTAATGCACGTACTGGAGGATTTTAATTACTAGTCTTAGCTTTTGAATGTACAATATAAGGAGAGGTAGTGACACTACAAATTATGTTTTGTTTTCTGGTTTGGCCCCTAACAAGGTTGGCGTGACTGGCTGCAAGCTTGTCACTATTCTATATAATTGCAGAAGGAAAATGTTTAATGTATCGACTATGTGCAAAGCTCTGTCAAAAAGTTCTTTTTATAAGAACAGATCGTGGGTCTGTAAATGTTAACCATTTATAGTAGAAGAACACTGATTAGGACCTGTCATTTTAGAATTTCCTCCCTTACCTGTATAATTAATCTAATCGTAGTCTTTCCTTTATTATAGGTTTTGTTGGGAGTAATGTTGCTTGTATACGTTCCCAGTTTGGATCCTTACCTTGACTATGTTCCCGTGCTAACTGAGTCTGAAGATAATGGTGAATATGAAAAACTTCCTGGCGATAGCGAAGACATCTGTCCGGAGAGACACGTCAGCATATTATCTAGTAAGTGCCAATTCACCAGGTTGTGCTAAATTTGAAAAATGTGTAGCTTAACCTTGCACCAATGAAATAATCAGTGCCCTTAAAGCTACAAACCTAGTATTTTTATGACAACCATCATGTATTTAGCCTGTATGAGGTGATCAGATCCTACTTTGGCTTGACGGAAATAAGTATTTTCTTCAAATAAACACTTGTTCTTAATTTTCAACATGTATTTGACCAGGATTCAACTTTTACCCCGCTAACGACAACTGAAATGTGAATATGCACTCTACATTCCCTGCTGCGACCTAAAATATCTCAGAGCCCAAATATGCAGGGGTTGTTAAACGTGAAAATATTTAGGAATGTGAAATGCTTTCAACTTATGTATGACGTTCTGTTCATTCTTTATTACTTCAAGCAAAAAGCGATTGGTAGTTGGACAGAATATCAGAATACTCGATTGAATTTTGTTAGTTTTTGAACCATAATGTAATTTAAACAATTTAAAATTTGCAGCATGATGCTCATTGCTTAGCCTCTAGATTGCTTCATCTTAGCTAAATCTACTGCTACAGATATTATATTTAGCTGGATGAACCCCCTTATGCAATTAGGCTACAAAAGACCTCTCACTGAAAAGGATATATGGAGGCTGGATACATGGGACCAGACTGAAACTCTGAATAATAAGTGCGTTCCCTTTTTTTCTTAGATATATTTCTTATTTTCTTAATTAATGAAACTAATATTTATACCATATTATTTTTCAGGTTCCAAAAATGTTGGGCTGAGGAGTCTCGCAAACCTAAACCGTGGCTTTTAAGAGCATTGAATAGTAGTTTGGGGGGAAGGTATCAATTGTTAGACAACGTTAAAAAGTTTAGGATTTAGTCCATGGAGTGTTTAAATGATAACATATATTCTGACTGCATATATATGTTGTTGTCTGTGAGATCTTATCATTTTGCTGAATTCTGTTATCCTTTCTGATCTTGCAGATTCTGGTGGGGAGGATTCTGGAAGGTAGTTACTTGTCCAAATCTATCTAGTATCTACATCACACACACCAGTGCTACACCTGTATCATCATGCAACCTATACTTGCAAGTTCATATATCGATCTAGCAGGCAATCTAAGTGAATATAGTTTCTAAAGGATTATTATTAATAAGATTTGATATAATTTTTTTTAATCTTTTTGTCTTTTTATCGTATGATAGATTTTAACTATCACTAACATATATGTATGCATCTATTACTGCTAGTATGTTGTTTTCAATCCCTTGACATTGTTCTTGTTTGGACAACTTACAGATTGGTAATGATCTTTCCCAGTTTGTTGGCCCAATGATTTTGAGCAAACTCTTAGAGGTCAGTCCCATTTCAATATTTAATATATCATGAAATATCTAATTTTTTTATATTCTTTATTTTGTAATATCTGTATGATTCTTGCTGTCAAGTAATTTGACTATCAGAGGAATTGATTTTTAATTCAAGTGAAGCAATCATGCAAACACCTGACTTTGTTGCTCACGGGAAAGAGAGAGAGGGGGGGGGGGTTCTTAGGGTTGTTTTATAAGCTGAAAACTACATTTTATGGGCTTGAACAGTCACCAAGAACTTGGATTGATTAGTTTACTTCATCAGATGTGTAACAATTTGATATAGAAACTGTATGTGATCATTTTATGTTTCAATATGAAAGTTGCACTGGGAGAATCTTATTCGTGGTCACGTGAACGATTTACTTATCAACGGGGATAAAGGAGCTTTTGTCTGATCTAATGCAGAAAATTGAGGCCAAGTATTTGGGTAGATTAAGGTATTTAATATGTTTTGTGGTAGCTAAATCTTGAAGGTGAATTGTTTTATCTCAAATGAAGTATGCCTTGGATTTACGTAATGAAACAAAATTCTGTTGGGTCAAGCCCTGTTAAGTCACCCATAATACTGGTCAAAATCTGACTAACAGAGGAGCATAATTACTAGAAAATACTGGACACCGTTGACAGACTGAATTACCTTAAACAGTTACTCGACCGGGCATTACTTTTCCATTCATTTCTTTCCACGAGAACATCACATCCGCGTGAAGTTATTACAACACTTTGATATTTGAGACTCGGAGTGGTTTTTGTTTGGAGATCATGGACATATAAGAGTAGAATTTTCTCGTGCTGACTTGGCAGGATTTTCTACAGATAAGAGGTCAAATATGCGGTGTCTGTTTGTTGGAGTTAATCTGGTATTTTGAAAGAGTGAAAAACAGCTTGTGGCATCTCGATCAAATGCAGTATTTGTTGAATACAGGGAATAGGGCTGTGTCAATTAATATGACATTGCTAATCCTGTAAAATATCTTTACAATTTTCTGAGAAGCGTGTAGATTTTCAGTTGCATCTTTCTCTGTCCCAAAGAATGATGCTACAATAACTTTAGGAATGAAAGCATATAACTACATAATTTTTTAAACTGTTTGATTATATGAATTTGAAAAAAAAATGGAGTCAGTAAACTACATGCGTTATAACCTATTTGTTACCTACTTGGTTTTTAATTTTCTATCCTAATCTGCAGTCTATGCAACGAGGGGATCCAGCATGGATTGGTTACATCTATGCCTTCTTAATTTTTGTTGGTGTGGTATGACATAAAACCTTTGATCTCCTTTTCTGATCTTCTACACATGAAAATTATATGTTAAATAATTTTACTGAGAACTTGTTAGGTGTTTGGCGTGTTGGTTGAAGCTCAATATTTTCAGAATGTCATGCGAGTTGGTTACCGCCTTCGATCAACTCTGGTAAGTTGGATTCAAGCATTTCATAAATTTTAGTGCTGACTCTTTAAAATCAGTTGAACCATAAGATCTGTGGTTATGTAAGTTATGGTGTTTCTCCTTCAAATTAATTAGCTGTCTATGCAGTTGAATCTCATGCTAAAACATTTAGTTATGATTGCACTTCAAATATAATAATTTTTATTCCTTTATATTATATAAAATTATCTCATCTATCGCAACACTTAATTATTCATCTTCATTTAATTTATACTGATCCAATTGTTTGCTAGAAATATAGGAGAGTTTACAGTTTGTTTGCAAGATAAGGATTACAGATGAAATAATTATAAAATTTCCTATGGATTATATTTATGCCCAGGTCACGTGAGTAATTAGTCGTCACCGCCTGTCAGCATAATATGCATAACATTTAGGATCCTGGTGTTAGTTTACATTTCTTATGTGTCATTTCTGATCCCAATATAATGCTTCTTTTACCTGTGTTTTGTAATGTTTCAAATGAATCTCTGTGTTGTAAACATTTCTATCTTTTACTTTCAGCCAAGCTTTCACGTTTAGTTGTTTCAGGCCTACTAAACAACTTTACTCTCTTCTGTAGATTGCTGCAGTATTCAGAAAGTCATTAAAACTAACACATGAAAGTCGCAGAAAGTTTCCATCTGGAAAAGTCACAAACTTGATGACAACTGATGCTGAATCACTACAGGCATGATTCATATTGTGCATGTATATTATTGTAGCTTTTTATTGATGCAATTGTTTTCTAAAGTTGGCAGGGAAAGATTTTAAAAAATAAAAAAGGTGCGAAATGATTTTTTAATATTATATATGTGCACATGACTATTAATTATGGTACACTAAATTACACTCAGAATAGATAAAAAATGATGCTTGGTATTTAAGGTTTTTGCAGAATATATAGTCCAACTTGTCTTATTAGTTTTAGTTCTCTGCAATTTGACACTATAAAGAGATATTTGAGAAACATGTACTAAATTTGCATGGTCTTGTTTACTGGTTCGATGTGTTGGAACATTTTCTCTTTGCACTTTTATCATTCCACATATATTTTTTTTAAATAGAAGGGAAGTATATATGCTCAAGTTTGTTGGTGTAATAGTCAAATGGTTGTTTTCTTTTGACAGCAAGTTTGTCAGTCACTTCATTCTCTGTGGTCTGCTCCTTTCCGTATCACCATTGCGCTTATTCTTCTCTACCAACAGCTTGGTGTTGCTTCACTTCTTGGTGCTCTGCTTCTAGTTCTTATGTTTCCCATACAGGTAAACATTAAATTTTTTGAGCTGTGTAATGTGCATTAGAAGTGATAATATCTGTCATTTTTTCCTTATAATTGCTTTCTGATTCCACAACTTATCGTTACAGTTTCCTTGACGCTGATTCCTAGGTCCATTTAAAAGTTTACTTGAGCATACTGTAAATCCATAAAATGCAATTCGAGAATTGCTGAATAAACTACAAATATAATTAAGTTAAAAATTACATATACCATAGAAACACTTATAAATAGCCTGTCTAGATTAAGCGGACCTAGATAAAATACCCTCTAGTACCTTCAGGACGTTGACGAGTGTCCATCATTAATACCATAATGTTGCATGTAACTTGCATTGTGGTCTATATGTTTCGTGTGTGTGGGTGTGTGTGTGGGTGTGCGCATTCATGTTCGTTCACGCCTTGCATGCTAACAAGGGTGTGATTAATTGGCATTTTGTTCTCTGGACAGACATATGTCATAAGCAAAATGCAAAGATTGACCAAGGAAGGACTGCTACGTACTGACAAAAGAATTGGCCTCATGAACGAAATTCTGGCTGCCATGGACACTGTGAAGTATAATTCATTTGTACTTTGTACACTGTTTTTGTATAAACTAGTGCCGTTTTTGTAGTTGATTGGATCTTCCTCATTCATGGGTCAAAACCTTTCAGATGTTATGCATGGGAAAGTAGCTTCCAATCTAAAGTTCAAAATGTTCGTGGTGAGGAGCTGGCATGGTTTTGGAAGGCGCAACTACTTGGGGCGGTATGCTACATAATTAGTTTTTAAGGAATATGTACACTGTCTTTTAAAGTTATGACATTTCGTAATGAAACTTCTATGTAAATTAATGTATCATCTATCGACTTTACATGCCATCACATATGTTCAATATTCAAAGTTTATGCTCCCAATACCACATTTTTTAAGTCTCAATACTTTTCCTCACAAATTGATGAGACAATTGGCTATGATTCTTAGCATCGTAGACTTTCAATTCCCTACATATGAGACAATTGACCATGACTCTTGTTTTCTAGCTCCGTCCCTGCTCTTATGTTAGGCTTAAATGTTGTGTTTTCTGCTGGATTTATTTAAGTAACTCATTTATTTGCAGTTCTGCTTAATGTTCTGTATTCATATTTAATAATTATTAGGTAATTGTCATTTTTCTTTGGTTTGATCATAACTTATCTTACTCTTTATTCTTGTCTTGCAGTGCAACATGTTTATTCTCAACAGTATTCCTGTTATCGTGATTGTGGTGTCATTTGGATTGTTTTCTTTACTCGGAGGAGATTTAACACCTGCAAAGGCATTTACATCACTTTCGTTGTTTGCAGTCTTGCGCTTTCCATTATTCATGCTTCCAAATATAATAACACAGGTATGGTTGTTTGTTCCCTTGTTATATATACACACGTATATCATTACATTTTCTGGCCTAACAAAGCATGTCAACTGGTAGTACAATGCACTAGCTTACATCAATGGCTGATGACAATATTCAGGATAACAATCCATGACTTGCTAATCATGATTGTATTTTTTGCTTGTTAATATATCTCCTTTTTAAAAGAATTTAACTTGGCTAAATATTTTATTTTTTTCCGAAAGAACTAACAATGAGATAAGAATGTTAATATTATCACTTATAAATGATTTGGAAGGAAGATTTAGAGTACTTAATGTTACAACTTCCTAGGTCAATGAATCAATTACTAAAAGTGATCTGGCATTTTAATATAGTGGTGGAAATTTCTGGGTGATTTTCTATATGCTTTTGTTCATGTTGCTTTCTTAAAAAGATGAAAAGGAGGCCTAACTTCACTTACTTGAGATTTTAATTTTGTTTTCCTTTGGTAGGCTGTAAATGCAAATGTATCTTTGAAGCGACTGGAGGAACTTCTCTTGGCTGAGGAAAGAATTCTTTTGCCGAACCCACCTCTAGAACCAGGACTTCCTGCAGTCTCAATCAAGAATGGTTTATTTTCTTGGGAGTCGAAGGTTAACTTTTCATATCTAATAAAAAGAAAAAACTTCAAGCCATACACTTTCAGCTTGCTTCTAATCAGAATTATATTGTCATAAATAATCCCGAAAAAATGCTCCTAATTGCACACTGTCACCTTGGACCTCAAACCCATGAAAAATTAACTCAAGATTGTGGGAAATATTACAGAACAAACTTCTGTTCATGCAAAACTATATCCTTATTTTCTGGCTACACAAGGAAGATTTGGAACTTTAGAGTGCAAACCATCAGCTTAAATTTGGATATTTGTCTCTCATGTGTTCATAGTTTATATACTATTGGTTGCATATGTTACAAATGATAGATATCTCACAAACAATTCCACATAACAAATGCCATTTGGAATTGTACAAGCATGTGCTTTAAATTTACAGACACTTATTCATTCTATTTCCAGTCAGAGGAGGTGACACTGTCGGATATTAATTTGGATATACCACAAGGTAGTCTTGTGGCAATTGTTGGTAGCACTGGAGAAGGAAAGACATCACTTGTATCAGCGATGCTTGGAGAGCTTCCACCAGTTGGAGATACAAATGTTGTTATTAGAGGAAAAGTTGCGTATGTTCCCCAAGTATCATGGATTTTCAATGCTACAGTGAGTGAAAACACTTTTTCTGCTGTATCAATAAATTTCCCTAGTCTGGAGACCAGTTAATAAATTCATTCAATTTCAATACTCGGCACTGCTTCAAACCTATGTAAGGAATACACTATGTTAAGAAGTATGTGAAACAATAAGCTCACCTAAGAGGTGACAAACACAGTTATAATATTTGTGTACATTTAAGCCAAAGACAAAAGGTTATATATAAATTGTCGTTTCATCCTACTTTGTGTGATATGCTTATTTTAATGTCTCAGGTACGGCAGAACATTTTGTTTGGATCTGCATTTGATCCTATAAGGTATTCAAAGGCAATAGACGTGACTGCATTGCGGCATGACCTTGACTTGCTTCCTGTGAGTGCTAAGACAACATTCTTGTGCTGCTAATGTTATGAATGTAATATGTATAGTTTTATTTTTTTTGTCAATATGAACATATTGTTTGACCTTCAATTGCTTGTACAGGGGAGTGATCTTACTGAGATTGGCGAAAGAGGGGTTAATATTAGTGGAGGGCAAAAGCAACGAGTATCCATGGCTAGGGCTGTATATTCCGATTCAGATGTTTATATTTTTGACGACCCTTTAAGTGCTCTGGATGCTCATGTGGCTCGACAGGTAACTTTACTTTAAATAACAATAAGTAATTAGTTAACTGGTGCTAGGTTATTGTTTTCTGTTTCCCTACTCTGAAGAGAGACACTGAGCATATCTAAGGGGTAAATTTACACTTATAATATTTGTCTGTATATTTTACATGGGCCACATGCCTCAACATTTCATGGTTTACAACATTGGGCTATTATAATTGTAGTCACTGTTGATATTTTGATAATACTGCTGTTGCATCTCCAGGTTTTTGAAAAATGTATTAAGGAAGAATTGAGAGGGAAAACAAGAGTTCTTGTCACAAACCAACTACATTTTCTTTCACAAGTAGACAGAGTCATTCTAGTGCATGAAGGAAAGGTGAAAGAGGAGGGAACTTTTGAGGAGCTGTCAAACAATGGTCAACTGTTCCAAAAGCTAATGGAAAATGCAGGGAAGCTGGAAGAATACGTGGAAGATAATGAAGATGGCTTGAACAGCGATAGTAAAATTTCAAATCCTATTGTGAATGGTGAAACAAATGAGGTTCCTCTAGATGCAAGCCAGACAAAGAAAAATGAAGGAAAATCTATACTTATCAAACAAGAAGAACGGGAAACAGGAGTAGTCAGTTGGAAAGTTTTGGACAGGTAAGCAGTAACTAATTGTTTTACTGAGAAATTTTAGAATTTCAGTGCGTTTTTCAATCTGGTATTTGTGTTTACTATTTAGGCTGCTTCTTATATACCAACCTGACACAACCACTTACTTTTCTATTTTAAAGTTCTTGAGGATAACTTCCTTGATGTAAGAATATAATATACATTGGTTCCATTATGTACAATGACAAAAATACAAGAATTAACAAGAATATTAGACTAGAAAAAGTGTGGGGAAAAGTATATTTTCCATTGCTGGACTCTCCTCATTATATATCAATATTACAAACTGAAATCTCTCCTAAAATATAGCTAATGTACAGATTTTCTGCCTTTACAACAGCTGTGATAGACTATGGAATGTGAATATTTACCTACATGGATCTGTTAATACAGCTAATATATTTACATCTAATTAGGAACAGCTAATAGTAACAGCTACTTTGACATACAAGGGTAGGTTTATTCATTGGAAGAACTGATTTCTGATGCAAAGTTTCTTTTGAAAGAACTTCAGATCACTGTGGCAGCCATCTAATCTAGTCTTCGATCTTGGAAAGTTGATAGTTGGTTATAAACCATTAAATTTAGTTAGAACTTAAACTATGTGTTTATAATGATTACAGTTTCGTGCAAGTCGTGTAATTATTTTGAAACTTTATTTATCTGCAATTACATATTTCAGTAGACCTAAGTTCTGTTGGAACATGTGGATGAGATATGCATACATAGGTTAACACTATGGTTCAGTGTACCAACATGGCCTTTTGGGTGTGCTAAAAGAAACCAAGTTGCATCTCAGTCATTGCAATTGAGCCTTTGTTTGGTTTTAGAAGTGAACATAATTGTTTTTCTTAATTTGTTTTTTCCTAAAATTAAGTATTTACCTCGATATATTTTTGATGATTAAAAAAGTCTAATACATGATTTAAGCTTTGTTATGTGTGTCGTCAATCTTCAAATATGCATACATGCTATAACATTTTTTCTTGATTGGGTTGGCTGGTGATCATACATATCATTTTATCTTTACCTGCTATTCTTTGGACATTTTAAATGTAAAGGCTACATCTATGTACTATCTTTTTGTACCAATGCCTTCTCTTACTTCCCAGGTATAAAAATGCATTAGGAGGGTGGTGGGTAGTTATGATACTCTTCGTATGCTATGTCCTAACAGAAGTTTTGCGAGTTATGAGTAGCACATGGTTAAGTGTTTGGACAGATACAAGTAGCCCGAAGAGATATGGACCTGGCTTCTATAATTTGATTTATTCACTTCTGTCGCTTGGTCAGGTATGATTTACATATAATCTGCATCCTCCTAATAAAATACTATATAATTTACAATTGTTTTTGTTGAAAATGCATCAATTGAATTCCTTCTTACATTGTTAAGGTTTTGGTGACATTGGCAAATTCATATTGGTTAATCTTATCAAGCCTTTACGCATCCCGAAAGTTACATGAAGCTATGCTCAACTCTATTTTAAGAGCGCCAATGGTCTTCTTCCATACCAACCCACTTGGACGTATTATCAATAGGTTTGCGAAGGATCTAGGTGATATTGACCGTAATGTTGGGCCTTTTGTGAATATGTTTTTGGGCCAAGTGTCCCAGCTCATTTCGACTTTTGTGTTAATTGGAATACTAAGCACTATGTCGTTGTGGGCTATATTGCCACTTCTACTCTTGTTCTATGGAGCCTACCTATATTTTCAGGTACATAAAAACTTCTTGCATAAACCTTATTACCTCTTTTATTTTTAGAGCAAAGTAGTATCATTCGACATGATTGATTATGATATTTGCACAGTATATCAGAGTATCACTCTCTTGATGTTATAATCCAGTACCAACTTACCGATATTAATATATAATGAATGTATCAAATCAAAAGTGTTCTATATCTGGAAATTGGTGCATAGATATGACCAAGAAGTAGTTTAAGAAAATCTTAAGACATCATCTTCTTCCTCAAGTAAGCAAAACTTCACTATGTCTTTGCAGAGTACCGCGCGTGAAGTGAAGCGCTTAGATTCTATTACCAGATCTCCCGTGTATGCGCAGTTTGGAGAAGCATTAAATGGCTTGTCATCTATACGTGCATATAAAGCCTATGATCGGATGGCCAAGATTAACGCGGACTCCATGGACAATAATATTAGGTTTACTCTTGTGAACATGAGTGGTAATCGTTGGTTGGCCATCCGCTTGGAAACATTGGGGGGAGTCATGATTTGGCTTACTGCAACGTTTGCTGTTGTGCAGAATGGAAGGGCAGAAAACCAGGAGGCTTTTGCCTCTACAATGGGTCTGCTTCTCAGTTATGCATTAAATATTACAAGCTTATTGACTGCTGTATTGAGACTTGCAAGTCTAGCCGAGAATAGTTTAAATGCTGTTGAGCGTGTTGGCACATATATAGAGCTGCCTCCAGAGGGTCCATCTATCATTGAAAGCAACCGTCCCCCTCCTGGATGGCCTATCTCGGGATCAATCACATTTAAGGATGTTGTTCTACGTTATAGGCCTGAACTTCCTCCAGTATTGCATGGATTATCCTTCTCAATTTCCCCAACTGACAAGGTGGGGATAGTAGGACGGACTGGAGCAGGAAAATCTAGCATGCTTAATGCTTTATTTCGAATTGTTGAACTGGAAAAGGGAAGAATTTTGATTGATGATTGCGATGTTTCAAAATTCGGACTGACAGATCTTCGTAAGGTTCTTGGTATTATACCACAAGCGCCAGTTCTATTTTCAGGTAAAATCTATACGAAGTCATCTTTGTATTTTTGGTGCGGTCAAAAACTTTTGCAAAACAGAAGAAGCCACAATAAAATGGACTTGGGTCAGTTCGGCCCTGAGGCCCCTGACAGTGGCACCTTTCAGTAAATCTTGTTTCCATAGAACATAAGGATGACACTCTATACGTATCTATTCTAAACCTTTTTTATGTTTTAGACTTTTTAACAATATAAGCATATAACCCATGCAAAGCCTAGCAATTATTATGGGTGGTGGGAAAAACTTGAGTGTTTCATCAATTTATAAGGAGATGTTTTTGAGGAGTTCTATTTTGATAAGAACCTTAATGCCCTTGAGCGTTTATTTTCCTAAATGTTGTTTTTAATTTGTTAAGGAACCGTGAGATTCAATCTTGATCCCTTTGATGAACACAATGATGCTGATTTATGGGAATCGCTAGAGAGGGCACATTTGAAGGATGTCATCAGGAGAAATTCCTTGGGGCTGGACGCAGAGGTATTTAAGCATAACACTGAGTGTTCTAAATATGTCGGATTGATAATGTAGATTTCTTTTCAGAACAAATTGCGTTACATGTTTATATGGCTGAATTTCGATCGTCTTTCAAAAAATTTTATCTTGAATATAAAAAAATCTTTATAAAATACTTGTTGTCTACTCATGTTATTTCTGTCAATTTGCAATTTGAGCGAGAATTTGTTCAACTTGTGCTAGATTTGTGCAGAAGTTTAATTTTTTTACTACTGACAGTGAAGGTTTTCAGTCTCTAGTGTAGAATTGAATTCAATATTTATCAATAATATCTATCACTTCTACTTTAACTAGCTTAGAAACTTTTGTCCTTGGTTCTCCATTTCTACCTAATGTCAGGTGTATGTTCGGAAAAATAAACTTCTCTTTTTATTTTTTATTTTTTTGAAATGACTCTTTGAGGAGGAGGAATACACACACAAAGATTGTCCTTAGTGGAAGTAAGGGTTATTGCTAAAGTGTAGGTCAACTCATGTAGCATAAATCTTTTATATCTACATTTCAATTAATAAAAACAACACAAAACTGTAAGATTCGTAATTATTATTTTTTAATTGTACACTTTACCTTTCCTTTTATTTCCTCAACTGTTAATGCTGACAACCAAGGGATTAGGGGCCACAGGTGCGTCAGGAAGAAGCTATATTTGCTTATCTTGTTTCTTGTATCTCATAATAATTTTACCATCAGTTTTCAAGATAAAGTCTAATAGATCTGGACTGGAGTACAGAACTTGACATACTTTAGCATATGCTGCTCCATCTATATACCTACCCCATTTTATCTTTAATTCACGTAAGAGTTTTATCTTTGCTTCAACTTGTCAAGGTTTCGGAGGCAGGGGAAAATTTCAGTGTTGGGCAGAGACAACTACTAAGTCTTGCTCGAGCATTGCTTCGTAGATCAAAGATTCTTGTTCTCGATGAAGCAACAGCTGCTGTTGATGTTAGGACTGATGCACTTATCCAAAAAACCATTCGTGAAGAATTCAAATTTTGCACAATGCTCATTATTGCTCATCGGCTAAATACAATTATTGATTGCGACCGAATTCTTTTGCTAGATGCGGGTCAGGTATGGAATATATCTCATGTCTTTACTTTATGTTTAGGTTTACACCAACTTGCAGTTGTCCAAAATTCAGATTTGTTGTTTTTCCTCATAGTTCATGGTATTGGTAGCTATGTTTTAATGATATATCTGCATGTATCAGGTCCTGGAGTATGATACCCCTGAAGCACTGCTTCTTAATGAACAAAGCTCTTTCTCCAAGATGGTTGAAAGCACCGGGGCTGCAAATGCTCAGTACTTGCGCAGTTTAGTACACAGCGAGGAAGGCGAGAACATATTAGGAGCAGATGAAACCAAACAACTAGATGGGCAAAGGAAATGGCTAGCCTCATCACGTTGGGCTGCTGCTGCACAGTTTGCTTTAGCTGTTAGCCTAACCTCATCACAGAATGACCTCATACAGTTGGAACTTCTAGAAAATGATGATAATATTCTCAAGAAAACAAAGGATGCAGTTATAACTCTTCAAGCAGTTCTTGAAGGGAAGCATAACAAAGTTATTGAAGAGACTCTTGATCAGTACGACGTCCCCAGAGATGGATGGTGGTCAGCTCTCTACAGGATGGTTGAAGGTAATACTTAGTACATAATAGTTATTAACATTGCCTACGATAATAGGAACAAGGAACGTAAAGGTAAAAAAGCCAACTACAAAAGGATGGAGTGAAGGGGATACTTTTTGAATAATGCCGTTAAATAGAACTCTTCTTGACTAATATATGCAGATATATATATATCAGTTGTCAAATCCTAAGTTCTTTCAAAATCTAATGCCCTGGTCCAGATACAGTTACGTTTATCCAGGTTCACCACCTCGGTGCACTTACTCATCAGTTAAAACATTATGCAAACTTAATATATACATTATGTTTTAAGGTGACATAGCCACATCACATTCTATCCCAAAACGCAATGACAACCCGGTCGAAATCTTAACCCAGATGAAAATCTGGGTCCATCTCGAATCCAAACGCTAAATAAACCCTCAGTCCAGTGGCTTAACTTCAACCTGATTGAATTTTAAGCCAAAATCGAAAATCTGGGTCTATATTGAATTCGTGCCCTAAATAAACCCTCAGTTATTTTGTTTGTGCACTTAATAGTTAAACTCAGTTATTCTAAGCCAACTTGGGTAACTCACGAGCCCGTCACAGGCATTCAAAAATCATTTTTTGTTTGTGCACTTCATAGTTAAACTTAATTTTATATCGTGTACAAAGTGGCCACGTGTTTGAACGTGGGACGGGGGTGTTACAGGCCTCCCAGTAATGACTCCAAATAGTATATTCATTTGCCTTGCACTACAATTCTCCAAATACACACATAAGAACTGCAACTAACAATGACATTTTACGATTTAAATTGTCAGGTCTTTCAATGATGAGTAGGTTAGGTCGAAACAGACTTCAACATTCAGCAGATGGTTTCGGAGACAGCACTATTGATTGGGACAAGATTGAGATGTAGTAAAGAGTCTCTCTCTTGCTATATTCTTCAGAGATAGCAATTTGCTTACATTCAAAATCTTGTACTTCATCTAAGAATGTAAAGTACTTTGTGACTTGTAACTTCTAAGGCTGCTGAACTCAAAGGTGCCTTGCTTATGTCACAATCATGCGAATGTATCTAAATGAGAGAATATGGGGAGTGCATTTCACAACCAAAAATATACAAAGTCAAGTTTCACTATATTGTGCTGTTGGTAAAACTGAAAGGACACGGTTTTGTCAAATTTTGTAACTGAATAGCTCGAGAAAAGGCCCCCAATGTCACAATTTTAAAAAAAAATGGTCTAAAAAAATAACTAAAAACGCAAATTAAAGTGGTGTTTTCGTAATTAGAACGCTACTTCAAGTTATGTTTTTCGGTCAAAACGTTACTTTAAGTTGTGTTTTCAGGTCAAAACGCCACTTTAAGTGGTGTTTTCTGATCAAAATGCTATTTTAAGTTGTGTTATTCGATGATTTTTTTTTTTAATTTGCAAGGTTCAAATGCTAAACGAATTAGAGTTTTCAAAAAAAAAATGAAAATACTACACTAAGTAGCGTTTTAGAGTGATATTTGGGATCATTTTTTCTAATTGTGATATTTGGGGTCATTTGTCTTAAAATTTTGACAAATAGGACCATCGCCCTAATAGCCTCGGTAATGTATAATGGTCGGTCGCGTATATAATGCAAATTTTCAAAAAATAATAATAATTTATGAATTTTACAATCTCCGTTAGATCTCGGTAATATATAATGGTCGCGTATTCAATGCAGATTTTCAAGAAGGGTCCTGGTCCCTGACAATTGAATGTCAGGGACCATTTATTTAACAATCTGTTCCTGAACCGTTGTATCAACATTTCGACGGTCAGGATTTAAAAAAAAAAAATTATCAATCCGCGCATTTTTTCCGTGGAGCACTATTCCTCCGCAAAAATTTATCGTGGAGCACTGTACCTGCTCCGCGATTATTTTCCGCGGAGCGTTAGTAGTATAACTTGAAGTCAATTAGAGTATGAAGTAGAATTCTATGCATGTGCTAGAGTGTTTACAACAGACTGTTTACTAGAGTGTTCTCTCAAGCTCAGCATGTAAGACTGAGATGAGAGATGCACTTGATGTAGGTGGGTCATTGTGAGACTAGATGCGGACAATTATTTTGAATAACTCTCTAGATGTGGTCAAAGCATTAGTGACATCCTTTAAACGGGTCCTGATACCAACCGTAGGGACACTAGGAATCTGTGCTTGAGATCTAGTTTCAATCTGCAATACAATGACAGAGTGAATAAACTTCAAACATGTGCATTTAAAGGCTACATTATAGAAGTGACAGATGAAGCTAGTTGAAAGTGCAAAGCTACACTTAAAAGATATATACAAAAGGAATATGTTATGACCTCCATTAAACTTGCACTGCTACGAGAGTCCACTTGCAAACAGTCTGTTGTAAACACTCCAGCACATGCATAGAATTCTACTTCAGACTCTAATTGACTTCAAGTTATACCACTTACGCTCCGCGGAAAATAATCGCGGAGCGGGTACAGTGCTCCGCGATAAATTTTCGCGGAGAATAGTGCTCCGCGGAAAAAATGCGGGAGTGATATATTTTTTTTTTAACCCTGACCGTCAAAATGTTGATCCAACGGTTCAGAAACAAATTGTTAAATAAATAGTCCCTGACAATCAATTGTCAGGGACCATGACCCTTTCAAGAATTAATAAAAATTTATGAATTTTACAATTTTGTTGTTAGATTTTATTTTTATATGAATTCTTGTAGAATTAATATAAAATTTTGTACAGTTGAAAGGTAGATGTCAGAATTGGTGAACAATTACTAGCTCCTAAAGATAATTTCAAGTATTTGTGTTCTATTACTCAAAAAGATGGGAAGATAGATGATGATGTAACTCATGGTATTAAATCAAATCAAGATGGTTAAAGTGGAGGGTGGTCACGAGAGTATTGTGTACGATTAAAGTGGAGGGATCCCTTTTTAACTAAGAGGACAATTTTATTGAATAACAATTAGACCAACTTTGTTGTATGGAACTGAGTGTTGGGCGCTAAAAAAGGTCCAAGAACAATGATTGGACGTAGCAGAAATAAGGATGTTGCGCTGGATATGTGGTCGAATAATGTTAGATATTGTCAATTGATTTTTTCAGGAGACAATTACGAGTTGCGTCTATTATAGACAAAGTACGGGAAGGTAGACTGTGATGGTTTTGTCATGTTTGGGGTAGACGAATGTCAACTCCAGTGCGGAGTGCGGAGAGTGGAGGATTTAGTGATGCGGGTGTCAGGAGGAGATGAAGCCTAATAAGAACTTGGGATGACTTACTTACATTCAATTTGCGAGCTTTAAACCTTTGAGGAGATATGGTATCAGATAAAAGCTTTTGGAGACGTCGGAATTATAGGGTGATGGTCCTTTCTGTCACAATTTGAAGAAAAATGGTCCAAAATATCACAATTTGGAAAAATGGCCCCAGATATCACTATACTAAGTAGCGTTTTAGTGTGATATTTGGGCCATTTTTTCACTTGTGATATTTGAGACCATTTATGTTCAAATTATGGTATACTTTTCTCCGGATTAGAGTAGTGGATTAACTTATGGGATTGATGGCTCTTATATTTTGTGGTGTAAGTAGAATATACCTTTGTTTAGTTTTGTTATTGTGTTTAATTCTCTGGTCAATATATTATGAAATTCATGATTCTGTGTCATTGTTCCTAATATATTATTCTTGCTGGTATAGTTTAGAAGATATGATGTGTTTTCTTTGTATTTTTAGGTCAAGATTCATTGCATCTGATTCAAATCAAAATTGATCTTAAGCGAATTTACAACAATTACTATTTTTTTTAAAATCTATTAGTACATTATTCGTGTTTTTATAGATATACATACATAAATTCATTGTTTTTCTGAAAAACAACATGTTCATTCTTTCATCTTTCATATGAGGGTAACGTTGCTTACATCATATTCTCCCCTTTATGTGGGTATACTAGGGTACGTTTGGTTTATTTTTTTTTTAAAAAAAATTCTACCTTTATATATTTTTTGAAAAAGTCCGTTAAACCAATGGTCAAGATTCATTGCATTGGATTTAGATCAAAATTCTTCTGAGAGACCTTAAACGAACATACAACGGTTACTATTTTTCTTTTTTAGAATCTACAACAGTTACTATTTGTAAAGTATTCGTGTTTTACACAAGTTGGGGGTCTATCTAGAAATAGCCTGTTATTCTTTCATATGGGGGCAATGTTGCGTACATCATACCCTTCCCCTTTATGCAATATATACTGAATATGTTTAGTTTATTTAAAAAAAAAATAGTATTTTTGCAAAAATATTCTACCATTAGATATTTTTGACAAAACCCCTTAAACCAATCACTAAAATGAAAATGTTACACAAATTTTAATATAATTAATTTAATTTACATATATCATTCAAATTACGGGCCCATACAAACTGTACAATGTTTTCACAGTTAAGAGTGGTATATTCTATTGAGATTCTGTTTAATTTTTATTGATTCTCAAAATTAACAGGTATTCATTATACATTTTAAACAGTCTTTTAAATTTTGCAGGTATTCAATTCTATTCAATTCGGATAAGAAACAAAATCAAAATATTAAAATAAAAAAAATATGTTATACAACTATTTATACCTCACATTTACATCTTTTCTCTTTCATCTCTCTTCGTGGTTGTTCTTCGTTAATTGTCTTTAGAAGATACATAAAAATTTCTTCTTCATTTGCATCAATCTACATATCTTAATTCCTGCTAGTGAAGGAATTCCAATTTTTACCTTTTTAACCTTATATATTTCTCTATCTTTTATATCTAAAGGTTGATATGGTAAATTCCCATTCATAAATGGGTTGTTGGACTATCCAACTTGATCCATTTACCCAGAAATACTACTAAATACCCATATATAATTACCCATGGATTATCCAACTTGACCCATCTATCTATCCAAAACTATAACCTGTTACCCACATCTAATTGCCCATTGAATTCAAATTCAAGTTGTCCGCTGATTAGTTAATCTACAGCTATCCTATGTAACAACCTTCCATGATAAACTATTTCCCTTAACAGTGCCAAAAACTTGAAGATTTTTTGAATTTTCTCATCCAACAATATCTCTGTAATGTTTTTTGTTTTTGATAGTCACATCAAAGTATGATTCATATACTATCTGATCATAATCTGTTAATTTATGTTTAATCTATAATTACAAGAGTATAGAGAAAGTAATAATGGATGAGAAAGCCAACAACCATTCATCATCGAAGAAACAAGGTATCCCACAAGTTTTTTTATTTTAAATGAGAATGTTGTTATAATCATATTACTGTTTACAGATTCTTTCTTGATCGTTTTTTAATTTGTAATTAGGACAAAAACGTGAAGCTAAGCCATTACAACTATCTCCACCTGCATTAAAACATGGTAATTTACATATCTATTACAACCTATGACTTTTGTTTCATGTTTATATACGTAAATTGCATATATATGGATATGATTAGATGTTATGGTGATGGCTATATGTCATATATACGGCAAACGTATGTGTATATGGCTTATCAGAACGTTATTTTTGTTAGTTAACAAACGGAGGATGAATCCGATAGAAAAATTTACCATGCAATCCACTTCAGACATCTCAACAAATGATATATCTTCCGTCAATAGTAAGTTTCTTTTCAACTTATAGCTTCTGTTGTATTACGATTTATAAAGCTCAATTACGTTTTATTTGCTAATAATGTGTTATTTGTTATTTAGGCCATGCGCGACGACCACTGATGTCAATGGATCCGAACATTCCAATTCATAAAACCTTCTCTGTCGTGGAACGTAATAAAGGATCTCTAATTCAGGAAAAAGAGAATGTAAGGTCTTATAAAGGTCTGTTCAATTTAAACACATTCCATTTTATCAATATGAAATCAAAATGATTCTCTATCGCATTTTGACATTATAATTTTTTGCTTCATGATACAAAGGAAATCGATTTCAGCGTCCAGAAAATCATCAAAATAGTATTGAGAGGTCCAATATATCACCTCATACACCCATAGGAAATAACATCAGTCACAGCAGCAAAAATATCGATTCCATATACCGAAATATCAACCAATCAGGTGCTTCATTATTTTGTTTCTTATTTAAGACAACAAATTATTAATGGTTTAAATTATTAATGCATTGAAGCCTCATTTTGCTGCTACCAGTATTACAGGTTTTATTATGCACTTTTTTCAGCTCACTATCTTATATTCTTTAATACACATCTCTGCGTACTGATCAGTTTTAAAAGAGGCTCTTATACATCCCCTTTAGGAAGGATAATTTAGTTTTAACTCATTTTCAATATTCACATCCTTATATTCATTTATTCACATTTTGTGCAGATCAAGAAAGACCTGGCCATTCCATATCAAAAAATAGTACACCTTTGCAACCACTGACACTTTCTTTTCAATTGCCAGCTTCGACCATAACAAGTTCTGTCATTTCAAGTATGTGCAACACTTTTATTACACCAGATAAGAAATGACAATTTTATGTGATTCTAACATGCAAATGAAAACTAATTTGTTATTTGGAATATTTTTTTGCAGAGAATATTAAAATTACAACCGCCACAACTTCGAATTCAACACTGTTGCAAAAAAGTCCACTTTCTTTTCAGATGCCATCATCAACCATAAGAACTTCTGTTAATTCAAGTATATTCATCCTTTTAAACTTTCCTAATATTACGCTTTGTGTTTTAAAACAATAATAACATGTTTTTTTTGTGTTTATCTATGTCTTTTATTCGCAGAGCATGGCACACCAACAACCTCAATTTCCCAAAATCTCACACCGTTACAACAAATACCTGTTTCTTTTCTAATGCCGGTTTCTAATATAACGACTAATTTCAATACAAGTATGTTCATGGTTATAACTTGCTGAATGTAGATTTATAGCTTAGAAATTTAATGATCTTGATGTGTAATTTTTTATAGAATGACACTTTTGATTGTGATATGTCTCAAACTTGGTGTTTCTATTGAGAATGACATGCACTTTTTTTAATGAATTTTTGTGTTTTTATAACCAGAGCATGACATCCCCAGAGTTTCAAAAGAACATAATGCCACACAGAAACCAGGACTTTTTCAATTGCCAGGATCGAATATAACACCAACTGAAAATAAAAGTATGTTTCATGATATTTTATTAATACAAATTTTAACATTAATTTTGTGTATATATCCTTACTACTAAATACCTTTATATTTATCTGGAATCTAATTTATTTGTCGTTGATCCAGGTTCATCAAGGAGACCTTTCAATATTGATCCAAATACACATTCTCACAATTTAATTGAATTTTTTGATGATGCAGCTGAAAAAGATGAGATGGACTGTATGTTTGCATTATCTGTACTATATTAAGAATTTTCTAATTTTATATTATTTTATGATGTGATAAAACATTGTATTACAGCAATACCATCCGAATATGGAAGTGACAATGAAGATGAGTTTTATGAGCTACAACTACATGGTAAATTTTACATTACTCCATTCAAAGTTAATAATTTACATTTTCCTATATTCCTCTATTTCATGCAGCTTATAATGTACATGTTTTGAACTTTGTCCTCTATTATATTCCTTTGTATCTAAATAAAACTAATGTTTACAGGAGACCTGTGGGAAGGATATATGGATTTGGGAGGACCTGATAAAGTTTGTCCTTATTGGAAATCAATAAATTGGAATAATGAGAGGAACAATAAATCTAACAAGAATTCAACTCCTACTTTTTCCATATGTTGTCGTAATGGCCAAGTACAATTACCTCCTGAAAAGCCACCTCCTCCATTCTTAGCAAATCTATTGTCTGGAGGTCGTACAACAGAAAAATACAAGAAGAAAATCAGGATCTATAATTCTTTGTATGCATTTACATCACTTGGAGGTAAGATTGACAATAGTATAAACAGGGGAAGAGCTCCATATACTTTCAAATTAGGTGGTCAAAATTATCATTTGATTGGAAGTATTTGTCCAGTTGATGGTGAAACTCCAAAATATTGTCAATTGTATGTGTATGATACAGAAAATGAAATAGAAAATAGGAAAAATGCTGTTCCTGGTAGTGACACCACTGATCCCACCATTGTCCAAGGTTTATTGTTGATGCTTGATGACAATAATCGATTGGTCCATAGTTTTCGTATGGCAAGGGATAGGTTTAAAAACAATGAGCCTGAGGAAGTTGAGCTGGAAATGGTTTCATGTAGAGCAGCGAATGGACGATCTAATACAGTTGGACCATCTAATGAAGTAGGTGCACTAATTGTTGGTGATCTTGAAGATTCATGTGGAACAAGAGATATTGTAGTACAGACCAAAGCAAAACAACTTCAAAGGATATTTGAAACTAATGCAAACTTTATGCCTCTTCAATACCCTCTACTTTTTCCTCACGGTGAGGAGGGATATCACACAAAGATTCCATTGATGGGAAAACACGGTGGTCCACCACCAAAAATAGTAGAGGACGGAGAGGATGGTGAGGAATCAAAACAAAGATGTTATGTTTCAATGCGTGAATATTATGCTTACAAGCTTATGGTCAGACTTACTGAAGGTATTATGTTTTATTTTTGTCCATTTTAGTTTAATTATTATGCTTACATGTGTTGGCCATTGGTTTATCATTTTGGGTATTTATAAAGTATTAAATTTACAAAATCGGAAAGTGTTTAGCACACAAAACCTCAATTTATCTGCTCTCATTTATAAAATACTAAGTTCATATTGCTGTCTAATTTTGAACTATTTGCATTTTTTATTATGCCATTATGGAAAATTCAGGTCTAACCCCTCATTTAAGTGGACGTCTATGGCAGCAATACGTTGTAGATGCATTCACGGCAGTTGAACAATATCGTCTTGATTGGGTTAAGAGAAATCAAAAAACAATCTGAGCTGATCTCTACAATTATATCCGTGATTCATTAAGGAAAGGTGATACAAATCCAACAACTCAAGGCAAAAACGTTATTTTACCGGCTACTTTCACTGGCTCGCGGAGATACATGAATCAATATTTTAAGGACTCCCTTGCTATATGTAGAAGTATAGGTCATCCATCTTTCTTTCTCACGATGACTTGCAACACAAAATGGCCTGAAATTCAAAGAATGCTTGAACACATGCCCGGTGTCAGTGTCTCTGATGCTCCAGACGTGGTTGCGAGAGTATTTAAAATGAAATTAGACCAATTGGTTGATCTAATAAAGAATAAAAATTATTTTGGCCGTTGTATTGGAGGTACGTTATCTTTTCTTTTTTCAGTGTTGTATATTCGTGTTTTGGCATAAATAATTACTTATTTGTCTTATCCATATTAACAGTGATGTACGTTATAGAGTTTCAAAAGCGAGGACTACCACACGCTCATATGTTGATATGGTTACATCCAGATGATCGTCCTAATTCTATAGAACAAATTGATGATTTAGTCTCTGCTGAAATCCCACATAAAGAGACCGATCCCATTGGATACAGCGCTGTTAAAAACTACATGATGCACGGACCATGTGGGAAGGATTTTTCATATTCTCCGTGTATGTCCAATGGCAAGTGTGGGCGTCATTTCCCAAAGAGGTTCATTAGTACACTATTTTAATTATATATTGTTTCCATTATAATTACCCATCAAAATATAAAAGTTTAAATACAATATAATTTCCTTTTCTCATACAATCTACGCATACATGTAATAATAATCATCTATCATTCAGGTACAATGGACATACTTTTTTTGATGATTGTGGTTTTCCTGTTTATCGAAGAAGAAAAATGAACAGAACTATTGTCAAGAATCGTCAAGAAATGGACAATAAATTTGTTGTACCTTACAATAGAGATTTGTTAATTCGTTTCCAGTGCCATATCAACTTGGAAGTCTGCAACAACTCAAGGTCTCTCAAATATTTATTCAAATATTGCCTTAAGGGTCATGATAATGCTACTATGCTCATACGGCGGAAAAAAGGATTCCAGATACAAAATGATAAGGGTAAGTCAGTTGATGAAGTCAAACATTTCCTTGATGGACGTTACGTATGTGCTTCAGAAGCGGCTTGGAGATTATTAGGATTTGACATCCACTATAGGTATCCTTCCGTGGAAACATTACCTGTTCATGTTGAAGGAAGTAAATCTGTTACTTTCCATGCAGGTGATAATTTGGAACAGGTTGCGACCAAAGCATCAAATCGAAAAAGTAAGCTAGAAGCATGGTTTAAAGCAAACAAAGATTTCCCAGAAGCTCGAGAATACACCTACCAGGAATTTCCAAGAGCATTTACCTGGCATCCTGGACCATGTGTCTGGAAACCAAGGCAAAGAGGCATTGTTATTGGCAGACTGACGGAGGTACATGCATCTCAAGGAGATTGTTTTTATTTGAGGATGTTGTTATTGCGCAAAAAAGGTGCAACTTCCTTCAAGGATTTGAGGACTGTTGACCGTCGTCTTTATGGTACATATAAAGAGGCATGTGAGGTACTTGGCCTCCTTAAAAATGACAATCAATGGCATGCTGCTTTAAGAGAAAATGCTCATACTGCAATGCCGCAACAATTGCGTTCTATGTTTGTCCATATTTTAACAAATTGTCCCGTGGCAGATCCGGGAAACTTATGGAGTCAAAATTGGCAACCCATGTCCGAAGATATATTATATTTCAAAAGAAAACTATCTGGTAACCTGGACCTCATTCTTTCTGATGTCGACTTGGAGAATTATGCTCTGGCAGGTATATTTACAATTTTGGATTTTCCAAATACTGTCAATATTTAATAATACATGCAGACATGGATCCTATAAATTTACTAATCATTAATTTTCTTGATACATTCAGAGATTGAAAAACTTTTAAATGGTGTTGGCAAAACTTTGAAAGATATTCCAAATATGCCTTATCCTGAAGAATCTTATCTACATAATGCGACAAACCGTTTGATAGAAGAAGAAACTGGATATGACAGAACCCTCATGAAGAAAGAACATGACAACTGTTTCTCCATGTTGAATTCTGAACAGTTGGAGGTATATAATTCTGTCATGCAATCTATTAATGAAGGCCTAGGTGGATTGTTTTTTGTATACGGCAGCGGTGGTTGTGGAAAGACCTTTTTGTGGAAGACTCTTTGTTGTCGTTTGCGTAGCGAAGGTAAAATAGCACTTCCAGTTGCTTCATCTGGTATTGCTGCGGTTTTGTTACCTGGTGGTAGAACGGCCCACTCTCGATTTCATATTCCTTTAAAATTAGATCGATATTCAGTAGCCGGCATCAAACATGGTTCTGATATTGCTGAATTGATAAAGAATACAAGTTTGGTCATTTGGGATGAGGCTCCAATGCAGCATCGCTACGCTTTTGAATCTGTAGATCGTGCTTTCAGAGATATAATGTCATCAGTTCATCCAACAAGAAAAAATATTCCACTTGGCGGAATCACAGTTGTATTTGGTGGTGATTTTCGTCAGATATTGCCTGTGATTCCTAAAGCTACAAGAAGTGAGGTGGTTAATGCTTCATTAAATCAGTCACGCCTTTGGTCACATTGCAAGGTTTTTCTGCTCCGTACAAATATGCGTTTAGGCCGTGGAAAGACTAATGAGGAAAATCAAAAAATTGCTAATTTTAGTAAGTGGGTGCTTGACGTTGGAGATGGAAAAGTGGAAAATATTCATCCGGATAATATATTTTCCGATCCAGAAATTGTTATACCAAAAGATTTCCTGATTGATAACTTTAAAAATTCAGTTAGAGACATTGTTAATGTCACTTATCCGGATTTTGTTTCAAGATTTAAATCGGAGACATATTTGAGGGATAGAGCCATACTCACACCAACAAATGCTTTAGTGGATGATGTCAATTGTCACGTCCTTGATCTTATTCCAGGTACTACTCATACTTATCTAAGTCAAGATTCAATCGACGATTCTTTTGGTGATTTGAACAGTGATTATGAAACATCATTTCCAATTGAATATTTGAATTCAATAAACATGCCATCTATTCCAAAGCATGAACTAAAGTTAAAAGTTGGTGCAGTAGTTATGTTGATGCGAAACCTAAACCAAATTATGGGTTTGTGCAATGGTACTAGAATGGTACTCACAAAATGCTTGAACAACAGTGTTGAGTGTAAGATATTGACTGGATCACATGCTGGAGCAAAGCATCTTATACCAAGAATTGAAATGGAGCCAACTGATACTCATTTCCCATTTGTATTCAAAAGAATTCAATTCCCTCTGCAGATTTGTTTTGCAATGACAATTAACAAGAGTCAGGGTCAGTCTTTGGATAAAGTTGGTTTGTATCTTCCACGACCTGTATTTTCTCATGGACAGTTGTACGTAGCTGTATCTCGAGTCACTTCTCCTGATGGATTACACATATTGATTGAGGGAGATAATGGGAAATCCTGTCGGTTTACTGCTAATGTTGTATTTGATGAAGTATTTTACAATCTTCCTGTAGTTGACAAATAATAGTAGTACATTTAATCACTTGCAAAAATATTGGTTTGAACATACTTTAAATTAAACAATCATTTTTCATTAATTATATATGTTTTTTTACCTGTACTTAATATTTTATTATTGTTTTTTACTAAATACATTCTGGTATTTTATACATTCTAGTATTTTATACATTTTGGTATTTTATGTATAGTAATGAAACCAATCTTTATTTTTAACATATAAACATTTTTTCAAATATAATCATATTTTAATTTCGATATTTAAAACGTATCAATATTCATGATATCACTATATGGATCTTCAAAATATCTTAACAAATAAATAAATAGATTTTTTATATCTTATATAGAAATACCACAACTATACGTAATCTTTTAAACTAATCAATATTATTATGGAATCAATTTGTATAAACTGATTATATCTTTAGAATTATCATAATTATGCGTATTCACTTAAATTAAAAACCAATCAACATAAATAGATATTTATTTTATCATGATTTAATAGTGCATCAATTTGGAGCTCAAAAATTATAATAAACATTTGGTTTTATAAATTAAAAAATTTGTAAATGTTAAAGAGTACCAATCAATATTGGTCTTGATATCATGCATATCTGATAAAAGAATCAGTTACAAATATTCCTTATCAACATTCCAATCAGCACAACAACATTGTGTATAAATATTAGTCATCTCAATAGTAGAGGCATTATATCATTTGCAAAACAACATGGGTTAGTTCTGATTTATTTACTCTTTAATTTACTCTTCTAATCTTCTAATACTATCTTCTTCATTAGTTATAAATAGTAATTATAAATAGTAATAGATGATTTGTCTGTTAGTTTCTTAAAGCAAATTTTTACACATTATCATAGACATTCATGTCATATTCATTGTATTGTATTGTAATCAGAATACACTGTACTTATTATACTTTTTATTAGGATTTAGCAATTTATATATATATCAAGAACATCATTCCATCATTATTTAACCAGGTACATATTTTTTGGAATGTTTCCCTTCAGATACGAACGTCCATCAACATCTTAAAATACTGAACGAAACCACTGACAATTGGACTGTAAAGGTGATGATTACTAGGATGTGGTTTACAATAAATGGTAATGGAGGTGATATTATTCGACATAATCTTATTCTCTTGGACTGTGAGGTATGTTTCGTTCCTTTTCGTATTGATTTAAATACATTTTTCAAACGTCATACAATAAAATATCATACCTATGTTTTTTAATATTTTACAGAATACCCAAATGCACGCAATTGTTAGTCCCGAAATCTGGCAACTATTCCCCAATGAAATCGAAGAAGGAAGCTTATGTAATATCACCAATCTACAAGTTGGTCCAGCCTTTGGCCAATACAGGCCTGTAACACATACGCAAAAGATTATGTCCTTTATGATTACAACTATAGTTAATGTTTTACCAGAAGACTTTGTCATTCCGATGCACAAGTTTGAATTAGTGGAAATTCAAGATCTCCATGAACATGCTGCAGATTCTATAGGAGATGAGAAAGCACAGTATTCTAAAGGTTAACTTATAATTTAAACACACTTCTATTTAGAATTACGCAACAAACAGTTTTATTCATATATTTTATTTGTAGATATTATTGGAGTGCTGGAAAACCTACAACCTTTTCAGACTTTTGAAACTATGTATGGACCCAGACATGTTGTCAGATTCTCCATTTCTGATGGAAGGTGGCTTCTTTAATTTTAAGTTTTGTTATAACTTTTGTACATTTTACATTTTACATATGTTCTTTAAATTGGTCGTTAAACGTATTAATTTATTTTTTTATGTTTGTTATAATAGGATGTCATATCCGGTTACCTATATTGGACCACTCAATGCATATACGGAGCAATTGTATTATCCAATTTCAAGCAAACCAATAATTTTGATACTGTCAAGCACAAGAGTTTTGAGAAAAAGGGGTATGGATATGAGCTGCCATATGTAACACAAGACGTAATGTGATTTCAAATTTGTATTTATTAATAATAAAACCCAAAAATTACCTTTATTTGTTTTACAGGTAAGATTCAGATCTCCAATCTCCCATATTCAAGGATTTATGTTAATCTTGAATATCCTGCTGTTTATTATTTCAAATAGAGGTATTCTTAAATGATTTTTTTAAGAATACTCAGTTTTATAAATGATGTTAATACATGGTCTTAACTATAGTATTCTATTTTCCTGTTTAGAATGATAAATGAAGAGTACTGTGCTCCTGAAGAATGAAGTAATCGAAGTTACAAACATCCTCAGCTGCCGACGTGACTTCCAGTCTTAAGCACTTCTACAATAGTAGTGGCTTCATTATGTTTTCCATTATCTAAATAAATGTTTTTTACTATGAATTGTTAACTTTGATTTTTTCAAGATTTTGAACATTTGTCGATGCATTGCCTATATGGTGGCTTTTAGTTTTGTTTCCATCTTTTAATAAATACATATCGCTGAATGTAACAAAATACGGCTTTATTTTAATTACAGAGTTTTGTTATTGCATTTTTTAACTCTTGAGGACATCGATACTCCTATAACTTGATTTAACACACCTTGAGGATTTAGACAACATTACTTGAACAATTTCTGAGATTAATGTATAACCGTTACCAAACCTCAGTTCCAAATCTTTTATATGTTCACATTGGTTTGTACAAATATAAGTGTTGTATAGTAGATGAAGCATTATTTTTGCAAGTACTCTTCAAAACAAATTAAAGGATTGTTAGGCAACAGACTTAGACAATTTGGAAAACAACCAGTATATTGTAAAAGAGCTATCTAAAGTCCATTCGTCTGCTTATAAGTTCACGGAAACCATTTACATGGAGTTCATGTAGATGATCTTCTTCTGGTGCATTACTAATTACTAAATAAACAATTGCACTTAGACATATGAATACAATCACACTTGGACGGACTGGGATATATACAGGAATGATTGTAGAATAGCTCAATATTTGTTGAATAAACATCTAAATTAACCATGTTGTACCACTCAAGTAAGTAATAAAGTACAACCAGATCAACAAAGTTTTGAATTATACTGGTGATATAGCATACCATGAAAAGTTTTTTTAATATCTTCACATAAAAACAAATCCAACTCTAATTACGTCCTGGGAATCCAATATCAAAAACTAATTCATCTTCTTCTTCCACCATGGTGAATTCCACTGTTTCATTCAAGGATATTTGATTATCCTTGACAAACTTATTCCATCCTGCTGAAAACCTTGGTAGTCCATTAGAGTAGACAATTCCAATTCCCCATTGTTCATTTTCAAATCGAAACATCACACGCTCACCTTGATTGAAATTACGATTCCTAAGATTTATGTATTGAGGAATATACCTTATTACCTTATTACCTTATTATTATTAAATCGAAACATCACACGCTCACTTTGAAAAAACATGTAAATTACCTTATTATTGACTTTTTATTCCAAATATATATTCAAATTATGCAATAAAATTATGAAATAAAATTAACAATAATTTATTATTATTAACCAGCACCGTGTGCGTAGCACGGGCAATATTACTAGTTATGTATAGAGTGTTACAAGACCATGTTGCATATATATATATATATATATATAGACTAGTGATAAAAAAGAAACTAAAATTAAAATAGAAACTAATCTAAGCCTTGAATTAATCTAATCTAATGGCCCTCTACTGCACCACACACAGCCCTCACATACACAATCCCACCTAATCCCCTTCGTTTTTAATTTGATTTTTCCCGTGAATCGGTGAACTTTTTTGAAATCCGACTTCACTATATTTTTCTCCATCTTTCAACGATCAATATGCATACCATATGTGCTATATTACGGAGTACTAAAATTTTAGTGATTTCTGTAAGAATAAATAGTGATTTTAGCATAGATCTAGCGATTTATTTTTATATACGTATAAATTTAGTGATTTTGCGGTACAAAATTTATAATTTACGTATAGATCCGGAGAAAAAATCATTACATTTACGCAGAAATCACTATTTATTCTTATTAGAATCACTAACATTTTAGTGATTCTCGCAAGCATAAATAGCGATTTATCGTCGAAATATATCAAATATGGTAAGCAACTGATTGTTGCGAGATGAAAAAAAATACAGTGAAGTCAGATTTTAAAAAAAAAGATCACCTATTAACGGGAAAAATATAATTACGAATGGAGGGGATTAGGTGGGGTTGTGTGTGAGAGAGTGTATTTAATTGTGTGTGGTGCACTTTCTAGTTTTTATTTTAAACTGGTTTCTATTTGAGTAGGACTCTTACTCCAATAGAAACCCCTCTTAGACTAAAAATCAGAAACTAAATAAAAAATTTCTTAAACCGCGTTGAAATATATCATATATGGTATGCAAATTGATCGTTGGGAGATGAAGAAAAATACGGTGAAGTCGAATTTCAAAAACAACTCACCGATTGACGAGAAAAATCAAATTAAAAATGGAGTAAATTAGGTGGAATTATGTATGTGAAGGTATATTTTAGTTGTGTAGGAAGGGCTAATAGATTAGATTGATATAAGAAATTGAATTAGTTTCTAGTTTAAAGTTTGGTTTCTATTTGATTACTTGCAATATATATTAAGAATTTTTTGGTTACCTTTTAAATTGTATTTAATTTAAACATTATAATTTTTTAAACAACCTATTATGCAACAAAAATGATTAAAATTATATTTTTGGTTTATTTCACTTGTGAATATCATTGTAAATTTACAAATCGTAGTTTTGCAATTTTTTAAAATTTATGATTTTTTTTGGAAAAAGAACTTAAAAAAAATTTATACATTTGAAAGTACTCCAAAAAAAAAAAACCTGTATTTTGCAAGAAAATATTCTGTCCTCGAATATTTTTGAAAAAAAAACCCAAATTTAATTTATTCTAAAAAAGCTTCAAAAAATTACCACATATGTCGTTATATTGAATTTTAAAAAATAAAATCTACGATTAACACTTACACTTACACACACAACTCCGTTTTTAACGCAACTCCGCCGTAACTGAACCCCACTGAATAATGCTCGCCGTCGCCGCCGTCCGAAAATTCCGGGACCAAATTTTTTCAAAGATGAGACTAGTAAACCCTAATCTCACCAGAAAAAAAGCATATCGGTCAGTAAATACTAATTCATTCAGTGGAAAAATAATTGTCATTTTGTTATGCAATCAGCCAAAATTATGAATATTATAAGTGTATATGAATTTATTTATAATTTCATCTCTGTATGTAAATTTGTTTATAGTTGATGATTCGTAATCCGTGACGTTTTGGAACCCTAATTATGTGTTTTTTAGTCAATTATTGCTCCCATTTCTTGTTTTTACACTCTTTGTTTAACTAATAGTTTTCGTAAACCCTTGCGCATTGCTTTCGATGTGATGTTAATTACTCTGGTGTTGTTAACTAATTGTTTTACTTGTAGTTTTCGTAAATCCTGATGCATTGCTTTCGATGTAATGTTAGATTCTCTGGTGTTGTTAACTAATTGTTTTACTTGGAGTTTTCGTAAACCCTGATGCATTGCTTTCGATGTGATGTTAGATTCTCTGGTGTTGTTATACTAATGGTCTGACTTTTATTGTTAAGGCAGCCCTGACGCATTGCTTTCTCTTGTCATCTTAGTGGTTGTTACACTAGTGGTTTTAATTGTCGTTTTAAAAATTAAGTAATCTTGTCATCTACTGGTTGTTACACTAATGGTTTTAGTTGTCGGTTTTAAAAAGGCCTGACTTTGTGATTCAACTTAATATTTTTTAATTAAGTTTATTTTTTTTAATCATTATCAAGTTAAACTAAGATATTTATTTACTAATGTATGCTATTTCATAGGTACTTACCACTCACACTCACTTTCGTACTTAGATCTTCAGCATTGTTCGCTTCTAGTTATTACTTGTTTTAAGATTGATAAGGTAATCATATTGAAATATATAATTCGGTAAGCTTTGTATAGCTGTTATTTTTATTTTTTGTTCCAGGTGGTGTGGTGCCTGTGAAAGTTATGAGTTTCGAGTCTGTTTAGTGAAAATTGGAAGGTTTAGATGTATGCTTTGACATTGTCAGTATTACGAAGCGGCTTTTGAGTTGATAAATTTTGTTCAGTGGTGTGTATCTGTTCTGCTGTGAAAGAAATATGGGTTTTAATCTGCTGACTTGGTATTGCCGGCCTATGGAGTATGGCATTTGGGAACACGAAACAGGGAGTGCCTTTGGTGCTTATACACCGTGTGGCATTGATTCTTTTGTAATCTGTGTATCGAACTTGGTGCTTCTGGTTTTGTGCTTATATCGAATATGGCTGATTACAAGGGATGCTAAGGTCCAGAGGTTTCGTTTAAGATCAAAGGTTTACAACTATGTGTTGGGAGTTTTAGCTACTTACTGTACTGTTGAGCCTTTGTTCAGATTGGGTACCAGGGTTTCAATGTTTAACTTGGATGGCCGGACTGGCTTCGCTCCTTTTGAGGTGCACTTTTTCTTTCCCATATAAGTTACAAGTACGTTACATGCCCTTGCACAACTATATGTTTTTGGCAACTAGTCTAACTTCACTTCCTTATACCGCACGACTTTATGATTCAGCAACTAGTTTGACTTCACTTAAGTGAGTTATGCTTCGCGTTCTAAAAAAATTTATCACTAGCGCTAGCTTTTTAGGAATTTGATAAAGTTACTACAATTGCTATGTTGAGGTGTACTACGTGTCATCTATTCTTTAATATTATTTTATTAATAATATTGCTACCAAGATGCCATTTATCTAGCAGAGTATGATGCAATAACAGGTTTCTAAATCATTTGTGCTCTTAAAGTAACAAGTAACAGTTATACATAGAAGTTGGTTTAGTTTCCCAAGAATTTAATAACATAAGACACGACTGAAACATCCAAGGATCTACAATGTAAAAAATACCCTGCTATTGTTTTGTACCCTTAATTGTATGACACAGTTCCCATTTTAGTAACAGACCTTTGTTCTTCCATACAATTATCATTTCTCACAACTTTATATATATATATATATATAAATATATATATATATATATATATTCTCTTTGTTCTTATGAATTTATATATATTATTGAAGATCTTTGTGCAGATTGTACAATCTGTCCTCACTTTTGTAGAACATTCACCTCTGTTCTTCTCCACGAGAGAGTAGAACATTAACACTCAAGACCTATTTATTGCTCTCTCAGGCGGTTTCCTTGATCATCAATGCACTTTCTTGGGGATTCATGTTGTTGATGATTGCCTTGGAAACAAAAATATATGTTAAAGCTTTTAGATGGTACATCCGTTTTGGAGTTATATATCTCCTTGTTGCGGATACTGTGATGCTGACCTTTTTAATTTCACTGAAGAATTTTTATCCGAGGTCAGTTTTTGGTCATTGATGCAAGAGACTAAACATCTTATGCATTACCGGTAATACACGAACCTTAGAGTTATCGTAACAATTTAAGGCTTTCAAGAACACATTGCTCAATAATTTTTGTTTTGGTAGCATTGGTAAAACGAAAGTTTAACGTGCAGACTAGCAATTATTTTTTAAGTTTAATGCTTGTTAGAGAGAGATTACTCAATCTTCTTACTAATTTTTTAGAAATGTGATGTGCATCGAAAATGATTACTGATCAAATTAGTCATGTAAGTATTGTGAGAACCTTTGCCGGAGATTTAACTAATTGTAGCTATTATTTTGTGTGCAGGTTTGTATTGTTATTGTACATGTGTACATTCTTCTGCAAGGTTTGTGTTTGTCCTTTAAGTTTTTGTCTTATGGTATTTTTCTTAATGGTTTCTGCCAGATTTCAATCAACACTGTTTTTTTGCTAAAAGTAAATTCTTAGGAAAATGAATTTGGTGCAGGACAACAATTGTAAGAAAGATTTATGGAATATAAACAATTTAAAATTAAATTTAGGATTTTGAACTGCAGAAGGAATAAGGGATGATGATCGTGAAATTAAAAATCATAAAAGGTAGAAGTAGCGCGACTTAACTGCAAAAGACCCACTACTTAGATATTTAACCACGGACGCAAGAAAAATCGACGGATCTTAACCCATGAAATGTGATGGCTAACTATAAGTAACCTAAATAAACATCTTATAAATATCTAGCTCCACATGTGTAACATATAAATAAACATCAATCCTCTCTATGGTAGAAATACTTAAATTTTTGATATAAACATAAAAATTTAATTTTATTTTTACTTGCCTTCCCCGTCGTTCTCGCCTTGTTGGAGAAAACTCGACCTATTTTTCTAGAAGGCAAGAACAGTGATTAAATAAAATGGCGCCCAGAAAAATTTGGTAAAACTTGGGAAGAATTTTTGTTGTGAATAAGTTTGGAAGAACTGTGTAATTGTTCATGTTAAGGCAATTGAAGTAGATTTTTTTGAAAGATGAACTCAATGCAATCAACCTTGATCGGGATCAGATCGCCATTATAAATGATGTACCATTTTGCTTGGACAACATTAAACAAACCTCTTTGGTTGCAAGGTTGCAGCAATCTGAATCCTTTTAATTTTTTTTAGCTTGCAACCAAATAATCCTTTCTAGATAAGATCCCAAATCTTGGACAGCTAGATTTCACTAATATAATAAATTTGTTCTGGCTGAAATTATTTAATCTGTACTGAGAATTAATAATACATGATGTAAAATGATTAAAACTATGATCTTGAGCCCTTTTTATTTGTTTATTTACAAGTCTAAAGTACCTGGCATCTTTGTCTGATGTTAAGTAACGGATGTTATGTTGCAGCTTCTGTTTGGTATGCTTCTCCTTGTTTACATTCCGTATTTGGATCCCTACCCGAATTACATTCCACTGTCAACGGGATCTTATGATGACACAAATTATGAAGCACTTCTTGGAGGTGAACATGTTTGTCCTGAGAGAGAGGCCAAGATGTTTTCCAGTGAGCATATATCCTTAAATACAAGGACTTCCGAAGCTACATTAATATTTTTGTTGGTTACTATAACCTATTTTTCAACTTTTTAAGACATGCTGGCTAAGCTTCGCTGCTAATCTTTTTCACATATTCAAACCCCATAAATATCTAACCAGTAAATGCGAGCAATTGCTGGTATAAATTATCTAATCTTTTGATAGGAATAGATGTCTTGCATTATTTACCAATCAGATGTTCTGCTCAACATAGCTGTAAGTAATTATATCTTTAAAAAAAAAATAGTTTACATGGTGATGTAAGTTCGACGCACTTTCTTTGAAGTGGGGTAGTAGGGTGCTTCCTGGACTAGGATGGTTTCCCATTTCGAGTTGCTAAATTTGCTGCACTAGAACCGTTTTGTACTTATAAACTCGTTTAATTCTATTAGCAATGTATCTATTAATAAATTCTTAGAATTGTTACTAATACTTTGGGACCTAATCCATGTGGTAGGGATATTTTTTGGGTGGGTTACTCCACTTATGAAACAAGGATACAGAAGACCTATTGGTGAAAAGGATGTCTGGAAGTTAGATACATGGGATCAGACTGAAACATTAAGGACAAAGTACATATGATTTTGGCCTTTTGACACCTCTCTCTCTCTCTCTCTCTCTCTCTCTCTCTCTCTCTCTCTCTCTCTCTCTCTCTCTCTCTCTCTCTCTCTCTCTCTCTCTCTCTCTCTCTCTCTCTCTCTCTCTCTCTCTCTCTTGGGTTTCAATATATAAATAAGAATTAGTTGCAATGTACAAGTTTCATGTTTCAAATTGTTTTAGGTTCCTGCACTGCTGGATGGAAGAATCTGAAAGGGAGAAGCCACGGCTATTACGTGCTTTGAATTGTAGTCTTGGAAGAAGGTATAGACTAATTAATATCATTTGTGAGTTATGATGGTTTATCTCAGTTCTAAATATATAGGCTCCTTTTTTGTACTGAATTATTTCTAATTGTTCTCTGCAGGTTTTGGTTTGGTGGATTTTTCAAAGTAATAGGTTCATTTCTCAATTACTATTTTTGTAGTGTTTACATCCCTTTTTTTATAGCATGCTCATATTACATAGGCAACACAGGATCCAAGAGTGTTGATGTGTGGCATTAAATCAAGGATTTGATTGTTTATTATTTTGCATGTATATGTGAAGATAAACTTATCGTAATTAATGTAGTAGGTATTATTTTATTAGAGTTTGATAATTATTTCCATTACTCAATACCGTAGTAGCTAACTAATTAGGTGGTTATCTATCTATCTATATATACAATTGTAATCTTCATTATTGTTGGAGTTGAATGTTTTATACTAAATCTGCGGATTTGTTGTGGTTCTTGTTGATTCTCTGCGGAGATGGGTGTTTTATCTCTCATCAAACCCTTTCCCTACATCCTGCCCCAAGGGCTTGTTTAGATGGAGGGTTAGAAGGGGTTGGGTTGGGAATTTAAAAACCATGTTTGGGAAACATATTAAGGTGAGGGGTTGGGTTAAAGAGGGTTGAATTTGAACCAACTTGACTCAAATTTCAACGCCCTGATTTGGGGTGTTATAGACTTTCCTCGCCTTTTCTTCTGGTTCCGCTGGTGCTTCCTCACGCTTGTTCATGGGGACCCAACCCACCCCACTTGTTTTGCTTGTACGTTCACGAATAACATTTACAAGAATAAACAATAAAACTCAGCCAAAAAAATAAATAAACAATAATGCATATAAAATATGGGTATATATGCACACATTACAAAAGGGGTAAGAGCACAGCACACACGCAATTCAGTAATATGCTGATATATATTTGTGTTTTTTCAATGCATTTCACTATGCTTTTCTGATTGCATTTGTGTCTCATCACGAGAAAAAAAATCTATTGGTATGTCATCTCAAAACATAGTACATGAATCTTTAGGTGATTTTTCTTTCACCTGCATGATATAAGGCTAAGTTGTCTAAGCGGTCCATCTAGAATTCTAAATCCATATTATCGAAATCCATTTACTCTCACTGTTTCTGACTTGAACTTCTGAAGTTATACCATAAATTACCATGTACTCTGTTATATCACATCTAAACTCTTTATTAATAACCGAAATCCCTTTTAATGGTACCTTATATGGTACTATATGTGGTTTCACCCCAATTCAGGGTTCGATTATCTAAAACTACATAAAGAAATAATATTTTTAATTATATATTTTTACCCCAATTTTGGGTTTAATTCTCTACAACTACATAATTACATAATAAGAATTATTTTATTTCTATTCTTAAGTACATAATTAAATGATAATTACTTATTAATAATTCATTATTGTTGATTAGAATACTATGCGTTCACGCTTCACTCTACCCATACAAGCAAGATTTGTTGTAATCTATTATTGTTAATTTAAATACTATTCATTCGCAAATACTCATGCAAGATATACAAACCAAATTAAATAAAGTCCAAATGAATAAATACGAAATAATGTTAAATAATATCAACTATTTTTCTAATTTTAATTTTAAGCATAACAAATACTTTCGTACCAGTATAAATGCTTCTGTAGGGAGTTGTTTTTATTTCAAAATAAAAGACTTTTTCATCATTGAATGAGTTAATAAATGTTCACATTCAACTCCACATTTAATAACAATATGTGTACTATTGTAAAATAATAAATCCTTAACACAAATAATCTGTTTTTTGATGAAATTTCAGTCACATATATTGGGTAATAACATATGTGTGATAACAATAAGTTGCTGATTGACGATTCGTTTGAGTTAAACATAAAGGCACTTACATTGGGTCTGGAATCCTAAAAATCGAACTTTTGAGTGATTTAAGATAAAGTACTTGGATAGTTGAAATAAGTTGATGTTTGGTAGACAAGATGTATGGTGAATGATCACACCAGAAATTATGGCTGCTAAAAAGATAAATTTGACTTTTATGCTAAGCTGAGAGTGATAACTCTATGGTTGTTTCAGGTTTTTAACTCTTTTGTGTTCAACTTGTAGATTGGAAATGATCTCTCACAATTTGTAGGACCTGTTATATTAAACTATCTCTTGCAGGTTCGTTCCAGTTTGTAAGGTGTATATTTCCTTTACCAGAATTTTCATGGAAATTATTCCCAATAACTTTTGAATGTAACTACTAATCGTATCTGGTATATTAAGCCTATAGCATGCAACCGGACTAATCCTAGTTGTGTTGATATTCCAGTCACTCGAGCGAGGTGATCCAGCTTGGATTGGCTATGTATACGCCTTCTTAATTTTTGTTGGAATGGTATGATATTTGATGTCTTTGCTATTCTATCTTACTCAACTATAGTAGCATATCACCCATTGGATATAGCTCCCATTTTATGTCCTATTTTGCCTTCGCATAATTTGATCAATTTCTGCTGTGCACTTTTTTGTCGTCAAACTCCATAAACATTCTATCATCCTTAATCTATATTATACTATATCCTTAAACTCCACAAGTCACTTTACGATATTATACTATATTATACTAAATTTATATGTTATATAATCACTAGCATTTTACCCGTGCTACGCACCGAAAGCATAACCGCAAAAATTTTAAAGCAGTAATACATTTATATCATGATCATAAATAGAATATTGTATTCATTTTTAAGAAATTTATTATAAGAAACATTTGTATTATTATTTATAAAGATATAAATAAAAGAATTGAGTTCAAATTCCATCAACCACGTATTATTCTATTTTATTTTAATTAAAACTTAAAGTCACTCAAAATAAGATTACAATAGTATGGTAAGTGGTAGTTTTTAGTTCCTTGCTAAAATTACAATATGTTATTTACATTAAAATTTGACTTAAATTATAATATATTATTTACAATAATGTATGTATATATATATTGTTTACAGTTAGGTATATAAATATATTTATATCAATTAACATCTACGAGAATAATGGGTCTAGGGTGACCTCAGTTAGTACATGAATTTAAACCATTTTTTAGGGTGAAATTATTAATACACGTCTTGTACTGATAATTATAGCCTTATAATTATATACACAACAATGTACTTGAGGTGACTCTCAGGGGCATCATTCTCTTAACATACTAACACGATTCTAATTCTAAATCTAATTGCTAATTGTTTCCAATAGCAGTTAACATGTAAAATTAAAATTCAAATTGGTTAGTGTATTAAAAATTCTATGTGTCTAGGGTCCTAGCCTTTATCAAAAACCATATATATTTCGAAAAGAAATGTGGCGAGTTTTGTATATTTTGCTAATAAGTTTTTATTTTAAGCAAAGGTATGTTGGATTATATTTTTTGTGTGTAACTTTTATAGTTTGATTATATTAACATAAGTGAATTTGATTGAGATATGAATATTTAAAAAAAATTTGTATATCAAAATTGTTATATTTTTCGTTTACCTTAAAAACACTTCACTTCCGTCGAAAATAGTTGGAATCTTTATTTTTAAAAAAAATTATTTTAAGTAAAGATTCAATATTTACATCGATTGGTATTAATTATAAATAATTCATATGTACAAATAATTTATTAGTTTTTTTATGTTTATTGAAGATTTTGTTCCATATAGATTTATGTTGGATAACATCCATCAACCTCTTTAGCTTTGAAATGTATAATACCTAACCAAGCTATATATACAACTAATGAGTTCAGATTATTTTTTTGAAAAGGTATTGCATCGTAATATTCGTCTTTGATCAAAAATTTATTCCTGAAGACTACAGTTGTACAATTACCCATATATTACATAATTAATATAAAATTGTTAAATAAATTGAAAGCTTCGATTTAGGCTGTGTAGAATCGAAATTGGCGAAGAGGGCTAGAGGCTATCAGTTTTAACAGTCTAATTTGTCTCGTTCGATTATTGTTTCTAGGATATCTATTTTTAGCTGTATATTAAATTTGATTAGGTTTTATTCTTATTATTTTGTTTTTGATTAACTGTAGAATGGTTAAAGGGTTTAACCTTGTTTAAAAGATCGGAAGTTAAATTATATCAGGAAACATGTTAAATTTAATGTGATTGGTCAAAATTGGTTCTAAAGTAATTCATAATTTTTTGATTGGTTAACTGGATACTTTCGTAGACTCTGATATCATAATAAAGGATATATTTTATACCAAAAAGTAGATGCACTTAATTTTCCGGTTTCAGGTTTGGGGTTTCGGATTTTACCTCTTTATTTTCGGGTTTTGGATAAACCCGAATCTGATCCGAAATCTGTTGGATCGGGTTTGGATTTAGATGTTGCCAAAATCTGACCGATCTGACCCGTTGTCATCCCTATTATTATTTCTTTGTATAACAAGTGAAGGTGGATACTTTTGTTTTATCTGTGTACAGATCTAGTATGGCACCATGTATATTGTAGACTTTGTCTTGACTAGTTGATTTTATTTGGTCCAGTCACTAGGCGTGCTGTGTGAAGCTCAGTATTTTCAGAATGTGATGCGTGTTGGGTTCAGACTAAGATCAACTCTGGTAATGTATTCCCTTAATATGTTCATGCTGGTTGATTATCTATAAGACTTCCACTAAACCTGTATTCTCTTGGTTAATCAAGTATGTCTTGTTCACAGCTCCAATAAAATTAGACCAACAGGAAAGATATGGGTATCAAGCATTTAGCACCAAAGATTTTCATTTTTCTGTTTCGTTATGTATAATAGCTCAATCTGAAATATATATACATATTGTTTTTTTTTTAAATTTCCTTTCTAAGTGCATTCTTCTGAAGGTTCCAGGATATATGTAACCGATTAGGTTCTGCTTAATATGTAGGTTGCTGCTGTATTTCGCAAGTCTCTAAGGCTGACCAGTGAGGGGCGAGAAAAGTTTCCTCCTGGAAGGATAACAAATATGATGACAACTGATGCTAATGCACTTCAGGTATACCAATGTGCCTCAGCTGTCATAATTTGACACTACAGAATACATAAAGATTTTTATGCAACCCTTTTTCTTATGTATGTTTGCGTGTTGTCTTTGTATATGTTAAATCATTTAATGGCCTTTCTCGCTTTGAGAGAAAAGAAACAAGTGAACTAGTTATTTTGAAGAAAAGTTGAGTTATACTACATGTCCTCTTAGGATGCAGATAATGGGGTATCTTTCTGCTTGCTTACCTTTTTACAAGCCTCTCTCATAGACTAATTGAGGTTAGTTTAGCATGAGTAACAGATTTTAAGCAGCTGCTCCTAGGTACGAGTGTCGTCATATTTATGCTTGAGTTGAGGCTGACATGTGTGACATATTTAGGTCCGGTAACTCTCATCCTCCCCGAGTTTCTTGTTTCTATGTTTTTACAGACTACCATCTAGAAACATTCAGATCCATGTCTGAAGCGTGAACCAGGTAGGAAATGGAACACCAGAGCACATACATGATTTGCTGCTACCCAGATTTCGAATAAGATTATTATCTTTATAATATAAAATTCCCCGTTCTTTGTTTTTTATTGCATTCGATTAGTGTGTGGTTATAAGATGGGTGGAAGGTGCTCCATATGCGTCATCTATCTTTAGGTTGATCTATTACCAGCTGCATGCTGCAATAGGTTTCTTGTTTGCCTCCGCTTCTAGTCAATTTGTGCAGCTCTATAGTGTAGACTGAAAACTCTTGAGAAGTAGCATTTTTTGTTTTTGATTTATTTTGAGAAGATAGATAAACTTTGAACTTAATTTAAGAATAGAAAATTTAAATTTGACATTAGTTTAGGTGTACAATTTACAAAAATTCATATCAGAATCATTTGTGGAAGTGAGTACCAGACTACCATTTTACAATTTTTTTTGAAGATAATTTGATCAGTTTGATAACACTGACTGGTGATTCCAAAATTTAACTATCAATGACTTCAGTGTAATTTGATATTGTTTTGTTCTATGCAAGAATCATGTTCTGTATTCTCATCAATTTCTAAATATGTGCAGAAAATATGTCAACAACTTCATGGTTTGTGGTCTTTACCGTTTCGCATAATCATGGCTTTGGTTCTTCTCTACCAGCAACTGGGTGTTGCTTCAATACTTGGTTCTCTTGTTTTACTTCTCATGATTCCTTTACAGGTAAAATGGTAAATGACATTCTGATTGACCCTTTATTTCTTTTCGTTGCTGCATTGAATTATAACAGTGATGGAACATTGTACAGAAACCAATTAGTTTCCCTAAGTCAGACTTTCAGTATATCTGTAACTCCCACAATCTAGTATAGGTAGTGTTGTCTTAGGCGTTGGGCGCACTGAGGAGCAAAACCTCCTGGAGCCTAGGCGCGAGGCACAAACTTCATCAAAGTGAGGCACACAAGTTAAAAGAATTAATATTTTTATATATTTAAGACATCGACAAATAATGTAATAGTTTATATAAAATTACTTAGGTTTCTAGCATAATTTACACTTTATAGGTATATTAAATGACACTGCTAGGGTAAAAAGAATTATAATAAATTGACTCAAAATGGATAACAAATATAATTTGAGTTCGTGGCTAAGCTCGAAATAAGTATGCGGTGTATGTGTAACTGTATAAATATGCGGTATATATGCATGTATGATACATGATACGTGTGATATTAAGAAGAAATGGAGGAATATATATATATGTGTGTGTGTGTGTGTGTGTATACTCATTTAGGTATATACATATGTATAGTGGAGACAGGAAGATAATTACTTATACACATGTATGGCCTAGCATTTGTATGGTATGCATATATGTATATATTATAAACAAAGTGAAGACACGACCGAAATGCTGAAGATCTTCACTTAGGGATTCTTTTTATACTTTTTGATGTGGCAAGTATCACAAGTATCATTGTTCTTGTGCTTTCGTTTATTATTTTAGTTTTCAGATCTGTTTGTTAGGACTTGAAATGGATCCAAAAGCAGCTATTTTCACTTTTATTTTCTAGCCTTCAACAAAGCACGCTTTTTTGTCGCCCTGCGCTTCTGTGCGCTTCGCGCTTCAAGACCAAAAGTGTGCGCCTGTTTGAAGTTGCTTTGCTTCACCTATGTCAAGGCGCTTGTGGTGCGCTTCGTTGACAACATTAGATAGGTGAAAACGACAGTTTTACAATTAGTATGTGTGGCCTTTTTTATGTCTTCATGTTTTTTATTCATATCTTTCCATGGTTTTCAGTTGTGGACTATATTAACCATGTTATTCGGACCTTCTGTTTCGGCTACCGTAAACATTTTGGATCCTTGGACTGTTAAATACTCTAACACTACACGTATTCTGTGTTGAACCCTTCAACTGAAATTTGGACGCTTCAGACTAACTGAAAGATTACGTATAAGATGAGCTTAGGATGCAACAATAAAAAGGGGAAGGAGAAAGGAGAAAGAAAAGAAAGGGAGAAGCGAGTATAATAGGTTTAAGAAAAACCATATCTAATTTGCAAAGTCCTTTTTCATATCATGTTTAATTTTAGTGTTAATTTATATATATTTTTTGTATATTCTTATCCAATATACGTGTTTATCGATATATATTTAATGTTTCTCCACAGTCTGTAACGTGTCCTAAGTAAGGACTGATATATTATATTTCTCTACAGTCCGCAATGTGTCCTAAGTAAGGACATGGTCCCGTGTTGCCATCATGTCATGTCCAACACAATGTACCTGAGTCAGAGGAACATAGACTATAGTAGATGATTTTTTTTTTTTTAAAGGAGACTCTGTTAGATGATTTAATCTTATATTATTGTCAATTATAAATTGAATTAATAATATTGCTTTACTGTGGTATTTTGAGGCTTTCGAGCTAAGTGCAGATCACCTTTTACCCCTTTCAGTCTCTTTCATCAGTACTGGTTATATTATGTTATCTGCATTGAGACAATATACATTCGTAAAGTTCTAGTTCTTCCCTTTTAAGCAAAGTTAAGCTTTATCTGTATGCTAGCTTGTGTTTGTTAATTATTATACTACTGTATACTTTAACTATATCATTATCAAGCCTTACGTGCATAATCGTATAATGGAAGCAGACATTTATTGTGAAGAAAGCACGAAAGTTATCCAGAGAAGGGTTGGAATGTACCGACAAGAGAGTAGGCTTAATGAATGAAATTGTTGCTGCCATGGAAACTGTGAAGTATGTATTACCTATCCAGTTATCATTTTTTATGCGGAGGTCGTATTGACTTGCAAGTTTTAGGCAATCAATATGTTGCACTTTACATGTACCAGATGTTATGCATGGGAGGAGAGCTTTCAAACAAAAGTGCAAAGCATGCGAAATGGAGAACTCTCATGGTTCCGCAAAGCACAGCTGCTAGGAGCGGTATGACATAAACTTTCCATTCCAAAAATCTCCTATCCATCAGTCCCATGCATCTGTTTCTGCATACTGGTCATGCATACCACCTACTTGCTTGCTTCATTCCATAATGTTTTTTGAGATTAAACATGATGTACTGTACTTGTGACACTGTGCATATTAGTCATGCATACCACATGCCTGCTTGCTTCATTTAATAATTTGTGTAAGATTAAACATGATGCTGTACTTGTGAGACTAAAGTGTACCCACTGTATCAGTGGCGAAAAAAATACCATTTCAGTTTTTTAACTGTGTGGAACTCCTGCTAACATGTATTATGAAACAGTTATGTGATGTATCATGTTGATCTTTGATTTACAAATGAAATATTCTATTGCTTGAAAAATTGTCTAATCCATGAAACTGTATATTAATTGTCCCCAAATGGTCCAACCTCCCCCCTCTCTAACAAAAAAAGCTCTACATCAGTAAATAGTTCCTCTTGTTAATCCAAAAAGAAGCATGCCTTTTAGTTTTATGTTTATATGTTGAACTATTTATATGAGAATGAATTAAAAATCATGCTTTATTAATTTTTCTCTTGGCTACTTTACAGTGCAACACTTTTATACTAAACAGCATCCCAGTTCTCGTGACGGTGATCTCATTTGGATGTTTCACTTTTCTTGGAGGAGAATTGACCCCTGCAAGGGCGTTCACATCACTTTCACTGTTTGCAGTATTGCGTTATCCTTTGAATATGCTCCCAAATTTGATAACTCAGGTTTCCTCTTCTTCACCTTTGTCTTGTATGTTTTCTCTAGTATGTTCTTGATACCAAATTTTTTCTTTTTGCATATATAGTGATTAGATTATGAAAGATTTATCCATCTGTTGTTATTTGTTAGTAATACATAAATAGGCTGCAATCTTCCCCTTTAGTTTCTGTTTATTGTGGGATGTTCTTTATCTGTTTCTTTCTCTGATGATTAGGAAAATTGGAATTCTAATCATTGTCAAGTTTAACATGTCCATTGCCAGTTAAAAACAGCCCCTTCTCTTTCAAGTGTTCTGTATTTTCCTTTCTTGTAGGATTGTTGGACTCCTTGTTCCTCTATAGTTCTATACTCCCTCTAGTATCTTTTCCTTCTCTGGAACGAAATACAAGTGAAATTAGATACAGCAATGTTAAAAACTGAATTGATGATGTAAGAAAGATCTAATGTTTAAACCAGAAAACGGTGATGATGCAGCCATGTTAACTGAGTGTTAACAAACATACATTAAGTATTAACTAGTAAGTATTATCTTGTGTTTCTTATCCCCTCCTCTTGCTTTGTGGTAAGAAAACTGATTTTCACTTAAAGTTTTATCTCCCTTTGTAAGTCCGCATACGATGATATAAGTGACTAGTTAAGAGATTTTATGAAACTGCCAGGTTAACAGCCAAATAGTACACTTGACTTTAAGTAATAATGAGATTTGTATTTTAAAATGAATTTTGAGAAGAGGTATGCATTTTCAAACAAATGACCAGACACATGAAAGAAAACTTTAAATGCAGACTTGCTGTGAAAAACTTTACTTTTGAACCGAAATACTTGATCTATATGACTTATCTTTTTGGTTGGGTCTCTTTAACCAAGCTTAGGGAAATCAAGCACAATCTTTTCTTTCCCTTTGATACTTACCAGTGTTGCAGAGACCCACTAGTTGTCTGTAGTGGTATGTACAGTTCTGAAAGGAAAACCCCGATGTTCCAGAAATATAGTTCATGAAAGGATTAAGTAAATTTTTTGAAATGGACTCAATTCTTAATTCACGCTGGAAGAATAATATATTTTAATTGGCATAGTTTTCTTTTGTAGTTTGTATGAATATGATTTAGTGAAATTTGGACCTGGGACTAAACAAGGAATCCTTTCTAAGTTTTTACAAGTTTACAGTATGTGGGGAGGTGCAACATTGAAATTAAGAATTTTTCTATAGCCTTCATTGGTTTTTGACCTATTTTCTCTTGACTGAAACATAATCTTTGACTTAAGGGCGTGTCAATCTAGTAACCATATATTTATATATAGGCTAGTGATCAAATAGAAACCAAAATTAAAATAATATAAGCCCTTATCTAAATCTAATCTAATGGCCCCCTAGAGGCACCACAAACAATTAAAATACACCCTCCTATACACAACCCCACTTAATCCCCTCCGTTTTTAATTTGATTTTTCCCGTCAATCGATGAGCTTTTTTAAAATCCGATTTCACTATATTTTTCTCCATCTCCCAACGATCAATTTGCATACCATATGTGCTATATTCCGATGTGATTTAGGTAATTTTTTATTTAGTTTCTAGTCTAATAAATAAATGTATATATATATAATTTTTTATTTAGTTTATAGTCTAATAAATAAATGTGTGTATATATATATATATATATTTAGTTTCTAGCCATTGATTAGGTATAGATCTAAGGTTTATATTAGTTCTAAGTTCTAAATTAGAACAAAGTTCTAATTTGAACCTAACCCTATATTATATATATGTATATATGTATATATATACTTGAAGTAAGAAGTCTAACAGATGAAGTATTTATTGCTGCGACTTTTAACAAATGACAGTTTTAGTTGGACAGATCCTCTATTAGTAGACACAGCAGGTGCATTTTTCTAAGGATTTAATAATTCCAGTGAAATGCATGTTTGGAAAAGACTTATTTGGGCCTTCTTTGTGTCCATTCTATTATTATTAAAAAAATGAGCACTCCTATTTGGAGATAGGTTGCGGAACATGGAAAGATGCGAAATCCCCTTAGTATTGATAAATTTACGCAACCGTTTTGTTCATTATGTTGTTCTGCATTGTAATTAGGTGCCTAGAATACAGTTAGAAACAATCCACACTGCTTCTGAGTATGTGTTTGTCTTTTAGAATAGTTTCTTATCATCCCTCCACCCAAAACATATTTAACCTATATACTTTGGAAAGTCGATATGGCTTGCTGCTAAAATTTTGAAAGGATCTGATTCTTTTGAAATTACATATTGAAAATAAAAATTATATATACACTGTATTCTATTTTTTAAAGTATATAATGTGGGAATTCAGTACTAAAGAGTGAGTCAAATTGGCCTTTAAATTTGAAATTGTCAATATATTCTGTTATCAGGGAGTTATTATTCTAAACTTTTTCTAAGTAGTAAAATCAATAATGGCATCTCTTAAATTACTTAGAACCAAGTTCTTTTTTATTCTTTATTTTTAATTGTATCTCTAATTTTGGAACAAACCAAAAGCAAAGTTTATCACCCTGGAGTGAGAATACACAAGTATTTTAAAATATGCTTTCTGCCACTTGTAGTACTATCATTTCTTGCTAGCTAATGTAAGCAATTGATGTACATGATATTAACATTCACTTTTTATCCGTAGTTTCATGCACCAGCTGCTAAAGTTATTTCCAGACATAATAGTGCTCTATGTTGCAGGCTGTCAATGCCAATGTCTCGCTACAGAGGCTAGAGGATCTGTTCCTAAGTGACGAGAGGATTCTCTTACCTAATCTACCACTTGAACCAGGGGTTCCAGCTATCTCAATAAAAAATGGAATATTTTCTTGGGATCGGAAGGTCTTCTCTCTTCTCTCTCCTCCCCCCCCCCAATATATATATAGGCCTATGCTCCAGGGAGAACCTTGCTTATTGAGAGAACCAGGAGTACACTGATCTGATGGCGAAGGAAATTCATTGGTTAATTAAAAAGAAATTACAACAATTCATGTAACAAGGGCAGAGTAGGAATGAAAGGGCGTGTAGAATATTTCACTTAGATTTCCATATCAGTCTATATATTCTTTTCAATCAATCAAATTTGATTGTTTCTAATTAGTGATTTCACACAAAATTAACATCATAGAACATATTAGTCAATATTTTTAAAGATATGTGTTCAGTTTTGGAAATAAGAATAAACCAAAACGCAACCTAGATTCTATATGCGTGTGTACCAGGAGGCGGCCACTTGTTAACGAGATATAGCAGAATCTAGTGTTGGAGATATATAACAGAATCTGTTGTAACCTTATCAGATGATATACTGACTATTGTAAGTTGAGATTCTCCCCATTCATTGGTGATTGGTCTGTTATAGTTAGGGTTCTTGCAATTTTCTTGTGGTTACTGGATGTAGTAGCCCACAAGAATTTCTCAAATTTTCTGATCACCACTTAATCCCCCAAGTATGTAAAGCTTATCATTCTCTACCCCTACCGACCGTTAAGACTGTAATGCCAGTTGAAGTTGAAGTTGAAATTGTAGGTCTGACTTTAAGAAAATAGAACCGATATGCTAGATTCATATGGCATTCTTATAAGCTGCTGGGTGTCTTTGACTTTTTGGTTCTGAAAATTTCAGGAACTTTCTATTCATCATCCTCTCAATATATATATATATATATATATATATATAATTTTTTTTTCAATTATAAAGTTTGATTATCTGATTGACCCCTTTTAGAACAATCATGTAGTGTAAATGGTTGTTGACGCTTTTTCCTTTCTGCCTAAGCTTGCATAATTCTTGTCTTCAAGTTTTTCATTTACTAATAAAACATGTGCTTGATTTCGATTTAGTGAGTTTTACATTTGCACTTTATTCAGTTGGTTTAAGTTATTATTCATGAAACACTCAATTATTCGTCCATGCTTTTAGGCTGAAAAGCACACATTGTCGGATATAAATGTAGACATACAAGTTGGAAGCCTAGTGGCAATTGTTGGGGGTACTGGAGAAGGAAAGACGTCACTTTTAGCAGCAATGCTTGGAGAGCTCCCTCCTATGGTAGATGAAAGTGTTGTCATTAGAGGAACTGTTGCCTATGTTCCTCAAATTTCTTGGATTTTCAATGCTACTGTAAGTTTTCTCATATGTTATTCAGCAATTATTAAATAAATGGCTCAACATTGTGGTCATCTAACTCAGAATCCTGAATTCCTAGGTACGTGGGAACATATTGTTCGGATCAAGCTTTGAATCAACGAGGTATTGGAGGGCAATAGATGTAACAGCACTACGACAAGACCTTGACTTGCTTCATGTTAAGTCTGCCAGTGTTATTATTAAGTTCTTAGTTTCTTTAATATATTGTACTTCATATGCCAAGAGTCAGTAAGTACTTATACAATAAATATTTATATAATTTTTTCAGGGGCATGATTTGACGGAGATAGGTGAAAGAGGGGTGAATATTAGTGGGGGACAAAAGCAAAGAGTCTCTATGGCCCGTGCTGTGTATTCCAACTCTGATATTTACATACTTGATGACCCTTTAAGTGCTCTAGATGCTCATGTTGGTCAAGAGGTAATGTCATCATCATAGTAAACAAATAGAGGGAACACCAAAATGCTTCTTGGAAATACTAATACATTATAAAATGTCAGAACTTTATTGTACTCGGATCAGCTAAGTATCAGAAATGTCATCAACATTATAGTTACATTTATATAAAGTCTTGTGTTTATAACTATGGTGCTCCATTATATGATTTAAATGTATCCAACATGGACGTGTCAGCAGTAGTGGGGGGATGCGGAGGTAAAATGGGGCCTTCCACTTCTGTCTTCAATATATGTGGGGCAATATACTTTAATAAATCTATACCCTTTATTATTTTTACGAATAATAAGTGAAACCCCCTTCTTTTCATGGTACCTTATAGTACCAAATTTGGTTTCATCCCTTCGGTTTCACCCCAACTTTGAGTTCAATTATCTAGAACTACACAATTTAATGTTATTTATTTATTTATTATATCTTTTCAAGTTTCAACCCTATTTCGGGTTCAATCCTTTACAACTACACAAGTAAATAATAGTTGTTTATTATATCTATACTCAACCACAAAATTAAATAATGTATGCTTGGTATTAGTTCATTATTGTTCACAATACTCATACAAGATTTTTTAAAAATCTTTTAATACATTATTAAATAAAATCCTATTCATTCGTAAATACTCGTACAAGATAAACAAACCAAATTAATAAAAGTCAAAAACTTTTTCACCAGTGTCTCTTTACATACAGTATTATTCTTGGTCCCACCGTTTTTAAATTATTTTTGATTTTTAATTATGTTTTATTTATAAGAATCATGTACCTGAGGATGACCTCAGTGTTCTACCTTAGGTTATAATAGTTCCTCGTATAAATACACAAGGGTAGATTTGTAAATTCAGGATGGGTTTTTAATATTTACAGAAATGCCATTAAAATTATATGGGGAGAGGTTATAACCTCAGGGGAGTTACTCGAGGTCATCCTCATGCTCATTTTTCTCTTTATTTATTTATACTTGCAAATTTATATAATTTATATATTATGTAGTACAATTCTATTACAATCCTTAAGAGCTAAAGAATAACAACTTATAAAATATAATAAATTTGCATGTATGTTGATATCCCTATATATCCATTTTTTTAATTTATATTTAAAACTATTATTTCCGTATCAATATAAACTGATACAAGACAATAATGAAAAACAAGTAAAACAGATAGATGATGTGGATAAACTGCAGAAGATCCACAAGCCCTTAGGTTTCGACCGGGATTTCTAAGAAAAGAATTTGCATAGATTGCAACCAATAACAAGAGATAGAACAATCTCAACTTAGTATTAATTAAAAGTCTTAATAATAATAGATTACATCTTGTTATATAGGAGTAAATCCTTAAACTTAGACACGAAGTAAAATCTTTATAAGAAAGAAAACAAATCCTTTTATTATTCTACTACTATAATCTAGAATATTTCTTTGAATGTATTTATCTTTAATATCAAATAAATTAGACTTAATTGCGCACTGATGGTCTGTAGTTTATCTTTAATATCAAATAAATTAAACTTATTTGCACACTGATGGTCTGTAGTTTAATATTTTTGCACGGAGATGGCTAAATTATTAGTTGTGCCAAAGTGATGGCTAATTTTTAAATTCTTAGCACTTAGGTGGCTCCAGGTCCCTTCCGTTAGTTTTGGTGTTAAAGTTTTTGAAATAAACTAAGATTGAATTGCATTTTGATGGCTGTAATTTAATTTTTATTACACGTTGGCTAAAGTAAAATGGTAGGTATATTATTATTCTAAAATCATACTAGGTGGCTAGATAAGATAGCAAACAATTAATTTTATAAATAATTATTATCTCTTTTAAATTAAAAGTGGAGATACTTTTATTATCCTTTCAAATGAATGAATTAAGTCACACAAAACATGGAAGCTTTGGAACTTTCAATAACTGATGTCATAGAAGTGTAAACTGATCTCTCTCTCTTAATTATGTATGTGAGTTTTAACTAAGTTAAGCCTAATTCATACATCTATACTATCTTATAATAAACGAACTTTAATGTTTGGTCGGTGCCTGTTTTTTGGTACTAAATGATTTTACTTAATTACCCTTACTCACGGGCAAACCCTTACTTATTTATTTTAAAACATATTTTAAAAATTTTAATTATTTAAAAATGAGATATTAATTATTTATATAAAAATTGGTATAATATCTACCCACCTATTATGATATTATGTCATCAATAGAAATATTTTTTAATTTAGCCAACAATGCGAAAAAAAATTAAATTACTGCCATCAAAATGCTATTCAATCTTAGTTTATTTTAAAAATCCTAACGCCGTTAGTTGCGAACTAACGGAAGGGACCAGAGCCGCAACTAACGGAAGGGACCAGAGCCACCAAAGTGCTGAGAAATTCAACAATTAGCCATCACTTTGGCACAACTAATAATTTAGCCATTTTCGTGCAAAAATATTAAACTATAGACCATCAATCTGCAATTAAGTCAATAAATTACAATGAAATTTATTCTGTACTAGTGACATGAAATAAATACAAATTATTATTTTAATATCTTTTCCACATCATAAATGCTTTTTTAAGGAACTCTTTGTACTTGCTGCCGATGGGTTACATGCTAGTATATAGGGGACAAATATGCTGAGGTTGATGATTGTCTTCTGATATAAATGAGGTAAATAAGTGTTTTAGAATTAAGATATAACCTTGTACTTTCGTAAATGGCAGATTTCTGCAAAGTGTTTCTTGTATGTACTTCTTTTTCTTTTTCTTCTCCTTTTCTTTTTGTAATTCTAAATTTTCTTGGTACTTCAGTTCTCTTTTGGATTTGCTCTGCATTCCAGTATTGTATTAGTATTAGAATTGCACTTTTAATTTCATCTAATGTTATGTGTCAAATATGTTTAGGTTTTCAACAGATGTATCAAGGAAGAGCTGCAAGGAAAGACTAGAGTGCTTGTTACAAACCAGCTACATTTTCTTCCTCAAGTTGATAAAATTTTTTTAGTCTCGGATGGTATGATCAAAGAGGAGGGTACCTTTGAAGAGCTTTCCAAAAATGGACTGCTCTTCCAAAAGCTAATGGTAAATGCTGGGAAAATGGTAGATCATGAAAATGATGTGAGCCCAACTGTTGACTGTAATTCCTCAACCCCTACTGCAAATAGGGAAGCTGTTGACTTTCATAATGGTGCAAGCTATTCAAAAGCAAAGAAAGGAGGTGAATCTGTCCTTATTAAGAAGGAAGAGCGGGAGACAGGTGTTGTCAGTTGGAATGTCTTGATCAGGTAACTTCACACTCTAATTATCTAATCTGTTGATATGACTGTCTTTGCTACTTTCCATAAATTTAGAAGGTTTCTAAAAGACAAACGGAGATAAATTGGAAGGCAAATCAATTTGGTTGAAAAAATTAAGTAGCTAGAGTGGAAGTATAGGATTTAAGAGACCCCAACATGCTGCGTAAAGAAATCAAATTTGAGATGGAACATAACTTGCTTGTCCTTATGCTTATAGCCAGAATACTGAAATATGTGTAGAGATGTGGTCAATATGCTTCCAACTATTCCTGTCTTCAGTAAGTGTCTTTATGGTGTTAGTCATTACTGTAATAGAGTGTTCCTGGGTAAACACCCGGTCAGATTTGATATGATGAATGATGATTTGATGTGTTAATTCTCTGATTCTGTTTTATTTGTCAGGTATAAAAATGCTTTAGGAGGCCTATGGGTTATCTTAATACTGTTCTCCTGCTATATCTCGACTGAAGTCCTTCGAATTTTGAGTAGTACATGGTTAAGTACTTGGACAAGAGAAAGTAGTTCCACGAGTTATAGACCTGGTTTCTATATTATTGTGTATGCAGTATTATCATCTGGCCAGGTATGTTAGAAGTTGATTGTCAACCAGACTGGACCAAGTTTTACATATTTCTGTATGTTTATCTATCTAATTCTTCTGTAATAGTTGTATATTCTTCTGTAGAAGTTCTATATTCTGTCTTTTGTATGTCAGTTAGAAGTTGATTGTTCATATAACTATGCTGTAATAGTTGTATGAATGCATGCTGAAAAGAGCTTAATATATAGTATATTATTGTTTGTCATGAACTCTCACATTATACTATCTTATGTGTATTTTCTAAGCATTCAAACTAGAACGTCTTCTTTTAAAATCTTTATTATTGTGATTTTTTATCTCCTTTTTGAAGTGGATTCTGAGTAATGAGGTTTACGTGTAATCTGTATATTAATATGTAGGTGTTGGTGACACTAGCGAATTCATTTTGGTTGATCACATCAAGTCTTTATGCTGCTAAACGTCTTCATGATTCAATGCTATACTCAATACTTAGATCTCCTATGGTATTCTTCTACACTAATCCAATTGGAAGGATGATCAATCGATTTGCTAAAGATCTGGGTGATATAGACCGCGAAGTTGCTACTTATGGTAACATGTTTCTGAGCCAAGTGTGCCAGCTCCTTTCAACGTTTGTACTCATAGGTATTGTGAGTACGATATCCCTGTGGGCAATAATGCCACTTTTGATACTGTTCTATGCAGCTTATCTCTACTATCAGGTTAGTGAAGTTTGTTTTTCGTTGTCATAATGATTATCGTTCCTTTCTACATTCTATTCTTTCACTTTGAATGCTTCTTTCTTATCCAACATTCTCATTGACTTTTACTTTCAAGTTTCATAATAGTATTAAATAACAACGAATTTAACAACTATACATAAAAGTAGTCGTGCCAAGTTCTTGGTATAAAGTGTTGGACATGACTCATAAACAAATGGAAGGAAGTTGATAAGTGACACAACACACAATAACTTTCGGTGCTTACAAAATATTATGGTGATGCAACACCTGATGTATTATTTGACCATAGAGGACCGTTTCTGAAAAACCAAGGAAATTTGGATGGTCAAGACATTTTGATTTGCAAACATAGTTTTCTAGAAATTAAGAATTAAGGGAGGACAAGTATAAACCACATTCAATCTAATACTCTTTAAGGAGTCGAAAAATTTATTTTCTTGTATGTTAAATGGTAAAAGAGCATCATACATTTAATAGGATTTGAGCCCTAGACCCATTGTAGTAATTTTTTTTTTTAATAAATTACGTTATAATTTAGTCTTTTTGTTAATTTTAATTGCATACTTGTTTTTGGAAATGTATTACAAGAGTGGAAAACAAATTATGTTCCATAGAAAAATAAATTATTCTTTTTTGAAAAAATTATTGGGTAACTTGGGAAAAAAATTGTGTACTTCATGAGAACAAAATTAAAAATATGTATAAATAAACATAGCGAGTTGTAGTAGAACATTCTGACCTCATTTCTAATTTGATCATGACCCAATATATATATATATATATATATATATATATATATATATATATATATATATATATATATATAGCCCAAGGTTCAAGAGAGAACCCTCTTAAAAAGAGAACGGGCGAACCACTTTCAAAATTAATTTTAAAATTAGAAAAATATTATACTATTTTTACGGTGCTTCCAAAAAATCAATTAAACAGTTTTTTTGTAAATCTAAAAATAATTATGAGAAAATTTTAGAATCTGTTTTGAATCTCATAAATTCTAAGAATCTGGTTTTGAATCTCATAATTTTAAGAATCTATTTTTGAATCTCATTGAAAAGTTTGGAAGTTATACATTTTTTTTCAATATTCAATTAACGATTCAGATTTTGATTTTATAAATTATATAATGATAATTAAAATGTAAATATATAATTTTTTTTGTAGAAATAAGGAATGAATATATAGAATCTTGTTTTGAATCTCGGGCTCTCTGATTCTCTTTTTAAGAGGGTTCTCCCTTGAACGCTATATATATATATAGGTCATTGTTCCAGAGAGAACCATCTTATATAGAGAATCGTGTAGAACCATATATTCTATTATAGAATCTCATAAATAATTTTAATTTTTTTTTACATAAAATATATAATCTGATTCTATTGTAGAATATTAGCATATACAAACTTTATAAAAAAATTAACATTTAAAATTTGAATAAAAACATTGATTTTAAATTTGATTCTACTGCAGAATCATTTTGGATAGATTTGATTCTGCTGTAGAATCACTTTGGACTATTTGACTAATTTTCAATTTTTTTAAAAAAAGAGAGTTTAATTTCGTTTTTTGATTTAATAATTGAAATTTATAATCATATCTAATAAAAAATGTGATAAAAATATGTATTATTAATATTTATGTAATGGTTCTCTCTGGGACCCTATATAAGAAGTTCTCTCTGGAATATCACCCTATATATATATATATATATATATAGAGAGAGAGAGAGAGGAGAGTTCAATGAGGAACTCTAAAAATTGAGTAACTTAGTAACTTTTCTTTTCAACCGTTGGATCAATCCATCTCATAATGTCAATAAAGGTGGAGTTACACGTCCGTTAAAACTAACATCCTAACGTGCATGCATTAGGTTTTTAACTACTTTTTTAATCTATATTCTTATTAAAGCTTTTAAATATTTTATTTTTGTAAAAAATAATGATTTACTCTAAAAGGTATATAACACAAAAAAAGGAATATACAGAACATTAAATTAATATAAAAAACAAAAGTAACAACATAAATAAAATTTACAACACAATAATTTACATGACACTAAAATACATAATGTTTTTGTCGACCTTCATATTGAATTACACAATAAAAAAAATTATTTCCTCTAAAAATTATATAACACAAAAAATTGAAAATATATAAAATTAAATTAATATTTAAAACAAAGGTAAAAACATAAAAAAAATTAGAATAAAATTTACATAACACAATAATTTACAGAACATTAAATTACAAAATTATTCTATATTCTATAATATTTATTTTGTTTTACAAATTTTTATAATATTAATGTTCTGTATGTTTCTAACTTTCTATAATTTAATGTTCTATAAATTATTATGTTATGTGAATTTTATTTGTATTTTGTATTTTGTATTTTTTAATGTTTTTACTTTTGTTTTATATATTAATTTAATGTTTTGTATTTTCAATTTTTTGTGTTATATAATTTTTATAGGAAATCAAATTTTTTTTACTTTTTATTGTGTTATTCAATTTGAAGGTGGACAAACACATTTTGTATTTTAGTGTCCTATAAATTATTGTGTTCTGTAAATTTTATTTGTTTTTTACTTTTGTTTTATATATTAATTTATAAAATATAGGAACAAAACAAATACAAAAATTTACATAATAATAGTTTATCATTTGTACAGCACACACGTTCTGTAGTTTTTTCACAGAACATAAAAACACTTATAAAAATTTTACAGAACACTGGTAAATTAATTATAAAACACATATATAAAAGTACAGAACAATAACAAATGTAGGACACAAAAAATACAGAACACACAAAACACAAAATGTTAAAAAGAATTAGAAACACAAAATATATATATATATAAATTACAGAACACGACATATTTATAGATAGAACATAGAAAATATAAACAGTTTTTTTACAACACTAATGACAGTTAGTAATTAACGGAGGCGTTTTAACGTGTCTATAGGTTACACGTTTAATGAGTTACCCACTGAGCTCTCCCCTATATATATATATATATATATATATATTTATTAGGCAAAGGTTCAATGTAGACCGTTAAAGTTGGGACTTATTTTAGACCAGGTAGTTTTTATATATCTACTGTAAGACTTATTTTAAACCAGGTAGTTTTTATATATGTATTGCAGTGTGTACCGCAAATTATGTAAATAATATGTGCAATACACACACATATAACAAAACTAATATTTATAACTTCATAAAGTTTATGTTAAGTTTTTTTATTAAAATAAAATAATTCTACATTTAACGTTTTTGTAAGACTAAAGTTTATTACTTTAGTTTATGATAAAAAAATGCATTAGTTTTTTTGTAATTCGAGTTCTGCAAAAATCTCTTATGAACTCCTCTTCCCTCTTTTTAGCCAATCAATTATACTTCATACTTGTCATGCATGACTGAAAGATACTAACTATTAAAGTTTGACAGTATGGCATTAATTACTACGCAGTTATTCAACAGTTGGACGAAGTTGTTCTAGAGGGACGAATGTCTCACAAGGGACGGCAGTCTTATTAGGGATAAGTATTACAAAAGGGTTGGATACAATAATTATTAAACTTTTGCAGTTGTAATCAAAATATACAATATAAGTATGGTATGAATGCAATAACACACAGAGTACCCAATGTATGCATTTGAAGATATGGATTTAGATATCTCAACTTCTAACAAGTGCATCTTGAATACGACAGGAAATTTAAGATTTCTCTAGACAACTTGATATAGGAAATGGTCATATTTTATAGTCTTTTGGATTCGGTATTGTCAGGTCCAGTCCATAGTCATCCATTATTAGGTACTTGTGTAGGTCATCCATTTTTCGTTCTATTAATATTTCTTGCATGTAATTGTACTTGTGTAGGTAGAAAATTGGGTATTGATTATATCAAATATCTTATACACCTTAATAGTGAGACTTTAATCCACAAATTATGTTTCTCAGAGCACAGCTCGTGAAGTAAAGCGCTTGGATTCAATTACAAGGTCACCTGTGTATGCACAGTTTGGAGAAGCACTGAATGGTTTGTCCACAATTCGTGCGTATAAAGCTTATGAAAGAATGGCCAACATTAATGGAAAATCCGTGGACAACAATGTTAGATTTACTCTGGTTAGCATAAGTTCAAACCGCTGGCTTAGCATAAGATTGCAAACTTTGGGAGGCCTCACTGTTTGGCTGACAGCAACATTTGCTGTAATGCAGAACGGAAGAGCAGAAAACCATGTCGCATTTGCATCTGCTATGGGACTGCTCCTTAGTTACTCTCTAAATATCACAAGTTTGTTAAGTAATGTTTTAAGTCTAGCTAGTACTGCTGAAAATAGTTTAAACTCTGTTGAGAGAGTGTGCACATATATAGATCTGCCCTCTGAGGCTTTAACTGTGATTGAGACTAACCGACCTCCACCTGGATGGCCATCGCATGGGTCAATCATATTTGAAGATGTTGTTTTCCGTTACAGGCCTGAACTTCCTCCTGTTTTGCATGGTTTGTCTTTTACAATATCTCCCAGAGAAAAGGTTGGTATAGTTGGAAGAACTGGTGCAGGGAAATCAAGTATGCTCAATGCTTTATTTCGGATTGTAGAACTGGACAAAGGAAGAATCATGATTGATTATTGTGATGTTGCAAAGTTTGGATTGGCAGATTTACGCAAAGTCCTGTGTATCATACCACAGATACCAGTTCTTTTCTCAGGTACATAGCAATACTTTAGTAATTTTGGCAATGTAATATTTCTATTACTAAAATAGATGATCAGCTTCAGATAAATTTTGTTTTCCGCTTTCCGTTTCGGGGAATTGTGGCCTATTAATTATACCTGATGTGACCATGGGATTTGATGTGTGTAAGTCAATGTGTTGTGTTGTAGTTTGTCCATGTTTACACCACATGATGTGATTGGGGCACTTCACACTACTTCTCCCCTCGTTCTCCATGATAAAGCATCAAGCACTCTATTAGAGGGGCCTGGACGATAGACAATTTTGAAGTCAAATCCAATAAGTTTCCTTATCCAATGCTGATAGTCTGTTTTAAATTCTCGTTGCTGTAGTAGGAATCGAAGGCTCTATCGGTTTTTAATCAAAAAATGCTTCCTCAATAAGAAGTATTTCCATTTTTTGACCGAAAAACAATGAGTTCCTTCTTATAGATTGACTTGATCCTTGCTTTTACTCATTGAATTTCACTGCGGTTCCGTTAGCCTGTTTTTGTTAAAGCATGAATGGAAGTCGGTGTCCATCTAATTGACTCTTTCCTTAGGTGTTTCACACTTGTAGGAGCTATCTGTGTGTAATTTGCTACAAACTTACGATAATGCCCAGTTAAATTGAGAAACCTTTTTGGATTATATTCCCCATATGATAAGGATAAGGTATGATACCTCACGTCTTCCAAATTCACACTTTCTTTGATTAGCAAATAAACTGCGGGACTCTAGCTCTATACTAAAATGTGGTAAAAAAAAGACTAGCACCAATTGACGGAGAAAAGGCCGGAAGGCTTGGTTCATTAATGACTGGAATGTAGATGGAGGGTTTGTTAACTTGAAGCCTGAAGGACATAACTAAGAATTCGTAGTGGCCTTCGTGAGAGAGAAACACGGTCTTGTGGACGTCTTCTAGTCTCATACGAATTTGATGATAATTTGCCTTGAAGTTAAGCTTACTAAACATTCTCGAACCGTACAGCTTGTCCAAAATTCATCAATGACAGGAATGGGGTATATATCTGACATGGTCTTTTTGTTTAACACCCTATAGTCTACACAAAATCGCCGTGACCCATCTTTTTAACCAACACTAGGCCTGAAAAGGCGCTGCTAGATGTTGTAATATCCCAACACTTAACATTTCTTTACGAGCCTTTCGGTTTCATCTTTTGCAATTGGAGTCACAGAGCCCGACATTCACCGGGTTGTTAACCTCCTTTTTGAATATTACGTGCTCCTGGTCTTTTTGTGGTAGCACTATAGCATCCATTTTGGTATTTGAAACACCTGTGTGTAGTCTGTGTACTACCCATGAGTAGGAAGGTGAGTGATCTGTTTCTTTTATGAATCTGTAGAGATGCTGTAGTTGTGTCGAGTTAATTTTATTTCAACATGATTATTCCCTCATTCCTTGTGGTCTGTACTATTCCTTTAAGCAAAATCATTGATCTTCCTTGGAAAGGATCCCCCATCAACAATACAGTTTCTTTACTTACCTGGAACTTCATAATGTGAGATTTTCAATTAGTTACCAGTTACCACGGCTCCCAATTTGTCAAGTCACTACACTCCGTATCTATCATCAGAATTACCCAATCCGAAAGGTAGATAATCCTACACCACATCTCGGCCATCAAATTTAAGTAGCACACCTTTTACATTATCCCTGCTCCTTTCACATCTTCCCGTTTCCCAGAGATACCCTGGAACTATTCGAAGGGATGACCGAAATTCTAAGCTTTTGCACTGTGCAATGGAAAATGAAATTGTGGGTGGTGTTGGGATCCACCATGACCATCAAATCGTTCCAAGCTATTGCTCGACAAATTTCATGTCTTAGGAGTGGATAACCCAATTACTGAATTTGATGATACCTTGGTTGGAGTAACTCAGGTTTGTCCTCTCTCTGCGGTGTATGTTTTCTACTACTGGAGCATTGTCCTCTTCTTGAATTAGCAAAACACTAAGCTCCCTTTTCCGACAATGATACCCCGCCATCCACTTCTCAATTTATATGAAACATAGGCCCCGTTCTCTCTTGTGTTGCAGCTCTTTGTCGGACATCCACTTGACATCCCCAACGTTTTCGAGTGGGGTTTGCTTTACTTATGCTCAATGAAGTTGGGTTAGGGTTTCGACTAGGGCAAGATCAAGACTGATTTGACTGTAAACTTGACCTGGAATTTGACGTGGTGAGTATTGTGTGGAAAATGTTTGAGGTGTAAATTTTGTAAATGGAGCAAACTGAGCGTTTCTGTTTCATTTAAATGACGCCGTAGATGGAGTCTTACCTTAACTTGACTTTGTTGGTTGGCCCTATTATATTCTTCCACTTTCGAGGCCAGGTCCATGGCTTGCGGCTGGGTTCTGGAGGTCCAACACTGATCTCAGTTATATCTTCCCTTAACCCATTTACTAAATGCCCAATAATATATTCTCTAGCTGCACTGCAAGCTCAATGTACTTTCTTCCAAAAGTTGCCATCGATCGTGTTGGAGTGACGGCCAACCACTGCTCACACAAGGAACCAAAGAACCAGCATGAAGTGCGGAATTGCTACAACAACAATTTTCTCAGCTCAGTCATTCTCCCATTTGTACCAAACGAAGGCATCTCATCAAGCCCTACAGAAACTGCCTCCAATTTTTCTTACTTCGTCAACCGACAGAATGAAAAACTTTATTTAGCCCTGGGATCCAACCATCTAGGCCACGTCCTTGTCCATTATCTTCCTTGAGACCCTTTTCTTTGTTTCTGGTACTTCCCTGTGAACCTTATCCCACAAACCCCATATTTTATCACCCTTCTGAGTTCATATCAGCCGAAACTCCCTTATTCTACCTAATTCTCAGAAAGACTTGGTTTTTGAATTTTTGAGGGAGGAGAGGGTAGATCTTATCTTCAATTGAAATGCTTTCTGTCTTTTCTTCACCTTGAGTATGATGGCCTCATAACTTTTTCCAGATTAATCTATCCTCAATTGCAATTTCTGGGACACTTGGTCAAAACTCGCCGTTATTTGACAAATCTGGGACTTCTGTATCTTGTTCACAGCTGCTGTTACCTCTTCAGCCATTGAGCTTTAAAGTGTCTCAAGAGCTTCCTCCATGTTCGATTCCCTGTGCATTCTGCGTTGTGTTGGATGATGCCATGGATGAAACCTGTTTGTCGTTTGATACCAGGTTTGATAAGAATTAGCATGTAATTAATAGACAAATGAAGACCGGAATGTGAATTAAGAAAACCACAATTGCTGTATGCTATAAACAGAGACTGATATATTCTTACTGAATACAAATTCTAGGCGTTTGGAGTGTCCAGACACTCCTAATCACCCAATAGGGTTTTTAATCACAATTCTCAATAATCCTTCCCTTACTCACTACCCCCCCTCCCCATTTTGTAACCAACTTCCTCGCCTTCTAGAATCCGCTCCCTGTTCTCGACCATTGCTAAGCTTTATTGTTCCCTGTTGAATACTATTGTGTTTTCCCTGGATTTCCCGTGTGCCATAAGTCATTAAAATAATAGGTATTGCATAGTGCCACCATTTTTCACAACAATAATTTCTGATCAATCTTTTAGACACAATTGGTAACCACTGTCCACTTGATCAATCTTTTAAACAATGATTACTGACCTTATTGGCTTATTGTTGTCTTGAATGTCCTAGGAAGTGTTCGATTTAATCTTGATCCATTCGATGAACACAGTGATGCTGACATTTGGGAGGCTTTAGATCGGGCACATTTGAAAGATGTTATCATGAATTATACACATGGGTTAGAGGCCAAGGTATGTATAAATAATGTCTTTTCTGGTACTTGGTACTTATCATATAGTTTGTACTAATGATTACTTTAAGGACTTGCATTTATCTTTCATATGCATTTTGCATTATAAAGTATTTACTGTATCTGTTGTTATTGCCAGATCTTTTTAATGTGCATCTTTGCAAAAAGGTAAAAACAGAGGGTAATATTCTTGTTCATAGTTAACCTGTGGGACCATTTATAGTATTTTCATCAAATAGATGCATACAATTTGACTTGTTTCATTTGTTTCTTCAGTATTTGCACGATTACACTTCAAGAAAATTAGAATTCTTCAGAATACCTAACGCTATGTATTTTTTTAAATGGTTCAAATGTTAAACATATGTCTTCTTAAATAACCGCTGAATTGGACAACCCAACCATATTAGAGATTTCGACAAAATAATTATGCAAAGATAGCAAATCCTATTATATATAATTTTTTAAAATTTTGATAGTAGTATTATGTTTTCCAAATATCGTATTTAACTGTTTGTATTTAATTTTCTTAATATCCTTTTGATGATTTCCCCCTCTTCTAAATTTCATCACAACAATTGTAATGCTTCTATTATAAAATCTCAATTCAGTTTAAAGTACATAATATTATATTACGATTACCAGTTTTCAGAATTGAAATTTTAGAAACTGTAATGATACTGCAAATTTTGTTCTGCACAATCTTTGGTTCTCACAGTTCATCATTTAATTCTCTTTTGAACTAAAGCATTTATGTATGTAATTTTATTTTTAATAGTTGCCAAGTAGTAATGCATGTGCCTATACCTTCTCTGTTTAGTAAATAAATATTAGATTAAATATTCTTCATGCTTATCATATATTGGATATAATGTGACCAAAAAGTAACAACACAGAAAAGAAAATAGGGAGTTAGACAAGTCGGTACATATCTTAGCTTCATAGCATGTTTAGACATGTCTTGGTAAATTTAACCTCCTTGGCTGTTCTTATATCTTTCAAGCTTGTAATCGTGTCGCTGTCAAAAATACTTTTAACATTTTATCTTTGGCGTATTAAGTTCTCCTTTCTTACCAATCACTTGTAGGAACTGCTTTGAGCTGTAATATGAATAAATTATAATGTTTATATAGTTATCTACATGATTGAAATTCAAAATATATTGTATGTATCCGTAGGCATGTAATTGCCTCTTTACAAGTTATACTTCTGATTAAAAAGTGTTAATACATCTTTACTGAAATTGTCCTGTTTATGGTTAAGATTTCAGAGGGAGGGGAGAATTTTAGTGTTGGACAGAGGCAACTTTTGAGTCTTGCTCGAGCCTTGCTGAGGAGATCAAAGATTCTAGTTCTTGACGAAGCGACAGCAGCTGTTGATGTTGCAACTGATTCTCTTATACAGAATACCATTCGGGAAGAATTCAAATCATGCACGATGCTTATTATTGCCCATCGGTTGAACACTATTATTGACAGTGACAAAATTCTCGTGCTTGATGCTGGTCAGGTAAATTATTATTACTAGATATTCTTGCTGATTCCGGTTCCTTTAAGTGAACCTAAAAATCTTACATATGTTCATAACTTTTAGTGCAATGTTAGATACTGCGTATTGTGCTCTTTAAGTTGATGTTTGACAGCAAGAATAATAGACACAATACCATGACACATCTTGGTTAAATACTTAAATTTGACCGCACTAGGTTTCATGGGGTAAAAAGCATGACTGAATTTATGGTAATTGTCAGGTTCTAGAATATGATGCCCCGGAGGAACTTTTATTAAATGAGAGTGGTGCATTTTCTAAAATGATCCAGAGTACAGGAGTTGCAAACGCTCAGTACTTGTACAACTTAGTGCTTGGAGGTGACGGAGTGAAAAGTTCAAAGCAGAAGAAGCAGTCTGGGCACCTGGATAGGCAGCAAACTTTGGCCTTCTCCCACTGGGCTGCTGCGGCACAGTTCGCTCTCCTTAAAAATCTCGGTTCTCAGCAGAACAACCTTCAATCCGTGGAATCTGAATATGAAAACAGTATTTTGAACAAAGCAAAGGATTCTGTAGAAACTTTAAAGGTGATTTTGGAGGGAACTCAGGACAAGCTCATTGATGAGGCACTTAATAGATTCCAGGTTCCTGCAGATAACTGGTGGTCAGCACTTTATGGAGTGGTTGAAGGTACTTCCAAATTCGTTGCATGTTTATCTGTTAATTGCTCATATTGCATGCTTTTTACAGTAGGAAAAGCTATCTTCATATTATATGATCGACTAAGCCAGAAGTGGATATTCATATTTTTACTTAAATTATTTTTGCAATTATGAAATGCATTTTTTAACATTATGTATTATCCAACTCTTTAATAATTGATCGTATGCACACATTCAGACTCGGGCAGATTGATGTTTGCTACAGCTTTCTTTTTTCAAAAAAACACTGCTTAATTTTTTTTATTTTTTTTTGGCTTATTACCTAATTTCCTTCTTTTCATTTTTTGTGATTGACTAAGGTGTGAGAATGTCATTGTGAATTGAGATCTGTATATACTTGTCTTTCAAAGTTTTTTTTAGAGATATTCATCTCATAGAGGATTTGCAATACACACATAAAGTATCCCTATTTTTCTTTAAAATTGAGTTTGTTTCCATTGAACCCCATCTTTTGTTTGACAGAACAATTTATGTAGGTTTGATTATGATTATCGTCGGAAATAAGAGTGCCCTTTGTCTAATAAAAATTTCTAATGCTAGAAAATTGTTGCATATCGAAACTTGTGTATGCTTAAATCTAGTTTTCTGAACCTAAAAGTAGAGGCCAATAGGAAAATTAGGGATTATTGAAATTGAAACTCAAGGACACATCATATATATGTTTTTTGTTAGGTATGTTCAAGTTGCATAGTTCAAGTTGCATAATTAAAGTTGTGTTTCAACACAGTTGATACTATTATATAAAATGTAAACTTGTGTGCTAGTTGGTTATCTTTATGTATAACTATCTCTAAATTTTGGTAAAACAAAAATCATGTGGAGGGTTGTATTAGCATGAACTAATACTCAAGAAATCATGGCATTCTAAGTAATCACAATCTTCTTTCGAGGAATAAATGTATGTACTTTCTTGGCTAAAGATTGGATTGTGGTGTTCTGTTCAGGTCTTGCTGTAATGAGTAGGCTTGCTCAGAACAGGCTTGGGCATGATAAAAATGGTTTGGAAGACACACCAGATCATTCAGAACTCGATGAGATTTAAAATAGAAGGGGTATCTATTGCTTCATTTCTAAATTGTAATTGGAGGGGCTAATAACAACCCTGACAAAGCTTTCCCAGATCTGTATTTTACTACGTTCTAGTTCCGAATACTGTTTCTACCTTTTGCTAAACGCACATCAGAATTCTGGAACATCATTGATATACAGTAAAACATATAGTATCTTTAAATAGTATCTTTAGGATTGTAAAAATATATTATTGTAAGGAGGTTATTCTTAAAGGAAGATGGTCACCAGTAAACGATTGTTAGTAAACGATTGTTAGTGTTTGCTGTGAAAACGTACTACGTATAAATGATGGGTCTTTCATGCATACACACCAAAAATCCTACTGTACACGTACGTGTTTTTACAAGCAACGTTAACAAACGTTTTGTCCTGGACCGCACATTATATTTATGTGTCATGTTACTTGGAGAATTCATAGCCTAAGAACCTTAAAAACTTGCATGTATACAATTTAGAGTTAATTGATATTTGATTGACAATTATAATCAAACACCAACATCGATTACAAATTCTTCATTAATATTATTAAATCTCACCATTATTTTCATCGATTTTTATGCGAACATTCAAGTTATTTTATAAATACAATATGAGATAACAGTGTTGAGCATTAAAATGTTTAATACAAGTAAGTTTGTAAAATTCATGTCCTTGATGTGCGAGTTTGGTGCAGAACTTTTAAGTTTAGCTTTAGAACAGTAAAATTGTGGTATAAATACAACTTGAGAGAACAGTTGTAGCACACCGCAAATCAAATAAGTTCAATTGTAGAATCAAATAAGTTCAATTGTAGAGACTTGTAAAAAAAAAGTAAGTTCAAAGGTTTACGTGCATAACTTTAATATTTAATAGTAGAATCTTGTATATCTATTACGAAATAAATAGGCTCCGCAATAAATTATCTCATGAATTGTTTTCTCAAAAAAAACATTAACAAAATTATTTAACTTTTTTAAAATTGAAATACTAGCCAAAAAATATGAAATAAAAATATTAATATAAGGGAAGATTTTTAGTAAATGAGGAATTGATAAATTTTTTTATTTAAATTAACTGAATAAATGATGTAATTATTTTATTTTCAATAATAATCTTACAAAAATTTTATATTAAAAAATAAATTAAATTTAAATAATTAATTTAGAGATAATCCAACTACTAGTAATAATTCTTAGGTTCTCTTGCCCATCAACTTTATTTATTATCAAACAAATGCCGACTCGTTTCAATGGGCTTGACCCTTAACTACAGTTAGTCGACATTCCAAATATCCATTTCTACTGTGAACAGTAATATTTTCCCGCCGTAATAATTTTTACCGTCCAAATAATAAACCCCAATTTCACCGGCAAAACAATATCTCCGTTAGTAATAGATCTATAAACACACACAAATATATAAATATCTTTTCTTTTTTTCTTTTTTTTTTTGACAAGAATATAAATATCGGGTGTTGACCTTTAATGACACATATTATAAGTTTAATGCCCCAAATAACACAATTGAAAAAAATGGTCTCAAATAACACAGTACTCCCTCTGTCCCCCTAGGTTTTTTACATTGGAGGACGGGGGCTCGGCACGCATTTTAAGGCTCAGATAAAATATATTTCCATAAATTATTTTAAATATTTTTTTCTTCTGAATAAAAGTATAATGTTTAAATTTTTATTTAGAAAAAGAAAATTTTGAAAATAAGTTGTAGAAGTATACTTGGAGCCTTAAAATGCGTGTCAAACAATATAAAAAAACTTTAAAGAAATGAGAAGGACAGAGGGAGTAAAACGCAAGATAAAGTATTGTTTTCACAAAACGCAACTTTAAGTATTGTTTTCAATAAAACGTTAGATGAAGGAGTGTTTTGACACTAAAAACGATGATTTAAGTTGGTTTTATTTTAAAAACGCTACTTCATGTGGTGTTTTCGGGTAAAAACACTACTTTAAATAGTGTTTTTGGGTGAAAAGGCTGCTTTAAGTTATGTTTTTACGTTATTTTCAAAACGCTAGACGATATAGCGTTTTAATGTGATATTTTGGACCATTTTTCAATAGTGTTATTTTGGGCTATTTCTTTTATAATTGTGTCATAGGGGGCCATTTCTCATAAATATCTTATCTAATTAACAGATTTTATGGAAAATGCTTGTCGTTTTGTCACACAATCAGCCAAAATTAGAAACAAATATGTACATAGTTGATTAATTCGTAAGCCGTGACGTTTTCGAAACCCTAGTGATGTTGAATTTAGTCAATTATTGGTCCCATTTCTGCTGGTCACACGTAAGCCCTGACGCTTTCGATATTTCGATGTCATGTTAAATTCTCCGGTCCTGTTTTTGTTGTTACACTAATTATATTATTTGACTTATTTCTTTTAAGTAGGGCCGATTGCTTTCGATGTTAAATTCTCCGGTCCTTTATTGTTACACTAATGTAAAATTTAAATTTATCGATTATTTTTCGTTGTTACGCTAATTATTTGACTTATTATTTTAAGTAAGGCCGATGCGTTGTTAAATATTGCGGTACATTTTTAGTTTGTTACACTGATGCGAAGTTTGAATTCTGTGGTCCTATTATTTGTATTTTTCTGAATGTTCTATGTATGTGTAGTTTTTATTCTGTTTAACTAGTTAAAGCAAGATATTATTAGTGGGGATTTGCTCCCCAGTCATTGATGAATGTCAACCACATGTCCGTTATGTTTCATCGCGGAAAGTGATTGTTAAAATAGTGACTTCCGCTATGTTTCATTACGTGATAATTGCTCCGGCTATATTTCATTGCGGGAGGTGATTGATATCCGACGATGACTGTGGAAGAGCACCATTATTAATCAGCGTAGTTTTGTAGGTATATTATTCATTCTCACTCGCTTTCATACTTCAATGATATGCACTACTTCAGTCCCGTGTGCTGCACTGTTTGTTTGTAGTTATTGCTTGTCTTAAGTTTGATCTGGTAAGCATTTTCGAAATATATAAGGACGATTACGGTTTTGTGTTCTTTCTCTAGTAAAAGCTAGCGTTTGATAGGAGTTTTGTGTTGATCATTTGGTGTATAGTTAGATGAAGTAATTTCTGAGTACAATGTTTTTGACTGATGTAGCTGCTACTTTTTTGTTCCAGGCAGTGCAATGCTTGTGAAAGCTATCAGTTTCGAGTCTGTTCAGTGAGAATTGGAAGGTTTAAGTGTATGCTTTCACAGTCTCAGTATTAAGAAGCAGCTTTTGAGTTGGTGAACTGAACAGAGTTCAGTGGTGTGCATCTGTTTTGTGGTGAAAGAAAAAATGGGTTTTAATCTACTGACTTGGTATTGCCGGCCTATGGATTATGAAACTTGGGAACACGAAACAGGGAGTGCATTTGGTGCTTATACACCATGTGGTATAGATTCTTTTGTGACCTGTGTGTCGAATTTGGTGCTTATGGTTTTGGTCTTGTTCCGAATTTGGCTGATTACAAGGGATGTTAAGGTCCAGAGGTTTCGGTTAAGATCAAATGTTTATAATTATATGTTGGGATTGTTAGCTGCTTGCTGTACTGTTGAGCCTTTGTTCAGATTGGGTACTAGGGTTTCAATTTTTAACTTGGATGACCAGACTGGCTTTGCTCCTTTTGAGGTGCATTTCTTCTTTCTCATGTCAGTTACAATTACGTTACATGTGCATTGTGCAAGATCGACTGTATGATTGTGTTGTCAGTTCAGAAACTAGTGTAACTTCACTCATTTATCATTGCACTAGCAGGTTAGGAATTATACAAGGTTACCACAATTGCGATTTTGAGGTGTACTATATGTTTCCATTTAAATTACCCTGCTATTGTTTTGTACCCTTTAATATATGTCACAATTTGCGTGGTAAAAAACCTTTGTTCTTGCATACAACTGTCATTTGTCACAACTTTAGATAAATATTTCCCGTTTTTCCACTATATATATTACTGTACTTTCTGAAATCTGAGTGAGATTGGAGATGTTTGTGCAGGTTCTAAGATATGTCCTTCATTTGTTGTATTACGTTCACCTCTGTTCCTTCTCCATGAGAGAGTAGTACATTTACACTCAAGACTAAACTATTTCTCTCACAGGCAGTTTCCTTGATTATCAATGTTCTCTCTTGGGGGTTCATGTTGTTGATGATTGGTCTGGAAACAAAAATATATGTTAAAGCATTTAGATGGTACATCCGCTTTGGAGTTATATATCTCCTTGTAGCAGATACTGTGATGCTGACCTTTATGATATCCTTGAAGAATTTTTACCCGAGGTCAGTTTTTGGTCATTGATGCAAGAAACTAGAATCTATGCATTACCGGTAATGCATAGAACTTTGAGTTATTAACAATAATTAAGATAGATGTATTTAAAAACACGTGCTCAACAATTTTGTGTTGGTGGTACTGACAATACCAAAAGTTTATTGCATAGACGTAACAATTATTTTTGAGTTAAATACTTATTAGAAAGAGATAACTGCTAAAAGTATTAAAGATGCATTTAAAAACACTGGTTCAATAATTTTGTGTTGGTAGTACTGACAATACCAGAAGTTTAATGTGTAGATGTAAGAATTATTTTTGAGTTAAATAGTTGTTAATGGGAGATGACTGTTAAAAGTAGGCATGTAAGTATTCTTAAAAGTTAAAACCGTTGACAGGAAATTTAACTAGTAGTTTTTTTTTTGTGTGCAGGTCTGTATTGTTTTTGTACATATGTACATTCTTCTGCAAGGTTTGTTATTTGTCCTTTAAAATTGTTGTCTTACGGTTCTTTTCTTAATTGGTTTCATGCTTGGTTACTGAATAAATAGTGCTTTTTGCTAAGAACAAATTCTCGGGAACTGGATTTGGTGCAGGTCAAGAATTGGAAAGAAGGATTTGTGAAATATGAACAATTAAAAGACAAAAGGTGATAATTGTGGAATTAATAAAAGATAGAACTATATAGGTTAACTTAAAGAATCAACACTTGGCTACTTTTCTTGTGAGGACTTTGTTTATTGATATATTACTATTCCTATACATATAGGTGAACCGGGGTCATGCCTACACCTCATGGACCTCCACTTAGGTCAGGCTTTCCCCTTATTCTGTGTAAGATAATGTTAATTGATAGGAAGTGTCGAAATTCTTACAAGAATGCAGGAGTTACTACATTGTTTCCGGCACATGCCTGTAGCTTTAGTATGATATTATGGGCTGTTGATGCCTCTAAAAGCCATACAAGAATGAGCTCTGTTACTATTTTCTGGAACTTTCCTTAAGTTGTATGTAAAGCCTAAATCCACAGAAATCATAAAGTAGACGTTAACCGAACATAAATTTATATAAAGTATGTATCTGTCCTTTTTTTTTCAGCTTGTAACCAAGTAAATTTTAAGATAGATCCCAAATCTTGGACACGAACTGGCAATGGCGAGTACCTGCTATATTTTATTTATATACAAATATTAATGTGTTCTTGCTGCAGTTTTTTAAGTTATATTGAAAAATAATAATACATAATATAACATGATTAAAACTAGGATCATGAAGCCTTTTATTTTCCGGTCTACAAGTCTAAAATACATGCATCTTTGTTTTCCTGAAATGTAACAGATGTTATGATGCAGATTCTGTTTGGAATGCTACTCCTCGTTTACATTCCATATTTGGATCCTTACCCGAATTACATCCCATTGCCAAGGGAGTCTTTTGATGACACAATGTATGAAGCACTTCTTGGAGGTGAACATGTTTGTCCTGAGAGAGAGGCTAACATGTTTTCCAGTAAGCGTATATCCTTGAATTGCAGTACTGCCTTAGCTACCATATTTTTTTTGTTTGTTAGCTTATCCTATATTTCAGTTTTAATAGACATGCCTGGCTAAGCTTCACTATAAATTTCTATCCAAATATTTAAAGTCACCTGAGAAATAGCTGGTATCTATGATGAACAAACACGGGTATAAAATAATTATTATTTTAATAGGAATTAATGTTCTTGCATTATGTACCAATCAGATTCATATGCCCAACATAGCTTTAATTTTATACTGTATATTTGTTTAGTAAAATGAATTTAGAAGGTATGTGGTAAGTTCAGCTCACTGTCTTTGAAGTTGAGTAGTATCAATAAAATCTTAGTATTGAAATTTGGAACTAATAATTTTGTGCCTGATTCTTGTGGTAGGGATATTTTTTGGGTGGATGACCCCACTTATGCAGCAAGGATACAGAAGACCTATTACTGAAAAGGATGTATGGAAATTAGATACATGGGATCAGACTGAAACATTAAGGACAAAGTACATATGATCTTGGCCTTCTAATACTCTCCTCTCTTTTGGGATTCCATACTCATAAATACGAATAAGTTGCGTACAAGTTTCAACTCTTAAAATGTTTTAGGTTTCTGCACTGCTGGACGGAAGAATCTCAAAAGGAGAAGCCATGGCTATTACGTGCTTTAAATCGTAGTCTTGGAAGAAGGTATAGACCGGTTAATATCACTTGTGTGAGTTGTGAACTTGTGATGGTCCACCTCTGTTCTAACATATGGGTTCTTTTTTTTTTGTACTGAATTTTATTTTTTCTGCAGGTTTTGGTTTGGTGGATTTTTTAAGGTAATTGGTATACTTCTCTTTCTGGTTTCTGTAGTTTTAAAGTTCTCTTTTTAAATTTCCAAAAAAAAAGAAGAAGAAGTTCTTTTTCTAGCATTCTTATTTTATATAGCTAACAACACATGTTCCAAGTGTGTGCACTTCATTATGCTTTTTTGTGATTGTATTTGTCTCATCTTGAGAATTTGAAGTCTATTAATTTGCAATCTCTAGACATAGTACATGGCCTTCCTCGAAGAAACAACACTGCATATATATGATACATGAATTTGGATGTAATTTTTTTTCACTTTCATGATGTCCGGCTAAGTTCTCTAAGTATTGTCAATTTGAACCCTTCCTTTTGAAATTTTTACAGTTTCCGACTTGAACTTTCGAAATCATACCACAAAACTTAGCAGTATCAAATTAAATCCATCATTTTTAAATTCTTTTTCTTTTACTGTTTCCAACTTGGACTTCTGAAATCAGACCACAGATTACCATGTACTACTCTGTAATATCATATTTAAATTATTTCAATCTTATTCAACATAGGGTCCTCTATATCCATTTACAATGACAAAGATGTATCAAAAATTGTTTTAAAGTTGTATCTTCTATAAAAAAAAACTGGATCGATCGGGATATTGTAGCTTTCAGAATCATCGAATTGTCCACGTGGCTGATTGATGACTCCTTCAATTTAAATTGAAGGCACTTATATTGCGCACAGAATCCTAAAAACCGATCTTTTGGGTGATCTTAAATAAATATTTCGATGATTCAAATGAAGCTAATGCTTGGTAGACAAGATAATATAGTAAATGATCACACTAGAAAGTATGCCTGCTGTAAAGATAAATTTGATTTTTATGTTAAACTTAGACAGATAGCTCTATGGTTGTTTCAGGTTTTAACTCTTATGTTCAACTTGTAGATTGGAAATGATCTTTCACAATTTGTTGGACCTGTTATATTAGACCATCTTTTGCAGGTTAGTTCCGATATTGAAGTTGTATATTTTTACTCCACCAGAATTTTCTTGACAATTACTCACAGTGACTTTTGTTTGTTGTTAGTAGTACTCACCTGTATATTAAGACTATAGGTTGCAACTGGACTAATGCTAGTGTTATATTGTAGTCACTGGAGCGAGGTGATCCAGCTTGGATTGGCTATGTGTATGCATTCCTAATTTTTGTTGGGGTGGTATGAATCCTAATTTCTGGGATATTTTAATCTTGATTAATTATTTTTCCATTTCAAACATATGAATAAGCTCTTTTTTTTATTTATAGAAAAAAATACGATCTCTAATGTGCTTATTTTTGTCGTAAAACTCCATGCACATTCTTTCATCCCTCGAAATATAGTTGCATCTTGCGTGTAGTTTTATTTGATTTTATTAATATCGTAAGTGTGGTAGGTGCATATTTAAATGTACATGAACAAAAGGGATTTCTTGACAAAATTCTGATAAAAAAATTTTAGGACCTCCCAGCATATCTTTCCAAGATTAAGATTATTATTATTATTATATTTATTTTGGGAGGGTGGGATGTGGGACTGTTTCAATGTTCTCTTTTGGATGCCTAAGTTGGGAATTTTGGAGATGATGTGCAGTTCTTACTAATACCTCAATGTCTCCTCTTGCTTTTTTGCATTCCATTGCACATAAATTTTAAAAACCTGTCATCTGTTTCTTTAAACAATACGCGTCGGGATCTTTCTTTCTCAATTGATGTGCAGTATTTCCGTAGTGCCTCATTGTATCCTAAGTTAGTTCTTTTTTCACTTGGTCCTGAATATATTGGTTTGATCATACGACCATTTGTGGAATTTCTGAGTAATTGTCTGCTAAATGGCTTTGGCTGGTCATAATGGTTGTATTCTTCTAGTTTTGTCAAAGCCTGCCACTTCTTATGATTTCATCTGTTCCAGTCTTTAGGAGTGCTGTGCGAAGCTCAGTATTTTCAGAATGTGATGCGTGTTGGGTTCAGATTAAGATCAACTCTGGTAATTTATTGCCTTCATATGTTCACTTCTGTTGATTCTTTATAACACTTCCACTAAAACTATTTCATTGGGTAATCTAGTATGTCTAGTTCAATGGTGCATTAAATAAGACCAATAGAAGAGATACGGGTATCGAATATTTAGCTCCAGATTTTCTCTGGTTTTCCTATTTCGTGATATCAAAAGGCTCAATCTAAAAACAGATACTCTCTATGAATAACTGAAACCCCTCTTCCGTGGTAAATACCAAAACATTGCTTCTGCAGTACACAATGTTTTTTTTCTGAACACGTTATATATTTTAAAAATTAAAATAATTTTTTTACATTATACTATTTGTTTTCCCCCTTATAAAATGTTTTAAAAAAATATGCAAAAAAAAAAAGATTTAATAATAGAATATAACATCTTGTATTTAAAGAAAAAAGTATCATGTAATACACAAGAAATTTTAAATTAGTTTTAAGGTTTTAAAAACAAGGTGGTTCTATCTGCTAGTTTACATATGTATTGTTCTGTTTTACATTTCCTTTCTAAATGTATTCTTCTTCAAGGTGCCAGAGCATATGTAACCGAATAAGTTACATCTTAATATGTAGGTCGCTGCTGTATTTCGCAAGTCTCTAAGGTTGACTGGTGAGGGGAGAGAAAAATTTCCTCCCGGAAGGATAACAAATATGATGACGACAGATGCTAATGCACTTCAGGTATTACCAGTGTGGCTCATCTGTCATAATAAGACAATACGGGGAACCATAAAGATTTCTATGCCACCTTTTTGGTGTACATATGTGCGTATTGTTGTGTATGTTAATGTAATTTAAGGTCTTTATGGCATTGAGAAAAGGAGATACGAGTGACCTAGTTTTCTCAAGACATGTTCTTATACTACTTGTCCTCTTAGAATGGAGATAATGGAGAATCTCTCTGCTGCCTGGCCTTATCACAAGCCTCCTGTTATAGATTAATCGAGGTTTGTTGAGTATGAGTAATAGAGTTTGAGCTGGTAAGGTAGCTCCTAGGGACGACTGTCGTTCTATTTCCATGCTTGAGAGGAAACATCTATGCCCATTAATTCTCAGCCTCTCCGTATCTTTGTCACCTTTAACCTTAGTTCAAAAATACTGGCACGAGGACATCTTACTGCTACATCCACCATCTGAGTTTCTTTCTTTTATCATTATACAAGCTACCATATAGAAACATTCTGATCCATTTTTGAAGCCTGAACCAGGTAGGAAATGGAACACCAGAGATTTATTTTTTTCCTTGTTACTGGGTTTCCGATAAATTGTTATCTATATAATGTAAAATTCCCCACTCTTTGTTTTTGTTGTATTCGTTTGGTTTGTGGTTATAAAATGTTTGTAGGTGCTCAATATGTATCATCTCTCTTAAGATTGACTTATTCCTACCTGCATGCTGCAAACGGAATTGTTTCTTCTAAACTCTGCAAACAGATTCTTGTTTGCTCTGCTTCAAGCCAATTTTGCAGACCTTAAGTGCAGAATGAAAAATCTTGAGTAGTAATTTTAAATTTTTATCTTTCGTTCATATCATTATCATTTGATCTGGTTTTGGTCTATGGTAGGATCATGTTCTGAAATCTCATTAGTTTCTACAAATGTGCAGAAAATATGCCAACAACTTCATGGTTTATGGTCTTCACCATTTCGTATAATCATGGCTTTGGTTCTTCTCTACCAGCAACTAGGTGTTGCTTCACTTATTGGTTCTCTTGTTTTGCTTCTTATGATTCCCTTACAGGTAAAAAGGCAAATGAAATTCTCTTTTAGCCTTTAGTGCTGCATTGAATTGGAAAAAATGACTGAACAATGTACAAAAGCCAATTAGTTACCCCAAGTCAGAATCATAGAATTTTTGTAACTCCCATCATGAAGTATTGGTACAGTTTTAAAATTAGTCCTTCGTGGCCTTCAAGTCTTCAGGTGTTATAATTATATCTTTTCATGGTTTTCAGTTGCTCTATATTAACTATATCAATCGGACTTTTATGTTTCGGCCATCGTAGTCGTGTTACTTGGACTGTCGGATCTCTAACACTGTTGCCTCAGTATTCATGTAAAGACGTGTATTGTTAATAGAAATCCAATGTAATAGTTCCAAGTAAAAATACCTCCCTAATTTGCAAAGTCCTTTACAATTCCGATTTGATTCAAGCATAATATCTAATTTTTGCTACGTTATCTAATCTAATATACCAGTTTATCAAAAAGTATATTACGTGTCTCTCCTAACTAAGGACAGGGTCCCTTGTTGCCAATTTTAAGAAAACCAAGTCTTGCACTCGGATCCATATTGCAACTAAGACAATGATAATACATAGACTATATAAGATGATGTAATCTTTTATAATTGTCAAAATTATAAGTTGAATAATTAAATTGCTTTACTTTGCTATTTTGAGGTTAGTGTAGAAACCTTACCCTTTCAGCCTATTGTTTATATTTTCAAAATGTTAGTGAATATATCAGCAGAAGGCATGTTGTTCTGTGGCTGTCATCTGATAAATGTAAACCCTGACGTTATGCTAGGAATATTAGTGCATATTCATCGCGACAATTTATGCTTAGAAAGTCTTTCCCTTTTGAAACAAAGTTGCATTTAATCTGTATGTTTGTTGGCGTATGACGTTTTTTAACTATTAACATAATGTTGTGCGATAACCACTTAAATATATATCAAAATCAAGCCTTACGTGCATAATTGTGTAATGGAAGCAGACATTTATTGTGAGCAAAGCGCGGAAGTTATCCAGAGAAGGGTTGGAATGTACCGACAAGAGAGTAGGCTTAATGAATGAAATTATTGCCGCCATGGAAACTGTGAAGTATTTGTTAATCCTATTTCTTTTGTTTTCTTAGTGGGAATGTTAATTGACTTTACAAGTTTTAATTACTTGATATTTTTGATCTATTTATGTACATATATCAGATGTTATGCATGGGAGGAAAGCTTTCAAACAAAAGTTCAAAGCATACGAAATGAGGAACTCTTATGGTTTCGCAAAGCACTGCTGCTAGGAGCGGTATGACATAAATTTCCAATTTAAAAACATTAATCTATCAGTCCCATCACCCATGCATCTGTTCATTTCTTTTTCTCTTGCCAAAATTACAGTGTAATAGTTTTATACTAAACAGCATCCCGGTTCTCGTGACGGCGATCTCTTTTGGATGTTTCACTTTTCTAGGAGGAGAACTGACCCCTGCAAGGGCGTTCACTTCACTTTCTCTGTTTGCAGTACTGCGTTTTCCTCTGAACATGCTCCCGAATTTACTAACTCAGGTTTCCTCTTCTTCACCTTCCATTTTTTTTTTGCTAATTCTCTTCTTCACCTTTCTTATTGTATGTTTTCTCTAGAATGCTCTTGATACCATTGGTCTTTTATTTTTGCATCTATGGTAAACTAGATTATAAATGAAAATTATAAATCCATATTTTATTAGTAATTACATAAATAGGCTATAATTTTCCCCTTTAGTTTCTGTATATTGTGGGACGTTCTTAATTTGTTGTCTTTGCAATGCTTAAGAAAATTGGAGTTCAGACCATTCGTAAGTTTAGTTTTTCTATTGCCAGTCATAGACAGCTGCTTCCCTTTAAAGTGGTCTGTATTTACCTTCTTGTAGGATAGCTCATTGCTGGACCCTTTATTACACCATTATCTTGAATTGATAATGTAAGAAGGAACTAATGTCTAAACTAAAACACCGTGATGGTGCAACAATGTCAACCGAGTGTTGACAGACATACATTAAGTATTATCTTGTGCTTCTTTTCCCCTCTTTTAGCTCCATGGTAAGAAACATGACGTGCACATACAATTTCATCTCCATTTAAGTCAATGTTCAAAAGTGAATAGTTAAGGAGATCTTATGAAACTAACAGCTAACAGGAAGGTAGTACCCTTGAGTTTAAGTATTAATGAGATTTAAATTGTCTAATGCATTCTGAGAAGAGGTATGAATTCCATAACAAATGACCAGACACGTTGAAACTTCATTCGCAAACTCACCAAGAAAAACTTCATTTTTGTACTGAAATACCTGGTCTATATCTTTTTGACTGGTATTATTTGACAAAGCCTAGGGTACTTAAAACCCAATATCTTCTTTTTTGCTTTAATACTTCCCAGTACTGCAGAGACCCACTTGCTCTGTGTACTGGTATTTAAAACTCTGAAAGGAGAAACCCTCGGCTGCAGAGATCCACTTGTTCTCTGTACTGGTATCTGTACTGGTATGTAAAACTCTGAATGGAGAAACCCTGATGTTTAGGAAATATTGTTCAACTAAGTGTATACCTTATTATTGAAGTGGGCTCATTACTCAATATTATTGTAGGAAGAAAGACTATTCTGGATTTGACCTAGTATTCGCTTGTAGTTTGTTTCAAATATGGTTGACAGGTTAAGTGAATTTGGGTCTGGAACTAAACTAGGACTGCCTTTTGAAATTTTACAAGTGTGATATGTAGGGAGGGGAACATCAAAATTTAGAATTGTGCCTTAGCATTCATGGTTTGTAACCAAATTTTTCTTCACTGATACATGGTCTTTGACTTTAGGACGTGCCAATCTAGTAAACATGTATATACTTGGAAAGTCTTACTGCAGTTCATCAAAGAATTTATTTTTATTGCTGTGACTTCTAACAAATGCCAGGCCATAGTTGGACAGATCCTCTTTAGGTAGACACAATTGGTTGCAATTTTCCAAGGATCTTATACGTTTCAGTGAAATGTGGGTTTTGCAAAGACTTAGTTGCCCTTATTTGTGTTTGATCCATTATTGTGTATTATGACTGAGCACTCATTTTGTGGAGATAGGTTACAGAACATGGGAAGATGAGAAATCCTCCACAAAAGTCACAAGTGCTGATAAATCTACTTAACCGTGTTGTACATTATGTTGTTGTGCATAGTAATTTATGTTCCTAGAATACAGAATACAATTACAAACAACCCATACTGCTTTAGAATAAATGTTTTAATTTTGGAATAGATGCCTTATCATTCCTCCGCCCATTCTTTTGCTTTCTTTTTTTTTTCCTGAAGAGAAAGGCCTTGCTAAAACCTCTCCAGAGTAAAACCATTGGAAAAAAACTCAGGAGAGGAACAAGAGTGCCAAAAAATTTCATTAAACGTTGTCATACATAATTTGAGGCCGGATACAATCTGGAAAACCTGGTCACCAAATCATAGTGAAATGAGAAATAAGGGCAAGCTTAGCAAGAGCTCGAGCAACGCCTTTTGAAATTAAATTTTGAACATAAAAATCAATTATACCCCGTGTGCTACATGCAGGAGTATATACTAAAAGCTTACTAAAATTTGTGAATTCAGTACTTGAAATTGAGTCTAATTGGCCTTTAAATTCAATACGGTTAATCTATCTCTTACCAGAGAACTTTTGTTTAAATTATTTAAATGGTACAACGGTGTCTCTCAAATTATTTTGGAACTTCGTGCTCTCTTATACTCTATAATTTGAATTTTAACTTTGATTTTGGAACAAATAAAAAGTATATGTTATATCCTTGGAGGAGTACATAACAGGAGACTTGCTATTTTTTTATTGCAAGGTTTTTGTCTTTCATATTCCACCTTCTGCTAAGATTTTTCTTTGGGATATAGATCTTTTTATCTAATATACGCTTTCTGCCACTTGTACTTTTAACATTTCAATCCCCTTGATAAAGGCAAATAGGCAATTGATGTCCCTGATAGTAGCATTTTTACTGTTTTCTATAGTTTCATGCACCAGCTTCTTAGGTTGTTTCAAGTCTTAATGGTGCTCTATGTTGCAGGCTGTCAATGCCAATGTCTCCCTGCAGAGGCTAGAGGAACTGTTCCTAAGTGAGGAGAGGATTCTCCTACCTAATCCACCACTAGAAACAGGGCTTTCAGCTATATCAATAAAAAATGGAATATTTTCTTGGGATCCAAAGGTCTCTCTCTCTCTCTCTCTCTCTCTCTCCCCCCCCCCCCCCCCCCGCCCCCCCCTCCCTCCGTCCTCTCTCCCTCTCCCTCTCTCCCTCACCCTCTCTCCCCGTAATAATGGATTTTTAGTTTATTCAATTAGGTAAGTTATAATTTGTGAGACACTCATTTATTCGACTATGCTTTAGGCTGGAAAACACACATTGTCAGATATAAATGTGGACATACAAGTTGGAAGCCTAGTAGCAATTGTTGGGGGTACTGGAGAAGGAAAGACATCACTTCTAGCAGCAATGCTAGGAGAGCTTCCTCCAATGGTAGATGAAAGTGTCGTCATCAGGGGAACTGTTGCCTATGTTCCTCAAATTTCTTGGATTTTTAATGCTACGGTGAGCTCTCATATGATATTCAGAAATTATCAAATAAATAAGTCAACATTTTAAGCAACTGCTACAATGCCTGGTCATCTAATTAAAAATCCTGAATTCCTAGGTACGTGGGAATATATTGTTCGGATCAAAATTTGAATCAACACGATATTGGCGGGCAATAGATGTAACAGCACTGCGGCATGACCTTGACTTACTTCATGTTAGTCTGCCAGTGTTATTATTAACCACTAAGTTTCCATAATTTATGTACTTCATATGCCGAGAGTCAGTTAGAGCTTATATGATAGATATATATATCAACTTTCAGGGACATGATTTAACGGAGATAGGTGAAAGAGGGGTGAATATTAGTGGGGGGCAAAAGCAAAGAGTCTCTATGGCCAGGGCTGTGTATTCCAACTCTGATATTTACATATTTGATGACCCTTTAAGTGCTCTGGATGCTCATGTTGGTCAAGAGGTAATGTCATCAGGATGCTAACCAAATACAGTGAATACCACACTTTTTCTTTCAAAATACTAATACAACATCCAAATCACTAGTTTCTTAGAATCACACCTGTTAAGTATCGTTCAGACACTTTTTTATTTTATTTGTGTCTATGTGCCATTATATGATTTAAATCATGCATCTACATGGATGTGTAAGCAGTGGCGGGGATCTGTGGAGGTAAAGTAGGGTCTCAAACTTGAGTCTCTAATTTATTATATGTTTTTTTAAGTTTATTAGCACAGGGATTTAGATTTTACATGTATAGTTTTTAAGAAAGTTATTGGATTGCCACTTAATAATTTTAACATTTATAGATGATAATTGAGTGATTATCCTATCTCTCTCTATCCCATAGTAGTTATCAATTTTGTTAAAAAAGGTAAAATACCTTGTGCTTCATTGCACTTAATTTGTCTTTATAACTGATTTCTTAATATATAAAATTGCATCAAAGTATAAAGCTTCGAACAAAAATTGACCTCGTCATGATTCCCTTGAACTCCAGGAACTTCTAGTGCTTTATCATCAAACGATTTTGATAGATTGTTGACGGTGTTTAAACTCTAAATCTTTGGTAAAAATTGTTAAATTCATTATCTAAATATCAGAATTTAATATGTTGTTAATGAGGTTCAGACTTTTACCTTTGGTAGAAATTTGGATAACATTCTTCTTACGTTTACTATATATAAATATATGTAGGGTGATGTATTTATTTTATATAAATGAAGGGGATATTTATGCCGAGGCTGATTATTGTCTGGTGATATGTAGTAAAATAAACTTTTCAGAATAAAAAATGTAGCCTTTAATTTTCGTGAATGTCAGATTTCTGCAACGTGCTTTTAAATTTTATGACTTTTGTGTAATTTGTAAATTTTTTCGGACTTTCCTTCTCTCTTGGCTCCTCTCTGCACACCAGTATTGTAAGGACAACTAAGTATTAGAATTAAAATTTCAACTTTCTTCTTGTTTAAAGTATCCAATGTTTATAGGTTTTCAACAAATGTATCAAGGAAGAGTTGCAAGGAAAGACTAGAGTGCTTGTTACAAATCAGCTACATTTCCTTCCTCAAGTTGATAAAATTTTATTAGTCTCGGATGGTATGGTGAAAGAGGAGGGTACCTTCGAAGAGCTTTCCAGGAATGGTCCGCTCTTCCAAAAGCTAATGGTAAATGCTGGGAAAATGGTAGATCATGTAAATGAAAATGCTATGACCCCAGCGGTTGACTCTGATTCCTCAATCCCTACTGCAAATGGGGGAGATATTGAGTTTCAAAATGGTGCAGGAAATGAAAAAGCAAAGAAAGGAGGTAAATCTGTTCTTATCAAGAAGGAAGAGCGGGAGACAGGGGTTGTCAGTTGGAATGTTTTAATCAGGTAAGGTAACACTATAATTATCTAATTAGTTCATTCGATTTTGCCTTTAATTGCTACTTTCGATAGATTCAGAATGTTGATATTACACAAATAAAGATAGGAAAGGCAAATCATTGAGTTTGAAAATATCTGACAAAAAAAATGAGTTTAAAAATAAAAGTAGCTAGACCAGAAGTATAACATCTTAAGAGACCCAAACATAATGCATATGAGATAGAACATAACTTGGTTGTTCCTATGCCTATTTCTGGAACACTGAAATTTGCTTATAGATATTGTCAATATGCTTTTAACTAATTCTTGTCATTAGTAGGATTCGTTGTTGGGTTATTATTCAGTACTATGTTGGAGTGTTTTTGAAGAGTGATTTGGTGTGTTCACTCTATTGTTTTGTCAGGTACAAAAATGCCTTAGGAGGCCTATGGGTTGTCTTGATACTGTTCTCCTGCTATATCTCGACTGAAGTCCTTCGAATTTTGAGTAGTACATGGTTAAGTATTTGGACAAAACAAAGCAGTTCGACGAGTTACGGACCTGGTTTCTATATTTTTGTGTATGCAGTATTATCATCTGGCCAGGTATGCTGGAAAGATAAATTTTCAATCAGACTGGACTAAGTTTTACATATTCTGTCCTTTTCTCTTTCTAATTCTGCTGTAATAGTGGTATTTTCTGCCGTCTGTCTATATTATTGGCTTGCGATCTTCTTATCTGCTTTATGACTGTGTTTTAAATAATGAGTTTTAAGCATAATCCTTATAAATATATAGGTGTTGGTGACCCTAGCAAACTCATTTTGGTTGATTACATCAAGTCTTTATGCGTCTAAACGTCTGCATGATTCAATGCTGTACTCAATACTCAGAGCTCCTATGGTATTCTTCCACACTAATCCTATTGGAAGGATGATCAACAGATTTGCAAAAGATCTGGGTGATGTAGACCGCGAAGTTGCCACATTTGGTAATATGTTTTTGAGCCAAGTGTTCCAGCTCTTTTCAACATTTGTTCTTATAGGCATCGTGAGTACGATATCACTGTGGGCGATAATGCCACTTCTGATACTGTTCTATGCAGCTTATCTTTACTATCAGGTTAGTTAAGTTTGTACTTCGTTGTCCTCACAATAAATATTTAATTTTTTTTAAGTATTTTTTTTAAATGTTGCAATAATACTTGAAATCAACCGTGGTGGTGGTGGTGGGGGTGAGTGAGTATTTGAACCCATGACCTTTGTCATGAGGGATGGTTGTCTTACCACCAGGCTGGACTCTTTACCTCGAATATTTCTCTTTCACTTGCAATGCTGCTTACCTATCCAACATAATCATCGACCTTTACTTTCAAGTTTATATAAACGTACTCATGCGTAATCATTAGGTTAAGTGTTCTTGGAGAAGTCATAACTTATAAACATATAGAAGGGTATTGATAATGACACAACACATAATAGCTTTTGGTGCATACAGCACATTTTGATGCTGCAACACCTGATATATAATTTGACCACATGTAATTGTTTTTAAAAAAAAATTGTGAAGATGTTTTGGGATGGCTATTACATTTATTTTTGCACAATAGTGCACTGGGGATCAAGAGTTAAGGTAGTACCTAAATGGTACAAATTACGAGAAGCATATAATTGGTAATTAGTGCATCTAATTGGTTCTATTGTCAGATCTAGTGTCTGTAGTCAACTCAAAAATTGATAAATTATTTTTGTAATACTAGGATAACCTTCAACTAGGGATATCTGATGCTATTCACTATTGTCGGCTTAACTGCTTTACACATAACAACATTTCTGAAGCTGAATCAGGATTCAATCATTTTTCTTGCACGTGTTTGTACGTGGACAGTTAGAAAAATCAAGTGTTAGAGGCATAAAATATTTTATAAACCATAATATTGAGATTTTGATTTGCAAATTTTATTCCTCAGAGCACGGCCCGTGAAGTAAAACGCTTGGATTCAATTACAAGGTCACCTGTGTATGCACAGTTCGGAGAAGCGCTGAATGGTTTGTCCACAATTCGTGCATACAAAGCTTATGACAGAATGGCTAACATTAATGGAAAGTCTATGGACAACAATATTAGATTCACCCTAGTTAATATAAGTTCAAACCGCTGGCTCACCATAAAATTGCAAACTTTAGGAGGCCTCATGATATGGCTTACAGCTACGTTTGCTGTAATGCAGAATGGAAGAGCAGAAAACCAGGTTGCATTTGCATCTGCTATGGGACTGCTCCTTAGCTATTCTCTAAATATCACAAGTTTGTTAAGTAATGTTTTAAGGCTAGCTAGTAATGCTGAAAATAGTTTAAACTCTGTCGAGAGAGTGTGCACATACATAGATATGCCCTCTGAGGCTTCAACTGTAATAGAGACCAACCGCCCTCCACCTGGATGGCCATCTCATGGGTCAATCAAATTTGAAGATGTTGTTTTGCGTTACAGGCCTGAACTTCCTCCTGTTTTGCATGGTTTGTCTTTTACAATATGTCCCAGAGAAAAGGTTGGTATTGTTGGAAGAACTGGTGCAGGGAAATCAAGTATGCTCAATGCTTTATTTCGGATTGTAGAACTGGAAAAAGGAAGAATCATAATCGATCATTGTGATGTTGCAAAATTTGGATTGGCAGATCTACGCAAGGTTCTGAGTATCATACCCCAGATACCAGTTCTTTTCTCAGGTATGTAGCAATCCTTTAGTAATTTTAGCAATGTAATTGTTCTATTACTAAAATAGATAATTAGCTTCCGGTGTATATTGTTTGCCTCTTCCTGTTTCGGCTACTGCAGCCTATTAGTCATACCTGATGATGAGACCATGGGTTCTTTCTAGGAGCCACCCTCTTCTACCAGCTATTTCTATACTTTACTAGGGGATCATTGGGTTAATGGGAAATTTTCAAGTTGTGCTACATTTGTAATTACCTTCTAAATTTGGTTAACTTATAATATATGTTTTACCAAAACTTATCATGAAACTTTTTCTAAGGAGGTGAAAGAATCTGTAAGGATATGAGCGCCAGACACATTTTGTTATCATTTGATCCTGTCCAGATGTGGCTTACTGGTGCAGAGATAAAATGGAATATACCAGTTATTGTCATTTAGTACCTTCAAACTGAAAGATCTATCTTATTCACGGTGTACTTTGTTGGCCTTACTGTTGTCTCGTATGTCCTAGGAACTGTGCGATTTAATCTTGATCCATTCAATGAACACAATGATGCTGACATCTGGGAGGCTTTAGATCGGGCACATTTGAAAGATGTTATCAGGAAAAATGCACATGGGTTAGATGCAAAGGTATAAATTGAATAACGTTTTATGGTACTTGTCATATAGTTTGTAACCGACTCATTGTCAAATAAACTTTTGTTCTGTCATCTGTGCTGTATAACTTTTCATCTGTTGATTTATAAAATTTCCTTTCTTTAAGTTGTACTTCTGAATAACAAGTGTTAATACATCTTTACTAAATAGTTGAAATTTATGGTTTAGGTTTCAGAGGGAGGGGAGAATTTTAGTGTTGGACAGAGGCAACTTTTAAGTCTTGCTCGAGCATTGCTAAGGAGATCAAAGATTCTGGTTCTTGATGAAGCGACAGCAGCTGTGGATGTTGCAACTGATTCTCTTATTCAGAATACCATTCGGGAAGAATTCAAATCATGCACTATGCTCATTATTGCCCATCGGTTGAATACTATTATCGACAGTGACAGAATTCTTGTGCTTGATGCTGGTCAGGTAAATTAATGATAATGAATCCTTGCTGATCCTGGTTCCTCCAACTGAACCTAAAAATCTTAAAGATGTCAGAAATTATTAATTCGATGTTAGATACTGCTTATTTGTGCTCTTTAATTTGATGTTTCACAATTCACAGCAAGAATAGTAGACGAAATATCATGAAGCATCTTAATTTATTTCACTGCACTGGGTTTTGAAGGGTTAAAAAACATGACTAAGTCAATGGTATTTTTCAGGTTCAAGAGTATGATGCCCCAGAGAAACTTTTATTAAATGAAAGTGGTGCGTTTTCTAAGATGATCCAGAGTACGGGAATCGCGAACGCTGAATACTTATACAGCTTAGTATTTGGAGGTGACGGACTAAATAATTCTAAGAGGAAGCAGACTGGGCATCTGGATAGGCAGCGTACTTTGGCCTTCTCTCACTGGGCATCCGCGGCACAGTTCGCTGTCCTTAATAATCTCTGTTCTCTGCAGAACAACCTTCAACCACTGGAATCGGAATATGAAAACAATATTCTGAACAAAGCAAAGGATTCTGTTGAAACTTTAAAGGTGATTCTGGAGGGAAAGCATGACAAGCTCATTGATGAGGCACTTGATAAATATCAGGTTCCTGCAGATAACTGGTGGTCAGCACTTTACGGAGTGCTTGAAGGTACTTTCAAATTTGTTGCACATTTATCTATTATGATTGCTCATGTTGCACAGATCTCCCATATAGAAAAAACTATTATCAAGTCAGTCCGGTGAATCCCAATGCTAAACCAGAAGCCAGACATAGATAGTCATATTTTTACTTCTTAAATTGTTTTCGCAAGTGTAAAATGCACTTTTTTACTTTCTCTATTGTTCTACTACTAATTGAGTCTATAAATCAACTTAGTTAATAATTGAATATATACGCAATTCATCATTTCATGCAAGTCATTAAAGTCTGGTACGTCTTTTTTCCAAAAATAATTTCTTATGAAAGTTAAAATAATATGTTAATTTTTTATTAGAAAAATCTTTAATCATATTATGTTAATTTAAAAATATTATGTCATCCATTATCTTATTACTCAACTTACTCTTTCTCATTTTGTAATGCACTAAGCTGTGAGAACACTTGAAATATTTTCAGAACATTCGGTTAAAGACAATTTTTATCATAAATGAATATGATTAAAAATATGATATTTTAAAATTTTGGCTCAAAATATCATTGTGAATAGGGATATATATTTTAATATTTTAAAATAAATATTTATCTCATAGAGAACGCATAATGCACATTTTCCTGTTTTTCTTTGCAAAATTAATTCTGTTTCCATTGAACCCCATCAAATATGATTACGGAAAGATCAAATATAAATACGTTTGAATATGATTGTTGGAGGAGATAATGTTGCTCTTTGTCTGATAAATATTGCCAATCCTAGACAAGTGTTGGTGTAGTAAATCTCATGTATGCTTAAAATCTGGTTTTACGAACCTAAAACTTGAAGCGTGCAGGAAATTAGGGATTAATTATTTTGAAACTTATCAAGGACACAGAAAATTTGGACTTCTTGTTGGATATGTTACAGTTGCATAATAAGTGTTTTGTTTCAAACACAATGTTTCATGATAATATTAAATGAATTTTGGAATAAAGTTCTTACTTTAGTTAAAAAGTAAACTTGCCTGCTGCTTAGCTATCTTTAATCTTTATGCATTGATATATCTAATTATCGGTATGACAGAATTCAGATGGAGGGTTGTATTAGTACGAACTATTGATAATGACACAGAAATTCTCGCAAAATTTAAGTAATAAGAATCTTTAAGTAGTCACGATCGTTCTTTATAGGAATAAATGTATGTGCTTTCTTGACTAAAGACCGGAATGTGGTGTTCTGTTCAGGTCTTGCTGTAATGAGTAGGCTTGCTCAGAACAGGCTTGGGCATATTGGAAATGGTTTGGAAGACACACCAGCTTATTCGGAACTTGATGAGATTTAAACTAGAGGAGGTATCTTCTGTTTCTGCTTCATATTGGATTGAGCTCGGAGGGTCTAATAACAAACCTGACAAAGCTTCCCCAGATCCATAACTATATTGTAGTTAGCTGATTTACAAAGGTTGTTTCTACCTTTTGCTATACCCTCAATTTCCCTGGTCCTTTCGGACATCAAAATGCTGTAACATCATCCACATCCACAATATTAACATATAGGTCAACATTCTAGTGAGTCACCATGTACCATGACTGCTACCTTTTAAAGAGATATATAATTCCTATTTAAAGAAGTATCTGTTTTCCAGGTATTTGTGCTTAAGTTCATCAACCGGAACTTGTAGTAGCGTAAAATGATCCCCCTGGCAAGTTCGTCGAACCTGTTAAGAATCACGTTTAGAAATGCACGTAGTTAGTGATGAATTGTAATGGTTAACATTTTGATTGATGTAACCAATCTGAGATTAATTATTCCTTATTAATGTAGCAGTTTCCTGTATAGTTTTTGTAGAGAATATGTTAATTGGTGAGAGTCATTGGTTGCTGGACGCTGAACGCTGAACGCTGAATGCTGAATGCTGAATGATTTTAACTTCGAGGGCGTGCGCATTTTCAATGTGCAACTTCTAAAAATCTATACTCTTTATTACCGAGTGCATTAATATCAAAATATCAAATTTCATTATCATTAAATTTGAATTTGATTTTTTGCAATTACATAATTTATTTATTTATTTTAATTTCTTTAACTTTATCTTGGGTTTGATTGTCTCTAACTACATAATTAAATAGTGTTTATTTATTATATATTTTTATCATTCAATTTTTTATGAATATATATTTTGATAATTTTTATTAATAATTTATCGATACATCAATATTTTGGTGTCAGGTAATGCTCGGTCTGTGCTCGGAAATAATAGTAATTACAAATAAATATTTTCTCATTGATTTATGGTCCTGGAGTCCTGCTCATACGCCACGTATATAAACTACTCCCTATGTCCTCTTACGTATATAAAATTACTCTCTCCGTTCTCTCAATTCTTTACATCGAGATTAAGCACAAAAATTTTAAAAAAAATGTAATTTAATAAAGAAAAATGAGTAAAATGGTGGAACCAATCAATATTTATTGTATAAAGTGGAGATAGTGGGAGAAATTAGTGAATATAGTTAATTTTTATACTATAAAACTTTATTATTTTAGAAAACTTTTGAAATGTAAAGAATTGAGAGAGAAATCTCAAAATATAAAATTTAAAAAAATGAGAGGGACATATAGAATATATTTTATATGAGTATTAAAATGTGTGCCGAACTCTGTCCCCAAAAAAATGAGGGGACGGGAGAATACTTAACAGAATCATTAAAGAAACTCTATTAATTGATAAAGTACAAAAATTAATGGGATAATATTTAATAAGTAAAATAAATATATAATTAAAGAAATTTAAATTTTTGATAGAAGTAACCCAACCCCACACTTTAGGACTCCATCTTAGATTTTCAGTATCGCCTATATTTACATTTTTTTTGTATTTTTGTTGAAACTTGAACTTGAACGCAAGGTCATAAACAGTGTACAAGAAATTAAGTACTCATCATTTTGTATTATAACATTTTATGATTAAATGTTAAATATTTGAAAAAAAAAAAGAAGAAGAAGAGCATATATTTTGCACCATATCAAAAAAATAATAATTACATTAACAGTAAACATTGTGTTACGCGAATGACTAAAATAAAACAAAATTGTTTATTATTGAAAAATTGAACTAAAATTATATTCGACAAATAGAGCATTTATTCATATTAAGATTGAAATTCATATTAGAATCGAGATAAACTATTCCTATGAACTAGCATAAAAACCCGTGCAAGTCACGGGCTGCTAGTTTAGATTGTGTTTTTAAACTAAATTACGCATTATCAATGTCATTTGACATATATGATTGTATATTTTTGATGTTCATTGAGTTTTTATTGTTAATGTTATGACTATACTGTATTTGTTTAAATATGTTCAAGTTTATAATTTGAAAACTAATACGAGTAGTTTTGATAAATCATGTCTGTTTTTAATTTTGTTGTGGATCATAGAATAGAATTCGAGTGTTCTATGGATGTTTTCTAATTAGACGGCATTTTTAAAATTATAATCCTAAAATTTTTCCAGTTCTTCAAAAATGATGCATTTATTTAGTTCATCTCCGACAATATTCAAGATAGAAATTAAATAGCCTTCAAGATGCTACAGTATGAGATTGTAGGTTTTAGTACTGATTTTACTCAAAAGTCTTCCTAAATCTTCTAATACTCTACTTAGGCCTTGCGTTTTTAGTTCATAAAACTTTCTTTGTAACTCTTTTATGTCTTTTCTTCTGACCTCTTGATTTTAAGCATTTTTTACCTTTATTTCTCTTCCTCTGTCTATCTAACTTTCAGAACATAGAACAATGTAGTTAATTGACTTAAGTGGAACTAACTTGTGTCAAATCATTCTATTAGTAAGTATGTTTGATACCATTTCGATGTGTTTCAATTCTTTCAAACAAACAAACTTTTTTTTAACTCTGAACTTGAGAATTGATCAATTATGGTTGGATAAATATTTTTTGTTTATATAATCGTAAGTTAAAATTGCTCATATGCCTTCTGAGTTCTATCCGTGTTTTGACAATGAATTCATCCTTTATTTTTTTCAAAATACAATTTCATCCAGGAAAATATCTTTACTAATTAAAACACGGGTCATTTTTCTAGCAATTAACATAAATTTCTATTCTTTGCGGTTAATTTTTTTTAGGTATGATTGCACATTTTTTTTGTCTGTTACAATGTACTTACTTTAATTTATATAGATAATTTGATTGATCGGGGACTATAATTTTAAATAACCCGGGCTGTATAATGTGATTTGATCTGATCATAATGTATGATATGCAATATCATATTTTTTTAAAATTTGTTATGGACTATATATTTTAATCTGTTTATTGTTTATTTTTATTATCTCATCTTTTACAATATTTTGACTCAAAACAAATAATTTTTCATATTTTGACTCAATATTTATGTTTTTCATATCTATACTATAATATTATAGAGTCATGTTCCTTTTAGAACCCTTAACCTTAGAACCCTTAGAACTCTATCTTATTTTTTAAAATAATATATATTTATTATATAAAGGTCATGGGTAAAGTTGTCCAAAAACACAAAATACATAATTTAGAGCTAATTAATATTTTATTAACGATAATAATCATACATCGATATCGATCACAAAATTCTCCATCATCATCATAAAATTTCCCCAATTATTTTTATCATTTTTTGTGAAAATATTCAAGTTATTGTATAAACACAATATCAGATAACAGTGTTCAGTAGCTGAACATTTAAATACAAGTAAGTTCAGTTGCAGAACTTTAAAATTTATGTGTTTGATTTCAAATTCGATTGCATGACTTTTATGTTCAGCGGTAGAACACGAAAATTATGGTATGAAAATAATGTGAATAACATTGTTCAACAGCTGAACATTATAAAAATAATCAAGTTCACTTGTAGAACTTTGTGGAAAAAAATAAGTTCAGTTGTAGAACTTTGAAGTCCATATGCATAACTTTTAAAATTCAGCTGCAGAACACTGTATTTATACTATGAAACAAAATAGGTTCGGCAGTAGAATCCTTTTATTCCAAGAATACCCTTATAAGATTTTGTATATAAAAATGAGTTGAATCTGAACCGTTGATCTAGTAATAATCCAACGACTTATAACAGTTCTAAAGTTCTTTTTTAGTGATTGGTTCTCTCTTGAGCCTAACCCTAATATTATAAGCAAACCACCTTCTATTTGGTTGGTAATTTGGTCATTTAGTTTGGTCCTCTAAATAATAACTGTTAGATGTAAATATAGGTAAATGAGAACTGTTGGATGTAATATTAAAAAAATATTCTTTTTTTGATATCTAAAATGCTCCCACGGGTTCAAGGTACGAAACCCGTCCACAACATATTAAAAATTTTTAAGATCAAAATACAAATAAATGCTAATAAAATAAGATAAAAATACTAAAAAATCATATAAAAAAAATACTATTATAAACAAACTACCATCTATTTGGTTGGTTGTTAGTTTGGTTCTCTAAATAATAACCGTTAGATATAAATATAGATAAATGAGAACTGTTTGATGTAATATTAAAATAATATCATTTTCTTGGTATCTAAAATACTCACACGGGTTCAAGATTCGAATCTCGTCAACAACATATTATTATTATTAAATATTTATATCATCTATTTTTCTAAGTTACATTCAAAAGTTCAAAATATTATTCCGTCGACAATATATTAAAAAATTTTAAGATCAAAATACAAATAAATGATAATAAAATAAGATAAAAAATAATAATAAATCATGTAAAAATACTCAAATAATAAATTAAAAATACTAAAATTCATCCGTGTATCGCACGGGTTATATATATATATATATCTATATATATATACTGTATTATTAAAACCAAAACATTGAAAGTTTGATAGTCGGTCGATACGGTTCTCATATTTTGATATTTGTACTTTAATTCTTTTAATTTTACTACTTTATTTAATTTATGAAAAATAACAATTTTATTCAAAATATAGTTTGGTAGTCGGTCGGTCAATACGACATTCATATTCTGATATTTGCACTTTAGTCCCTTTCCTTTTGCAATTTGACCTTAATTTATTAAAAACAACAATTTTAATTAAATATATTTTTAAAATATTGTTAAACACAAAACTCTTAAAACACAATTTAATCACGCTCAAACAGAAATACACACGTCAATTCAACATTAAGTTCAACAATCACATAAAACTATTCAAATTTAAGATGAACTTCAAACAAAGTAAATATAAATGTAAAATAAGAAGAATATGAATGTCGTATGCATCACACTGACTCTATACTTGTAGTATAGATAAGAACAAATAATTATAAATATCATGTATACATGTTATCAATATGCTTTATTTAACAATGATTATTGTGCGATAAATAAAATAATCCTCGTTCGAGGATTGAGGCGGGTTCGACAAATGAGTTCATGTTCGCAGTCTCCTCGACCCCGAAGTGACCGATCACCCATACCTAAATTATTGTCTAATTTTTACACATGTTTTAACACTAATTTCATTAATTTAAAAATAAATAAGTCATAAATATGTAAATAAACTACTTGTAATATGTTATTTATGTTATATCAATGTTTAATAATACATATTTATATATTAAATATTTGAATGATTCAAATATATTGCGTAGTACAAGAAAAGTTCGACTATGATGCAAAAAAATAGAATATATTATAGTTATCGATACATGTACAAAATATTTGTTTAGTTAAAAGAAAGATAAAAAGAACCACACATAATATTGTTTTTAAAACTTAATATTAATATTTTATAAGACTGGTAGTATATATGATTATGTATGATATTTTAAGTATTAAAAAAATAAAGTTTAATAAATATTATAAATTGCCTTAATTTTTACTCAAAAATTTAAATAATAATAAATATAGGATAAGAAAGATGTGAGGTTTATGTCATATGATTTTTAGCTCAAAATAAAAAAGAATCATGTAGCTCAGTGGTTATAAGGATGATTTCTTTATCGAATGTCAGAGGTTCGATTCCTAACTAAAACATTATTTACTTAAATTTTAATGTCAATTATGAGCTATGATTCGATTCTCGCAAATATCAAAATATAATCGATACTAATAAAATAGATAAACCATTCCTGTCGAGATTTTACTATTAATACCTTATATATAATAAGCGTAAGGGAGATCTTATCCAAAACTTTGGTCGGTCACTGTACTACCAAAAGTATATGATCCGTTGGATTATAAAACTATAAATATTCAAATAGATGAGGACCGTTAGATATAATATTAAAAATTATATTTGATTAATAATAGGATAGTATTTAAATACTAAAAGATGTATTTTGATAATTTAAACCAACTATAAATGGGTTTTCTATATTGAATAGAAATCTTTATGTAAAAATTCGTAATTATCTTTTCTCTTTAGTTTATGGATAGTTCCAGTTAGATAAAAATTAATGAACCATCATTAAATTAAAGATAATTTTGTTAGCTTCGCATGGGCTGTAAAATCGTTAAAATCCGTTGTCTAAAACTCAAGATAGAGCCCAAACAGTAAAGTGATTATCTAAATTTTAATAAATATTTTTTTATTGTAGATTTAATTTTTTTCCTAATTCTTTTAAATTTATAAATTCTATTTTTATTTCAATAAAATATTAAAATCAATTTAAGAAAAAATTAAAATCGATATGGTCCGTGTACGATCACTATACGACCAAATTAATAATTACAGTTAGATCTTAAATAGATCGATTAGAATTGTTAGATCTAATATTAAAAAGTGTATTTGATTAATAATATAATTATATTTAAATACTAAAAAGTGTATTTTGATAATTTAAAAGTTTTCTATGTAAAAATTCTTAAATATCTTTTCTCTTGAATTTATGTATACTTCCAATTAGATAATAATTGTTAAACCAAATATCAACATAACAATTCATATTGATTATTGATATGGTCAGAAAAGTAATTATAGAAATATAATTGACTATTCAAACAAAAGACCGATATTTAAGGCCCGACACCCTAATTATTCATTAATTTCGTAATTAATGAGTAGGGAAAATATACAGCTCATGAAAAGAGCCTTGATTATGGAAAATTAGTCGAAGAAGGATCTGGAATCCCAATTAAAGGCAATCAATGAGTCATAACCTTTATCAACAAGAAAACGAATTCTTCAGCAAGAAATACAATATTTATCCAATATCAAAAAGAAGACTTATCCGTTAAGTCTGCCAAACATACCATAAATACTAGGCTCCAGACGCCTATATAAGGTCCCTGATCCTACAATCAGAACTACGTCTTTGGCTTGATTCTCAATAACGATTTGAGATACGTAGGCATCTTGTGAGGACCGATTTAGTCCGGATACACGAGTGCAGCCATTAAAGCTCGAAGCTCATTAAGTCCGTTCACCAGCAACCAATCACGACCTCTCCGTTGCTCATGAGTGCACCAAGGAGTCTTCAACTCCATACTATTGATCTCCCTCAATACGCGAATCAGACTTTGGGGATGCCAAGCTATGGCATGCCCCCTCGACCCATGGCGGGCGGTAGTGGAACTAATCCAATCTACCATGGCGGGCGGTAGTTTGGTCATAAATACCTCCAAAACATTCTCAACCTTTAGATTCAATATTTTTAAAAATACATGATCAAGATTATATCATATAAAAAGAAGTTATTATCTAAAAATGATATAAGTTAAAAGATATTATATTAGGATTGGATTTTCCAAAAAGTCAAAACATAAAAATAGTTGTAATTAAATAAGGAAACTCATTTAATACCAAAATAATAAAAATCGTTTAATGTTAAATAGATATGTGAAAACCGTTAAATTTAACATTAAAAACTGTATTTGGTTAATAAAGGGTATTCTAATAATCTAAACTACATATAAGTAGATTTCCTAAATCGAATAAAATTCTCAACATTAAATTTCGTCACTTTATTCTCTTTTTTAGTTTTAGAATAGTTTTTAATTGAAAAAGAACTATTAAACCACAACTAAATTAAAGATTATTTTGTGAATTTCATGTGGACCGTAAAATTGACAAAATCTAATTTTTATAACTGAATATAAACAAATATTAAATTGAGCGTGTAAAATATAATAAATATCAAATTTTAACTATAATTTTTTTGGCTGAATCTTTTTTAACAATAATTTAATCATGTAAACTAATAACTTTTAAATATTAAAATATTCATAAATAAATATAATTATAAATATTAAAAAAACAATCGTGTGTTGCATGAGTAATAAAAATATAATTATAAACAAAATAATTATAAATAAAATTTAAGTAACCGTGCATCGCACGGGCTATAAGCTAGTAATAAAAATAGACCAACCCTCTTTATATTTTTGTCAGAGAAGGTTACATAAGACTAGAAGAAAAGAAGAAAACAGTTTGACAAAGTAAGCAGACAAAGACAAAAGTAAGTATATACGTTGGTCTTACAATTTGTACTTACTTACATTAGCCTTTACTATCTTTATTTATATCTCTATCTATATCTATCTGTAAACAGTGATCCACATGGCCTAGTTGGACAAAACAGGTAGCTGTTACATTCCATATTTACTCCACTAAAATTAAAAAAAAACAGTTAGCTCTACATTAAATTTATGAAAATCATATCTTTTTTAATTTCATGTGCATACAGAACACACAGTTCTAGAAAAAAACATTGAGTATGTTTAAAGTCATAGACTCATAGCCACATGGTTCAGCCCTTCAAAGGAGTTGTTTTGAGAGCTGGAAAATGATTTACACATGGTATTTGAGTTTTCCAAGGGTTTTTTTGAGATGGGTAGTTTTTTTTCTTGAATTTTAGGTGTTATTTTATGTGAAAAGAATGAAAAGATTTGATTTTGTTTGTGGGTTTTTAGTTTTCTTGAATTTTAGGTGTTATTTTATGTGAAAAGAATAAAAAGATTTGATTTTGTTTGTGGGTTTTTAGTTTTCTTGAATTTTAGGGCTTATTTTATGTCAAATGAATAAAAATATTGGATTTTTAGTTTTTTTAATGGTTATGATTGGTTTTGATCATTGATGTGCTTAGTAATGGTTGTTGTTTGGAATTGTTGGTGGTTTGAGAGGGAGAGCAAGTGAGTTTTATTAAGTAGGTTGGCCTAAATTTTGTGTCTGTTTGTAGTTTTATTATATTTTATGTGTTTTTGTGAGGTGGTTCTTTGGACTGAGATATGGGTATCTTTTGAAGTGGGTAAGTGTTGCTAGAGTGGGTTAAGAATTGGGATCAGAAAAATAATTGAACTAGCTTTTAAATTTTTTCCAACAATTTTGTGGATTTTATAAGTATTAGTAGAGTCTTTGTTGAGTTTTGGTTGGGATTGGTTTGGGAATTTGAATTGTAAAATCTTCGATTTCTGATACTATTGTCTGATTCTGAAACCACTTTGATCTGCTGTGTGGTGCAGTTGAAAGTTGCAGGATATTGCTCTTAGGTAGTTGGATTGAGAATTTATAAGTTGCTGGTTGATCGTCTGGTTGCTTGGTTTTACCTTGGAAGCTGTTTTTGAATCTTTAGTTCGACTTCAGTACTGCATTGTCCAAAAAATGTCTAGTGTTAAATTGGGATCTAAAGCAGATGCATTTCAAAGGAAAGGGCAGGCCTGGTATGATTTTTGATCTCTTTAGTTTGGTCTGCTTGATTTACGCCCTTTTTTATCCTCTCACAGTTTTCTTAATTCTGTGATTTATTCAATTCCTGCCTTGTGTGTCTGTGTGTACTACAGTTTGCATGTTTGAACTTGTATGTCTTTGTTAATTGGCCTTATATTCTTGAATCTTGATGGAACTCCTTATGGTTTTGGTACCCATATTTGCATCTTAGAATTTCTGTCTCTCTTGTTTTGATTAGAAAAGATTTTTTGGCTAATGGTTTAGTATAATGTTACATCATTGAATTTTAGTTATTTAGACATCTGATGTGCATGGCAGAGTTTCGCTTCACAGCACCGTTGCATGGTTATATTCTTCTTGTTACTGTGATAATCCCATATGATTTTTTTTTTTTTTTGGCCATCATAGCATTGACATTACTGAAATATGAGAGGGTGTAGGTGCCTTAGTTGAAACCAAAAAAACTGCAAATTGTTGTGGTTTCCTCTTCCAAGTTGCGTTATATTTTTTAATTAACTTCTGGCAACCTGCAAACTTTGATGTTCAATTGTTACTAATTTGAAGGTTTTGCACAACTGGCCTTCCAAGTGATGTTATTGTCGAGGTCGGAGAGATGTCATTCCATCTCCACAAGGTAATCTTCATTTCTTTTTTCAAGTTACAAGTTCAATTGTACATAGTAGCCTGTTTTAATGTCTACTTACCAAAAAAAGAAGTTAACATAGTTTCTTGGCAGTTGGCACTGTGACCAGAATACCTTCTGTTGAGATGTTTGCACAAGCACCAGTAACGTTTCTTCATAAGTCTGGTGAAAGACCTTTGATTAAGTTTTAGAACTGGTTGTTAGATTGTTACAAGTGAAGTAGACAAATGAATATATTTGAACAAGAATTTTTATTTGCTTAAGAAATTTTTGGGAGTAATTAATCTTTTATCAGGGTGTAATTAGATGATAAACAGGAGTTGTTTAACTTAAAAATATTGCGTTTAGTCTTAATTGTGTAAATCATGTTCTGTAGAAAATTTAACTAGCATTTAGGTTTAATTTGGTATGACACGCAATAACATGTGTTAAAGATTGAAATTAAAAAAAAACAGCAGAATAGTTATGGAGTGGAAAGATATGATAGATATAATAATATTTTGGTATAATCTTTAACTATTTCTTGCTCTCATGCAATGCAGTTTCCGTTGCTTTCGAGAAGTGGAATGATGGAAAAATTGATTGCAGAAGCTTCTGGAGGAGAAGGAGAAGCTCGCTGTGTCATTAGCCTCCCTGATATTCCTGGAGGAGATAAGACGTTTGAACTTGTTGCTAAGTTCTGTTATGGGGTTAAACTTGAACTTCTTGCCACAAATGTTGTTTACCTTCGATGTGCTGCTGAGCATCTCGACATGACTGAGGAGTATGGGGAAGGCAATCTAATCTCACATACTGAGAGCTTTCTTAATCAAGTGGTCTTACGAAATTGGAAGAACTCTTTAATAGCGCTTCAAAGCTGTGATGATGTTCTCCTGTTGGCTGAAGATATCAATATTACCACACGCTGCATTGAGTCGTTAGCTGTGAAAGCAGGCAGTGACCCTAATCTGTCTGGGTGGCCTATTGTTGAATATGGCGGGCCAATGCAGAGTCCTGGTGGTAGTGTATTATGGAATGGGATAAGCACAGGTGCAAGGCTAAAAAATTCATGTTCAGACTGGTGGTATGAAGATGTATCATGCTTGAGTTTGCCTCTCTACAAGAGGTTGATTTCAGCTTTGGAATCTCGCGGGATCAAACAAGAGGTCCTAGCTGGATCCCTCACGTCATACGCAAAGAAGTACCTTCCAGGGCTGAATAGACGTCAAAGTGCTAGCGAGTCCAAAAACCATCTTGAACCAGCGCATACAGGAGGTCTGCCATCCGAAGAAGATCAAAAGCTTTTACTAGAAGAGCTTGATAAATTACTCCCTGACCAAAAGGGATTAATACCAACCAAAATTCTTTTCAGCCTACTTCGGACAGCATTGATTCTACGGGCAAACCCCTCTTGCATTTCAAATTTGGAAAAAAGAATAGGAATGCAGCTTGATCAAGCATCCCTTGAGGATCTCTTGATGCCCAACTTTTCATATACCATGGAGACTCTGTATAATGTTGAGTGCGTGCAGAGGATTCTTGAGCACTTCTTGGCCGTGGACCAGGTGACTGGTGGGGTGTCCCCTACTTCATTTGATGGTGGCCAGTTGATGGGTTCCCCATCGTTGACATCAATCACAATGGTCGCCAAGCTAATTGATGGGTACCTGGCAGAGGTTGCCCCTGATATTAATTTGAAGCTCCCAAAATTTCAGTCTCTTGCTGCGGCAGTTCCTGATTATGCCAGACCCTTAGATGATGGTCTTTATCGCGCAATCGACATATATTTGAAGGTATATATAATTATAATATCCAGTAGATTGTGTTGTGCTACGATTATTTTTATAATGCCTATCATAATATCCAAGATCTCCCTGTCTTGAACTAGTTGTGCCGTCAGTCAAAAAATTTACTGGTTTCATCACTGGTTGCAGTTGCGAGGGTTTATTTTAGTTTTGATCTATTTGATGTTCTAACATACTAATGTGCAGCTCATTCCTTGCTAGATTACATGCTTGAATATAACTCTTAGATACATTTTTTCACATGCGTGTTGGATGTATCTTTTTGGAAAAACATATATGCGAATGCTAAAATTATGTTACTTCATAAAGTAACACAAATTTTACACTTTTTTTAGCAAAGCTATATGCTCGTATTGTAAGGATTATTAACCATCCTGTTGATTTTAATTAAATATTCAGGCACATCCATGGTTGGCAGATGCTGACCGAGAACAGTTATGCAGACTGATGGACTGTCAGAAACTCTCCCTTGAAGCTTGCACGCATGCTGCCCAAAATGAGAGGCTCCCGCTAAGAATTATTGTCCAAGTACTATTCTTCGAACAGCTACAGCTGAGGACTTCCATCTCCAGCTGCTTCCTTGCGTCAGACAATATTGACGGGTCAAGGCAACTAAGAAGTGGTTTGGTGGCATCTAGCGATGGAGTTTGGAACACAGCCGTGAGAGAAAATCAAGTTCTAAAAGTTGGAATGGACAGCATGCGGATGAGGGTATCTGAGCTCGAGAAAGAGTGTTCAAATATGAAGCAGGAGATTCAAAAATTAGGCCGTGTTGAAACCAGCACCTGGGGAAACATGTCTAAGAAGTTCGGGCTTAATTTAAAGTCTCAGATGTGCAGTGCTGAGGAGGGGTCTGTTAGTAATCACAATTCAGAAACCGGAAAGAGCGAACAGAGAAAAGAAAAGCTTGGGAAGCATAAGAATAAACAACTTTCCCTTAAATAACACATTCGTTCTGTAGGTTTGTTATAACTCTGTCTTCTGTAATTTTATGTATCTAGTTATTTTCCTGGATCGCACTTGTCCAGTGCTCTTCGGTCAGATAATTGCTTCTAAGATTTATCTTTTTTTTTTGTTAAATTTATCTTTTGCATTGTAAATTTTAGAAACCATCTGGTGGTGTATATGTACTCTGTGAGTTTTAGGTAATAAGTTCTACCAGAGAAATAAACGATGAAATTCTGTGATGGGACTCTGGTTTTTTAAAGACTTGATAAAGTCGTTACAACTTACGCTAATGATGAATGTAAAACTACTTCTGATAGCATCTTATTTAACTTCTGTGTAACTCCACACCTCTAGTGTGTTGGTAAAACAATCTATGAACTGGACATGGTTTTTGATGAGCAATCATAATTTAAATCCATCGAAACTACTAATTCATAAGGAAAATGCTAGAATCCCCAAAACGGTTCCCAGATCGCGTGGCTAGCTATCCTATCATTGTAATAAGCTAAAACGTTCTCTCTGTACTTCTCTTCGTCTTCATGCCTATTTCTGTTGCTTCTTCGTTTTCCTTTACTTTTTATACACTTGAATATCTTCTCTTGCAGGTCCGTGGTCTTTCTTCAGGACTTCTCTTGCTTCTTTTTCGTTTCCTCTTTTATTTAAATGATCTGTTTATTTGTATTTCTTCTCTTGCAGGTCCGTGGTTTTTCTTTATGGAGAGAAATTGAAATAGGTCTTCTTTTTGGTACAAGGGCTTCATTCCATTAATGAAAACCAAGCTCTCTGAGTATTTGTGGCCATAACACAAGTCTCCTCCCTCTCGAAGACTCTTAATTGTGTAGTTTCCGAGATTGACCCAGTACAATTTTCTGACCTCAGAATCGACCAACAAGATATCACCATTACTAAGACCTAGTACAAACCTTAACTGCATACATGAAGTTGGCACCTCACTCAGAAATTTAAATGGTTTAAAAGACATCTTGCTCCAGTTTTCACATTTCTCATTGAAAACATGAATATCAATTGTTTCATCGAAACAAAATATCAAATTGTAGATCACGACAGCCGGAGAATCCCTGAAATTCAGTAATTGACAACATTCTCCATCCTCTTCAATGGTGATAGGACCACTTGAACCAAGATCAGGCAACAACCTAAAAAACTCTTGCCGAACATCAAACGACATGACATGCAGATGACTTCCATTCAAATCCTGCAGAATCAACCAAAATGGAGATCCATTGATGATAACAGGGTCCATGTTCAAAATACAACCAGGGACAACGAAGTTGGACTGAATAATCTTAGTCCAACAACCAGAGTTGCACGAATAGATATAACCTACTAACGGATGTTCTTTAATATTAATAACATACATGAATTTGTAATCATTGGCAACGGAATCAAAACCAAATCCAAGAAAATACCGACAACTTATAGGTACAGGAGGAGGTCTGATTTCCAAGCACTGTTTCGTAGCAGGATTCCATATTATAAATTCTAATGTTTCAGAATCGCAATCCCATTGATGTTCTTCAATAAACACCAAACCGTTAATGCATCCAATACATACAGCAGTAAAATGGCCATATAAATTATCTTGGCCGCTGTGACTTACAAGTGTGACAGAGTCGTGGTCGGAGTTACGAACAGACTTAATGAAAACGTCGCTAGAGATAAGCGAATTCCAGGATTTGCAAACGGATTTAAATCGCAAAAGTGATTTCACAGGAAGTCGAGGAAGTATCTCAAATTCAATTGTGTCTACCGGAAGGATACTTGTCGTGGCAGCCATGTTGTACTAGATGTTTGGCGTTGTACGGAAGATTTTTAGGTTTTATAATTAGACAGTGATAGTGATGAGAAATGGACCACACAATTATAAGACAAATGATCCAAAATGGTGCTATTGAAAAAAATGGCCCAAAATAGCACATTAAAACGCTACATCGTCTACCGTTCTGAAAATAGCGTGAAAACACAACTTAAAGTAGCGTTTTCACCCAAAACCACCACTTAAAGTAGCGTTTTGACCCGAAAACACCACTTGAAGTAGCGTTTTTAATATAAAACTCAACTTAAAATTCAAAGTTTTTAAAAGCGAAATTATCAAAAATACTACTTTTTCTTAGTTTCTACCTGGGGTTCAATAGATAACCCCTGGAGTTCAATGTTTCTATTTTGGGTTTTAGAAATATTAAGAATGTCGAATAATTCGTATATGAACTTAGGGTTTAGGGTTTAGGGCAACAATTATAAACAAAATTTATTTGAAAGCCTGGAGGAAATTCCTATCAATCATTATCTAGAAAAGTGCGATATTATGTATATGCAAAAAAATCCAGAGAAAATATTTTGATTGGACAATTCTCAATTTTTTTCTAAGACAAAAAATAGATATTGAGGCCTGGACCAAAATGGATTATAGCAGTAATATAAATACTAAGCTTGGAAGTAAGAATTACCAAAAAATTGAGAACCCTAAACCCTAGACTCTAAACCCTAACCTACCCTGATTTTAGGGTTGTTTACAACCCTAAAATCAGGACGCCGGCATTATTAACAAGTTGCATCTGTGGTTGATTTTGGTTGCAGTTGCAAAAATTCTGAAAAACTTGTAAAACACAAGTTAAACTTGCGTTTTACCTTTAAAACACAACTTAATCTTGCGTTTTACCTTTAAAACACAACTTAATCTTGCGTTTTAGGTGTATTTTTTGAATAAATTAGAAACGCTAAACGCTTTGGCGTTTTAGGTGCATTCGTTCTAGATTTTGGAATATATTTTTGGATTTTGAAAATTATGGTTTATTTAAAATTACTGTGACCATTGATCTTAAAATAAATGAAAGAAAACCGTTAGATCTAATATTAAAAATATTTATTTTTATAATATAAATCAAATATAAATAGATTTTTTAAGTTGAATAAAATTCTCAATATAAAAATTCGTAACTTCAAATTTTAAGTTGTATAAGTTTATTTGATTGTTGGTGTATACTTTAATTCTAAGTTTAGTAGATTTTCTTAATTTTAATTCTATTCCTAAGTTGAATAGAACTAATGTAAAAATTCGTTATTTTATTCTTTCTTCAGTTTAAAGGTAGTTTTAATTGAAAAAATAATTTGTTAAACCATCACTAAATCAAAGATTATTTTGTGAGTTTTGTGTGGACGGTAAATCGTTTGAATCTAATTTTTAGAAATCAAGATATAACAAAAATAATATATTAAGCGTATAAAACGTAATAAATAAAGTTTAAAAACTAATAATATTAAATTATTAAAAAAGTACAAATTAATACAATTATAAAAACTGAAAAAACAGCGTGCACTGAATGTGTTATAAGCTAGTATTATTAAAGTCGAAACATTTAAAATTTTGATTTTCGGTCATTTATTCTATTTAATAAATAATAAGATAATATTAAAATAGTAACTAACTGATTCCCTTTTATAGTTAAAACCTTTTTTTCTAACAAAATCTACTTTTTTTCCGAAAATATCACGGGCAATTATCTTTAAATTAAAAAATATTACCTTTTATATTTGTTCTCACTAAAATCTCTATTTTCCAAAAATATCAATTGCAACCCTTACTTATATATTTTAAAACTTATTTTAATACTTTTAATTATTTAAAAAAACTTACCTATTTTAACAAATCAACGTATTTTTTTAACAAATACAATTAATATAATTAAAACACATCTAAAAATATTAAGAGCAATTACTTTTTTTTAATTAAAACATGTTAGCTTTTTTATTTGTTCTTATTAAAAAAACTTACTTATTTTAACATGTCAACGTATTTTTTTAATAAATAAAATTAATACTCCCTCTGTCCCGTTTTTATTGTCCACTATTTCCTTTTTGGCTTGTCCCAAAATAATTGTCCAAAACTGATTAATATGGTAAATTGAATATTAATTATGTTAACTTTTATGAAAAACAATACAATTATTTGGTAACTATCTGTTTATTTTACATGATTGAATAAAATGTGGATTTTTGATGATGGACAATTAAAATGGGACGGAGGGAGTATAATTTAAGCATTTTTAAAAATATCACGAGCAATTACTTTTTGTAATTAAAACATGTTAGTTTTTCTATTTATCCTTATTATTAATATTATTTTATTATAAAATAATATTAATAATACCTCATTTATCTTAATCAGTCACATCTGTATTTTTTTTATATTTTTTTTATGTTCTAATTAATATTTAAGTTTCTCATTTTATAATTTATCATATTAATTTTTAATTTTATTTTAATATTTTTCGTTCACATTGAATTTTTTAGTTTATTATTTTTTAAGGTCGGTGCAAAAACGTGTTATAGGCTAGTATATATAATAGATAGATAATAGATATATATATATATATATATATATATATATAAATTTAAATTTTATGTTTTTTGTTTAAGTAGTAGATTCTCGAATTTTTGGCGGAGAAAGAAAAAATTAGGATAATAAAATAGTTAATGAACTAGTTGAAAAAGCCGCGCTTCGCGGCGGCGTAATAATTTTTTAAAATTTTTTATCAAATAACTTACGAAAATTACTCGGTCCTCGCTAATAAGCCGTCCTCCCGTGAAACACGTTTTCCTTTTTAATATCAAAATCTCAAATTTAATATATTGAATATATATTTGTCTTATATATTAATTTTTATGTTATCATAGTCCTTTCTAATGAGACACTCTTTCGTCGAAAAAACACCTATATAACTTTAAATATTCTACTTCAAATAGAAATTTTAGTTATGTATTACAAACGCTTATTCTACTTCCAATAGAACTTTTAATTGCAAGTATTTCTTTTATATCCGAACTTTTCTCCTCTATAAATCGAAACACCTATTCTACTTCAAATAGAACTTTGCAAGAACTTCCCTTATATTTGAACTCTTCCCCTCTACAAATTCAAACACCTATTCTACTTCAAATAGAACTTTTAATTATATGTCTTCGCTATAAATTCGAATTCTTCTCCTCTATAACTTCGAACACCTATTCTACTTCTAATATGCTAAAGAATATTTTTTGATTTATTAGTATTTAAAATTGTAAACCTCTAAAAAAATTAGAAAAATAGATTGAGACGATATTAGGGTGCCACATCACCTCCCGCGGATCCTCCTTTATATATATACTAGCTTATAGCCCGTGCGATGCACGGTTACTTAAATTTTATTTATAATTATTTTGTTTATAATTATATTTTTATTACCCATGAAACACACGATTGTTTTTTTAATATTTATAAGAGTTAATTGCACTTTGCATCCCTCGACTTTACCCCAATTTCAATTATGTATATGTAGTTTCATAAATTGCACTTTGCATCCCCAAACTTTAAAATATAAGTCGAATCACAACCCCTTATACGTTTTTATCAAAAATAATATTGTTTTTAACGAATATATTGACAAATGCGATATAAATTATTGCACTAATGATATAAATTTTAGATTTTAAACATGTCACTAATTTTACACTTTTAAAAATTTTAAATCATAAATTAATATTATTTTTTGCATCTCAAACTTTAAATCATAGATCGAATCACAACCCCTTAAACGTTTTCTATCAAAAATAATATTTCTTTAACGAATATATTGACAAATGCGATATCAAATTATGCAACGATTATATAATCTATATTTTAAGATGGTACAAATATATTTTAATGATTTTATACGTATCATATATCATAGTAGTCACAACTTTATTTAATGAAAACATATTAGTTCAATTTTTTATAATAAATTATAATTGCTTAATGGTCATAAAATAATATTAAATTATGATTTAAAATTAGTTACATGTTTAGAATCTAAAATTTATATCATCACTGTAATAATTTTATATCGCATTTGTCTTGATATTCGTTAAAAACAATATTATTTTTGATAAAAAACGTATAAGGGGTTGTGATTCGACTTATATTTTAAAGTTTGGGGATGCAAAATGCAATTTATGAAACTACATATACATAATTGAAATTGGAGTAAAGTTGGGGGATGCAAAGTGCAATTAACTCTATTTATAATTATATTTATTTATGAATATTTTAATATTTAAAAGTTATTAGTTTACATGATTAAATTATTGTTAAAAAATATTTAGCCAAAAAAATTATAGTTAAAAATTTGATATTTATTATATTTTACACACTCAATTTAATATTTGTTTATATTGAGTTATAAAAATTAGATTTTACTAATTTTATAGTTCACATGAAATTCACAAAATAATCTTTAATTTAGTTGTGGTTTAATAGTTCTTTTTCAATTAAAAACTATTCTAAAACTAAAAAGAGAATAAAGTGACGAAATTTAATGTTGAGAATTCTATTCGATTTAGGAAATCTACTTATATGCAGTTTAGATTATTATAATACCATTTATTAACCAAATACAGTTTTTAATGTTAAATCTAACGGTTTTCACCTATCTATTTAACATTAAACGATTTTTATTATTTTGGTATTAAATGAGTTTCCTTATTTAATTACAACTATTTTTATGTTTTGACTTTTTAGAAAATCCAATCCTAATATAATATCTTTTAACTTATATCATTTTTAGATAATAACTTCTTTTTATATGATATAATCTTGATCATGTATTTTTAAAAGTATCTAACGGTTGAGAATGTTTTGGCGGTATTTATGACCAAACTACCATGATAACATCATTAATTTTTCTTAATATTTATAATTTTTTTAATTTATAATTTTTTTAAATATTTATTGCTAAAATATAATATACTCTTTTTTGTAATATGTTGAAGATGCGGGAACTTTGAACTTTTGATAAAATAAATTATCAATTAAAATATATTTTTTTGTAATTGTTTTTATTTTAAAGTAGTACACCGTGATCAAAATTCTGTATAAATTTCATTTTTTATAGTATATCCTGTAAATATCTATGTTATTATATTTAAGACTAAATAATGAAAGCTTCTTATAAGTTAAGTTTGGTCGCTTTGTTTGATCACTCAATCCATAATCGTTGAATCTTTCAAATTAAATTGTTGAAAAACGTTAGATATAACAGTAAAATTATCATGTAGAATGATCTAAGGTTTGAATCTACCAACAACATATTAAAATTTATAGGTTTTTTTTTGAAAAATAAGAATTTTTTCATTTTTTCTTGCAGACATATGTTATTTGATAATATTTTTTGTAAAGTACGATTTTTCAGAAAAGGACTATCCTAATTGATTAACAAACTTTTAAAGTTTCGAATTTAATAATTTACAATGCATAGAGGTTTAAAAAGTTTGGCATCTTCTGTAGCTGAGTCTAAAATTTCAAAATAAGGTTTTTTTTTTAAAATATGAATATAGTTCTGCTAACAATGAAATTAGGTCTCTATGAGTTCTTATAAAACAAAACCACCATTTACGTATAATTTATTATTTAATAAATAATAATATTTGATTAGTTATGATATAAAACTTAATAAAATAGGATAAAAAATATGCACACTTTTATCAAATTTATCCTCGTATTATTATATTCTTTGTTGTTTTGAATTTTTCTTAGATTGATTTTAATTTTTGAACATAGATTTCTAAATTTAAAATAGTTAGAAAAAATTAATTAAATTGGTGTTAAAATAATGATGACATAATAATTATTATTAGAATTTAAATATTTACTTTATTAATTTGGGCTTTATCTTGTGTTTTAAAAATCAGATTTTGACGATTTTACACCCCACATGAAGATAACTAAATTATCTTTAATTAAAAGATGGTTTAACAATTTTTATCTAGGTGGAATTGTCCATGGAAGAGAAAAGAAAGTCACGAATTTTTTAAATGGAGAATTCTATTCAATATAGAAAACTTATTTATATTTGGTATATTTGGTTTAAATAATCAAAATACACCTTTTAGAATTTAAATATAATCTTATTATTAATAAAATAAACTTTTTTAATATTTGATCTAACGATTTTCATTTATCTAGTTAAGATCTAATGGTCCTTATTAATTTGGTTGTCTACGACCAAAATTTGGGATAAGATCCCTATTATGATTATATATAAGGATTTAATATAATAAGGATATCAAGTATATACTGATATAAGTTTCAAAAAAAAAAGTATATACTGATATAATTATCTTACTAACTGCTTTTACTTTTAATGTTTCGGTTTTATTTACGGTATAAATAAAATTTTAAAATACATTATTACTTAAAAATTATTAAATAGAATAAAAAATATGTTATGATTATATAAAATTTTATTCTCATATTATTATATTCATTATCGATTTGAATTTGGTCTTAATTAATTTTGATACTTTATTAAAAGAAACATAAAATTTCTATATTTAAAAGAATTAGTGGAAAAATAAATAAATTGGTGCTATAATAATAAAAAAATATTTATTAAAATTTAGATACTCACTTTAATATTTGGGTTATATCCTGAGTTTTAGAAATTGAATTTTGACGATTTTACAACTCATGTGAAACTAACGAAATTATCTTTAATTTAATGATGGTTTAATAATTATTATCTAACTTGACCAGTTGACCTACCCATAAAATAAAATAAACTGAAAAGAAAAGATGGTTAAGAAGTTTTACACAAAGAATTTAATTCAATATAGAAAACCAATTTATAATTGGTTTAAATTATCAAAGCACACTTCTTAGTATTTAAATATAATCCTACCTTTAATCAAATACACATTTTAATATAAGTATTATATTCAAAATTATCGTTTATGAATATGAAACTCTCAACATTTTAATAATATTTTGATATTATCCTTTTATGTTTGTTATATGTAAAATAATATAATTATAATTTGGATTAATTGAATTGTTATGTTCCAGGAAAAAAGTGTTTAAATTTATTCAGGAGTTCTCCTAAGTCTCTTATAACGTAGGGTATCATTGTAATCGATATGAATTGTTATCTTGATATTTGGCTTAACAATTATTATTTAACTGGAACTATACATAAATTCAAGAGAAAAGATATTTAAGAATTTTTACATAGAAAATTTTTAAATTATCAAAATACACTTTTTAGTATTTAAATATAATTCTATTATTAATCAGATATACTTTTTAATATTAGATCTAACAATTCTTATCGATCTATTTAAGATCTAACTATAATTATTAATTTGGTCGTATACTGATCGTACACGGACCAGATCGATTTTAATTTTTTCTTAAATTGATTTTAATATTTTGTTGAAATAAACATAGAATTTATAAATTTAAAAGAATTAGGGAAAAAAATTAAATTGGTGCTACAATAATAAAAAAATATTTATTAAAATTTAGATAATAACTTTACTGTTTGGGCTCTTCGGCTCTATCTTGAGTTTTAGACAACATATTTTAGCGATTTTACAGCCCACGCGAAGCTTACAAAATTATCTTTAATTTAATGATGGTTTAATAATTATTATCTAACTGGAACTATCCATAAAATAAAGAGAAAAGATAATTACGAATTTTTACATAAAGATTTCTACTCAATATAGAAAACCCATTTATAATAGGTTTAAATTATCAAAATACACCTTTTAGTATTTAAATACTATCCTATTATTAATCAAATACAATTTTTAATATTAGATCTGACGGTCCTCATCGATTTGAATATTTATAGTTTTGTAATCCAACAGATCATATACTTTTGGTAGTACAGTGACCGACCAAAATTTTGGATAAGACTTACGCTTATGATATATAACGCTTATGATATATAAGGAGTTAATATTGATGATTTATTCTAAATTCTAAAATCATTTTTGTCTAAATTGAAAATGAAAATGAAACAAGGTTGAGGGTTTAGGACATTTGTGAGTTGTTGTCTTGTCTGAGTCTGAGAAGCAGCCGCGCCAAAGGTAGATTTTGTGGATGTCTGAAAGCGAATCAAAGTCTGAAAGTGAAGAACGTGTAGCAGTTGGAATAGATTTAGGAACAACCTATTCTTGGAGTTTGGCAACATAATCGAGTCGAAATCATCGCCTGGGGAAATAGAACAACGCCATCTGTTGTTGCTTTCACTGATTCCGAACGCTTCATTGGCGATAAATCAAGCGGCTCGGAATCCTCTCAACACTGTTTTCGGTATGCAACTCTAATATTTTGTTTTTGAGTTTTAATTTATAAAATTGTGCTTTCTTTTTATGCTTTATATCTCTATTTTGTTATTTCTCTTTGATTTGGTTCCGAATATGATTAAGTAGGTCGAATGAGATGTATTCTGAGGTTGAGGTGAGAGTGATTCGAGGGTTTAGGTATGGAGGTTAGGAGTATTGCTCTTACTCGAAATTTAAAATTAGGGGGATTTTATGTTGTAATCTATCATCTTCAAGATATATACGGAGAATTCAGGTCAAGGGCGTATTTAGTGATAAGCTATCATCCATCAGTAAAGGACCTAAAACTTTTGATTTTGTCCCTTCAGCCGGAACACCAATTTGTTTAACCCTGTCAGCACCTACAACAGAATTCTGCACAATGTGCTCTTGTTGGACACCCATGTCCAAAGTATCAATACACATAGTTCTATTTATTATTTCAGAACCAACCGATACCTTGGTTGGAGCTGCCATGGGCTCTCCTCAGCTGTTGCAGAAGCTGCCTCTCTACGAGGAATCAGGTTTCTCTGAAAATATATGCACTTAACAAAAATTTGCTAATACGACTACCTATCAAGCTCATACGGGTTCAATAGTTAATGGGTTACTAGATATAGTTTTGAAATTTATGTAGGCAAACTAGTCCCTAAAGTAGAACTCTTTTCATCACTCTCTCTTTAACCTAGCTTAACTAATCTGCTCATGGCTCGCCTCTCCACTCCAACACTCTTGTTGTTTAGCTCCTCCTCTCTCCATCTTCTTCTCGTCTATGTACTGAATGTGTCTTAATTTTGCCTTGATTCATTTGTGTGTATAAATGTTGACATTTTATAATGTACCTCTATGAATTATCATGATTTTTATGTATTCATAACTTTAGTAATCAAAGCCAATCATCGAGTTCTTGTGTTTGTGTAGACTGTGTACATAACAAAATTGCGAATGAAGTTTACAATTTTAAACATCTGCCCTTTCAGGAACTACCGCTAAACAAGGTTAAAATGTATGCCTACGTTCAATTTGTTTTTAAGTGATCCTAGTATCTTCTTCCGTAGTATAACTAACCTAATTGTTCACAACAAATTACAACCCATTTAATTGTAAGCTAAAGCCCTATTATCAATAATAGTGATTCATCAAAAAATTGTTAAGATTCATGAAGTACCTAGGGAATTGTAGGGACTATGGTAGCTTTTGGAGTGCAACCAAGTAGCAATTAAGGTCAGTAGACATACTTGATTCTTCTTATCTTCCTGGTACCTTCACATACTTTAAGTTATAGAATGGAGGATGTGAACCAACAAGAAAGTCAGAAACTGCCTAGGAAATAACAAAATATAATTGATAAGAATATGGATCTAAACAGGAATTTAGATCTGAATTTCCACAAGCAGTAAACGAAGATAGATGCCAGAGTTAATAAGAAGCATACTCTTTACTTTAAACAGTCCATCAATATCAATTGACTTTTGGAATATACTTGTAACTTGTAAGATGGGACACTAAAACTTTGTAGTTTAACTTATGATTAGTACATTAACTTTAATCTTATATTGCTTAGGTTTTTATTTCTTTGCCTTGTGGGTTCATTATTAATGCTCTTTTCCTTCGATTGTGTATGATCTCTCATATCTTAGTAACTCTGTCATTTTACTGCTATTACTTGCTATTACTTGCGTTTCAGAGGAAATTCCATAATGTTCTAATGATTATGATTTTGTTTGCATACACAGATGTTAAAAGGTTGATTGGAAGAAAAATCATGGATTCGAGCGTCAAAGCTGACATGAAGCTTTGGCCTTTTAAGGTACTTGGTGAAAGTACCGAAAATCCGAGGATTATAGTGGATTATAAAGGCAAACAAAAAGTTTTCTCGCCCGAGCAATTGTCTGCGATGGTTCTAGCTAAGATGAAAGAGATAGCAGAAGGCTACTTGGCAAGGGAGATAAAGAATGCTGTTGTTACCGTCCCAGCACACTTTAATGACTCATAGCGTCAGGCTACAAAAGATGCAGCAACAATAGCCGACCTCAATGTTTTGCGTATTCTTGTTGAGCCTACAACTGCTGCAGTTGCTTATGGTCTTGACAAGGAGCTTACAAGCAGCTTAGCAAAGGAGAAAATTGTGCTCATTTTTTATCTTGGTGGCGGTACATTTGATGTTTCTGTTCTTAACCCCACATTTGTATTACTCTTTCCTCCACATCAGCCTACTTTTAACTTTTTCTCAGATGCTACTATTTTGCCTGCTCCTCCAATATTTTTGCATGTCCTTTTCACTGTTTCCATTTATATTTGTAATCACATATTGTTACATTATTAATAGATCTTTATATTGTGTTATTTTAATTTAAAAATGTACTTGATTTATTTAAATAGTAGATGAAATAAATACAAAAATTTAAGTGAGTTGTAAATTAAAAATTAAAAATTAATGATTTTATTAATATAGTTATTCAAATTATCAAGGAATTAAATATATTTTACTATATAAATAAAAAAATGTTGAACAATGTGCAGTGGCTTGTCAAATCTAACTTTTCAGTTGCTTTTGCATTGCTATTTTCAGTGACATGTTAACTCATACTTTCTGTGAATTGTCAATTTTAACTTTTTTCTCACTCATCAAGTCCAACTTTTTTATACATTATTAGTTTAAATAATAAAATAGTGTAAAATAATTCTATAAATGCCTTCACCGAGATTGTAGAATCAAACAAGCACATCAGGTTGGTTGAATGTTGAAGTTTTAGTAATTGTGAATTTTATGTATTTTATTTTTAATCACTAACAATTATTTTCTTTTATAACAGATTGATAATACTTCTCTCCTCAATGAAATCATGAGATCAAATGCAATATATAACTTAAGTGCTGCTGATGATGAACAAGAGTATTATCATGAGTCGGGAACGAATGAATTTGAAGACAATGAAATAAACAATGAAGAGCAAGATGACTCAGATCACAGCACCGACAACGATGAAGAGCAAGGTGAACATCTCCCAAATGCCCCTGGTTTGCAACTGAAGACATCAATGTTAGCTCAGGTAATTGTTCAAACTGTTCAAACGTAAATCCATTTGGTGATGATTTGTTTGAAGGTCAATTGTTCTAACAATTGTTTTCAGAATTATGTTAATCAGGTTACAGAAAGTCCCTACCTGAAAGTGAAAAACATGACATCCATGTACAACTATCTTGAACCATTCTTTCAATCTCCTTCTTTGTAAGCATTCCCCTTTTGACAATTTCGGTGCTATTCTTGACTCCAGTAGTATCTACCTCTGCAGAGACGTGTAGCACGCCGTTGACATCGATTGCAAAGATTAACAGGTAACCAAATTTTCCCCTCGGCCCACAAGGCACACCAGTCAATCTGAACTCTCCTAGAAACTTATTATATTTCGTTGTTGTTCTCTCACCCTTAAAAACTCTTATAAAAAACGATACTTGATCATCCCTCACTGTAGTGAATTCTTTTTGCACAGAGTAGGGAATGGTCGTGTTCGTTGGAATCAGTACACAAATCTCTTCACCCTCCAATTCAATCCCAAGAGCAAGTGGTGTAACATCAGTCAAAACCAAGTCTTTTATCTTGCTATGACTCTCTCCGCTTAATATAGCGGCTTGGACGGCAGCACCATAAGCAATAGCCTCATAGGATTTATACTCTTATAGAGTTTCTTCCCATCAAAAAGTTGTTGTAGAAGCTCCTCTACTTTTGGAATTCTTGAAGAACCACCCACAAGAACAACATCATCGACCCTATTCTTGTCCATTTTCGCATCTTGCAAACAATTCTTCACCGTCTATAAGAGTAGGGAATTGTTGTGTGGAGACGGTGAAGAATTGTTTGCAAGATGCGAAGACGGACAAGAATAGGGTCGATGATGTTGTTCTTGTGGGTGGTTCTTCAAAAATCCAAAAGTAGAGGAGCTTCTACAACAACTTTTTGATGGGAAGAAACTCTATAAGAGTATAAATCCTGATGAGGCTGTTGCTTATGGTGTTGCCGTCCAAGCCGCTATATTAAGCGGAGAGAGTCATAGCAAGATAAAAGACTTGGTTTTGACTGATGTTACACCACTTGCTCTTGGGATTGAATTGGAGGGTGAAGAGATGTGTACTGATTCCAAGGAACACGACCATTCCCCACTATGTGCAAAAAGAATTCACTACAGTGAGGTGTGATCAAGTATCGTTTTTGATAAGAGTTTTTAAGGGTGAGAGAACAAGAACGAAATATAGTAAGTTTCTAGGAGAGTTCAGATTGACTGGTGTGCCTTGTGGGCCGAGGGGAAAATTTGGTTATCTGTTAATCTTTGCAATCGATGCCAACGGCGTGCTACACGTCTCTGCAGAGGTAGATACTACTGGAGTCAAGAATAACACCAAAATTGTCAAAAAGGGGAATGCTTACAAAGAAGGAGATTGAAAGAATGGTTCAAGAGGCTGAAGACTTCAAGGTTGAAGACGAGGAGTTCAGGACAAAGATGAAGGCAAATAATGCATTTGAGGACTATGTTTACAACATGAGAGACTTCACTGGAAATAATAAAAATCTTAAAGCTTTTGCTAAAAAGAAAATTGGCTATTCATTCAAAGAGGCCGTTGAATGACTATATGCAAATAGAAACGCTGAAATACATGACTACGAGACCAAAAAGCAGCAGTTTGAAGCAATCTGCAATCAGCTCAATCTTGGAAGTGCAGACATCAAGATTGAGTTTGATAATTATAGAATATGCCTTGAATCAGTAATGCCCCAAACGCTGGGACTTCGGGGGTCAGCAAGTCGGGGTCCAGGGGCGAAGCGCCCTGGTTTAGGGGTTCGGGGACGCAACGTGGTCCCCGATGGGGGTTCGGGGGCAACACCCCCGAACTTTAAGGTATCTTCTGTTATACGCTAGGGTTATCTGTTTTGGGCCTATTTTCTGGGCTTTTCCTCGAGATCAATAAAACTTTTCTATTTTGCCTATCTGTGTTTGTTCTTTACGTTTATTATAATCTTTCCTGCTCCTGTTATAACACACTGGTATCAGAGCTATTTCGGTGAGAAAGATGTCTGCGTCTGGTGGTATTAACGTGAAGGTCGACAAATTTACTGGGAGGAATAGTTTCAGTCTATGGCAAATCAAGATGCGTGCCTTGTTAAAGCAATAGGGGCTCTGGGCGCCGTTGAAAAAGAAATCGACGGATCCTCAAAGCGTTGGGATGGCCAGTTTAGAAGAAAGGCACACTCAATAATTTTGTTGTGCCTTGCAGATGATATTATTACTGAAATCGCGGAGGAGGATACCGCGTCTGGTTTGTGGTTGAAGTTTGAAAAGGCACACTCAATAATTTTGTTGTGCCCATAGACACTCCAAGTGCTGCAAATGCACATCTGTCTGTTGCTTTTGCACCTAAGTCTGCTGAGGAAAAGGAGTACATGTCTCGAGTTCCCTATGCTAGTGCAGTATGAAGCTTGATGTATGCAATGGTCTGCACTAGACCTGATCTTGCACAGTCTGTCAATGTTGTTAGTAGGTTTATGGCTGAACCAGGAAAGGAGCATTGACAAGCTGTGAGGAGGGTTTTTCGGTACTTAAAAGGTACGTCTGATGTTGGTCTCATTTATGGAGGTGATACAGAGTGTTTGGTGACAGGGTTTTCAGACTCTGATTATGCTGGAGATGTTGACCGTAGAAGATCTATGACTGGTTATGCTTTCACTCTGGGTGGCTCAATTGTCAGTTGGAAAGCTACTCTGCAATCTACGGTGACTTTGTCTACTACAGAAGCAGAGTACATGGCATTGACAGAAGCAGCAAAAGAAGGAATCTGGTTGAAAGGATTGGTCAGTGATTTGGGTCTACATCATGATCAGGCTACAGTGTATTGTGACAGTCTCAGTGCAATCTGTTTAGCTAAGGATCAAGTCCATCATGAGAGGACTAAGCACATAGATGTAAGATATCATTTTCTAAGAAGTGAGAAGAGAATCAAGGTGAGCAAAGTGGGTATTGCTGATAACCCAGCTGATATGCTCACCAAGTCGGTTCCACATAGCAAGTTTCAACATTGTTTGGACATGCTAAATGTTCAGAGTTGTTGATTGCCCTTTTAGGGCAAAATCTGAGGCAAAAGAGTTTTTCTGGTACATCTGGCATTATTTTGGTGCATCTGGTACATCTGTTTTTTGTGAGAGGATTCAAGTCAAGGTAGAGATTTGATAGAATATGCCTTGAATCTGTAATGCCCCAAACGCCGGGACTTCGGGGTCTCACTGCCCGATCAGCGAGTCGGGGTCCAGGGGCGAAGCGCCCTGGTTTAGGGGTTCGGGGACGCAACGTGGTCCCCGATGGGGATTCGGGGGCAACGCCCCCGAACTTTACGGTATGCTGTAATCTGTATTCTCGAGATCAATAAAACTTTTCTCTTCTGCCTATCTGTGTTCGTTCTTTAAGTTTATTATAATCTTTCTTGGATAACTTACATGTTTAATTGAATAATTCCACTTTTTAGATATTGAATCTGTTTAGATATTGTAGAGGGACTTGATGATTCTGGGGTGTCTAATGTTAATTTCATATTATACTCATGAAAGAGATTGGAGAGAAATGACATGTTTATTTATATATATTTTTAAACTTTACGAGCACTTCATTGCTTGTTTTCTTCTGTTTCTTTCACTGGATGAGAAACTTTGACAAAATCCTTTTTACTGCATGTTTGTTGGCCAGATATCTTACATCTGCAAGCTTGTCACTGGTTGTAGTTATGAAATTATTTTGGCATGTTTATATATGAGCATGCTTGTGCAATTGTTGAATTTCAGGATCACAGGTGTTAGGCACAAATTTTCGTTGATTAATCACAATTGTGCTCTGCTTATTTGAGTCAACACACAGTAATCGTCAAACTGTTGAGGTATTATGTTTTGATCCCCTGATTCCCCTGATTCCCCTTATATGGATGTCTATGTATTGTGGTTCTCTTGTGCATGCGTGTGGCAAAGTGAGACATAGGTAGTGTTTGGTTTGGTTTGTTTTTTTTAACCTCTTATAAGAAGTAAAAGAGCAATTACAAACTAGTTAGGACTTATGTATGGTTTGCTTTTCAATAAATGCTTGTGTTACTTGTCATCTCTTTCGAGTCAGGTTTTAAAAAGAATGTCCTCATAAGAATGAAATTCAATGTTTGGTCCCTCCGCATCTAATAAGTTTGCATCTAATAAGTTCTGTCGGTGCTTTTTATGTCTGTAGTTACTGAAACCATGATTCTGAACTTACTCTTAACATAATTACTGATGCCATGATAGTGAAATTATTCTTAACATGTTTTGTGTTTTGCAGGAATCTTGTTATGTTAACATGAGAAATTGTTGAATAAATTAGTAGCATTAAAGTACAAGTCTTCAACTATATAGGATTTCGGGGGAGTAATGTTTTTGTAGCAGATAGTGGTGATGTAAAACTGCACAAGTAACTAAGGATGGCTTTTAAACCATTTGATTGGTATCGTCAGCCAGTGGCATGTGGACAAGGGAAGTGGAAAATGCATTTGGAATATATACGCCTTGTGTAGACTCTCTGGTGATCTCTTTTTTTCTTATGCAGTTGTCATGGATCTGTGCTCGAATCGAAAATGGCGAATCAAGAAAGATTTGGAAGTTCAAAGGTTTCCAACTGAGGTCCTATAACTATGTGTTGGGAATTTTGGCTGTTTACTGCACTGCTAAATCCTTGTTTTGATTAGTCATTGGTATATTTGCAGTAAATCCAGATGGGCAGAATGGTCTTTCCCCATTTGAGGTGGAAGATCCTGTCCCTTTAATGTTTTACATTCATGGTTAGATCTATTTAAAGCACTGGGGTATGGTCTATTAGAAGTACATCAGTTATTAACTAAAATAATACTACAGTATCTAAATACATTAGAGAACTTAATACTGCTCCAGCTTAGGTTATTTTAGATAAAGCAACTCATTTTAGCTGCAAAATCTCATTGTATGAAAATAATAGAGCATATTATGATCCTTCAGCAGGATTGAGGTAACTTGTGCTTCTCTTGGGTTAAGCTTTTTTAATATTTTTCTCAGAACATACATCTAGGAGATTTACCCTTTTCAAATACTTTTTAAAAAGTAAGGATTTGCCTTTTTTAATGCATATTTCTGAAATATTATAATTTAATTCTGGTAATTTTAGGAAATTTATTATTTTAAAACTTTTGTTTTCTAGGATAGTATTACCCCCCCCCCCCCCCCCCCATTTTTCCGTCTTTTATCTCTCTTTTTTTTCAACAATTTCCCTTTCAGATGATCCACATGATTTGCCCTTTTGCCTGTTTTTGCAAGGATACCTAGCACTACAGCAGCACAATAGTAATTACTCATTAAATTTATGTATGTTGCAGATTCTGGTCCTAATTATCAAGGCACTTGCCTGGTATTCTATGCTAACCATGTTTGTTTTAGAAAACAAACTGCATCCTAGAAGGCCGTTGGTTTGTTAAAAACTGCCGAATGAGGTGTTTGCCTGAATATCATCGAGAGAAAGTAGTTTCACACATTTTATTTTGTCCTACTGTGTGTTAGAAACCCAATATTTTTCTATCTACTGGTGCTAGTTTCATAATGGCCTTAATCGAGTGGGCTTTAACATTTTGCAAAGTAAGCACCAGTTAAGGTAGGTAGGAATTTCCACCCGTGTAGATTATATTGTCTGTAGGAGAAAGATGAGGGGTGTTGTTTCAAATTTTGTTTGTCCTTAATGTCACTCGTGCAGTTATTAATTTGACATTTTTAACTAAAAAAGTGATGAAACGAACTCTAGATTTTGGTACTGGAATGATCTTGGTTAATGTGTGGCAGCTTATAGCTCGCAACATGTTGCCGTAAGATAGTCTAAAATGTATGCATGTGATGTATGTCCAACAAATTGGTAATTAGCTGTAAATTATAGAGTTTGAAGATAACTTTATTTTTGTAATACACACACACACACACACACACACACACACACACACTATCTTTTAGCCTTGTGAGATGCTCAAATGTTCAAAAACACAATACAGCTGGTATTGTCCAATTCAATCTAATGTAGCGTTTTTACAAATTTAACTAGTGAATTCAGTTTTTACTATCCTATTAAAAATATATCAAGTAGAAGATTTTGTTAAAAATCTTGAATTCTTAATAAAATGAATTATGTTTGTGAATTAGTTTTCTGTTTGATGTGTGGAGTAATAATGATTTTAAACATGTAGTTTATCTTTCGAGCAAAATGTACAATCATGATCAGGAACATATGCTTGTTTTTACAGTCATTATGCAGAGGCAGATTCTTGCGGTATGAAAGACCTGTAGAGGATGAAATACGGTCTTCAGTGGCTACAAGCGAATTAGTTCAGTTAAGGCAACGCCACACCGTGTCTGGTTTGAGGTAATGCTAATCATCTGTTGGTAGTTCTTAAGTTTCTTGTAGTTAAGAGTGTGATTAAACCAAAAAGTCATATGTTTGCTGACTTGCTTCATTCAACTTTTCTAATTTTGGTTAAGAGGTGTTTAAGCTGCCTAGCGCCCTCATGCAAGCCTTGCTAATTTAAGTAACTTATAGAACACAAATAAAGTTAGGGATATGAGGGAATGGAAGAGATGCGTGTGTGTAACCCGGAATGATATTGTAAAAGGATGCGATTCTCGAATATTTAGCCACTAAAGCTGGATTGATTGGTGATAATTTTGAAAATGTAATTGGTATATTGAAGTTTCTAAAAAAACAGAAGGGTATTCTATTGACTAAAGGACTGGCCTGATGGTTACCACATATGGAAGAACCAAAGGGATTTCATGCAGTAATTCTGGAATATTCGAGGTTCTGAGTGCAGGTAGTGCTGCAAAAGACGCGAATTTACAGAGAGCAAGAGCGCACACACAATATAAAACAAATTTGTGACTAGTTTAAATAGTTAGCAATTTAATAGTATGGGCATAATATTACGCATAATACATAACAGAATAGATCACTGGACATCAATCAACTGAAGTTGACTAAATTTTTTATAATTGTTTAGCTTGATCTTGGGCCCTAATAGTCTTCTCTTCCTCTTCCTTCTTCGTCAACTTCATCTATGAGAGTTGAAGAAGCTCCGTGTATGGCGAAGCATGACTAAAATTACCAACACTGAGACCTGACTGGGGGGTTGTTGGATTTTTGGGGAATTATATAGCATTTTAACCCTTATGTCCAAATTGAATTTTGAGAATCTGGGGGTAAAGGGGTTCAAACTTCAGACCTCTTACATCTTACTATATTTGATCTCCCGAAACTAGTAGGCACTAATTGATTATTTAGTTGTGACTATATGTACTTGAAATTTGAAGAGAGTTCTTTTTGTTTTTATGTTCCATGAAAGTTGGAAACAAGCTTGGCTATGTATGATTTCAGCAGCACAGTACATTAAATAATTTTTAAAAAAAAAAATGCATGTAAACTATCTATGCTGATTAACTGAAATATGATCAAGACGGTTGATTTAGCTTTTCAAATAATTTTCTCTTACCCTTGTCTTTTCTATTGTTTACGAACTTATCATGCTACTTTTATGAGTTGTGACTTGGTTATAATAGTTTGCATAGTTTGCTGATTTGAATGTGCTCTGATGACCTCTCCAACTGCTCATTTACGTCCTCTTGTCCTCTTTATATAAGTGGCAAGACCTTATATAGTTATGTTAGCTTGTCGAGTTTATTACATTGTTTTGTGCTTGCTGTCAAGATTAGAAAACTTTGCAGGCGATCTTTCGTCTGGCAGGAGTGAGTGAAAAATGAAATATGTGTCTAGGGTTAGTATATTCACAGTACAAGTAGAGAAAGCAGCGTTGTTGGCAACTTCTAGCAGATTTGTACTTTAAGGAAGTGATGTTCTTCTAATAGTTGTTGGGGACATTTTTTTTTACAACCATATTTTTTCCATATAGTTAATTTTAAAATGTAGTATATATTTATCTAATTATGTATGTTTTCTGTTAGTTCCTTGAAAAATTCTATGTAACCTGGGTTTCTCATCTTTCAAGCAGAAACGGATTTCGCTCCAGATTAGAAAATATTGTCCGTGGTCAAGTAAGCAGCCATTCTGAACCCTTATCTATCAATAACAACACTGATTATGGAAGTGGTCAGGCTCATGCAAACTCTCTACAGGAGGTTCAGCATGAAAACCATGAGCAACTACAACTAGGGAGTCAGGAAAATGACATTCACCAGCAATCTGAAAATTTGGAAGCAACCACAGGTGCCCCAAGTATAAATGAACAAGATGCTGCTAATCAAGGAGGTGATTGGCAGGAGCAGATTATTGAAGATGAGAGAGAAAACTGGCAAGAAGCAACTTTTAATGAGCTTAATGAACGGGGAGTGGGGACTTCTGTTGATATGGATCAGAATTGGCAGGAAACTTCTGTTAATAGTTGGCCCCAAGAAACATCAAGAACTGATGGAGAAGCAGGTCATCCACAAAGAACATGTGAAGTTTGGCACGAAGGTCCTACTGCAAATTGGTCCGGAGGACAGACATCTAATCATCCAAGAATACGGAGATCCGCTCCATTCAGAAGACCCAATAGATTTCATCCACCTGATGATGATAATGTGTATAGTATGGAACTTAGGGAACTCTTAAGTAGGTATGATCCCTATATGTCTTCTGTTGAATTTTTTTGCTATTTTGCGTTAACATGTTACGAAATGAGATTTTCTGCTCTCTGTAGGCGAAGTGTTTCTAATCTTCTTCGTAGTGGTTTTCGTGAGAGTTTGGACCAGTTAATCCAGTCATATGTTGAAAGGCAGGGTCGTGCTCCCATTGACTGGGATCTTCATAGAAACTTGCCTACTCCTGCTTCACCAGAGCGGGATCAGGATCAGCAGAGGGATGGGAAGAATGAGGACCAGCATGGTGGTACTGGCAGACCATCACTAGTACTTCCATCTCCTCCAGTGCCCCCACCACAGCCTATCTGGCACCAGGATTTGCATCATTCTAATTGGTCCCGGCATAGCATGCATTGCTCTGAACTTGTAAGCTAACACCCTATATCTATATGACAATATTCTTTTTTTAATTCATCTCCTGTGTAGTTTAAACCTGTAAAAGTTGCTGTTGGTTTACTATGACTTCTTGAGGATAAATTTTTAATGCATCTTACATCTTAGAACCTCTAGATTGTTTGGAGTCGTAAGAGATTGTATGGTTGTAACATTAGTTCTTTCTGATCTCTGGGATTTAATATAGGCTTTACATCCAAGTACTTCTGGAGCTTGTGCCTTAATTGAAATATCTTATATTAAATACTCTGACCAGCGAGCACCTTTATACTTGGCTAGATGCATTTTCCTGAGATTAGATTGGGCTGATTATGATGATGTCCCATCGACATTGAACTTCCCAGTAACCTCAACTAGAAGTTAAACTGTGAATCTTTTTCCTTGGCCCTTTTATTCTGATCAAGTCTCAAAAGTCAATTCTTGCATGTTCTTTTTAAGCATTTTGAAATTAACACTAAAATTTAATTTTGATTCTTTGGCACAGGAATGGGAGATGATCAATGATCTAAGAACAGACATGGCAAGGCTTCAGCAAGGAATGAGCCACATGCAGAGGATGGTAGAAGCCTGCATGGATATGCAACTGGAGTTGCAGCGTTCAGTCAAACAAGAAGTATCTGCTGCTCTGAATCGATCATCTGGTGGACAAGGTCTTGTTAATAACTTAATAATATGTTATATCATCTCCATATCCATAGGATAGGAATTAAAGCTTTTGTTTGTTAGAGCAATTCAGATATTTAATCTCTCTTTTGTTTCAATCTCTAGATACAATTAATTTTATTTCAAAATTTAAATTGTAGAAATTAACTTAAATAGATGTAACGCTTGGTGAAATTAACAATTATATATTTTTTAACAGTAGTGGTTGAGACTTCTGTTGATGGGTCTAAATGGGGTCATGTGCGAAAAGGAACTTGTTGTGTTTGTTGTGATAGCCAAATTGATTCGCTACTGTACAGGTACGGTGCTTACCCAGTTATATGGCTATATGTATTTCAGTGTGTGTCTGAAGTAAATGATCTATTGTAAATCTTGTGTAAATCAGTGTCTCTTTAGCAGCATTTAAGTAGTCAGGCCTGACTGTCGAACAAAGTGTCAGGCCTGACTGTCGAACAAAGTGTCGGGCCTTATATGCATCTGCACAGTATGTGCTTGTAGATAAGAGAATATCTACACATATTTAGTACTGTCGAAGAAACATTGTATATCTTGTATCAACATATAGATGCAAGTCCGAATGTAAAAAATTACAAGTATTGCTTGAGAAGATGTCACCTAATCTACCCATATATATAATTATGTCTATAGTTTCATACTTTCATGAGATATTAAGGATGAAATAGGTTACATTTACATGCAAGCATACAAATCTAAATAACTTATGATTCTTTTGCGATTTTCATTCAATTTTGTTCCTGATACTCTCTTTCTCCAGATGTGGGCACATGTGCACTTGTTCAAAACTCGACTGATGAAGATTGGCAGGAAGAAATTTCAATTCCAGTTATAGTCTCAAGCTCCCTGGCCCCTAGGTTTTATCTCTGTAGATTTATCTTGTTTTGTCCCTATTTTCTTCATTTATATGTGGAATCCATTGCATTATGTAATTGAAATAACAATTGTTATATCTATCCACGCTTAAATAAATTTCTACAAGAAAATTCTTTCCTGTAATACAACTACTGTGACTTGGTATATTAATTTCGTATATATATTTATTTTCTTCTCTTCCTTTCCTCCCATATGGTCATTGATTTTGTATTTATTTTCATCTTCTCTCTTCCTTCCCTCCTTACTGGTTTCGATGTTTGCTTTTGGTGTTTATCTAAATGAATCCCTATCAGCTTTTATGCAAGACTTAAATTTTTAGTATAATTATAGTTATTACATATTATGTATTATTAGCTTAAAACTTGCACGGATTGTTAATTGTTATTTTATTATTATTTTTTTAATATTTTATTAATTGTAATTGTGCAAAAAATAAGTAGACATGCTAAAATAGCTAAACACTTTTAATTAATTAAAAACATTAAAATATATTTTAAAATAAATAAGTATGAGTTTGCCCGTTATATTTTTGGAAATGAGGGGTTTTAGTAAGAAAAAATAAAAAATGTAACATATATTTAGTTTAGAAAAATAAATTTCCGTGATATTTTTGGAAAATGAGGTTTTAAAATTTAATAATTAAAGTTTTTAAATTCGTTTTAAAATAAATAAGCAAAGGGTTTCCTATGATATTTTTGGAAAAAAAAAAGAATTTTAGTGAGAAAAATAGAAAAAGTAAATTGTAAAAGGCAATTTCCCGTGATATATTTAGAAAATGAGGGAATTTATTAGAAAAAAATCTATAATGTGTTCGAGTAATTGGTTATAAATAGGTATTTGATTATTTATATTTTAATATTCTTAGTGATTGCATTTGTTAAGAAAAATAAGTAGACATGTTAAAATAGATAAACTTTTAAAAAATAATTATAATATTATAGGTTTAAAAATAAATAAATAAAGGTTTGTCCATGATATTTTAGGAAAATGAGGGATTTTAGTAAGGAAAAATAGAAAAACTAACTTGTTTTAGTTAAAAAAGGTAATTGTCATGTTTGAAAAAGTAGGGGAATTTGTTAGAAAAAATAATGTATTTTAGGTGAAAAAGGTAATTGGTTATAAATAGGTAATATTATTATTTAATAATATATTTCTATAAATAAGTAAGGTTAATTAAGTAAAAACACGAAATATAGTTAATTAAGGGCAATTAAGTAAAATCACAACGTACCATACCGACCAACCAAACTTTTAATGTTTCGTCTATTATATAATAGTATTGATGACTTATTATAGTTTTATTGTAGCCTTATCTATATACTAAAAATCCAATAGTTTATATTAATCAAATACATGTATGAAATATGATAGTAATTTGACTTAAAGTATAATAATCTCAAATCTATACTATTATATTAAAGACGAAACATTAAAAGTTTTTATAGTCGATTTGTAGTCTGGTCTTTGGTCATCCAATCTCTAACCGTTAGATCTTTTAAATTAAATTAATGAGAGCCATTGGATATAATACTAAATATTTTTTGGTATGTTGTGATTTTACTTAATTGCCCTTACTTAATCGTACTTCGTGTTTTTACTTAATTACCCTTACTTATTTATAAAAAAATATTATTAAATAATAATATTACCTATTTATAACCAATTACTTTTTACACCTAAAATATATATAGATATATTTTTTTTATTTTTTCTGAAAAATTTCCTTACTGTTTCAAAAATATCACAAACAATTACATTTTTTAACTAAAACATATAAGCTTTTTATTTTTGCTTACTAAAACCACTTATTTTCCAAAAATATCACACAGTTTCATTTATTAAAATAACATAATAAAATAATAATTGTTAATAACTAACCAATTACCTATTTTAGCCAAAGTGTATATTCTTTTTTATATTTTCTAACTAAATTTTTTACTTTTATATATTTTCTAACTAAAACCTCTCATTTTTCAAAAATATCACGGACAGTTCTTTTTAATGAAATAAAATAATAATATTTATAATTATTAATAACTAACCGATTAGTTTTTTTTTCCCAAAGCGTATATTTTTTTTTTCTATCTAAAATTTGTCTTAAGTAAAATCTTACATTTTTCAAAAATATCACATGCAATTTCATTTAGTAACATAAAATAATAATATTATAAATACTAATAATTAACTGATTACCTTTGTAAGCAAAAACATATATTCTTTTTTATATTTCTTAACTAAAATTTCTCCTTTTCTAAAATTATCGTAGACGATATCTATCTATACTATACTATTATATAATAGCCGAAACATTGAAAGTTTTAATTTCAATTTTCGGTAATTTATTCTATTTAATCTATCTATCTGTACTATTATATAATAGCCGAAACATTGAAAGTTTTGATTTTTGATTTTCTCACATATATAACATAACTACAACTCTCTTTTAATTATACTTTACTTAGAATTCAAAAACACGACCTTTTTTTAGAAAATATTTATATTTAATGAAATAAAATAATAATATTTGTAATTACTAATAACTAACTGATTAGCTTTTTTTCCCAAAGCGTATTTTCTTTTTTATATTTTATAACTAAATTTTTTCCTAAGTAAAGTCTCACATTTTTCAAAAATATCACATGCAATTTTATTTAGTAACATAAAATAATAATATTATAAGCACTAATAATTAACCGATTACCTTTGTTAGCCAAAGAGTATATTCTTTTTTCTATTTTTTAACTAAAATTTCTCATTTTCTAAAATTATCACAGACGATATCTATCTATACTATACTATTATAGAATAGCCGAAACATTGAAAGTTTTGATTTCAATTTTCAGTAATTTATTCTATTTAATCTATCTATGTGTACTATTATATAATAGCCGAAACATTGAAAATTTTGATTTTCAATTTTCTCACATATATAACATAATTACAAACTCTTTTAATTATACTTTACTTAGAATTCAAAAACACGACCTTTTTTAGAAAATATTTATATTTATATTTATATATATTACAACAAAATATATTGATAATTTTGACGGTTATCTTTATTGACATGCTTACTAAGTTAATAAACTATTATAAAATCTATAATTTTTTTAGATTTAAAGTATTAAAGTAGTACTTTTAATTCTTTTTAAAAAGGTAGCATTTTCAGAAGTATTAAAATCTCAAAAAATTTAAAAGTAAATTTCAAAATAATATTAAAGTCATCCGTGCGTTGCTGCACGGGTTATAGGCTTGTAGGACATGATACACGACATAAGAAAAACTAAGCATTCTTGTTTAATCACTATAAACAAATCAGATGTACATTTAAAAACCTTAAACATATGCATGTTTTTCACTCACTTACCTACAAAGAATACATACAAATAATAAGAGATCAAAAGCATATGTAATTGTTATTTTAAACCATATGAAACATATGAAATTCAAATCATATGAAGCATACAAATAAGGATCACAACTGAATATTTTTTTTTTTTTATAAATAAGTTAAGAAAGGGAGCTGGAGTACCTCATAATTAGTAGAAGCACTAGGTTGACACTGTTAACAACAGCTGGGAACTATTCTTTCTTCTTCGCAAACTGAAAAATTGTCCCTGAATATCAGCCAAACAATAAAATACTCAAACGAAAACATTTAAGCTTTTCGTAAAATTCGAAAACTAAAACATAAACTTCCAGCCAACAATGAAATAAATTAACAAATATGAAACTAAAAAACATCCAACTCATATAATTTCAAAATTGACCAGTAAAAAATCACAAGAACTTTCACACTTTCTTTTAATCGATTATGTCGGCAAAACAGTAGTACTCAAACTTTAGCCGATTATTAGTCTAGATGGAATATCAACCAATGAAAATTGACAATGCAATAAACAAAATTACTCAACCCTATTACTACCAGGCCTCCAAGTTGAGTTTAACTTGTAAACTGGAATGTCAAGAATTAATAACAGAATGAACTACCTTAATTATGTCAACCTTTTATTCCTTCTCAACAATTGTAACAAATTATTTGCTTTTGTACGTTAACCTTTGCCAATCTTAGACCAGTCATCCGGCCTAGAAAAAAAGATCAAAGCAACCAAATACTTTTCTCTACTCACTAGAGAAAACTATAATTATAAATTACAAATTATCCCTAATTAGTAGCACTGTTAGATGACATGCCAAAAATCCGACAATATAAGAAATAAATAATCCAACATGCATCCAAGTAAATAACATACAAATAATCATATAATATAACACATTTCAAAAATTCAAATAAGAAATTTAAAAATATAAAAGTACCTAAAATAACAGCCACAACCACAACCAAGTGACAAATGTCCTATAAAAAAAACAAATTCAAAATAATTAGGGTATAACAAATACATCCAAGTAAATGAAAACTCCCAATTTAAGAAATTAGGGTTTCGATTTAAAAAACCTCCAATTTAAAAAATTAGGGTTTTGATTTAAAAAAACCCCAAATGAAAGCTTACCAATTTCAGTAGAAAAGACCCTAGAAATAGCGGAGAAGACCCTATTCGTGCAGAAGACCCAAATTAAATCTTACCAATTTGGACACGAGCAAAGGTGAGTGGTGATGGTGGTGAGTAGAGCAGGACAGAGGTGGGTAGAGCAGAGGTGAGTGGTGGTGGATGTGAGTTGTGGTGGTGAGAGACAAGAGAGAGAGATTCAGTCGGGGGTAGAGTAGTCGGGGGTAGAGTGAGAAAGATTTGTGAGAGTGAGATTTTTAGTTGTTTAGTTTTTAGTTTTAGTCTAAAAACAAATTGGTAAGGGGGAAAATATTTGGTATAAAGGGGGGAATATTTAGTATAAAGGGGGGAAATTTTTTACTAAGGGGGAAACAAATTGAAGTGGGCGCGCGATGAATTTTTTTGGTCGAACTTTAGACATCGATTGTACAATAAGCGATGTCTTCAAACAACAAAGACATCAGATTAACGCGGGGTGATGTTATTACATCTTTTAACATCAGTAACATTAGTAACAATATCTAATGTGTGATGTCTATTGAACATTTTCTTGTAGTGCATCAATGCTGATAACAGGTCAGACATGTTATCATCCATTAATCATTGGTTTGAATGCCCACCAAACACGTTTACAAATAGATGTGTTTGGCATATCAGTGGCTACAACATCAATTGAAGCAATTGTACATGAATTATAATGCATCAAAGCACTAAGAAACTTGGGAAGTTTAGTAAAAGAAGGAGTCCAATCACCATAAACAACATATATTACTTTCTAATCCATGACTTCTTATAAGTAACATGATAGTTGTACATGGATGTCATTTGACTTTGGATGTTTTTCACTTTCAGGTAGGGACTTTCTGTAATCTGATTAACATAATTATGAAAACAATTGTTAGAACAATTGACCTTCAAACAAATCATCACCAAATGGATTTACGTTTGTGCAATTACCTGAGCTATCATTGATGTCTTCAGTTGCAACCCACGGGGCAGTTGGGATATGTTCACCTTGCTCTTCATCGTTGTCGGTGCTATGATCTGAGTCATCTTGCTCTTCATTGTTTATTTCATTGTCTTCAAATTCATCTCATGATAATACTCTTGTTCATCATCGACAGTACTTAAGTTATATATTGCATTCGATCTCATGATTTCGTTGAGGAGAGAAGTATTATCCATCTATTATAAAAGAAAATAATTGTTAGTGATTAAAAATAAAATACATAAAATTCACAATTACTAAAACTTCAACATTCAACCAACTTGATGAGCTTGTTTGATTCTACAATCTCGGTGAAGGCATTTATAGAATTATTTTACACTATACTTTATTATTTAAACTAATAATGTATAAAAAAGTTGGACTTGAAAAGTGGGAAAAAGTTAGAATTGACAATTCACAGAAAAGTATGAGTTAACAAGTCAATGAAAATAGCAATGCAAAAGCAACTGAAAAGTTGCAGATTGTTCAACATTTTTTTATTTATATAATAATATATATTTAATTCCTTAATAATTTGAATAACTATATTAATAAAATCATTAATTACTAATTATTAATTTACAACTCACTTAAAATTTTGTATTTCTTTCATCTACTATTTAAATAAATCAAGTACATTTTTAAATTAAAATAACACAATATAAAAATCTATTAATAATGTAACAATATGTGATTACAAATATAAATGGAAACAGTGAAAATGAGATATTGCATTATAATATAGATTCTTGTTATACTCTATATTATGTCAAGAATCTATATTATAAAACAATTTAAAATAAAACAATAAAAGTAAATTCTTGAAATATAGATTTTTTTTTCTTTTTGAATTTACACAATTAAAAAAACACTACATACAATAAAAACAATGTTGTTATTAAAAATTTCTTGCAACTTAAAATTGTTGCACTTCACGGAACTTTCTATATTAATTCTCTCTATTTTTGCGTGGAATTCAGATATTAATGGCACACAAAACTTGTGTCCAATATATGAAAGAGTATAACTAATTCGATTATAATTAAGATACTTGTGAGCCTATAAATATAATTGTTTGTAGGATATGAAAAGTGTATAACTAATTCGTTTATAATTAAGATACTTGTGAGCCTATAAATATAGTTGTTTGTAGGAGTTTAGACATTACTTCACAATTATACAGAGTATCGTGTTTTTTTTTTTTTTTTTTTTTAAACTTGGTTCGAAGTTGCATGCTAAGATGGCGAATAATAATGGTGTATCAGTTGGAATAGATCTAGGGACAAAATATTCTCGTGTTGCAGTTTGGCGACATGGTAGAGTTGAAATCATTGAGGATGGTGAGGGTAATAGAACTATACCATCATGTGTAGCTTTCACTGATAGGGAGCGTCTGATCGGCCTGGATGCTACATATCAAGCCACTCTTGATCCTGTCAACACTATCTTTGGTACTCATATATTTTGCCTGAATATCTGTTTGAAGTTTTATATGAATCATGACAATCATGTTTTGTTTTATTCTAGAAACAATATTGTTTTCTCTATATATTTGCTATTTGTATGTGTTTTCAATGATATTAATACTATTTGTGGACGCAGATGTTAAAAGGTTGATTGGAAGAAGAGTCACGGATTCGACTGTCAAAAGTGACATGAAGCTTTGGCCTTTTAAGGTGATTGGTGACCACGATGAAAAACCCAAGGTAGTTGTGAATTATAAAGGTGCAGAGAAACAATTCACGCCTGAGGAGTTGTCTTCAATGGTTCTCTGTAAGTTGAAAGAAATTGCAGAAAACTACTTGGGGAGTAAAATAAAGAATGTTGTTGTCACTGTCCCTGCACACTTTAATGACTCACAGCGCCAGGCTACAAAAGATGCAGCAACAATAGCAGGTCTCAATGTTCTGCGTCTTCTTGTTGAGCCGACAGCTGCTGCAATTGCTTATGGTCTTGACAACCAGCTTACAAGTAGCTTGGCAGGGGAGAAAATTGTCCTTATATTTGATCTTGGTGCAGGTACTTTTGATGTGTCTCTTCTTAAAGTAAAAAACTATAATTTTGAAGTACTAGCTACTGCCAGTGACTCTCACCTTGGAGGTGAGGATTTTGACAATCATCTGCTGAAGTATTTGATCGAGGATTTCAAAAGTAAGCACAGAAGAGATATCAGTCAAGATGCTAGATCATTAAGAAGATTGAGAAATGCTTGGGAAATGGCAAAGAGGGGTCTGTGTGGAAATGATACAACGTTTATCGGTGTAGATTGTTTGTTTGAGGGGATTGACTACTACACAAGTATCAAGCGTTCCACATTCGAGACTTTAAACAAGGACCTATTTAGAAGATGTGTAGAGATGGTAGAGAAGTGTTTGGCAGATGCAAAGATGGACAAGAGTGGGGTCCATGATGTTGTTCTTGTGGGTGGTTCTTCTAGAATTCCAAAAGTGCAAGAGCTTTTGCAACAGTTCTTCGATGGGAAGAAACTCTGTAAGCACATGATTGCTAAAGAGGCTGTTGCTTATGGTGCAGCTGTCCAAGCTGCTATATTAAGTGGAGAGGGCAATAACGAGATCAAGAACTTGGTACCGATTGATGTTACTCCTCTGTCTCTTGGGATTGAAGTTGACAACGAACTCATGGCTGTAATTATTCCAAGGAACACAGCTATTCCCTACTCTATGCAAAAAGAATTCTTTTTAGGGAGGGATGATCAAACATCAATACAGATCAGAGTTTTCGAGGGTGAGAGAGCAAGAATGGAAGATAATAATCTTCTGGGAGAGTTAACAATAACTGGCGTGCCTCCTGGCCCAAGGGGCAAAAAGAAATATCGATTAACCGTCAAAATTGATGCTAATGGCATACTTAATGTTTCTGCTGAAAACAATACCACTAGAATCAAGAATAGCACTAAAATCATCAAAAGAGGAGTGATAAGAGTTGAGGAGATCGAAAGAATTATCCGGGATGCTGAACGTTTCAAGGCTGAAGATGGGGAGTACAGGAGAAAGATGAAAGCAAGGAATGCATTTGAGGATTATGTATATAAGAGGGAACACTGCACCAAAAACAATAACAATCTTAAAGCTTCTGTCAAGAAGATGATAAAGTATTATTGTAAGGAGGCTATTGACTGGCTAGATGCAAACGATAATGCTGAAACGTACGAGTATGACTACAAGCAACAGCAGTTTGAAGCAATCTACAATCGACTCATTCCTGGAGCAGACATCAACACTAAGTTTGATAATTTACTAAGTTTAGATAATATGTAGATACTTTCCATTATGTCATCCTCAATATTGCAAGCATGGCACTTGACAAATTTCACATCTGGGTATTCACTTGTTTGAGCACAAATATTTTTGTTATGATTTACTATGAGCACGTAAAGTTTCTTTTCTCCAATTTGCATATTTATAAGTTACATATGTAGGGGCAGCAACTAGCTTAGCTATGCTACTATTTTTAATTATAATGTGCTTGTTTGTGCTACAAGATTGAGAGAAACACAGAACCAGAGATTGTATTACATTTTATTCGTAAACCTATAGAAAAGCTAAGAATCCCTTGGCAAAGCGCTAATCTCCTAAACATCGTCACCATATCCCTTAATTTTCCTAAACAATTTTACCAAAATTTAGTCCTCCACTTGCAACTGTTACTGCTTAATAAGGAACATGATGATGCTAGGACCAGTGCACAATGTATGACAGAATGTGTCAAGCAGATAGATCAACTACCCATGTACAAAAGTAGCAGAATGCCAGATAACTTCCACTGCAGAAACCTCTGTTTGTACCTTGACAATGCAGATGTCGAAGCGCGTAAAGATCTGAAGCCAAAACAATAGTGCAACTAAAAATTAGAAAGATATTATTGTCAGACAGAAAATTTAGCAAGGCTGAAGCGCACATACTGAAGACTTACTCGGACATAGAGCAAGCACATTTTCCGTAACCCGTTGTTCAGAACAAATGATTAAAGAGAAGAATTAGACTATCCTGTTCCATAATATTAAAGCAGAATGTGTTTTCTAGTTGTGAAGTACAAGGTTTCTCCTATAACGTGGAACAATATTTAACTTTAGTCCAAATTAAATTTTGAGAAAATTGAAATTCTTGGCAGTTGGTCTCGAGGCTACCAGGCCAAAATAGCTTCAAAACCATTTTAAGTCACGATAGGTCTTACTACTGAGCTCTTTTTTATGAAGTTCATGATCGAGTAAATTGTAGAAGTAATTACTGATGGACTCCAAAACACATAGATAATTTAATTAGAAAAGAAAAATAGGATTCCTTACTTGGGTTTCTTTTGATTAAGGTGGCTGTTCCTCCAAAATTGCAGGCAATATCAGAATTCCCATTTTGTTGGTAATAGCTGTTGAAAGCAAAAGAGGCATGGGACAAAAGTGTATTGGGTTGGAAGCATGGACCACCAGATTTAATCGGACCACAATCAGTCTTTCCCATGCCGCAAGCCCAGTCTAATGCATCCTGCAGATCTCCTTGGGAGACCCCAGGACGCGCAACACACCAGCTTGTTCCATCGAGGAACGTTGTGTTGCCTTCTGGTGGTGTTAGCACGGGTTGATAGTTGGTTATATCAGTTTTCTCTTGAACAGGCACCAACTCTACTGCATCAACTCGAAACCAAAATACGACAAAGAACATGTTATACATTTATGCATAGAACAGAAAGTCTATAATAAATAAAAACTATTTAATTATATAGTTATGATAATGGAATCCCAGTGAAATCAAAGAAGCTAAATTTAATAAATAAATAACTTGTATAATTATGTAGTAACAATAACAAATTGAACCTGAGTTTAAGTACTTGTGTTTCAATGAAAATAAGTTTCCAAATTATTTCTATATATCTGGCCATTCCCGCAGCGAACAATTCCCCAAATTTCCGACCCGATTGGGGGGTGAACATATCGAGATCGAACAGTTGAAATACACATCCGTAATAGTAAGAGAGATAGTAATTACTCCCTCCGTTCCATAATAAACGTCCTAATTTTTTCAGAATTCATTTCACGCATTTCCACGAAATATAAAAAATGTAGTTGTACATATTATTTTTTTCGAATTTTTTGTTTTGTATAAAAGTTTGAACATCCTATTTTTTTACAAAACGAAAAAAAATGAGAAAATAATTTCTACATACATGTTTTTTACGTGCGTGGAAATGCGTGAAACAAACTTGAAAAAAATTAGGACGTTTATTATGAGACAAAAAGAGTATATTAATAAAGAGTTTTTGTAAAACTTATAGTATATAAGGTAATAGTTATAAATATAGCATATATATTAATTGTATTATTATGCAATTTTATATTAATTGTATTAATCAATTTTTTTATTAATTGTATTATAAATTTTTATTATACAATTTTTTACAAATTTGAAAAATAGAAATATATTATTCTTTTTAAAATAATTATTATTTTACTAATAAAGAAATGCTTCTTGTGTGCTGGTGGGTGTTCAAGCAAGAGCTCTTGTGTCTAGTGTATAAGTAATGTTAATGGAAGATGTTTTTATTTACTCACGTAAAAAAATTCTTAAGTTTATCAGTTATGAACTTACCATTATGCGTATTAAAACTTTTTAGTAGCAAAAAAACATTCTATGAGAATAATGTAATATTTGTGATGAGTTTAATTTTAGTACATAATGTTTTAAGTGTTTAACTATGATATTTACCCCTTCTCGATATCAGTTCAAACAATCGTCCTGATATCAGTTCAAACACCAAATTGTTGGTAGATTTCTAGTATACAACTTGGCTATTGTTGGAAATTAATTTAATCTTATAGTGATAATTATATTTATTTTGAAAACTAATTAAACTAATAATTATATGTGTATACCGCGGTATACATAACATATCATATCTTTAAGAGAGGTTATGTTTTTAAAAAGTATAGATTAGTTTATATTTTAATAACAATAATTAAATAAATTTGGAATTAAGCTAACAATATTTTTAAAACTAATTAAGTTAATAATTATGTGTATATCACGGTATACATGACATATTATACTATTAAAATAATTAATATGAAATTAAATCAACTATATTAAGCTAATTAAACTAATAATTATATGTACATATGTACATTGCGGCATACATGGCATACCATACCATTAAGAGGGGTTTCTGCTTTTAATATAGAAAATATAGATTTCTTAAGTTTATCAGTTACCAACTTACCATTATGCGTATTAAAAAATTTTAGGAGAAAAAAGGCATTGCACGGAAACAATGTTGTATTTTTGATGCAGTTTACTTTTAGTACATAAGTATGATAATTCAGGATTTACCGTCCCGATATCAATTCAAACACGTTGCTCGTAGATTTCTAGTATGTAACTTGACTATTGTTGGCAATTAATTTAATTTAATAGTAATAATTATATTAATTTCGAATTAAACTAATTACGCATTAAACTAATAACTATATGTGTATACCGTAATTTACATGACATATCATACCTTTAAGAGGGAGTTATGCTTTTAAAAAGTATAGATTAGTTTTTATATTAACAAAATTTTTAAAACTAATTAAGCTACTAATTATATGTATATCTACATGACATAACACGCAATTAATAGAGAGTTTCTAGTTTTAGTAATTATATTAAACTAATTAAATTAATAATTATATGTATACCGCAGTATACATGGCATACCATTAAAAAGGGGGTTTTGCTTTTAGTATAGAGTATAGATTCTTTTTGAACTTTAGTATAACTAGCATAAGATACAATAAAGAAGCAAAGCACGTAGGTGTCTCTGCTTTTTGTTTTTAGAGTACTGCATGCAAGTACAATTTTATGCATCTTCCTTTCTTCTAATATCTTTTATAATTTAAGCCAAATGAAGAACAAAGAGCACATAAGTTATAGAGAGAAAAGCAAGTCTCAAATATCTCAAAAACTTTAGATCTAAAAGCTGAATGCAAACAACCTAGGCCTTGATCTATATGCTCATGGTTCGTACTGATACTCTAACAGAAAAGATGCTCCCATCAATAAGACAGAAACTCACTTCCTGTAATTATTTGTCACTACTTGACATTACACATAATAAAGTTCATTGAAATAAACGGAAATAAAGATAGATAACACAGCCACATTTGACTGAGGTGACTAGCAACATTTTACTGTGAGGATTCTCATTACTCCCCCTCAAGCTGGGAGGGGAGTTCAGCTACAACTCCTAGCTTGCCCAGAAGATAATAATGTTGTTTCGTGGACAGGGCTTAGGTCAGGAGATCAACAACCTGGGAGTGTGTAGAAACATGTTTGGTGACAATGGCACCGAAGTTGACCTTCTCCTGAACAAAGTGACAATCTACTTCGACATGTTTGGTGCGCTTGTGGAGTTCTGGATTTGCTGCCATGGCGAGGGCTACTTGGTTGTCACTTATCAAGAGAGTTGGAGGGAGATTGTGAAGCCCCATGTCTTTTAGGAGAGCTGATAGCCAGGTATCTTCACATGATGCAACAACCATGGAGCGATATTCTACCTCTGTGGTTGAACGGGAGATACCTTGTCCTGGGTTTGATTTGATGTAATGAAGAAGCTTATTTGCAACATCCATATGACTAGAAGTGGGGTGTTGCATGAACTGTGTCAGGATATGCACAGAGAAGGTGATGTCGGGACGTGAGATTGTCAAGGAAATCAACTTACCAAGAAGGCGCTGGTAGGGATGAGGGTCCGTGAGAAAAGTACCACTTTCAGTAGTAAGACACAGATGAACATCCATTGGAAGCCTTAAGGATGATACAGATGAGAGACAAAAATCCTCAATAAGATCAAGAGCATACTTTTTCTGCGAAACAAAGAATCCAATTGCAGATCTTGTAATGTCAAGGCCCAAGAAGTATTTGACTTCTCCCAAGTCCTTCATCTTAAATGTGCTAGATAACATAGCTTTCAAGCGATCAATGGAGCCAAGATCATTTCCTGCCAACAGTAAGTCATCGACATACACGAGCACAAAAGTAATTGTCGAGCCAACTGTGTTAGTGAATAAACTGTAATCAGATAGAGATTGAAAAAATTTGAGCTTTTAAAGGGTTGCTGGCATCTTACTAAACTAGTTGCGAGGTGCTTGACGAAGACCGTAAAGGGATTTTTTCAACTTACAAACAAGAATGGAATTGGGTGCAGAGAACTCCCCCTGATTTAGTACAATCCTACTACCAATCCCACGGTAAACTTGAGGCATCTTCGTATACACGGTTTCATAGAGTTCCCCATGAAGAAACGCGTTCGTTACATCCATTTGCATCACATGCCAGTTTTTCAATGCTGCCACAACTAACAAAGCACGAACTGTTGTCATTTTTGCAACAGGGGCGAACGTGTGTTCATAGTCCACACCATACGTTTGTCGATTCCCCAAGATAACTCACCTCACTTTGTAACGGTCAATGTCACCAGTGGGAGTGAACTTGGTTTTATAAAGCCACTTACACCCAATTGCTTGTGTATGAGGAGGTAGCGCAGTTATGTCCCATGTGTCATTGAGTTCAAGGGCACCCAGTTCGAGATTCAGAGTATTGACCCATTTGATGTCTTTGACAACATGTTTAAAAAGGACTGGGTCGTTGTGTGCGGTGAGAGAGGACAAAAAACAGGTGAATGTGGGAGCTATATGGTATTCTGCAATAGTAACAAGGTTAGCTGATGGGTTTGGAAAGGGCCTTGTGACATAAGATTCCATCCGAACAGGTGGTTTGTGTGTTCGAGACGACCTCCTAGGATGTGGTGTTTCATCTTCTTCACTATTATCCAGAGGGTTGTCTGTAGTGTTAGGTGAGTTGATCAGATCAGAGGTGACTAGGATCAGAGGGTTCATTGTTCTGTATATAGGACTCAATAGAGGGGACAGTAGTGAATACTTCATCATCAAAGTAGGTATTGACTGGGTTACTAGGCATATCAGTAGGTAGATGATGCATGTATGGTTTGGGTGTGGACATATTCAAAGGGAACACATCTTCATTAAAAGTTACATCCCGTGACACAAACATTTTCATTGTCTTGAGATCAAGCAACCTAAAACCCTTTTGAGTAGGTGGGTACCCCACAAAAGCACATGGGATACCCCTTGCAACAAACTTATCAGAACTATGCACGGGATTACTAGAGAAACAGAGACACCCAAATGACCTCAACTCATGATAATCTACAGGCTTGACATATAACAATTCATATGGGCATTTATTTTGAAGAACATAGGAGGGTAACTTGTTTATGATGTACGCAAAGGTAAGCACATATTCGTACCAAAATGACAGTAGTAGCCCTGACTGGAACATAACTGCTTGTGCAACTTCGAGCACATGCCTGTGTTTTCTCTCAACACGGGCATTTTGTTGAGGCATGTAGTTGCAAAAAGTTTGGTGTACTATTCCTTTTGAGTGAAAAAATGTTTTACAAGCTGCATCATCAAACTCGAGGGCGTTGTGATCTGACCTTAATTTTTGAATAGAACTTCCAAATTGTTTCTGAACGAAGCACTGGAAAATTTCCAAGCAGTTTAATTACTCGGACTTGTACTGCAGAAGATAGATCCATGTCATCCGTGAGTAGTCATCAACAATTGTGAGGAAGTATTTGAATTTTTGTCTCGTGCATACTCTACGGTCCCCAGATATCCGTGTGTAATAACTCAAATACTTTTGTTGCTCGAGATTCACTCACAGAAAATGGTAGTTTGGTAAACTTTGCCATTAGACATGTCAAGCAAATTTGATTTGATATATGGGCACAATGCTTTATGCAGTCAATCGGCTTTAGTTTAGATGCAGAGGCATGGCCAAGTCTGTTCTGCCACCTCGTGTACTGTTCAGAATGTGAGGAATTATGTGCATTTAGGCATTGACTAACTCCATCATTAAACATATTGAGGTTGATAAATGATAAAGACCATTGGAAACAGTGCCTTCGCTCCTTACAACATTGGTTTTAGTATCAATGATGGTGGACACAGTTTGGTGAAAAAATGGCATAACAATCATTGTCTTGTGACAATTTTAGAATGAATAACAAATTATGAGCAAAGACTGGGACATACAGAACATTACTCAGCTTTAACCCATTGTCAAGACACACATCCCCCACATAAGTCACAACTGCCTTGGCTTCAGTTGGTAGAGTTACAGTCATTTTTTTCACTACTGCCTTGACATTTTTAAGAAGACCAATATCCGGAGTCATGTGATCTGTAGCTCCGGTGTCAACTATCTAAGTATTCGAGTTGTTTTGAATAGAATTACAAGTTATCATCCCGGAAAAAGGGTTGTCCATAACATCTTCAGTCCATTCTCGAGAGTTTGACTGAGGTTGAGTATGCATGAGTTGTAGTAATTGTTGAAGTTGCTGGGGAGAAAACAAAATGGGTGGTTGTTCACTATCAAAGGAACTGGGGCTCGTACTCACATTATTAGCTCCTTTAGGTGAAAAAGATTGGCGAGAAGGGGGGCATTTTTAGGAAGGGTGAGAGAAGTGTTTGGTTGAGGAAGAGGGTTTAGTAGGGGGGGGGGGTGTAGTAACCCAAATTTTCAAGATTTATTAATATTATTATTTAAATATTTTATTTCTTTTCTCAAAATAGGAGAAATGGTATTATGTGTATTTAATTTAAAATTTTTGTGAAAGCTGATTATTTTATCGATATTGTCGAATTGAGTTTATTTTAGAATTTTGGGGATCGAACCGGCATTTTAGTTGCGCCAAAATTTTATCCGATATTTTATTTGGGTACAGAGTTTTATTTTTTGTAATTTATAAAAATATTCCAAAATTTAGTATTTTTACATTCTTGGGAGATTTAGAATATTTGGAAATTTTTGGTATCAAAGCAGTATTTTATTAGTACCAAAATTTTACCCGGTATCTTATCTGTGCCCCATTGGTATTTGAACGAGTTATAAAAGTATTCAAAAATTCAATATTTTTGCAATTCTGTAAAATTCGGGCTTTATAAAAATTTTGTGCATAATTATTTCAATTTTTAGAGTAAATAAATTTTTTAATATTTATCCGCTAATTGAGTGAAAATTATAATTTCGTGCTAAAAATACTTTAGTGATTGGGAATTATTATTTTTATATTACTGAGTATATATTTTTTTGAGTGTTTGTTCGTTAAAATATCGTTCAGTACAGGGTTATTGGGTGTTAGGTGGAATAATCGTGTTAAACTAACACTCCACCTAACCTTATCCTAAAATTTTACTAAAGCTAATAATACAAACACACACCCACACAATTACACTAACTCACACACACGTAAAGAAAAGGAACCCACTGCTTTCTTCCCCCCTCCACTGTTTCTCCTGCACGCGCGCATCACCCCCTCTTTCTCCTTCGTTCATCGTCGTCGTCGCCACTGCCGCTGTTTTCGATCAGAACGTAGTTATCCACCGTCATTTTCGAAGCCGCTAACCATTCCTCTCTCTGTAACAGCTCATAAATCGTGTTTGGGGTGAGGTTCGAGTTCGAAAATTTCAATTTTCGAAGTGGAAAGCTTGAGTTCTGTTCCGTTTTGGTGAGCTTCGAACCCAGCTTTGTAATTACAGTTCGATTATTTATGTATTGATATGTTGGAGGTTGTTTAGTGCATAAATTGGTTGGATAATTATTTAAGTTTAATTTAGTTAATTCCCGAGTTTGGGGGAAATTGTTTATAATCGATTGCATATATATTGTTGTGTTTAAATTGTTAAGGGCATAATTTGATTTTTAGTATTATTATGATTTTAGTTAGCGTATGTAAATTGCGCGCAGTGTTTAATTCGTTTTTTTAATTTTATTTTAAATATATGTGATTTTCTATTAAATTCATTTTTTTTGTAGTAATTGAGTATAAATAGTTTATGCAGATTTTTATTGAATGATTTTAGGTGTTTTCAATAAATTCAAATTGTTAGTAGCTTATTTATATTTAGTAATTCATTTTAGTATGTCGAGATTTAATTATGATTTATGTTTTAGTGGTTTAGTAATAATTCGAGTAATTGCTAGCCGTATATTTAATTTTGAATTATAAGTTAAATTGTGTGTTGTAATTTCCTAATTGATTATATATTTAGATTATTGTGTTTTAAATGGTTTAGAACACCATTTAAATTTTAGTGTTATTATGATTTTAATTTAGTGAGTTAAATTATTTTAAATGTGAAATTAGTTTTAGCCTCGTTTATATGTATGTTAAATATGTGGAGTTGATTTAAGTGGTGAAGTTGAATTGTAATAGTGATTTTAGTTTATTTTGTTTAATTCCTAATTTGAGAGATTTTGTTGAAGTCCATTATTTTATGGATTTTATGTTTTTTTATTAATGTTGAGTATACAGGTTGTTTGTTGGTGTTGTACTGTGCTGTTCGTCCTGTGCCTGGAAAGTACATGCTAATTTTTGTGGATATTCGTATAAATGAACGGGTCATTCCGAAATTTTGTAAAATCTATATATGTATTTATTATTTGCATTTTATTATTAGTGTCTCAAGAATAATTAGATTTGATTATTTTCAATCGGTTTTAAATAATAATGTAATTGATTTAATTGACCAATTAACTGAGTAGTTAATTGGTGAATTTTATTAATTAATTATTATTTAATCTTGATTAATTATAAATCAAATTTAATTAATATTTTCAAAATTATTTTATTATTTACCTGACTTGATTAATTGCTTGATTAACTGAATTGGTTGATTTTGTTTAATTCTATTTAATCTAGTGTTAATCGAATTTAAAGTATGAATGATTGTTTAAATCTGATATTCTATACGTGACTATAAATGTGTGATTAAATGTTATGTGCAGTTATATGTTGGTGAGTTATATCAATATGAAAAGATATTTTCAAGTGTTACAAGTGTGGTTTATCTTCCATTAACAAAGTATGTGATTAAAGTGTGTGATCAGGGCTGAATCTGCTTCTGCAGCAGCTTGTTTTAAAAAGTTTCTGAACTCGTTATTTGCTCATTTTTAACCAGCCTTACCATTCTGGAAAGGTCTCGGAGTTTTCTACAATTTTTATGTTTTACACGTTTTCATCTGAGTTTATCTTTATACTATAAACTGTCCATCTTTCTAACTGGTTAAGTTTGATTTTAATTCGGATAGTATGATAATAAGTTTGGTATCGTATAGTGGCATATGAACTGATAATTTCTATGTGTTTAAATGATATATCGAGTTGAGTATGTTATTTTATAGTTATGAGTTCAGGTTGATTAAGTTAAGTTATATGAATATGTTAGTTTGTAATTTGATTCTTGATTGTTGATATTATTTTAAAACAGGTGGATTGTTATATAAAAAGAGGAAGTGCTGCCGGATTTTAGGCAGTACTATTAAATGAATATTATTTGGCAATTGTATATGATATGATATGCTAGGTAAATGCATACATGAATGAAATGTGTTTATGTGTTAAATGTGTAGCTATTAAATTCGTATAATTATAAGAGTTATCGGTCCAATCATGTGTGCTGTGCTATGTGTTACGTGAAGTATAGGGAATTATGTGAATTAGTTATTTGACTTGCTACGTGATAAATATTGTACATGATTGCTTATTCTGGATAAAGTAACTGCAAGTCAAGGTAGGTTTATTTTCTTATATGTTTACTGCAAGTCAAGGCATGTTTATTGAGTATTGAATCAATTGTGGATTGTTTGTGGATGATTGAGTTAGGAAAATTTGGTGTTTTAAAACAGGGCAATGTCCACTTTACGAATAGGTCATTCCCAATTTTCTGTAGAAAATACATCCGCTTAAGTTTATAAACATTTATATTATATAGAAGTTGAAGTACGAAGGCTAAAGTATATCTTATATTTAACTAGTGAGTAGTTGGGCGGGCACGATCTCGGTAGTGCAGACTCGTAGCCACCGCATATGCGCCAGAACCAAGAGTTATCAGAATAGAAAATTGTGATGACATAAGACAGAAGAAGAAGATAATTGTATGACTTCGGCTTTACGTAATAGCTAAGGATCAAAACCAAGTTTACTTAACTCTTATTCTTTTGTTCAGAATATTGAAGCAAGATTCTTGTTTCCTATTTAATTATTGTTTCATAACCAGTTTCCATTGTTATCCTGAAATTGAGATATCCTATTGTTTAACTTGATAATTCTATTTCATTTCATAATTTATACCTTGCAGTACCTTATATTTGTCAAATCTTACCTTGATTCCTTGTGATTGGAAATTAATTCTTATGCATTTGTCTTACCCTAAATCAGTTGATAAAGTTAAGCAGACAGTTGAAAGTAATAGTTTGAATTAACGAGGTAGTCGATTGTTCCGACACCTAACTCTCAGCATTAAGTTGGAATTGGAAGTTTTTATTAAAATGGAATGTTTTAAGGACTGCAGACGCTAGTCAAAGTATCAGTATTATGTGGGCCAAAAGTGGCCTTGGGAAAGTTCAGTATTTTGACATACCGTAGGGTATGGTCCGGAGTTTTAGTGTGACTGATCATCCACTTTAACTCGTTGCGTCACAGTAAAAATCCAATTCTAACTTAAAGTTCAACACAGATTATTATTATTGTTCATGTTGCCAGTTAAGTTGATTCTTTCATTTGTTGCCATTTTCCTGGCCAGCTGAGTTCATTTTTATATATATTGCTATTGTTGCATCATTATCTCATCTTGTGTAGTTTTTATATATACTTGCTGAGCCTTTTTCTCACTCTTGCTTGTTTCACCTTTTTAACCCTCCAGTGAAAGGTAGATTGACAGTATTTAATTGCATAACTATGGATCGAGAAGAGTCAAGATGACATTGGGAAGACGAGTCGATGCAGAGCATTTGGATTTAGTGTCAAGTTATTGTATAAAGTTGATTTCTAATAAATACTATATTGTATAAGATTAGTTTACCTGATATACTTCTTATCGAAGTTATACTAGTGTTATAAAATTTGTGCAAGAGTATTGTTGTAAAAGAAAGTTAAAGTTTATGAAATTTTGGATTCTTGTTTCTAGCACTATAACCTAAAAAGATCTTGGTAGAGTTGGGGTCGTAGATGTTATTGTTAGGTTTCGGGGCAACAAACGCAGCGAAAACAGTCGTAAAAACAATAAAAAAATCCGAAACCCAAACCCTAGGATCCGTGTACAAGACATGGCTGATTATGGAGAAACGAAATCGTACCTTAATTGAGCTTATAATATTCAGAAAGATGGAGGTCCCCACGCAGCCCTTGTTCAAGATCTGCGTCGCCAAAGTAGTCCACACGAACGCTCGATCGTCCAACGATCACCGGAGTTGGTACTAGCCAAAAACCGCCCTCGAAACTTTCTCTCTCTGTCTCTAGCCTCTCTAAGATGTAGAGTTGCTAGGGTTTTGTAAAAACGAATTTTATCAATTAACCCTAAAACAATACATCTTAATGTATTTATATGGAGAAAATTCTGGGCCTATACCTAATCTGATTGGGCTTCCAAAACCCAATCTGATTATTAGTATTATTATTTATTATATTTGAATTATTATATAATTAATCAAGTCATACTTAATTAATCCAATAATTCAATAATAATAATAATTCAATTAAATTCGAAATTTAATTAATGCTCCGTTTAAAACGTTCTTTATGTGTAACCCTTTAGGTTATTATTACGTTGGCAATAATTTTAATATCTCATAATAAAATTATAAACAATGAGCGGCATCTAGTAATACATCATTGCTACCCAAGTAATAATAATAATTGGTGATCCAATTAAACCTTTCATGACTAATGTTTCCGTGTAATATAATCCCTTTAACCATATATTATAGATTAAACTCGAGGCATGTTATTAGTCATCCTCTTCAACGTTTAATCCAGGTTTCCTTGATCAATGAGTAGACTATTAAAACAAATCAATATTTGAGCATGGCCATGCATATTCATAGTCTCACTCAATCAAGAGGCCAATAATATCTCTCCTAATAATAGGAGGGTTAAATCCTATATCTATCATTCATATTTCTCATACAACTCATAATATACCCGATGTCCACTTTTATCATCACCCGATCAAAGGTAACTTTTAATGTAATCAAAGTATATTAATCCTCGTATAGAAATATAATGACCTCAAGTCGAAGGATCATTACACCATTATCACTGTGAGCTATTCTAATGACTTTATTACCATGTAGAATCTCACTGTGGGTCTATCCGGTGCCATGTAGAATATTACATGCACCTATGTTCTTGACTTTAGTATCACTATACCTATGACCAATGAGATGTGGTCATTTAGTCAACGAACATACTAATCTTTATGCATTATAATTGTCCCAATTCATAATGCTCAATTAGGGATATCTTAGGAATATAAACACTATTCATATAATCTCATTTTTAAGTCACATACTTAAAGATATAGAATACGTGTTCAATATTCCAAGGACATTTATTACTCTAACATTAATATCGCAGTAAATAAAGACATAATAATTGTTGTCGAATAATCAATAGAACATAATCATTATTAAATAACAAAATAGTGTTTCCCAGAAGTACAATTGTATTGTCTCTAGGGCACTAACACTAACAATCTCCCACTTGCACTAGAGCCAATCACCCATGTATCTAATACCCATGGAACTAGTGTGACATTCGTGCTTTTGCTGCGATAAAGCCTTAATCAGTGGGTCCGCAACGTTATCATTAGTATGCACTTTACATATATGTATATCCCCTCTATTATTTATTTCTCTAAGAAGGTGATATCTCCTAAGTATATGCTTAGCCTTGGAATGGGATCTTGGTTCCTTAGCCTGCGCAATGGCTCCATTATTATCGCAATATAGATCAAATGGGTCTGCGATCGATGGAACCACTCCAAGTCCCGTAATAAAATTCCGAATCCAAACAGCCTCTTTGGCTGCCTCACTGGCTGCAATATACTCAGCTTCCATTGTAGAATCAGCTACTGTTTCTTGTTTTGAACTCTTCCAGCTTACAGCACCTCCATTTAGGCAAAACACAAATCCAGACTGAGACACAGTGTCGTCCCTATCTGTCTGGAAACTAGCATCTGTGTAACCTCTTACAACTAGTTTCTCATCTCCTCCATATATCAAGAAAGAATCTTTAGTCCTCTTAAGGTACTTAAGAATGTTCTTGACAGCTGTCCAGTGACTTTCACCTATATTAGACTGGTATCTACTCGTCATTCTCAAAGCATACGAGACATCGGGACGAGTACATATCATTGCATACATTATAGAACCAATTGCCGAAGCATATGGTACTTTATTCATACGGTCCTTCTCATCTGATGATTTAGGACAATTTTCTTTTGAGATCGTTATCCCATGAGACATTGGGACATAGCCCCTTTTAGTCTCTTGCATCCCGAAACGATGCAATATCTTGTCAATGTATGTACTCTGACTTAAGCCGATCAATCTTCTGGGTCTATCTCTATAGATCCTGATCCCTAATATATAGGAAGCATCGCCTAAGTCTTTCATCGAGAAATTATTTCCCAACCAAGTCTTCACAGCCTGTAGAGAAGTAATGTCATTCCCTATTAGCAATATGTCATCTACATATAATACTAGGAATGCCACATGGCTCCCACTAACCTTCTTGTAAACACATGGTTCATCCTCATTTTGTATGAAACCAAACTCCTTGACTGTTTCATCAAAACGAATGTTCCATCTCCTCGAGGCCTGCTTCAACCCATAAATGGATCGTAGTAACTTACAGACCATCCTAGCAAATTTTGGATCGACAAAACCCTCAGGTTGTGTCATGTACACATCCTCTTCTAAGCTCCCATTTAAGAAAGTAGTCTTGACATCCATTTGCTAGATTTCATAGTCATAATAAGCTGCTATTGCAAGCAAAATCCTGATGGATTTGACCATAGCCACCGGTGAGAAAGTTTCATCATAGTCAATACCATGAATTTGCTTGAAACCTTTCGCCACTAGTCTAGCTTTGTAGGTCTGTAAATTACCATCCATGTCAGTTTTCTTCTTGAAAACCCACTTACACTCGATGGGTTTTACCCCTTCAGGTGGTTCAACCAAAGTCCATACTTTGTTTTCATACATGGAATCCATCTCAGATTTCATGGCCTCCAGCCATCTCTCAGAATCTGGACTATTCATAGCATCTTTGTAGGTAAGAGGCTCATCATTATCTACAAGCATTACATCGCCATTTTGAGTCAGCAGAAATCCATAATATCTCTCTGGCTCATGACGAATCCTACTAGATCTACGAACGACCTGTGTTTCTTGAGCAATGTTGTCCTCAACATTTTCAGTCACATTCTGCTCATGTTCCAACTCTAGTTCAACGTTAATCTGTGGTTCTCGATCCTCATCGAGATCTATTGTCCTCCCACTATTTTTCTTAGAAAGTAATTCTCTTTCAAGAAACACAGCTGTTCGAGCAACAAACACTTTGTTCTCTGAAGGATTATAGAAGTAATGCCCTTTAGTTTCATTTGGATATCCCACAAAATTACATTTATCTGATTTTGGTCCTAGCTTGTCTGAGGTTAAACGTTTCACAAACGCTTCGCATCCCCAAATTTTTATAAATGACACGCTATGACGTTTCTCAGTCCATATCTCATATGGTGTCTTTTGAACCGTTTTTGAAGGAACTCGGTTTAGTGTTTGTGCAGCCGTCTCTAGGGCATAGCCCCAGAAACTAATTGGAAGATCCGCTAGACTCATCATCGATCGCACCATGTCCAACAAGGTACGATTTCTCCTTTCAGATACACCATTCCACTGTGGTGTTCCAGGAGGTGTGAGTTGTGATACAATACCACACTCCTTTAAGAAATTCTTAAATTCTAAGCTTAGGTACTCACCTCCACGATCAGATCGTAGGGTTTTAATACTTTCGCCTATTTGCTTTTGCACTTCTGCCTTGTACTCTTTGAATTTTTCAAATGATTCGGACTTGTTCTTCAAAAGATACACATATCCGTATCTACTAAAATCATCAGTAAAGGTTATGAAGTAGTAAAAACCACCTCTTGCCATCGTACGCATTGGACCACATACATCACTATGTATAAGCTCTAATCGTTCGGTGGCCCTTTCACCAATTCCGGTAAAAGGAGTTTTAGTCATTTTTCCAATGAGACAAGGTTCGCATTCTTCGTATGATTCAAAATCAAACTTATCCAAGTATCCATCCTTATGTAACTTGGAAATGCGTTTCTCATTTATATGGCCTAAACGACAATGCCAAAGGTATGTTTGATTTGAGTCATTAGCCTTAATACGTTTATTATTTATATTATAGACAGGAGTATCAAGATCTAGAACATATAAACCATTAAATAAACGTGCAACCCCATAGGTAACATTATTCAAACCAAAGGAACAACTATTGTTCTGAATTGTAAAGGAAAAACCTTTCTTGTCCAAACAAGAAACAGAAATAATGTTTCTGCAAATCGCAGGCACGTAAAAACAGTTCTCAAGTTCTAAAATAAGCCATGTGGGCAATGATAAATTATAAGTCCCTACAGCCAAAGCAGCAACCTTTTCTCCATTGCCAACGCGTAGGTCGACTTCTCCTTTCCCCAAAGTCCTACTCCTTCGAAGTTCCTGCACATTTATACAAATGTGAGAACCACATCCAGTATCTAATACCCATGATGTAGAAGTAGACAAATTGACTTCTATAACATAAATACCTGAATCTGAAATCTTCACAGACTTCATTTTCTTCAAATCCTCCAAGTAAGTTTGACATTTTCTCTTCCAATGACCCGGTTTCTTGCAATAGTGACAATCACCCTTTGCAGCACCTTTTGTAACACCTCCTGTAGGCTTCAAAGCCTTTTTAAAAGCAGGTTTTGGATTAGCAGATTTAGATCCAATCTTCTTCTTGCCTTTCCTTTTACCCTGTTCTTTGGCATTCCCTTTATTGACCATCATAATGGTGTTAGGGGATGCCTTCTGAATATTGGTCTCAGCAGTTTTCAACATTGCCAACAATTCGGTAGGTGTCTTGTCTATCTCATTCATGATGTAATTAATTACAAACTGAGCATAGCTGCTGTTCAAAGATTGCAAGATTAGATCTATCTGGGTCTCCGTACCGATGGAGGAACCCAGAGTAGCAAGGTACTCCATATATCCAATCATCTTTAGAACATGCGGTGCAACTGGATCACGATCACCCTGTTTGCATGCATACAAGGCCTTGCTTGTATCAAACCTCTCCTGACGAGCCTGTCCTTCAAACATACGTTTAAGGTGCTCAATCATCACATAAGCATCCATATGCTTATGTTGTTTCTGAAGCTCGAGACTCATAGTCGCAAGCATAAGACAGGTAAAATATGTGTCATCATCGATATGTTTCTGATAAACATTCCGTTGATCAACCGATGCACCTTCAGGCAGAGGTTCAGGGCGAGGAATATCAATGACATAGAGCTTTCGCTCTTGCCTGAGGACAATCCTCAAATTCCTTTTCCAGTCGAGGAAGTTTGTTCCTGTCAGTTTGTCCTTCTCAAGGACTGATCGTACAGAGAAGTTATTTGAGTTGTTTGCCATTAAATATCTACAATGTTAAAATTGCATAAAATAAGTTAGTCTACGGATTTAATAGATAATGTTCAAGTGATTATTCATATATATATTCATAATATATATCACCCACTATTTTTTATCAAATTAATAGCCCTATCTATCAATTCGGAAAAGTTTCTTTAAACCTTTCTAGTGAGCCAAGATCCATATTTCATCATGCTTAAGGTCAGCTTTGGCTTTACTCCAAAAACACAATTATTTAGGTAGACAACTTTTGTCAATTATATCTTATATAACTTTTGGATAGTTTGGTAGAACAACAATTGTACGTATTTATCCAATAAATCTTACCAAACTCCATGCCTCTAAGTTCACAATCCTATTGTGGTAACTTAGTTAAGTCTAACCCAATGGTCTAACAAATAAGTATCACATTTACTTCATCACGCCTTACCACGATAGATTGGAGTGCTTCGCTTTGGCGAACCCACTATTTCTCGATCTAGGTCTTGATGAGTGTTGCCCATTGGAAGGCATCTAAGTGACTTAATATTTTAAATTTACGGATTTTATTATTAAAACGACCATGATCCCGTCATCAAGAGATTCCCAATTTTTCCTTGAACTAAGTACTTCAATTAAAAATTCATCAATGGTTTGATTTCCAGTCCAGCGGAGGAGTCACAATGGTCTCTCTTAAAAACCGCCTTTCTTACAAGCGCTGCTTGTATTTTTGTCAAAATCGCCCCATATCAAAAATTGAAAATTCATACTTATTTCCGTGTTTCATAAACACAGGAATCTCATGTTCGTTTTGTTCAATTTTAAAATCTTGAATCGTTATAGATTTTATCTTGTTTAGCAGGCATGGCATGGGTGATGTATCTAATACATACATTAATACATGATTAATCTAATTAAAGCATGCATCACATTGTATCCTACACATGCAATCATACATCAATATGTAAAGTGCAGTATGTAAACGTGCTTGGTTATGGCCTTTATCCTATATGATCCTTTCAAGCTAATGAAAGGATCAAGGTCAATCTATGGTGGAAAAATATAAATACAATTACATGTCTTCATTCTCCTTGTTCCCTTGATTGCACCTCCTCTTGGATCGTCCTTCAATCTTCAAGTACATTACATTGAACAATTGAATCCAACCTATACTAATGTACTTACATAATAAAATTCGATTTACATTCGAGGTTAAACAATTACAAGAATGAAGAAAACGACATGCAAGTCGTATTTATAAAACCAAAACCATAAACCATTAAACTACGGGTCTTAAGGCCATAACCAGCACCATGCTCAAATACACAATTACGAACACAAAAAATAATACAGCGGGGGTCCGGGGCGGCAACCCCCGGGCGGGGGTCAGGGGGCGGCAGCCCCCTGGCAGGGTCCAAGGGGCGGAAGCATGTATCATATACATACAGTTTCGGAATCTCAGATCATATCTTATAGTCTATGCCGCCACTGCATCATATACAGTTCCGGAAGCATGTATCATATACATATAGACATATCCCAGTTTGCAGATCGTGTCCAAACATGATCTGTCTCACAGTTTATATCCCTATATAAACCAGACAACATGCATAACATATAATCATCGCATATTAATCAGTCATATCACTATATTTAGCATAACAGAATCATATATGAGCGATATAACATATTATAATCGACATATCTCATAACTGTATCAAGGCAGATTCATAAAACATGCATACATGCATCGAATACAGTAAACAAATAACCAAATCAGCCCCTTATACACGTAGCTCTGATACCATTGTTGGGTTTCGGGGCAACAAACGCAGCGAAAACAGTCGTAAAAACAATAAAAATCCGAAACCCAAACCCCAGGATCCGTGTACAAGACATGGCTGATTATGGAGAAACGAAATCATACCTTAATTGAGCTTATAATATTCAGAAAGATGGAGGTCCTTGTTGTAACCACCACGCAGCCCTTGTTCAAGATCTGCGTCGCCAAAGTAGTCCACACGAACGCTCGATCGTCCAACGATCACCGGAGTTGGTACTAGCCAAAAACCGCCCTCGAAACTTTCTCTCTCTGTCTCTAGCCTCTCTAAGATGTAGAGCTGCTAGGGTTTTGTAAAAACGAATTTTATCAATTAACCCTAAAACAATACATCTTAATGTATTTATATGGAGAAAATTCTGGGCCTATACCTAATCTGATTGGGTTTCCAAAACCCAATCTGATTATTAGTATTATTATTTATTATATTCGAATTATTATATAATTAATCAAGTCCTACTTAATTAATCCAATAATTCAATAATAATAATAATTCAATTAAATTCGAAATTTAATTAATGCTCCGTTTAAAACGTTCTTTATGTGTAACCCTTTAGGTTATTATTACGTTGGCAATAATTTTAATATCTCATAATAAAATTATAAACAATGAGCGGCATCTAGTAATACATCATTGCTACCCAAGTAATATTAATAATTGGTGATCCAATTAAACCTTTCGTGACTAATGTTTCCGTGTAATATAATCCCTTTAACCATATATTATAGATTAAACTCGAGGCATGTTATTAGTCATCCTCTTCAACGTTTAATCCAGGTTTCCTTGATCAATGAGTAGACTATTAAAACAAATCAATATTTGAGCATGGCCATGCATATTCATAGTCTCACTCAATCAAGAGGCCAATAATATCTCTCCTAATAATAGGAGGGTTAAATCCTATATCTATCATTCATATTTCTCATACGACTCATAATATACCCGATGTCCATTTTTATCATCACCCGGTCAAAGGTAACTTTTAATGTAATCAAAGTATATTAATCCTCGTATAGAAATATAATGACCTCAAGTCGAAGGATCATTACACCATTATCACTGTGAGCTATTCTAATGACTTTATTACCATGTAGAATCTCACTGTGGGTCTATCCGGTGCCATGTAGAATATTACATGCACCTATGTTCTTGACTTTAGTATCACTATACCTATGACCAATGAGATGTGGTCATTTAGTCAACGAACATACTAATCTTTATGCATTATAATTGTCCCAATTCATAATGCTCAATTAGGGATATTTTAGGAATATAAACACTATTCATATAATCTCATTTTTAAGTCACATACTTAAAGATATAGAATACGTGTTCAATATTCCAAGGAAATTTATTACTCTAACATTAATATCGCAGTAAATAAAGACATAATAATTGTTGTCGAATAATCAATAGAACATAATCATTATTAAATAACAAAATAGTGTTTCCCAGAAGTACAATTGTATTGTCTCTAGGGCACTAACACTAACAGTTATAATTGTATTGGATTAATATTTAACAGGTTGTTTAAAATTGAAATTTTAGCGTGACGACCAAATCTCCTGACCCCGGATTTGGGGGCGTCACAGTTGGTATCAGAGCAAGGTTATAGTAAATTAGAAACGAGAGTGTGTAGGCGTGTGTATAGTTAAGTAAGAACGTCAGAGCTCATGTAGAGTTCGTGTTGGACTATTGGATATAGTACCAACGAGTAATTTAAGATATGGTACTCGTTTGAGATAGTTGAGCATAGTTGAGCTGAGCTGGATAGAAATCCTTGTGGCTGTAGATGTAGGTGGTGGAATCTTTAGAGACTATTGCGGGTCGACGATGACGTATGATATCGATAACCTTAGGACGTGTAGCAGAAGAACTTAGAATCGAATGACGAGCCATCAGAGGAGCTAATAAAGAAGATATGCCTGAAGACCTTGGCAATACCTTCCTTCTTAATAAATTATTTAACACTCCTTTAAGTAAGACTTTTGTCTGTGAAAATATTCCGCCTTCTAAATTTATATTTGATATTGTGTTCACCTGTTATTGGGTTTCAAATGTGCTAAAGGCTGTCTTGATGCCTATTTTTTCAGATTTCTAAAACCCTGTCAAGTTTTGATATTTGAATTTCTAATTTTCTTCAACAATGAATAACTCTATTATTGATAAATCATCATTTCTTCATATTGTGCTAGTAATTTCTTTTTCGGTTATTCTTTTCTCCGGAAGTAGTACCTTTGGAATCTGTTCAGTTGTATCCTGCTCTGTCAACCAAAATGGAGATCCATCGACAATAACAGGGTCGATAGTGTTATCAACAGAACTAGGGAGTACCAAGTTAGACTGAGTAATCTTCCTCCAAGAACCAGCATTGCACGAATAGATTTGACCTACTAAGGGATGTAGTTTCATATTAAAATGCATGAGTTTGTAATAATTGGCAACAGAATTGAAACCAAATCCAGAAAAATATTTATAACGTTCAGGGGGAGGTTCGATTTCCAAGAACTGTTTCGTAGCAGGATTCTGTACCGTGTACCGTGTACACGCATATTCCAAAATTCTCGTGCCAATCTTCAATGAACACCAAGCCATTAATGGATCCCATATTTATAGTAGTTTCTAGAATATCCAAGTATTTATAATCAGCCGCACTTATAGAATATCCAAGTATTTATAATCAGCCGCACTTATAAATGTGACATAGTCGTGGTCGAAGTTACGAACAAACTTAATAAAAACGTCGATAGAGATAAGCGAATTCTAGGATTTACAAACGGATTTAAATCGTAAAAGTGGTTGCATAGAAAGTCGAGGAAGTATCTCAATTTCAATTGTTTCTACTGGAAGGATACTTGTTGTGGCCATGTTGTACGATATGTTTTGGCGGCGTACGGATGCATATGATTATTAGGTTTTATTAATTAGATCAATTAGTGATCGTATAAACAAGGAGTTAGAGGAACTATTAGATTAGACCCGAAAGAATGGCAGTATTTATAAGGATTGGAAGGTATAGAGGTGTATTCTTTCTGAATTTTTTTGAATTTTAAAAATTTGTATTTAATTTAGATATTAAAAAGTATTTTAAAATTTTTAGTATTCAATTTAATAATTAATTATTATAGTAAATTTAATAATTAAATTTTTATAGTACTTTAAAATCATGTCTTCCTAGTTAGATTTTCAAAAAACTTCTCCAAAATCCTGAATGAATACACCCTTAGGCCTCCTAATATGCGGGTTAAATTTTACGACAACTTTTATGAATATATAATATCATAGAACAAAGAAGAATTACAATACTACTAGCTCTAGCTGATAATCCGTGCGGGTCAAGATTAAAATGTTTATTGAAAACGGGATGAAATCAAAAAAATTAATCTTTGAATTATGTAGTTATAAGGAATCGAACCCAAATCAAATCAAATAAATAAATCTTGTTTAATCATGTAGTTGTAGTAGGGAATCGAACCCAAATTTTGTGATAACCAAATTTGATAGTACTTTTAAACCAAATTTGGTATTTGGTACTTTCGGGCGTCATTTACTATATGTTTTACTTATTATGGGTACACAAGTGGTTTAAAATACAAGTTTCCCCCATGTAAAGCTTATATGTTCAGATTTTTCTATAGAGATGTTCCTACTTTGTTAAGATGCTTCCCTTCCCTACGAAAAATAAATAACTTAATTGAAACCATTTTCGAGAGATTTTGTTTAAATTTTAAAGCTTAACAACATAACTTTGTCGACATTCTTAAACCAAAATTAGCGTTTGCTATATAATTGGAATTTCAGGATATGTATATCATGGGAAGTTTACATACCTTTGGTCCTTCATATTGCAGTATTTAAACAAAACACAAGTAGTAACTCGAAAAACAACATAACTTTCTAGTCACTTCTCTGAGAATACAAGGTAAGAAGTGTAAGCTTGGGGAGGGAGGCTTTGGATCCATATACAAGGTAATACTTAGATTCATTTATAGTACTGATGCATCTACTTGGCTATCAATAACTAGGTTTGCTTCGACAACATCTTTGGATCTTAATCCCAAAACAAAACATATAAAATCTGTCCACAAATTTCATAAGAATTTCGGTCTCTAATCATGAATTCAGTAACCTGTCCAGATCCAAATATATAAAATGAAAACAGCAGAAATATGATTCCTCAATTTTCAAAATACTAATGAGATGTTACTGCTTTAATATCACAATAATTGTTTTTAGGGCATTACGAAAGACAGGCAAGAAATAGATGTGAAAAGACTTGCTAAGAATTCGAGACAAGGACTAGATGAATTCAAGAATGAAATTTCATGCATAGCCAAACTTCAACATCTTGTGAGGCTTCTAGGTTACTGCTTTGAGAAAGATGAGATGTTGCTAATATATGAGTACATGCCTAACTACAGTTTAGATTATCTGCTTTTTGGTATGCTCATTCTCAAAGTGTTGTTTCCTTTTTATGAAAAAAGCATTGTCTGAATTGTACAATACTTCAATACAACATGATTAATATTTGTTGCTCTTAAACAGACAAAAAAAGAAGAGAGCCATTGGACTGGCCAAAACACTATAACATCATAAATGGTATAGCTAGAGGGCTTCTCTATCTTCACCAAGACTCTAGACTGAGAGTCGTCCATAGAGATCTGAAAGCCAGCAACATTCTACTTGACGTCGAGATGAATCCAAGAATTTCAGATTTTGGATTAGCTAGGATTTTTTGGGGAAGTGAAAGTGAAGCAAATACAATCAAAGTGGTTGGCACATAGTAACTACCTCTCCGAAAACCCTCAACTCCCTGTTTCATTATCAAAAATTAGCTAACATGTTTCATTGGGTTTCCTGTAGCGGCTACATGTCTCCGGAGTATGCACTTGATGGAATATACTCAACAAAATCCGATGTTTATAGCTTTGGCGTTTTAGTGCTAGAGATAGTAAGTGGAATGAAAATGAGAGGGTTCTATCATTTAGATCCGAGCCTTAATCTTCTCAGTCATGTAAGTGCCCTGTTTTTGTCAAATCATATGGAAAATACTTAACCCTTCTTTGTTCAAAAACTAAATATCGTACTCATAATATTCACTTGTAGGCATGGAGACTCTTGTTAGGTTTAGGAGTTACACACCAATACGAGATTCACAATACACCAATGCAGAGCACACACACAAACACATGATTAGTTGACAAGTAACACACACAAAACATATATGACGTGGAAACAACAACGTCCCAACTTGTATTATTAATCAAAACAGTTATCAATAATACAATCAAAACAATAAAACCTCAATGGTGTCCCAAACTCGATACTTGAGTCAAACAATGCTCAAACATCTCCCAAACAATACATAAGACGACTACATCTCTTAAGCACTCATATCAAACAAATACAATATGACTATGTTTATATAGCCACCCAAAACTTAGCCACCCAAAACTTAGCCACCAAGACTTACCATACTTGTTTTACAAGACTTACCATACTTGTTATACAAGACTTTTTATCCTTGGTACCTAATTCCCCTAATTTAATCATGACCAAGACATACCATATATAATAATTGTCTATCCATACAATTATTATCATATATAATAATTGTCTACCCATACAATTATTACCAAAACAGTCTTAATCGCCCAAATCCATATTACCATATTGGGTTGAACAACCGGTCAAACCCAACAATCCTCCCCTTCAACCCAATACCCATATCAGGTTGAACGGTATCCATCAACGACATCGACGTCCCTCCGCCATGCCTCCTCTCGAACAAGAATCCTCTTGCTCTTCCAAACCTTCAGTAATCATCAAAGACATCAACGTCCATCCGTCATGCCTCCCCTCGAACAAGAATCTACTGCTCTTGCTCTTCCAATCTTGAGAATCACTAAAACCCGTATAATGACCTTCAAACCATCGTTCTTCAGCATAACGATGTATCCATCTTCAAAATCACGTGCATCATCCACCACGAGTGCCCTTCCATCAATTGAGTCACCCAATCCTTGCTTTCTCAATCTTTCGGCATGTAGAAAGAACACTAGTATCATCCAACTCGTTCACCTGGTTGATCAATCCATTGAAACAATTGCGATGATCTCTTCCATCTTCTTCCATCTCGTGCCCGAACAAATTGATCCACGATGCAATTCAACCGCCATACCACACGTAACTATGTCTCCTCCCACATTAGTAGGCTTCTTGTCAGCGAATCCTTCATTGTGCTCCACCATATCAATTGAATCTCGATTTTTCCCCCAAACTCATCCATCTCGATCCACGAACCTTGGCTCTGATACCACTTGTTAGATTTAGGAGCTACACAACAATACGAGATTCACAATACACCAATGCAGAGCACACACACAAACACATGATTAGTTGACAAGTAACACACACAAAACATATATGACGTGGAAACAACAATGTCCCAACTTGTATTATTAATCAAAACAGTTATCAATAATACAATCAAAACAATAACACCTCAATGGTGTCCCAAACTCGATACTTGAGTCAAACAATGCTCAAACATCTCCCAAAAAATACATAAGACGACTACATCTCTTAAGCACTCATATCAAACAAATACAATATGACTATGTTTATATAGTCACCCAAAACTTAGCCACCCAAAACTTAGCCACCAAGACTTACCATACTTGTTTTACAAGACTTACCATACTTGTTATACAAGACTTTTTATTCTTGGTACCTAATTCCCCTAATTTAATCATGACCAAGACATACCATATATAATAATTGTCTATCCATACAATTATTATCATATATAATAATTGTCTACCCATACAATTATTACCAAAACAGTCTTAATCGCCCAAATCCATATTACCATATTGGGTTGAACAACCGGTCAAACCCAACAACTCTACCAAGAGGAAAAATGTTCAGCACTGCTCGATGAGGCAGCCATAGATTCATATAATAAATCTGAACTGTTTCGAGCAATTCAAGTTGGGTTGTTGTGTGTGCAGCCATATCCCGAAGACATGCCAAGCATGTCCACGATGGTTTTGATGTTGAGTAGTGACAATGAACTGCCTCAGCCAAAACAACCGTCCTTCTTCACTGAAAGGAACCAATTTTTATCAGAATTTAGTAACATTGCTGAAATTTCTACATCAGCAAGTAGTGTATTTACTCCTAGGTACACTACAAGAAAAACTGAAACAGACGACTCACCTAGGGCCGTTGTCTATTACCCCTGAAAACCGATGACTATTGAGATGCCGTCAGATGGACCTCAGACAACGGTTAAAAAATGTTGTGTATAAGCACTGACACGACAGTCACCGATTAACAAAGTGTGGTATAACAGCCAGAAAGGACGACAGTTTCCTACCAAAAATTGTGTTGTATAAGGTGATGAACACAACATACGAGTAAATATAAATTGTTGTATAATAGCTAGAAACAACAACAGGGCACTAAAGAAAATGTTGTCGGAAAAAATTAGTATCAAGAGATTTATAATTGGTTTGTGTTGTTGAACTGCTTAGTACACAACAATTTATGTATTAATCGATTTATAAAATACCGTTCTAGGAAGCAGTTTATACAACAGTTTTTGTTTTCCAAATTGTTGTCTTTCTTACTCTCAGATGACGGTTTATTTTTTTTTCATCTCATGTATGTAATTCCTTCATACAATGATTTAGTTTTTAGAAGTCATTGTCGTATTTTTAACACACAACACTTTTATAAAGCTTGGTTGTTGTAAGATATTATTTATAACAACTCTTCTTATAAATGCCCCCATGGTCTAAAAATAGGCTAGACAATGGTTTTATATACGCAAAAAGGAACAACTATATATCATTACAATCAATATTTGTTATTACAACGAACTAAAATTCACTACTACAACCAATATTCATCATCAACCAACTAGAGTTAGCCAATACTACTACTACAGGTGTGAATGATAACAAGGAGATCATAAGAAAGTAGCAGTTAGCCAGCCTCCTTATGAAATGCCATTGTAGAAAGAACGAACTAAGAATGTATATTCTTAAAGTAAACTTATTTATACAGAGATATAACAGCTTCAAAAGAAGCTCTAGAACAAAAGAAAACCTCAATAATCAATGTCTTAGGGTCAATCTCTCTGGCCCGTAAGACTTGGTTCCGGCCAATCGTAATCTTCCCAAGCCAGCTGCCCAGATTCTTTAACAGAGACCGCTTCTCAGAACTTGACTTAATGAGTTCAGATCCTAACAGAACCTGTAATAATTATTATCAAACAAAAATCAATATATATGTCACCAATGGGTGTTAGCATCTAAAGCTAGTTTAGCGGGCCCAAAATCAGAAACCTGTTAAAGGGGGAGAAGTAATATGTTAAAAAAATTCAAGCATGCATTCAGAAATTAACTAAAGGAAGTTAATGAAGAATTAGCATACCTGCGAATCAAAGTTGTTATCTAAAAGAATATTTGATGACTTAATATCTCGATGGATTATCCGAGGATGACCTGTTGTAGAAAATTAAACCAAATTAATGAAAAACAATGAAATAACAGATATGTTGCAGAAATTTATCTAAAGCTGCAAGCAGGCAAGCTACTGATTGAAGGACTTTTACATGGCTAGGTAGCTGGTTCTTTAAGACTGATTATACAGTAACAATAGTTTATGTAAATATCTGATGCTTAACATGAAAAAGTATAATTAGCATATACTTGAATTGCATACAGAGATTTTAGATCCAGCAGCTATGAAAATTTATAATTCGAAAAGGAATGTCATGGCCTGCTACTGAAAGAACAAACTGTAATACTTGTATCCTTCTACAGTATCAAAGTGTTAACTATAACTAGCGCCGGATAAACATGGCATTTATAGTTCGGTTTTGAGTGTCCTTAGTTCATACCTGAAGGAATGCTAGGAACTGATGGAGTAGTTGGAGTAGGAGGGGCACCCTCAGAATTATCTTCTGGGCAGCTTGTTGGAGGACTTACTGGGGTACTAGCTCAAGAGGTTGGTGCATTAGCCACAACTGTTAAAGGTGACATTCAGATCAAATTTTCTAAAGTTTTGACACTCATCAAACACACAAATATTAATGTGGAAATAAATGTATAAGTTATAATTATAGCATACCATTGCACTGGCTAAGTGGAGGAGTCTGCACATTACAAGCACCACGAAGTGTTAAAGCAAGAGTTTGATTAATAAGGATACCTGAATTTGCAGCACCGCCATTTACTAATGAGCACAGACACTGTGGTTGTGATTGAACGATGTTGGAAAGTGTAGAGCAGCATGATGATGGTGTTGACGAGTTCCTAATGACAAAGGTTAGGCATAGGGATAAGCCCAGGAGCGCACGTGTGCATCCTCATTGAGCCCTGGCTCCTCCCCAGAGCATTACAACGACAACTAAGACCAGACTCATCTGTATTCCTTTTGGAGCCATTAGTTATGAATATTTAGTAGCAGAGGAGTGACTCACGAGTGCAAGTATAGATTCCTTTTGGTGTTTAATATATGATTAACTGAAGTATAGATTAGGTTGCAGAAACAATAAAATTTAATGTTAACACTGTGAGCTACATCAAGATGGACAAATTATATGTAGGTAAAAGTACAAACCTTGTCCGCTTCCTTTGTTGGAGCAGCATTAGCGGGAGCAGACTGGGTGGCAAATCTCACACCAGCAGCTTTACTAGGGAAATTACACACATTAAAATAAATTAAAACCAGAAAACATATCAATATTGCATTCCCGCAACATTTTAGTGACACTAAATTAACAGAATCCAGTTAGAAACATGTAGTTTAAAAATCAAGCATCAGAAGCACATATACAATCAAGGTTCTTTTCACCAGATCGAGAAACAATAGACACTCTTATCAAATAATGAGGAACCAAATAATGAAATATGTTGGAGAGAAAACTCAATTACCTTAACATGTTGATTCTCTCTGGTGACTAAAACTTGAGGGTAATACCTAAAAATTAAAGCTCTGAAACTACAACTGAATACACTAAACCTAAACTTGAACCAACCCAAATCGATGAAGCCCTTAATCCAAATTCATTCAGATGTAAACCTAAATCGAACACCTGCAACAAAAAGTGACTAATTAAACCAATTAGTCAAACCCTAAAACTGAAGAAGATCTAAAATTGAACCCCAAGTTGAAGAAGCCGTAAATCAAAAAAGTCTCAAACCAAAGAAGCCCTCAATTGGAGAAGTCACAAATCAAATAAATCATAAACCATAAATAGAAGACAGTGAGTGGAGGGAGCCAGAGAGAGAGGTTGTGGAGAGAGATGAGTGTTTAGAGAAGGTTGGGGGAGAGATATAAATAAAAAATTTATCTTGTTCGATTGTCGAGAAATATTTCTAAAAAAATTGAAACAAAAATCCGGACGAAACACTACATAGAAGTACTTGTCAAACAAGTAGTTGAATGTTAAAATATCAAACCAAATAAACTTAATTTTTTCAGAAATTTTTGGAATATCAGTAAAATAGATAGGTATTATTATTATTAGTATTAGTATTATTTATTCAATAAGTAATATTATTGTTAATAATATTGGTATGTCACTTATTCAGGTTCTGGTATCAATAATAGTATAGTTATTATATAATGTTCGTTTAACTTCGGAATTAGTAATGCTATAATTATTAACATTTTCCTAGCTAGCTAATATTTCCTTGTAAACAAATATCAAGGATCGTAAATCATACAATATATGATGTCCACATCTACAATGTGTATAACAAAATATCTGAAGTATGATCGTATTCTATCTATCAATGATATTATTATTATCATTAACCTTTATTTAAGTGTTTTTATATATTCAACAATTTTTTATACTAAATATCCAAATAAGAGATTTATACAATAACATTATATGAAGTGTGTAATACTTATGTATGTATTAAGGGCAACAAATAAAGTATTTTTTAAACAAATCAACGCTTTTGATATAGACAACGGTTTAGCTAAACAAAACGTTGTAACGTAAATAATCACGCAAGGATTTTACAAAACGAAACAATTGTCTATATCATACAACGGTTTAACAACATAAACAATTGTTACAGAGATTATTCAACAACGAACGGATCAAAACGAAAACCCTTGTGTATATTATACAACGTTTTTTGGACCAAAACCATTGTTACGTCTTACAACTTACAACACTTTGTTAAACAAAAACCATTGTCTTATACTTTTATAAAATCGAATAAACAAAACATAGGTGAGTCCTGACTCGCATATATAAAATTAATATAAGACAAATTAATGACGACTTTATAATTAAATTATGTCATACTTGTAATATCCGTGGATTTTATTATTAATATAAATGATATATTTGGTGTAAAATATTTATTGTGGAATATTTGGATATTAATAAGTATCAATTATTGAGTAATTGTGTGCTAATTGGTGAGTCGGAAGCCCCTTTCAAATATCTCGTCATTTGAAATCTTCTTCAATTTTGAGCTCCGTTTTGAAAATTCAAGGGCCCCGTTAAAATTTTGTACATCATTATTATCCCTTCGTATTTCGTATCCGAATCATTATCGGAAGAGTTATTCGTATCATTTCATCCCTAGTTATTTGATCTTGTGAGTATAGTTCGTTTTATTCAAAAAGGGAAAAATTGTTCCGAACCCTAATTGTTTAGGGTAACAGATATATCGTTCATATCAAGTATTCCATCTGTTATAGCCCCATTATTCTTGAGCATTAGTTATATAATGATATGTATTGATTTGGATGATCATCAGTCTTTGTAGATGATTATCTTCTCGTAAAACGTGTTTTTAACCAAATTAGGGTTTTTAAACGATCCAGTGGATCTATATCGATCCAAAAATGTTGTTTGGGGTATTATTTTTCCAAAAATATAAAAAGACCAATCGTACCTTGTACCTCATACAATCCGCAGTTCATAATCTCGAAAAAGTAAAAATCCCCGAACTGTGTTCTTCGTGTTCTTGAATAATCAAACACAAATTCGAAGGTGTTATTGAAATCAGAAATTGAAGTTCAAGTAATTAAATCAAAGATCTTGAGCTCTAGTTTCAGAATCTTCCAACCTCATCATCATCTGGTAATTTTTGGATTTTATATGAATTTTACAAATTTCGAATTAAATTAGGGTTCATACCCGAATTGGGGATTTTCATTCTGTTGATTCTCCGTTCAATTGATTGCTTCTAACATATTCCTAGGGTTCTAGTTAGTAGGAATTCATGTTTTAATTTCATGTTTATGTTCGATTTTGAGAAATTCGATTTCTAGGGTTTTGCCCAATTTTTATTTTGATTCGTCCGTTCATATGAATGATCTGACATAACTTCTGATAGAGGGCTTTCATTGTATGTTTTCTTAGCTTCATTTTGATATAAAGAAAGTAGAGTTTCATGTACAAAAATTGTAGATCGGAAAATTTGTTCAAGGTCACCGGAAAATAGTCGGGTTTTTGATTCCGGTGATGTTTTTGGTTTGTTTTTGATCGGAATGTATTGGTATGGTTATAAGGAACGTTTTGATATAAAAAGCCCCAAATTTTACAGTGTTTTTGAGTCGCCGGATTCTGGGCAGGTCGCCGGATTCTGGGAATTTTCCGGCAAGTTCTTCGCGACCCGGATTGTTCTTGGCAACCCGTGATCCAGTGACCCGTTTTCCTGACCCGGTTTCAATCTTCGAACCCCTAAAATATTTTCAGAAAACTGTTTTTGAATTTTATTTTTTAAATTTAATTCGAAAATAGTTTAAAATCTTTTAAAATTCATATTTTTATTTTAAAAATATATTTTTAAATTCAAAAAATTCTGAAAATCTTATTTATTATTTTAAATTCGAAAATTGATTAAACTTAATTATTTTAATTATTTTTAATTAATTAATAATTAATTTAATTAATTGATTAATTCTTTTAATCAGTTAATTCTTAAAAATTGATTATTAATTAGATTAATTAATTTAAAATTCAGTTTAATTATTTTCAAACATGATTTATTATTTAAAAATAGTTTGAGCATTTAAAGAGTGTCAATTAATTTTATTAATTGATTTATTTGCATTTAAATACTTATATTGGGTTAAAAAATCCGATTTTTGATTTAAAAATTTGTTTGTGACTTATTTAAATTCAAATAAGCTTCATGTGATGTTTTAAAAATATTTATAAGTGCTATATGGTTCGTATGAGTTGTGTAATGTGTTTTATAGTCCGTATATGCCCGTACGAGGGCTAGTGTCTGAGTTTTAAATACCGTAAATTATACCGGACGTCTGATACGTAACCGGTTACCTGTTTAAAATATGTTATTGATTGATTGTGTGTCGAGGATAGAATGAGGATAGTTAGACTTACTGTGATGAGTTTTTTAAATTATAGAATCGAGTTCCCAGAGCAAGGGAAAAGGGAAAGTTGAGTGATCGAAGTAGAACCGACAGCGACGTAGACCAGGCAAGTATCTGTGCCTTTATTTGTGATAAATTGTTATTGTCTTCAATACTTAAATGTTGTTATCCAAGAACAATTCAGATTATCAATCCTTTACCCGTATTTGGGCAACTGATTCCATTTTCATAAATATTCTCAATTCCTTGATTTGATCCGCAACCATGTTGGTTATCGGAACCCTTATTTCCAATTCATTGATTATTGACTACAACCATTGATTGTTGATTACCATCATTTGATCATTGCTTACAACCATTGATTGTTGATTTCCATCATTGAGTATTGATTACGGTCATTGATTATCGATTACAACCACTGATTACCTTCCTGAACGAGTACACTGTACCATTGAAATTATTCCATGATTATTTCTCAATCTTCATTTGATACTGAGCAGTTGAAGCTCTTTTGCAATTATTATATCTTAACATTGTGCATTTATCTTATTGAGCATGTTATTTCTTATACCTTGTGATAGAATTGACATGTTTTTAAAAATGGACCAGTAAATGGTCGGGCCATATTTATGGTCGGAATAACTTAAGGCCCAGATTGGCCTAGGATCTAGTAGAGGACTTTACCGTGAGTGAGTCCGGGGTTGATGCGTGGCTGGCCAGCAGCACAACCTTTGATTTGAATAAAATGTAGAAGTCCAATTCTAATTCTTTTACTTCAATTGAAATTGATACAAAGCATGTGTTTGGCTTAAATATTGTTGATTCTGATATCGTGAATTCATATCTTTATAACTGTGATAGAAATACATATGATGCTTGCTGAGCACTTTTGGCTCACTCTTGCTTGTTGTTTTCTAACCCTATTCCAGTGAAGTGAGAGTATGAGTCGATACAGCGTGACTGATAGTTCACCGGCAGCAAGGAGAGCCCCTCGAGTGGTTGTCATTGGCAGGGTAGTTGTTTGTTTTGTATTATTAGACTAGATGTCTAGCTCTGAACTTAAGATGTGATGTAATAACTCTGATAAAACTGGTTTGTATTAATAATAGATTGTAGAAGCTTGTGTTCAATGCCATAATCTGGATGCGGTCTTGGTTAAGGGGTATTTTATGTCTTTATATATTATGCATGTGTTATATTGTGTTCCGTTGGTCGGGTGACTCCCCAAATCTGTACCCCGGGATTGGAGGGCGTCACAATACTGATATGTAAAATGAGTTATTTGAATATGACAACATTGTTGTTAATAGTATTGGTATGTCACTTATTCGCTAATAGTATAGTTATTATATAATGTTCGTTTAACTTCGGAATTAGTAATGTTATAATTATTAACATTTTCCTAGCTAGCTAATATTTCTTTGTAAACAAATATCAAGGATCGTAAATCATACAATATATGATGTCCACATCTACAACGTGTATAACAAAATATCTGAAGTATGATCGTATTCTATCTATCAATGATATTATTATTATCATTAACCTTTATTTAAGTGTTTTTATATATTTAACAATTTTTTATACTAAATATCCAAATAAGAGATTTATACAATAACATTGTATGAAGTGTGTAACACTTATATATGTATTAAGGGCAACAAATAAAGTATTTTTTTTTTAAAATCAACGCTTTTGATATAGACAACGGTTTAGCTAAACAAAACGCTGTAACGTAAATAATCACGCAAGGATTTTATAAAACGAAACCATTGTCTATATCATACAACGGTTTAACAACATAAACAATTGTTACAGAGATTATTCAACAACGAACGAATCAAAACGAAAACCCTTGTGTATATTATACAACGTTTTTTGGACCAAAACCATTGTTACGTCTTACAACTTACAACACTTTGTTAAACAAAAACCATTGTCTTATACTTTTATAAAATCGAATAAACAAAACATAGGTGAGTCCCGACTCGCATATATAAAATTAATATAAGACAACTTAATGACGACTTTATAATTAAATTATGTCATACTGATATGTAAAATGAGTTATTTGAATATGACACAACATTGTTGTTAATAGTATTGGTATGTCACTTATTCGCTAATAGTATAGTTATTATATAATGTTCGTTTAACTTCGGAATTAGTAATGTTATAATTATTAACATTTTCCTAGCTAGCTAATATTTCCTTGTAAACAAATATCAAGGATCGTAAATCATACAATATATGATGTCCACATCTACAACGTGTATAACAAAATATCTGAAGTATGATCGTATTCTATTTATCAATGATATTATTATTATCATTAACCTTTATTTAAGTGTTTTTATATATTTAACAATTTTTTATACTAAATATCCAAATAACAGATTTATACAATAACATTGTATGAAGTGTGTAACACTTATGTATGTATTAAGGGCAACAAATAAAGTATTTTTTTTTTAAAATCAACGCTTTTGATATAGACAACGGTTTAGCTAAATAAAACGTTGTAACGTAAATAATCACGCAAGGATTTTATAAAACGAAACCATTGTCTATATTATACAACGGTTTAACAACATAAACAATTGTTATAGAGATTATTCAACAACGAACGAATCAAAACGAAAACCCTTGTGTATATTATACAAATATACAACGGGTTTTTGGAACAAAACTATTGTTAAGTCTTACAACTTACAGCACTTTGTTAAACAAAAACCATTGTTTTATACTTTTATAAATTGAATAAATAAAACAAAGTTAGTCAACATCCTAATATATAAAAATTATTATCCAATAATTTACTCACAATTTTATAATAAAATTATATCAAATTTACACAACGGTTTTTTTGCAACATTGTCTTACGTTTATTCACACAATACGACTAAGACAACTGTTGTCTCAATCCAACAACGGTTAAATTAAAACATTGTCTTAATATTATTTAGACAAGAGTTAAAAAAACTGTTGTCTAAACCCAATAATTTGCGTCGTCTATATCCACTATTTTTCACTTTCTTAGACAACGGTTCGTAAACCATTGTAATGTAATGGATTAGACAATACTTTTTCGAGCCAAAAAATAACTTGTCGTCTGTTAATTTTAGGCAACACTTTTTCGGCCGTCCGTTGTCTGAAAGGTGTCGTCTGATTCAATTTTTCTTGTAGTGTATATTACAACCAGACCTTGGGATTAAATATTTCACTAATAATGTAAATTATATATTAGTTTAATGACATTTGCCAAGAATATAGCTCGTCTAACCGAAATTAATCCAATAATGATGGCATGCCATAGTTCAACTTGCAAAGTAGACATTGTTGACCTTTTAGGTTGCAGATTAATAAATTCCAGTTAACACTATAAATTATCACCATCACTTCAAAAAAATTCTACCTTTTTTGTTAAGATGTACATATATGCATTTAAATTTTTTATTATTATGTTGGATAATAATCAATAAATTAGTGCTTTTATGATAATATTAATGGTTTGAATTTAAGACAGTGATTAATAATTGATTCTTTTTATTTCATTTTGTTAGTATCTTCTTCTATATATTAAAAGTCAGGGCAAAATATGCTAATTAAATGGCTGTGAAATTACATTTTTATCCCTATTTGTTGAAAAATTACAAAAGTGTCATCCATATATAATATATACAAAAATTGATTAATTTGTGTTGCTTTTAGAAATCAAACCCTTATCCCCCATTTACAAAAAAAAAGTATAATAACCACTGTGTTACGTTAATTTATGAGCACACTTTAAAAATCTTATTAGATCAATAACATGTTCTCTTATAATTCTATTTTTTTATATATATTTTGAGTAAACAAATTGTTGTTTATATTATTTATAAAAATTAAATTCTAATTTATATATAAATGAAACAAAACATGGATAAAAAAATATTAGATTGAAATTAAAAAAAAACAGGATTATATTCTAATATTTCTTTAATTTTTATTTTTGAGTAAATAAAATATTAGTGCTTATTATTAATATAGCTCTATTTTCTAAGTTTTCGAAATTTTATATATAATTATATGTTCAATTATCTTTATAGATTTTAATTTCGCTTGTACTTTTTCGATTAAATATCAATTATGTTCTTAATTATTATATGATTTATATTTTCATATCATACTTTGTCATTTAGTATACTCTATATGGAGTGTTCACGTTTTGATACATAAATCTATACTATATTATTAAAGACGAAACATTAAAAGTTTTGGTCGGTCGGTCGGTCGGTCGGTCGGTATTTGGGCCGATTCACGGGCCTATCTATAATCAATTTATTAATAACCAATTACTTTTTTTCACTACATTACCTATTATATATATATATATATATATATATATATATATTTAAACCAAACCAACTCATCTTCTAAAAATAAAACGGGCAACATATATATAATATGGTAATATTATTATATATTTATAACTGATTACCTTTTTCAGCTAAAACACAATATTTTTATATTTTTTTACCTAAAACAACTCATCTTATAAATAGGACACATATATGGAAACCAAGTTATTGATAACCAATTACCTTTTTCAGCTAAATTATATTACCTATTTCATATATCTATTTAACTAAAACAAATCATTTTCTAAAAATAAGACGGGCAATATATATATAAAATGGTAATATTATTATATATTTATAATCGACAGTTATGTGTTTTAGATTTTCTAACTAAAACAACTTATCTTCTAAATATAATACATGCAAAATAAATATACAATGGTAATATTGTTTTATATAAATATTAATAAATAACAAGTTATTCTTTTCAGCTAAAACAAATTACCTCTTTTATATTTTCTAACTTAAACAACTAATTTTCTAAAAGTAATGCAGACGTATATATAAAAAAATTAATATAATTTTATATAATTTTTAATAATTAACTAATTATCTTTTTAAGGATATTACCTATTTATATTTTCTAACTGAAACAACTCATGTTGAAATTAAAAATAACACGGGCAAAAGATAGATATATTGGTAATATTATTATATTAAATTTATGAAATTCATGTTTATTATAATTTTTTTAACATTCAATTTAAACGATATAATTAATTAAAATAAAAGTAATAGTATATTCAAATAAACTCGGTATATTGAACAAGCACATATTTTGATATTTGCACTTGAGTCCCTTTTTAGATTTTTAAGAGTAAAAAAATACGAATCATTAGATATGTTATTTTAAAATATTTTATATTTTAATATCTAAAATACTACTATTGATTACGTCAATAATATATTAAATTTAAATATTATATTGTTATATTTATAAATCCAATATATATATATATATATATTAAAATTTTATAAAATTATATATAATAACTAAAATCTAAATAAAAAATAAGAAAATATTAAAGAAGACCGTGCATCGCACGGGATATAAGCTAGTATAATAATAAATTTTGATCTAATATAAGTAATATATTATATTTTACTTATATTATTTAGAATAATTCTAAAAAGTAGGAGTATGGTAAAAACTGGTATCAGATTTAGGGTGTTCACGAGTCAGGTTGGTCAAGATGGTAGTAGACCCCGACTCAATTAAATCGATTTAAACATTTTCAACCCAACCCACAAAATCTATTACTTTATATTAAACCACAATACAAGGGCAAAAAGTGTCATTTTAATGTGTGTGAAGTTAGGTTTTTGCCCTTATTTGTTGAAAAATTACAAAAGTGTCACCTCATATTTTTATGTTGCAAAGTACATTTTAATGTGTGAAGTTACGATTTTACCGTTATTTGTTGAAAAATTATAAAAGTGTCAACTCATATTTTTATGTTAAAAACAATGAAACTGTCTTATCACTAAGAATCGAACAATTAACCTCCTTTAACAAAGAACATGTCATAATCATTGTGCTACATTGACTTTTGGATTTGATTTAAAAGTTTTATTGGATAAACCACATGTTTTACTTTTATTCCTTTTTTAAAAATAAAATGTTGGTTTACATTATTCAATAATTTTTTAAAATGTTGGATATTATATTTTATCTACTTTCTACATATTAAAAATCAACTAATGGTAAAAAAAAACCCCAAAAAATGTTTGTGAAGTTATAATTTAACCCTTTTTTTTAAGCAACCCTTATATATTTAAAAATTATAAAAATGTCATCCCTTTATTGTTTAATCAAAAAAAATAAATTGTGTAAACATTGAGAATCGTAACCTTAAATAAACTTGGTATGCTATATTTAGTTTTGAGTTTATTTTATAAACATTATTAGATAAGAATTAAAAAAAAATGCATTATTAGATAAAGTACACACTATTATCATATTCTTTTTTATTATATAATTTTTGAATAAATAGCATGACGTTTTTATTTATTTATATAACATGTTTATCCAATTTCTTTTTTAATTTTAACTTTTGAGTAAGTAAAATTTTATTTCATATTATCTTCATAACTCCATTTTTAAATTTTATTGTTTTTCTATATAATTATGTATTCAATTATTTTTTATAAATTCTTATTTCACTTTTATTTTGTTATAAAATATTAGTTATGATGTTAATTGTTATATGATTTATATTATTATTTAAAAATATGTCACTTATTACGCTTTATATCGATTATTCAAGTGTTGATACATAAATATAATATTAAAAATTGATATAATTATATGCTAGGTACATAATTTATAATACATTCTAAATTAGTAGTGTGAAAAGTGTGAATTAGAGTTAGGATTTTCATATGTTGGGTAGGCCGAGTTGGAAACATATTTGTGATCCGATCTAATTTATTCGGTTTAAATTTTTTTTAACTCAACCCGCAAAATATAGATTCGTGACCCAATCCTACCTATCATATATCAATTTGGGTTGAGTTGGTTTTAATGGGTTAAATAATTATGTAAAAAAAGAATTGAAATATGATATAATTCTCCTTCGAAAATCTAAGTAAAAATGAAATACATATACATTACGATTTTAGTGCTAATACTTTAGTAATATAAATTATGTTGTAAGTCATATGTATATAGGACTGTCATCCCAAAGTTTCGAATCGAAACGACCCGAACGAGACAGAAAGTTACTTCCTTATTAAAAACAATTAAAAGTACTACTTTAATAATTTAAATCTAAATTTTTTTATAGACTTTATAATAGTTTATTAGCTTAGTAAGCATGTCAGTAAAGATAACCGTCAAAATTATCAATATATTTTGTTGTAATATATATAAATATAAATATAAATATTTTCTAAAAAATGGTCGTGTTTTTGAATTCGAAGTAAAATATAATTAAAAGAGTTTGTAGTTATGTTATATATGTGAGAAAATCGAAAATCAAAACTTTCAATGTTTCGGCTAATATATAATAGTACAGACAGATAGATTAAATAGAATATATTACCGAAAATTGAAATCAAAACTTTCAATGTTTCGTCAATTATATAATAGTATAGTATAGATAGATATCGTCTGCGATAATTTTAGAAAAGTAGAAATTTTATTTAAAAAAAATTAAAAAGAATATACGCTTTGGCTAACAAAGGTAATCGGTTAATTATTAGTATTTACAATATTACTATTTTATGTTAATAAATGAAATTACATGTGATATTTTTGAAAAATATGAGATTTTACTTAGGAAAAATTTTAGTTAGAAAATATAAAAAAATATACGCTTTGGGAAAAAAAGCTAATCGGTTAGTTATTAGTAATTATAAATATTATTATTTTATTTCATTAAAAAGAACCGCCCATGATATTTTTGGAAAATGAGAGGTTTTAGTTAGAAAAAATAGAAAAGTAAAAATTTTAGTTAGAAAATATAAAAAAGAATATACACTTTGGCTAAAATAGGTAATTGGTTAGTTATTAACAATTATTATTTTATTATATTATTTTAATAAATGAAACTGTCTGTGATTTTTTTGGAAAAGAAGAGGTTTTAGTAAGCAAAAATAAAATGCTTATATGTTTTAGTTAAAAAAGGTATTTGCCCATGATATTTTTGAAAAAGTAAGGGAATTTTTCAGAAAAAATAAAAAAATATATATATTTTAGGTGTAAAAGGTAATTGGTTATAAATAGGTAATATTGTTATTTAATAATATTTTATATAAATAATTAAGGGTAATTAAGTAAAAACACGAAGTACAATTAAGTAACGGCAATTAAGTAAAATCACAACATACCAAAAAATATTTAGTATTATATCCAATGGCTCTCATTAATTTAATTTAAAAGATCTAACGGTGAGAGATTGGATGACCAAACTATGGAAGACCAGACTAAAAACCGACTACAAAAACTTTTAATGTTTCGTTTTTAATATAATAGTCTAGATGTGCAATGCATGTATATCATTTTATCATTATACAAAGTGCAAATTCAATTATTTAGTTTGTAGTTTTGATCTCTATTGTCTTATCAATTTACTATCTATTAATTTAGATAATTAAAATATTATATTTCTTATTTAATCTATATACATTATAATTTAAAAGGTAAAGTAAAGTCAAAATACCTCTATACATACAATTCGATTCGGTCCGGGTTTTTTCACGGACCGGACTGGAACGAAAACTAAATGTTTTTGATCGAACTGGTTCTATGCGATTCAATACAATTTACAGGTCCGGACTGGATTGTTATTCAGCCCTATATGTATATGCAAAATATTTAAGCACACATCTAAAAATGAGGTATGATTTATCACATAACGTGTAGTTGTATATAGTATAATGATATATATTTAAATTATTAAACAAAATTTGTAACTTAAATCGTGTTGGGTAGGATTGTCCGGAGAAATATAAAACTGATAGATGATAAAAAAATATACTCAATTGGGTTGAAAAGATTTCAAACCGACAAAATATGTTGGATATGAGTTTATATTATATTCGGTCAACCCTACCCAACCCGATTTAAGTTACAATTTTTTTTCATTAATTTAAATATATATCTCTATAGACAATTAAGTTTAAAAGTGCACAAATATTTATATATAAATAATAGACTGACAACTTCGGGATCGACCTTTACATTTTGAGATGCTATAATATGGTAATGATATAGTCTTATAAGTATAAGATAAATTCAAAATATTTTATCTTAACTACATTTTAATCACAAAACTATTTCGATATATATACATATTTATGCGGAAAATAATTTCAATATATAAACAGGCCCGTGCCTCGCACGGGTTTTTACGCTAGTTATATATAGTAGCTGATCAGACCGAGATTAAAATAGTAATTGAACTTGGATGGAATTCAAAAAAATAAATCTTTAAATTATGTAGTTATAGGGAATCGAATCCGGGGTGAAATCAAAAAAATTAAATCAAATAAATAAATCTTGTTTAAAAATGTAGTTGTAGGGAATCGAACCCGAATTTTGTATTAAACAAATTTGATACTTTGGTACCGCGCACCATTTTTACATTGTTTTGCTTATTAATAAAGAGTATAGATATAACAACGGTGTCGGTTTAAGAAACGTGACACATAAATGATATAAAAAATATGTAAATTGTTGATTTATTGTTATGTATATTTAATTTTTACGATATTGTTTCACTAATTTATATGATATTATAAATAAATTTTTCTCGATTTATCCTAAAACAATCTATTTTTGGAACTAAAAAGAAAAGACTATAAGGGCGCCACGGTTTAGTCAACTTGTTACTTCATAAGCAAAAACAACAATTTAAAATAAAAAATAAAAGTAAATTCTTGAAATATAGAACTTTTTTCTGTTTGAATTTACACAATTAAAAAAACACTACATACAAAAAAAAAAACAATGTTTTTTTTTTTTTTTTTTTTTTTTTTTATCGTAGGGAACCCGCAGTCGCTACCCTTCGGGTGCGCACTGGGTAAACCCCACGGGCTCACGTAATAGCCTGCAAACTACGTGAACCAAGGTAAACCGCAATTAAGCGACAGGCTCTGCCCCAGGAGGCATAATCACAAATTCGTCCCCCTCGGATTCGAACCTGTGACCAAGAGGTTATTTGACCTCTCTTTAACCAACTGATTGTAACTAATTCTCTCTATTTTTGTGTGGAATTCAGATATTAATGGCACAAAAAACTTGTGTCCAATATATGAAAGAGTGTAACTAACCAACTGATTGTAACTAATTCTCTCTATTTTTGTGTGGAATTCAGATATTAATGGCACAAAAAACTTGTGTCCAATATATGAAAGAGTGTAACTAATTCGATTATAATTAATATACTTGTGAGCCTATAAATATAATTGTTTGTAGGATATGAAAAGAATATAACTAATTCGATTATAATTAAGATACTTGAGAGCCTATAAATATAATTGTTTGTAGGATATGAAAAGAGTATAACTAATTCGATTATAATTAAGATACTTGTGAGCCTATAAATATAATTGTTTGTAGGATACGAAAAGAGTATAACTATTTCGATTATAATTAAGATACTTGTGAGCCTATAAATATAATTGTTTGTAGGATATGAAAAGAATATAACTAATTCGATTATAATTAAGATACTTGTGAGCCTATAAATATAATTGTTTGTAGGATATGAAAAGAGTATAACTAATTGGTTTATAATTAAGATACTTGTAAGCCTATAAATATAGTTGTTTGTAGGAGTTTAGACATTACTTCACAATTATACAGAGCATCGTGGTTTTTCTTTTCTTCTTTTTTTAAACTTGGTTCGAAGTTGCATGCTAAGATGGCGAATAATAATGGTGTAGCAGTTGGAATAGATCTAGGGACAAAATATTCTCGTGTTGCAGTTTGGCGACATGGTAGAGTTGAAATCATTGAGGATGGTGAGGGTAATAGAACTATACCATCATGTGTAGCTTTCACTGATAGGGAGCGTCTGATCGGCCTGGATGCTACGTATCAAGCCACTCTTGATCCTGTCAACACTATCTTTGGTACTCATATATATACATGTTATTTTGCCTGAATATCTGTTTGAAGTTTTATATGAATCATGACAATCATGTTTTGTTTTATTCTAGAAACAATATTGTTTTCTCTATATATTTGCTATTTGTATGTGTTTTCAATGATATTACTACTATTTGTGGACGCAGATGTTAAAAGGTTGATTGGAAGAAGAGTCACGGATTCGACTGTCAAAAGTGACATGAAGCTTTGGCCTTTTAAGGTGATTGGTGACCACGATGAAAAACCCAAGGTAGTTGTGAATTATAAAGGTGCAGAGAAACAATTCACGCCTGAGGAGTTGTCTTCAATGGTTCTCTGTAAGTTGAAAGAAATTGCAGAAAACTACTTGGGGAGTAAAATAAAGAATGTTGTTGTCACTGTCCCTGCACACTTTAATGACTCACAGCGCCAGGCTACAAAAGATGCAGCAACAATAGCAGGTCTCAATGTTCTGCGTCTTCTTGTTGAGCCGACAGCTGCTGCAATTGCTTATGGTCTTGACAACCAGCTTACAAGTAGCTTGGCAGGGGAGAAAATTGTCCTTATATTTGATCTTGGTGCAGGTACTTTTGATGTGTCTCTTCTTAAAGTAAAAAACTATAATTTTGAAGTACTAGCTACTGCCAGTGACTCTCACCTTGGAGGTGAGGATTTTGACAATCATCTGCTGAAGTATTTGATCGAGGATTTCAAAAGTAAGCACAGAAGAGATATCAGTCAAGATGCTAGATCATTAAGAAGATTGAGAAATGCTTGGGAAATGGCAAAGAGGGGTCTGTGTGGAAATGATACAACGTTTATCGGTGTAGATTGTTTGTTTGAGGGGATTGACTACTACACAAGTATCAAGCGTTCCACATTCGAGACTTTAAACAAGGACCTATTTAGAAGATGTGTAGAGATGGTAAAGAAGTGTTTGGAAGATGCAAAGATGGACAAGAGTGGGGTCCATGATGTTGTTCTTGTGGGTGGTTCTTCTAGAATTCCAAAAGTGCAAGAGCTTTTGCAACAGTTCTTCGATGGGAAGAAACTCTGTAAGCACATGATTGCTAAAGAGGCTGTTGCTTATGGTGCAGCTGTCCAAGCTGCTATATTAAGTGGAGAGGGCAATAACGAGATCAAGAACTTGGTACCGATTGATGTTACTCCTCTGTCTCTTGGGATTGAAGTTGACAACGAACTCATGGCTGTAATTATTCCAAGGAACACAGCTATTCCCTACTCTATGCAAAAAGAATTCTTTTTAGGGAGGGATGATCAAACATCAATACAGATCAGAGTTTTCGAGGGTGAGAGAGCAAGAATGGAAGATAATAATCTTCTGGGAGAGTTAACAATAACTGGCGTGCCTCCTGGCCCAAGGGGCAAAAAGAAATATCGATTAACCGTCAAAATTGATGCTAATGGCATACTTAATGTTTCTGCTGAAAACAATACCACTAGAATCAAGAATAGCACTAAAATCATCAAAAGAGGAGTGATAAGAGTTGAGGAGATCGAAAGAATTATCCGGGATGCTGAACGTTTCAAGGCTGAAGATGGGGAGTACAGGAGAAAGATGAAAGCAAGGAATGCATTTGAGGATTATGTATATAAGAGGGAACACTGCACCAAAAACAATAACAATCTTAAAGCTTCTGTCAAGAAGATGATAAAGTATTATTGTAAGGAGGCTATTGACTGGCTAGATGCAAACGATAATGCTGAAACGTACGAGTATGACTACAAGCAACAGCAGTTTGAAGCAATCTACAATCGACTCATTCCTGGAGCAGACATCAACACTAAGTTTGATAATTTACTAAGTTTAGATAATATGTAGATACTTTCCATTATGTCATCCTCAATATTGCAAGCATGGCACTTGACAAATTTCACATCTGGGTATTCACTTGTTTGAGCACAAATATTTTTGTTATGATTTACTATGAGCACGTAAAGTTTCTTTTCTCCAATTTGCATATTTATAAGTTACATATGTAGGGGCAGCAACTAGCTTAGCTATGCTACTATTTTTAATTATAATGTGCTTGTTTGTGCTACAAGATTGAGAGAAACACAGAACCAGAGATTGTATTACATTTTATTCGTAAACCTATAGAAAAGCTAAGAATCCCTTGGCAAAGCGCTAATCTCCTAAACATCGTCACCATATCCCTTAATTTTCCTAAACAATTTTACCAAAATTTAGTCCTCCACTTGCAACTGTTACTGCTTAATAAGGAACATGATGATGCTAGGACCAGTGCACAATGTATGACAGAATGTGTCAAGCAGATAGATCAACTACCCATGTACAAAAGTAGCAGAATGCCAGATAACTTCCACTGCAGAAACCTCTGTTTGTACCTTGACAATGCAGATGTCGAAGCGCGTAAAGATCTGAAGCCAAAACAATAGTGCAACTAAAAATTAGAAAGATATTATTGTCAGACAGAAAATTTAGCAAGGCTGAAGCGCACATACTGAAGACTTACTCGGACATAGAGCAAGCACATTTTCCGTAACCCGTTGTTCAGAACAAATGATTAAAGAGAAGAATTAGACTATCCTGTTCCATAATATTAAAGCAGAATGTGTTTTCTAGTTGTGAAGTACAAGGTTTCTCCTATAACGTGGAACAATATTTAACTTTAGTCCAAATTAAATTTTGAGAAAATTGAAATTCTTGGCAGTTGGTCTCGAGGCTACCAGGCCAAAATAGCTTCAAAACCATTTTAAGTCACGATAGGTCTTACTACTGAGCTCTTTTTTATGAAGTTCATGATCGAGTAAATTGTAGAAGTAATTACTGATGGACTCCAAAACACATAGATAATTTAATTAGAAAAGAAAAATAGGATTCCTTACTTGGGTTTCTTTTGATTAAGGTGGCTGTTCCTCCAAAATTGCAGGCAATATCAGAATTCCCATTTTGTTGGTAATAGCTGTTGAAAGCAAAAGAGGCATGGGACAAAAGTGTATTGGGTTGGAAGCATGGACCACCAGATTTAATCGGACCACAATCAGTCTTTCCCATGCCGCAAGCCCAGTCTAATGCATCCTGCAGATCTCCTTGGGAGACCCCAGGACGCGCAACACACCAGCTTGTTCCATCGAGATCGAAAAGATGAAATACACATCCGTAATAGTAAGAGAGATAGTAATTACTCCCTCCGTGCGTAATTAGTACATATTATTTTTTTCGAATTTTTTGTTTTGTATAAAAGTTTGAACATACTATTTTTTTACAAAACGAAAAAAAATGAGAAAATAATTTCTACATACATGTTTTTTACGTGCGTGGAAATGCGTGAAACAAACTTGAAAAAAATTAGGACGTTTATTATGAGACAAAAAGAGTATATTAATAAAGAGTTTTTGTAAAACGTATAGTATATAAGGTAATAGTTATAAATATAGCGTATATATTAATTGTATTATTATGCAATTTTATATTAATTGTATTAATCAATTTTTTTATTAATTGTATTATAAATTTTTATTATACAATTTTTTACAAATTTGAAAATAGAAATAAATTATTCTTATTAAAATAATTATTATTTTACTAATAAAGAAATGCTTCTTGTGTGCTTGTGGGTGTTCAAGAAGAGCTCTTGTGTCTAGTGTATATGTAATGTTAATGGATGATGTTTTTATTTACTCACGTAAAAAATTTCTAAGTTTATCAGTTACCAACTTATCATTATGCGTATTAAAACTTTTTAGTAGCAAAAAAACATTTTACGAGAACAATGTAATATTTGTGATGAGTTTACTTTTAGTACATAATGTTTTAAGTGTTTAACTATGATAATTACCCCTCCTCGATATCAGTTCAAACAATCCTCCCGATATCAGTTCAAACATCAAATTGTTGGTAGATTTCTAGTATACAACTTGGCTATTGTTGGCAATTAATTTCATCTTATAGTGATAATTATATTTATTTTGAAAACTAATTAAACTAATAATTATATGTGTATACCGCGGTCTACATAACATATCATATCTTTAAGAGGGGTTAAGAGGTGTTATGTTTTTAAAAAGTATAGATTAGTTTATATTTTAATAACAATAATTAAATAAATTTGGAATTAAGCTAACAATATTTTTAAAACTAATTAAGTTAATAATTATGTGTATATCACGGTATATATGACATACCATACTATTAAAATAATTAATATAAAATTAAATCAACTATATTAAGCTAATTAAACTAATAATTATATGTACATTGCGGCATACATGGCATACCATACCATTAAGAGGGGTTTCTGCTTTTAATATAGAAAATATAGATTTCTTAAGTTTATCAGTTACCAACTTACCATTATGCGTATTAAAAAATTTTAGGAGAAAAAAGGCATTGCACGGAAACAATGTTGTATTTTTGATGGAGTTTACTTTTAGTACATAAGTATGATAATTCAGGATTTACCGTCCCGATATCAATTCAAACACGTTGCTCGTAGATTTCTAGTATGTAACTTGACTATTGTTGGCAATTAATTTAATTTAATAGTAATAATTATATTAATTTCGAATTAAACTAATTACGCATTAAACTAATAATTATATGTGTATACCGTAATTTACATGACATATCATACCTTTAAGAGGGAGTTATGCTTTTAAAAAGTATAGATTAGTTTTTATATTAACAAAATTTTTAAAACTAATTAAGCTACTAATTATATGTATATCTACATGACATAACACGCCATTAATAGAGAGTTTCTAGTTTTAGTAATTAGATTGAACTAATTAAATTAATAATTATATGTATACCGCGGTATACATGGCATACCATTAAAAAGGGGGTTTTGCTTTTAGTATAGAGTATAGATTCTTTTTGAACTTTAGTATAACTAGCATAAGATACAATAAAGAAGCAAAGCACGTAGGTGTCTCTGCTTTTTGTTTTTAGAGTACTGCATGCAAGTACAATTTTATGCATCTTCCTTTCTTCTAATATCTTTTATAATTTAAGCCAAATGAAGAACAAAGAGCACATAAGTTACAGAGAGAAAAGCAAGTCTCAAATATCTCAAAAACTTTAGATCTAAAAGCTGAATGCAAACAACCTAGGCCTTGAGCTATATGCTCATGGTTCGTACTGATACTCTAACAGAAAAGATGCTCCCATCAATAAGACAGAAACTCACTTCCTGTAATTATTTGTCACTACTTGACATTACACATAATAAAGTTCATTGAAATAAACGGAAATAAAGATAGATAACACAGCCACATTTGACTGAGGTGACTAGCAACATTTTACTGTGAGGATTCTCATTACTCCCCCTCAAGCTGGGAGGGGATTTCAGCTACAACTCCTAGCTTGCCCAGAAGATAATAGTGTTGTTTCGTGGACAGGGCTTAGGTCAGGAGATCAACAACCTGGGAGTGTGTAGAAACATGTTTGGTGACAATGGCACCGAAGTTGACCTTCTCCTGAACAAAGTGACAATCTACTTCGACATGTTTGGTGCGCTTGTGGAGTTCTGGATTTGCTGCCATGGCGAGGGCTACTTGGTTGTCACTTAGCAAGAGAGTTGGAGGGAGATTGTGAAGCCCCATGTCTTTTAGGAGAGCTGATAGCCAGGTATCTTCACATGATGCAACAACCATGGAGCGATATTCTACCTCTGTGGTTGAACGGGAGATACCTTGTCCTGGGTTTGATTTGATGTAATGAAGAAGCTTATTTGCAACATCCATATGACTAGAAGTGGGGTGTTGCATGAACTGTGTCAGGATATGCACAGAGAAGGTGATGTCGGGACGTGAGATTGTCAAGGAAATCAACTTACCAAGAAGGCGCTGGTAGGGATGAGGGTCCGTGAGAAAAGTACCACTTTCAGTAGTAAGACACAGATGAACATCCATTGGAAGCCTTAAGGATGATACAGATGAGAGACAAAACTCCTCAATAAGATCAAGAGCATACTTTTTCTGCGAAACAAAGAATCCAATTGCAGATCTTGTAATGTCAAGGCCCAAGAAGTATTTGACTTCTCCCAAGTCCTTCATCTTAAATGTGCTAGATAACATAGCTTTCAAGCGATCAATGGAGCCAAGATCATTTCCTGCCAACCATAAGTCATCGACATACACGAGCACAAAAGTAATTGTCGAGCCAACTGTGTTAGTGAATAAACTGTAATCAGATAGAGATTGAAAAAATTTGAGCTTTTAAAGAGTTGCTGGCATCTTACTAAACTAGTTGCGAGGTGCTTGACGAAGACCGTAAAGGGATTTTTTCAACTTACAAACAAGAATGGAATTGGGTGCAGAGAACTCCCCCTGATTTAGTACAATCCTACTACCAATCCCACGGTAAACTTGAGGCATCTTCGTATACACGGTTTCATAGAGTTCCCCATGAAGAAACGCGTTCGTTACATCCATTTACATCAAATGCCAGTTTTTCAATGCTGCCACAACTAACAAAGCACGAACTGTTGTCATTTTTACAACAGGGGCGAACGTGTGTTCATAGTCCACACCATACGTTTGTCGATTCCCCAAGATAACTCACCCCACTTTGTAACGGTCAATGTCACCAGTGGGAGTGAACTTGGTTTTATAAAGCCACTTACACCCAATTGCTTGTGTATGAGGAGGTAGCGCAGTTATGTCCCATGTGTCATTGAGTTCAAGGGCACCCAGTTCGAGATTCAGAGTATTGACCCATTTGATGTCTTTGACAACATGTTTAAAAAGGACTGGGTCGTTGTGTACGGTGAGAGAGGACAAAAAACAGGTGAATGTGGGAGCTATATGGTATTCTGCAATAGTAACAAGGTTAGCTGATGGGTTTGGAAAGGGCCTTGTGACATAAGATTCCATCCGAACAGGTGGTTTGTGTGTTCGAGACGACCTCCTAGGATGTGGTGTTTCATCTTCTTCACTATTATCCAGAGGGTTGTCTGTAGTGTTAGGTGAGTTGATCAGATCAGAGGTGACTAGGATCAGAGGGTTCATTGTTCTGTATATAGGACTCAATAGAGGGGACAGTAGTGAATACTTCATCATCAAAGTAGGTATTGACTGGGTTACTAGGCATATCAGTAGGTAGATGATGCATGTATGGTTTGGGTGTGGACATATTCAAAGGGAACACATCTTCATTAAAAGTTACATCCCGTGACACAAACATTTTCATTGTCTTGAGATCAAGCAACCTAAAACCGTTTTGAGTAGGTGGGTACCCCACAAAAGCACATGGGATACCCCTTGCAACAAACTTATCAGAACTATTCACGGGATTACTAGAGAAACAGAGACACCCAAATGACCTCAACTCATGATAATCTACAGGCTTGACATATAACAATTCATATGGGCATTTATTTTGAAGAACATAGGAGGGTAACTTGTTTATGATGTACGCAGAGGTAAGCACATATTCGCACCAAAATGACAGTGGTAGCCCTGACTGGAACATAACTGCTTGTGCAACTTCGAGCACATGCCTGTGTTTTCTCTCAACACGGGCATTTTGTTGAGGCATGTAGTTGCAAAAAGTCTGGTGTACTATTCCTTTTGAGTGAAAAAATGTTCTACAAGCTGCATCATCAAACTCGAGGGCGTTGTGATCTGACCTTAATTTTTGAATAGAACTTCCAAATTGTTTCTGAATGAAGCACTGGAAAATTTCCAAGCAGTTTAATTACTCAGACTTGTACTGCAGAAGATAGATCCATGTCATCCGTGAGTAGTCATCAACAATTGTGAGGAAGTATTTGAATTTTTGTCTCGTGCATACTCTACGGTCCCCAGATATCCGTGTGTAATAACTCAAATACTTTTGTTGCTCGAGATTCACTCACAGCAAATGGTAGTTTGGTAAACTTTGCCATTGGACATGTCAAGCAAATTTGATTTGATATATGGGCACAATGCTTTATGCAGTCAATCGGCTTTAGTTTAGATGCAGAGGCATGGCCAAGTCTGTTGTGCCACCTCGTGTACTGTTCAGAATGTGAGGAATTATGTGCATTTAGGCATTGACTAACTCCATCATTAAACATATTGAGGTTGATAAATGATAAAGACCATTGGAAACAGTGCCTTCGCTCCTTACAACATTGGTTTTAGTATCAATGATGGTGGACACAGTTTGGTGAAAAAATGGCATAACAATCATTGTCTTGTGACAATTTTAGAATGAATAACAAATTATGAGCAAAGACTGGGACATACAGAACATTACTCAGCTTTAACCCATTGTCAAGACACACATCCCCCACATAAGTCACAACTGCCTTGGCTTCAGTTGGTAGAGTTACAGTCATTTTTTTCACTACTGCCTTGACATTTTTAAGAAGACCAATATCCGGAGTCATGTGATCTGTAGCTCCGGTGTCAACTATCTAAGTATTCGAGTTGTTTTGAATAGAATTACAAGTTATCATCCCGGAAAAAGGGTTGTCCATAACATCTTCAGTCCATTCTCGAGAGTTTGACTGAGGTTGAGTATGCATGAGTTGTAGTAATTGTTGAAGTTGCTGGGGAGAAAACAAAATGGGTGGTTGTTCACTATCAAAGGAACTGGGGCTCGTACTTACATTATTAGCTCCTTTAGGTGAAAAAGATTGGCGAGAAGGGGGGCATTTTTAGGAAGGGTGAGAGAAGTGTTTGGTTGAGGAAGAGGGTTTAGTAGGGGGGGGGGGGGTGTAGTAACCCAAATTTTCAAGATTTATTAATATTATTATTTAAATATTTTATTTCTTTTCTCAAAATAGGAGAAATGGTATTATGTGTATTTAATTTAAAATTTTTGTGAAAGCTGATTATTTTATCGATATTGTCGAATTGAGTTTATTTTAGAATTTTGGGGATCGAACCGGTATTTTAGTTGCGCCAAAATTTTATCCGATAGTTTATTTGGGTACAGAGTTTTATTTTTTGTAATTTATAAAAATATTCCAAAATTTAGTATTTTTACATTCTTGGGAGATTTATAATATTTGGAAATTCTTTCTCCTTCGTTCATCGTCGTCGTCGCCACTGCCGCTGTTTTCGATCAGAACGTAGTTATCCACCGTCATTTTCGAAGCCGCTAACCATTCCTCTCTCTGTAACAGCTCATAAATCGTGTTTGGGGTGAGGTTCGAGTTCGAAAATTTCAATTTCCGAAGTGGAAAGCTTGAGTTCTGTTCCGTTTTGGTGAGCTTCGAACCCAGCTTTGTAATTACAGTTCGATTATTTATGTATTGATATGTTGGAGGTTGTTTAGTGCATAAATTGGTTGGATAATTATTTAAGTTTAATTTAGTTAATTCCCGAGTTGGGGGAAATTGTTTATAATCGATTGCATATATATTGTTGTGTTTAAATTGTTAAGGGCATAATTTGATTTTTAGTATTATTATGATTTTAGTTAGCGTGTGTAAATTGCAGTGTTTAATTCGTTTTTTTTTAATTTTATTTTAAATATATGAGATTTTCTATTAAATTCATTTTTTTGTAGTAATTGATTATAAATAGTTTATGCAGATTTTTATTGAATGATTTTAGGTGTTTTCAATAAATTCAAATTGTTAGTAGCTTATTTATATTTAGTAATTCATTTTAGTATGTCGAGATTTAATTATGAATTATGTTTTAGTGGTTTAGTAATAATTCGAGTAATTGCTAGCCGTATATTTAAATGGTAGTATTTAAATTTCGTTTATAAATTTAGAGTTTAATTTTGAATTATAAGTTAAATTGTGTGTTGTAATTTCCTAATTGATTATATATGTAGATTATTGTGTTTTAAATGGTTTAGAACACCATTTAAATTTTAGTGTTATTATGATTTTAATTTAGTGAGTTAAATTATTTTAAATGTGAAATTAGTTTTAGCCTCGTTTATATGTATGTTAAATATGTGGAGTTGATTTAAGTGGTGAAGTTGAATTGTAATAGTGATTTTAGTTTATTTTGTTTAATTCCTAATTTGAGAGATTTTGTTGAAGTCCATTATTTTATGGATTTTATGTTTTTTTATTAATGTTGAGTATACAGGTTGTTTGTTGGTGTTGTACTGTGTTGTCCGTCCTGTGCCTGGGGGCGCAGCATAGTACATGCTAATTTTTGTGGATAGTCGTATAAACGAACGGGTCATTCCGAAATTTTGTAAAATCTATATATGTATTTATTATTTGCATTTTATTATTAGTGTCTCAAGAATAATTAGATTTGATTATTTTCAATCGGTTTTAAATAATAATGTAATTGATTTAATTGACCAATTAACTGAGTAATTAATTGGTGAATTTTATTAATTAATTATTATTTAATCTTGATTAATTATAAATCAAATTTAATTAATATTTTCAAAATTATTTTATTATTTACCTGACTTGATTAATTGCTTGATTAACTGAATTGGTTGATTTTGTTTAATTCTATTTAATCTAGTGTTAATCGAATTTAAAGTATGAATGATTGTTTAAATCTGATATTCTATACGTGACTATAAATGTGTGATTAAATGTTATGTGCAGTTATATGTTGGTGAGTTATATCAATATGAAAAGATATTTTCAAGTGTTACAAGTGTGGTTTACCTTCCATTAACAAAGTATGTGATTAAAGTGTGTGATCAGGGCTGAATCTGCTTCTGCAGCAGCTTGTTTTAAAAAGTTTCTGAACTCGTTATTTGCTCATTTTTAACGAGCCTTACCATTCTGGAAAGGTCTCGGAGTTTTCTACAATTTTTATGTTTTACACGTTTTCATCTGAGTTCATCTTTATACTATAAACTGTCCATCTTTCTAACTGGTTAAGTTTGATTTTAATTCGGATAGTATGATAATAAGTTTGGTATCGTATAGTGGCATATGAACTGATAATTTCTATGTGTTTAAATGATATATCGAGTTGAGTATGTTATTTTATAGTTGTGAGTTCAGGTTGATTAAGTTAAGTTATATGAATATGTTAGTTTGTAATTTGATTCTTGATTGTTGATATTATTTTAAAACAGGTGGATTGTTATATAAATAGAGGAAGTGCTGCCGGATTTTAGGTAGTACTATTAAATGAATATTATTTGGCAATTGTATATGATATGATATGCTAGGTAAATGCATACATGAATGAAATGTGTTTATGTGTTAAATGTGTAGCTATTAAATTCGTATAATTCTTATATGTTTACTGCAAGTCAAGGCAGGTTTATTGAGTATTGAATCAATTGTGGATTGTTTGTGGATGATTGAGTTAGGAAAATTTGGTGTTTTAAAACAGGGCAATGTCCACTTTACGAATAGGTCATGCCAAATTTTCTGTAGAAAATACATCCGCTTAAGTTTATAAACATTTATATTATATAGAAGTTGAAGTACGAAGGCTAAAGTATATCTTATATTTAACTAGTGAGTAGTTGGGCGGGCACGATCTCGGTAGTGCAGACTTGTAGCCACCGCATATGCGCCAGAACCAAGAGTTATCAGAATAGAAAATTGTGATGACATAAGACAGAAGAAGAAGATAATTGTATGACTTCGGCTTTACGTAATAGCTAAGGATCAAAGCCAAGTTTACTTAACTCTTATTCTTTTGTTCAGAATATTGAAGCAAGATTCTTGTTTCCTATTTAATTATTGTTTCATAACCAGTTTCCATTGTTATCTTGAAATTGAGATATCCTATTGTTTAACTTGATAATTCTATTTCATTTCATAATTTATACCTTGCAGTACCTTATATTTGTCAAATCTTACCTTGATTCCTTGTGATTGGAAATTAATTCTTATGCATTTGTCTTACCCTAAATCAGTTGATAAAGTTAAGCAGACAGTTGAAAGTAATAGTTTGAATTAACGAGGTAGTTGATTGTTCCGACATCTAACTCCCAGCATTAAGTTGGAATTGGAAGTTTTTATTAAAATGGAATGTTTTAAGGACTGCAGATGCCAGTCAAAGTATCAGTATTATGTGGGCCAAAAGTGGCCTTGGGAAAGTTCAGTATTTGGATATACCGTAGGGTATGGTCCGGAGTTTTAGTGTGACTGATCATCCACTTTAACTCGTTGCGTCACAGTAAAAATCCAATTCTAACTTAAAGTTCAACACATATTATTATTATTGTTCATGTTGCCAGTTAAGTTGATTCTTTCATTTGTTGCCATTTTCCTGGCCAGCTGAGTTCATTTTTATATATATTGCTATTGTTGCATCATTATCTCATCTTGTGTAGTTTTTATATATACTTGCTGAGCCTTTTTCTCACTCTTGCTTGTTTCACCTTTTTAACCCTCCAGTGAAAGGTAGATTGACAGTATTTAATTGCATAACTATGGATCGAGAAGAGTCAAGATGACATTGGGAAGACGAGTCGATGCAGAGCATTTGGATTTAGTGTCAAGTTATTGTATAAAGTTGATTTCTAATAAATACTATATTGTATAAGATTAGTTTACCTGATATACTTCATATCGAAGTTATATTAGTGTTATAAAATTTGTGCAAGAATATTGTTGTAAAAGAAAGTTAAAGTTTATGAAATTTTGGATTCTTGTTTCTAGCACTATAACCTAAAAAGATCTTGGTAGAGTTGGGGTCGTAGATGTTATTGTTGGGTTTCGGGGCAACAAACGCAGCGAAAACAGTCGTAAAAACAATAAAAAAATCCGAAACCCAAACCCTAGGATCCGTGTACAAGACATGGCTGATTATGGAGAAACGAAATCATACCTTAATTGAGCTTATAATATTCAGAAAGATGGAGGTCCTTGTTGTAACCACCACGCAGCCCTTGTTCAAGATCTGCGTCGCCAAAGTAGTCCACACGAACGCTCGATCGTCCAACGATCACCGGAGTTGGTACTAGCCAAAAACCGCCCTCGAAACTTTCTCTCTCTGTCTCTAGCCTCTCTAAGATGTAGAGTTGCTAGGGTTTTGTAAAAACGAATTTTATCAATTAACCCTAAAACAATACATCTTAATGTATTTATATGGAGAAAATTCTGGGCCTATACCTAATCTGATTGGGCTTCCAAAACCCAATCTGATTATTAGTATTATTATTTATTATATTCGAATTATTATATAATTAATCAAGTCCTACTTAATTAATCCAATAATTCAATAATAATAATAATTCAATTAAATTCGAAATTTAATTAATGCTCCGTTTAAAACGTTCTTTATGTGTAACCCTTTAGGTTATTATTACGTTGGCAATAATTTTAATATCTCATAATAAAATTATAAACAATGAGCGGCATCTAGTAATACATCATTGCTACCCAAGTAATAATAATAATTGGTGATCCAATTAAACCTTTCGTGACTAATGTTTCCGTGTAATATAATCCCTTTAACCATATATTATAGATTAAACTCGAGGCATGTTATTAGTCATCCTCTTCAACGTTTAATCCAGGTTTCCTTGATCAATGAGTAGACTATTAAAACAAATCAATATTTGAGCATGGCCATGCATATTCATAGCCTCACTCAATCAAGAGGCCAATAATATCTCTCCTAATAATAGGAGGGTTAAATCCTATATCTATCATTCATATTTCTCATACGACTCATAATATACCCGATGTCCACTTTTATCATCACCCGATCAAAGGTAACTTTTAATGTAATCAAAGTATATTAATCCTCGTATAGAAATATAATGACCTCAAGTCGAAGGATCATTACACCATTATCACTGTGAGCTATTCTAATGACTTTATTACCATGTAGAATCTCACTGTGGGTCTATCCGGTGCCATGTAGAATATTACATGCACCTATGTTCTTGACTTTAGTATCACTATACCTATGACCAATGAGATGTGGTCATTTAGTCAACGAACATACTAATCTTTATGCATTATAATTGTCCCAATTCATAATGCTTAATTAGGGATATTTTAGGAATATAAACACTATTCATATAATCTCATTTTTAAGTCACATACTTAAAGATATAGAATACGTGTTCAATATTCCAAGGACATTTATTACTCTAACATTAATATCGCAGTAAATAAAGACATAATAATTGTTGTCGAATAATCAATAGAACATAATCATTATTAAATAACAAAATAGTGTTTCCCAGAAGTACAATTGTATTGTCTCTAGGGCACTAACACTAACAATCTCCCACTTGCACTAGAGCCAATCACCCATGTATCTAATACCCATGGAACTAGTGTGACATTCGTGCTTCTGCTGCGATAAAGCCTTAGTCAGTGGGTCCGCAACGTTATCATTAGTATGCACTTTACATATATGTATATCTCCTCTATTATTTATTTCTATAAGAAGGTGATATCTCCTAAGTATATGCTTAGCCTTGGAATGGGATCTTGGTTCCTTAGCCTGCGCAATGGCTCCATTATTATCGCAATATAGATCAACGGGGTCTGCGATCGATGGAACCACTCCAAGTCCCGTAATAAAATTCCGAATCCAAACAGCCTCTTTGGCTGCCTCACTGGCTGCAATATACTCAGCTTCCATTGTAGAATCAGCTACTATTTCTTGTTTTGAACTCATCCAGGTTACAGCACCTCCATTTAGGCAAAACACAAATCCAGACTGAGACACAGTGTCGTCCCTATCTGTCTGGAAACTAGCATTAGTGTATGATAAGTGGATTTTTAATCCACTTGGAACGCTTCATATCGGCTTAAATTGATGACTTGAACTCAAGTATGTGGTGTGTTTAATGTGTTTTCATTAAGTTTTGCAGAACCAAGAGTTGGAGGATAATTTGATTAAAATTCGGATTTTCCGGGTAGGTTGCGCAGTCTTCACTGTTTTGGCCATATCTGGAGTTCTACAAGTCCGATTCTGACGATCTTACAGCTCACGCGAAGAGGACAACATTTTCTATGTCCTGGACAGAAGGCACGGCGCGGCAGCGCCGTGTTTGAGCTTGCTTATGGCGCGGCAGCGCCGATGAAAAAAAGAAGCAGTAATTGTGGCGCGGCAGCGCCGCTATCCTATACAATTGTGGCGCGGCAGCGCCAGTCTGTCTGACGAAATTTCCTGTTTTGAACTCGATTTGCTGATTTTTCGAGTTGAAGTCAAATTACAATTCAGTACGACTTATTTGCACCTGGAGGCCTATATAAAGAGAAGAAAACCCTAGAGAACAAGAGAGACATATACCACATATTATCTACGGAGTTTTAAAGCACGAAGAAGCAAGGAAGAAGATAGTTTTCAATTTATTCTTGTATTCTTTCTAGCTTGTGGATGCTTGGTTTGGGTGTATTCTTTAGAACCTTTGATATTTATTCAATATAATTCGTTTTCTTTCATCATGTTTACATTAGAACCCATGGTGACGATTAGTTTGATTATGAACTAACTCGTTGTCATGGGGTTTTAGCGGATTTATTCATGAAGTTTATTTGTTGAATTTTCTCGATGCCTATAGTGTGATTGATGTGATATCCTATCATGGTTGTTTTAATTCGTTATAGGAGAGTAGCTAACTCCTGTAATTGTGTGTTAATTCTTATTGAAGCGAAAGTGGATTTAAGAGTTTAGAACTTGCCATGCTAGCATAGGTTTATGCGTGAGAATATCATTCGTAATTAGTGTCGTAACTCTAACCGTTTTATGACGACTATGTGATCAATTGAATGCTTGTACTTCAACCATTATGTTTTCAATCTTTATAGACATATAGGGACTAAGCATAATTGGGAGACTAAGTGATTTCTATCTTAATTGTGGATATTATTTAGGATGGTATTGGTACAACGAAAGTTGGCTTATATCAATTTTGTGTGTTCGATCAGGTATTAACAAATCACATGAAAGGGCTAGAGAATTGAAGACTTTAGATGGATTGTTTAATGAAGTTAAAATCCCATGTTTTATTCGCATAAGTAATTCGACATAAATCTCAGTTCAAGTAGTTGATAATTAGTTATAATTCTTAGATTAATTATAGTGATAACAAAAATCCACTTTGTTATTTGTTTTAGCATCGGATAATAATCATACATTGGTGAGTGAATTAACCAGACAAACAACGAGTCCCTGTAGGAACGAACCTTATTTGCTATCTGTATTACTTGAGATCACGTGCACTTGCGTGTTGGGTTTGGTCGTAACAAGTTTTTGGCGCCGCTGCCGGGGACTTCGGTTTTATTTGTTTAGTTTCAGTATTTACCATCAGTGGTCATTAAAGTTCGGTGACTAGGACGTTTCTCACCAATTTTCTAGTTGGTGAATTTCAGGTACTTATTGAGAGTGTATGCGTACACGAGCTCGAGCACGTAGAGAAGAATTAGCAAGAAGAGAAGAACTAGCACGAAGGAAACTTGACTTTGAGAACATCAGTGTAGAAAACAATTGTGAATCAAAAGAAGATATGGCAGATGAAGCACAACCAGCGAAGGCTTTGAGTGAATTTTCTCAGCCAAAAGTGGAGGACATTCATACCAGCATTGTTCGTCCAGCTATTGGGGCTAATAATTTTGAGCTTAAGCCAAACATCATTCAGATGATTCAGAATACGGTTCAGTTTGGGGGTAGTCCTGCTGAAGATCCCAATGCTCATATTAGGGACTTCCTTGAGATATGTGACACCTTCAAATTCAATGGAGTTACAGATGACGCAATCAGATTGAGGCTATTTCCCTTCTCTCTTAGGGATAAAGCCAAGAGTTGGTTACATTCTATGCCATCAGGTTCTATCAAAACATGGGCAGACTGTGCTCAAAAGTTCTTGACGAAGTATTTCTCCATGGCGAAGACAGCAGCTTATAGGAATTCTATTTCTCAGTTTGCTCAGCAACCCCAGGAATCTTTGGGGGAAGCTTGGGAAAGGTACAAGGAGATATTGGCACGTTGTCCTCATCATGGAATGCCGGATTGGATGATAATCAGCAATTTCTATAACGGGTTGGGAGCTCAGTCCAGGCCTATGTTAGATGCTGCATCTGGAGGTGCGCTATGGGCAAAAAGCTATGAGGATGCCTATAATCTTATTGAAATGATGGCAGCCAATGAGTTTCAGAATCCTACTCAACGCTTGCCACCTGCTAAAGTGGCTGGAGTACTTGAATTGGATGCAGCTACTGCTATTGCTGCGCAACTCAAAGCGTTGACAATGAAGGTAGATTCCCTTTCTAATCTTGGGACTAATCAGGTTGCTATGGTGTGTGAATTGTGTGCAGGAGCTCATGACACGAATCTGTGTGCTATCTCAGCTGAATCCGCACAGTTTGTTAGTAATTTTCAAAGAGCTCAGCAGCCAGTGCCTAATGCTTATCATCCCAACAATCGGAATCATCCTAATTTCAGTTGGAGCAACAATCAGGGTGGTGTTCAGCAACCACAAAATCAGCAGTTCAATGCAAGGCCATATAATCAGAACTATCAACCACCACCTTATGCTCCAAGGCAAACATTCAATCCACCTGGATTTCAACCATCTCAAGGAAATTCTTTGAATCAGTCTGAGAAGTCTGAACTGGAAGAGCTGCGAATGATGTATAAGAGTCAGGCGGTGTCATTGAAAACTTTAGAGAATCAGATTGGGCAACTAGCCAATGCATTGTTGAACCGTCAACCAGGAACGCTTCCGAGTGACACAGAGATGAATCCAGGCAAGAAAGATCACAAGGAACAGGTCCAGGCAGTAACCTTACGATCGGGAAAGATTCTACAGGGTCAGAACGAAGAAAATTCAGCCGAGGAAAAAAATGAAAATTCTGGTCAGTTTGTACGGCGCGGTAGCGCCGATCCCCAGTACAAAAACGGCGCGGCAGCGCCGGCCCTTCTGGAAGAAAAAAGTGATTTTGACGCTGGGGTCGATTCTGTTCCTGATTTGGTACCTAATGCTACTCTCTCGACTCACGTAACTGGGAAGAATGAAAATTCTCGGAAAGTAGTAGAAGAAAAGGTGTTTCCACCTCCTCCATTCCCAAAACGAGTTCAAAGGCAAAAGTTAGTTTGCTAAGTTCTTGGATGTCTTCAAGAAGCTTCAGATTAACATACCATTTGCAGAGGCTCTTGAGCAAATGCCGAGCTATGCGAAGTTTATGAAGGGCATTCTTTCGAAGAAATTGAAACTTGAGGAGCTAGACACCGTTGCTTTGACAGAGGAGTGTAGTGCAGTTCTACAGCAGAAATTGCCACCGAAGCTTAAAGATCCGGGAAGTTTTACCATACCTTGCACTATTGGCAATCAACTTTTCAGCAAATGCTTATGTGATTTGGGAGCTAGCATTAATCTCATGCCAATGTCTGTTTTTAAGCAACTTGGGTTGCCTGAGCCGAAACCAGTTAATATGACCTTACAGTTGGCTGATCGGTCGATCACATATCCGAGGGGTATAGTGGAGGATGTCTTGGTAAAGGTGGATAAGCTGATTTTTCCTGCTGATTTTGTTATTCTTGACTTTGAGGAAGACAAGAAGATCCCTATCATCTTGGGACGACCATTCTTGGCTACAGGTCGGACTCTTATTGATGTCCAAAAGGGAGAGCTCACAATGAGGGTGAGTAATCAAAAGGTCATCTTTAATGTGTTCAAGGCTATGAAATTTCCGACAGAGGAGGAAGAGTGTTTTAGCTTGAAGATGGTTGATACGGGTCAGAGAAAGGAGTTCGATCAGCTGTTGAGCAAAAATTCGGACATGCACAAGTTCGAGCATCATATCAGTGATTGACAATTCTTCCATTCGAGATCTTTCGAATGTCAGGCTTGGAAAACTTCCACCACATTTGAAGTATGTCCTTCTGAATGATGAGTTGGTGATTTTTAAAGAGTGTGAAGATAATGTGCTGAGAAGGTGGAACAAGGATGATGAGGTAAAAGAGTGTTCTTATCAATCGACGGAGAAGCATAAACACCTTAGAGGTGTAAAGAAGAAAAAGAAAAAATCGATTGATGGAAAAGTCAAGGTGAAGTTTGATTTGGAAAAGATGTGGGAAGAAAGCAAGAAGGTTATCAAACAAAGGGTGAATGGTCCTTCTGCTAAGGACAAGTCAAATGCGATCTTCGAGCCACCATGATTTGATTCACATTTGTCCGGCTAAATGACATTAACGACAGCGCTTCGTGGGAGGCAACCCATGTGTTAGGTATGTTTCTACTATCTTTCTTATTACCTTCAATGAGGACATTGAATATTTTAAGTTTGGGGGTGATAATTAAGGAATGGTAATATTAGTGTGTGTGTGTTCATATAGGTTTCATATTGCATATGTAGTTAGTTCATTCATATCTTTGCATGTTCATGTCATATAGGGCATTCTGTTTGCATTAGTATTTATATCTGTCATGTGAGTCCATTTTAGTTGCATGCATATTTCATGATCCCGTAGGATTTGACTATTTCCGTTGGTGAGTCGATGTTGATTGGAGTGTGGTTGTGATGAATAGAGGGTTGATTAAGTTTCTAAGTATTGACTTGCATGCCAGAAACAAATCTATTTCATAAGTCTCATTGGTAGCTTTTGAATTTGATCAGACCATGCTTGTTTGGTGTTAGAATTTAACCACTTGTTTACATTTAGAATGTTGGCTAGATTCTTGAAAACGAAGGAGCACTTATGTATAAGTTTGGGGGAAACCAGGGATTTCATGCTAGTTGTAATAAAGGCTAGGCGTCAAATGGCTAGTAGCCGGCTCATTGAAAAGATGAGTAGTCTAGGGTGGGATGAGAAAAAGGCAAAGAGCACTCATTCCGAAATTGTTGAAAAAAAAAAAAAAAAAAAAGAGAAAAGTTGAAAAAGAAAAAAAAAGTTGTGTTTGTTTTGTGTTTATGCAGAATTGATCAGGTTGAGCTCTTTAATACTCGAGCAATTAAGTTCTAGGGGACTTTGTGCCTATTGACCTAAGACTTTTCCGGTCTGGGATCCACTAACCTAAAGCTCGTTACATGGGTATTATTGTATAAGCCTTTTGGGGTCTCAGCCATTGCACGGTCAAATAAGAATGTGTGTTGTGTGTAGTTGTTTTTGTGTAATAAAGCATGAATTCTTGTCTAACTCAGATGGACTGCGAAGGTGTCTCTTAAGAGTTCTTGTGTCTAGCGTTCATTCTGTTTGTAAGCTTGTGGTTGTTTTGGCTAAGAGTAGGTATGGTCTTGATTTAGTTTGGGAGTATATTGGTGAGCATCGCACACACGCACGTTTCTGTGTTTGTCTTGTTGGTCGATGGGAATTTGGTCGAACTCTGTTTGGAAGACTGTGTTCTTTGAGATGTTGGCTTGTTGATTGGTTTTGGTTGGTTTGAAGGGATCGTTGCATTTCCATATAGTTGCATACATGCATTGCATTGTTAGTTGCATGAGTAGATGGATTTTGTGGGTACATTCGCTATAGGCCCTCACGAGACCTTACTCGTCCACTAGGGCTGCCTAGGGGTTTAAAGGGCTTGTTGCATATGCCAAATGCAACCGTGATCACCTACGGAAGTGGTACTAGTTAGTTGTATATAGTTATATTATTTATGCTTGAGGACAAGCATCGGTTTAAGTTTGGGGGTGTGATAAGTGGATTTTTAATCCACTTGGAACGCTTCATATCGGCTTAAATTGATGACTTGAACTCAAGTATGTGGTGTGTTTAATGTGTTTTCATTAAGTTTTGCAGAACCAAGAGTTGGAGGATAATTTGATTAAAATTCGGATTTTCCGGGTAGGTTGCGCAGTCTTCACTGTTTTGGCCATATCTGGAGTTCTACAAGTCCGATTCTGACGATCTTACAGCTCACGCGAAGAGGACAACATTTTCTATGTTCTGGATAGAAGGCACGGCGCGGCAGCGCCGTGTTTGAGCTTGCTTATGGCGCGGCAGCGCCGATGAAAAAAAGAAGCAGTAATTGTGGCGCGGCAGCGCCGCTATCCTATACAATTGTGGCGCGGCAGCGCCAGTCTGTCTGAGGAAATTTCCTGTTTTGAACCCGATTTGCTGATTTTTCGAGTTGAAGTCAAATTACAATTCAGTACGACTTATTTGCACCTGGAGGCCTATATAAAGAGAAGAAAACCCTAGAGAACAAGAGAGACATATACCACATATTATCTACGGAGTTTTAAAGCACGAAGAAGCAAGGAAGAAGATAGTTTTCAATTTATTCTTGTATTCTTTCTAGCTTGTGGATGCTTGGTTTGGGTGTATTCTTTAGAACCTTTGATATTTATTCAATATAATTCGTTTTCTTTCATCATGTTTACATTAGAACCCATGGTGACGATTAGTTTGATTATGAACTAACTCGTTGTCATGGGGTTTTAGCGGATTTATTCATGAAGTTTATTTGTTGAATTTTCTCGATGCCTATAGTGTGATTGATGCGATATCCTATCATGGTTGTTTTAATTCGTTATAGGAGAGTAGCTAACTCCTGTAATTGTGTGTTAATTCTTATTGAAGCGAAAGTGGATTTAAGAGTTTAGAACTTGCCATGCTAGCATAGGTTTATGCGTGAGAATATCATTCGTAATTAGTGTCGTAACTCTAACCGTTTTATGACGACTATGTGATCAATTGAATGCTTGTACTTCAACCATTATGTTTTCAATCTTTATAGACATATAGGGACTAAGCATAATTGGGAGACTAAGTGATTTCTATCTTAATTGTGGATATTATTTAGGATGGTATTGGTACAACGAAAGTTGGCTTATATCAGTTTTGTGTGTTCGATCAGGTATTAACAAATCACATGAAAGGGCTAGAGAATTGAAGACTTTAGATGGATTGTTTAATGAAGTTAAAATCCCATGTTTTATTCGCATAAGTAATTCGACATAAATCTCAGTTCAAGTAGTTGATAATTAGTTATAATTCTTAGATTAATTATAGTGATAACAAAAATCCACTTTGTTATTTGTTTTAGCATCGGATAATAATCATACATTGGTGAGTGAATTAACTAGACAAACAACGAGTCCCTGTAGGAACGAACCTTATTTGCTATCTGTATTACTTGAGATCACGTGCACTTGCGTGTTGGGTTTGGTCGTAACAGTGTAACCTCTTACAACTAGTTTCTCATCTCCTCCATATATCAAGAAAGAATCTTTAGTCCTCTTAAGGTACTTAAGAATGTTCTTGACAGCTGTCCAGTGACTTTCACCTGGATTAGACTGGTATCTACTCGTCATTCTCAAAGCATACGAGACATCGGGACGAGTACATATCATTGCATACATTATAGAACCAATTGTCGAAGCATATGGTACTTTATTCATACGGTCCTTCTCATCTGATGATTTAGGACAATTTTCTTTTGAGATCGTTATCCCATGAGACATTGGGACATAGCCCCTTTTAGTCTCTTGCATCCCGAAACGATGCAATATCTTGTCAATGTATGTACTCTGACTTAAGCCGATCAATCTTCTGGGTTTATCTCTATAGATCCTGATCCCTAATATATAGGAAGCATCGCCTAAGTCTTTCATCGAGAAATTATTTCCCAACCAAGTCTTCACAGCCTGTAGAGAAGTAATGTCATTCCCTATTAGCAATATGTCATCTACATATAATACTAGGAATGCCACATGGCTCCCACTAACCTTCTTGTAAACATACGGTTCATCCTCATTTTGTATGAAACCAAACTCCTTGACTGTTTCATCAAAACGAATGTTCCATCTCCTCGAGGCCTGCTTCAACCCATAAATGGATCGTAGTAACTTACAGACCATCCTAGAAAATTTTGGATCGACAAAACCCTCAGGTTGTGTCATGTACACATCCTCTTCTAAGCTCCCATTTAAGAAAGCAGTCTTGACATCCATTTGCCAGATTTCATAGTCATAATAAGCTGCTATTGCAAGCAAAATCCTGATGGATTTGACCATAGCCACCGGTGAGAAAGTTTCATCATAGTCAATACCATAAATTTGCTTGAAACCTTTCGCCACTAGTCTAGCTTTGTAGGTCTATAAATTACCATCCATGTCAGTTTTCTTCTTGAAAACCCACTTACACTCGATGGGTTTTACCCCTTCAGGTGGTTCAACCAAAGTCCATACTTTGTTTTCATACATGGAATCCATCTCAGATTTCATGGCCTCCATCCATCTCTCAGAATCTGGACTATTCATAGCATCTTTGTAGGTAAGAGGCTCATTTTTATCTACAAGCATTACATCGCCATTTTGAGTCAGCAGAAATCCATAATATCTCTCTGGCTCATGACGAATCCTACTAGATCTACGAACGACCTGTGTTTCTTGAGCAATGTTGTCCTCAACATTTTCAGTCACATTCTGCTCATGTTCCAACTCTAGTTCAACGTTAATCTGTGGTTCTCGATCCTCATCGAGATCTATTGTCCTCCCACTATTTTTCTTAGAAAGTAATTCTCTTTCAAGAAACATAGCTGTTCGAGCAACAAACACTTTATTCTCTGAAGGATTATAGAAGTAATACCCTTTAGTTTCATTTGGATATCCCACAAAATTACATTTATCTGATTTTGGTCCTAGCTTGTCTGAGGTTAAACGTTTCACAAACGTTTCGCATCCCCAAATTTTCATAAATGACACGCTATGACGTTTCTCAGTCCATATCTCATATGGTGTCTTTTGAACCATTTTTGAAGGAACTCGGTTTAGTGTTTGTGCAGCCGTCTCTAGGGCATAGCCCCAGAAACTAATTAGAAGATCCGCTAGACTCATCATCGATCGCACCATGTCCAACAAGGTACGATTTCTCCTTTCAGATACACCATTCCACCGTGGTGTTCCAGGAGGTGTGAGTTGTGATACAATACCACACTCCTTTAAGAAATTCTTAAATTCTAAGCTTAGGTACTCACCTCCACGATCAGATCGTAGGGTTTTAATAATTCCGTCTATTTGCTTTTGCACTTCTACCTTGTACTCTTTGAATTTTTCAAATGATTCGGACTTGTTCTTCAAAAGATACACATATCCGTATCTACTAAAATCATCAGTAAAGGTTATGAAGTAGTAAAAACCACCTCTTGCCATCGTACGCATTGGACCACATACATCACTATGTATAAGCTCTAATCGTTCGGTGGCCCTTTCACCAATTCCGGTAAAAGGAGCTTTAGTCATTTTTCCAATGAGACAAGGTTCGCATTCTTCGTATGATTCAAAATCAAACTTATCCAAGTATCCATCCTTATGTAACTTGGAAATGCGTTTCTCATTTATATGGCCTAAACGACAATGCCAAAGGTATGTTTGATTTGAGTCATTAGCCTTAACACGTTTATTATTTATATTATAGACAGGAGTATCAAGATCTAGAACATATAAACCATTAAATAAACGTGCAACCCCATAGGTAACATTATTCAAACCAAAGGAACAACTATTGTTCTGAATTGTAAAGGAAAAACCTTTCTTGTCCAAACAAGAAACAGAAATAATGTTTCTGCAAATCGCAGGCACGTAAAAACAGTTCTCAAGTTCTAAAATAAGCCATGTGGGCAATGATAAATTATAAGTCCCTACAGCCAAAGCAGCAACCTTTGCTCCATTGCCAACGCGTAGGTCGACTTCTCCTTTCGCCAAAGTCCTACTCCTTCGAAGTTCCTGCACATTTATACAAATGTGAGAACCACATCCAGTATCTAATACCCATGATGTAGAAGTAGACAAATTGACTTCTATAACATAAATACCTGAATCTGAAATCTTCACAGACTTCATTTTCTTCAAATCCTCCAAGTAAGCTTGACAGTTTCTCTTCCAATGACCCGGTTTCTTACAATAGTGACAATCACCCTTTGTAGCACCTTTTGTAACACCTCATGTAGGCTTCAAAGCCTTTTTAAAAGCAGGTTTTGGATTAGCAGATTTAGATCCAATCTTCTTCTTGCCTTTCCTTTTACCCTGTTCTTTGGCATTCCCTTTATTGACCATCATAATGGCGTTAGGGGATGCCTTCTGAATATTGGTCTCAGCAGTTTTCAACATTGCCAACAATTCGGTAGGTGTCTTGTCTATCTCATTCATGATGTAATTCATTACAAACTGAGCATAGCTGCTGTTCAAAGATTGCAAGATTAGATCTATCTGGGTCTCCGTACCGATGGAGGAACCCAGAGTAGCAAGGTACTCCATATATCCAATCATCTTTAGAACATGCGGTGCAACTGGATCACGATCACCCTGTTTGCATGCATACAAGGCCTTGCTTGTATCAAACCTCTCCTGACGAGCCTGTCCTTCAAACATACGTTTAAGGTGCTCAATCATCACATAAGCATCCATATGCTTATGTTGTTTCTGAAGCTCGGGACTCATAGTCGCAAGCATAAGACAGGTAACATCTGTGTCATCATCGATATGTTTCTGATAAACATTCCGTTGATCAACCGATGCACCTTCAGGCAGAGGTTCAGGGCGAGGAATATCAATGACATAGAGCTTTCGCTCTTTCCTGAGGACAATCCTCAAATTCCTTTTCCAGTCGAGGAAGTTTGTTCCTGTCATCTTGTCCTTCTCAAGGACTGATCGTACAGAGAAGTTATTTGAGTTGTTTTCCATTAAATATCTACAATGTTAAAATTGCATAAAATAAGTTAGTCTACGGATTTAATAGATAATGTTCAAGTGATTATTCATATATATATTCATAATATATATCACCCACTATTTTTTATCAAATTAATAGCCCTATATATCAATTCGGAAAAGTTTCTTTAAACCTTTCTAGTGAGCCAAGATCCATATTTCATCATGCTTAAGGTCAGCTTTGGCTTTACTCCAAAAACACAATTATTTAGGTAGACAACTTTTGTCAATTATATCTTATATAACTCTTGGATAGTTTGGTAGAACAACAATTGTACGTATTTATCCAATAAATCTTACCAAACTCCATGCCTCTAAGTTCACAATCCTATTGTGGTAACTTAGTTAAGTCTAACCCAATGGTCTAACAAATAAGTATCACATTTACTTCATCACGCCTTACCACGATAGATTGGAGTGCTTCGCTTTGGCGAACCCACTATTTCTCGATCTAGGTCTTGACGAGTGTTGCCCATTGGAAGGCATCTAAGTGACTTAATATTTTAAATTTAGGGATTTTATTATTAAAACGACCATGATCCCATCATCAAGAGATTCCCAATTTTTCCTTGAACTAAGTACTTCAATTCAAAATTCATCAATGGTTTGATTTCCAGTCCAGCGGAGGAGTCACAGTGGTCTCTCTTAAAAACCGCCTTTCTTACAAGCGCTGCTTGTATTTTTTGTCAAAATCGCCCCATATCAAAAATTGAAAATTCATACTTATTTTCGTGTTTCATAAACACAGGAATCTCATGTTCGTTTTGTTCAATTTTAAAATCTTGAATCGTTATAGATTTTATCTTGTTTAGCAGGCATGGCATGGGTGATGTATCTAATACATAGATTAATACATGATTAATCTAATTAAAGCATGCATCACATTGTATCCTACACATGCAATCATACATCAATATGTAAAGTGCAGTATGTAAACGTGCTTGGTTATGGCCTTTATCCTATATGATCCTTTCAAGCTAATGAAAGGATCAAGGTCAATCTATGGTGGAAAAATATAAATACAATTACATGTCTTCATTCTCCTTGTTCCCTTGATTGCACCTCCTCTTGGATCGTCCTTCAATCTTCAAGTACATTACATTGAACAATTGAATCCAACCTATACTAATGTACTTACATAATAAAACTCGATTTACATTCGAGGTTAAACAATTACAAGAATGAAGAAAACGACATGCAAGTCGTATTTATAAAACCAAAACCATAAACCGTTAAACTACGGGTCTTAAGGCCATAACCAGCACCATGCTCAAATACACAATTACGAACACAAAAAATAATACAGCGGGGGTCCGGGGCGGCAGCCCCCGGGCGGGGGTCAGGGGGCGGCAGCCCCCTGGCAGGGTCCAAGGGGCGGAAGCATGTATCATATACATACAGTTTCGGAATCTCAGATCATATCTTATAGTCTATGCCGCCACTGCATCATATACAGTTCCGGAAGCATGTATCATATACATACAGACATATCCCAGTTTGCAGATCGTGTCCAAACATGATCTGTCTCACAGTTTATATCCCTATATAAACCAGACAACATGCATAACATATAATCATCGCATATTAATCAGTCATATCACTATATTTAGCATAACAGAATCATATATGAGCGATATAACATATTATAATCGACATATCTCATAACTGTATCAAGGCAGATTCATAAAACATGCATACATGCATCGAATACAGTAAACAAATAACCAAATCAGCCCCTTATACACGTAGCTCTGATACCATTGTTGGGTTTCGGGGCAACAAACGCAGCAAAAACAGTCGTAAAAACAATAAAAATCCGAAACCCAAACCCCAGGATCCGTGTACAAGACATGGCTGATTATGGAGAAACGAAATCATACCTTAATTGAGCTTATAATATTCAGAAAGATGGAGGTCCTTGTTGTAACCACCACGCAGCCCTTGTTCAAGATCTGCGTCGCCAAAGTAGTCCACACGAACGCTCGATCGTCCAACGATCACCGGAGTTGGTACTAGCCAAAAACCACCCTCGAAACTTTCTCTCTCTGTCTCTAGCCTCTCTAAGATGTAGAGCTGCTAGGGTTTTGTAAAAACGAATTTTATCAATTAACCCAAAACAATACATCTTAATGTATTTATATGGAGAAAATTCTGGGCCTATACCTAATCTGATTGGGCTTCCAAAACCCAATCTGATTATTAGTATTATTATTTATTATATTCGAATTATTATATAATTAATCAAGTCCTACTTAATTAATCCAATAATTCAATAATAATAATAATTCAATTAAATTCGAAATTTAATTAATGCTCCGTTTAAAACGTTCTTTATGTGTAACCCTTTAGGTTATTATTACGCTGGCAATAATTTTAATATCTCATAATAAAATTATAAACAATGAGCGGCATCTAGTAATACATCATTGCTACCCAAGTAATAATAATAATTGGTGATCCAATTAAACCTTTCGTGACTAATGTTTCCGTGTAATATAATCCCTTTAACCATATATTATAGATTAAACTCGAGGCATGTTATTAGTCATCCTCTTCAACGTTTAATCCAGGTTTCCTTGATCAATGAGTAGACTATTAAAACAAATCAATATTTGAGCATGGCCATGCATATTCATAGTCTCACTGAATCAAGAGGCCAATAATATCTCTCCTAATAATAGGAGGGTTAAATCCTATATCTATCATTCATATTTCTCATACGACTCATAATATACCCGATGTCCACTTTTATCATCACCCGGTCAAAGGTAACTTTTAATGTAATCAAAGTATATTAATCCTCGTATAGAAATATAATGACCTCAAGTCGAAGGATCATTACACCATTATCACTGTGAGCTATTCTAATGACTTTATTACCATGTAGAATCTCACTGTGGGTCTATCCGGTGCCATGTAAAATATTACATGCACCTATGTTCTTGACTTTAGTATCACTATACCTATGACCAATGAGATGTGGTCATTTAGTCAACGAACATACTAATCTTTATGCATTATAATTGTCCCAATTCATAATGCTCAATTAGGGATATTTTAGGAATATAAACACTATTAATATAATCTCATTTTTAAGTCACATACTTAAAGATATAGAATACGTGTTCAATATTCCAAGGACATTTATTACTCTAACATTAATATCGCAGTAAATAAAGACATAATAATTGTTGTCGAATAATCAATAGAACATAATCATTATTAAATAACAAAATAGTGTTTCCCAGAAGTATAATTGTATTGTCTCTAGGGCACTAACACTAACAGTTATAATTGTATTGGATTAATATTTAACAGGTTGTTTAAAATTGAAATTTTAGCGTGACGACCAAATCTCCTGACCCCGGATTTGGGGGCGTCACAGTTGGTATCAGAGCAGGGTTATAGTAAATTAGAAACGAGAGTGTGTAGGCGTGTGTATAGTTAAGTAAGAACGTCAGAGCTCATGTAGAGTTCGTGTTGGACTATTGGATATAGTACCAACGAGTAATTTAAGATATGGTACTCGTTTGAGATAGTTGAGCATAGTTGAGCTGAGCTGGATAGAAATCCTTGTGGCTGTAGATGTAGGTGGTGGAATCTTTAGAGACTATTGCGGGTCGACGATGACGTATGATATCGATAACCTTAGGACGTGTAGCAGAAGAACTTAGAATCGAATGACGAGCCATCAGAGGAGCTAATAAAGAAGATATGCCTGAAGACCTTGGCAATACCTTCCTTCTTAATAAATTATTTAACACTCCTTTAAGTAAGACTTTTGTCTGTGAAAATATTCCGCCTTCTAAATTTATATTTGATATTGTGTTCACCTGTTATTGGGTTTCAAATGTGCTAAAGGCTGTCTTGATGCCTATTTTTTCAGATTTCTAAAACCCTGTCAAGTTTTGATATTTGAATTTCTAATTTTCTTCAACAATGAATAACTCTATTATTGATAAATCATCATTTCTTCATATTGTGCTAGTAATTTCTTTTTCGGTTATTCTTTTCTCCGGAAGTAGTACCTTTGGAATCTGTTCAGTTGTAACCTGCTCTGTCAACCAAAATGGAGATCCATCGACAATAACAGGGTCGATAGTGTTATCAACAGAACTAGGGAGTACCAAGTTAGACTGAGTAATCTTCCTCCAAGAACCAGCATTACACGAATAGATTTGACCTACTAAGGGATGTAGTTTCATATTAAAATGCATGAGTTTGTAATCATTGGCAACAGAATTGAAACCAAATCCAGAAAAATATTTATAACGTTCAGGGGGAGGTTCGATTTCCAAGAACTGTTTCGTAGCAGGATTCTGTACCGTGTACACGCATATTCCAAAATTCTCGTGCCAATCTTCAATGAACACCAAGCTATTAATGGATCCCATATTTATAGTAGTTTCTAGAATATCCAAGTATTTATAATCAGCCGCACTTATAGAATATCCAAGTATTTATAATCAGCCGCACTTATAAATGTGACATAGTCGTGGTCGAAGTTACGAACAAACTTAATAAAAATGTCGATAGAGATAAGCGAATTCTAGGATTTACGAACGGATTTAAATCGTAAAAGTGGTTGCATAGAAAGTCGAGGAAGTATCTCAATTTCAATTGTTTCTACTGGAAGGATACTTGTTGTGGCCATGTTGTACGATATGTTTTGGCGGCGTACGGATGTATATGATTATTAGGTTTTATTAATTAGATCAATTAGTGATCGTATAAACAAGGAGTTAGAGGAACTATTAGATTAGACCCGAAAGAATGGCAGTATTTATAAGGGTTGGAAGGTATAGCGGTGTATTCTTTCTGAATTTTTTTGAATTTTAAAAATTTGTATTTAATTTAGATATTAAAAAGTATTTTAAAATTTTTAGTATTCAATTTAATAATTAATTATTATAGTAAATTTAATAATTAAATTTTTATAGTACTTTAAAATCATGTCTTCCTAGTTAGATTTTCAAAAAACTTCTCCAAAATCCTGAATGAATACACCCTTAGGCCTCCTAATATGCGGGTTAAATTTTACGACAACTTTTATGAATATATAATATCATAGAACAAAGAAGAATTACAATACTACTAGCTCTAGCTGATAATCTGTGCGGGTCAAGATTAAAATGTTTATTGAAAACGGGATGAAATCAAAAAAATTAATCTTTGAATTATGTAGTTATAAGGAATCGAACCCAAATCAAATCAAATAAATAAATCTTGTTTAATCATGTAGTTGTAGTAGGGAATCGAACCCAAATTTTGTGATAACCAAATTTGATAGTACTTTTAAACCAAATTTGGTATTTGGTACTTTCGGGCGTCATTTACTATATGTTTTACTTATTATGGGTACACACGTGGTTTAAAATACAAGTTTCCCCCATGTAAAGCTTATATGTTCAGATTTTTCTATAGAGATGTTCCTACTTTGTTAAGATGCTTCCCTTCCCTACGAAAAATAAATAACTTAATTGAAACCATTTTCGAGAGATTTTATTTAAATTTTAAAGTTTAACAACATAACTTTGTCGACATTCTTAAACCAAAATTAGCGTTTGCTATATAATTGGAATTTCAGGATATGTATATCATGGGAAGTTTACATACCTTTGGTCCTTCATATTGCAGGATTTAAACAAAACACAAGTAGTAACTCGAAAAACAACATAACTTTCTAGTCACTTCTCTGAGAATACAAGGTAAGAAGTGTAAGCTTGGGGAGGGAGGCTTTGGATCCATATACAAGGTAATACTTAGATTCATTTATAGTACTGATGCATCTACTTGGCTATCAATAACTAGGTTTGCTTCGACAACATCTTTGGATCTTAATCCCAAAACAAAACATATAAAATCTGTCCACAAATTTCATAAGAATTTCGGTCTCTAATCATGAATTCAGTAACCTGTCCAGATCCAAATATATAAAATGAAAACAGCAGAAATATGATTCCTCAATTTTCAAAATACTAATGAGATGTTACTGCTTTAATATCACAATAATTTTTTTTAGGGCATTACGAAAGACAGGCAATAAATAGATGTGAAAAGACTTGCTAAGAATTCGAGACAAGGACTAGATGAATTCAAGAATGAAATTTCATGCATAGCCAAACTTCAACATCTTGTGAGGCTTCTAGGTTACTGCTTTGAGAAAGATGAGATGTTGCTAATATATGAGTACATGCCCAACTACAGTTTAGATTATCTGCTTTTTGGTATGCTCATTCTCAAAGTGTTGTTTCCTTTTTATGAAAAAAGCATTGTCTGAATTGTACAATACTTCAATACAACATGATTAATATTTGTTGCTCTTAAACAGACAAAAAAAGAAGAGAGCCATTGGACTGGCCAAAGCGCTATAACATCATAAATGGTATAGCTAGAGGGCTTCTCTATATTCACCAAGACTCTAGACTGAGAGTCGTCCATAGAGATCTGAAAGCCAGCAACATTCTACTTGACGTCGAGATGAATCCAAGAATTTCAGATTTTGGATTAGCTAGGATTTTTTGGGGAAGTGAAAGTGAAGCAAATACAATCAAAGTGGTTGGCACATAGTAACTACCTCTCCGAAAACCCTCAACTCCCTGTTTCATTGTCAAAAATTAGCTAACATGTTTCATTGGGTTTCCTGCAGCGGCTACATGTCTCCGGAGTATGCACTTGATGGAATATACTCAACAAAATCTGATGTTTATAGCTTTGGCGTTTTAGTGCTAGAGATAGTAAGTGGAATGAAAATGAGAGGGTTCTATCATTTAGATCCGAGCCTTAATCTTCTCAGTCATGTAAGTGCCCTGTTTTTGTCAAATCATATGGAAAATACTTAACCCTTCTTTGTTCAAAAACTAAATATCGTACTCATAATATTCACTTGTAGGCATGGAGACTCTTGTTAGGTTTAGGAGCTACACACCAATACGAGATTCACAATACACCAATGCAGAGCACACACACAAACACATGATTAGTTGACAAGTAACACACACAAAACATATATGACGTGGAAACAACAACGTCCCAACTTGTATTATTAATCAAAACAGTTATCAATAATACAATCAAAACAATAAAACCTCAATGGTGTCCCAAACTCGATACTTGAGTCAAACAATGCTCAAACATCTCCCAAACAATACATAAGACGACTACATCTCTTAAGCACTCATATCAAACAAATACAATATGACTATGTTTATATAGCCACCCAAAACTTAGCCACCCAAAACTTAGCCACCAAGACTTACCATACTTGTTTTACAAGACTTACCATACTTGTTATACAAGACTTTTTATTCTTGGTACCTAATTCCCATAATTTAATCATGACCAAGACATACCATATATAATAATTGTCTATCCATACAATTATTATCATATATAATAATTGTCTACCCATACAATTATTACCAAAACAGTCTTAATCGCCCAAATCCATATTACCATATTGGGTTGAACAACCGGTCAAACCCAACAATCCTCCCTTTCAACCCAATACCCATATCAGGTTGAACGGTATCCATCAACGACATCGACGTCCCTCCGTCATGCCTCCTCTCGAACAAGAATCCTCTTGCTCTTCTAAACCTTCAGTAATCATCAAAGACATCAACGTCCATCCGTCATGCCTCCCCTCGAACAAGAATCTACTGCTCTTGCTCTTCCAATCTTGAGAATCACTAAAACCCGTATAATGACCTTCAAACCATCGTTCTTCAGCATAACGATGTATCCATCTTCAAAATCACGTGCATCATCCACCACGAGTGCCCTTCCATCAGTTGAGTCACCCAATCCTTGCTTTCTCAATCTTTCGGCCTGTAGAAAGAACACTAGTATCATCCAACTCGTTCACCTGGTTGATCAATCCATTGAAACAATTGCGATGATCTCTTCCATCTTCTTCCATCTCGTGCCCGAACAAATTGATCCACGATGCAAGTCAACCGCCATACCACACGTAACTATGTCTCCTCCCACATTAGTAGGCTTCTTGTCAGCGAATCCTTCATTGTGCTCCACCATATCAATTGAATCTCGATTTTTCCCCCAAACTCATCCATCTCGATCCACGAACCTTGGCTCTGATACCACTTGTTAGATTTAGGAGCTACACAACAATACGATATTCACAATACACCAATGCAGAGCACACACACAAACACATGATTAGTTGACAAGTAACACACACAAAACATATATGACGTGGAAACAACAACGTCCCAACTTGTATTATTAATCAAAACAGTTATCAATAATACAATCAAAACAATAACACCTCAATGGTGTCCCAAACTCGATACTTGAGTCAAACAATGCTCAAACATCTCCCAAACAATACATAAGACGACTACATCTCTTAAGCACTCATATCAAACAAATACAATATGACTATGTTTATATAGTCACCCAAAACTTAGCCACCCAAAACTTAGCCACCAAGACTTACCATACTTGTTTTACAAGACTTACCATACTTGTTATACAAGACTTTTTATTCTTGGTACCTAATTCCCCTAATTTAATCATGACCAAGACATACCATATATAATAATTGTCTATCCATACAATTATTATCATATATAATAATTGTCTACCCATACAATTATTACCAAAATAGTCTTAATCGCCCAAATCCATATTACCATATTGGGTTGAACAACCGGTCAAACCCAACAATCCTCCCTTTCAACCCAATACCCATATCAGGTTGAACGGTATCCATCAACGACATCGACGTCCCTCCGTCATGCCTCCTCTCGAACAAGAATCCTCTTGCTCTTCTAAACCTTCAGTAATCATCAAAGACATCAACGTCCATCCGTCATGCCTCCCCTCGAACAAGAATCTACTGCTCTTGCTCTTCCAATCTTGAGAATCACTAAAACCCGTATAATGACCTTCAAACCATCGTTCTTCAGCATAACGATGTATCCATCTTCAAAATCACGTGCATCATCCACCACGAGTGCCCTTCCATCAGTTGAGTCACCCAATCCTTGCTTTCTCAATCTTTCGGCCTGTAGAAAGAACACTAGTATCATCCAACTCGTTCACCTGGTTGATCAATCCATTGAAACAATTGCGATGATCTCTTCCATCTTCTTCCATCTCGTGCCCGAACAAATTGATCCACGATGCAAGTCAACCGCCATACCACACGTAACTATGTCTCCTCCCACATTAGTAGGCTTCTTGTCAGCGAATCCTTCATTGTGCTCCACCATATCAATTGAATCTCGATTTTTCCCCCAAACTCATCCATCTCGATCCACGAACCTTGGCTCTGATACCACTTGTTAGATTTAGGAGCTACACAACAATACGATATTCACAATACACCAATGCAGAGCACACACACAAACACATGATTAGTTGACAAGTAACATACACAAAACATATATGACGTGGAAACAACAACGTCCCAACTTGTATTATTAATCAAAACAGTTATCAATAATACAATCAAAACAATAACACCTCAATGGTGTCCCAAACTCGATACTTGAGTCAAACAATGCTCAAACATCTCCCAAACAATACATAAGACGACTACATCTCTTAAGCACTCATATCAAACAAATACAATATGACTATGTTTATATAGTCACCCAAAACTTAGCCACCCAAAACTTAGCCACCAAGACTTACCATACTTGTTTTACAAGACTTACCATACTTGTTATACAAGACTTTTTATTCTTGGTACCTAATTCCCCTAATTTAATCATGACCAAGACATACCATATATAATAATTGTCTATCCATACAATTATTATCATATATAATAATTGTCTACCCATACAATTATTACCAAAATAGTCTTAATCGCCCAAATCCATATTACCATATTGGGTTGAACAACCGGTCAAACCCAACAACTCTACCAAGAGGAAAAATGTTCAGCACTGCTCGATGAGGCAACCATAGATTCATATAATAAATCTGAACTGTTTCGAGCAATTCAAGTTGGGTTGTTGTGTGTGAAGCCATATCCCGAAGACATGCCAAGCATGTCCACGGTGGTTTTGATGTTGAGTAGTGACAATGAACTGCCTCAGTCAAAACAACCGTCCTTCTTCACTGAAAGGAACCAATTTTTATCAGAATTTAGTAACATTGCTGAAATTTCTACATCAGCAAGTAGTGTATTTACTCCTAGGTACACTACAAGAAAAACTGAAACAGACGACTCACCTAGGGCCGTTGTCTATTACCCCTGAAAACCGATGACTATTGAGATGCCGTCAGATGGACCTCAGACAACGGTTAAAAAATGTTGTGTATAAGCACTGACACGACAGTCACCGATTAACAAAGTGTGGTATAACAGCCAGAAAGGACGACAGTTTCCTACCAAAAATTGTGTTGTATAAGGTGATGAACACAACATACGAGTAAATATAAATTGTTGTATAATAGCTAGAAACAACAACAGGGCACTAAAGAAAATGTTTTCGGAAAAAATTACTATCAAAAGATTTATAATTGGTTTGTGTTGTTGAACTGCTTAGTACACAACAATTTATGTATTAATCGATTTATAAAATACCGTTCTAGGAAGCAGTTTATACAACAGTTTTTGTTTTCCAAATTGTTGTCTTTCTTACTCTCAGATGATAGTTTTTTTTTTTCATCTCATGTATGTAATTCCTTCATACAATGATTTAGTTTTTAGAAGTCATTGTCGTATTTTTAACACACAACACTTTTATAAAGCTTGGTTGTTGTAAGATATTATTTATAACAACTCTTCTTATAAATGCCCCCATGGTCTAAAAATAGGCTAGACAATGGTTTTATATACGCAAAAAGGAACAACTATATATCATTACAATCAATATTTGTTATTACAACGAACTAAAATTCACTACTACAACCAATATTCATCATCAACCAACTAGAGTTAGCCAATACTACTACTACAGGTGTGAATGATAACAAGGAGATCATAAGAAAGTAGCAGTTAGCCAGCCTCCTTATGAAATGCCATTGTAGAAAGAACGAACTAAGAATGTATTTTCTTAAAGTAAACTTATTTATACAGAGATATAACAGCTTCAAAAGAAGCTCTAGAACAAAAGAAAACCTCAATAATCAATGTCTTAGGGTCAATCTCTCTGGCCCATAAGACTTGGTTCCGGCCAATCATAATCTTCCCAAGCCAGCTGCCCAGATTCTTTAACAGAGACCGCTCCTCAGAACTTGACTTAATGAGTTCAGATCCTAACAGAACCTGTAATAATTATTATCAAACAAAAATCAATATATATGTCACCAATGGGTGTTAGCATCTAAAGCTAGTTTAGCGGGCCCAAAATCAGAAACCTGTTAAAGGGGGAGAAGTAATATGTTAAAAAAATTCAAGCATGCATTTAGAAATTAACTAAAGGAAGTTAATGAAGAATTAGCATACCTGCGAATCAAAGTTGTTATCTAAAAGAATATTTGATGACTTAATATCTCGATGGATTATCCGAGGATGACCTGTTATAGAAAATTAAACCAAATTAATGAAAAACAATGAAATAACAGATATGTTGCAGACATTTATCTAAAGCTGCAAGCAGGCAAGCTACTGATTGAAGGACTTTTACATGGCTAGGTAGCTGGTTCTTTACCACTGATTATACAGTAACAGTAGTTTATGTAAATATCTGATGCTTAACATGAAAAAGTATAATTAGCATATACTTGAATTGCATACAGAGATTTTAGATCCAGCAGCTATGAAAATTTAGAATTCGAAAAGGAATGTCATGGCCTGCTACTGAAAGAACAAACTGCAATACTTGTATCCTTCTACAGTATCAAAGTGTTAACTATAACTAGCGCCGGATAAACATGGCATTTATAGTTCGCTTTTGAGTGTCTTTAGTTCATACCTGAAGGAATGCTAGGAACTGATGGAGTAGTTGGAGTAGGAGGGGCACCCTCAGAATTATCTGTTGGGCAGCTTGTTGGAGGACTTACTGGGGTACTAGCTCAAGAGGTTGGTGCATTAGCCACAGCTGTTAAAGGTGACATTCAGATCAAATTTTCTAAAGTTTTGACACTCATCAAACACACAAATATTAATGTGGAAATAAATGTATAAGTTATAATTATAGCATACCATTGCACTGGCTAAGTGGAGGAGTCTGCACATTACAAGCACCAGGAAGTGTTAAAGCAAGAGTTTGATTAATAAGGATACCCAAATTTGCAGCACCGCCATTTACTAATGAGCACAGACACTGTGGTTGTGATTGAACGATGTTGGAAAGTGTAGAGCAGCATGATGATGGTGTTGACGAGTTCCTAATGACAAAGGTTAGGCATAGGGATAAGCCCAGGAGCGCACGTGTGCATCCTCATTGAGCCCTGGCTCCTCCCCAGAGCATTACAACGACAACTAAGACCAGACTCATCTGTATTCCTTTTGGAGCCATTAGTTATGAATATTTAGTAGCAGAGGAGTGACTCACGAGTGCAAGTATAGATTTCTTTTGGTGTTTAATATATGATTAACTGAAGTATAGATTAGGTTGCAGAAACAATAAAATTTAATGTTAACACTGTGAGCTACATCAAGATGGACAAATTATATGTAGGTAAAAGTACAAACCTTGTCCGCTTCCTTTGTTGGAGCAGCATTAGCGGGAGCAGACTGGGTGGCAAATCTCACACCAGCAGCTTTACTAGGGAAATTACACACATTAAAAAAAATTAAAACCAGAAAACATATCAATATTGCATTCCCGCAACATTTTAGTGACACTAAATTAACATAATCCAGTTAGAAACATGTCGTTTAAAAATCAAGCATCAGAAGCACATATACAATCAAGGTTCTTTTCACCAGATCGAGAAACAATAGACACTCTTATCAAATAATGAGGAACCAAATAATGAAATATGTTGGAGAGAAAACTCAATTACCTTAACTTGTTGATTCTCTCTGGTGACTAAAACTTGAGGGTAATACCTAAAAATTAAAGCTCTGAAACTACAACTGAATACACTAAACCTAAACTTGAACCAGCCCAAATCGATGAAGCCCTTAATCCAAATTCATTCAGATATAAACCTAAATCGAACACCTGCAACAAAAAGTGACTAATTAAACCAATTAGTCAAACCCTAGAACTGAAGAAGATCTAAAATTGAACCCCAAGTTGAAGAAGCCGTAAATCAAAAAAGTCTCAAACCAAAGAAGCCCTCAATTGGAGAAGTCACAAATCAAATAAATCATAAACCATAAATAGAAGACAGTGAGTGGAGGGAGCCAGAGAGAGAGGTTGTGGAGAGATGAGTGTTTAGAGAAGGTTGGGGGAGAGATATAAATAAAAAATTTATCTTGTTCGATTGTCGAGAAATATTTCTAAAAAAATTGAAACAAAAATCCGGACGAAACACTACATAGAAGTACTTGTCAAACAAGTAGTTGAATGTTAAAATATCAAACCAAATAAACTTAATTTTTTCAGAAATTTTTGGAATATCAGTAAAATAGATAGGTATTATTATTATTAGTATTAGTATTATTTATTCAATAAGTAATATTATTGTTAATAATATTGGTATGTCACTTATTCAGGTTCTGGTATCAATAATAGTATAGTTATTATATAATGTTCGTTTAACTTCGGAATTAGTAATACTATAATTATTAACATTTTCCTAGCTAGCTAATATTTCCTTGTAAACAAATATCAAGGATCGTAAATCATACAATATATGATGTCCACATCTACAATGTGTATAACAAAATATCTGAAGTATGATCGTATTCTATCTATCAATGATATTATTATTATCATTAACCTTTATTTAAGTGTTTTTATATATTCAACAATTTTTTATACTAAATATCCAAATAAGAGATTTATACAATAACATTATATGAAGTGTGTAATACTTATGTATGTATTAAGGGCAACAAATAAAGTATTTTTTAAACAAATCAACGCTTTTGATATAGACAACGGTTTAGCTAAACAAAACGTTGTAACGTAAATAATCACGCAAGGATTTTATAAAACGAAACAATTGTCTATATCATACAACGGTTTAACAACATAAACAATTGTTACAGAGATTATTCAACAACGAACGGATCAAAACGAAAACCCTTGTGTATATTATACAACGTTTTTTGGACCAAAACCATTGTTACGTCTTACAACTTACAACACTTTGTTAAACAAAAACCATTGTCTTATACTTTTATAAAATCGAATAAACAAAACATAGGTGAGTCCTGACTCGCATATATAAAATTAATATAAGACAAATTAATGACGACTTTATAATTAAATTATGTCATACTTGTAATATCCGTGGATTTTATTATTAATATAAATGATATATTTGGTGTAAAATATTTATTGTGGAATATTTGGATATTAATAAGTATCAATTATTGAGTAATTGTGTGCTAATTGGTGAGTCGGAAGCCCCTTTCAAATATCTCGTCATTTGAAATCTTCTTCAATTTTGAGCTCCGTTTTGAAAATTCAAGGGCCCCGTTAAAATTTTGTACATCATTATTATCCCTTCGTATTTCGTATCTGAATCATTATCGGAAGAGTTATTCGTATCATTTCATCCCTAGTTATTTGATCTTGTGAGTATAGTTCGTTTTATTCAAAAAGGGAAAAATTGTTCCGAACCCTAATTGTTTAGGGTAACGGATATATCGTTCATATCAAGTATTCCATCTGTTATAGCCCCAGTATTCTTGAGCATTAGTTATATAATGATATGTATTGATTTGGATGATCATCAGTCTTTGTAGATGATTATCTTCTCGTAAAACGTGTTTTTAAACCTAATTAGGGTTTTTAAACGATCCAGTGGATCTATATCGATCCAAAAATGTTGTTTGGGGTATTATTTTTCCAAAAATATAAAAAGACGAATCGTACCTTGTACCTCATACAATCCGCAGTTCATAATCTCGAAAAAGTAAAAATCCCCGAACCGTGTTCTTCGTGTTCTTGAAAAATCAAACACAAATTAGAAGGTGTTATTGAAATCAGAAATTGAAGTTCAAGTACTCAAATCAAAGATCTTGAGCTCTAGTTTCAGAATCTTCCAACCTCATCATCATCTGGTAATTTTTCGATTTTATATGAATTTTACAAATTTCGAATTAAATTAGGGTTCATACCCGAATTGGGGATTTTCATTCTGTTGATTCTCCGTTCAATTGATTGCTTCTAACATGTTCCTAGGGTTCTAATTAGTAGGAATTCATGTTTTAATTTCATGTTTTTGTTCGATTTTGAGAAATTCGATTTCTAGGGTTTTGCCCAATTTTTATTTTGATTCGTCCGTTCATATGAATGATCTGACATAACTTCTGATAGAGGGCTTTCATTGTATGTTTTCTTAGCTTCATTTTGATATAAAGAAAGTAGAGTTTCATGTACAAAAATTGTAGATCGGAAAATTTGTTCAAGGTCACCGGAAAATAGTCGGGTTTTTGATTCCGGTGATGTTTTTGGTTTGTTTTTGATCGGAATGTATTGGTATGGTTATAAGGAACGTTTTGATATAAAAAGCCCCAAATTTTACAGTGTTTTTGAGTCGCCGGATTCTGGGCAGGTCGCCGGATTCTGGGAATTTTCCGGCAAGTTCTTCGCGACCCGGATTGTTCTTGGCAACCCGTGACCCGATCCAGTGACCCGTTTTTCTGACCCGGTTTCAATCTTCGAAACCCTAAAATATTTTCAGAAAACTGTTTTTGAATTTTATTTTTTAAATTTAATTCGAAAATAGTTTAAAATCTTTTAAAATTCATATTTTTATTTTAAAAATATATTTTTAAATTCAGAAAATTCTGAAAAATCTTATTTATTATTTTAAATTCGAAAATTGATTAAACTTAATTATTTTAATTATTTTTAATTAATAATTAATTAATTTAATTAATTGATTAATTCTTTTAATCAGTTAATTCTTAAAAATTGATTATTAATTAGATTAATTAATTTAAAATTCAGTTTAATTATTTTCAAACCTGATTTATTATTTAAAAATAGTTTGAGCATTTAAATAGTGTCAATTAATTTTATTAATTGATTTATTTGCATTTAAATACTTATATTGGGTTAAAAAAATCCAATTTTTGATTTAAAAATTTGTTTGTGACTTATTTAAATTCAAATAAGCTTCATGTGATGTTTTAAAAATATTTATAAGTGCTATATGGTTCGTATGAGTTGTCTAATGTGTTTTATAGTCCATATATGCCCGTACGAGGGCTAGTGTCTGAGTTTTAAATACCGTAAATTATACCAGACGTTTGATACGTAACCGGTTACCTGTTTAAAATATGTTATTGATTGATTGTGTGTCGAGGATAGAATGAGGATAGTTAGACTTACTGTGATGAGTTTTTTAAATTATAGAATCAAGTTCCCAGAGCAAGGGAAAAGGGAAAGTTGAGTGATCGAAGTAGAACCGACAACGACGTAGACCAGGCAAGTATCTGTGCCTTTATTTGTGATAAATTGATATTGTCTTCAATACTTAAATGTTGTTATCCAAGAAAAATTCAGATTATCAATCCTTTACCCGTATTTGGGCAACTGATTCCATTTTCATAAATATTCTCAATTCCTTGATTTGATCCGCAACCATGTTGGTTATCGGAACCCTTATTTCCAATTCATTGATTATTGACTACAACCATTGATTGTTGATTACCATCATTTGATCATTGCTTACAACCATTGATTGTTGATTTCCATCATTGACTATTGATTACGGTCATTGATTATCGATTACAACCACTGATTACCTTCCTGAACGAGTACACTGTACCATTGAAATTATTCCATGATTATTTCTCAATCTTCATTTGATACTGAGCAGTTGAAGCTCTTTTGCAATTATTATATCTTAACATTGTGCATTTATCTTATTGAGCATGTTATTTCTTATACCTTGTGATAGAATTGACATGTTTTTAAAAATGGACCAGTAAATGGTCGGGCCATATTTATGGTCGGAATAACTTAAGGCCCAGATTGGCCTAGGATCTAGTAGAGGACTTTACCGTGAGTGAGTCCGGGGTTGATGCGTGGCTGGCCAGCAGCACAACCTTTGATTTGAATAAAATGTAGAAGTCCAATTCTAATTCTTTTACTTCAATTGAAATTGATACAAAGCATGTGTTTGGCTTAAATATTGTTGATTCTGATATCGTGAATTCATATCTTTATAACTGTGATAGAAATACATATGATGCTTGCTGAGCACTTTTGGCTCACTCTTGCTTGTTGTTTTCTAACCCTATTCCAGTGAAGCGAGAGTATGAGTCGATACAGCGTGACTGATAGTTCACCGGCAGCAAGGAGAGCCCCTCGAGTGGTTGTCATTGGCAGGGTAGTTGTTTGTTTTGTATTGTTAGACTAGATGTCTAGCTCTGAACTTAAGATGTGATGTAATAACTCTGATAAAACTGGTTTGTATTAATAATAGATTGTAGAAGCTTGTGTTCAATGCCATAATCTGGATGCGGTCTTGGTTAAGGGGTATTTTATGTCTTTATATATTATGCATGTGTTATATTGTGTTCCGTTGGTCGGGTGACTCCCCAAATCTGTACCCCGGGATTGGAGGGCGTCACAATACTGATATGTAAAATGAGTTATTTGAATATGACAACATTATTGTTAATAGTATTGGTATGTCACTTATTCGCTAATAGTATAGTTATTATATAATGTTCGTTTAACTTCGGAATTAGTAATGTTATAATTATTAACATTTTCCTAGCTAGCTAATATTTCTTTGTAAACAAATATCAAGGATCGTAAATCATATAATATATGATGTCCACATCTACAACGTGTATAACAAAATATCTGAAGTATGATCGTATTCTATCTATCAATGATATTATTATTATCATTAACCTTTATTTAAGTGTTTTTATATATTTAACAATTTTTTATACTAAATATCCAAATAAGAGATTTATACAATAACATTGTATGAAGTGTGTAACACTTATATATGTATTAAGGGCAACAAATAAAGTATTTTTTTTTAAAATCAACGCTTTTGATATAGACAACGGTTTAGCTAAACAAAACATTGTAACGTAAATAATCACGCAAGGATTTTATAAAACGAAACCATTGTCTATATCATACAACGGTTTAACAACATAAACAATTGTTACAGAGATTATTCAACAACGAACGAATCAAAACGAAAACCCTTGTGTGTATTATACAAATATACAACGGGTTTTTGGAACAAAACTATTGTTAAGTCTTACAACTTACAACACTTTGTTAAACAAAAACCATTGGTTTATAATTTTATAAATTGAATAAATAAAACAAAGTTAGTCAACATCCTAATATATAAAAATTATTATCCAATAATTTACTCACAATTTTATAATAAAATTATATCAAATTTACAGAACGGTTTTTTTGCAACATTGTCTTACGTTTATTCACACAATACGACTAAGACAACCGTTGTCTCAATCCAACAACGGTTAAATTAAAACATTGTCTTAATATTATTTAGACAAGAGTTAAAAAAACTGTTGTCTAAACCCATTCATTTGCGTCGTCTATATCCACTATTTTTCACTTTCTTAGACAACGGTTCGTAAACCATTGTAATGTAATGGATTAGACAATACTTTTTCGAGCCAAAAAATATCTTGTCGTCTGTTAATTTTAGGCAACACTTTTTCGGCCGTCCGTTGTCTGAAAGGTGTCGTCTGATTAAATTTTTCTTGTAGTGTATATTACAACCAGACCTTCGGATTAAATATTTCACTAATAATGTAAATTTTATATTAGTTTAATGACATTTGCCAAGAATATAGCTCGTCTAACCGAAATTAATCCAACAATGATGGCATGCACATAGTTCAACTTGCAAAGTAGACATTGTTGACCTTTTAGGTTGCAGATTAATAAATTCCAGTTAACACTATAAATTATCACCATCACTTCAAAAAAATTCTACCTTTTTTGTTAAGATGTACATATATGCATTTAAATTTTTTATTATTATGTCGGATAATAATCAATAAATTAGTGCTTTTATGATAATATTAATGGTTTGAATTTATAAGACAGTGATTAATACTTGATTCTTTTGATTTCATTTTGTTAGTATCTTCTTCTATATATTAAAAGTCAGGGCAAAATATGCCAATTAAATGGCTGTGAAATTAAATTTTTATCCCTATTTGTTGAAAAATTACAAAAGTGTCATCCATATATAATATATACAAAAATTGATTAATTTGTGTTGCTTTTAGAAATCAAACCCTTATCCCCCATTTACAAAAAAAATAATATAATAACCACTGTGTTACGTTAATTTATGAGCACACTTTAAAAATCTTATTAGATCAATAACATGTTCTCTTATAATTCTATTTTTATATATATATTTTGAGTAAAAAAATTGTTGTTTATATTATTTATAAAAATTAAATTATAAGTTATATATAAATGAAACAAAACATGGATAAAAAAAATATTAGATTGAAATTAAAAAAAAAACAGGATTATATTCTAATATTTCTTTAATTTTTATTTTTGAGTAAATAAAATATTAGTGCTTATTATTAATATAGCTCTATTTTCTAAGTTTTCGAAATTTTATATATAATTATATGTTCAATTATCTTTATAGATTTTAATTTCGCTTGTACTTTTTCGATTAAATATCAATTATGTTCTTAATTATTATATGATTTATATTTTCATATCATACTTTGTCATTTAGTATACTCTATATGGAGTGTTCACGTTTTGATACATAAATATAATAATAAATTTTGATCTAATATAAGTAATATATTATATTTTACTTATATTATTTAGAATAATTCTAAAAAGTAGGAGTATGGTAAAAACTGGTATCAGATTTAGGGTGTTCACGAGTCAGGTTGGCCAAGATGGTAGTAGACCCCGACTCAATTAAATCGATTTAAATATTTTCAACCCAACCCACAAAATCTATTACTTTATATTAAACCACAATACAAGGGCAAAAAGTGTCATTTTAATGTGTGTGAAGTTACGTTTTTGCCCTTATTTGTTGAAAAATTACAAAAGTGTCACCTCATATTTTTATGTTGCAAAGTACATTTTAATGTGTGAAGTTACGATTTTACCGTTATTTGTTGAAAAATTATAAAAGTGTCAACTCATATTTTTATGTTAAAAACAATGAAACTGTCTTATCACTAAGAATCGAACAATTAACCTCCTTTAACAAAGAACATGTCATAATCATTGTGCTACATTGACTTTTGGATTTGATTTAAAAGTTTTATTGGATAAACCACATGTTTTACTTTTATTCCTTTTTTTAAAATAAAATGTTGGTTTACATTATTCAATAATTTTTTAAAATGTTGGATATTATATTTTATCTACTTTCTACATATTAAAAATCAACTAATGGTAAAAAAAACCCCAAAAAATGTTTGTGAAGTTATAATTTTACCCTTTTTTTTAAGCAACCCTTATATATTTAAAAATTATAAAAATGTCATCCCTTTATTGTTTAATCAAAAAAAATAAATTGTGTAAACATTGAGAAGCGTAACCTTAAATAAACTTGGTATGCTATATTTAGTTTTGAGTTTATTTTATAAACATTATTAGATAAGAATTAAAAAAAATGCATTATTAGATAATGATATGGACAGAAAAGTAATTATAGAAATATAATTGCTGATTCTTTGGAAAGGCCAAATATTTAAGGCCTAAAATCCTGATTATTTATTAATTACGAAATTAATAAATAAGGAAAATATACAGCTCATGAAAAGAGTCCAAATATGGTAAATTTCTCAAAGAAGGATCCAGAATCCCAATTAATGAGTCATAGCCTTTATCAACAAGGAAAAGACTTCTCCAGCAAGAAATACGATGCTTATCCATTATCAATAAGGAGACTTATTCGCTAAGTCTCCTAAACATACCATAAATACCAGGCTCCAGACGCCTATATAAGGACCCTGATCCTACAATCAGAACTACGTTTTGGACACAACTCCATACGTCATCTACTACGTTTTGGACACAGCTCCATACATCATCTACAACGTTTTGGACACAGCTCCATACGTCATCTACTACGTTTTGGACACAGCTCCATACGTCATCTACAACGTTTTGGCACAGCTCCATACGTCACAACGCCTCAAAAGCGCAACAAGCCACGAAGGCACCCCTAGAACTACGTTTTAGACTTCATCCTCGAATAAGGACATACAAGTCACTACGTCCTTGGTGTGCCCCTGCCGCCATAGTCCCGAGGGCAACACCAAGAACTACGTCTTTGGCTTGATTCTCAATAACGAATTGAGATACGTAGGCATCTTGTGAGAACCGATTTAGTCTCGAAACACAAGTGCAGCCATTAAAGCTCGAAGCTCATTAAACTTTAGCATTAAATTCACAAGCACATTTTTTAATCCATAACAGATAAAGTACACACTATTATCATATTCTTTTTTATTATATAATTTTTGAGTAAATAGCATGACGTCTTTATTTATTTATATAACATGTTTATCCAATTTCTTTTTTAATTTTAACTTTTGAGTAAGTAAAATTTTATTTCATATTATCTTCATAACTCCATTTTAAAATTTTATTGTTTTTCTATATAATTATGTATTCAATTATTTTTTATAAATTCTTATTTCACTTGTATTTTGTTATAAAATATTAGTTATGATGTTAATTGTTATATGATTTATATTATTATTTAAAAATATGTCACTTATTACGCTTTATATCGATTATTCAAGTGTTGATACATAAATATAATATTAAAAATTGATATAATTATCTGTTAGGTACATAATTTATAATACATTCTAAATTAGTAGTGTGAAAAGTGTGAATTAGAGTTAGGATTTTCATACGTTGGGTAGGCCGAGTTGGAAACATATTTGTGATCCGATCTAATTTATTCGGTTTAAATTTTTTTTAACTCAACCCGCAAAATATAGATTCGTGACCCAATCCTACCTATCATATATCAATTTGGGTTGAGTTGGTTTTAATGGGTTAAATAATTATGTAAAAAAAGAATTGAAATATGATATAATTCTCCTTCGAAAATCTAAGTAAAAATGAAATACATATACATTACGATTTTAGTGCTAATACTTTAGTAATATAAATTATGTTGTAAGTCATATGTATATAGGGCTGTCATCCCAAAGTTTCGAATCGAAACGACCCGAACGAGACAGAAAGTTACTTCCTTATTAAAAACAATTAAAAGTACTACTTTAATAATTTAAATCTAAATTTTTTTATAGATTTTATAATAGTTTATTAGCTTAGTAAGCATGTCAGTAAAGATAACCGTCAAAATTATCAATATATTTTGTTGTAATATATATAAATATAAATATAAATATTTTCTAAAAAATGGTCGTGTTTTTGAATTCGAAGTAAAATATAATTAAAAGAGTTTGTAGTTATGTTATATATGTGAGAAAATCGAAAATCAAAACTTTCAATGTTTCGGCTAATATATAATAGTACAGATAGATAGATTAAATAGAATATATTACCGAAAATTGAAATCAAAACTTTCAATGTTTCGTCTATTATATAATAGTATAGTATAGATAGATATCGTCTGCGATAATTTTAGAAAAGTAGAAATTTTATTTAAAAAAAATTAAAAAGAATATACGCTTTGGCTAACAAAGGTAATCGGTTAATTATTAGTATTTATAATATTACTATTTTATGTTAATAAATGAAATTGCATGTGATATTTTTGAAAAATATGAGATTTTACTTAGGAAAAATTTTAGATAGAAAATATAAAAAAAAATATACGCTTTTGGAAAAAAAGCTAATCGGTTAGTTATTAGTAATTATAAATATTATTATTTTATTTCATTAAAAAGAACTGCCCATGATATTTTTGGAAAATGAGAGGTTTTAGTTAGAAAAAATAGAAAAGTAAAAATTTTAGTTAGAAAATATAAAAAAGAATATACACTTTGGCTAAAATAGGTAATTGGTTAGTTATTAACAATTATTATTTTATTATATTATTTTAATAAATGAAACTGTCTGTGATATTTTTGGAAAAGAAGAGGTTTTAGTAAGCAAAAATAAAAGGCTTATATGTTTTAGTTAAAAAAGGTATTTGCCCGTGATATTTTTGAAAAAGTAAGGGAATTTTTCAGAAAAAATAAAAATATATATATATTTTAGGTGTAAAAGGTAATTGGTTATAAATAGGTAATATTGTTATTTAATAATATTTTATATAAATAATTAAGGGTAATTAAGTAAAAACACGAAGTACAATTAAGTAAGGGCAATTAAGTAAAATCACAACATACCAAAAAATATTTAGTATTATATTCAATGGCTCTCATTAATTTAATTTAAAAGATCTAACGGTTAGAGATTGGATGACCAAACTATGGAGGACCAGACTACAAACCGACTACAAAAACTTTTAATGTTTCGTTTTTAATATAATAGTCTAGATGTGTAATGCATGTATATCATTTTATCATTATACAAAGTGCAAATTCAATTATTTAGTTTGTAGTTTTGATCTCTATTGTCTTATCAATTTACTATCTATTAATTTAGATAATTAAAATATTATATTTCTTATTTAATCTATATACATTATAATTTAAAAGGTAAAGTAAAGTCAAAATACCTCTATACATACAATTCGATTCGGTCCGGGTTTTTTCACGGACCGGACTGGAACGAAAACTAAATTTTTTTGATCGAACTGGTTCTATGCGATTCAATACAATTTACAGGTCCGGACTAGATTGTTATTCAGCCCTATATGTATATGCAAAATATTTAAGCACACATCTAAAAATGAGGTTTGATTTATCACATAACGTGTAGTTGTATATAGTATAATGATATATATTTAAATTATTAAACAAAATTTGTAACTTAAATCGTGTTGGGTAGGATTGTCCGGAGAAATATAAAACTGATAGATGATAAAAAAATATACTCAATTGGGTTGAAAAGATTTCAAACCGACAAAATAGGTTGGATATGAGTTTATATTATATTCGGTCAACCCTACCCAACCCGATTTAAGTTACAATTTTTTTTCATTAATTTAAATATACTAGCTTATAACCCGTGCAAAGCACGGGATCCTTTAAATATATTAATTTTAAATATGATTTTTTTGTTTATAAAATAAAATACAATAATTGATGTAATTTTAACTTTATTTATATTTTTAGAATAAAATTTAATATGTTGTTGGTCGGATATATTGCAATTTATCTATTATTATTTTTTATGTACAAAACTACAAATTATACCCTATTTTGCTTATTATTGTTTAGTATAGATTTAGTATAAATTAGTTGGAATATATCGCAATTTATCTATTTTTTATTTTTTTTATTTTGAACCAACTAATATTAAAAAAAAAATCACAAAGGAAAGGGGTGACTAAAAAGGAAGGTGTTAACCAAACTATCAATTATCCTATGATTTGGCTATTATAGTTTAGTATTTATCTATTTTTAATTTTTTTATTTTGAATTAACTAATATTAAAAAAAATCACAAATGAAATGGGTGACTAAAAAGGAAGATGCTAACCAAACTATCAATTATCCTATGATTTGACTATTATAGTTTAGTATTTATCTTTTTTTTTTTTGAATTAACTAATATTAAAAAAAATCAGAAAGGAAACATGTGACTAAAAAGGAAGGTGCTAACCAAACTACCAATTATCCTATGGTTTGGCTATTATAGTTTAGTATAGATATCTCTATAGACAATTAAGTTTAAAAGTGCACAAATATTTATATATAAATAATAGACTGACAACTTCGGGATCGACCTTTACATAAAATGTAGAGATACTATAATATGGTAATGATATAGTCTTACAAGTATAAGATAAATTCAAAATATTTTATCTTAACTACATTTTAATCACAAAACTATTTCGATATATATACATATTTATGCGGAAAATAATTTCAATATATAAACAGGTCTGTGCCTCGCACGGGTTTTTACGCTAGTTATATATATTAGTTGATCGGACCGAGATTAAAATAGTAATTGAACTTGGATGGAATTCAAAAAAATAAATCTTTAAATTATGTAGTTATAGGGAATCGAATCCGGGGTGAAATCAAAAAAATTAAATCAAATAAATAAATCTTGTTTAAAAATGTAGTTGTAGGGAATCGAACCCGAATTTTGTATTAAACAAATTTGATACTTTGGTACCGCGCACCATTTTTACATTGTTTTGCTTATTAATAAAGAGTATAGATATAACAACGGTGTCGGTTTAAGAAACGTGACACATAAATGATATAAAAAATATGTAAATTGTTGATTTATTGTTATGTATATTTAATTTTTACGATATTGTTTCACTAATTTATATGATATTATAAATATATTTTTCTCGATTTATCCTAAAACAATCTATTTTTGGAACTAAAAAGAAAATACTATAAGGCCGCCACGGTTTTGTCAACTTGTTACTTCATAAGCAAAAACAACAATTTAAAATAAAAAATAAAAGTAAATTCTTGAAATATAGATTTTTTTTCTGTTTGAATTTACACAATTTAAAAAACACTACATACAAAAAAAAAACAATGTTGTAACTAATTCTCTCTATTTTTGTGTGGAATTCAGATATTAATGGCACAAAAAACTTGTGTCCAATATATGAAAGAGTGTAACTAATTCGATTATAATTAATATACTTGTGAGGCTATAAATATAATTATTTGTAGGATATGAAAAGAATATAACTAATTCGATTATAATTAAGATACTTGTGAGCCTATAAATATAATTGTTTGTAGGATATGAAAAGAGTATAACTAATTCGTTTATAATTAAGATACTTGTGAGCCTATAAATATAGTTGTTTGTAGGAGTTTAGACATTACTTCACAACTAGCATGAAAACCCGTGCAAGGCACGGGTCACTATCTAACATAATTATTTTAACTTCTAAGTAGTTCGGTGTTTATGATAATTTATAGATCGTTTGACAGACGTCTCATTGTGGGTACAAAAGCTGGACTTGATCTCTGTAGTGAGATAGTTAGCGTTGAAAAGTATCATTGGTTGAGGTGTTTTTGAGTTAAGAAATGAGTAAATTCGATACTTATGATATTTGTTATGTGTAAGATCTATGTCAAAATATAATTATCTTACATACAGACATTAACCTACACGATTTTACTAATTTAGCTCATTGAGCGAATGATACATTTTCTTGTTTGTGAAATGTAATTTGCATTGTAAAATGTGTACAGTGAAACATTTTCTTGTTTGTGAAATGTAATTTGCATTGTAGAATGTGTACATGCATAATATTAAAATTTAATATATAATGAATTTTCTAGTATGTTCACGTGAATTAAGTACATTTCCAATGAAATCAAGAACCGTTAGATCCACAGTCATTAGATCTTTTCAATCAAATCAATGGGAATCGTTAAATAAAATACTACAAATTTTATATATAGTACCTTTTATATTTTTTATAACTAAAATTTCTTTTTTCTAACAACATTATCTATCTATCTATACTATTATATAGTAGACAGAACAATAAAAGTTTGGTTGGTAGTCTGGTCCCCCGTGGTTTGTTCACTCATTCCACACCGGTTAGATATTTCCAATCAAATTAATGAAAACCGTTAGATAAAATACTAAAAATATTAAATAGAGTACCTTTTATATTGTGTATAACTAAAAATATTATATAGAGTACTTTTTATATTTTTTCAACTAATTTTTTTCATACAAGTTTTACAAATAAGGACAAAATATAAATCAATTAGAACCGTTAGATAAAATCCTAAAAATATAATATAGAGTACCTTTTATATTTTTTCAATAGTTAAATTATCTCACCTATTATAAGATTATGTTAATCGATATAATAATAGATACCAAATACTTCTGTACTCACGCGACACACACACACACATATATATATATTTAAAGTAAACACAGGGGAAATTTAAATATTTTAAATTAAGTAAAATGTCATTGTTGAGTGGATTCGAACTTGGGTCTATACAATAATTTGCACCTCCTCTTACCACCACACCACAAAATGACATGTGTTGTAAATTACACACATCACATGTGTGTGTGTTGCTTGAGTAGAGAAATATTTGATATTATTATTTCTCTACTCAAGCGACACACACACATATGATGTGTGTAATTTACAACACATGTGATTGAATGGTGTGGTGGTAAGAGGAGGTGCAAGTTATTGTGGAGACCCAAGTTCGAATCCGCTCAATATCAATTTTTTTAAGAATAATAAACATAAGGGCAATTTGGACATTTCAAATGCATTAAAATGTCTTGCCAATTTAGCATGAATAAAATGTCCCCCCAATTAATTGACCCATGTTGGGCTATTATTAATATAAAGATTATACAGAGCATCGTGGTTTTTCTTTTCTTCTTTTTTTAAACTTGGTTCGAAGTTGCATGCTAAGATGGCGAATAATAATGGTGTATCAGTTGGAATAGATCTAGGGACAAAATATTCTCGTGTTGCAGTTTGGCGACATGGTAGAGTTGAAATCATTGAGGATGGTGAGGGTAATAGAACTATACCATCATGTGTAGCTTTCACTGATAGGGAGCGTCTGATCGGCCTGGATGCTACATATCAAGCCACTCTTGATCCTGTCAACACTATCTTTGGTACTCATATATACATGTTATTTTGCCTGAATATCTGTTTGAAGTTTTATATGAATCATGACAATCATGTTTTGTTTTATTCTAGAAACAATATTGTTTTCTCTATATATTTGCTATTTGTATGTGTTTTCAATGATATTACTACTATTTGTGGACGCAGATGTTAAAAGGTTGATTGGAAGAAGAGTCACGGATTCGACTGTCAAAAGTGACATGAAGCTTTGGCCTTTTAAGGTGATTGGTGACCATGCAGAAAAACCCAAGATAGTTGTGGATTATAAAGGTGCAGAGAAACAATTCACGCCTGAGGAGTTGTCTTCAATGGTTCTCTGTAAGTTGAAAGAAATTGCAGAAGACTACTTGGGGAGCAAAATAAAGAATGTTGTTGTCACTGTCCCTGCACACTTTAATGACTCACAGCGCCAGGCTACAAAAGATGCAGCAACAATAGCAGGTCTCAATGTTCTGCGTCTTCTTGTTGAGCCGACAGCTGCTGCAATTGCTTATGGTCTTGACAACAAGCTTACAAGTAGCTTGGCAGGGGAGAAAATTGTCCTCATATTTGATCTTGGTGCAGGTACTTTTGATGTGTCTCTTCTTAAAGTAAAAAACGATAATTTTGAAGTACTAGCTACTGCTGGTGACTCCCTTGGAGGTGAGGATTTTGACAATCGTCTGCTGAAGTATTTGATCAAGGATTTCAAAAGTAAGCACAGAAGAGATATCAGTCAAGATGCTAGATCATTAAGAAGATTGAGAAACGCTTGGGAAATGGCAAAGAGGGGTCTGTGTGGAAATTATAAAACGTTTATTAGTGTAGATTGTTTGTTTGAGGGGATTGACTACTACAAAAGTATCAAGCGTTCCACATTCGAGACTTTAAACAGGGACCTATTTAGAAGATGTGTAGAGATGGTAGAGAAGTGTTTGGCAGATGCAAAGATGGACAAGAGTGGGGTCCATGATGTTGTTCTTGTGGGTGGTTCTTCTAGAATTCCAAAAGTGCAAGAGCTTTTGCAACAATTCTTCGATGGGAAGAAACTCTGTAAGCACATGATTTCTAAAGAGGCTGTTGCTTACGGTGCAGCTGTCCAAGCTGCTATATTAAGTGGAGAGGGCAATAACGAGATCAAGAACTTGGTACCGATTGATGTTACTCCTCTGTGTCTTGAGATTGAAGTTGAAGTTGACAACGCATTCATGGCTGTAATTATTCCAAGGAACACAACTATTCCCTACTCTATGCAAAAAGAATTCTCTTTAGGGAGGGTTGATCAAACATCAATACAGATCAGAGTTTTCGAGGCTAAGAATAATCTTCTGGGAGAGTTAACAATAACTGGCGTGCCTCCAAGGGGCACAAAGAAATATCGATTAACCGTCAAAATTGATGCTAATGGCATACTTAATGTTTCTGTTGAAGACAATACCACTGGTGGAATCAAGAATAGCACTAAAATCATCAAAAGAGGAATGATTACAGTTGAGGAGATCGAAAGAATGGTCCGGGATGCTGAACGTCTCAAGGCTGAAGATGGGGAGTTCAGGAGAAAGATGAAAGCAAGGAATGCATTTGAGGATTATGTATATAAGAGGGAACGCTGCACCGAAAACAATAACAATCTTAAAGCTTCTGTCAAGAAGATGATAAAGTATCATTGTCAGGAGGCTATTGACTGGCTAGATGCAAACGCTAATGCTGAAACGTACGAGTATGACTACAAGCAACAACAGTTTGAAGCAATCTACCATCAACTCATTCCTGGAGCAGACATCAACACTAAGTTTGACAATTTACATGTTTAACTGTATGGTCCTGCTCTTACAAAATCAACTTTGTTTAGATAATACTTTGTTATGATTTACTATGAGCACGTAAAGTTCAGATGGCGACTGTTTGGATATTGATCTTATGCCATTATAATCAATCTGGTGAAGATGCATAACAAAGAAACCAAACACTATTCCAAAGGTGTAATGGGACATAACATTACATTATCTATCTCGTTGGTTTTGGAATTGAAAAAGAGTGCTATTCAGGTCATTATCTTATGTATATGTTTTAAAGGGAAAACTATAAGATTTGTTTCACTAATTCAGATTTACTAGCCTATAAAGAATAAAAATTAAATTATTAAAATAAAATTTGAATATTGAGTATAAAATTAATTAATAAATATTAATTTAACTATGTTGATTTGTAGAATTCAATGTGAAATTTAAATGAAAGTCTATAATAAATATTATATAGTTATGATAATCGAATCCCGGTAAAATCAAAAAAGCTAAATTTAATAAATAAATAACTTGTATAATTATGTAGTAACAATAACAAATCGAACTCGATTTTAAGTAATATTGTGTTTCAATGAAAATAAGTTTCCAAATTATTTCTATATATCTGGCAATTCCCGCTTGAACCCGAACAATTCATCAAATAGCAATAGCAAGATCCCTCCGTCCCATAATAAACGTCCTAATTTTTTCAGAGTTCATTTCACACATTTCCACGAAATATAAAAAATGTAGTTGTACATATTATTTTTTTTCGAATTTTTTGTTTTGTATAAAAGTTTGAACATCCTATTTTTATACAAAACGAAAAAAAATGAGAAAATAATTTCTACAAACATGTTTTTTACGTGCGTGGAAATGCGTGAAACAAACTTGAAAAAAAATAGGACGTTTATTATGGGACGAAGCGAGTATATTAATAGAGAGTTTTTGTATAACTTATAGTATAAAAGGTAATAGTTATAAATATAGCGTATATATTAATTGTATTATTATGCAATTTATATTAATTGTATTAATAATTTTTTTTATTAATTGTATTATAAATTTTTATTATGCATTTTTTACAAATTTGAAAATAGAAATAAATTATTCTTATTAAAATAATTATTATTTTACTAATAAAGAAATGCTTCTTGTGTGCTGGTGGGTATTCAAGCAAGAGCTCTTGTGTCTAGTGTATAGGTAATGTTAATGGATGATATTTTTATTTACTCACGTAAAATATTTCTTAAGTTTATCAGTTATCAACTTACCATTATGCGTATTAAAACTTTTTAGTAGCAAAAACAATTCTATGAGAACAATGTAATATTTGTGATGAATTTACTTTTAGTACATAATGTTTTAAGTGTTTAACTATGATATTTACCCCTCTTCGATATCAGTTCAAACAATCCTCCCGATATCAGTTCAAACACCAAATTGTTGGTAGATTTCTAGTATACAACTTGGCTATTGTTGGCAATTAATTTAATCTTATAGTGATAATTATATTTATTTTGAAAACTAATTAAATTAATAATTATATGTGTATACCGCGATATACATAACATATCATAGCTTTAAGAGGGGTTAAGAGGGGGTTATGTATTTAAAAAGTATAGATTAATTTATATTTTAATAATAATAATTAAATAAATTTGGAATTAAGCTAACAATATTTTTAAAATTAATTAAGTTAATAATTATGTGTATATCACGATATATCCGACATACTATTGTCCCGATTGAATCTCTTTCAAAGTATTAATGAAATCTGCTCTATTTTTGGCAAAAAAAAAAAAAAAAAAAGGGGGTTTCTGCTTTAAATTCAGAGATAAATTTTTAATTAAATAATAATTAATATGAAATTAAATCAACTATATTAAGCTAATAAAATTAATAATTATGTGTACATTGCGGCATACATGGCATACCATACCATTAAGAGGGGTTCCTGCTTTTAATATAGAAAATATAGATTTCTTAAGTTTATCAGTTACCAACTTACCATTATGCGTATTAAAATTTTTTAGGAGCAAAAAGGCATTGTACGGAAACAATGTAGTATTTTTGATGGAGTTTACTTTTAGTACATAAATATGTTAATTCAGGATTTACCATCCCAATATCAATTCAAACACGTTGCTTGTAGATTTCTAGTATGTAACTTGACTATTATTGGCAATTAATTTAATTTAATAGAAATAATTATATTAATTTCGAATTAAACTAATTACGCATTAAACTAATAATTATAGATTTTTCTGTAGAGATGTTCCTACTTTGTTAAGATGCTTCCCTTCCCTAGAAAAATAAATAACTTAATTGAAACCATTTTGGAGAGATTTTATTTAAATTTTAAAGCTTAACGACATAACTTTGTCGACATGCTTAACCAAAATTAGCGTTTGTTACTAAAATACACTACTTGCTGATGTAGAAATTTCAGCAATGTTACTAAATTCTGATAAAGATTGGTTCCTTTCAGTGAAGAAGGTGGGTTGTTTTGGCTGAGGCAGTTCATTGTCACTACTCAACATCAAAACCACCGTGGACATGCTTGGCCTGTCTTCGGGATATGGCTGCACACACAACAACCCAACTTGAATTGCTCGAAACAGTTCAGATTTATTACATGAATCTATGGCTGCCTCATCGAGCAGTGCTGAACATTTTTCCTCCTGGTAGAGTCTCCATGCCTACAAGCGAATATTTTGAGTACGATGTTTAGTTTTCGAACAAAGAAGATTTAATTTTGTATTTTATATGTTCCGACAAAATCAGGCTACTTACATGACTGAGAAGATTAAGGCTCGGATCTAAATGATAGAACCCTCTCATTTTCATTCCACTTACTATCTCTAGCACTAAAACGCCAAAGCTATAAACATCGGATTTTGTTGAGAATATTCCATCAAGTGCATACTCCGGAGACATGTAGCCGCTGCAGGAAATCCAATGAAACATGTAAGCTAATTTTTGACAATGAAACAGGGAGTTGAGGGTTGTCGGGGAGGTAGTTACTATGTGCCAACCACTTTGGTTGTATTTGCTTCACTTTCACTTCCCCAAAAAATCCTAGCTAATCCAAAATCTGATATTCTTGGATTCATCTCGACGTCAAGTAGAATGTTGCTGGCTTTCAGATCTCTATGGACGACTCTCAGTCTAGAGTCTTGGTGAAGATAGAGAAGCCCTCTAGCTATACCAATTATGATGTTATAGCGGTTTGGCCAGTCCAATGGCTCTCTTCTTTTTTTGTCTGTTTAAGAGCAACAAACATTAATCATGCTGTATTGAAGTATTGTACAATTCAGACAATGCTTTTTTCATAAAAAGGAAACAACACTTTGAGAATGAGCATACCAAAAAGCAGATAATCTAAACTGTAGTTGGGCATGTACTCATATATTAGCAACATCTCATCTTTCTCAAAGCAGTAACCTAGAAGCCTCACAAGATTTCGATGTTGAAGTTTGGCTATGCATGAAATTTCATTCTTGAATTCATCTAGTCCTTGTCTCGAATTCTTAGCAAGTCTTTTGACAGCTATTTCTTGCCCGTCTTTCGTGATGCCCTAAAAACAATTATTGTGATATTAAAGCAGTAACATCTCATTAGTATTTTGAAAATTGAGGAATCACATTTCTGCTATTTTCATTTTATATGTTTGGATGTGGACAGGTCACTGAAATCATGATCAGAGACCGAAATTCTTATGAAATTTGTGGACAGATTTTATATGTTTTGTTTGGGATTAAGATCCAAAGATGTTGCTGAAGCAAAACTAGTCATTGATAGGCATGTAGATGCATCTTCATAAATGAATTTAAGTATTACCTTGTATACGGATCCAAAGCCGCCCTCCCCAAGCTTACACTTCTCAGAGAAGTGACTAGTAGCAATAGCTATTACTGGAAACTCATACAGTGGCAAGTCCAAATCTTCATCTTGGTTATTGTTTTTCGGATTACTACTTGTGTTTAGTTTAAATCCTGCAATATGAAGCAAGAAAAATGCTTTTAAAATGCTTTTGTGTTCTTGAATTTGCAGCCACTTCCTTATTTTTACATTCTTCTCTTCTTTAAAAGGTTACAGAACTCTTACCTTTTCTCCTAAGCTTTCTCTTCTTTAAAACATATGCAGTAAGAATGCTGCTCACTAGTACTATTAGTACCAATGATACAACAATGAGTATGATCCCCAGTTTCTTCTTTCTTCTCGAGCCTCTGTTTTCCGCTGTATATGCAACCAAAGTTTAATAGAAAATTTTAGAATTAAAAAAGAAAGCAGTAGCAGGAAAAAAAAATCTGCATTTGTGCAAGGCTATCCCGGTAGGAGTTTGGTTTTACCTGCAGATTCCGAGGCAGCAATTCTGACGTATAGATTTGGCCCATCTTCCCTGTAGTCCCTTATATCGAGTAGTTCATTAAGCCATATCATACATCCAGCTCCACCACCTCTAATATCGATATTTGAGTAGGCTGTACAAGAACAATTATTTAAGCACCTGATCTTACAATCCTCAAGGTTCATACTGTGATTAAACCATGCACGACGTGTATCAGGCAATTTCTGTCCCATATATGGAATAAACCTGTCTCCATGCCTGCAATCCAATGCAGTTCTCCGCACACATCCACCAGACCAGTCACCTGTTTTCCATCTTTCTGGAAATTTCGGTTCAAATCCTTCCAAACACCCACACACACCATTTTCTGAGGGCTTGTTCGCAATGTTACAAATACCATTTGCCCCACAAAATGCATATCGGTCACAATCATCCATTCGGGTAGGCTGTAAATTTCTCCAACTCTGTGTTTCATTAATCCAAAAGAGAAGGTTTGTACTTCCGTTCGGGTTTAAATTCCCTCTCATAGTAAAAGATTTACTGCTAACTCCGAACTGGTAATATATTTCTGTCTGCAGGACAATGAAGTTGGATAAGAAAGTTGGATTCGGAATAGAGGAGAATGATATTCCACTAAACTTAAAGCCATCCCAAGGCCCCCACCTTAATTGCACAGCTGAACCATTCCACAGGATTGGCTGAGGAAAGCCATCAAGATCTATCCGCATAGTGTAAATTCCTGGAGAAGGATCATCAGAACTTCTCCAAGAAGTTAAATACCGGTTTAAGCCATTTCTTAAATCCCATCCCAGTTTCATTCCTGGAAGAAGATGATCTCCAGGATGATCAAAACTTTGCCAAAGATAAGTCTTTGGTTCCGTATCATCTTCATACCCGATAACAAGATTTCCTGTATCAAGTAGCTGACCTACAGGTTTCTTCACCGCTCTTGACGAGTTAGAAGACCAAATTATGCCTCCAACACCATCTCTAAGTACTAATCTTCCATTTTCGTCGACCCTTAAGACCCCTCCTCTATCAGTTAAAGGGGTTTCTCTATTGGCAACCCACACTACTGTACCAGTTGATATACTTTTGTACCATATACCCAAGTATCGGTTGTCAGATTTGCCAGGACTGAAAAATCCAAGCTCGAAAAGCCCACCAGCTGATACTATGGTACTATTTTCGTCGTCTATAATGGTTTGATTTCCAAATATCCTATCCTCTGCATTACAAAGAACTACAATGATGCTCAAGTAGAAAATAATTTTGGAGACTCCCATACAAATATATTAGGATTTGAATCTTAGGTTGTTTAAACTTGAAGACCATATACCTGTATCTGTGATTAAATAAGATTTGAGTACTTGTAATACAAAATGAGCATGCAGTTTACTACTTTTCTTGATAAAAACAAAGACTTTCAACTTCAATTTATTAATTTATAGATACTAGTATAACAACTACAACTAGAGCTGGATCCTTTTGGAAGTTTGTGATCTGATGAAATTTATTTTTAAAATTATTTATGAAAAAATCTTTAACTAACACAATCTAAACATGCAGACCCCAGTGAACTTTTGACCATTTACTTATTTTATCAACACAATCTGGCATGCAGACCCCTGTGGTAGATGGTCAATATATCTAATGGTTATTCTACTCGTTTTCAACTACTATGAATCAAGAATGTGTTAAAGATGTTCTGGAAGGTGTTTGACAGAGAAGTAAACTAAGGTTGAGAAAGATGTTAACTATTAAGTAGGTGTTTAATAAAACAAATGGCCAGCTATGTTCATAAAAAACGAAGTTTCCTGGACAAGAGTGCTACTCTAATGTAGGCAACTTATACTGACTGTTGGCTGAAATTTGAGTCATGTCGAAAACAGTCAAAATATTACAAATTCAGACTCGGAGGAAAATTAACATCAGTAATTATGAATGCTAGAAACTTACGAAAATTCACAGGGAACGTCGATCATGTACCTGCTGTTTTAAGAATCGATACTGGTTTATTTCCAGTTACATGCCAGAAATCTTGTTTTGCAGCATTGCTTTGTTGCCTTTTGCAATTTCCATTTTCCCAGGTATATTAAATACTCATATTTGTAGTTTTAAGCTTTAGTTTAGATAGTTATGGACAGAATGGAGGAATGAATGAAAATAATAAACATTTGTTCATATAATAGTACAAATTTCATTCCATTCCTTCCTAATTTCATTGCGAATTTACTTCAAATATCGTATACAGGGTGCTACTACACTGAAAGTGTAGCCCTTGATGTAGAGGCTGTGATGTAGTTTGCGTTAGTGCTTGATTGACACTGTTGATGGAGCTCCGGTGAAAAACGAGATAGATGATGATTACCAAGGAGAATTTGACTGCTAAATTACCAAAGGTATGTAAACTTCCCATGATATATACCCCCAAATCAAATGATGCAACTTAATCTTGTATAAAGATTGCTCAACTACTATGGTGTTATCTACTGTATTTGGTATCTAATTATGTACTAAAATCATATATCAGTGGAGTAAAAAACATCTGAATTGTCAAGAACTAAAGACGATGAAGAATTTGAATCTTGAAGTTTCTTTGCAGTAAAAAAACCAGGCCTGTTAGGACGAGGAATTTCAATTGCACTACTCAGCATGAGATTTACGGATTCCATTTCTGGTCTGTCTTCGGGATATGGCTGAACACACAATAGAGCAATTTGGATAACACGGCATACTTCAGAGTAAATGCATGACTCCAGGATTGTCTTGTCGACTAGCTCCAGAAACTTTTCTTCATTGTAAAGCCTCCAAGCCTGTACCATATTTGGATATATTTAAATGATATATGTGCACCGTAACATGGATATAGGACACATGAGTCTATTAATTTTCGAGATACTTGTCTAACTGAAATTAATCTAACAATGATGGCATGCACATAGTTGATCAACTTGCAAAGTAGACATTGCTGACCTTTTAGGTTGCAGATTAATGAATTCCAGTTAACACTATAAATTCTTTGATTACAAAGATTACTTATGGTGCTTACATGACCGAGAAGATTAAGGTCGGGATCTTGTTGATAGAAGCCTTTCATTCTCTTTCCACTGATAGTCTCAAGCACTAGTACCCCAAAGCTATAGACATCAGATTTGAAAGAGAATATTCCATCTAGTGCATACTCAGGAGACATGTAACCACTGCACAGAATCAGAGAGTTAGAAATCGTATATCTTTGGGCAGTAAAAGTGGAATAATGATGTGTTTGTAGAGACTCTTACAATGTACCAACTACTCTTGTTGTGCTTGCTTCACTTTCGCTTCCCCAAAAACTTCTAGCCGTGCCAAAGTCTGAGACTTTTGGATTCATATCATGATCAAGTAAAATGTTGCCAGCTTTGAGATCTCTGTGAATGATTCTTAGTCTAGAGTCGCGATGGAGATAGAGAAGACCCTTAGCAATACCATTTATTATATTGTAGCGCTTTGGCCAATCTAGTAACTTGCTCTGTACTTTATCTGACCATTTTATAGCATAAGTTACTTCCTGCTGACATATACTTCAACTGTGTTCACAATGCAAAATATGCCTTTTTATATCGTAATTAGATCAAATTTTAGGAATGGCATACCGAAAATGAAAAAATCTAGACTTTTATTGGGCATGAATTCATAGATCAATAGCATTTCCCCTTCCTCGATGCTGCATCCAAGAAGTCTCACAAGGTTTCGGTGCTGTAGTTTGGCTATGCACAGAACTTCATTTTTGAACTCATCAAGCCCTTGTTTCGAAGTCTTTGACAGCCTCTTTACAGCTATTTCTTGTCCTTCTTCCAGTATTCCCTGACAACAAAGACATTGATGGTTTATATTATACTAGAACGTTGCACCCTTGATCTGCCCTTTCATATTTTACCCACCTATTATTTTTAGTTCTTCTCTTTGAAGGGTGAATTACGGTACTTCGGTTGCAACCACGAATTCAAACGTAGAGATCTTACTGTAAGACTAATTCTGACTTCTGATTGCAAATGTGATTGACATAAGGACATCATAAGTTGTGTTCATCGTATTACAGAAATTTAAGGAAAAAACATTAAAAGGCAACTTTACCGGTGGCTTCTGAATTCTAACAGTGCCATGTAGCATGAAGAATATTTTGTTTTCATATAGTTCAGCACCAATGAGTATAAAAGTAATTACCATGTAAACAGGTCCAAAGCCACCCTCTCCAAGCTTATTGTTGTAAGAGAAGTTATTGGTAGCTTTAGCAATCCTCTCAAACTCAAATAATGGAAGTTCAAAATCTTCCCTCTGACTTCGACTTCCTGCATCACCATGTGCACTGCTAAAGGTCATGTTTCCTGCAGAACAGAGTTTAAAAAATCACGATAAGCATAAGGATACACTCTTACCGACTGGGAACTTCAAGTGAACAAGTCGACATATGCATTGAAACGAGTACATGAAGGGTGATACCTTTTCTCCTCAGCTTTTTCTTCTTGTACACAACTAGCAGAAATATGCAGAGTATTACTGTCACTACTAGTAAGACAGCGATGACTATGATAGTCACCGGTGCTTTTCCTTTTGATCGACTAATCTTCCCTGTGAAATTAAATTGACAATTATGTGCACAAGAAAAATTGAATCAAAACGGAAACAAATTGTATCAAAGCATTGGTTTATTGTTTTTACCCAAGCCTTCGTCTGCCATCCTTAGATATAGAACTTGACTACTTGCAAGGAACTCTCTAGTATCAAGCAGGTCACCGAACCATAACACACAACCACTACCATCTTCTTTGATATCCATATTTGCATAAGCAGTGCAAGAACAGTTATTCAGGCATTTGGTCTTACACTCCTCCAGATTCAATCTTGGATCTATCAATGAATTTTCCGTGTCTGGTAATTTTAGACCTGTATACCTTTTGAATACATCTCGACTCCCACAGGCCAACTTTTTTATCCGAACACACCCATTAAACTCTCCCCTACTGCTCTTCTTCTCTGGACTGCTTTGAATAAATCCATCGAAACAGCCACACATCTCTTGGCCTAACCTGGATTTTGTCATGTTGCAATTACCATTTTCCCCACATATGGAAAAATTGTCACATTTATCCGTTGGCAAATTAACCGTAACTTGCCAGCCTTTTGTTGGATCATTCCATGTGAGAAACTGTAGATCTCCCTCCGCATTCAGCATCAACCTCATTGCAGTAGAAGTATTAAGAAGTTGAAACATGTAATATGCTTCGCGTTTGTCAAACACAAAATTGTATGTAAAAATTGCATTCTGTAGCAAGGAAGACCTCCCACCAAATGGAATGCCATTCCATGGCCCAAGCCTGAACATAGTATGGGAACCATTCCAAAGAAATATCTGTGGATATCCATTAATGTTAACGCCGCTTATAAAGTTACCAGTAGACGGATCATCCAGGCTTTTCCAGGATGTGAGCTTCCTATTAAAGCGATTTACCAAGTCCCAACCAAACTTCATTCCTGGTAGAATACCATCTCCAGGATAATCGAAACTTTGCCAAAGGTAGTTATCAGGGTAACTGTCATTTGCATACCTAATAACCAGATTTCCAGTATCTAGTAGTTGCACGACAAGATTTGCATCAGATTTCGATGAGTTGGCTGACCAAATAATGTCACTTTTACCTCCAGTAAGTACTAGATTTCCATTGTAGTCAAACCTTAATACACCTGAAGTATCAGCAAGTGGAGTGTTCCTGTTAGCAACCCAAGCAACCGTCCCATTGGCTATCTTCTTGTACCAAATGCCTAAGTATCGACTCTTGGAGTTTCCGGGGCTGAAAAATCCCATTTCGAAAGCTCCACCAGCTGAAATAATGGTGCTATTGCCACCATCAGCAATGGTTTGGTTAGGAGTTAAAGTATCTAGTACTGCAAATGAGGTGGTTATAAAGATGGAGAGTATTACAGTGGAGCAAAACAGAATGATGGGATGGTGTGCCATTAATCAGCTCTTCCTAGTACTCTATCTTATTTATATTGTCTATAGACTCTTCGGACCTAACCTTGATAGTCACACATACCTGTCTCACCGATACTCGAACTTAAGACTCAAACATATCAGCTTGATAAATTTTAAGTTATTTAGGTTCTGTTTGGCATTGTTGTTGCAGACAGCAACATTAGTTTTTTTCCGAAAAACAGTTGAAAACTGTTTGGTAAATTTTAAAAGCAACTTTTTCGAAAAGCGTTTTTGACCGAAAAGCTAATTTTAAAGAAAACAGGTCCCCGTGTTTTTGAAAAAAAGCTGTTTTCAGCTTTTGCTTTTATATTATACATCAAAACATACACATATAAAAAATATTACCAAACAATTATTTGATTTTCATAACACTTTTTTTAACAATACAACAATTTTTACCCGCAATCCCGTGTAACTCTAAGAATTTGAAGGCGGCTCCCAGTCGATTTGTTAAATTTATTATAAACTATGTGAAGATAGTTACTCCTGAACAACCCAGCATTTTAAAAAATGTCATCGTCTTTCTTGACCTTTCGATATTCATGTCACTTTAATCTAACAAACTTCTTCCAATAGTTAGTTAAAAGAGCAATAAAATTTAACATGATTTCATTTTACATATCTGGTTGACCGATGAAGGAACCTTATATGACTAGGCTTGTTAATTTATTTTGGATACCTCGTGCTTTTACGAAATACATGTGTTTGGAATATTTTGGAAAAAATTAATTTTTACTTTTTATTAAAAAAAAATTATAATATTTAAATGGCCGGTAATTTTGTAGTACCAAATTATCAAATTTTGGTTATCAATTTCCGGATTCGATTACTTATAACTACATAATTAAATACTGTTTATTTATTATATACTTTTATCATTAGATTCTCTGCAAATACATTTTTTTAATAATACTTATTAATTTTAATATTTTAATCTTAACTCATGCTCCAGCATGTTATCAGCTAAGTTAAGATAAAATTAATTTTAAAGTTAATTTGCAAAACTGGCATAATTACAAAATTCGAAGAACGTGGCCATCATACCACAAGATTTAACAACAAACTATGCATAGACTAAGTTTCAAAAATAAATAAATAATAATAACCATGCATAGACTTTTCTTCTTCTTTAAAATTCGAAAATGTGCTGGATACATCAATCCAAATAATATATCCCGAAAATCAATACTATTATATAAAGGAGAAGACGGAGGCGGTGAGGTGGCGCTCTCAGATCGTTTCGTTCTATTTTTCTAATTTTCTCAATTTTTTGAATTAATAATATTAAAAATTCAAAAAAAACTCAATTACCTTTTAAAAAATTCAAAAAAAACTCAATTACCTTTTAAATGTTTACTAATAGAAGAAACATATAATATTCTTGCATTTAAAATCTCTACTAATAGAGAAAGTAAAAATACAATAGATCTTTACTAATGGAGGAAACTAAATATCACTAATGGAAGAAACTAAATATACAATGTTAATATTCTCTCAAATTGTTTTGCTCTGTTTTTCTAATTTTCTCGAATTTTCGATTTATTAATATTAAAAATTCAAAATTTTCTCAATTATCTTTAAAATCTTTACTATTTGTGGAAACTAAATATACAATGTTAATATTTTTGCATTTAAAATCTTTACAAATTGAGGAAATTAAAAATACACTTTTTATATTTTCCTAAATTTTAAATTACAAAATATCTCTATTGTCTTTCAAATCTTTACTAATGGAGGAAACTAAATATACAATGTTAATATTTTTGCATTTAAAATCTTTACAAATAGAGGAAACTAAATATACACTTTTAATATTTTCTTAAATTTTTAATTACAAAATATCTCTATTGTCTTTCAAATCTTTACTAACGAAGGAAATTAAATATACTATTTTAATATTATTGTCTTTAGAATTTTTACTGATTGATGAAACTAAATATCCAATCAATTACACTTATACAAAAGAGATAACTATTGCCGTTTTTATACAAAATTTTCGATCTGATTGAGGAAACTAAATATCCAATCAATTATACTTATACAAAATAGATAACTCTTGCCGTTTTTATACAAAATTTTCGATCTGATATTTCCATACTTAGATCGGTCTTGCATACCAAATAAAGAAATTACTTGGTGACTAATTAATTATATCTCAATTGCCTTTAAAATCTTTACTAATCGAGGAAACTAAATATAAAATGTTAATATTTTTGCATTTAAAATCTTTACTAATGAAGGAAATTAAATATATAATTTTAATATTATTGTCTTTAAATTTTTTACTGATGGTGGAAACTAAATATACAATCAATTATACTTATATAAAAGAGATAACTCTTGCCGTTTTTATAGAAAACTTTCGTATATTTGATATTTCCATACTTATATCGGTCTTGCATACCAAATAAAGAAATTACTTGGTAAATAATTAATTGTATCTCAATTACCTTTAAAATCTTTACTAATTGAGAAAACTAAATATACAATGTTAATATTTTTGCATTTAAAATCTTTACAAATGGAGAAAACTAAATATACACTTTTTCTATTCTCCTAATTTTTTTATTAGAAAATATCTTTATTGTCTTTTAAATCTTTACTAATGAAGGAAATTAAATATAAATTTTTAATATTATTGTCTTTAAAATCTTTTACTGATGAAGAAAATTAAATATACAATTTTAATATTATTGTCTTTAAAATCTTTACTAATGGTGGAAACTAAATATACAATCAATTATACTTATACAAAGGAGATAACTTTTGCCGTTTTTATACAAAACTTTCTTATATATGATATTTCTATACTTATATCGGTCTTGCATACCAAATAAAGAAATCACTAGGTAAATAATTAATTATCTTTAATACTTTCATACAAATTAATAGTATAAATATACATGTAAACTATGTTAATTGTGTTCTACACTTTTTCTTGTACGCTTTGTTTTTTGTTTATTTATCTTAGAAGTGTGTAAATTTGCATGAGCATGCTACATATTAATTTTGTTTTCTATCTTATAACTTTAGTTTGAATTCTAATGATATAGACGAAGTTATCCACAACTAGTGTTGATTGAGTGAAGACATGAATCAATAACGAAAGCATGGATCAATAAGGAGAGAAGGGACTCTAATTTTTTTTTTTTAATTTTTTTTGCGTTTTTTAATATTAATAACTTTTGCTTTCGTTATCTTGATGTGATGCCGATGTGTTTATAGGTGGATCCGAGGCTATAGAGATGAGTCGAAGCTATTAATAATTATACTTGTAATAATGGTTTCGATTTATAATCTTAATTCATTCATTATTTTGATTATTTGTTACCTTTTCTTTGGATGTTTAAAAAAATTTCAAGATAGAATTTTGTAAGCTTGATTATCACATAAGGTTTTTCTTTTATTTATCTTTTTCAGTTTTAATGTTGATAAGTATTGATTCGGCCTTAGTTCTTTTTAATTAATTATTTGGTACTGATCAGGACCTTTGCAAAATCATCAAAGCATGAAAGGAAAATGTATTAAAACTGGTTCTCCAATCAAGAGGAAAGAATCTGCGATGGGTGGTGGGTTTGAGAAATCTGGGATTTTATCGAATATAGCTTCGAGTATAGCTGTGGAGTTAGGTGGCAGCGGGGTTGGTGCAACCTCTCCTAACTCTGAAGATGGGCGTAAGAGTAGTGGTAAAATTTCTGGTGGAGTTATTCAAATGCGAGGAGTGGAGTCTAATGCTAAAGATTTTGGTAGTTCTGCTAAGTAAGCATGTAGGTCAGGGTTGAGTTTCGTGTTGGTTGCTGGGGTTGTTAGCGTCTTTGGTTTTTAGCAGGCGTGTAGCCTTGATTTTTGTTCTATATCTTGTATTTCTCTCTGGTAGCCTAAGTCTGGTTCGAGTCCTTTGATTGTTCAGTGGTCTGGATTGTATGTTGCTTTGTCGTTTTTTTTATTAATGAAATTCTGAGTTATAAAAAAATAAAATGAAAACACGACCATGACATGTTTTAAACAACATTTTAGCTTATCCATTTATAATTACGATAGTATATTATATCATTATTTAATTTATTTAAAAATATTAATTAATTTATAAATAAATCAATATTTAAAATATTTATAATTATTTATTCCATTTAAAAATATTTTTTTGCAAAATATTTTAAAATAAATTAGAAAAATTATTAAAAAGCCGCTGCGAAGCGCGGCTTAGTAAACTAGTTTCATTAAAAAGTACTCTCTTTGGAAGATAATACATTATTCTTTTATAAGTATGAGATTTTTGGAATTTAATTGAAAATAAATTAGGATAGGTCCAAACTATTATAATGCTAAAACTCGCAAAACTAAGAGAAAATGCCCAAAATACATTTATTTTAATTTCTGTTTGTCCAAAATACCCCAGGACGATAGGCAGTGCCCTTTTTACCTATCGTCTGCGCCGCAAGGACACGCGTATACCATGTTTTATTTTAACTACATCTCAATACAGACTACACAAAACATATTAACTAGAGGCGATTAATATGGCGATTGAACATGGAGCTGTATCAACTCGAGGCAATTAATATGTCGATTGAACACAATGCTGAATACGGCGACTGAACGACTCTGAACTCAGCTATTCACCCCTCTTCAAGCAAGCTACCTCTATTACTTTTGTAATTAATCTAACTTTTGCTTGATTTTTCAATACTTGCACCAAACTTTTTGATTAGGGTTTGTATTGATGTAAGTTGGGTTTTCGATTTGTACTATCTAAGTTGATTTTATGATTTCTACTATGAATTATATGTCACAATTATGTGTTATTTTCTTAATATGTTTAATTTTATACTTCTTGATTTTTATGGTGTGTTCAAATGAGGGCCTGATTAAATTGTACATGTTTATTACGTGTTTAGTGCTTAGAATACATGTTTAATTATGTGTTTTATTGGATGAAGTTGAGATGATTGTGGAATGGATTTGAATTGATTTTGTGTAATATATGCAATGAAATCGGATTAGTTTTGAAGGATTGAGAGATTTGAGCTGAATTTGAATCGAATTTCGGTATATTATTGTAACACCCCCATCTATATCTAAATAAGGGGCTACTTATTAAACCATAAACCTGCAAACAGAGTACTAAAATAATCTCTAAATAATAATAAATAAGTCTAATAATCTCCAAGATAATATTAAACCTCCAAAACGGTTCAAAGCAGTAAATATGAAAAACCAAAATCTCTAAAATAATATTCAAGTCTAAGTGATAGAAGTCTGCAAATCCTAATCAATGATATGAAGGGTGCTCTCCATCACACAGTCCCAGATCCCCTAAGCACCTGCCATAAAAAGAATACGACATGAGCCAATCGCCCATTACGGATTTGGAATACATTTTATAAAACAGAAAACGGATATTCATATTTGACAGTTTATAATGAAACATTTATCTGAAAATAATTATGGCTGAAGCAACGAGGGGTTAGGATATATCATACCGAGATCAGAACAGAACAGATACAAATACACATATCATAGGGTACCTAATGTGTGCAACAAACCGGATAACGTGTACGACATATACAACGTCACCGTCAAATCAAATCACAAATCAAATCAAACTCTGGGTGCACCCACGTATCCTGAAACAAATATCAAATGCGCAAAATCTCGCCTCCTGAGCTATCAGAACAGAAGGATACGCCATGACCAATCACACTGTCATGGAAGTGTCATGTCACTGGTGCCGCAATGACATGGCTGTAGTACCCCTACAGCTGGTTAACTCGGTATACCCTATATCACTAAGGGTTCAAATATAATATTTCGCAAAACATTTAAAATCACATAAACAGATATTTAAATATTTCGAAACAGATATAAAAATATTTTCAGAGTCAGAACAAATTTTCAGAATCAAAATGATCAAAATCAAATGAACATATTTGAGGTCAAAACGAATTTAACATTAATATTTCCAAGAGGAGTAGCGCTGAATAAAATAGGAGAGAATCCGTACCTCGATAAATATCAATCTCAAACACTAACCAAATCCTCAAATACTCCGCTAAACTCCCGAACCCCGATCTAATAACAAGATTATAATTTATTATTAACCTTTCATTTCTTGTCGGACCATATTAAACAATAATTACTACCGTACATACAAATGTTTTAGCGTAACTAAATTAACTCTCATGTAACAAAATAATTAAGTGACTTATTCACATCGGTAACTCACATTATTATAATATACAAAGCTACTATCTGGTTAACTCAAAACACTAACATAAGTAAATGTTTCTGTAAGACCTGCTCGAGTTTTTGAAAGAAAACAGACTAGGCCAACTAGCATGTATTATAACTTACAATCAAATATTTGTACCCTATAATATGCTAACTAATCTAAAACACATAGCCATACCTCTTGTCCGAAAACAATTCATTGTAAATTAATTACAATAATATAAATAGTTTAATTACGAAACCAAAACAAATGAATAATTAATATATATGGACCAATTACAAGCTCTACCAGAAAGTGGTGTACAAAAATTAATTATGAAACTAAATAGTATAAAATATAAAAATCCAGAAAATATACAATATTGTACTATTAATGATTTAACTACCCTTAAGTTGTCCAGTAACTCAAATTAACATACTTGAGAAAAAAAAACCGTAATTAAATAATAACTCACACATGTACAATATAATTTAACAATGCAAATTAACATGTAAAGCCATTAAACACATGTTATATAATACTTAAATAACATGATATGTCAAAATCAAACCTGGACAATTATAGTACATGAATTCTTTTTAAAAAAAAACATAGAGACGCCACATTCAAGCAAGATACAGAGAGGATCAAATATATTATTTAAATAAACGTGAAACTCTAAAACACTTAATCAGAGGTTATGGTGTTGTAGGAGTTAAGCTAATATATGTTACCTCACTCTGTTGTTTACGTCTGCTAGTCACACAATCCTTAGAGTACTATCCCCCAATATCGTCTCTTCCCGAGTGCGGCTCGTACTAACTCTTTTTTTTTTTTTTAGGTTTTGTGTTATGTGAAAGACAAACTAAGACGCGTATGTTTTTATATATGGCCACAAACCATCGATTACTGACTTTGTTTTTTTTTAATTAATAATTATGTTTATTCTTATTATTATTTAAATATCTAAAATTCGTATATATTACATATATACCCCCTTAAAAAGGATTCCGTCCCCGGAATCAAACAAAACTAAAAATCGTACCTGAATCGAATAAGTGCGGATATCTCTCACGAATAAACCCTTCTAATTCCCAAGTAGCCTCTCTCTCAGAATGATTTTTCCACAAGACTTTCACAAAAGGAATAGTACTTTTCCTCATAACTCGCTCCTCTCGAGCAAGGATAGCTTCCGCTTCCTCCTCACAAGTAAGATCCTCTCTAATCGTATGCAGTGGATACTGAACTACATGAAGCGGATGATACTTGTAGCCCCTCAAAACAGACACATGAAAAACATTATGAACATGAGATAACTGTGGTGGCAATGCAACCCTATAAGACACTTCACCAACCTTCTCTATAACATCAAAAGGACCAACATATCTCGGACTAAGCTTCCCTTTCATGCCAAAACGTTTAACACCCTTCCAAGGCGACACCTTCAAGAAAACATGATCACCAGGTTCAAATCCACCAAACTTCCTATGTTGATCCGCATAACTCTTTTGACGTGATCGAGCCTCCTTCAAACTTGCCTTAGCCTGCTCCACCTTCTCATTAGTGACTCTAACTAACTCTGGCCCTGCAATGACTCTCTCACCAACCTCATCCCAACAAGATGGCGCCCGACACCTCCTACCATACAAAGCCTCAAATGGTGGCATACCAATGCTCGCATGCCAACTATTATTATACGCAAACTCAACAAGATACAAATACTTATCCCAATCACATGTCCACTCCAAAGCACAAGCCCTCAACATATCCTCCAATGTCTGAATCGTCCTCTCTGACTGGCCATCAGTCTGCGGATGAAAAGATGTACTAAAGTTAAGTCTCGTACCCCAAGCCTGCTGGAATCCCTTCCAAAAACGTTATGTAAACCTCATATCCCTGTCAGAAACTATCGACATAGGCACACCATGAAGTCTAACAATATCTCGCTGAAAAATTTCTGCCAACTCATGAATAGAAGTAGTCTCTCTAATAGGTAAGAAATGAGCTGATTTAGTAAGTCTATCAACCACCACCCATATAACATCATTCTTTTTGAAGGTTCTCGACAAATGAGTCACAAAGTCCATAGTAATGTTTTCCCACTTCCAAACCGGAATATCTAACTGCTGCAATAATCCACTAGGCCTCTAATGATCTATCTTCACCTGTTGACATATAAGACATTTCCCCACAAACTCTGCTACATCTGCTTTCATTCTACTCCACCAGAAGTGCTCCTTCAAATCTCTATACATCTTAGTGGAACCTGGATGAATAGAGAATGAAGAACTATGAGCCTCGGTCAAAATTTCTTCCCGAATCGCCAAGTCTGCAGGCACACACAATTTACTACCCAACCATAACACACCCTCATCATCACCACGAAAATGTTTTTGCTTACCAGCTGCCACCTCCGATCTAATAACATCCAAACCTGTATCTTTCTTTTGAGCTTCCTTGACCCTTGAAACCAGATTTGGTTCCACTCTCAAACTAGCAATGCTACCACCTGATCCTCTAACATACAACTCAATACCAAAGCGCTCCATGTCTGAAATAAGATGCGGCTGAGTAATTAGAGATGCAACACTCCCTAAGTTCTTCCTACTAAGAGCGTCTGCCACAACATTTGCCTTCCCTGGATGGTACTGAATATTAGAATCATAATCCTTAAGAAGTTCAAGCCACCTCCGCTGTCTCATGTTAAGCTCCTTTTGAGTGAAAATGTACTTAAGACTCTTGTGATCAGTGAAGATATCACAAGTCTTTCCGTATAGATAATGCCTCAAGATCTTCAAAGCAAAGACCATTGCTGCTAATTCCAAGTCATGCGTAGGATAATTTACCTCATAGGGTTTAAGCTGCCTAGAAGCGTAAGAAATCACCTTCCCATGCTGCATAAGAACACAACCCAATCCTCTCTTAGAAGCATCACTATAAACTTGATATCCTCCACTCCCTAATGGCAACACAAGTATAGGAGCCATCACCAATCTCTTCTTCAACTCTTCTCACGATCATCATTCCACTCGAACTTAACACCCTTTCTCATCAGTTGAGTCATCGGCAAAGCTATGGACGAAAAACCCTCCATAAAGCGCCTATAATAACCTGCCAAACCCAAGAAACTCCTCACCTCTGTCACATTTCTAGGTCTCGGCCAATTAGTGATAGCCTCGACTTTCGCAGGATCCAACTCAATCCCTCTAGCAGACACAACATGCCCTAAAAATGCCACTTGCTCTAACCAGAAGTCACATTTTGAAAATTTTGCAAACAATTTCTTCTGCCTCAAGATCTCAAGTGCAGTACGTAAGTGCTCCTCATGTTCCTCCTTACTCCTAGAGTATATCAAGATATCATCGATAAAGACGACAACAAACTTATCCAAATAATCATGAAAGACGCGATTCATCAAATCCATAAATACCGCTGGAGCATTCGTCAACCCAAAGGACATCACAAGAAACTCATAATGCCCGTAACGAGTACGAAATGCTGTCTTCGGAATATCTTCATCCCTTACTCGCAACTGGTGGTAACCTGATCTCAAATCTATCTTCGAAAAGTACTTCGCCCCTTGCAACTGATCGAACAAGTCATCAATGCGTGGCAAAGGATACCTGTTTCTGATAGTCGCCTTATTCAGCTCCCTGTAGTCAATACACAACCTTATAGAACCATCCTTCTTCTTCACAAACAACACTGGAGCACCCCATGGAGATACACTTGGCCTGATAAATCCTCTATCCAATAACTCTTGCAACTGCTCTTTCAATTCCTGCAACTCTAATGGTGCCATTCGGTACGGCGCCTTAGAAATAGGCTCTGCACCTGGAACAAGTTCAATAGTAAACTCCACCTCTCGCTGTGGTGGCAAACCTGGTAGCTCATCGAGAAACACGTCTACAAATTCATTCACAACTAGATAATCCTCGATACGAGGTTCAACCTTAGACATATCCTTCATGAAAGCAAGATAGCCATCACAACCCTTAGACAAAAGTTTACTCGCCTTTAGAGCCGAAATCACTTTAACCTCTCCTTTCGATTGAGAACCCTGATATACAAATTCTGGTTTATCTACATCCCCAAAGATCACCCTTTTCCCCTGAAAATCAATTGTAGCTCGATGTTCACTCAACTAATCCATACCCAAAATAATATCAAAGTCATGCATCTCCATCGGAAGCAAGTTAACCTTACAATTTCTATCCCCAACAGCCATCGGACACTCTCAATACACATCAGAAATAATAACAGAATTCCCCATTGGGGTAGCAATAGACATACGAGGATATAATAATGATGGAAGAACACCAAGATGACGAACAAACGATAAAGACACAACAGAATGAGTCGAACCAGTATCAAATAACACAAAAGCATCACGTCTACCAACAAGAAGTGTTCCTGAAACGGTACCTGAATGAGCTGCTGCCTGATTAGTAGTCAATGCAAACACTCTGCCTGAAGGATTCTGCTGATTCTGCTGACCACCACTACCACTACCTCCACCACCAGTGTTCCGCGATGTCGGACAATCCTTAGCCCTATGCTGCATCGAACCACACAAGAAACATGCCCCAGTCTGTTTATAACAAGCTCTCCCTGGGTGATGTCCACCACATGTAGCACAAGGAGCCACCGGAATCATATTGGGGTTGCCCCCATACACTGAATAACGATTCTGCCCCTGTTGACGATTCTGCCCTTGTTGACGATTCTGCCATTGCCTAGGCTGCTGCTGTTGAAACCGCTGAAACTGCTGATTCTGATTCTGCTTCTGACCACCATACTGATTCTGACCGTAAGTCGACTGAGTCCTCATATTCTGGTATCTTCCACGCCATTGTCCCTGCTGATTACCTTGACCTCCATTCCATTGTTTACCCTATACAGAACTCTGATCATCTCTAGGCCTCTTACGATCATTCTGAAACCTGGAAGCTCTATACTCAGTACGCTTCTTCTCAATATCCTTAGCTGCATCTGCCACCTCCGCCACATTAGGAAACTTTAGTGATATGATAGAACCCCTTAGATTAGGCCTCAGTCCCCATTTAAATTTTTCAGCTTGCTGTGTAGCAGTCCCTGCAACTGTCCCAGCAAATCCAGCTAACCTGATAAACCTCGCCATATAGTTAGTAAGGCTCTCATCGAAGTTCTGCGAGATAGAATGAAACTCCCTCAAATATGCCTCTCTGTCTGCATTAGAAAAGTACTGCTCATAGAAAACTTCCTTAAATCCCTGCCAAACCAATGTCTCTGTAAACTCCTCACCCCTAGTAGCCTTCACACCTCTCCACCATCGCTGAGCATCTCCCTCTAACTTATACACAGCCAATCTGACCTTCTGGATCTCATCGCAACCCAAAGCATCAAAAATCTTCTCAAAATGAACAATCCAGTTCTCAGCATCAATAGGAGTCTGTGGTGCGTGAAAAGATTCTGGTTTCTGCTTAACAAATCTCTTTAACCATACAAATGGCTCCAACGGATTACCCTGACCCTCCGGATTTTGCTGATGTCCTTGGCCATTCTGATTATTCTGACCATCTTTATTCCCTTGACCATTCTGATTATTCTGATTGTTCTGATTTTCCATAGCTTGTGGTATACCTTGAGCCACTGCTTGACCTATCATCGTAGCTAACTCAGCTTGGCTAACACCCAAGTTAGTCTGATTAGTAGTTCGATTACGTCTAGGAGGCATCTACAATATAAGATAACGAACGAATGAAGATAACAAGAATAGATAAGCAGAAGCGATTTAAAAACAGAAGTCAAAAGAATAGAGCAAAATGAAATGAGCTTGAAATAGAGCACCCATTCTAACGTCTACCCAATCTCACAGGTCAACCTAAATAGGTTTTCTACAAGAAAGAACCTAAGCTCTGATACCATCTTTGTAACACCCCCATCTATATCTAAATAAGGGGCTACTTATTAAACCATAAACCTGCAAACAGAGTACTAAAATAATCTCTAAATAATAATAAATAAGTCTAATAATCTCCAAGATAATATTAAACCTCCAAAACGGTTCAAAGCAGTAAATATGAAAAACCAAAATCTCTAAAATAATATTCAAGTCTAAATAGTGATAGAAGTCTGCAAATCTTAATCAATGATATGAAGGGTGCTCTCCATCACACAGTCCCAGATCCCCCTAAGCACCTGCCAGAAAAAGAATAAGGCATGAGCCAATCGCCCAGTACGGATTTGGAATATATTTTATAAAACAGAAAACGGATATTCATATTTGACAGTTTATAATGAAACATTTATCTGAAAATAATTATGGCTGAAGCAACGAGGGGTTAGGATATATCATACCGAGATCAGAATAGAACATATACAAATACACACATCATAGGGTACCTAATGTGTGCAACAAACCGGATAACGTGTACGGCATATACAACGTCACCATCAAATCAAATCACAAATCAAATAAAACTCTGGGTGCACCCACGTATCCTGAAACAAATATCAAATGCGCAAAATCTCGCCTCCTGAGCTATCAGAACAGAAGGATACGCCATGACCAATCACACTGTCATGGAAGTGTCATGTCACTGGTGCCGCAATGACATGGCTGTAGTACCCCTACAGCTGGTTAACTCGGTATACCCTATATCACTAAGGGTTCAAATATAATATTTCGCAAAACATTTAAAATCACATAAACAGATATTTAAATATTTCGAAACAGATATAAAAATATTTTCAGAGTCAGAACAAATTTTCAGAATCAAAATGATCAAAATCAAATGAACAGATTTGAGGTCAAAACGAATTTAACATTAATATTTCCAAGAGGAGTAGCGCTGAATAAAATAGGAGAGAATCCGTACCTCAATAAATAGCAATCTCAAACACTAACCAAATCCGCAAATACTCCGCTAAACTCCCGAACCCCGTTCTAATAACAAGATTATAATTTATTATTAATCTTTCATTTCTTGTCGGACCATATTAAACAATAATTACTACCGTACATACAAATGTTTTAGCGTAACTGAATTAACTCTCATGTAACAAAATAATTAAGTGACTTATTCACATAGGTAACTCACATTATTATAATATACAAAGCTACTATCTGGTTAACTCAAAACACTAACATAAGTAAATGTTTCTGTAAGACCTGCTCGAGTTTTTGAAAGAAAACAGACTAGGCCAACTAGCATGTATTATAACTTACAATCAAATATTTGTACCCTATAATATGCTAACTAATCTAAAACACATAGCCATACCTCTTGTCCGAAAATAATTCATTGTAAATTAATTACAATAATATAAATAGTTTAATTACGAAACCAAAACAAATGAATAATTAATATATATGGACCAATTACAAGCTCTACCAGAAAGCGGTTTACAAAAATTAATTATGAAACTAAATAGTATGAAATATAAAAATCCAGCAAATATACAATATTGTACTATTAATGATTTAACTACCCTTAGGTTGTCCAGTAACTCAAATTAACATACTTGAGAAAAAAAAAACCGTAATTAAATAATAACTCACACATGTACAATATAATTTAACAATGCAAATTAACATGTAAAGCCATTAAACACATGTTATATAATACTTAAATAACATGATATGTCAAAATCAAACCTGGACAATTATAGTATAGGAATTCTTTTTTAAAAAAAACATAGAGACGCCACATTCAAGCAAGATACAGAGAGGATCAAATATATTATTTAAATAAACGTGAAACTCTAAAACACTTAATCAGAGGTTATGGTGTAGGAGTTAAGCTAATATATGTTACCTCACTCTGTTGTTTGCGTCTGCTAGTCACACAATCCTTAGAGTACTATCCCCCAATATCGTCTCTTCCCGAGTGCGGCTCGTATTAACTCTTTTTTTTTGTTTAGGTTTTGTGTTATGTGAAAGACAAACTAAGACGCGTATGTTTTTATATATGGCCACAAACCATCGATTACTGACTTTGTTTTTTTTTAATTAATAATTATGTTTATTCTTATTATTATTTAAATATCTAAAATTCGTATATATTACAATTATGAATGAATTACAGATGAATTTATCAAATTAAGAGGTAGATATATGGAGTTTAATAGATACATCAGTAATAGTAGCTTCATCGGACTGTGAACACAAGCATAATAGGATTACGTACAGTAAATTGCTTTATTAATTAGTAGAATGAGTTGTATTTATTCAATGTAGACGTAGTGCTGTTAATTAAATTAGTTGCTTAAAGAGTGTTATTATTTGTTTATGAGTAGTTATATTAAGTCCTGATTATATATTTTTTGTTTATAGGTTAGGGATCTTAATAATGAGATGTCTATGGATCCTGGACCTAGGGACTCTTCTGTATTGCATTTACAATCCCAATAATCCCAATATAGATCTGATGTTGTTTGGAAGGCTGTTGGTGGAGATTGTCAGAGATCGCGGAAGCGTGATCCTACTCAGAATAAATTTTTTAAGGTACATGAGAGAATGATTCCCATTCTGGCGGACCTGAGATTTGATGATGTTAGCAGGCTGGCATCCATTGATTTAGATTGAGGATTGCTTACTGCATTAATAGAGCATTGGAGACCTGAAACACACACGTTTCACCTGCCTGTTGGAGAGTGCAGCATTACACTACAAGATGTTAATGTTCTTCTTGGACTAAGGATTGACGGTGATGCGGTGACTGGCGGTACACAACGGTATACAAGTTAATGGGGGGGGGGGGGGGTGGGAAAACCTAGTTAAGAAAATATTTGAAAAAGCCCAGGGTACAAGTTTAAAAGTTGCTCGATTACTATTGAGTTGGCTCACTACAAATTTCAAAACACTTCGTGATGATGCTTCTGATGTCGAGCTCATTCGATATGCCCAGTCATATCTATTACAACTGTTTGCGGGGGTATTATTCTCCGATCATTCAGGTGGTCAGATCCATTGTATGTATCAAGATTTTGGACGATGTCGTACTTTAGCTTGGGGATCAGTTGTGCTTGCTTTTTTATATAGGGAGTTATGCAAGGCTTGTAAGATAGGTGTGAGGGAGAATGTCGGATGCCTTATCTTACTACAGCTGTGGGCATTGACTAGTTGCCTACCTTAGCTCCCATGCCTCGTGGTCCATCATTGGACAATTAAGTCATATGGGGTGTAATAACCCGAAATTTTGTACTTATTAAAAACCCTGATATTTTTATTATTATTATTATATAAGACCATGATGAATATTGATTTTGCTGTTTTAGAAATTTATCAGACCACCCTATGTACGGGTCAGGATAATGAACTTTCGAAGTCATATTAGCGTTCTACTATGTAAATGAGTAAATGTAAAAGCTGTCAGAATCAGAAGAATAACATTTTCTGTTTTCTCCGAGATTCCACCTAATACTGAGAGATTAGTCATTATTAAATAAATTAGAGGATTTTAATTTATCATTTCCATGGATATGGATTTAACAAAGGTATTAAGATATCAAGGACGTTTACGGTAAACTACTTCTATAGAACACTTACGAAATCACTGTGAGCATTCAACGAGATTAAGTGGTAACAGAACAACGCGACACTTGCTTGATTAAACACAAGTATAAGATTACCATGTACAAGATTAAATCAAGAATGCAACATTCGATGCATCCATGTGAAACCTAAACAAGAGGATCAAAGCAAGATGCTTCCTAAACCACTTCTTAGCTTAACATTTGGCTTGCATGACACAAGCACACATACATCATCTTTTCTTTCACTTATCCAAGCATCCAACCACCTCACTTTATCAAAAAAAATATCAAGAAACCAAGCAAGTGTCAAGAAAAAGCTCTCCCCCCCCCCCCCCCTCCATTTCATCCCATTCGACTTTTATAGAAAAAACAAGACATAGATTTTCAAAATCAAACTTCCAAGATGGAGATAGTATGAATTAGTAAATGGATGATTGGTTTCGGTGGATGTATGGTATTGTTTTGATGATTGATTGTGTAGATGGTGGTTTTGACTATTGTTCTTAAAGTTTATAACTTAGTTGAGATGATGAGTAGGTTATGATGATGGATTGGTTGGATTGAACGTTGTTTTGATGTAGTTTAAAAATGGTAACCACTAGTTTATAGCCGTCGTAATGCCCGTCTGCATTTAGCCTGTTTTGAGTTACGAATCTGAGAGGATCCTCCACTGTTAAAAATTACCACTTCCCGTGGTTGCATAGAGGTTAGTTTCTAGTTTGTTTCGGCGCAAGAATCATATCAATAGAATTTACGGATTAGGAGATATTCACATTTTAGTAAAAACTACGCGATGACAAAAACTTTCTACACCTCCACTGCTATAAACTGCACATTCGGGAATTTCATCCCCTGGATCAGAAAAATATTTTTCAACCATTTTGTTTTATTCATTCTCTAGATCATGTACGAGAAAAGGGTGTGTCGATTGGATTAACTGTTTAGGAGTTACGAATGTTTTAGTGGAAGCAATGCAAATAGTAACTTTCCATAGCTTATTCAAGTTTGAAAATACATTTCACTAAGTTAAACCCCTATTTTCAAATCGTAACTTTTATGATAAATATTACAAATACTCAAGATCATTTTAGAAGTGGTTTCGTATTTAAATATGAATTTTATGATTTACTAAAATTGTTAGAGTGCAAGTCACGTAATAGTAATTCTTAGGAAAGTCAACTCTAGGGGTACCACTTTGACCATCCGTTCTGACCAAGATAAAAGAGTAATTTCGGTACGATTAAAACACAAAAGTTATTTAGGAATATCACGACTACATGATGGAGTAAATAACTAGAATAAAAACCATCGACGAGATAGTTTTACGATTGGCTAAAGTAGGCCCGGGGAGGTGGAATGTCGGGCAAAACAAGTGTTATTTTAATGACCAAGTACAAATTGTAATTGTCAAATTTTAATGACCAAGTGTTATTTTAATAAGGTTATACTTATTGGTAGTATAAGTAGCTGTTGAGATTAAGAGTGTTAATCTAGATTATTATATCTATTGATAAAACTATTCGGAACGAGTGGAACTTGGAATACGTATCTTGGACTCTAGGCAAATTTTGTAATACTATATTCTACTTATCAAAATATTTGATTCCTATTTATGCAAATTTTCAAACCTTATGACTTACTGTTGTTGTTGTAATTAAAAGTGCTTTCTGATATATATTGCAAATAAAATATTATTGATATACTTGAATCTTTCGTGATCTTGTTTTGGCTTATATGTTATATGATATGGTTGTTAGATCAGAATTCAATGATCGTTAGAAGCTAGACTCAACTGATCAGGATTGCTGACGTCATCAGTATTGCATGGTCATCAGTATTTGATCAAGCGTCAGTATCTTATTGATCATCAGGATTCCTACTCAGACTATGATCAGGTTTGATCATCAGGACTTGAAGCTGATCAGGATTCCTACTTCGAGTTATATTTGGAGTCTAGATAAACATGGAAGTTTGTTCCTGGTTTGTAGAATGTAGCTATCGATTAAGGATAGGTTTCTATCTTTGTTATGATTAGGACTTATCTTGTTATTGATAGAGAAGCTGTGTGCACTATATAAACACAGTTTTGGTTTCGATTTATGTATTCATTCAAGAGAGAACATAATCGGAGAGAAGCTCTTAAGAACAGAATTTCTTGAGAGAGTTTTTGTAAGCTAGCAACTCTTAAGAACATCAGAATTTCTTAAGAGAGTTTGTAACAGTTTTATATCAAAGTTAATAAAGCTGTTATTGTTATTGTTATTGATCTTTCATATTTGTGTTATATAAAGTCGAGAATCTTATACAATTGTATTCAACCCCCTTCTACAATTGTTATTTACTGGGCAACAATTGGTATCAGAGCAAACTGATTTAATTCTGAATCAGATACGATCTAAAGATGTCGACAACCAAGTATGAAAGCATGAAGATTCCCATCTTGAAGATATCAGAATATCCTACATGGAGGGTAAAGATGCTGATGTACCTGGAGGCTATGGATCCCGACTACTTGGACAGGATTCGTGATGGACCATATATACCAACAAAGTTCGTAGAACGAACAGATACTGTACCAGAACATTATGTGGTCAAAGCTAAATCTGAATGGACTCCAGAAGAAAAAGCTCATGTACTCAGAGAACCAAAGATAAAGAATATCTTGCATAATAGCCTTGATGCTGTTATGTCAAACAGAGTGATTGCATGCAAATCTTCAAAAGAAATCTGGGATACTTTGGAAACTCAGTGCCAGGGATCTGCATCTGTCAAGAAAAACAGAAGGGCTCTATTGATTCAAGAGTATGAACAATTCGATGCAAGACCTGAAGAGAGCCTGACTGATCTATATGATAGATTCCTGACATTATTGAACAGCTTATCCTTAGTTGACAAAGTATATGAAACTGAAGATTCAAACACCAAATTTCTTAGAGCTTTACCTGAAGAATGGGATACTCAGACCTCAATCATTAGACACCAGTATGATCTGAATATTGTGTCTCTTGATGAGATCTATGGGATGCTAAGAACTCATGATCTTGAAGTTCAACAGAGGAAGAACAAGAAAAGCAGCAAGGCAAAGTCAATTGCTTTGAAAGCAGAGGCTAAATCAAAAGGAAAAGCTATGGAGGTCTCAAGAAGTAAATCAAGAGTAGCTGAGTCAGATCCTGACGACTCTTCATCAGATACTGATGGCAATCCTGATGCCAATACTGATGATGATTCTTCTGACTCAGACATGGAAGAGATGGTTGCTATGATTGTCAGAAACTTCAGAAGGATGAAGTTCAGGAAGAATAGAAGACAGGGCAACTTTCAAAAAAAGACCTTCAAAGCAGACAAAGATAAGTATATCAAAAAGGACAGCAAGAGTAGCAAATTTGACAAGTCAAAGGTTAGATGCTACAGGTGTAATGGTATGGGTCACTTTGCTTCTGAATGCAACAAGACAAAGGCACTCATCACATCAAGCAAGGATTGGATGGACTCTTCCTCAGATTCTGATACTGAGGTAGTCAACTATGCGTTAATGGCCAATGCTGAAGTAATTACTGCTCCTGATGATAAGGTACTAAATACTATCTTTGATTTTGATACTGATAATGCTTCTGAGTTAAGACGTTTTCTAAAGTCATTACATATTAGCTTTAGAAGTCAAACTGCTGAGAATACTAGAATCTTATCTGTGATGTCTGACCTTAGAAAGAGGAATGAGATATTAGAAGCTGAATTTTCTCGTATGCAAGAAGTACAAAAAGAATGTGATAATGCTAAACACATGCACTTAGAGATGACATCTAAATGTACTTCCCTTGAAAAAGAACTTGAATATGCTAATGAGAAAATCAGAACCTGGACAGACTCTGGTAGGAAATTTCATGAGATTAATACCTCTAAGAATTGGAAAGAGTGTCTAGGATATAAGTCAGATGAAGATAAGAAATTGAAAGAGAAAATTGTCATTGATGAGACAGTCAGTCCAAAGACCTATAGACATGTTATAGACTCAACCAAATCTAAGATTACTCCTGTTAATTTTGTTTTTGGTAAGGATTCCAATTCTACTTTTGAAAAGGGATCTACCTCTACTCAAGGAGTTACAATAGTTAAGTCTAAACCTGTCTTGAATAAAGTCATTGAGAATGTAGGTCTATTGTCTCAGAAACAGCTTAAGGATAAAATCTGTGAGGTTACAGATAAGAAAAAGGAAGCTACTGTTAAGAGAAACAGGAATGGTAAAATTGGGATCAATAAAGAAAATGGTTATAAGTATATCCCAAATGCACCTAGAAAGAGTTGTTTTAACTGTGGTAACTCAAATCATCTTGCTATTGATTGTAAAAAGAGTAAGAAGAAAATTGCTGAAATTCCTAAGTCTGATGTTAGGAATAGATCAGTATTTTACAAACCACAGAATTCCTGTTTTCATTGTGGTAGTTTATGGCATTCTATTTATACATGTAAAGAGTATCATGATTTGTACTATAACTTTTATGATCCATTGCCTAAGTTTGAAAGTAGTACAAAGTCTGATAGGACTGAAAATGTCATAATGAAGCATGCTTTTGTTAATACTGATACTGACAAAGCAAATCCTGATGGAGTAAAACTTGTCAGGACTGCAAAGGTCAGAAAGTCTTCTGCTGCTAAAATTAATAAATTGCATGAGAAAGGAACCCAACATGTATGGGTTCCTAAGTGTTCTAACTAGTGTGTTTCTATTCTGATGCAGGGTAAAAGGAAAAATGTGTTAGTCATGGATAGTGTATGTTCTGTGCACATGTCTGGAAACAAAGCCCTGTTATCAGAATATGAGGAAAAAGCTGGCCCAACTGTGTCTTATGGAGATGGCAACATTGGACAAACCTTGGAATATGACAATATAATCATTGGAAATGTCATCATTGAAAAAGTAGCTCTAGTGAAGGGACTAAAACACAACTTGTTGAGTATTAGTCAAATCACTGACAGAGGTTATCATGTCAATTTCTATTCCACACATTGTGAAGTAGTCAGTAAAGCAACAGGAAAGATAGCACTAACTGGCTACAGGCATGGTAACATATATGAAGCCAACATTCTCTCAGATACTGATGGCTCCCCTACATGTTTCATCAGTAAAGCTTCAGTAGATGAAAGTTGGAATTGGCACAAGAAGCTTTCTCATCTCAACTTCAGCAACATCAATGAGTTGGTTAAGAAAGAGTTAGTAAGAGGATTACCTAATGTCTTATATACACCTGATGGACTCTGTGATGCATGCCAAAAAGCAAAACAAAGAAGGACATCATTCCAGAGTAAATCAGAATCCTCTATTGAAGAACCATATCACATGCTACATCTTGATCTGTTTGGTCCAGTCAACATCATGTCCATCAGTAAGAAAAGGTACACTCTTGTAATTGTTGATGAATATTCTAGATTCACCTGGGTGTATTTTCTGCACAGAAAAGATGAAACTCCTGAAGTTCTGTTGGATCATGTGAGAATGATTGAGACAACCACAAAGTACAAAGTCAAGATTCTGAGAAGTGATAATGGTACTGAATTTAAGAATTCAAAGATGGAAGAGTTCTGCAAATACAAAGGAATCATTCAACAATTCTCTGCTCCTGGCACACCTCAGCAAAATGGAGTAGTAGAAAGGAAGAATAGAACTCTTATTGAAGCTGGCAGAACTATGTTAGAAGAAGCTAAACTACCTACATATTTCTGGGCAGAAGCAGTCAACACAGCATGCTATACACAAAATCTCACATTGATAAACAGGCATGGTGTCACTCCTTATCAGTCACTCAAAGAGAAGAAACCAAGTCTGAAGCATTTGCATGTGTTTGGCTGTAAATGTTTTGTTCTCAGAACTCATCCTGAACAGCTAGGGAAATTTGAAACAAAGGCTGATGAAGGAATATTCATAGGTTATCCTACATCAAGATCCTTCAGAGTTTTTAATTTGAGAACAAGAACTGTCATGGAGTCAATACATGTATCTTTTGATGATAAGATGATAACTGGAATCATTGAAGACTCGCATGATAGATTGTTATTTGAAAATGAAGCTTTCAAGGAACCTGAAGAAATTGAATCAGAAGCTGTCAATACATCAGATCCTGATGGGTCACCAAATCCTGATGACACACTAGGTACTGATGGTGCTACTACTGATGATGCAAACAACAGTAATACAACTAGTAGTGCTAATGTTGAGGGGGAGCAACGGCATTCAACTACAAGTTCAGAGTCAACTCAATCATCAGGACAGAATTCTTCAGATACTGATTCAAGTGAAGATCCTGATAACACATCAGGAGGGCATAGCAATAATTCAGGAAGAGCTTCAAATCAATCAAATTCTTTCAATCAAGATAACACCAATCCAGGGGGAGCATCTACTTCAAGAAACAATTTGACACCAGCAAGGAAATGGACAAAAGATCATTCTCCTGATTTGATAATTGGAGATCCTGATGCAGGTGTTCAAACAAGAAGTGCAACTCAGAATGAATGTCTATACAATAACTTTCTATCAAAGGAGGAGCCTAAGAAAGTTGAAGATGCACTTAAAGATGCTGATTGGGTTACTGCAATGCAAGAAGAACTGAATGAATTTGAAAGGAATGAAGTCTGGAAACTGGTACCAAGACCAAAGAATAGATCAATTGTTGGTACAAAGTGGATTTTCAAGAACAAGACTGATTCTGATGGAGTCATTATCAGAAACAAAGCTAGACTAGTTGCAAAGGGGTATTCCCAACAAGAGGGAATTGACTATGATGAAACTTTTGCTCCTGTTGCAAGACTAGAAGCCATCAGGATATTTCTTGCTTATGCAGCACATAAGAAATTCAAGGTTTTCCAGATGGATGTTAAAAGTGCTTTCTTAAATGGTGAACTGGAGGAAGAAGTTTATGTTGAACAACCTCCTGGTTTCATTGATCCTAATTATCCAGATCATGTCTACAGACTGGATAAGGCACTTTATGGACTAAAGCAAGCTCCAAGAGCATGGTATGAAACCTTAGCTCAATTCTTACTGGAAAATGGATTCAAAAGAGGTGCAATTGATAAAACTCTATTTTATTTGAATCATGGTAAGGAGTTGCTGTTAGTTCAGATTTATGTTGATGATATCATTTTTGGGTCAACAAACAATAAGCTGTGTGAAAAGTTTTCCAAGCTTATGCAGTCAAGATATCAAATGAGCATGATGGGAGAAATGAGTTACTTTCTGGGTCTTCAAGTTAAACAGACTGATGAAGGGATTTTTATTAATCAGTCTAAATACACAAGGAATTTACTGACAAGGTTTAACATGCAAGACAGTACTCCTGCTTCAACTCCCATAGCTACAGCTACCAAACTTGATCCTGATCAAGGTGAAGAGGTAGATGTAACTCACTACAGAGGAATGATCGGCTCTTTATTGTATCTCACTGCCAGTAGACCAGATATCATGTTTGCAACCTGTCTATGTGCAAGATTTCAAGCAAAACCTAGAGAACCACATCTGATTGCAGTCAAGAGAATTTTCAGATATCTCAAAGGCACTCCTTCACTTGGCCTTTGGTATGCAAGGGAATCAGATTTTGGGTTGTGTGGTTATTCAGATGTTGATTTTGCAGGATGCAAAATAGACAGGAAAAGTACTTCAGGAAGTTGTCAGTTTTTGGGTGGAAGACTAGTTTCCTGGTTCAGTAAAAAGCAGAAATCTATTTCCACTTCAACTGCAGAAGCTGAGTACATTGCTGCAGGAAGTTGTTGTGCTCAGATAATGTGGATGAGAAATCAGTTGTTAGATTATGGCCTGTCATACTCAAAAATCCCTATTTATTGTGATAACCAAAGTGCTATTGCAATGACAGGAAATCCAGTTCAGCATTCTCTTACTAAACACATAAGTATCAGATATCACTTTATAAGAGAACAGGTTCTGGAAGGAACAATTGAACTTCACTTTGTTCCTACTGATCAACAACTAGCTGATATATTCACCAAGCCACTGCCTGAAGCTACTTTCAATAAATTGGTGAATGAACTTGGAATGATGAATTTTGAGAATTTCTGAGGAAAAGCTACAGAGAGGAAATCCTGATAACTGTCAATTCCTGATGGTTATTCAGAAAGGTATGTATCCTTGATCAAATCCTGATAGGACTCAATCCTGACAGGAAGTCAACTGGTCAAATCCTGATGCTCAGATATTGAAGCTGGTATGAAAACCAGAGGTTCTATGCTAATTTGTCATTAACACTCCTGGTAAACTCTGGACAATTAGATTGTTACTTAGTCTTTGATTAAGTTTTCAGTCTTAATTATCAATTTCAATTTCATTATTATCAGAGTTTATTATTTATCATCTCTATATCTCTATGAGTGTTACTAACAAATTTTGCAGGCAAGTACAGAAAGAAAACAATTGAGAAAATAGACAAATTTCATTAATACTTGAAGATTCATTACACATGAAAAATGGAAATTACATATTTGTTTTCCTAGTCTATTTTCTACTCAGGAACTCGTGCTTTACAGATAAGCATGAACTCGTGCCCTGCAAATTAGCATGAACGCTCCTGAGCAGCTTCACAGTCCATCAGAACTGGAAGGTCTCTTGTTCCATCCTTAAGAGACAAGGAGGGGAGCAGAAGCACTTGAAGGCGGTTCATCTCCATGATCACCGGGATGCTTCCTTGCCTCCACCGTGCATGAAGCACTTGCATCAAGCACTTTCTTTCTTCTCCTCTCTCGCTCTTCAACGAGGTCCTCATCCTCTTCATCATCCTCATTGTCTTCATCCTCTTCATAGATGAGATTCTCAAGAGGATTCCAGTCAGGATTGGCTTGCACAAAGTTGTGCCAAACCACATCAAACATTGCGTTAACAAACGCTTCATGTTCCTGAGGGTCAGGAACTGGTTGTGGCTCTATCTCAGCAAGAGCCTCCTCCATCTCCTGCCAAATCAAGTCAAGCTCTTCATCAGGTATGTTGTTTTGATTGTTGGCAGCCATTAAAAAAAATGAAGAAGGTGAAAGGTTTTCGTAAGTTTTTCTATGGAAAGGGTTTTGTGTTTGTTAAAAATGATTATTATGTTTATCAGTCTCTATTATATAGAGAATGTGTGCTAAGAATGCAGGTCATTTTTACAATCTCGAGGAGACGATTCAGTTTTCCATTAATTTTTGTCTCGCTCGCTGGTAAGCGTGTTTTTAATGATATCTGCGCCATTAATTTGGTTATTTTAAAAAAAAATCGTTATTCAGGGTTGTTAAAATAAATTTTGTTTTCTTAAATAAAATTTTATTTTAATCTTATTGAATATATTTTTCAATCCTGATATGACAAATGATTTTTAAGGCAAATGGTTTTATAGGAAATGCTTTTATTCCTGATGAGGTTAGGTTTTTCTTACATCAGAAAATGCCTACTCGTTATGGACTACTTTCTAATGCTATGAGGCAAGGCCCAACCCACCTTGTTTCTGACACAAGCATGCAACCTAAACAGTCTAAACAGTTAACAACCACCTCTACTGTCTCTCAAAAGACTTTAGTTGTAAAATCAAAGAAATCAGCTAGAACTGATGTGTCTGGAAGGCAATCAGGTTCAAAGGATTTTTCCTCTACACCACTCACTAAAAAGAAGATACAAGGGGGTGTACAAGGGGTCCTGGTGAAGAAAGCTGATAAGGTTGTTAGAGATGTTCCTGTGAAAAGGAAGTTAAGGTTGATTGATGAAAGTGATTCAGAGGATGACTTACCTATATCCTCTGTGATGAATGTGAACAAGGAAGTTGCTGATACTGCTACTAAAGCTGTGGTACCTTCATCAAAACCACCAAAGACAAGGAAATTATCAAAGAGCAGGTATCATATTCCTTTGACTGTGCAAATGAAGGATACTGATAATCAGACATCAAATCCTGAAGAGTCATCTACTCCTGATGCTCTAGCAAATCCTGATGTTAGTATTCCTGATGCAACAACAAAAGTTGTCTCTATATCAGACTCTCCAGCCTCTCCATCTCAGATTAGAGAAATTTCTTGGGAGAAGGTTTCTACAACTCCTTCCTTGGTTGGTCTTACACCTACATCAAAGAAAAAGAGGAATGCAGAAGAGTTAGTCTATCAGAGACAGAAGAAGCTGAAAGGATCAAGCTCACAAGAACCTGAATTTCAGAGTAATTCAGCAGCTACTGTTGATCCTGCCACACAAGAACCACTCAATCAAAGTTTGGGTGAAGGCTTAGCTAGTGGAATGGTCACACAAGAACCATTTTCTCAAAGGGAGAATGACGACATCAACATTCCAGCTACACAAGAACCATCTTCTCAAAGTGAAGATGCAGGCAAAGCTACAGCTTCTGTTGAAAGATTGGTCGAGAACATTGTCAATGAGGGAAGCACACAAGAACCTTTAGCTCAAAGTGTTGAAGCAGCTTCTGAACCTCAAGCTCCACAAGAACCATTGGTAGCAAATACTGATGCAAGCATATCAAATCCTGACGATGTTCATCCTGACGCTAGTGGTGCTCCTGATAATGAACCTATTTTGATACAGCCACTTCGTTCAAGACCAATGGATCATCCTATCTCAGAATTACAGGATAAACTGAAAGGTATTGCAATTCCTGATCCTGACATATCTCATGGTTCTGATGATGATAATTCTGATGATGATAGTGATGATGATAATGAGAATCGAAAAGAGAAGGAACAGCTTGCTACAGCACTCAAAATTAGTCTTGGAACTAATTTTGGATCATCAAGTACATTTATGGCTAGCAATGCTTCCACTGGGAAAGATCAGAGACAAGGTTTTTCTATTCCTTCCTTTGATCCTGCAGAGGCATTTAGACAGAATGAATGGAACAATTCATGGCACAATTCTGATGAATCTATCAGTTTTTCTTCTGCTATTGGACATGCCTATGATGCAGTGAAATCTATAGAGAATCAAGACTTGAAGAATCATCTAAAGGCTACAACTCTGTTATCCAAAAGCCTGAAAAGTGAGATTGATTCTATCAAGGGTTCAACTGACAAAGTGAGGACTGATATCTTTAATAATTTTACAAAGGTGCCTACTACTTTACAACTGAGGGTAGTGGAATCCCAAGTGAAATCTGTTGTTTCAGAACAAACCTCAATCAAACAAAGAATTCATTCTCTGGATACTAAGGTAACTGAAATTCAAGCCTCTCTTTCCTTAATTTTACAATTATTGTCAAATCCTGATGTCAAAAAGGGGGAGAAGGTTATTCAGACAAAATGTACACCTGATCTAGTATTAAGAAATAATGATGATGATACTGGAAATGATGATGGTGACAAAGTGATACAAGGAGAAACCTCTGATGCTGCGGTTTTGAAGTCTACAATTCAAACTTCTCAAAGTCAGACTACGCAGTCAACTCATGTTTCTGATTCTGGAGTTAAGACAGTAAGAACATTGGTGCAATCTCAGATCCTGACGGAAGATCAAATCCTGACACCTGGTCATGGACATATTCTTGCTACAATTCCTGAAGGTGATGAAGATTTAATTATTGATAATCCTGAAGATGCATCAAATTTATTCCAGAAGTTTTCTACAAAAGACGGTAGAATTGTTACTCTTTATCACACTGATAAAAGAGTTCAACAATTATTTGCCAGAAAAGCACTCTCTACAGCAAGTGAAGAATATCCAGATCTCTCACATGAAGAATTCTTGAGACTACAGAGAGAGACAATGGAAAGCTATACTGCTCCTGCTAGAGGTAGAGGAAGCAGAGGTAGAAGAAGTGTTAGAAGAAGTAGAAGAGGTTCTTCAACTCAAACAGTACCTAGACAGACAAGGTCTAGAGGGTTAAGAATTGAAGAAATTCCTGAACCTATTCAAACTTTAGTAGTTCCTGACAGATCTACTTTTGGTGATGATGGAATTGTTGAAGAAGAACCTGAATTGAGAAGAAAATCAAGTAAATCAACTCTCAGCAATACAAATCAAATTGAAGATTCTAATCCTGACAATATTCAAGATCCTGACGAATCTGAAATTCTGCAAGAGGTTGATTTGATAATCTTATCTACTGTTGTTGATTGTCACAATAAAGAAGTAGATGAAGAAGAAGAAGCCAGAAGAAGAGATATTACAAAAAGAACATATGAAGATTTCAATCTCTATCTACAAAGGCTTAAAGTTTCAAATGAAAGACAATGGAGAAATACAAGCAGACAAGAATCTTTACTTGAAAGAAGCTACGCTCATGAAAAGGAGAAATACAAGAAGTGGAAACATATAAGTACACTAAGGTGTGATAAACTTATCAATTTTCAGTCTGGTGGAATTATAACAAGTGCTTCAAGTGTTGTTGATTTGTCTGATATGGCTAGATCAAAAACACTCTGGTTAAAGATGTTTTCGAATCTGAAGCAAATGTCAAGTTACACAAGAGGAGGTATTGGACACAGGGATGCTGAATTTCTAAACATGACTTATGTTGATCCTTACTCCTTAACTGAAATTGGAGGTACTTTAACTTCTGAAAACCTGAACAATTTATTAGCTGTTGATATAGTTATAGATTGTCATGATGGTTTTGAAAAGAAAGAAAAGCTTCTGTACTTCATGAAAGATGGTAGTGTGAAGATTCTATCTATTCAAGATCTGCTGATGAAAACTACACAGGAACTGAAATATGTTCACTATCTGTTAAGATGGAAGAACCAAGTGTACAAAGAATGGAGTGACATGATTTTGTCAACTATAAGAAGAAGACTGGATGGAAACAGTAATTTCGATGGTAATTATACTCTCATGTACTTAAATCAAAGAGGTCAGGATGTGGAAATGCAAAGGGGTACTGCTGTTAAAGAAGTAAATTTTGGCATGACTCATCTTTCACTCAATCCTGATGGGAAGGAAATTGCTTATCTTTTGCTTAAAGAGCACAGTCTACAGAGAAACTCCATACAGAATCTCAGAGCAGCTATCTACCAGATTAATGAGGAAGATGAAGAACTCAGAAATCTTAAGGAAAGACTGATTCAAATTCTTGAAGAAAAAGAAGAAAGTTTATTATCCAATTTCTTGAAGATGAATCTGTTCTATCAAAAAGCTTAAACAGATAAGTTGTTTCTGAAGATACTTGTACATTTTGATACATGTTTTTGACATCATTGAATATTTGGAATCTATACTTTATTTCACAAAGTATGAGATTGGGGGAGATTGTTAGATCAGAATTCAATGATCGTTAGAAGCTAGACTCAACTGATCAGGATTGCTGACGTCATCAGTATTGCATGGTCATCAGTATTTGATCAAGCGTCAGTATCTTATTGATCATCAGGATTCCTACTCAGACTATGATCAGGTTTGATCATCAGGACTTGAAGCTGATCAGGATTCCTACTTCGAGTTATATTTGGAGTCTAGATAAACATGGAAGTTTGTTCCTGGTTTGTAGAATGTAGCTATCGATTAAGGATAGGTTTCTATCTTTGTTATGATTAGGACTTATCTTGTTATTGATAGAGAAGCTGTGTGCACTATATAAACACAGTTTTGGTTTCGATTTATGTATTCATTCAAGAGAGAACATAATCGGAGAGAAGCTCTTAAGAACAGAATTTCTTGAGAGAGTTTTTGTAAGCTAGCAGCTCTTAAGAACATCAGAATTTCTTAAGAGAGTTTGTAACAGTTTTATATCAAAGTTAATAAAGCTGTTATTGTTATTGTTATTGATCTTTCATATTTGTGTTATATAAAGTCGAGAATCTTATACAATTGTATTCAACCCCCTTCTACAATTGTTATTTACTGGGCAACAATGGTAGTTATAAGCCGATTTTTATAAAAGCTCTTAGAGTAGAGCGTGCGAATCATATTTTGAACTTAGACCGGGAGTCGATATATTTTCTTTAGACCATCGAGATTTATTTTTTCGACAAATATTATTGAATGAATATTATTCAATTGTTTTTTTATTAAGAGAATATTATTTTGAATATTCAATTAGAGTTGATTTATTAAATATTTATTGAGTTAATAAATATTAATTAATCATTTATTATTTAATAAATATTATTTAAATATTTATTAAATACTTTTAATCAATTTAAAAATGATTTATAATGTTTAAAAAATTATCTTTGACCTTCAATAATAATGAAGAATATTTGCGACATTTATAAAATTTATTTTAATTAAAGTAGAGATTCTCAAATATTATTTTTAATTTAAATCTATCTTAAAAGATGATTTAAATATTCGTTGACCACTCAAACAGACTGGGAATACCCTTAAAGATTTCCAAACAACTTTGACTCCCTGGTCGTAATCTTTTGAAAAAAAAACATTATCCAAATCCTTTGACAGAGGTCAACACACATATTTTGTGACTGCTTCCTCAAAATTTCGGAAATAGAATTAGTGAGTGAGATTGTATTAACGAGCACTACTTGGGGGACAGGGATTAACTCCCGTTCCAAGCTGATACGATTTCTTGGTGGATTCCTAAGAACAAGTACATTTCCTTGGGGAACATGGATTATCTTTTGTTCCAACTTTATACAATTCTCATCACGACATAACTAACAAGCACTATGCTTGGGAAACTTGGATTAATTTCCGTTCAAGGTATGGATAATGTTAGGCTCAAGACATGTCTGAATACCACTATTAACAAGCCTACACTATGTGACTATGTCACACTACATGACCTAGTGATTTCTATCACTAGGATATAGTATAGGTCTCTATATGTACTTGTCTTGTTCTCATGAACATTAGCTTGATCATGTATGCTCAGACTTATAATGAGCTTAGTAAGTTTCTTGCAATCTAGAATGTATATAGGACATTGAATAATTGTCCTGGTAGAAGTTCAGAATTGTTCATGCAGCAGGATAGAAATGAATAAGGCCATGAAGAAATAAGTTGCAGAAATTTGTCTAAGGCATTATATAGCAAAGTCAGAATAAATCTATGTCGTGAAGTCACCAATATCCATGTCGAGAAGTATTGGATCGCATAGTCCATTTTGTACTATGTCGTGAAGTCCTCAAGACTCATGTCGTGAAGTGTTGAAGTCAGCAAAGTCATAATACACTAGATCGTGAAGTCCTCAATCAGCCTATGTCGAGAAGTCTTCAAATGACCTATGTCGCATAGTTCTCAAATGACCTATGTCGCATAGTCCTCAAATGACCTATGTCGCATAGTCCTCAAATGACCTATGTCGCATAGTCTGCAAAAAGGCTAGATCGCGAAGTCCTCAAATGGCCTATGTCGCAAAGTCCTCAAAGGCCATATCGCGTAGTTTTAATAAGGGACATCGTGAAGTCAGGAATAAAGTGGAGTTCACGATATCAACACTTAGCCGTTTACAACAAGACAAATCAAGGTACAGAACCAAGAATCAAAAGAGACAAATACTGAAGCATTTGTTCTGGCAAGGTGGTCCAAAGAACAGATGGCAAATCTACAGCTAAACTTGGAGAGAAAGATAAGAGACAAGCAGCTACAGAAACGGGAAAGACTCCGAAAAGCAGGTGGTCCTTCCTGACACAGTGAACTTCTTATGGCAGGACAAGATTGACTTTCAACAAGGGGTAGCTGTGTAAAAATAGGTGTGTGCACCAGTTTGTATAGGACTTATATATATCATGCACACCCTATTGTTAGCTGTAAGAGAGATACACATAGTTATTTGCTAAGCTCTTTTCTCTGTAAGCAAGCAAGATACAAACTGTTCTTGTTTAGAAGCCAGAAATTCGATTGTGAATTTTTGGAAAGCTGTAGTATTTAATTTACTTAATATAAAGTAGATTAAAGTGATTGTGCGTGTTGTTTACTTTCTGCATATAACATAGCATAATCATATACAGTTTATCTTGTGTTTCAAGAATCGAAAAACATATCAAACTATCCATTCACCCCCCTTCTGTCTAGTTTCTAGTAGTATTCATTTCTAACAAGTGGTATCAGAGCAGGCTGTTAACATACAAACAGAAAAAGATCAAGAATGAGTTCACAGAAACTAAGCAGTATCAAGATTCCCCCCTTCAACAAGGAGCACTACAGCTTATGGAAGAAGAAGATGTTACTTTTCATCAAAGCTTCTAATCCCATGTACTTAGACATTCTAAAGCATGGTCCCTTTACTCCAATGATTGAGATTGGTGAAACAACAGTAGGCACTGAGATAATACCAGCAAGGCATGTTCCTAAAGACCCCTCAAAATACACTGATCCTGAAAAGGAGAAAGTAGCACTGGATGGACATCTCCAACTTATCATCTGTGAATCTATGGATTTCAACATGTATGGTACTGTTGCTCACTGCAGTAGTGCAAAGAAGATGTGGGATCTCATAGAAGTGCTGTGTGAAGGAACTTCTGAGGTAAGGAAGAACAAAAAGCATATTTTAGTCTCACAGTATGAAGCATTCATGGCTCAACCAAAGGAGGGAATCACAGAAGTATTTGAGAGGTTCAACAAGCTGATAAATGAGCTCAAACTCTATGACAAACACTATGAGACAGAAGAGCTCAACATGAAGTTTTTACTAACTCTTCCAGATCACCTGGAACCAAGAATCTCTTCCCTCAAAGAAAGAGATCTAACAAAGATTGGTTTTGATGTGTTGTATGGTGTGTTAAAGACATATGAGCTAGAGCTGTTTCAGAAGAGATCTATTCAAGAAAAGCAAGGATTAATGGCCAATACCTCTTGTGCCCTTATTGCTGACAATCTAGGTCAAAGAATGGAATCTCTGAAAGTCAGTCAAGTCAAGATTGAGGAACTGGAAAATGATGACACTGGTGATGAAACTCAGGTTGTTTATGATTTGCCTGAGGAGGATGAGTTCTACAGCATAGATGAGTTGGACAAGATGGAAAACAAATCTTTTGCTTATATGGCTAGGAGATATCCTAACATTAGGTTTAAGAGGAAACAGTCATTCAAGTCTAGATTCAATGGTGGGAATGCTGGTGGTTCAGGTAGCTCAAACTCTTTCAACAAAGGAAAAGGGATTGCTGGTGTAGCTAAAGGAAGATACAAATCTGGGAGTGTGGATAGGTCCAAAATAAGATGCTATAACTGCAATGAACTTGGGCACTTTGCCACAGAGTGCAAGAAGCCTAAACAGGTCAAGAAGGATAAAGCATACTTAGAGCTTGAAGCCAAGTATGAGGCTCTACTCAAGAAACAGCAGGGTAAAGCTTTTATTGCTGAGGGAAAGTGCTGGGATGACTCTGATGAAGAAGAAGAACAAGAGTACTCAAACTATGCCTTGATGGCATTTTCTGATGATGGTGATTCCTCAAGTCAGGTACCTATTCTTACTTCTCTTGAAATGACGCCCTTTCAATATAAGCAGACTGTTGAAGACATGAGTACTGAAATGTTTAATATTCATACTAGCATGTTAGTTGCTAATGAAGAAATTGACAGGCTAACTGCTAAGAACCTTGAGCTTACATAAAAGAATGAGGAACTTGAGTTAATGGTTGTGAGCCTTGATGGTTTGAATAAGGAGATTGAGTATCTCAAAAACAAAGTAATTTGTGCTGAACAAATAGAAAAAGCTCTTAGAGAGCAAATTGCTGAAAATGAATTAAAGCTAAGAAGTTACAAAAACTCATCTGAGCTTATTCAAACCTATCACAAGGAACACACTGAAGACTGCAAGGTTGGAGTTGGTTTTGACTATGAGAATGATAAAGGAAGGAAGAAGACAAAGGGCAAAGGAAAAGAATCTTTGACAAACAAAAATGCCCCAACCATTCTGTCTAGTGTTGAAAAGCCCATCTTTAAAAAGAGTGTTGTTGAGTTTGATGAAGAACTTTTGATCATCAAACAACAACTTCTTGAAGAAGATGAGGCTGCTAAAGACACCTATTCCCCTCCTGAATCTGTCAATCAGAAAGAGACCAAAGACAACCTTGTCAAGAGTCCTAAAGTAAAGAAAGAAGTTGTTAAGAAAAAGAAACAAAACAGAAATGGTAAGGTAGGTGTCAACAAGGGTAAAAACTATGCTTATGTGCCAAATGCTCCCAGGAAACAATGTCAAAAATGCCTATCTGTTAATCATTTGACTCATAAGTGTAGTAAGCCTGAGATTGCTGAAGTTGATAACCTGAGTAACCATTCTGCTAGCATACATTCTAGTCATGATTCATTCTGTGCAAGCCAAATTGCATGACATGCTATGTGACTGTGATTGCTAACTGTTTATCTCTTAAGCATAAACTTGACTCTGCACAATCTTGTGAATCACACACACATGTACACACTCACAGGACAGGATCCCCCACTGTGAGGAATGCAATTTATGACAGAGGAATTGTTAACAAAAATGTTTCTAAATCAACTGGACCCTACCAAGTGTGGGTACCAAAAACAACTTAGTCACTTTGTGAATGCAGGGCAACAGGAATAAAAGAGTCATATGGATCTTGGACAGTGGATGCTCAAGTCACATGACTGGTGATATAGCCCTGCTATCACATTTTGAGGAAAAGGCTGGCCCATCAGTAACCTTTGGAAATGACAACATTGGTTATACAATGGGATATGGCAGTGTTAAATCTGGAAATGTCATTATTGAAGATGTAGCATTTGTTGAAGGACTGAAGCATAATCTCTTGAGTATTGGACAATTTACCAACAAGGGTTTCAAAGTGGAATTTGATGAAGACCATTGTTCAATCTCAAAAAGGGAAAGTGGTGAAGTTGTTCAAACTGGTGTGAAGAAAGGAAGCTTGTTTGTAGCTAATCTCAAGGCTGCAGATAAGGGAGAAATTTGTTGTTTCTACACTAAAGCCACAAATGAGGAATTCTGGCTATGGCACAAGAAACTGTCTCACTTGAATGTTCAGGCAATGAACTCTCTAACCAAGAGAGAACTCATCAAGGATTTGCATGCCTTTCAGTTTGTGCAAGATGGAGCATGTGAAGCTTGTCAGAAAGGAAAGATTAAAAGATCAAGTCACAAGAACAAGTTGCTCAATACAAACTCAAAACCTCTGCAGCTAATTCACATGGACTTATTTGGCCCTGTGAATGTAATGTCCCTTTCCAAAAAGAAATATGCTCTAGTGATGGTTGATGACTATTCAAGATATACTTGGGTAGAATTCCTATTCTCCAAGGATGAAGCACCTCAAGTCATAATAGAGCATATCAAGAGAGTTGATAGAGAAGCACAAAGCACTGGTTCCTCTGTAGTTGCTTTGAGAAGTGATAATGGGACTGAGTTCAGAAATTCAACATTGTATGAGTTTTGCAAAGATAAAGGAATTTCTCAACAATTCTCAGCTCCTAGAACACCTCAACAAAATGGAGTAGTTGAGAGAAAGAATAGAACTCTCATTGAAGCTGCAAGGACAATGATGTTGGATGCAAAGCTACCTACTAGCTTTTGGGCTGATGCTGTTAACACAGCATGCTATGTGCAGAATAGAACATTGATCAATAAGAAGTCTGGCAAAACTCCTTACTCATTAATGACTGGAAAAAGAGCATCCTTCAAGCATCTGCATGTGTTTGGAAGCAAGTGTTTTGTGATGAAAGATATCTCTGAGCATGTTGGAAAATTTGATGCGAAGGCATTTGAAGGTATCTTCATTGGATACTCTCTGGAAAGGACAACATACAGAGTGTTTGTACCTGAGCAACACAAAGTCATGGAAAGCATGGATGTTACCTTTGATGACAAGAAAACTCCTGGACTTAAAACAAGTGATCAAGACAGTGTGCCATTAAGATTTGAGAATCAGGGTTATCTTGAGGATTCTGAAAGTGAAGATGAACCACCCGTTCAAACTGTTCTATAAAATGAAATTCTTGAAGTTGACAATCTTCTTCAAACACCTGTGCAAGGGTTCACAAACACAGGGGGAGAAGAAGAGAATGCAACTGTCAACCAAAATGAGCTTGGAACAGATCAAGGAAATGAACAGGGCACACAAGGAAATGGGACAGAGCCCACACTAGGGATCAAATCATTGGAGATCCTAGTGAGGGAGTTAAAACAAGAAGGGCAACAATGAATACATGTCTGTATATCTGCTTTCTGTCACAAGAGGAACCTAAAGTAGTTGAAGAAGCTTTGAAGAATTCTGATTGGATTGTTGCCATGCAAGAAGAATTGAATCAATTTGAGAAAAACAAAGTATGGGAACTAGTGCCACCTCCAAAAGGAAAGAATGTTATTGACACCAAATGGGTGTTCAGAAACAAAATGGATGAAGAAGGAGTGGTAATTAGAAACAAAGCAAGACTGGTTGCCAAAGGATACTGTCAGCAAGAAGGCATTGACTATGATGAGACATTTGCACCTGTAGCTAGACTGGAAGCCATCAGAATCTTCCTGGCTTTTGCAGCTCACTCAGATTTCAAGGTGTATCAAATGGATGTGAAAAGTGCATTTCTCAATGGTGATCTTGCTGAAGAAGTTTATGTGTCTCAACCACCTGGTTTTGAAAATGAAGACTTCCCAAACTTTGTGTATAGACTGCTCAAGGCACTCTATGGACTCAAATAGGCACCTAGAGCCTGGTATGAAACTCTATCTCAATTCCTTCTTGAGCATCAATTTACCAGGGGTACAATTGACAAAACCCTATTCTTCAAGAAACATGGAAATGATATCATTCTTGTTCAAATCTATGTGGATGATATCATCTTTGGCTCTTCAAATGAAAAACTCTGTGAAAGGTTCTCTAAGTTGATGCAAAGCAAATATGAGATGAGTATGATGGGAGAGTTAACCTACTTTCTAGGTTTGCAAGTAGATCAAAAGGAGGATGTCATCTTTATAAACCAATCAAAGTATGTCAAAGATCTTTTAAAGAAATATGGTTTAGAAGACTCATCCCCTGCAAAAACTCCTATGCCCACTGCTATCAAGCTTGATGAAGACAAGAAAGGCAAAAGAGTAGACATCAAGGTTTACAGAGGCATGGTTGGATCACTACTCTATCTCACAGCTAGCAGGCCTGATATCATGTTTGCCACATGCCTTTGTGCAAGGTTCTAGTCTGATCCCAAGGAATCTCACATGATGGCCATCAAAAGGATTTTCAAATATCTGAAAGGGACTCCTAATCTTGGGCTATGGTATCCAAAGGGAACTGGGTTCAACCTGGTTGGTTACACAGATTCTGATTATGCTGGATGCAGAATTGACAGGAAGAGCACCTCTGGAAGCTGCCAATTCTTAGGTCAAAGGTTAGAGTCCTAGTTCAGTAAGAAACAACAATCCACAGCAACATCCACAGCTGAGGCTGAATATATTGCTGCTGGAACTTGCTGTGCTCAATTGCTTTGGATTAGAAATCAACTCATGGATTATGGGCTAGTGTTAGAACACATTCCTCTAATGTGTGATAATACTAGTGCAATATCCATAGTTGTCAATCCTGTTAATCATTCTACTACAAAGCACATTGAGATCAGGTACCATTTCATTAGGGAACATGCTGCAAATGGTACCATAGAAGTCTCTTATATTCCAATTGAGAAACAATTAGCTGACATATTTACTAAACCTCTGAATGAAGCAGTCTTTAACAGACTTGTGAGTGAAATTGGAATGCTCAATCCTTCATTTAGTTGTTCTAAGTAAGTATGATAGTTAATTGTTGCAGCAGTAAATTTTCACTGTATTTAAATGCTCTATTCATGTGGAGTGAAAATTAGCTGAGATATGATTTATAAATATTTCAGTATTTTACTGCATATTTTTCAAAATCATATTTAGTTGTGGAGTTGTGAGTTTTTGAGACATCTCTACATAGGTGATCTTGAGAGTTCACGACTTAGTTCAAATCAAACAGACTTATATCGCAAACTGTTGAAATTGTGAGACTTTGCGACATAGTTCATTTCATGAGTTTGCGACATAGTTCATTTTATGACTTCGCGACTTAGAATAACTATGTCGACAAGTTCCCTTATTTGACAGAATTTTGATTTAAATTAATTTTAATTCAATTCCTGATTTAAGTCTGACAAAAATGCTTAAAATTCCAAATGTGAGTTATAGACAGGGTATTTATACTATATCGCAAAGTCAACCCCAATCCTTTTGATCTCTAAGACTTTGCGACATAGTTCACTTCAAGACTATGCGATATACTTTGCAAGACTTTGCGGTACAGGCTATTGTTGACTTCACGACATACAAATAGACTGTACACATTCATAACTCCATATCACAGTGTCTCTATCATATAAATACTTTTTGTCGACCGTTCACAACTTCTCACTCTGTCTATCGCTCTCAAATTCTAAAACTTAAACTTTTCTCTCTCTTCTTCAATCTCAATCTCAATCACAATGGCACCCAAATATTCCTCTTCAAACCCTTTAACCATTCCCAAAGAAACAAATCTTCTCACCATTCCCTCTGAGGCTGAGGCTAAACCAAGGTACAAGTGTTTTGTACGGTTCTTGAACACTTCCTACCTACGCCAAGCCCTAACCCTGAACCCTACATTGTATGTCGATGTGTTGGAAGGATTTTGGCGAACGGCGTTGGTATCAACTATGGCTAGGGAAGATGGAACTTCATTCCAGGAGATTACTTGTTCAATTGGAGGCAAACACTTCCAGTTTGGGGAAAAGGAAATCAATGAAGCGTTGGGGTTCAAGGTGGAGGGTCATGACCAAGAAGCTACTGATGCTGAAATTGTAGACTTCATGACCTTCATTCTGTATGCAGATGAGATAGATACTGGAAAGCTCAATAAGAAGTTTGTGAGAAGGGAGTGGTCATTTCTATTTGATGCACTCCAGAAGGTGTTTCTATGCAGGAAAACAGGATGGGACCATATCAGTCACATTGCTGTGAAGCTGGCCTATTCCCTAGCCTACAATCAAGAAATCAATGTTGGAGCAATAATCCTCAAGGAATTGGCTCAAAGGCTAGGGAGGATAGTTCGTGGGAGAGGTAATGACATCTTTTACCCTCGTTTCCTTCAAGTTATTTTAAATTATCTTGATGCAAATATCCATGAATTGAAGGGTATAGATAAAACTAAAATGGCTTATTCCAAGTCCATGTCCAAAATTCTATTTGGTTCATTGGACACAAGGAATCAAGTGGATGTGATTCTAAGTGTGACCAAGCATATGCAGGACACATTTGAGTCTTATCCATTTGATAAGCCCATATACCATGAACTTTCCTGGACAGGGGAGGCTAAGACTAAAGGAGCTACACAGTCTAACCCCAGCCTTCCTATCCCATCCAGTAACCCTACTATAAACACCACTCTAGAGGTTAGGAAGCCAAGTGCATCAATCTCTCAAAAGGTTGATGTTACTAAAAAGAAGTCAAAGAAGAGAGCCCTAGCAGTGATCAATGAATCTGTAGAGATAGAAAGTGAGAATCCTGAGTCACCTCTCACCAGAAAAAAGAAGAAGTCAAAATCTATAGCCACCACTTCATCCTCCCAACAGGATTCAGATGTGGAAAAAGGGGTACACCTGTTACTGTCTATGGCCTCTCAACAGGTCATTGGCATTGAAAAGAGCAGCCTCCCTACTGCAACCTGTACAGAGTCTGCACAGGGTCAAGACCTCACTCTTGACCCTAGAAGTGATAAGGTTGATCATACACAGAGTGGAGAGTACATCACTGTTGAAACTCCACCTATTTCTTAGGGGGAGTTGCCAAATTCTAATCTAAACCCCACTTCTCTCTCAGATTCTTCCATCAAAATTTCTTCTGAACAAGAGAGTCATTCTAATGACAATCTTGCCCTTGATCAATCACAATCCACTCCTGTGATTGAGCCAATTTCAAGTGACATGGTGCATGACACTGTGCTCACCACTCAGGACCCCCACTCAGTTGGTCAGGGAATGCATGCTGAGGCATATCCTAATGACACCAACACAAACATAGAGGATTCACCAGTTCTGTTAGATCAGAATTCAATGATCGTTAGAAGCTAGACTCAACTGATCAGGATTGCTGACGTCATCAGTATTGCATGGTCATCAGTATTTGATCAAGCGTCAGTATCTTATTGATCATCAGGATTCCTACTCAGACTATGATCAGGTTTGATCATCAGGACTTGAAGCTGATCAGGATTCCTACTTCGAGTTATATTTGGAGTCTAGATAAACATGGAAGTTTGTTCCTGGTTTGTAGAATGTAGCTATCGATTAAGGATAGGTTTCTATCTTTGTTATGATTAGGACTTATCTTGTTATTGATAGAGAAGCTGTGTGCACTATATAAACACAGTTTTGGTTTCGATTTATGAATGAGAACATAATCGGAGAGAAGCTCTTAAGAACAGAATTTCTTGAGAGAGTTTTTGTAAGCTAGCAGCTCTTAAGAACATCAGAATTTCTTAAGAGAGTTTGTAACAGTTTTATATCAAAGTTAATAAAGCTGTTATTGTTATTGTTATTGATCTTTCATATTTGTGTTATATAAAGTCGAGAATCTTATACAATTGTATTCAACCCCCTTCTAAAATTGTTATTTACTGGGCAACAATTGGTATCAGAGCAAACTGATTTAATTCTGAATCAGATACGATCTAAAGATGTCGACAACCAAGTATGAAAGCATGAAGATTCCCATCTTAAAGATATCAGAATATCCTACATGGAGGGTAAAGATGCTGATGTACCTGGAGGCTATGGATCCCGACTACTTGGACAGGATTCGTGATGGACCATATATACCAACAAAGTTCGTAGAACGAACAGATACTGTACCAGAACATTATGTGGTCAAAGCTAAATCTGAATGGACTCCAGAAGAAAAAGCTCATGTACTCAGAGAACCAAAGATAAAGAATATCTTGCATAATAGCCTTGATGCTGTTATGTCAAACAGAGTGATTGCATGCAAATCTTCAAAAGAAATCTGGGATACTTTGGAAACTCAGTGCCAGGGATCTGCATCTGTCAAGAAAAACAGAAGGGCTCTATTGATTCAAGAGTATGAACAATTCGATGCAAGACCTGAAGAGAGCCTGACTGATCTATATGATAGATTCCTGACACTATTGAACAGCTTATCCTTAGTTGACAAAGTATATGAAACTGAAGATTCAAACACCAAATTTCTTAGAGCTTTACCTGAAGAATGGGATACTCAGACCTCAATCATTAGACACCAGTATGATCTGAACATTGTGTCTCTTGATGAGATCTATGGGATGCTAAGAACTCATGATCTTGAAGTTCAACAGAGGAAGAACAAGAAAAGCAGCAAGGCAAAGTCAATTGCTTTGAAAGCAGAGGCTAAATCAAAAGGAAAAGCTATGGAGGTCTCAAGAAGTAAATCAAGAGTAGCTGAGTCAGATCCTGACGACTCTTCATCAGATACTGATGGCAATCCTGATGCCAATACTGATGATGATTCTTCTGACTCAGACATGGAAGAGATGGTTGCTATGATTGTCAGAAACTTCAGAAGGATGAAGTTCAGGAAGAATAGAAGACAGGGCAACTTTCAGAAAAAGACCTTCAAAGCAGACAAAGACAAGTATATCAAAAAGGACAGCAAGAGTAGCAAATTTGACAAGTCAAAGGTTAGATGCTACAGGTGTAATGGTATGGGTCACTTTGCTTCTGAATGCAACAAGACAAAGGCACTCATCACATCAAGCAAGGATTGGATGGACTCTTCCTCAGATTCTGATACTGAGGTAGTCAACTATGCGTTAATGGCCAATGCTGATGTAATTACTGCTCCTGATGATAAGGTACTAAATACTATCTTTGATTTTGATACTGATAATGCTTCTGAGTTAAGACGTTTTCTAAAGTCATTACATATTAGCTTTAGAAGTCAAACTGCTGAGAATACTAGAATCTTATCTGAGATGTCTGACCTTAGAAAGAGGAATGAGATATTAGAAGCTGAATTTTCTCGTATGCTAGAAGTACAAAAAGAATGTGATAATGCTAAACACATGCACTTAGAGATGACATCTAAATGTACTTCCCTTGAAAAAGAACTTGAATATGCTAATGAGAAAATCAGAACCTGGACAGACTCTGGTAGGAAATTTCATGAGATTAATACCTCTAAGAATTGGAAAGAGTGTCTAGGATATAAGTCAGATGAAGATAAGAAATTGAAAGAGAAAATTGTCATTGATGAGACAGTCAGTCCAAAGACCTATAGACATGTTATAGACTCAACCAAATCTAAGATTACTCCTGTTAATTTTGTTTTTGGTAAGGATTCCAATTCTACTTTTGAAAAGGGATCTACCTCTACTCAAGGAGTTACAATCGTTAAGTCTAAACCTGTCTTGAATAAAGTCATTGAGAATGTAGGTCTATTGTCTTAGAAACAGCTTAAGGATAAAATCTGTGAGGTTACAGATAAGAAAAAGGAAGCTACTGTTAAGAGAAACAGGAATGGTAAAATTGGGATCAATAAAGAAAATGGTTATAAGTATATCCCAAATGCACCTAGAAAGAGTTGTTTTAACTGTGGTAACTCAAATCATCTTGCTATTGATTGTAATAAGAGTAAGAAGAAAATTGCTGAAATTCCTAAGTCTGATGTTAGGAATAGATCAGTATTTTACAAACCACAGAATTCCTGTTTTCATTGTGGTAGTCTATGGCATTCTATTTATACATGTAAAGAGTATCATGATTTGTACTATAACTTTTATGATCCATTGCCTAAGTTTGAAAGTAGTACAAAGTCTGATAGGACTGAAAATGTCATAATGAAGCATGCTTTTGTTAATACTGATACTGACAAAGCAAATCCTGATGGAGTAAAACCTGTCAGGACTGCAAAGGTCAGAAAGTCTTCTGCTGCTAAAATTAATAAATTGCATGAGAAAGGAACCCAACATGTATGGGTTCCTAAGTGTTCTAACTAGTGTGTTTCTATTCTGATGCAGGGTAAAAAGAAAAATGTGTTAGTCATGGATAGTGGATGTTCTGTGCACATGACTGGAAACAAAGCCCTGTTATCAGAATATGAGGAAAAAGCTGGCCCAACTGTGTCTTATGGAGATGGCAACATTGGACAAACCTTGGGATATGGCAATATAATCATTGGAAATGTCATCATTGAAAAAGTAGCTCTAGTGAAGGGACTAAAACACAACTTGTTGAGTATTAGTCAAATCACTGACAGAGGTTATCATGTCAATTTCTATTCCACACATTGTGAAGTAGTCAGTAAAGCAACAGGAAAGATAGCACTAACTGGCTACAGGCATGGTAACATATTTGAAGCCAACATTCTCTCAGATACTGATGGCTCCCCTACATGTTTCATCAGTAAAGCTTCAGTAGATGAAAGTTGGAATTGGCACAAGAAGCTTTCTCATCTCAACTTCAGCAACATCAATGAGTTGGTTAAGAAAGAGTTAGTAAGAGGATTACCTAATGTTTTGTATACACCTGATGGACTCTGTGATGCATGCCAAAAAGCAAAACAAAGAAGGACATCATTCCAGAGTAAATCAGAATCCTCTATTGAAGAACCATATCACATGCTACATCTTGATCTGTTTGGTCCAGTCAACATCATGTCCATCAGTAAGAAAAGGTACACTCTTGTAATTGTTGATGAATATTCTAGATTCACCTGGGTGTATTTTCTGCACAGAAAAGATGAAACTCCTGAAGTTCTGTTGGATCATGTGAGAATGATTGAGACAACCACAAAGTACAAAGTCAAGATTCTGAGAAGTGATAATGGTACTGAATTTAAGAATTCAAAGATGGAAGAGTTCTGCAAATACAAAGGAATCATTCAACAATTCTCTGCTCCTGGCACACCTCAGCAAAATGGAGTAGTAGAAAGGAAGAATAGAACTCTTATTGAAGCTGGCAGAACTATGTTAGAAGAAGCTAAACTACCTACATATTTCTGGGCAGAAGCAGTCAACACAGCATGCTATACACAAAATCTCACATTGATAAACAGGCATGGTGTCACTCCTTATCAGTCACTCAAAGAGAAGAAACCAAGCCTGAAGCATTTGCATGTGTTTGGCTGTAAATGTTTTGTTCTCAGAACTCATCCTGAACAGCTAGGGAAATTTGAAACAAAGGCTGATGAAGGAATATTCATAGGTTATCCTACATCAAGAGCCTTCAGAGTTTTTAATTTGAGAACAAGAACTGTCATGGAGTCAATACATGTATCTTTTGATGATAAGAAGATAACTGGAATCATTGAAGACTCGCATGATAGATTGTTATTTGAAAATGAAGCTTCCAAGGAACCTGAAGAAAGTGAATCAGAAGCTGTCAATACATCAGATACTGATGGGTCACCAAATACTGATGACACACCAGGTACTGATGGTGCTAATACTGATGATGCAAACAACAGTAATACAACTAGTAGTGCTAATGTTGAGGGGGAGCAACGGCATTCAACTACAAGTTCAAAGTCAACTCAATCATCAGGACAGAATTCTTCAGATACTGATTCAAGTGAAGATCCTGATAACACATCAGGAGAGCATAGCAATAATTCAGGAAGAGCTTCAAATCAATCAAATTCTTTCAATCAAGATAACACCAATCCAGGGGGAGCATCTACTTCAAGAAACAATTTGACACCAGCAAGGAAATGGACAAAAGATCATTCTCCTGATTTGATAATTGGAGATCCTGATGCAGGTGTTCAAACAAGAAGTGCAACTCAGAATGAATGTCTATACAATAACTTTCTATCAAAGGAGGAGCCTAAGAAAGTTGAAGATGCACTTAAAGATGCTGATTGGGTTACTGCAATGCAAGAAGAACTGAATGAATTTGAAAGGAATGAAGTCTGGAAACTGGTACCAAGACCAAAGAATAGATCAATTGTTGGTACAAAGTGGATTTTCAAGAACAAGACTGATTCTGATGGAGTCATTATCAGAAACAAAGCTAGACTAGTTGCAAAGGGGTATTCCCAACAAGAGGGAATTGACTATGATGAAACTTTTGCTCCTGTTGCAAGACTAGAAGCCATCAGGATATTTCTTGCTTATGCAGCACATAAGAAATTCAAGGTTTTCCAGATGGATGTTAAAAGTGCTTTCTTAAATGGTGAACTGGAGGAAGAAGTTTATGTTGAACAACCTCCTGGTTTCATTGATCCTAATTATCCAGATCATGTCTACAGACTGGATAAGGCACTTTATGGACTAAAGCAAGCTCCAAGAGCATGGTATGAAACCTTAGCTCAATTCTTACTGGAAAGTGGATTCAAAAGAGGTGCAATTGATAAAACTCTATTTTATTTGAATCATGGTAAGGAGTTGCTGTTAGTTCAGATTTATGTTGATGATATCATTTTTGGGTCAACAAACAATAAGCTGTGTGAAAAGTTTTCCAAGCTTATGCAGTCAAGATATCAAATGAGCATGATGGGAGAAATGAGTTACTTTCTGGGTCTTCAAGTTAAACAGACTGATGAAGGGATTTTTATTAATCAGTCTAAATACACAAGGAATTTACTGACAAGGTTTAACATGCAAGACAGTACTCCTGCTTCAACTCCCATAGCTACAGCTACCAAACTTGATCCTGATCAAGGTGAAGAGGTAGATGTAACTCACTACAGAGGAATGATTGGCTCTTTATTGTATCTCACTGCCAGTAGACCAGATATCATGTTTGCAACCTGTCTATGTGCAAGATTTCAAGCAAAACCTAGAGAACCACATCTGATTGCAGTCAAGAGAATTTTCAGATATCTCAAAGGCACTCCTTCACTTGGCCTTTGGTATGCAAGGGAATCAGATTTTGGGTTGTGTGGTTATTCAGATGCTGATTTTGCAGGATGCAAAATAGACAGGAAAAGTACTTCAGGAAGTTGTCAGTTTTTGGGTGGAAGACTAGTTTCATGGTTCAGTAAAAAGCAGAAATCTATTTCCACTTCAACTGCAGAAGCTGAGTACATTGCTGCAGGAAGTTGTTGTGCTCAGATAATGTGGATGAGAAATCAGTTGTTAGATTATGGCCTGTCATACTCAAAAATCCCTATTTATTGTGATAACCAAAGTGCTATTGCAATGACAGGAAATCCAGTTCAGCATTCTCTTACTAAACACATCAGTATCAGATATCACTTTATAAGAGAACAGGTTCTGGAAGGAACAATTGAACTTCACTTTGTTCCTACTGATCAACAACTAGCTGATATATTCACCAAGCCACTGCCTGAAGCTACTTTCAATAAGTTGGTGAATGAACTTGGAATGATGAATTTTGAGAATTTCTGAGGAAAAGCTACAGAGAGGAAATCCTGATAACTGTCAATTCCTGATGGTTATTCAGAAAGGTATGTATCTTTGATCAAATCCTGATAGGACTAAATCCTGACAGGAAGTTAATTCGTCAAATCCTGATGCTCAGATATTGAAGCTGGTATGAAAACCAGAGGTTCTATGCTAAGTTGTCATTAACACTCCTGGTAAACTCTGGACAATTAGATTATTACTTAGTCTTTGATTAAGTTTTTATCAATTTCAATTTCATTATTATCAGAGTTTATTATTTATCATCTCTTAAAATTGGGTACTCTCTTATCCATTCTACAGTGTTTGATTATGGGTCGTTTATCTTAAAAGCTTTAAGTGATAGGAAATCAGATAAGTTGGGTTCTGTCTGTTTTCTTAGATTTTTACAGTTGATATTTAATCACTTATGTCCTAATGTTGTTTTTGAAGATGATGTAGTTCTACCAATCTGTAGAATTAGTGAGAATAATATTAAGTCCTTAGTCAACAGTGATAAGGCAAATGGTTTTATAGGAAATGCTTTTATTCCTGATGAGGTTAGGTTTTTCTTACATCAGAAAATGCCTACTCGTTATGGACTACTTTCTAATGCTATGAGGCAAGGCCCAACCCACCTTGTTTCTGACACAAGCATGCAACCTAAACAGTCTAAACAGTTAACAACCACCTCTACTGTCTCTCAAAAGACTTTAGTTGTAAAATCAAAGAAATCAGCTAGAACTGATGTGTCTGGAAGGCAATCAGGTTCAAAGGATTTTTCCTCTACACCACTCACTAAAAAGAAGATACAAGGGGGTGTACAAGGGGTCCTGGTGAAGAAAGCTGATAAGGTTGTTAGAGATGTTCCTGTGAAAAGGAAGTTAAGGTTGATTGATGAAAGTGATTCAGAGGATGACTTACCTATATCCTCTGTGATGAATGTGAACAAGGAAGTTGCTGATACTGCTACTAAAGCTGTGGTACCTTCATCAAAACCACCAAAGACAAGGAAATTATCAAAGAGCAGGTATCATATTCCTTTGACTGTGCAAATGAAGGATACTGATAATCAGACATCAAATCCTGATGAGTCATCTACTCCTGATGCTCTAGCAAATCCTGATGTTAGTATTCCTGATGCAACAACAAAAGTTGTCTCTATATCAGACTCTCCAGCCTCTCCATCTCAGATTAGAGAAATTTCTTGGGAGAAGGTTTCTACAACTCCTTCCTTGGTTGGTCTTACACCTACATCAAAGAAAAAGAGGAATGCAGAAGAGTTAGTCTATCAGAGACAGAAGAAGCTGAAAGGATCAAGCCCACAAGAACCTGAATTTCAGAGTAATTCAGCAGCTACTGTTGATCCTGCCACACAAGAACCACTCAATCAAAGTTTGGGTGAAGGCTTAGCTAGTGGAATGGTCACACAAGAACCATTTTCTCAAAGGGAGAATGAAGACATCAACATTCCAGCTACACAAGAACCATCTTCTCAAAGTGAAGATGCAGGCAAAGCTACAGCTTCTGTTGAAAGATTGGTCGAGAACATTGTCAATGAGGGAAGCACACAAGAACCTTTAGCTCAAAGTGTTGAAGCAGCTTCTGAACCTCAAGCTCCACAAGAACCATTGGTAGCAAATACTGATGCAAGCATATCAAATCCTGACGATGTTCTCCTGATAATGAACCTATTTTGATACCGCCACTTCGTTCAAGACCAATGGATCATCCTATCTCAGAATTACAGGATAAACTGAAAGGTATTGCAATTCCTGATCCTGACATATCTCATGGTTCTGATGATGATAATTCTGATGATGATAGTGATGATGATAATGAGAATCGAAAAGAGAAGGAACAGCTTGCTACAGCACTCAAAATTAGTCTTGGAACTAATTTTGGATCATCAAGTACATTTATGGCTAGCAATGCTTCCACTGGGAAAGATCAGAGACAAGATTTTTCTATTCCTTCCTTTGATCCTGCAGAGGCATTTAGACAGAATGAATGGAACAATTCATGGCACAATTCTGATGAATCTATCAGTTTTTCTTCTGCTATTGGACATGCCTATGATGCAGTGAAATCTATAGAGAATCAAGACTTGAAGAATCATCTAAAGGCTACAACTCTGTTATCCAAAAGCCTGAAAAGTGAGATTGATTCTATCAAGGGTTCAACTGACAAAGTGAGGACTGATATCTTTAATAATTTTACAAAGGTGCCTACTACTTTACAACTGAGGGTAGTGGAATCCCAAGTGAAATCTGTTGTTTCAGAACAAACCTCAATCAAACAAAGAATTGATTCTCTGGATACTAAGGTAACTGAAATTCAAGCCTCTCTTTCCTTAATTTTGCAATTATTGTCAAATCCTGATGTCAAAAAGGGGGAGAAGGTTATTCAGACAAAATGTACACCTGATCTAGTATTAAGAAATAATGATGATGATACTGGAAATGATGGTGGTGACAAAGTGATACAAGGAGAAACCTCTGATGCTGCGGTTTTGAAGTCTACAATTCAAACTTCTCAAAGTCAGACTACGCAGTCAACTCATGTTTCTGATTCTGGAGTTAAGACAGTAAGAACATTGGTGCAATCTCAGATCCTGACGGAAGATCAAATCCTGACACCTGGTCATGGACATATTCTTGCTACAATTCCTGAAGGTGATGAAGATATAATTATTGATAATCCTGAAGATGCATCAAAATTATTCCAGAAGTTTTCTACAAAAGACGGTAGAATTGTTACTCTTTATCACACTGATAAAAGAGTTCAACAATTATTTGCCAGAAAAGCACTCTCTACAGCAAGTGAAGAATATCCAGATCTCTCACATGAAGAATTCTTGAGACTACAGAGAGAGACAATGGAAAGCTATACTGCTCCTGCTAGAGGTAGAGGAAGCAGAGGTAGAAGAAGTGTTAGAAGAAATAGAAGAGGTTCTTCAACTCAAACAGTACCTAGACAGACAAGGTCTAGAGGGTTAAGAATTGAAGAAATTCCTGAACCTATTCAAACTTTAGTAGTTCCTGACAGATCTACTTTTGGTGATGATGGAATTGTTGAAGAAGAACCTGAATTGAGAAGAAAATCAAGTAAATCAACTCTCAGCAATACAAATCAAATTGAAGATTCTAATCCTGACAATATTCAAGATCCTGACGAATCTGAAATTCTGCAAGAGGTTGATTTGATAATCTTATCTACTGTTGTTGATTGTCACAATAAAGAAGTAGATGAAGAAGAAGAAGCCAGAAGAAGAGATATTACAAAAAGAACATATGAAGATTTCAATCTCTATCTACAAAGGCTTAAAGTTTCAAATGAAAGACAATGGAGAAATACAAGCAGACAAGAATCTTTACTTGAAAGAAGCTACGCTCATGAAAAGGAGAAATACAAGAAGTGGAAACATTTAAGTACACTAAGGTGTGATAAACTTATCAATTTTCAGTCTGGTGGAATTATAACAAGTGCTTCAAGTGTTGTTGATTTGTCTGATATGGCTAGATCAAAAACACTCTGGTTAAAGATGTTTTCGAATCTGAAGCAAATGTCAAGTTACACAAGAGGAGGTATTGGACACAGGGATGCTGAATTTCTAAACATGACTTATGTTGATCCTTACTCCTTAACTGAAATTGGAGGTACTTTAACTTCTGAAAACCTGAACAATTTATTAGCTGTTGATATAGTTATAGATTGTCATGATGGTTTTGAAAAGAAAGAAAAGCTTCTGTACTTCATGAAAGATGGTAGTGTGAAGATTCTATCTATTCAAGATCTGCTGATGAAAACTACACAGGAACTGAAATATGTTCACTATCTGTTAAGATGGAAGAACCAAGTGTACAAAGAATGGAGTGACATGATTTTGTCAACTATAAGAAGAAGACTGGATGGAAACAGTAATTTCGATGGTAATTATACTCCCATGTACTTAAATCAAAGAGGTCAGGATGTGGAAATGCAAAGGGGTACTGCTGTTAAAGAAGTAAATTTTGGCATGACTCATCTTTCACTCAATCCTGATGGGAAGGAAATTGCTTATCTTTTGCTTGAAGAGCACAGTCTACAGAGAAACTCCATACAGAATCTCAGAGCAGCTATCTACCAGATTAATGAGGAAGATGAAGAACTCAGAAATCTTAAGGAAAGACTGATTCAAATTCTTGAAGAAAAAGAAGAAAGTTTATTATCCAATTTCTTGAAGATGAATCTGTTCTATCAAAAAGCTTAAACAGATAAGTTGTTTCTGAAGATACTTGTACATTTTGATACATGTTTTTGACATCATTGAATATTTGGAATCTATACTTTATTTCACAAAGTATGAGATTGGGGGAGATTGTTAGATCAGAATTCAATGATCGTTAGAAGCTAGACTCAACTGATCAGGATTGCTGACGTCATCAGTATTGCATGGTCATCAGTATTTGATCAAGCGTCAGTATCTTATTGATCATCAGGATTCCTACTCAGACTATGATCAGGTTTGATCATCAGGACTTGAAGCTGATCAGGATTCCTACTTCGAGTTATATTTGGAGTCTAGATAAACATGGAAGTTTGTTCCTGGTTTGTAGAATGTAGCTATCGATTAAGGATAGGTTTCTATCTTTGTTATGATTAGGACTTATCTTGTTATTGATAGAGAAGCTGTGTGCACTATATAAACACAGTTTTGGTTTCGATTTATGAATGAGAACATAATCGGAGAGAAGCTCTTAAGAACAGAATTTCTTGAGAGAGTTTTTGTAAGCTAGCAGCTCTTAAGAACATCAGAATTTCTTAAGAGAGTTTGTAACAGTTTTATATCAAAGTTAATAAAGCTGTTATTGTTATTGTTATTGATCTTTCATATTTGTGTTATATAAAGTCGAGAATCTTATACAATTGTATTCAACCCCCTTCTACAATTGTTATTTACTGGGCAACAAGTTCTTACTGGAGACTCTATGCCAGACTCTCCATTTCTCATGGATTTGGATTTGCCTTCACAGGAATTTAGAGCTGATGTTGTCACACATCCCATTTCAATGGAGACAACATCAGACTCTACAGCCATTCCAAGGCTGTAGGAGACTCAAATCTTTCATCTCATGAAGTGCCTAGCACTAGCTCTCACTTGGCTCAGGCCACTATGTCAGAATGGCTGAAGCCTGTGCAAAATGACAGGCCTTCAGGATCATCATCTGTGCCCTCCAAATTGACAGAAGAAGACATTCAACATCTTCATGTGGCACAGATTGATGAGTTCTCAAAGATAGATCAACATCTCCTCACTTCAAATCTTCCAAATGCTGATTATGAAGCTATTTTACTCTGCCACAAGGAGGATGTTGAAGCTCAGCAGGAGAAGATAGTGGATGAAGCTGAACCAGAGGGAAATGTGGATGCCTGGTTGGATGCTAAGAGGACTATCAAACTCAAGGATGCCCTAGCTTTTCTAAGAGAAGAATATCTAACTTCTCTGGGCTCCAATGCAAAGGATCTCTCTCCTGCTGCCATTTATGATGTTGTGAATGATGTTTACAAGAACCAGTTGAAGGCTCTGCACTATCTTGGGAAAGGGCTTCAATCAGAGATATATTCTACACATGAGGAGACAGATAGATCCCTCACTCAACTTCGAAACTCTTATCTCTCTGATTTTCCCAAGGTGGATGGCATCCTCAAAGAAGTCCAGAAAACCTCCTCTAATGTCACCATGATGGATCTTTCTCTTGCCATAGTCACAGACAACATCAAGAAACTGGCTACCACACTGGAAAATCAAGTCAAGGCCAACATCACTTCCAATGCTATGCTGAATGTAATGTGGAAGAATCAGTATGGTGACAAATTGGTGGATGAGGTTCCTATGTCCAACATCTCCAAATTTGACTTTGCCAGGGTCAAAGATCAATCTCTAAATTCTTTCAAGTCTCAGCAAGTATTCTCTAAAGTGGATGGTCTAGAAAGAGAAGTGGCCTCTCTAAAGGATAAAAACAGGATGCTTTCTCAATCCTTAAGCCAGCTCAATGACAAGCTGGATGACCAAGGCAACAACACCTCTAATATCTTGCTGGTGCAACAACAAATGATGACTTCAATGATGAGACACATGAACCTGCCTATCCCTGGTGAAGCTCAAGACATTTTGTCTGATTCCAAGTCTAAGGGGGAGAAAGAAAAGGAGGTCATTTTGAAAAAGAGAGGGGGAGTACCTGCCAAGCAGCCAAAGCTTAAGGGCAAACTCATTGAAGAAACCATAAAGCCAATCATTCTTCCCTCTGTAGAGGTCATCAATGCACAAGGCTAGAAAAGCACAGTCACCACTACTTTCCATCCCTCTACTATGCCAAAGGACATTTCAGCCCCTCAACCTACTTCAAATGCTAAACCTATCAAAGCCACTACAATCACCCAGGCCAAGCTACAGGAAATTGCCAATTCACACATCTATCATGATGAGGCATTCATGGAGCTTCTGAAAGCCATCTACAACAATGCCAATGGGGATGCAAGGGTCTACAGACAGAAGATCAAGGAAAGCATCAAGTACTTCACTGTGGGAGTAAGGATAATCAAGGATTTTCATCTAAGAGAAGTTATCATGGTGTGCAAGGACAATTGCTTATGGCATCTAGCATTTCAAACTCTGGAGAAACTGAGATTCTCTGAGCTATCAATCATTCCGGACTTGATTGAAAAGGATGGGGCAAACAACATGAGACTATATGATGACTTGAAGATAGACCAACATCAAAGATTGCCTGAGGTTATCTCCAAGCCAAGGACAGTAATTTTCCAAAGTCTATCTCAAGACAGCAGCATAGACCAACTGGTGATTCCCTCAGACTTGACAAGAAAGAACAATGCTAGGATCAACCATGTGTTGCAGATGCTGAGATCCAAGAGAGGAGTTAGGACAGCTGAAGAGCTAGAAATGATTCACACTCTACAATCCTTCTTAACTCATGGATTCATTCCTGAGTCTTTTAAAGAAAAGAGCAAGAAGAGAGATGGTGATGATGATGATGAGGAGAAAACCTACAGAAGGAGATCCCAGTCAAGGAGTAATAAGGTGGATGGTTCTAGTGACAGCAGCAAGAGCAAAACATCTAGGAGATCAAAAGGTGCTGATGATGATAAGAGGGATTCCAAGGGGACAAAGGAAACTAGAAGTGGAATTCAGCAAGTCAAGGACTTTGCTAGCAGTACTTTAACCACAACACAAGACTCCAAGTCTAGGGTGGGTAATGTTAGTAATGATCCTCCAAAATCTTTATTCAAGACTTCTGAACCTGAATTGCCACAGAAGAAAGATGAAGCCACAAAAGAAATATCAAGAAAACACTTCCACAAGGTCACAACTAGTGGAGTGTTGCAGTGGACCAAGGACAAAGGAATGAAGCTACTTCCAAATGATGTGGCAGTAAAGACAAAGTCACCTTGTTCCAGAAAGGTACCTCTTGTGAGGCATATGAAGATCAAGAGTGTACCTAGAAGAATAAGGATAACAAAGAAAACTGGAAAACTCACAAATGTTGTTGGCATCCATGTGTTTCCACTAGAGGAGGACTATGATGAAGATGCCCTAGCATTTTTGAGGGCTCAAAGGAACTTTGAAGTCAAAGTGAAGCTGGATCATCTAGAGATCAAATACACTGATGGAAGAGAAAAAATAATGAAGCAAGGAGGATGGCAATATTTTGACACCTATGAGCAAGAAAGGATAAATGCTCTTCTAAACTTTGAAGAAAAGGAAGAAAGAATGTGGAAAATAGAGATAGCAAGGTTTATGAAGATGCATTCTGATTATGAAAAGAATCTAAGGAAGGAAAATGAAGAGAAAATAATTCAGAAAGAGAAGGAGATGGCTAAAATGGAGGAAAGAGCTAAGGAGCTGAGGAAGAAAGGGCTTTGCAGGGTAAAACAAAATCCTTATGTTGTGGAATACAAAAATCATAATGGAGGCATAAGCAAGATAAGGATGGAGTTTCTGGATTCATATGTGGAAAGTGCCCTTAAGGCTGCAATTGATTATCTAAAAGACTCTCCTCTTATTGAAGAACTACTTGCAAGAGAAGAACTTCAAGAAGCCATAATTGACATGAAAGTAAGAGAAGAAATAAGGAAGAAGAAGATCTATGATGATTTGCTAGAGAAACAATTGGGAACAGAAGCCATGTAGCTCAAGAGAAAATTCTGTAAGCCTAAATTTCCAAGTTGTTATCAATTCTTGTTCATCAATTTATTCTCCTTGTATCTATTTCTTTTTATGTTAGTTAGGCTTGTTATCAGACATGAAATTGTGCCTAAGGGTCTTACTCATAATTTGGGGGAGATTGTTAGGCTCAAGACATGTCTGAATACCACTATTAACAAGCCTACACTATGTGACTATGTCACACTACATGACCTAGTGATTTCTATCACTAGGATATAGTATAGGTCTCTATATGTACTTGTCTTGTTCTCATGAACATTAGCTTGATCATGTATGCTCAGACTTATAATGAGCTTAGTAAATTTCTTGCAATCTAGAATGTATATAGGCCATTGAATAATTGTCCTGGTAGAAGTTCAGAATTGTTCATGTGGCAGGATAGAGATGAATAAGGCCATGAAGAAATAAGTTGCAGAAATTTGTCTAAGGCATTATATAGCAAAGTCAGAATAAAGCTATGTCGTGAAGTCACCAATATCAATGTCGAGAAGTGCAGGATCGCATAATCCATTTTGTACTATGTCGTGAAGTCTTCAAGACTCATGTCGTGAAGTGTTGAAGTCAGCAAAGTCATAATACACTAGATCGTGAAGTCCTCAATCAGCCTATGTCGAGAAGTCTTCAAATGACCTATGTTGCATAGTTCTCAAATGACCTATGTCGCATAGTCCTCAAATGACCTATGTCGCATAGTCCTCAAATGACCTATGTCGCATAGTCTACAAAAAGGCTAGATCGCGAAGTCCTCAAATGGCCTATGTCGCAAAGTCCTCAAAGGCCATATCGCGTAGTCTTAACAAGGGACATCGTGAAGTCAGGAATAAAGTGGAGTTCACGATATCAACACTTAGCCGTTTAAAACAAGACAAATCAAGGTACATAACCAAGAATCAAAAGAGACAAATACTGAAGCATTTGTTCTGGCAAGGTGGTCCAAAGAACAGATGGCAAATCTACAGCTAAACTTGGAGAGAAAGATAAGAGACAAGCAGCTACAGAAACGGGAAAGACTCCGAAAAGCAGGTGGTCCTTCCTGACACAGTGAACTTCTTATGGCAGGACAAGATTGACTTTCAACAAGGGGTAGCTGTGTAAAAATAGGTGTGTGCGCCAGTTTGTATAGGACTTATATATATCATGCACACCCTATTGTTAGTTGTAAGAGAGATACACATAGTTATTTGCTAAGCTCTTTTCTCTGTAAGCAAAAACTGTTCTTGTTTAGAAGCCAGAAATTCGATTGTGAATTTTTGGAAAGCTGTAGTATTTAATTTACTTAATATAAAGTAGATTAAAGTGATTGTGCGTGTTGTTTACTTTCTGGATATAACATAACATAATCATATACAGTTTATCTTGTGTTTCAAGAATCAAAAAACATATCAAACTATCCATTCACCCCCCCTCTGTCTAGTTTCTAGTAGTATTCATTTCTAACAGATAAGATTCTTCAAGGGACTGGAGATAAAACAGTGGTAAGAGGTCGAGTGACGCACGGTCCAGCGGTTAGGGCCTTTGATGCCGCCCTGAGTACGTAAGTGGTGACACCAACCCAGCAGATAAATATATAATGTCCTATGTGTTGCCAGGGTGATACCGGTTAGGGTCATCCATCTACTAGTAGAGAAAATTCACGGTACTATACGACTGATCATCGTGTACTATGGGCGTGCTCCTGAATAGTCCCATCTTCCAGTTTGGAATTTTGTCTGCAACATTGTAGCGAAGGCCTATGAGCTTAGTTACCAATAATGTTGACAGTGTTGAGAATTGTTCAGAACTGATATTTTACAGTGAACCACCGATAACTTCGATTTAAAAGTTATATTTCGAAATCTTGTTTATATTATCAATATCAAAGGATTTCTAACACTTTACAAAAATGTTTAAAGTTATTATTATCAGTTGAAGATTATATTTTTGGGTGGGAAGTGTTTAGACTTCTTATATAGTATCTCGAACTGTATGTTATTTTCAGATATTGTGAAATTTTACTATCCCTCGTATAGTATCTTGAACTATATGGCATTTTAACTCAAATGTTATACTTTAAAGGTTTTGGTTGTTAAACCAACAAAGGTTATTGAATTTTAGACTTTATAGTTGTGAAAATATTTATTTCATTATGGGTTATTTGCTGAGCATTCTTTCGCTCATTCTTGCTTTATTTTAAATTAAACTTTCGGTAAAGGGGGAACATAGTCAGTTATTCCGTACTACGAGAAAGAGAAGTGGAAGATTCAACCTTAAGGTAGTCCAGTTCAGAATGGTTAATGCAGAAGTAAGTTGCATATGTTTCAGCTGGTATTAGCGGGACTTGTGTACGAGTATAGTTGTATAACTACACCTTAGTAAAATTATGTTAGCTGTTAATATAACTTCAGGTAGAGGTTGTGATTAATAGTATGAGATCCTGGATAGTACATTTGGTTTGTAATAACTAATGTTACTTTTGTGAATCGTTTCTAAGGTTATAACTTGTGTGTGTAAGAGATTGGGGTCTTTTGGTGTTGTATTTGGATTTGTTGAGCTAATACAACTATTATATGTTTGATGGTGACGTGACGACCCAGATCCATGACCCCAGATTTGGGGGTGTTACATGGGGTGACCGACCGGGTCCTTATGGGATGAGGTAATTATTTAATTTATGTCATTCTTTCTATTCTATCATATAGTAATGTTTTTATACTTTTTCGATTTAATATCTTATATGTGTAGAATCGATTATAATGTGTTTTTATGTTTTAATGTGTTGTATATGTGGTGTTTTCATTTGTCATTTACTGATACTACTTCACATGAACTAGCCACTATTAGATTGTCTTTAGATGGCCTTGCGCCTTCCCATTTCAAATGACATCCCTATTCAAACGAGATTTTGGCAGCGTTACCTCATTCTTGTAGATGGTAGTGCTATAAGGGTCCACTTATCTGTTTTCACGTTGTGGAGCCACACACACCTAATAGATGCATATCAATTTGGTTTCATTCAGGATATACCGCAAAATCCTGATGCGTACTCCCCTCTGTACAAACAGAAACACAGAGCTCCACCCCCCATGCATGATTCTAATACATAAAACGAACCACACATAAACATAATGTGTATACCCTCAGTAAACGCATATCGCCAATGCGTATACCCTCCACGCATAGGGCTCCTGTGTATATAGGACTTGACTGTAAGTGCTCTGTTGTATATTTCAATTGGGCAACAAAGCCTACGCAGGAAGCAAATGCGTATACAGGAACACGCAGTACTGTATTAAAACAATTTTGGGCAACAAAGCCTACACAAGATGCAAATGCGTAGTCAGTGGACATTTTGGGCGCCCAACCCCGCCAACAAGTATTTTGGGATTTCTATATTAAAATATGGGTAATTAGGGATTTCACCCCAAAACTAAATCATTAACTGTTTCAAATATCACAAAACTAAATTGAGTTTTGAAGATGAGTAACAAAATCGCCATTGTTTACATACACTACAAGAAACTAAGGCTAAATTTGACCTATCAAATTCGATAAACAGTAAATTCGACAGCTTTCAGTTAAATTTTCGGACTGCGGCTAAATTCGACACTTTTCTGTCGCAAATAAATTCTGTCGAAATCGATATGTCCCATTTAGTACTAAATTCGACATATTTTTTTGTATTTTCGAATTGAAAACCCGCTAAAAAAGGAGGGAAGCATCCCGCCATTGATTTCAGAAATCCAATTTCGACTGAATTCTGTCGAATTTAACTTCTAGTTTTTGAGGGAATTTTGCCGCCATTATTTTTGAATTTAGTACAAAGCGGGATTATTGCCACCCAAAAAATTCAAATTGTTCAAAACTATGTTCGGTAGACTTCCGTCGAATTTATAAATGTGATAGAAGTCATTCGAATATATTTTTTTCGCAAAATTTGAAAAATCGTTATTAAATATTTAAATGTGTATATATATATTATAAAAAATATCAATAAATACAAAGATATCATTCATCACATGTACAAATTTAGTATGTACAAAAAAAATATTATAAAGAATTTTTATTTATTAAATACTTTCAAAAAAAAAGATAAATATGTAATTAGTTTGAAAAAATACAAAACAATTATGAGAGTACCGAGATGACGTATCATATTCATTATAATTCTTTGAGAAAATAATATTGACTAAATAAAAAAAATTCTTTAGAAGTCATTACATCAACGAGATTGTGGGGTAAAAATATAGGGTTTAGGGTTTGGGTATGACTTAGGGTTGGAGTTTTTAATTTATAAAAAAATAATTTAAGTAATCCAACCGTACAAATGTAAAGATTTGAATAATTTAAAAGCATATGCAAAAAATTAATTAATTTCAATATTTATTTCTTAAAAAATATAGCAATTTTCTTATATTTTTCACAATAAATTCAACATGAAACCCTATTCTGTCAACACTTGGAGTGGTTGAGAAGTAAGCACATGGATTGCTATTTACATTCAATCTAAACCATCCATTTCTTTCCTATTATGTTTCATCCTAACCATTAAATAAATTACACTCATCTCTTTCTTTTTTATATTTTTCATTCATTTATATTCTCTCATAAACATTCTTCTATACTCTTTTTCCACTCTTCCATTCTTCTTCTCTAACAAACACACACATCTATTTACATACATAAATACTCATTTTCCCTGCATTTAAAACAATACATATCAATCCTTTAATTATGTTTCTAATATTTGCCGAGTTCACCCTCAACTAATTCCGGCGAGTTCATCTCCACCACTTCCGGCGTGTTCATCTCCACCACCTCCGGTGAGTTCGTTTTCGGCAACTTAAAAACGAAATAACACAAGAATTACTTCGTTAAAATTATAGACTCAACAAGTTAAGTTATTCTTTGATTTTCTTAACATTGGAATATTATTTGGGTAGAGTAATTTTATAGTGTTTGATTTTTAATGTGTTTCAAAAAGAGTAAAAATTGTTGTATCCTTAGTTCAACATTATTGATTTATATAATTTTAAGCTTAGTAAAAAATATATATATTCTATCCTTCATTGTTTTATGTAATCACCTTCTTAATATGCAAAAGCTAGTAACGTGTTGCACAAAACGGGTACAAACTGGTACATTTCCTAAGTAGCAGATTCTGTTGTTTTTTTTAAAAAACTGGTGTTCATTAAATTCGATCGAATTTGGTCGAATTTAATATGTACTTTCGACTATATTCCGTTGCATTTAGCATACTAAATTAGACCAAATTTGGTCGAATTTAATGCACTTCGGGCGCCGAAATTCAAAATTTTAAAAATTTCAAAATTTTGAAAGATTTGGTCGAATTTATTTTTCGACCAAAATTGGTTGAAGATTTTCTTAAATTCGACAAGGGCATATTCGACAAAAATATTTGCTGTCGAATTTGGTTAAATTCGACCGAAAGCAGTTGAGTTTAATTAAATTCGATGGAATATTTCTAGTAGAATTTAGCCGAATTTCTTGTAGTGATATCATTTAATTCAGAAATTATTGTTCTAGATATCATACAAATTTCAAAATGAACATTTTAAGTTTTAACCATCTAAAAAAATGAGCATTCTGTCGTAAAACAGAGATTAACAAACCAAATCTTTTTAAAATTCAGAGAATAAAAAAAGGAAACGACACCATTAAGTATTAATAATATTTTAAAATAATGATTATTCAACAATTAAGCCATAAGTGGCTTTCTTTTAAATATTCTTTTAACTAACACAGCAGCAATGCTGTTCAGGAGGAATACAATGGCCAGTGATAAATCCTCCATCGACGCAAAATTTGACACAATCCAAAATCTCGTAGCAGCTTCCGAAACAGGTGTAATGTGGGAGCTGTCCCTTGATGCCAATCGCTGAAAAACATATAAATAAAAATAATCAGGATATAAATATAATTTGGTGCAAATTATTAAAATCGAAGTTTAATCAACGTTACAAGAAACGGAGCTAGTTCCGATATTTAATTATTCGATGTTTTATTTGTACCTAGTGTGGAGATCAAGAAAACAATTAAAATCAACATCTGAAGTTTGTTGGATGAAAAAAAAGGCTTTGCGATCTCCATTTTTGCAATATATTTGTCACTATATTTTAGGGATCTAAGGATATGAGCTCACAATTGTGCATGTATGAATATATATATATTTACAGTAGATTGGGTAGACTGATATGAATTATGATATCTTTCAAAAGTAAAAAAATCTTGTAATTAAATGAGAATTTAATTATTTTGAAGAAAGATACTGTTTTTTTTAAGTGAGAAAGATTTTGTCTTTAAAAACATTTGGGATTTTGTAATTAAGCATTATTTTAAAATATTTTAAAATCTGAATTGGCATAAATTCATTAATTCTATATCTTACATATAAAAAAAACTCACGTCTATAAATATGAATATATATTTAAGAATAAATTCGGAATTCATTTCGAATCGGAAACTTGGCTTGCATATAAACTTTCAAGTAATCAGACTCCGAGTTGCTTTATTTAGCATCTCTTGGAGAAACCAAATAACTATTCAACTTTGGTTTTCATTTTTCTTGATTAAAACTCTCTCGATCCCATTTATTTGTTAATATTTGAAAAGAAGGGCTTGACACGTATTTTAAGGTTATAAAGGATAGTTCCATTAATTGTTTTAAATTTTTTTTTTCTTCTGAATAAATGTTTGGATTTTTATTCAAAAAAAAAAATTTAAAAATAAATAATGGAATTATATATTTTATAAAAGGAAAATGCTAGAGGCCCCAAATTTGTTCCCAAAATTCTTCCCAAATACACATGGCAATTCCTGATTCGTTGTAATAATAAGTGGACCCCCTGCATTCACACCAACAACACCAATCAAAATATTCCAAATTGACACATCACCTATGTCATGTCATTTTGTAACAATTTTTTGTACCAAATTTTGTGCCTCTAGCACTACTCTTTATAAAAACTCCTCCGTTTTAACAAATGGGACGAAATGAGTAATAGTTAACCTGACCTGGCCATGTGTATTATTTTCAAGTTGAAGTGGACAAATTCTGCCACGTTACATGTCTGTCTGCGTTTCTACATCGTTTGGAGTTTACCTTATATCTGCATATGTCTTTGAGGTATCATCTTGTTAAAGAATTATTTACCTACTGACAGAGCAGACAAACATTCTACATGAAATATTCTCATTTCTATCCTTTTTTTTTTTTTGCTACCAATCTGCCCAGAGGGCAGCTGGTTGTATTATTTCTAGTAGCTTACCAACATTATTGTACGTGTTCCATCGAAAAGTGATTTTTCTTATTAATAAAGAGTATAAATTAGTCCAAATGTGAATCTCGATTTCATTAAGTTGAAAAAGAATAGTAAGGCCAGTAGGATCACTGTGGGGCGTGACTCCAATAACCTGTTCCGGTTGAGGGCATGGAGGATGGTAGTTCATCCTCATTGATTGCATGCCTTCTTCAAAGAGAACTTCCCTTTCCTCAGGTTTCATGTGAAGCACTTTTGCCATTCCTTTGAGAATTTTCATCGCCATCCTGGAAAGTGTCTTCCTCTAATATCTTAAGGTTTTAGAGCGACTGGTTACTCAACACTTTTCAACTCCACCGAATAAGCCTCTAGAGCATTTCTGCATATTTACTATATTCTCGTTTTAGTTTAACCGGAAATTATTTTCTATTGATGTACAATGTTAAGCAAAATTTTGTTACCTGAATGATTGAGGAAGCCGCGGCAATAACTGCGGTTTCCTCAGATCCGTAGGAAGGGTGATCATATAAAACATATCAGCCCAATCAAGCTTCTGCTCGTTCGAGACAACGAAGGCTTCTCCATATCCCTCAATATCTCCCTCCAGTTTACCAAACTTTCTCTTGTCTTCCAGTGGCAGCTTAAAGAACTCCTCAACCTCTGTTTTCACTTTGTCCAGTAATGAGTCGCTAACAAATACAAGTGTTGTAATCGAATCTTCTCTCAGAGTAGTATTTGAACAAATTTTTTTTTAAAATATCGTTACATGCTTGGTCTAATTTGTTTAGTTCAGCATCCTTTAATTCTCCATCAACTAAGATCTCCATATCAATAACAGGGACTTGAAGTAAATTTGTCGGACTGAGAAGTACAGGGTCTAGATCCGAATGTACGTGTCGTAATGGAACCATGACTGATTTTTCCTTGGCTAGTTCTTGTACAGAAGGTACTTGGAGAGAGCTCCCTAGCTTTCTTACATTTTGTACTTCCATTTTTTTCTATCAAATGCTCTGACTTCTGAGCTCTCTGTTTTATTAATTTTATGTGGAAGTAACCAACTACCCAACATTTTAAAGTGTTGAAACGAGATCCTATCTCGATCAAATATTATCTTCAACGTGGCCGAGTCAATTGTTGATGATTCAAGACATAAAAAAAAGAGATATCGATGCACCACATGCTCAAATATTAATTTACAATGACGATCTTGGAATCATATTAAAGTCAAATTGAAAAACCAGTCTACTAGATCTCTACTTTCAGGCACATTTCTCTGGTTCTGTAAATTGTTGTGGGAAGCCTGAGTGGTTTATTAATTGAAGAGGTTCGAATGCATAAAACCAAATACAGTAGATTATTAGGTTTATATTCTAAGAGTGTCTAGATAACATCTCCCAGAAAGCTTCTGAGCAAAATAGCCTGTGAAGAAATCTGCAGCACCAATCCTTTTAAACTTTGGAGGAGCTTCGGATGAGATAAGGCTCGGGGCAGGACCAAATTCTCCATCTAGCTTGGGGCTTAGAAATGTAGCAATCGACATTCTTTCCTTCACTGAGTTAACAACGCCTCTATGCTCAATGCTACGATAAATTCCATTAGTCACAACCTACAAATTAAATCATGTTATGCATTTCATTTAGTTAAAGAAGTTTAAGATAACATATACATGTTCAAGCAATGAAGATATATTTTTGTAATTAATTATACCTCCACAACATCTCCAATGTTTATTACAAAGGCAGAAGGCAACGATTTGATTGGAATCCAAATGCCGTCCTTTCTAATCTGGAGGCCTTCGATTTCATTAAGTTGAAAAAGGATAGTGAGACCAGTAGCATCACTGTGGGGGGAGACTCCAATAACTTGTTCCGGTTGAGGGCATGGAGGATAGTAGTTAGTCCTCATTGATTGCATGCCTTCTTCAAAGAGTACTTCAATATCCTTAGGATTCATATGTAGTGCCTTTGCCATTAGGTTGAGAATTTTCATTGCCAAGCTTTTCAACTCCCCCGAATAAGCCTCTATAGCATTTCTGCATAGTTAATATACTCATTTCATTGCCAAGTAAGATCTCCATATCGATTACAGGGACTTCAAGTAGATTTGTCGAACTGAGAATTACAGGGTCTTGATCCAATTGTACATATCGTAATGGAACTATAGCAGATGTTTCTCTGGCCAGTTCTTGTACTGAAGGTACTTGGAGAGAGCTAGCTATCTTTTTTACTTTCGCTACTTCCATTTTCTTCTATCCAATGCTCTCACCGCTCTCTTTCTTACTCTCTGTGTATGAAGTGAATATCTAAAATATATTGAAGAGCAATACTTTTTCATGTATTTATAGCTGAACTGAGCATTTGCTTGTCCTTGTTCTCTTGTATAGCTGTTTGCTTGCTAGGTCGCTCCTACACTTAAAATCGGTTTTCGTGTGTGTAGAGACCTACATATTTTTCAAGTTATTATGACAGGGTTGTTCATTGATTCTCTAGGATGTCAAGAAATCTGCTCAATGTTTACTATGCTGTCCGCCTGTCCCCGTCTTAAGGATTTAGGTTAGAAAGTAAACTCTGATTCTCGGTGGAAATTATTTTTGAGAAACAAAGACAAATTGTGACAAGTAGTGCTAATGAGGTGTTTAAACTTATACATAAAGTTTTCATAATTTTATATAAAAATGGCAGTTCATACATTGTCCAAAATATGTAATTGAAAGTGTTATCTACTTTGAATAATTCAAAGTACACCCTGGAGTTAAGCAATTGAATATTACAATTAGGTTTAATTTGATAAGCAATATCTTGTTATACAGTTTCTGTTAGAATATAGTATATGGATCCTGATCCGGTCTCCGTCTCCCTATAACATCTTAAGATTTTAGACGAGTTGATTACTTAACTTGTTACCAGAGCTAAGTGTTGTGAGAGGTCAGTTTCTAACTTAAATAATACTCCTAAGCCTTTGCGATAATATTTAGGATATTGTGATGGTTTATAATGTACATCTAGTAAGAAAACATATAAATTATGTATAATGATAGTCTCTCTTCCCCAAATAGGAGCAGAGGATTGGGACAAGAGTATGAAAGCCAAATATCTGAGATTTTAGTTTGGAGCTACAATGACTTGCCCCTTCAGCTGAAGCCATGCTTTCTAAATTTAGGTAAATATAGTGAAGATGAAAATATTGATGCAGAGACTTTATATCAGTTATGGATCGCGGAAGGGATGGTACTGTCGAGTGATAAAACTGAAGGAGAAACAATGATGCAAGTAGCTGAATCATATCTGGGGGAACTGGTCCATAGGAGTATGGTTCAAGTGAGGTTTAATGATGTGAAATCATTTATAAATTTCGAATCTTGTTCACTTCATGACCTTATGAGAGACCTATCTATATCCCAAGCAGAAGCAGAGGAATTTTTCAAAGTAATTGATCTCCAAAGAAAAACTGATTCTCGCCTTAGTCCTACAGCGGATTTCAGGTACTCTAACACTCGACAACTTGTAGTTCATTTTGATGATGGATATAAAAGTAAAAACAATCACTACTTTGGTAAGAAAGCCGATCAGCAAAGGTGTCGATCAATGTTACTACTCAATAAGTCTGGAACACGAAGTCTGCTGCCAGCACTTGGGTTACATATTGCCAATTTCAGGTGTCTACGAGTTTTATCTTTAGAGGTACAGGTTGATTTTACAATGATTTATTCATGTTCCCTTTCTCGTATTAATCTTGGAAGAGTATTAGGTAGCCTTGTTTACTTGCGATATCTCAGGGTAAGTGATGTTCATTTAATAATATTTCCATCCATACAAAAGTTGATGCTACTAGAAACTCTGAAATTAGATAGACAGTTTGATATTTATTATCCACCATGGCTGTCAAGAAATATTCTCAGTATGTTGAGACGTTTGCGACATTTGTATCTACCAGTACTAGGAGTTAAGTGCATAAGGAAGAACTCAAAACTGCGGTTTACTGGTTTGAGCAAGTTAGAGACACTAGAAAATTTTGTTACTGATTGCTGTGAGGTTAAGGATCTACCGAATTTAATCAGTCTTCAGAAACTAACGATAAAAGTTAGTTGTAACGATATGGAAGAGATGATGGAAAATTTAGCAGCTCTAGCCTTGTCACCATCTTCGTGTCTCCATGACATAAAACTCTCTATTTTCACCCATGATCAAGGGTTAAAATTTAGTGAAGAGATTCTCAGAAAGTTGTTGTGGACTTATAATTTCAACCTTCAAGAATTAGAAATTCGTGGCAAGCTCCCAGAGTTGGCTCTATTATTTGAGCAGCCACCGCAACAATCTCTTCATACTCATATGGATGTATCTTCTTTTTGTATCACCAGCTTAAGATTATGGATGTGCCGCCTAGAGGAAGACCCGATGCCAGTACTTGAGAAGATTGCTACATTGCGTGACCTTTATTTACATATATTTGCATTTGAGGGCAAGGAAATGGTATGCTCAGCAACGGGTTTCCCGAAACTCACCAATCTTACACTTGAGTTCCTTACCAACTTAGTTAAATGGAGGGTTGAGGAAGGAAGCATGCCTGTTCTATCTTGGTTGATGATTTCTGGCTGTTCTAAGTTGGAGGAGCTTCCAGAAGGAATAAAATTCCTGAATTCCCTTCAAACTTTAGTGTTATACTCGATGCCTTTAGATTTCTGTGATAAGGTCCGCGCGGTAAATGGTGAAAAAGGAGCAGAGTTTTACAAAGTGGCTCACATACCTTCCATCGAGATTCTTGAAACTGAATAATTTCATTTTATTCTTTGTAATACTTACTGAATGGATAGTGTATCAGGATTTACACGAACCCTGGCCTGATTATATTTTAATGAGCGGTAAATGGACTCTGGTAAAGATTATGACTAGTCTGTATGAATGTCGGGAGGAGAGTACAAATCTCATACCACTCGAGAGCTGGCCTGATGCAACCTAAGATGCTTTGTTACGAGGATCTGAGACCGTTTAAATTTTATTATAATAGTTTCATAAGCTCCGGAGGTATTGCAAGGGGGCTATAACGACTCAAAATGTAAACTTTCTCGGTAAAACAGATCAAACTTTATATCATCAAAAGAGTTCTTAGCTGACCAAGAAGGTTAATCCTGGGATCTAAATGAGGGAACCCTCTTATTTTGGTCAGGCTCACCGCTCACAATCTCCAAGCACCAACAGCTTGCTCAAAACTATAGACATCAGATTCAATAGACTCTGATTTCTCATTCTTTTTATTGCACCTTCCTAAAAGTCTGACAAGATTATCAAAAACTATGAAAAATTCACCATCATTTGATTATCAAACAATGGAACCAATATTAGTTTAAAATAAGAACACAATTGTGAAAGGAACGACTACTCCATATAGATGGTCAAGTGGAAACAATTCAAAAACCACTAAAGTTTCACCTAATATTTTGCAAAAACTCAAGGTTATAATAACTACAATTCAACTGAGCAACGGCAGCACTTCTTCCTACTCATATGGATGTATCTTTGATTCGTATCACCCGCTTAACATTAAGGATTCAGTCCTGCCTAGAGGAAGACCCGATGCCAATACTTGAGAAGATTGCTACGTTGAGTGAGCTCAATTTAAATATATTGACATTTATAGGAAATAAAATGATATGCTCAGTCTCGGGTTCCCAAAACTCATCGTTCTTACACTTGAATTTCTCCCAAACTTGGTGTAATAGAGGGTGGAGGAAGGAAGCATGCCCGTTCTATCCCTTGGAACACTAATTTTAGACTCGATGCCTTCAGAATTCTGTGATAAGATTCGCGAGGTAAATGGTGAACAAGGACCAGACATTTTCAAAGTTGCTCATGTACCTTCACTCGAGATTGTTGATCCTGATTTACTTAGAGGGTTCTTTGGATGAAATGAAAATCAGAAAATAGCTCATTGCAAATGTTTTAATCAGAGCTGTACAAACGTGGGTTCTTAGTGCAAGTAATTGCATTGTTATCTACAATATTTAATCACATATCACCCATGCACAATAATTTTATTGAAAAACAAAGGCCTTGCCTGGCAGCTGGCTGCAAAAACCACTTACGAAGGCCAGATGGCCAGTTAGCCACATAATATTTCAAAAAAACTACATCCTGTAAAGTACAAATAATTACAAATTGTAATCAACAAAGAAGATGATCAAAACTCCATTTGAACTTTGAACTTTTACATATCTATCTTTTATACATGATTGTATTCTTCCTAACGCACGAACTCCCAAACTGATCAAGACTGTCTATTTATATATCTACATTCTAACTGAATTAAGTAACAAAATGGAAAGTAAGTAATCGGTAAGGCAGGCTGTCGTGGAATATTGTGAGCTGGATATTAAGTAGAATTATATTGCCCAATAAAAGGAAGCATGCCCGTTCTATCCAATTTGGTAATTGTGAGATGTTCTAAGTTGAAGGTGATGATATACGAGCCTTTAACACTAGCATGGATGGATCAGCAAATACAGCAAATGCAGTGTTTCCTATTCAAAATAAATTGTTATTAGCATATGTAAATAAGGTTCCAACTTAGAAAGTCAAAGTTTGTTACAATAGTCAAAGTAGTTACACACAGCATAATAGTATAAATAGACTTGGGTATCATCCTCTTTGTAACAAGAAATGTAAATACAGTTATTCTATTTCTGTCTTTCTCTCATCCTGATTCTTGAGTATCTTGTGGTGTATCACTTAAAACATGGAACATTTCACTCTATATGGTATCAGAGCTACCTGAAAGAGACGAATCAAGCTTGGATTCTTCGTTTGATGCTTGTTCTTCGATACTTTCAGACTTCTACTGTATGAATTACAGGTTTCTTCTACAAATTCCGCGTTTATTTCACTCTATTTTGTACGTAATTGCAATTGCGATGGCAAATTGTTCTTGTCGTTTATGTGATAACACACGAGTTTGAGATCTCATTGTTCGATTGATTGATTGATTGATCGTGATGAAATTGATGAGTTCTTAATTGTTTGATTGATCGTGATGAATTTGGTGATTTCTTAGTTGTTCAATTAGTAATTGAGAGGATAGGAGAATTGATTACTGAAATTAGGTCACAATTGTTAATTTCTTGGTAAAATTTGGGGAAAATGCGTCATCATTCATATGCTAATGCTGTGATGGGAGATGTACCCACAAATGAAGCGAATAATTCAGAAAATGTTGATCTTTCTGGTGAGATTTCGGTTGAGTCGAATATGCATCCGTTGTTTCTCCAAAATATAGATCATCCAGGACTCATTCTTATTTCTAAGAAGCTAACTGGAACTGAGAATTTTGGACCGTGGAAACGTTCAATTTCTATTGCATTGTCTGCGAAAAACAAGCTTGGTATAGTTGATGGTACGTGTGTTCGTCCTGATGAAAAGTCTTCTCTACGGTCTCAATGGGATAGAGTTAACGATATGGTTATAAGTTGGATTATGAACACTGTATCAGATGAGATAAGTAATGGTATGGACTTTGTCACTTCTGCACATGATATGTGGACTGAGCTGCATGATCAGTTTTCAAGTGTCAATGGTCATAGAGTTTATCAAATACTGAAAGAGATACATGCCTTAGAACAGGGTGATAAATCGGTTGAACTTTACTATCATAAGTTGAAGAATCTTTGGGATGAATATTCAGCTTTGGAGTCAATTCTAGCTTGTAAATGTGGTTGCACTTGTGGTTCTTCTAAGCTTCATGAAGAACGAGAGCAGAGAAAGAAGCTATTGCAGTTTCTTATGGGCTTAAATGATAGCTTTTCTGTTGCACGAGGTCAAATCTTGATGATGACTCCACTTCCTGCAATTTCTCAGGCGTTTTCTCTTATTAAGCAAGATGAAAAACAAAAACAGGGCAGTCATTTGCCAGTTTCTTTTCTTGGCAATGTGAATAACCATGTCAAGTCTTCTGGTGCTCAATCTATTGGTGGTTCCTCTGGGCATAAAACCACACATGTTCAGGGTTCTAAGTCACTTCTTAAATGTTCCTATTGCAATAAGGAAGGACATACCAGGGAATTCTGTTTTAAACTGGTTGGTTACCCTGATAAGAAAAAAGGGAAAGGGAAACAAACAATTCAGCCTCCTGGTTTCAGGCCTCTTCCTCAGTCTTTGTCACAGACTGGCAATTCCACAAATAGTATTACTGTTGTTTCCATTAATGTTGGTTCTTTTCCAGGCAATCAGGGAATTTTCTCTACTTCTACTCAGGCTCCTCCTGTCAATGCTAATTTGTCTTTGGAGCAGTTACAGTCTCAGGTGTCTCACATGAATCAACTTATGCTTTTGATGATGAACAAAAATGGCAAAGGGATTTTATCTTCTCCTGAATATCAGGTCAACTCTATGGCAGGTATGGCAGCCTATTTTCATTCTTTTGGCTCTGTCATATCACCTTCTGCTACTTGGATTATTGACACAGGTGCAACACATCACATGTGTTGTAATAAAAGTTTCTTTACACATCTTCATCCTTTATCCACTCCCTTTAAAGTTGCTTTACCCAACAAACATATCATTTATATTCATCATGCTGGTAACATCCAATTGACTGATGATTTGGTTTTAACTGATGTGTTGTTTGTTCCTGATTTCAGTTGTAACCTTTTGTCTATCTCTAAGTTGACAGAATTTAATAACTGTTCTGTCACCTTCTTTTCTCATCAATGTATATTTCAGGGCTAGACTCCACAGAGAGTTCTAGCTATTGGTAATCATCTTGATGGTCTCTATTATCTCAGTCCAGTTCAATCTTCCAAGCAATCTTCTACAATTTCTGTTCTCAGTCCTATGCTTGCTTCTGTACATACTTTACTGCCTTCTGTTTCTTCTGATGCCAAACTATGGCATCTTAGACTAGGGCATCCTTCAAACAATGTACTTAGACATATAGATTCTATATCTCATGTTTCTTTAGCTGATTCTGTTTCTTGTCCAGTGTGCCCTATGGCAAAACAGTGTAAACTTCCTTTTCCTAAGCATAGTAGTTTCCATGCTGCTTTGGTTTTTGATCTTATTCATATAGATGTATGGGGGCCTTATCATACTTCTAGTATTTATGGTGCTAAATACTTTCTTACTTTAGTTGATGATCATACTAGGGCTACTTGGGTCTTTCTCATGCCTAATAAACAGCATGTGTTTTCTATTCTCCAATCTTTTTTCCTTTATACCTTAAATCAGTTTAATGTTTCTGTCAAGACCATTATAACTGACAATGGTGGAGAATTTGTCAATTCTTCTCTCGAATCCCTTCTAGCTTCTCTTGGTATTCTTCATCAGTTTTCGTGTCCATACACACCTCAACAGATTTCGAGAGTAGAATGTAAACATAGGCATTTGCTTGACATGGCTAGGGCCTTAAGATTCCAATCTGGTTTATCTATCAAATATTGGGGGGAATGTATTCTTACAGCTACTTACCTTATTAATAGGTTGCCTTCTCCTGTTTTGGGTTTTAAAACACCTTTTGAACTTCTACATAACCGAATCCCAGATTATTCACAATTAAAGGCCTTTGGGTGTCTTTGTTTTGCATCGATACATGGGCATGATAAGTTTGCTTCTCGAGCCATTAGATCTGTTTTTCTTGGCTATCCAGCAGATCAAAAGGGTTATAAGTTGTTAAATTTGTCCAACCATTCTATTTTCACTAGTCGACATGTTGTATTTCATGAAAATGCTTTTCCATATCATGATAATACTTCTAAGTTTGCATTTCCTTCTTCATCTTCTTCTTCTTTTATGGACTGGTTATCTGGCAATCATACAAGTCCTTTCATCAATCCTTTAGTTGATAATATTCCTGTACATCCTGTTGATTCTAATCCTAGTGTGCAACATCCATCCTCATCACCTGAGGTTTCTTTTCCTACTGTGTCACCTACTGTGTCACCTATTGTCTCACCTACTGTGTCTCCTGGTATGGATTCTCCTGTGTTACCTCTTGAGTCCAATACAGATCAAACCATTGTTCTACCTGGTAATACATCCCTGGTTCCTTCACAGTCTATTGCTCCTACAGTACAAAGATTTTCTCATAGATCTGTTACAAGACCAAAATGGTGGGAATATTATCACATTTCAGGTTCTAAGCAACCTTCATCCTCAACTCCTGTTCATGGTTTGCACTTGGTTCATGATGCTGTTATTACTAAACCTTCTATTCCTAAACCCCTTCATCCTGTTCATGGCATATTCGAACCTCAACATTTTTATCAGGCAGTGTCACAACCTCAGTGGGTTGAAGCTATGCAAAGAGAACTTACAGCTCTTGAGCAAAATAATACATGGGTGCTTGTTCCATTGCCTCCTGGAAAGAAAACAATTGGTTCCGAATGGGTGTATAAGGTTAAGTATCGTTCTAATGGAGAGGTTGAACGTTATAAGGCACGACTCGTTGCTAAGGGATATACTCAATCTGAGGGGATAGATTACCATGATACCTTTGCACCAGTTGCAAAGATGGTAACCATTCGAACACTGTTAGCAGTAGCTGCTGTCAAGGGTTGGTTTATTGAACAACTTGACGTGAACAACGCTTTTCTCCACGGAGACTTACAAGAAGAGGTTTATATGTCTTTACCCCTTGGTTACATCAAAAATTCTACCATTCCTAATTTGGTTTGCAAATTAATCAAATCAATATATGGGTTGAAACAAACATCTATATGTTGGTTTGATAAACTCAAATCGTGTTTGATAGATGCTGGTTATAAACAGTCTCTTACGGATCATTCTTTATTCACTTATCATCAAGGTGATAACATTCTGCTCTCCGGTAATAATCAACCTGCTATTAATGCTTTAAAGCATCTCTTGGATGTTAAATTTAGCATCAAGGATTTAGGTAAGATTCATTACTATTTGGGGCTTGAGATTTCTAGAACTGAAGCTGGTATTCTGGTAACTCAACAAAAGTTTATACATGATTTACTTGCCTCTGCAAGTATGGTTGATTGCAGACCATTGGCTGTACCTATTGATCCACACTTAAAACTTTTTGATAACATCAAATCTGGACCTTTGTTTGACAATCCTTCTCTTTATCGGGCTTGGGTTGGTAAACTGCTGTATTTGAATTCAAGTCGTCCGGACATTTCATTTTCTGTACAGATGTTAAGCCAATATTTGCATGCTCCACGAGTGAAGCATATGGTTGTTTTAGTTCGGGTTTTACGTTATCTTAAATGGACAGCTGCTCATGGTTTGTTTTTCCCAGCTCAAAATTCTTTGTCCCTTCAAATGTACAGTGACAGTGACTGGGCAGGTGATGCAAATGATCGTAAATCGGTTGGAGCTTATTCTCTTTTACTTGGCTCTGTTGCTATATCTTGGCGTTCCAAAAAGCAACCAGTTACCTCCAGGAGTTCTGCTGAAGCAGAGTACCGTGCTCTTGCTGATGCTTCTTGCGAAATCATTTGGTTTCTTAATTTGCTGACAGATCTTGGTGTTACGTTTCATTGTCCTGTTCCTTTGTTCTGTGATAACAAGGCAGCAGTGGACTTGACTGCCAATCCTGTTTATCATGCTCGTACGAAGCATATAGAATTGGATTGTCATTTCATTCATGAAAAGATTCGCTGTGGCTTAGTTAATGTACTTCAAATACCAACTCTTCAGAATGCAGCGGATATTTTTACTAAGGGACTCAGTAAGGTACTGTATTGGAATTGTGCTTCCAAATTGGGACTTTTGTCTACTTCTCCGTCTCCAATTTGTGGGGGGCATACTGGTGTATCAGTTTCTGGGGGGTCTGATGATATACGAGCCTTTAACACTAGCATGGATGGATCAGCAAATACAGCAAATGCAGTGTTTCCTATTCAAAATAAATTGTTATTAGCATATGTAAATAAGGTTCCAGCTTAGAAAGTCAAAGTTTGTTACAATAGTCAAAGTCAGTTACACACAGCATAATAGTATAAATAGACTTGGGTATCATCCTCTTTGTAACAAGAAATGTAAATACAGTTATTCTATTTCTGTCTTTCTCTCGTCCTGATTCTTGAGTATCTTGTGGTGTATCACTTAAAACATGGAACATTTCACTCTATAGAAGGAGCTTCCAGAAGGACTAGTGTTCCTGAATTCGCTTCCAACTTTAGTGCTATACTCGATGCCTTTAGAATTCTGCGATAAGCTCAGGACATAGAATGGCAAACAAGGAGCAGATTTTTACTTATAAGCCCTGGTAGCACAACTCACAGAAAAGTTCCTCTCCTTGCTGTTGCAACTTCATGTTGCTTGTAGTTTACTAGGAAAAAAAACATGACTCTCAGTTAATAGTGTTGAATTTATTTTAATAAATATGATTCAAAGACTCTATTCAGACTTTTCTATTCCACATTTGTTGATGGGCGATAGCACCTTTGTCAATCAAATCTGCACCTCCATCTCATTGTAGTCTTTTGATTGGTTTAATTTTCGATCTAGAATTTCATTTTTAGATACTACATAGTGGTATATATATACATACAATATGACAGTTGTATTTTAGAAAAATTCAACTTTATCCTTAGTTCGGTTAGAGTCGTTATTGGATTTTTGAAAAGAGGCATCTTTTTAAAAAGTGAAGCTTAACATCAGTCAACAATTTGCTATTCTGAAATGTCAGCCAATATTTTGAAAATCGGTGCAAATTTTGACCATCACCCTATACTTTACTCTTAAAATAATTTCATTAACTCGAGAAGTATTGTAAGGGGCTCTCCGGACTCGAAATTTGAACATTCTGGTTGAAACACCTCGAACTTTTTAGTATCCAAAGAGCTCTTACTGACCAAGAAGGTTAATACCGAGATCTAAAAGTCTCACAAAAATTATGAAGCTAGAGTTCATCAATAATTATAAAAAATTCATCATTAAAAACTTATTTTCGGTAATCTCAATAATCTCCCAAATTTCATAATATTTTCGATAGCCTCAATAAGCGGAAATATTTCAAAAATTACTAAAGTCTCGCCTTATATTTTGCAAGAACTGAAGCTAATAATAATTAAAACAACTTCATGCTCGTATGGATGTATTTTTAACTCGTATCACCCGCTTAACATTATGAAACATTAAGTTCAAACTCAATGCCTTCAGATTTATGTGATAAGCTTCGCATCATCAATGGTGAACAAGGAGCGGACGTTTTCACAGTTGCTCACATACCACAAGATTGCTAATCCTGATTCTCTTATAAGATTCCTTAAATTAATATTTTATACATAACTAATTGAAAAGCCGCAGCGAAGCGTTATATTTTTTTTTAAAATTGTTATCAATTAAATTACAAAAATTACTCGATTTTCTCTAATAAGCCGTCCTCCCGTGAAACACTCTTTCCTTTTTAATATCAAATTTTCAAATTTAATATATTGAATACTTGTGTTATATATTAATTTTCATATTAACATACTACTTTTTTAATGAGCTGCTATCTCGTTAGAAAAAATATTTCTATCAATTAAATTACAAAAATTGTTCGTTCCTCCCTAATAGTCATCCTCCCGTGAAACACGTTTTCCTTTTTAAGATCAAAATCCCAAATTTAATATATTAAATATATACTTGTCTTATATATTAATTTTTATGTTAACATACTTCTCTCTAATGAGCCACTCTTTCGTTGAAAAAATACATATATAAATTCTTAATTCTATTATACTTCCGATACAACTTTTAATTATATATCTTTTCTATCAATCGAACTCTTCTCCTCTATAAATTCACACACCTTAGTATTCTCCTAAATTTTCTATTTAATTCAAATTTTGAAATTTTGAAAATTAAATATCAATCAATATCATTATACACACACACATATATTTTATTAAATTATTATTTTACCATGTAAAGTATGATTTAAATTAAATTTTAAGATATAATAAAATTAATTAATAAATGATATAATTTATTTAGTAAATTAGTTTGTTATCTATTTTGATTAGTAAAAACGAGAAAGCGTGTTGTGTTATTGAGAGAAAACATGTTTAACGATCTGAGCCAAAATTATAACGAGAGCGCATGTTATTGACAGAAAACATGTTTAACATGATATAATTTTAGGTAAGACATTCCTTATTTACACTCAACTAACTTAGATCATATTTAAGTTTTAATCAATTTTTTTAGAGTTTCACTATTTTAATTCAATTAAAAATTTTAGAAAAGACAATAATATATAAAAGTCAATCTTATTTAAAATTTAATTAAACAAGATTAATTTTTTTCTCAATTAAATTGAATTGTATTTAAGTTTTAATCTATTTTTTTTAGAGTTTCTCTTTTTTAATTCAGTAAAATTAAATTATCTTACTTATATTTGAATTTATAGCAAAGACAATAAATATATAAAAATCTTTTTTTTAGAATTTAATCTTCATTATAACTTTATATTATAATCATTTTACGATTTAATATTTATTAGATCTTTATATTATAATTCTATTTAGAATTTAATCTTTATTATATCTTAAATTGCCAAAAAAATCATGGCATGCTGATTAGTTTTCCTCACGTCACAAATTTGAGGATTTTACGATAACATGTGTGCATTAATAACATTGCATATTTATAATAACTGTTTGTATATTTTAATTTCTAAAAAAATTTATTATGACGTCTAAGAATATTTAAGAAATTTGTAATTTTGTGATAATACAAAATAGTTGAAGTTTGAAGCGGTAGTTAGTACTTCAAGTTTTATTATTCCGTAATTTTAATTTTTTTAATTTATATGTATTTAGTGCAATAGGCGTTGGCTCAAGAAAGTAGGACACAAAATCGACATATAAAATTTATGGATATTTAAGAAAGAGTTTGATGCATTTTGGTGCCAAAGTTTGCACCGGTTCCAAAATGGTGGCTAAGGTTTGAAAATTGCAAATCGATGGCCAAAGTTTTTACCAAGTTTCAAAATAGTGGCAATACTTTCAGATTTACAAATCGGTGGTCATACTTTGTACCGTATTTCAAAAAGGTGACTGTGCTTTAATAATTTCAAAAAATAAAAAAATGGAAAAAACAAAAATAATATTGAAAAGTAATTAATTTAAAATTTTTAAAAATAATACTAATTCAACAGGAACACCAAAAAAATTCATCCGAAGTTTTAAAAAAAGATCATTGAGTCTAAATAATTCTCGAAAAAGAGTTATAGTCAAATTTTCAAAAATGTTAATATTTAAATTTTATTATTTCATATATTATTAGTATATTTTGTTATATGTATTTATGCAACGGACGTCGGCTCAAGAAACACGACACAAAATCGGCGTATAAAATCTATGGAATATAAAGATAATTTTTGTGATAATACGAATGGCCGAAGAATTAAATGGTGGTTAATACTTAAATTTATATTGCTGTATATTTTAGTATTTGTTTTATATTTATTTAGAGTAACGGGTGTCGTCTCAAGAAAATATGATACAAAATCGGCATAAAAATATGTTAGTAGTTTATTTTATTGTTTATGTATGTAATTTTGTAAAATATTGTGTTCACTATTTATATATACTAACTTATAACCCGTACCATGTACGAGTTTTTTTAATAAATTTTATTAATTAATAAACAATTAAAACATATATTTGGATGTATTAATAAGTTATAGATATTATTAACTATTGAAAGATTTCCCGTAAGGTATTAATGAGAGTGTATTAATGATTAAAAGATATTGTACAATTGGTATCTTTAGGTGTGTTTTGGAAAGATAATATTGTTTAATAAAAAGGCAACATTAATGATTGAAAGATATAATATAATTAATATTTTTAGATTTGTTAATAAAATATAGTATATTTTAATTAAAAGGTAACATGTTTTTAATGACTGCAAAATAAAACATAATTAGTATTTTTAGGTGTGTTTATAAAAGATAGTGTTTTTTAATTAAAAAGTAATATGTTTTGGTTAGAAAATGCAATATCCTATTATTCATATTATTTATAAATTAAAATGACCGAAAACCAGATTACCAAAAAATCTGAAAACCAAAATTTTCAGTGAAATGGTTGTTATATAATAATATAAATTTTATATATTTTTTTCTTAAATAGTTAATACTTAAAATTTTACAAAAACATTATAGGGCCGCTGCGAACCGCGGCTTAGTCGACTAGTACTTATATAAAGGAGAAGACGGAGGCGGTGAGGTGGCGGCTCTCAAATCGCTCCGTTCTATTTTTCTAATTTTCTCAAATTTTCACAATTTTTAATATTAATAATTACAACTTCCTTTATTATTTTCGATTTTGTAGTCTCTTAACTTGATATAACTTTCTTTTATTATTTTCAAACTTGATAGAACTTTCTTTTATTATTTTCAAACTTGATAATAATTACAACTTCCTTTATTATTTTCGATTTTGTAGGCTCTTAACTTGATAGAACTTTCTTTTATTATTTTCAAACTTGATAGAACTTTCTTTGATTTAGAAAATTAAAACTTCCTTATTATTTTCGAATTTGTAGGCTTGATAGAACTTTCTTTTATTATTTTCAAACTTGATAATAATTACAACTTCCTTTATTATTTTCGATTTTGTAGACTCTTAACTTGATAGAACTTTCTTTTATTATTTTCAAACTTGATAGAACTTTCTTTGATTTAGAAAATTGAAACTTCCTTATTATTTTCGAATTTGTAGGCTTGATAGAACTTTCTTTTATTATTTTCAAACTTGATAGAACTTTCTTTGATTTAGAAAATTACAATTTCCTTATTATTTTCGAATTTGTAGGCTCTTATGTTAATAATTGCAATTTTCTCTTTTATTATTTTCAATCTTGATAGAACTTTCTTTTATTATTTTCTAACTTGATAGAACTTTCTTTGATTTAGAAAATTATAACTTCCTTATTATTTTCGAATTTGTAGGATCTTATGTTAATAATTGCAATTTTCTCTTTTATTATTTTCAAACTTGATAGAACTTTTCTTTTATAATAATTTTTGACTTTTAAACAGAATGGATTTCCATGTTATTCACCTTACAAACACCTATAAATTAAAGGTCATTCATAACAAAAAATCTACACCGAAACTTTTTTACATAGCTTCAAATTTTTACAATCATATTTACAATCAATACAACTATATCTACACCATGTTGGATGCTTTGAACGACAGCAACTATATCTGGATGATAAGAGTACGAGTGTGTAGAATGTGGGAATCTGTCAATCCAAATACCAAAGAACTGATCAGTCTTGACATGATTTTGATCGATGAAAAGGTTAATAAATCAATATACTTATAACTTATTAGTTTGTCAAATTGTATTATGTTATTAACTTTTCTAAGATATGTTGTATGACAGGAAAATTTGATCCATGTTACGATCCCGAAAATTCTGGTCTCTTGGTTCAAAAATCTTTTAGAGGAAGGCTCCGTGTACAGCATCAAAAATCTGAAAGTTGTTTCAAGTACAGGGAAATATTGACCACTATCACATGGGTCTAAATTGCTCTTATTTTCAAAATTGATAGAACTTTTTTTTATTATTTTCTTTTTTATTATATTATTATTTTTTATTATTTCAAGTACAGGAAAATATAGGCCACTATCACATGGGTCTAAATTGTTCTTCATACACATAATGTCGCCGAAGAGATTGGAAGAAGGCATCGTCAACATATCACTGCACGGATTTCAGTTCATATGTCCGGATATGATTGATGCACGTATTAATGACACTAACATACTCTCAGGTATTTTCATGCAGTAATAATATTATATAAGTTAAAATTCAAACTATCATGTTCTAATATTATTTTTTTCTAATAATACTATAAATATAAGTAATATTATATGTTTATATTGATTTTATCAATATAATTTTTTTAATATATATATATATATATATATGGCAATGGTATCGGTCCAAGAAAATAAAAAATCAAACTCTATAAACAAAATAAATATGTAAATAATTTATAATATTACTTACCCAAATGCAAATTTTACAAAATATATTTTATTTGATAATTTATATAATTTTGTAGATATTTATTTTATAAATTTTGATCTAATATTTTTTTTCTTAAAGAAATATATTCTAACGCCGCTGCGAAGCGCGGCTTAGTAACCTAGTTTATATGTAGTGTTAAAGTTTAAAATTCCTAATGCGTTTTTCTAATTCAAACTTTTCATGTAAAACATAATTAGATTACAATAATTGTAATTTAATCATTTAACACTTATTATATCCTAAATGTTAATTTTAATTACTATTTAAAATATAGTTAAGTTCTATGGAGACCACTATTTCATTGGAGACCTCGAAGACCATACATGTTCTGCAAATAAAATATTGCAAAATGTAATATTTTATAAATTATGTTCTATGAAAATAACTATTTCATTTAAAATCTTTAAAATTATACTCCCTCTGTCCCATTCATTTCTATACGTTTTTTTTAAAGTGTCTGACACGCATTTTAAGGTGCATAACTAGTATAGTTCCATAACTTATTTTTAAAATTTTCTTTTTTTGTATAAAAATAGGACTGTTCTATTTTTATACAAAAAAAGAAAATTATAAAAATAAGTCATGTAACTATAGTAGTTAAGAGCCTTAAAATGCGTGTCACGCCCCCGTCCCCCGATGCATAGTATTCATTGGGACAGAGGGAGTATATGTTTTGCAAGTAGAACATAGCAAAACATATTGTTCTGCAAAACATGTTCGGTTTGCAGAACATTCATGTTTAGTTTGCAGAACTTACATGATTTTCGATGAAATAGTGATTTTCATAGAATATACTTTGCAAAATAATACGTTTGACAAATTTTTGATTACAAAATATGATCTATTTTACCAAATTTAGATTGTAGAATAGATGTGGTCTCTAGGTAGGGGTGAGCAAAACCGAATATCCGGTCCGGTTTAAACGAGAACACTCTTTCATTAACTTCGTTCTAAAATTTTTACGAAGTTTTCACGTACAAATATATGGTATTGTGTTTATAAATGCGCACTCCAATATATAATTTTATGTGTATCATTTCGATTTTACACCTAAAATGTTTATAAACTCGATCAATGCACACAAACTTAGTAATTTATTAGTAATAATTTATTACTTAATCTAATATATCATATGTTGAATTTTTTGTCTTTAATATTATTTATTATACATATGTACATATATTATTTTTTAAGATATATTGAAAACCGGATCGGATCCGGATATCCGATTTTATATAAAGTTGTAATCCGGATCCGAATTCAAATTTATAATAAAAAAATCCGGATCGGATATCCGGTCCAATTTTTTCTACAACTTATTTTTAAAATTTTATTTTTCTAAATAAAAATTTAAATATTATATTTTTACTTAAAAAATAAAAAATTTAAAATAATTTATCAAAATATATATTAAATGAATATTTTAAAATACGTGCGAGGCTCGTCCTTCCGTGTAAAAATAATTGAGGGGGACCGACGAGTTTTTTATAACTTCCAAAATTTGTCCGGTCCACCCATGTGATATGTATAGATTTTTCAGTATTTAGTAAGGGATCTGGGCCGCCATATACGAACAGAACATGACTTTGGGTTTGCAATATTACAAGAAGTGTTTTTTTGCAATAATAAAAAAGATGTGGTTTCAAGTGACTGAAAGCAGCCCCTCTTAGACGGAAATTCCAAAATTTTATATTCCGACTTAGAGGTTATTATCAATCAATTTGATGGAAGATAAATCATTTTAATTGTTTTTTTATTTAATTTAAGATGTGCTCAATAATTGTAATCTTGACAAATAAATTTAATTTGGTTTTTGTTATATACTAACTTACCCTTATTATAACCTATGCAGTTATCTTTCAATATTTTAATAAAATAATATGTGTTTGATTTAATTTAAATTTTATTTTAGAACAAATATAATAATTTTAATTTTAATATATATTTATAATAAATATTTTAATTTTAATATATTGTTGGTCAGATTCAGAATAACATGTATATTACAATTTATTTGTTATTAAATTTTTTATTTTATAAACAAATTTTTTTCTAACCAAATGTTGTTTAGGCCTTTACCTGTCAAAGAAAGAATGGTCCATAGGACAATATCTTTCCATGATATTTTTTCATGATATTTTTCCACTTGATCATCCATATGTTTTGTACTTATTAAATGAAGAAACTCAACTTCTAGATGCTGATGAAAACATCGTTTAGAGAAATGCGAATAATATTTTTGAGAATTTTTTTCGAAAAATTGTTTTTTCGACCAAACAAACAAAATCTAAAATTATATTTAAATTTTAATTTTATTTTATTAAAAAAATATTATAAAATTTACATATCCAACCCTTCCTAACCCTCCTTCTAACCCTTCATTCAATAAAGATTAAACTCCTTACATTCTCTGGCAAAAAAAAAAAAAAAAAACTCCTTACATTTAAATGAGATAATGGTTCAACATAACCTAATCTAGTCTACCTCAATCGAACTTAGGCTAACTCAATCTGACTCTTCCCTCCCCAACCCGGTCCAAACAGGCCCGTAGATTATGGCTAAGCAGAACCGAACCAGAACCGAAAAACCGAACCGAAATGTATAATTTCGGTCCGGTTCGGTTCTACTTTTTAGAAGATTCGGTTTTTTCGGTTCGGACCGAATAGACCGAAATAAATATCGGTTCGGTTCGGTTCTTTTTAAAAAAATTCGGTCCGAACCGAATAGACCGAAATGTTTTTATTATATAAATTTTATATTTTTTATGAATTAAATTTATATGTATCAGTAGCCAAGAACGGTCACCTCTGTATCTAATCAGTCACCTCTACTGCTAAAATTGGTATCCTAGTTTCTGGATTTGCTTGGGAACTTAGGAAATTAGTAATTGTAAAGAAGAGAAGGCACAAATGTTTGAAAACTTAAAATGTGATACATTGGAGTATACTAGAACTGTATTGGACACTATTTGTCGGACTCCTTCTGTAGTGAACAAGCCGTAGTCCTCATACTCCTTAGTTTTAGTTATGAGTTAGTACTCTAAGAAAGGGTCGACTTACTGCCATTGATATTTGATGGCATCTGTAAAATATTAATGCTATGCACTGAATGAGGGATATTTGACGTAGTAACTTTTAAATCATAATTTGTTGAATTATTATTGAGTTTTGACTTTATTTTGTAATTTTATAATCAATAAAAAATATTTTTTTTTTAAAATTTCGGTTCTCAAAACCGAACCGAATTAACCGAATTATTTCGGTTCGGTTCTGGTTCGGTCCATAACAGAATTTCGGTTCGGTCCGAAAAAAATATAAAATTCGGTTTTCGGTTCTTTCGGTTCGGTCCGGTTCTGGACCGAACCGACCGAATGCTCAGCCCTACCGTAGATGCTGATGAACAATTTTTTTTTAACCAAATTACAAATTATTGTTATTAACTTTTATTTTATTTAAAATTGCTTTATAATTTATTGGTATTAATTTTTTATTTTACTTGAAATAGGTTAATATTAAATATTCCTAAAAATGAAACTGCTAACAAAACTATATTATTCTTGTTTATTATAATTTATTAAGTTTAGTAACACATTGGTTTTTTTTTTTTTATTCTTGTTTATTATAATTTATTAAGTTTAGTAACACATTGGTTTTATTTTAATTATCTTTATTAATGCCCTATGGATTTATTATCAATGAATTGCTAAAGTACAATAAAAAAAAAAACGAATGTTGTTTAAGCCTTTACTTGTCAAAGAAAGAATGGTCCATAGGACGATATCTTTTCACGATATTTCTCCACTTGATCATCCATATGTTTTTTGTACTTATTAAATGAAATGAAGAAACTCAACTTGTAGATGCTGATGAAAACATCGTTTAGAGAAATGTAAATAATTTTTTTGAGAATTTTTTTCCGAAAATTGTTTTTCCGGTAAACAAATAAATTTAAAATTATATTCAAATTTTAATTTTATTTTATCAAAAAAATATTATAAAATTTTCATATCCAACATTTCCTCGCCCTCCTAACCCTTCATCCAATAAAGGTTAAACTCCTTACAAAATGAAATAAGGGTTCAACTAAGGCTGTCAAACGGATAATTCAGATACGGATCTGTCCGTATCCGAATCCGAATCCGAAAATCTGAATTTGTATTCGGATTCGAATTCGAATATATTTAAATAAAAATATCTGAATCCGAATTTGCCAGATACTATCCGGATACGGATAATATCCGAATCCAAATTTCAGTCAAAATTTTTTAGTTTTTATATTAAATTTTAATTCAATAAAATTGAAAAAATAATAAAAAATTTATTTTTTTTTAAAAAAAAGTAAACTAAAACTTAAATTTATTAAAGTCTATTTTATTTTTTTCAAAAATTTACTTTTTAGTATAATTTTGTTTATTTGAAAATATTAAATTTGTAATATATATATATATATATATATATATATATATATATATTTACAATTATCTACAACGTATATAAATATATTGTTTAATGATTAAATTATATATATATCTATATATATATATATTCTGTAAACTTAAAATATAATTTATAAATAATATGTAACTATATATATATCTATATAATATTATTTATTTATCATATTTATTTAATTTCAGATTCGGATATTACAGGATACGGATGCGACTATATCCATATTCGTATCCGCAATTACCGAATTCGAATACGGATAATATCCGCTTTATTTCGGATACGGATAAAATCCGCTTTATTCCGGATACGAATAGAGATATTTCGGACGGATATCGGAATTTTCGAAATTTTTTTGACAACCCTAGGTTCAACCCAACCTAATCTACCTCAATAGAACTTAGCCTAACTCAACTTCCAACCCTGTCTAAACAGGCCCGTAGATGCTGATGAACATCGTTAAGAGATGCTGACGTAGTTTTATCAAACCAATTTGGTAAAATGCTGACGTAGTTTATGAAATTTCCTAGTCTCTCTAACTTGTATTCATTTGAAGGGGCCACTGGCCAGCCATGCCATGCATGAACTTTACTACTATAAGTAGTCTATTTAATACGACTGATGCATCTACAAATTCTCACTCAGCTGCTCTGGTTCATCTCAAGCCACAGTATAAAATATGTAATGTATTTTAGCTAAAAAAAATAATTAATTATAAATAAATTGGTTATATATATGTCCCGATCCAAATTATAGATTATATTATAGATTATAGATAGGCCCGACCGACCGACCAAAACTTTTAATGTTTAGTCTTTAATAATACTAGCTTAAAACTCGTGCGATGCACAGATTGTTAATTGTTATTTTATTATTTTATTATTATATTTTTAATATTTTATTAATTGTATTTGTTAAAAAAATAAGTAGACATGTTAAAATAGCTAAATACTTTTAATTAATTAAAAACATTAAACCAAATTTTAAAATAAATAAGTAAAGGTTTGTCTGTTATATTTTAGTAAGAAAAAATAAAAAATGTAACATATATTTAGTTTAAAAAAGTAAATTCCCGTGATATTTTTGGAAAATGAGGTTTTAAAATTTAATAATTAAAAGTATTTAAATTCGTTTTAAAATAAATAAGTAAAGGGTTTCCTATGATATTTTTGAAAAAAAAAATGAATTTTAGTGAGAAAAATAGAAAAAATAAATTGAAAAATACAATTTTCCGTGATATATTTAGAAAAAAAGGGACTTCGTTATAAAAAAATCTATAATGTGTTTTAGAGTAATTAAAATAAGTAAACATGTTAAAATATGTAAACTTTTAAAAAATAATTATAATATTATAGGTTTAAAAATAAATAACTAAAGGTTTGTCCGTGATATTTTTGGAAAATGAGGGGTTTTAGTAAGGAAAAATAGAAAAACTAACATGTTTTAATTAAAAAAGGTAATTTCCATATTTGAAAAAGTGGGGAATTTTTTAGAAAAAATAATGTATTTTAGGGAAAAAGGTAATTGGTTATAAATAGGTAATATTATTATTTAATAATATATTTCTATAAATAAGTAAGGTTAATTAAGTAAAAACACGAAATACAGTTAAGGACAATTAAGTAAAATCACAACGTACCGACCAACCAAACTTTTAATGTTTCGTCTATAACAAAATTGTTATGAATTTATCTATACTATTTATACTATATTATTAAAGCCGAAACATTGAAAGTTTTGGTTTTCGGTTAATTTTTGGTTTTCGGTACTTTTTCTAATTAATAAATTAATAATATAATCAAAATTCGGGAAAGTTTTATTCTACATTAATATATCACTATATTTTACTACATAAAAATAAAATAATATTGAAATCTAATCAAAAAATGGAAATGTGGGATCTAATTTGTTTAAATTTAGGATACACTGCTGCAAATATACTTATTTCTTTTTATAATAATTAAAGCTACTACAAATCAAATTTTTATAAAATTGTATTATTGTCAAGCATATAAATGGTGGTAGGGTTGAGCCCGTGGGGTTTACCCAGTGCGCACCCGAAGGGTATCGGCTGCGGGTTCCCTACGATAAAAAAAAAAAAAAAAAAAAAAAAAAAAAAAAAAAAAAAATTAAGCCTTTTACGTCTGCTTAAGGTATTTATCGGCGGCAACTTCAAAAGAATAAGCTATTATCCTTGAAAGTCATGAAAGTCATAATACACCTGCTGCAGGTTGTAAAAAGCAAAAGAACAACATGAAGCAAGCACAAAAAAGATACGAATTAGAATGATCGATCTGAAGATGGAAAAAATATAAAGAGTTTTAAACTTATCCCATTTTGGTTCTACTTGGTCAGCTAAATAGAAGATTCAGTTTTATTATTATTTCACATATTATAATTTATCACAATCTATAGTTTTAAATTTATTTAAATTATCTACTGTATTTGTATTATTTATTTATTGTTTTATGTTCTAATTAACATTTACAATTTCTCATTTTGTAATTTAACATATAAAATTTAATTCTTAATTTTTATTTTTTATTCCAATTAATTCTTTTAATTTGTCATTTTATAAAATATCCTTTTTACAATACGTATTATATAGATTTTTATTATTTATTTGTTACTTTCTCTTCCAATTAATATTTTTAGTTTGTCATTTTCTAAAATATCAATTTTTACATCCCATACCTTGAATATCTAAAATTAAAGAAAAAATTCCAAATAAGATAAAATATTTTAAATTATTTTTTAAAATATTTTTGAATATTTTTATTTTCTTTACAAATAAGAAAAAAATATATTTACAATCTAACTATATTTGACATTTTCTAAAATATCATTTTAATCTAACTATGTTTAACATTGAAATTTTTGGTTTTCAGTTATATTTACAATCTAACTATGTTTGACATTTTCTAAAATATCATTTTAATCTAACTATGTTTAACATTGAAAGTTTTGGTTTTCCGTTTTCGGTCTTTTATTCTATTTAATAAATAATAAAAAATAAAATAAAAATATTAACTAGATGATTGCATTTTATAATTAAAATATTTTTTTATAACAAAATCTACTTCTTTTCCAAAAATATCATTATAATTATCTTTAAATTAAAACATATTATCTTTTATATTTGTTATTACTAAAATCTATGTTTTTCAAAAATATGAGGTTCAATCCTTACTTATTTATTTTAAAACATATTTTAATACTCTATTTAATAAATAATAAAATAATATAAAAATAGTAACTAGCTGATTGCCTTTTATAATTAAAAAAAATCTAACAAAATCTACTTATTTTCCAAAAATATCACGACAATTACCTTTAAATTAAAAAATAATATATTTTATATTTGTTATCACTAAAATCTCTATTTTCCAAAAATATGAGATGCAATCCTTACTTATTTATTTTAAAATCTATTTTAATACTCTATTTAATAAATAATAAAATAATATAAAAATAGTAACTAGCTGATTGCCTTTTATAATTAAAACATTTTTTTCTAACAAAATCTACTTCTTTTCCAAAAATATCACGGGCAATTACCTTTAAATTAAAATATATTACCTTTTATATTTGTTATCACTAAAATCTCTCTTTTCCAAAAATATCAAGTGCAACCCTTACTTATATATTTTAAAACTTATTTTAATACTTTTAATTATTTAAAAAAACTTACCTATTTTAACAAGTTAACGTATTTTTTTAACAAATACAATTAATATAATTAAAATGCATCTAAAAATATTATAGGTTGTTACTTTTTTTTAATTAAAATATGTTATCTTTCCTATTTGTCCTTATTAAAAAAACTTACTTATTTTAACATGTCAACGTATTTTTTTAATAAATACAATTAATATAATTAAAACACTTCTAAAACTATCACGGTTAATTATTTTTTTTAATTAAAATTTATTAGATTTTTTATCTGTCCTTATTATTAATATTATTTTATTATACAATAATATTAATAATACCTCATTTATCTTACTCAGCCCCATCTGTATTTTTTAATATTTTTTTATGTTCCAATTAATATTTAAGTTTCTCATTTTATAATTTATCATATTAATTTTCACTTTTATTTTAATATTTTCCGTTTATATTAAATTTTTTAGTTTATTATTTTTTATGGCATGTGCCTTGCACGTGTTATATGCTAGTATTATTAAAGCCTAAACATTGAAAGTTTTGGTTTTTGGTTTTTGGTTTTTGGTTTTTAGTCATTTATTCTATTTAATAAATAATAAATTAATATAAAATAAGTAACTAACTGATTACCTTTTATAATTAAAACATTTTTTTGTAACAAAATCTACTAATTTTCCAAAAATATCACGGACAATTACCTTTAAATTAAAACATATTACCTTTTTATATTTGTATTCACTAAAATCTCTATTTTTCAAAAATATCCTCTCCAACCCTTACTTATTTATTTTAAAATCTATTTTAATATTTTTAAATACTTAAAAAGCTTACCTATTTTAACATCCAAACTTATTTTTTTAATAAATAAAAGAGTAAATTGCAAATTTGTGGCTGAACTTAACCTCATTTTGCATTTTGGTGGCCAGATTTTCAAATTTGCAATATTGTGGCCAGACATTACTTTTATTTTTCGAAAAGATGGCTAAGGGCCACTTTTTTGAAAAAAAAGTTCTAAAAAAAGTGGCTCTTAGCCACCTTTTTGAAGACTAAAAACAATATCTGGCCACCAAATTACAAATTTGAAAGTGTGGCCACCAAAATGCTAATGCGAGTAAAGTCCAGCCACTATTTTGCAATTTACTCTAAATAAAATTAATATAATTAAAATACTTCTAAAAATATCACGAATAGTTACTTTTTTAATTAAAATATGTTGGTTTTTTTTAGAGAAGTTGTCAAAAATACTACTTTTTCTAAGTTTTTTCAATTTTTCTATTTTCTGAAATTATTTTCAAAAATACGGTCTATGCAACCAAAAAATATTTTCAAAAAATACGGTCTGCAACTGGATGAGCAACCAGATGCAACTAGATGCAACTTTTTAAAAAATAATTGAAAACACAGCTAAGAATTCAAAAAAATATATTAATAAAAGGGGTAAACTTGTGGTCTTGGCTTACCCTGGGGTTAAATAGTTAACTTTTGGGTTCAATATTTCTATTTTGGATTTTAGAAATATTAAGAATGACGAATAATTGGTAGACTTAGGGTTTAGGGTAATAAAACAACCCTAAACCCTAGACTCTAAACCCTAATTTTAGGGTTGTTTACAACTTAGGACTACGCTGTAAAAACATCATTACTAACAAGTTGATTCTGCTTGCGCAGATGGTTGCATTTGATTCTGATTGCAAAAGTTGCAGTTGCATACCGTTTGAAAATAATTTCAAAAAGATAGTATTTTTACAAAAAGTTCAAAAAACCATAGTATTTTTGAAAAAAAACATTTAGGGGTGGGTATTTATGAAAAAAACTCTTTTTTTTATTTGTTCTTATTATTTTCCTTTTATAATTAAAACACTTTTTTTTAACAAAATTTACATATTTTCCAAAAATATCACGGCAATTACCATTAAATTAAAACATATTACCTTTTGTATTTGTTCTCACTAAAATCTCCATTTTTCAAAAATATCAAGTGCAACTCTTATTTATTTTAAAATCTATTTTAATATTTTTAATTACTTAAAAATCTTACATATTTTAACATGCCAACGTATTTTTTTAACAAATACAATTAATATAATTAAATCACTTCTAAAAATATCACGGACATTTAATTTTTTTTAATTAAAACATGTTAACTTTTCTATTTGTCCTTATTATTTGCCTTTTATAATTAAAATACTTTTTTCTAACAAAATCTACTCCTTTTACAAAAATATCACGAACAATTACCTTTAAATTAAAACATATTACCTTTTATATTTGTTGTCACTAAAATATCTATTTTTCAAAAATATCAGGTGCAACCCTTATTTATTTATTTTGAAACCTATTTTAATGCTTTAATTATTTAAAAAGCTTACTTATTTTAACATGTCAACGCATTTTTTAACAAATACAATTAATATAATTAAAACACTTTTAAAAATATCACACAATTGCTTTTTTTAATTAAAACATGTTAAGTTTTCCTTTTGTCCTTATTATTTATATTATTTTAATTAATAATAAAATAATATTCGTGGAAAAAGAATAATAATATTAATGATGCCACATTTATCTTCCTCAGCCCCATTTGTATTCTTTATTTTTTTAATGTTTCAATTAATATTTATGTTTCTAATTTGTTAATTTATCATATTGATTTTTTTCTTTATTTAATATTTTTCGTTCCCAATAATTTTTTTAATTTGTTATTTTTTAATCTTTTTTGATGGCACATACCTTGCACGAGTTATAGGCTCGTATAATTTATTTGTAGTGTTAAAGTTTAAAATTCCTAATGCGTTTTTCTAATTTAAACTTTTCATGTAAAACATAATTAGATTACAATAATGTTTCAACTGTTTATTTATCAAAATTCTTATTATATCCTAAATGTTAATTTTAATTATTATTTAAAATAATATACTAAATTCAAAACACATATTACATATCATGATTCATCAAATTAATATATTAAAATATAATGAATATTAATTTTAAAAAAAATTAACATCTCCGATTCACGGTGGAAAATGGAAGCAAAATAATTCTTTTCGATCCCGACCTCTATTATTATAAGTAGAAATAATTTCGAACTCTTATCTTTTTCTCCATTTAAGAAAAAAAGAAAATTAATTGTAGAAGCCAATAATTCCCATGTGATATGTATAGATTTTTCTGTATTTAGCAAGGGATCTGGGCCGCCATATACGAACATGACCTTGGGTTTGCAATATTACAAGAAGTGTTTTTTTGCAATAATAAAAAAGATGTGGTTTCAAGTGACTGAAAGCAGCCCATCTTAGACGGAAATTCCAAAATTTTATATTCCGACTCAGAGGTTATTATCAATCAATTTGATGGAAGATAAATAATTTTAATTGTTTTTTTATTTAATTTAAGATATGCTCAATAATTGTAATCTTGACAAATAAGTTTAATTTGGTTTTTGTTATATACTAACTTACCCTTATTATAACCTATGCAGTTGTCTTTGAATATTTTAATAAAATAATATGTGTTTGATTTAATTTAAATTTTATTTTAGAACAAATATAATAATTTTAATTTTAATATATATTTATAATAAATATTTTAATTTTAATATATTGTTGGTCAGATTCAGAATAACATGTATATTACAATTTATTTGTTATTAAATTTTTTATTTTATAAACAAATTTTTTTCTAACCAAATGTTGTTTAGGCCTTTACCTGTCGAAGAAAGAATGGTCCATAGGAATCTTTTTTCGTCAAAAAAAAAAAAAAGAATGGTCCATAGGACGATATTTTTCCATGATATTTTTTCACGATATTTTTCCACTTGATCATCCATCTATACTATATTATTAAAGACGAAACATTAAAAGTTTTGGTCGGTCGGTCGGTATTTGGGCCGATTTACGGGCCTATCTATAACCAATTTATTTATAACCAATTACCTTTTTGCTAAAATACATTACATATTTTATATTTTCTAACTAAAATAACTAATCTTCCAAAAATAACACGTGCAACATATATATAAAATGGTAATATTATTATATATTTAAAATCATCTACCTTTTCACCTAAAATACATAGCATGTTATATATTTCTTAACAAAAATAACCCATATTCTAAAAATAACACGAGCAACATATATAAAAATGGTAATATTGTTTTATATAATTATTAATAAATAATCGGTTATCCTTTTCGGTTAAAAAATATTCCATGTTTTATATTTTTTATTTATATTTTCTAACTAAAACAACTCATCTTCTAAAAATAACACGGGAAACATATATATAAAATGGTAATATTATTATATATTTAAAACCAATTACCTTTTTCACCTAAAACACATTACCTGTTTTATATTTCTAACTAAAACAACTCATCTTCTAAAACTAACACAAGCAACATATATAAAAATGATAATATTTTTTTATATAATTATTAATAAATAACCGGTTACTCTCTTCGGTTAAAATATATTGCATGTTTTATATTTTTTATTTATATTTTCTAACTGAAACAACTCATTTTCTTAAAATAACACGGGCAACATATATATATAAAATGGTAATATTATTATATATTTAAAATCAATTGCCTTTTTCACCTAAAACACATTACCTATTTTATATTTTCTAACTAAAATAAATTATCTTCTAAAAATAACACTGGTAACATATATAGAAAATGATAATATTATTTTATATAATTATTAATTAATAACAGTTTCCTTTTCGGTTAAAACATATTACATGTTTTATATTTTTTTAACTTAAACAACTAATATTCTAAAAATAACATGTGCAACATTTATATATATATAAAGGTGATATAATTTTGTATAATTATAAATAAATAACTAATTGTCTTTTTAAGCAAATTACCTTTTTATATTTTCAAACTAAAAACTCATCTTTTAACTAAAAATACCAAGGGTAACATATACATGTTGGTAATATTATTATATTAAACTTATAAAATTCATGTTAATTATAATTTTTTATAACTTTCAAAATAAATACGAACCGTTAGATCTATTATTTCAAAATATTTTCTATTTTAATATATAAAATACTACTAAAGGTCACGTCAACAATATATAAATTTTAAATATTTATATTGTTAGATATATAAATCCAAATTATATATATATATTAAAATTTTATCAAATTATATATAATTACAAAAATTTAAATAAAAAACAACAAAATATTAAAGAACATTGTGCGGGATATTAGCTAACAATAAATCCTAAAATCTTTTGTAAAACACCACCTAAAACATACATTAACTAAAAATAACTCTATCTTCTAAAAAATAAAACATACGGGCAACATATATATATATAAATGGTAATATTTAAAATCAATTATCTTTTCCACCTAAAACATATTAACTATTTTATATTTTCTAACTAAAATAATTCATCTTCTAAAACTGACATGAGCAAGATATATAAAAAATTGTAATAATATTTTATATAATTATTAATAAATAATCAATTATCTTTTTCGGTTAAAACAAATTACATGTTTTATACTTTTTAGCTTATACAACTAATATTCTAAAAATACAACGACCAGCATATATTTAAAAAGGTAATATAATTTTTTGATATTTGAACTTTAGTCCTTTTTTAAATTTTTTAAGAGAAAATAAATATGAACCGTTATATCTATTATTTTAAAATATTTTACATTTTAATATCTAAAATACTACTAAAAGTCACGTCAACAATATATTAAATTTAAATATTTATATTGTTAGATATCTAAATTCAATTTATTATAGATATACACATATATTAAAATTTTATCAAATGATATATAATTACTAAAATTAAAATAAAAAGTAATAAAATATTAAAGAAGACCGTGCATCGCACGGGATATAAGCTAGTATGCTTTGTACTTATTAAATGAAGAAACTCAACTTCTAGATGCTGATGAAAACATCGTTTAGAGAAATGGGAATAATATTTTTGAGAATTTTTTTCCAACCCTTCCTAACCCTCCTTCTAACCCTTCATTCAATAAAGATTAAACTCCCTACATAGATAAGGGTTCAACATAACCTAATCTAAACCAACTCAATCCGACTCTTCCCTCCCCAACCCGGTACAAACTGGCCCGTAGATGCTGATGAACAAATTTTTTTAAACCAAATTACAAATTATTGTTATTAACTTTTATTTTATTTAAAATTGCTTTATAATTTATTGGTATTAATTTTTTATTTTACTTAAAATAGGCTAATATTAAATATTCCTAAAAATGAAACTGGTAACCAAACTATATTATTCTTGTTTATTATAATTTACTAGCCTATAACCCGTGCAAAGCACGGGCGAGTATAACTATATTTTTTATTTTTTAAAAATTTTTAAAGTAGTGTCATATTGTAATTATGATTATAATTTTGGTATGTGTACATTGCAATTTCTTTATTACTAAGTTTTTACAATTAATTGATTAATTGATATTAGAGGATATCTAAAAAAGAAAGAGCTAATCAAAATAGGAAGGTACTAACCAAACTACCAATTATCCCCTAGTTTGGCTATTATAGTTTAGTATAGATTAAGTTTAGTAACACATTGGTTTTATTTTAATTATCTTTATTAATGTCCTATGGATTTATTATCAATGAATTGCTAAAGTACAAAAAAAAGAACCTTGTTTAAGCCTTTACCTGTCAAAGAAAGAATGGTGCATAGGACGATATATTTTCACGATATTTTTCCACTTGATCATCCATATGTTTTTTGTACTTATTAAAGGAAGAAACTCAACTTGAAGATGCTGATGAAAACACCGTTTAGAGAAATGCAAATAATCTTTTTGAGAATTTTTTTCCGAAAATTGTTTTTCCAGTAAACAAACAAATTTAAAATTACATTCAAATTTTAATTTTACCTTATTAATAAAATATTAGCTTATAACCCGTACAAGGCACGGGCCATCGAAAAGAGATTAAAAACAACAAATTAAAAAAAATTAATGAAAACAGAAAATATTAAATAAAGAATAAAAATCAATTTGATAAATTATAAAATGAGAAACTTAAATATAAATTGGAACATAGAAAAAATAAATAAATAATACAAATGGGTCATTATTAATATTATTTTATTATTCATTAAAATAATATTAATAATAAGGACAAATAGAAAAGCTAACATGTTTTAAGTAAAAAAAGTAACTGCTTGTGATATTTATAGAAGTGTTTTAATTATATTAATTGTATTTGTTAAAAAATACGTTGGCGTGTTAAAATAAGTAAGCTTTTTTAAATAATTAAAACCATTAAAATATATTTTAAAATAAATAAGTAAGGGTTGCACCTGATATTTTTTTGGAAAAGAGAGATTTTAGTGAGAGCAAATATAAAATGTAATATGTTTTAATTTAAAGGTAATTGTCCATGATATTTTTGAAAAATGAGTATATTTTATTAGAAAAAAGTGTTTTATTTATAAAAGGTAAATAATAAGGATAAATAGAAAAGCTAACATATTTTAATTTAAAAAAAAAATTGCCCGTGATTTTTAGAAGTGTGTTAATTATATTAATTGTATTTGTTAAAAAAATACGTTGACATGTTAAAATAGGTAAGCTTTTTTAAATAATTAAAAGCATTAAAATAAGTTTTAAAATAAATAATTAACGGTTGCGCATGATATTTTTGGAAAATAGAAATTTTAGTGAGAACAAATATAAAAGATAATATATTTTGATTTAAAGATTATTGCCCGTAATATTTTTTGAAGTAATAGAATTTGTTAGAAAAAAGTGTTTTAATTATAAAAGACAATCATTTAGTTACTATTTTTCTATTATTTTATTATTTATTAAATATAATAAATGATCAAAAACTGAAAACCAAAAACCAAAATTTCAATGTTTCAAATATAGTATAGATTATAAAATTTACATATCCAACATTTCCTCGCCGTCCTATCCCTTCATCCAATATAAAAGTTAAACTCCTTACATTCATATGAAATAAGGGTTGAACCCAATCTGGTCTACCTCAATAATAGGCCCGTAGTCGTAGATGCTGATGAACATCGTTAAGAGATGCTGACGTAGTTTTATCAAACCAATTTGGTAAGATGCTGACGTAGTTTATGAAATTTCCTAGTCTCTAAATTTCTCTCTTTACTACTATAAGTAGTCTATTGGTCTTTCTACATATTCACTACATTTGAGCTAATATCTCTCAAATTAAAAGAAAAAGATTAAATTCGAAATGGCGGAAGCAGTTGTGTCAATTGTTGTAGGAAGGCTCACTGATTTATTAAGTGAAGAATCTCAACTTCTTTCTGGAGTGGGAGTTGAAATTCGACAAGTGGTGTCCGAGCTCATGCAGATAAAGACATTCTTAAGAGATGCGGATTCAAGAATGGATGAAGGAAAAATCCGCAATTTGCTTGCGGAGGTACGTGAGGTGGCCTACGATGCTGAACATGTTGTTGAAACTTTTCTTGTCAAAGCTTTGTCCACTGGAAAAATTAAGTGGATTAACAAAATCAAGTTTCCAAGAAAGATCAAAGATATACAAACAAGGATGTCTAGTGAAAGAAACAGAACAAAACAAGCAATTAAGAAGATCAAAGATATAGAAAAAAAGATGTCTCTTATCTTCGATAGCTTTGATGATTTGAATATCAAATCAACATTAGAATCCGCGGGATCATCAAATTCTTCAAATGGAACATCTGGGAAGCTAAAGCGATTTTACTCTTACGCTACTCCTGAACCAGAGATATTTGTTGCATTTCATGGAGATGTTGATCTCTTGGTCGGACATTTGGTGAATGAAAGTGATGATTGTTACAAGCTTGTCTCTATTTGTGGAATGGGAGGCCTGGGAAAGACCACTCTGGCTCAAAAAATATACAATCATTCCACCGTCAAGACTCACTTTGCTGGTTTAGCTTGGGTTTCCATTTCACAGAAGTGGCAAACGAAACAAGTTTTGCAGCGAATTCTTAGACGTCTTGTCCATGAGAAGAAAGACGAAATCCTAACTTGGGACGACGACAAGTTAGTAGAGAATATGCTACAAATCCAGCAAAGCCAAAAATGTTTGATAGTCCTAGATGACATATGGTCAAAGGAGGCCTGGGATTCTCTAAAAGCTGCTTTTCCTGCTGGAAAAAGTCTAAGCAAATTAATGCTTACAAGCCGTAATATCGAGGTTGCTAAGCATGCAAATCCAAACGGATTCATTCACCAACCAGCACTTCTAAACCCAGAACAGAGTTGGGAGCTTCTTCGGTTGAGAGCACTTCCAAAAGGAGGAGATTGTCTAGGTACGTAATTTACTTGTCAGTGATCCGTATTTCACAATCTCTCGCCTAAAATAAGTTATTAAGACAAGATTTGTTGTAGAAGTGACCTGTTAAAAAGTAAGGGTGAAGACATTATATAATCTTGATGACATTAATAGCACAATTGTTTTTGTTTTTATTTGCGCTGAGCTACAAATTATTTCAGCTTGAATAATTATGTACGCTTTTATGCTTATATTACATTTATTTTATCTTGTATCTTTTATGTGTTACAGACATTACCAGAGATGTTAAAAGGATGGAAGAATTAGGAAGAGAAATGGTTGGAAAATGTGGCGGACTTCCACTAGCTGTAGTCATGTTGGGTGGAATTCTTGTAACAAAACCTTCGTTAATAGAGTGGGAGAAGGTATATAATGATAGTCTCTCTTCCCCAAATAGGAGCAGAGGATTGGGACAAGAGTATGAAAGCCAAATATCTGAGATTTTAGTTGGGAGCTACAATGACTTACCCCTTCAGCTGAAGCCATGCTTTCTATATTTAGGTAAATATAGTGAAGATGAAAATATTGATGCAGAGACTTTATATCAGTTATGGATCGCGGAAGGGATGGTACTGTCGAGTGACAAAAGGGAAGGAGAAACAATGATGCAAGTAGCTGAATCATATCTGGGGGAACTGGTCCACAGGAGTATGGTTCAAGTGAGGTTTAATGATGTGAAATCATTTATAAATTTCGAATCTTGTTCACTTCATGACCTTATGAGAGACCTATCTATATCCCAAGCAAAAGCAGAGGAATTTTTCAGAGTAATTGATCTCCAAAGAAAAACTGATTCTCACCTTAGTGCTTCAGCGGATTTCAGGTACTCTAAAACTCGACAACTTGTAGTTCATTTTGATGATGGAAATGAAAATGAAACACATGACTACTTTGGTAAGAAAGCCGATCAGCAAAGGCATCGATCACTGTTACTACTCAATCAGTCTGGAACACGAAGTTTGCCGCCAGCACTCAGGTCACGTATTGCCAATTACAGTTGTCTACGAGTTTTATCTTTAGAGGTACAGGAGGATGATAGATTAATTAATCCGTGGTCCCTTTCTCGTATTAATCTTGGAAGAGCATTAGGTAGCCTAGTTTACTTGCGATATCTCAGGGTAAGTCATGTTTATTTGAAAATTTTTCCGTCCATACAAAAGTTGTTGCTGCTAGAAACTCTAAGATTAGATACACAGTTTGAAATTTATTTCCCACCATGGCTGTCAAAAAATGTTCTTAGTATGTTGGGACGTTTGCGACATTTGTATCTACCATCACCAGGAGTTAAGGGCATAAAGAAGAACTCAAAACTACGGTTTATTGGTTTGAGCAAGTTAGAGACACTAGAAAATTTTCATACTAATTGCTGTGAGGTTAAGGATCTTCCGAATTTAATCGGTCTTCGGAAACTAACACTAAAAGGTAGTTGTTATGAAATGGAAGAGATTATGGAAAATTTGGCAGCCATCGCCTCGTCGTCATCTTCGTGTCTCCAGTACTTGGAACTCTCTGTTTTTACACGTGATCAAGATTTACAAAACAGTCAAGATATGTTGAGGAAGTTGTTGTGGAATTATAATTTCAGCCTTCAAGAATTACAAATAGCAGGCCCGCTCCCGGAGTTGGTTCGAATATTTGAGCCTCCACCGCAACTTCCTCATACTCAGATGGATGTATCCTCGTTTCGTATCACCAGCTTAATATTATGGAAGTCCTGCCTCCTGGAAGACCCGATGCCATTCCTGGAGAAGATTGCTACATTGCGTGATGTCTATTTAAGTTTACATACATTTGTGGGCAAGGAAATGAAATGCTCAGCAACGGGTTTCCCAAAACTTACCAGTCTAAGACTTGAGTTCCTCCCTGACTTAGTAAAATGGACGGTGGAGGAAGGAAGCATGCCTGTTCTATCCACATTGGCTATACTTGGCTGTTCAGAGTTGGAGGAGCTTCCAGAAGGACTAAAATTCCTCACTTCTCTTCAAACTTTAAGGTTATACGTGATGCCTTTGGATTTTTGTGATAAGATCCGCAAGGAAAATGGTGAACAAGGAGCTGATTTTTACAAAGTTGCTCACATACCTTCCATCGAGATGCTTTAAACTGAAAAAAGAAGCCAGTAGTATGCTATTGGTTAATATATCCAGCTCAGCAACAGCTCAATATATCCAGCTCAGCAAACAGCTCAGCGACAGCTCATCCCGTTCAGTTATAACAAACTTGCAGACTTGTGTTGAGTTTCTGTTAATATATATATGTATAGTCTGAGCACTCAGTTAGTTAGTTAATAGATTAGACTAGCATTCAGATAGCAAACATGTTTTTCATATACTGTAAATGAGTCTTCTTCTTCGTTGATGATTTGATGAAATAATAGTTTTCCTGGTTCATTCCCTATTCTCTGAGTCCTTGTTATCTTCTAAGCAAACTAATATGGTATCAGAGCAGGTCGTTCTGGATAATCAAATTTGAAGCTTCCATGGCGTGACATGGCGTGATCTCGGAGCTTCTTCTGAATTGTATCAATTACACTTACAGGTGTTTTCGATCTTTAGATACGATCTCTTCTTCATTATGTTCTTGACATTTTCTTGATATCTGTTTTTTTTGCGTTTGATCTGTATATCTTGTTCATATACGATCTTGATTGTGCATTTGTGTCGCTATCTTCATCGAAATTGATTGTTCTTCCGCATTGTTGATCTCTGAATCGATTATTGTTCATCGTTATTGATCTTGTTCAATAATTCATCATCTTGTTTGAGATTGTAATTGATCTGAATTCAGTATTAAATAGTGTGACATTGTTGAACACTATGACAACAACTCAGACTAATCAGGATCCATCTAGCATATACTATATTCATCCATCAGATTCGTCTACAAATCAGCTTGTTTCAGTCAAGTTTAATGGTGATGGTTTTAACAATTGGAAGAGGAGCATGATGCTCACTCTATCTGCTAAGAATAAGCTAGGATTTGTGAATGGTACAATAACTGCTCCTAATCCTACTTCTACTGAGTACAAAGCATGGGAACGCTGTAACGATTTAGTGATTTCATGGATTTTATATAATCTTGATGACAACATTGCTAGGAGTGTTTTGTTCTTGAAAACAGCTAGGTCAATCTGGAAAGACTTAGAGGAACGTTTTGGTTTTGCTTCTATGCCCCAACTTTCTTCTTTGGAACACAAACTTGCTGAACTTCATCAAGGTCAGATGACTGTCTCTGAGTTCTACACGAAACTCAAGACAATTTGGGACAATCTGGATGATGCTAATCCACTCCCAATTTGTACTTGTGAGAATTGTACATGTGGTTTGTCAGGCAGAATTCAGAAAATGCAACAAGATCAAAGGGTTCTTCAATTCTTGATGAAGTTAAATGATAATTTTTCTGCAGTTCGAGCTAATATTCTCATGATGACTCCCTTGTTGAATGTTACTCAAGCTTATAGAATTATTGCTCAAGAAGAAAATCACAAGGATATCTATCAACAAGTTTCTCAGAATGATACCTTGGCTTTTATGGCAGATAAGAAAAGGTTTACGGAAGCAGGATCTCAGAATTCACAAGGACAAAAGTTCCAGTCTCAGAAAGCACAGAGTACTGCATTCAATAAGAGACCTGTCAAGCCTGGGAATTCCTATTATTGCACTCACTGTAAAATGAATGGACATAGCATTGAAAGATGCTTCAAGATCCATGGGTTTCCACCTGGTTTTAAGAGTACTAAAGAAAAAAGGGTTGCTGCATTATCTCAAACCATTTCTACAGATTCAATTGCTGATAAACCTGAAGATCAGTCTGTGCTTGCCTCTATTTCTAATGATCAATATAATCATCTCATTGATTTACTAACTAAGCATAAGTCATTTGATTCAACTCAGGATGTCTCCTCTGGACATGCTTTACTTGCAGGTAAATTGTGTCTTTTAACCTCTTTTCCTCAAGAATGGTTCTTGGATAGTGGGGCAACTGATCACATCAGTCCTCATCTGTCAGATTTTACATCAGTTACACCAATTGCAGCAGCTAATAATTCTATTACAATTCCAGATGGCAGTCAAATCTTAGTTACACATGTTGGGACAGTGATTTTGAATGATAAAATCACCTTAACAAATGTTCTTCATGTCCCTGCTTTTCAGTACAGGTTGCTTTCAGTACATAGACTCTGTCAAGATATGAATTCTAATGTGATTTTTTCTGCCACTCAATGTCACCTTCAGGACCACTTGCTGAAGCAGCCTCCACTTCTTCTTGGTGAACTACGCACAGGTCTTTATGCTGTTCCCTATGTCAAGGCTGCATCTACACAGAATTCTATCAGGTCACCATCTGCTAATATCAGTGTTTCTAAAGATTCCAATTTATGGCATCTTCGAATGGGTCATTTACCTTTCTCTCGACTCAAGATCTTAAAACCATCCTGTGATGTTCAGGATTCAGATTGTCTATGCCAAATCTGTCCCATGGCTAGGCAAGCTCGTAATTCGTTTCCTCATAGTAGTATAAAAACTACTAGTACTTTTGAACTTTTACATGTGGATATTTGGGGACCCTATAAGGTCAAGAATCATAATTCTTGTAATCAATTTGTCACTATTGTGGACGATTATAGTCGCTATACTTGGGTACATCTGATTCGTTACAAGTCTGATGTTGCTACGGTTTTATCTTCTTTTATCCATCATGTGGAAACTCAGTTTTCTAAAACAGTCTTAAGTATCAGATCTGATAATGCAAAAGAATTTACTGAAGGTTCTTTAAAATTGTTTCTCTTGACCAAAGGCATCCTACACCAAACAAGTTGCAGTTATACCCCGCAGCAAAATGGGGTCGTCGAGCGAAAGCATCGTCATCTTTTGGAAACTGCACGCGCTTTACAATTTCAAGCTCGTCTTCCAGCTCATTACTGGGGTGAATCCATTCTTTGTGCCACCTATTTGATTAATCGAATGCCACTCAAAAGCATTGATTATCATACACCTTTTTTGAAATTACACAATAAGCAACCAGACTTAGATAATCTCAGAGTTTATGGTTGTTTATGTTATGTTTCCACTCTTAAGGTTCACAGAGATAAGTTTTCTCCTCGAGCTCGCCCTTGTGTATTCCTTGGGTACCCCCATCAACAGAAAGCCTATAAGGTATTAGACTTATCTACTTCTGCAATATTTGTTTCCCGAGATATTATTTTTCATGAAAATCATTTTCCTTATCACCTCATTTCTCAGAATTTTTCTAAAGATCAGTATCTTTCTTCTGTTTTTTTACCAACTACAACATCCTCTTCCATCTTACACACTTCACTGTTTGACGATATAACTCCTATTACCTCTCAGCCTATGTCTGTTTCTCATTTACCAGTTTCCACAACTCCTCTATCCGAGGAATCACCCTTTTCCAGTAGCATTTCTTCTCCTCCTAACTCAAACACCATCCCGACTACTGCTTCTTCTCCTCCTAACTCAAACACCGTCTCGACTACTGCTTCTTCTGAGATCCCTGACAATAATGTTTCTGACACTAATCTTCGCCATTCTACTCGTGTACGCAGAGTTCCTTCTCATTTCGATCAATATTATTGTAATCTTGCCACTTTAACACATACGCCCCACTGGTGTAATCTTGTTAAATACGACCATATGCCTGCTTCTCACAAAGCTTTTCTCATTCAAAATCAATCTCTTGTTGAGCCCAATTGCTATTCAGAGGCTATACGAGAACCTTTATGGGTTGAAGCTATTGATAAAGAGCTTCAAGCTCTACGTGATAACCACACTTGGGATATTGTTGATTTACCTTCTGGCAAGAAACCGATCGGTTGCAAATGGGTCTTTAAGACCAAATTACATGCTGATGGCACTCTTGAACGTTGCAAGGCTCGCTTGGTTGCGAAAGGCTTTACTCAACAGTTTGGTATTGATTATGACGAGACGTTTTCTCCTGTCATTAAGATGAGTTCAGTTCGTTGCTTAATTGCCTTGGCAGCAAGTCGCAAGTGGCCACTATTTCAACTCGATGTTAACAACGCCTTTTTACATGGCGACCTTAGTGAAGAAGTCTACATGAAAATTCCTCCTGGTATTTCTCATAAACCCAATCAAGTTTGTCGTTTGCGTAAATCTCTATACGGCTTGAAACAAGCCTCTCGAAAATGGTTCGAAAAACTGGTTAGTGAATTAATTTTTCTTGGTTTTAAACAATCCAAAAACGATTACAGTTTATTTGTTAAACGCTCTTCTAGTTCGATTACGGTTGTTGCTGTTTATGTCGACGATATCATCGTCACTGGTGATAATTCATCTAAAATTGATGCCTTAAAGTCTCATCTTGATCACATGTTCAGCATTAAGGATTTGGGCATTCTGCACTATTTCTTGGGGATAGAAGTTGGCTATGTTACTAATGGAATTCTTTTAAGTCAGAGGAAATTTACTACTGATATTCTTCGTGATTGTAACTTTGATTACTCTAAACCAGCTCTCACGCCTCTCCCTCTACATCTCAAGTTGTCAGCTCACACTGGGGATTTGTTTTCAGAACCTGAACATTACAGATCTCTTGTTGGAAAGCTGAACTACCTTACAAACACTCGCCCCGATCTTTCTTATGCTGTTCAAACATTAAGTCAATACATGCAGCACCCTCGTCTACCTCATTATGATGCTTTGTGTCATACACTACGCTATGTTGCTTCTACTGTTGGACAAGGTATCCTTCTTCGAGCTTCTGATAAACTTACTCTACAAGCTTTTTCTGATTCCGACTGGGCCTCCTGTGTGGATACTAGAAAATCTGTTACTGGTTATATGATGCTTCTAGGCAATTCTCCAATTTCTTGGAAGTCTAAAAAACAGTCTACGGTTTCTCGCTCCTCTTCTGAAGCAGAATATCGTGCTATGGCTTCGGCTGCTTCTGAGGTCACTTGGCTCGTTCGTTTACTTGAAGAACTCGGGGTTACTAATCTACAGCCAATCACTCTCCATTGCGACAACCAGTCGGCCTTATACATTGCCAAAAACCCTGTGTTTCACGAAAGAACTAAGCACATCGAGCTTGATTGTCATTTCACTCGGGACAAAGTTCTTGAAGGTCTTCTACAACTTTCTTATCTTCCAACTAAACACCAGCTCGCTGATATTCTCACAAAAGTTCTTCCTTCTCCACATTTTCGTGAGTTACTTTCCAAGCTCGGGATGTCTCAGCCTTCTCCTACTTCGGCTTCACCCTCTCCCAGCTTGAGGGGGGGTATTGGTTAATATATCCAGCTCAGCAACAGCTCAATATATCCAGCTCAGCAAACAGCTCAGCGACAGCTCATCCCGTTCAGTTATAACAAACTTGCAGACTTGTGTTGAGTTTCTGTTAATATATATATGTATAGTCTGAGCACTCAGTTAGTTAGTTAATAGATTAGACTAGCATTCAGATAGCAAACATGTTTTTCATATACTGTAAATGAGTCTTCTTCTTCGTTGATGATTTGATGAAATAATAGTTTTCCTGGTTCATTCCCTATTCTCTGAGTCCTTGTTATCTTCTAAGCAAACTAATATATGCCTAGTCATCATCCATGTCAGCTTATTCTTGTCACCTCTGCATGGATCACCTATCATTTTCCATTCAGTTATTTATGTTTTTCTTTTTATGATTATAGTCTTGCTACGGTTAAGGAATATTCCTATGTATGACTATACAGCTGGATTGGTACTAAGGATCGAACCCGGATTTCGTGATAATTGGTACAATGCGTCATTTTCATATTATTTTGATAATTAATATTAATTTTAATTATTAAAAAAAATTATTAAAAAATATACTTATAGATATTTGAATGATAGAAATATATAATAAATAAATACTATTTAATTATTTGGTTATAGGCATTTAATCTTGAATTTGGTACCGCACAATATTTTAACAGTATTTTCTTTATTAATAAAGAATATAAAAGTTATAGACAATTGAATTTTGAATGAAATTAATGAAATTAATGAAATTAAAGTAAATAAATAAACTGAGAGTACAAATCTCGTACCACCCGAGAGCTAACCAGATGCAACCTAAGATTCTTTATTTCCGGAACTGAGACAGTTATTTTACTGAAATAGTTTCATTAGCTTCGGAGGCATTGTAAGGGGGCTATACGGACTTGAACATAAACTCTTAATTATCAAAAGACCTCTTATACATGATCAACAAGGTTAATACTGGATTATTTTGGTCAGGCTCACTATCTCCGGCACCAACAAATTTCAAAGAATTAAACCAATAGTCCGGGACTTTTGATCCCATATAACAAACAGAACCTGTATATTTAAAATTGTTATCCTGGATTGATTAAATATTTTGATAACTGACATTTCTCGAAACAGAATATGGAAAAATCCTACTAAACAGATGTGGAGAAATCCAAATTAATGATTAGAAATTAACTAATTGAAAGATTTTAGAAGAACGGTATAAATTTAATACTTAACATAGATTTAGCTGATATATACACCAACAGAGATCTCCTGGTATAAATTTAATACTTAACATGGATTGGAGGGTGTTTGTGTACTCAACTTATTTCATTAACTTATAAATTATAACTTATTTTTTTAGCTTATGACTTATGGGGGGTGTTTGTCTACCCAACTTATAATCTAACTTATAACTTATAAATTGATAAGTTGAATGTTAGAAAATACTAACATTTTGCTCAACTTATTTCATTTTTCATGATTTCTTTATCTATTTAGTAGTTTATATTTTTATATTTATACTTTTAAATGTTTTTTAATCTAAAATGTATTTATCGAGATCATTATATTAATTAATTATTTTTTTCAATTTAGTAGTTTATATTTTTATATTTATACTTTTAAATGTTTTTTAATCTAAAATGTATTTATCGAGATCATTATATTAATTAATTATTTTTTCAATTTAATTTAAAAAAAAAATTATTAACTTATAAGTAAATTTATCCAAACACTTACATAACTTATAAGTTTGCATCAACTTATCACTTATAAAGCACTTACTCATTTTAAGTTATAAGTCACCTTTTGTTTGATACCCCAAACGCCCACATAGTAGGGGTGAGTGGATATCAAATTATCAGAAATATTTGTAAGATAGTGTTAGTTTCTGTGAAAGAAAGAGATTTGTGAAAGAAAGAGATGAATTTCATTCATTGAAAGGTTACTTACAAGTGAAGCAAGATAGATGTTATATACAAGTTTTCAAGTCTAACTAATCTATAACTAACTATTGGCGGGAAAAACTTGAACTAACTAATTCTGTTACTTTATGTACAAAGCTAAAAGATTAATTAATATCTTGTGATTGTATATCACCAATACCCTCCCTCAAGATGGGAGATGGATGCTGTGGAAGAGTAGACAATCCCAGCTTGGAAAGAAGATCTTTGAAATGTGGAGAAGGAATGATCTTGGTAAACACATCAGCAAGTTGACTAGTTGTAGGTAAATAAGTGAGTTGAAGTAGACCTTCAAGAACTTTATCACGGGTAAAATGGCAATCTATTTCGATGTGCTTAGTCCGTTCATGAAAGACCGGATTCTTGGCTATATGGATTGCAGACTGGTTATCACAGTGAAGAGTATATAAGTTATAGACAATTGAACTTTGAATGAAATTAATGAAATTAAAGTAAATAAATAAACTCTGAACTAACGCCGAGAGGAGAGTACAAATCTCGTACCACCCGAGAGCTAACCAGATGCAACCTAAGATTCTTTATTTTCAACTAACCAGTTGTGAAAGGAATAACTACTCTGTATGAACGTCGAGAGGAGAGTACAAATCTCGTACCACCCGAGAGCTAACTAGATGCAACCTAAGATTCTTTATTTCCAGAACTGAGACAGTTATTTTACTGAAATAGTTTCATTAGCTTCGGAGGCATTGTAAGGGGGCTATACGGACTTGAACATAAACTCTTAATTATCAAAAGAGCTCTGATACATGATCAACAAGGTTAATACTGGAATCTAAATGATAGAACCCTCTTATTTTGGTCAGGCTCACTATCTCCGGCACCAACAGCTAGTCTGAAACTATAGACATCAAATTTCAAAGAATTAAACCAATAGTCCGGGACTTTTGATCCCATATAACAAACAGAACCTGTATATTTAAAATTGTTATCCTGGATTGATTAAATATTTTGATAACTGACATTTCTCGAAACAGAATATGGAAAAATCCTACTAAACAGATGTGGAGAAATCCAAATTAATGATTAGAAATTAACTAATTGAAAGATTTTAGAAGAACGGTATAAATTTAATACTTAACATAGATTTAGCTGATATATACACCAACAGGGATCTCCTGGTTTGTTCTCAACTGCAAAGAAATTTTTCCATTCATAGTCACAATTTCAGTTAAATTGCACTTACTATCTGGGGCCAAAATCTGTAAGACTGATACTACTGGTTGTCCATGTTTTTGTTAAAGGATCTGTCATACTGTCTGAGGATTTGAAATTGTAGGCACCTGGTCGCATAGGCCTAGGCAGTTCAGTTTCGCATGTCAACATTGACACCACGTATGACATGCTCGGTCTGTCTTCCGGATAAGTGTTGACACACAATAAGCCTATTTGGATAGCTCGAAATGCTTCAAACTTATCATGTGTCTCCAAACTTTTGCTATCAAACAGTTCAGAAAGCTTTTCCTCTTCGTAAAGTGTCCAGGCCTGCACATGAACACATATAGTAGGGGTGAGTGGATATCAAATTATCTGAAATATTTGTAAGATAGTTATATGGAATGAAACTAATTGTCCTGAAGCTTACATAGCTAAGAAGATTAGGGCTGTGATCGGAATGATAGAATCGCCCCATTTTCTTTCCAGTAACTATCTCTAGTACAAGTACCCCAAAGCTATAGACATCGGATTTAACAGAAAATGTTCCGTCAAGTGCATACTCAGGGGACATGTAACCGCTGCAGGAACAATAAATTGATAAGAAAAAATTTCAGTTTAATAGAATTTGAAGTAATAGAATAGGAGGATTAAAATAAATCTTACAATGTTCCCACTACTCTAGTAGTATATGCTTCAGTTTGAGTTCCTGTAAAACTTTTTGCCATGCCAAAGTCTGAAATTCTTGGATTCATCTCACGATCAAGTAAAACATTACCAGCTTTAAGATCTCTATGTATGATTCGTAATCTTGAGTCCTGATGAAGATAAAGTAGCCCCCTAGCAATTCCGCAAATAATGTTTTGACGCATTGGCCAATCCAGTGTCTTGCTTAGTTCTTCGTCTGTTAAATTTGTCCACATCAGTTATTGTTATATTTTAAGATCATGAAGTTCAACTAAAAATAAAAATATTACACGAATCCAGGATTTAAGAGTAAAATATGAGTCTGAAGAAAAATTATTCACGTACAGAACCGTTGACTTCTAGTTTTCCTGCAGAGTGAAGGTAATTGTTAATTCCTTACCATATTAGCTGTTAGAGAAGTATGTCCGAGAGCATACCTTTTTTACTCCGCATTCTATTCCTGCACACACATTTCCAGAACAGACCTAATGATATTGCTAGCATTGCTGCTACTAGAGGAACTATAACTTTCATCTTTGAGCTCGAGGTCCCATCTATAGGAAAAAAGATTCCATGTTAGAAAACTACTTAATTGATAAAATAAAACGCTTCAGTTTTATGTAAAGCTAATTTTCTTGAAACAACTCCAAGGTTTCGAATTGGAGACAAAAATGTCAAGGAATGATGACACTTAGCAGTGTTGGTGATTAATTGTGAACAATCAGTTGGTGACTTGATCTACTTGACAGTAAAATGTAGGTACATTCAAAAATGAAATAATTTACCTGAATCAGCAGTTTTTACATAAAATTGGAGTCCAGGTCCATAGTAATCTCTGATATCGTTCAGATCATTGAACCATAACATGCACCCCATTCCACCTTGTCTGACATCTATATTTGAGTAAGCTGTGCAAGAGCAATTATTCAGGCACGCGATCTTACAGCTCTGAAGGTCCATGCTGGTATTATACTGTGCGGTCCGCGTATCAGGTAATTTTCCATTCATATACAGAAAAAATGTGTCTCCATTTCCACAGCTTAAAGGAGTCTTTCTTACACACCCATCTGACCAATTTCCTGATTTCCATTTCTTTGGATCTTTCGGCTCAAATCCTTTCACACAGCCACATACTCCGTCACCCCCTGATTTTCTGCTGTCACAAGTACCAAATGGACCACAAAGTGCGAACTGCTCACAAACATCTTGCTCTGAATTCAAATTTGTTGTCCAACTTTGCTTTTTATCATTCCATGCTAAAATTTGGGCAACCCCGTCTGGAGACAGCACCATCCGCACAATAACAGGACTATTGGGAACTCTGATCAGGTTCCAAAAAACGCAGCCCACTAAACTCTACACTATCCCATGGTCCAATTCTGAAAATTACATTGGAATGGTTATACCCCATCAACTGTGGATATCCATCGATGTTAATGCGGAAGCTGTAATTGCCTGGAGCAGGATCATCAGGACTTCTCCACGAACTGAGGTACCGTTCCAGGCCCTTTCTAAAATCAAAGCCAATCTTCTGAGTTGGTAAAAGATGGTTTCCGGGATAATCAAAGCTTTCCCAAAAATAATTTTTAGGGTCTCCATCATTTCCATTCCTGATTACAAGATTTCCACTGTCAAACAATTGTGCCACAGTAGTATTGTCAACCACCGATCTTGTTGAGTTTGTTAACCAGATTACCCTTCCACTTCCATCAGAAAGCACTAATCTTCCATTTGATTCCACGCGTAACACGCCTGAAGTATCAGACAACGGAGTGTCTCGATTAGCAACCCACACAACCACCCTTGGTAATATCTTCATGTACCATATTCCTAAGTATCGATTCTTGGACTTTCCCGGGCTGAAAAATCCCAGTCGGAAGACTTCACTGGCTGAGTCGATAGTGCCATTACCTTCATCCGTAACAGTCTGATTTACGGTGATAATATCTACAGCAGTGGACATTAACAAGATTGCAGAAAATGCAAAGAAAAACAGAATGAATGCAGTGTTTGCCATTGAAATGCAAACCCTTCAATATTTTCTAATGCAACTTTTTGTTCTTATAAATCGGAGATGTGTTCTCTGGAGAGTTCTACTGACCAGATGATGTAGGAACCTCACTAGAGATGGTTCCATGAATCCTTATCCGGAACTCTCAATATGCTGTGTCTTTCTGCTGTGTCTTCCTTGCATGGCAGTCTTCCTTGCATGGCTGTTGCCATGGTTTGGAAGTGCATTGTGTGATTTGGTTAACTGTACCATCATTGACGACTTTCAGTCCATGTATTATTTCTAATCTGATTGATTATTTTTCATTACAGAAGATACATTCTTCTGTGTGATCATGCAAGATATATTTTTGAATAGCTTTTATTAATTTATTTTGTTCTCTGTTCGATCATCAATCAATCCGTTAATATCCAGTAATTCATGTTTTTCTTTGTTTACAAATTTGACTGCAGGGACTTGACAAAAATAAAAAAATGAATCGATTGGTCCTGAAGAAACCACATAATGGAATCTGGGTTCAGCACATTCATCTTATCTTGGCTAATAAAATGGATGGGGACTCTTTTGCCTATCTAATCTCTTATGAAGAACGCATTGTACGATATATTAAGTGGTCTTCATTCCGTATCGTAGCCATTGAACTATTAGAGCCCAAAACACAGTTATTAGCAGTGAAGACTTGACAAATTAATTGATCATGAGTCATTTCTTAAACATAAAAAGCAGAGTAAATCTAAAGTTCCTATCCGTGCGTGGGCAGACAATAAAAATTAGTTTAACGACTCTTCCCCTTCCTGCACCCAGATTTAGTTCTAATGTAGGTGTCACTTGTGTCTATGATCAAGTACAATATTAACAATTTGAATTGAATTCTGGTTTGCCTTTTTTTATTATAGTATTTAGTACAAATGCATCTTACAGTTGCAGCATACACGTTGTTACGAGAGAGACAAACCTTGTTTGGATGTCCGATGGCACCTTGCTTCGACCTGAGATGCACCAATAAATATTTCCAGTCTGTTTACACTGTAAATGGTCTTTGTTGTTTCTGAAATGATGTCCTCTGATAAAATTTTTCTAGGTGAGAGTAGCGATGAGCTAACCGATTGCTGAGCTCTGCACACATGCTCATATTTAATATGCCATCTTAATCACAAAAACTTTCGGAAGTCACCTAAGGTAACTACTGAGTACTGATCACCAGGCCTTCTACATTTTAACTACATTTTGTTTATGTGACAGAAGAAGATGAAGAATTTTAAATGGCTGAAGCAATTGTGTCAGCTGTTTTGTTGGAGCAATTGTGTCAGCTGTTTTGTTGGAGAAGCCCATCTTCTTCGTGAAGTGAAAGATGAAATTCAACATAGTGGATGCAGACATTCTTAGGGGATGCCGATTTTAGGATAAGTGAAGAAAAAATTCCCATTTTCCCATTTTTCCCATTTTAAGTTTCCACTGCAAGAAACAGAACAAGAAAAGGAATAAAAAATGCAACAAAAATAAAAGATGTACAAACAAAGGTTTCTCTCCTCTCAGAGATCATCAAATTCCACATACGAAACACCGAGAAAGCTGACGCGGTTTTACTCTTATACTACTGTAGAACCAGAAATATTTGTTGGATTTCAGGGAGTCGTTGATAGGTTGGTTGGGCATCTGGTGAATGAAAGTGATATGCTTACCTGCTTATTTCTATGTGGAATGGGAGGTCTGGGTAAAATGACTGTCGCTCAAAAATATACAACCATTCGACTATTAAGACTTACTTTTCTGGTTTACCTTGGTTTTCTATATCGCAGAAGTGGCAATAAAAATATGTGTTGCCACGAATTCTAATAGGTCTCATCCCAGAAAAGAAAAAGGATATCTTGGCTTTTGATGATGATAAGCTGGTAAAGAATCTTTTACAGGTCCAGGAAAAGAAAAAATGCTTGATAGTCCTTGATGACATATGGTCAACTGATGCTTGGATTCTATGAAAGAGGCCTTTACAGCTGAAAAATCTTTAAGCAAGTTAATGCTTACAAGTCGCAAAGTTGATGTAGCTAAGCATATTCAGTTACCAGAATCTCTAAGCGAAGAACAACGTTGGGAGCTACTTAAAGTTAAAAGCACTTCCCAAAGTAGGAGATTCTCTAGGTGTAAATACATAATTCACATGCACTTATTATGTTTCATTTAACCTCAAATCCAGTATCGTAGGACTGCATAGAAGTGAAAGATTTAATGCCACTTCAGCTGATCCGAATACATGTAAAGCAAAACGTAGACTTCAAAAATATTCTATAGAACTGTAAAAATCGAAAAACTTAATTAATGAAGTAGAAAGTTGCAAAACATTGTACTATCAAGTTTTTTAAATTTCACAATGCACAAAGTTGCTAGAATGCCTGCTGACTTGGAAATGAAATGCCTGCTTCTCTGGACTTCAGGTCTGTGTACCCAAGGCAACTTACAGTTTATTGTAATGAAGGATGTACAAGCAAACAAGCTAATCACTTAAACGTTGCGTGAGCTCTTGTTACACAGAAGAGCATATATGGGACAGGAACTGGTGTGTTCTGCAGTTGGTTTCCCAAAACTTATCCGCCTTGTTCTGAGGAATCTTCCCAACTTCATAAACTGGAGGGTGGAGGAAGGCAGCATGCCTGTTCTGTCACATTTGATGATTCGAAACTGTCCGAAGTTAAACGAGCGTCCAGAAGGAATCAAATTTCTCCATTCCCTACAAGAATTACAGGTAGAAGTATGCCTTTAGATTTCTATGAAAGCCTTAAAGTGGTAAAGGGTGCCAAGTATTCCATCATTGTCGACATCAATTAAAATGTCGACAATGTTCACACTTTATATTTGTCTTTTGTAGAACCCGAAATACTGAAATAGGATATCTTTTAGAATTTATACCAATTAATTTTACCATTGCTGAATTAACAAATTCGGTTTGAATTCGCCAATTAGAAAAATCAAACTCAAACTATCAACTCAGTAACAAGGGTTACTGAGTTAAATTAATTTATTTAAAGTGATTAAATTAATAAACAAGGGTTATAAGGAAATCTTCATTAAATATTATAACATCCACGTTGATTACTTAACATGGTATCAAAATTCGGTTTCATGACTTCGATCAGAAGAGGCTACGATTTTCCATTACAGGACGTAGTTTTAATCAAAATTTTATGTGACACTTCAGTGGTTTGTAAGATGCTTCCACTTGGACAATACATTACATGATTACATCAACTTGGACAATACATCCAGGGGTCTGAGCCTCCAAGCATGACCCTGGTTTCATGATAACATTATCAACTACAATTACTAGTCTCTCGGATCTTTACATTTCAACTACATTTATGCTTGGTTTCTGTCAAAGAATATTCAGAAGAAAAAAATCGAAATGGCTGAAGCAGTTGTGTCAATTGTTATTGGAAGGCTCACTGATTTATTGACTGAAGAAGCTCAACTTCTGCATGGACTGAGTGATGAAATTCAAGGACTGGTGACCGAGCTCATGCGGATGAAGACATTCTTAAGAGATGCGGATTTAAGGATAAGTGAAAACAAAATTCGCATTTTGGTTTCAGACATACGAGACCTGGCCTATAATGCTGAACATGTTGTTGAAACTTATCTTCTCAAGTTTCTTCATCACTGGCATAGCCTTTGCATAAACACTGTAGTGCAGTGTTACTCTTGCCTTGTCTGTTATCTTTAGAAATCACCTTCTCTGTTCCCTCCTCTCTGTTCAGTGTCTTTTTCTTGACTGCGCAAATGTTTGCTTTCACGGAGCTGGTAATGAATGCAGCACGAGGTGTACCAGAAGTACCTTTGCTTTTAGAGCTTCCAAAAATACTACCTTCAGATATCAGTTGAGTAGGATTCCTAGTAAATTCCCCGGAAACAACCTTTCTTTTCTTCAAATTACAGTTACTTAAACGTTCACTAACAGGATACTCATCCCAATCATCTTCATCATCAATCCTCCTAACAAACTCTCCCTTTCCTCCTCGAAACCTAGACTCAATAATAGCTTCATCCTCAGCACACAACTGCTCCACCTCCTCCTTCTCCTCCTCTTCCTTGGAACGCAACTTCTCAAGCAACGAATCAACACTAACTTTTGAACGCCTCGAATTCATAGACTTAAGCTCATGTAACGCAGCAATCCTATCCATCTCTCTCTTCGAGTCCCGACTCCGTTTCTCTAAACACTCCATATAATCCCCAACCTCAACCTCCTCCTCATCTCCCTCCCTCCAAGGCTCAAAACACCGTGTCCCACCCGACTCCACCACATAGTCAGAATTCTTCGGGTCAGTTAACATTACAATCTCCGAAGAACAATTCGAGCACTTGGAATAAAACCTAAATATCTTAATAACACCTAAATATTCCTTTCCAGTAACCTCTTCTATTCGTTCATTAAACTTAGTCCCTTTATCAATATAATGTCCACAAGAATTACACCTAATTTTCATCGGACACATAGTCCGAATAACAGATTGCTTCGTATTGCCAATTTTTTTGGTAGGAATTTTAGCCGGATCAAAATCAGGGGGAATGTACTTGTTTACCACTTTTCTTTCTCCCATGTTCTGAGGTTTCAAAATCAAACAAAACAAGTACAGTTTAAGTTCTCTGATAAAATCTAGGATGAATAAATAAAAAATCAGAGAGTATAATTAGACTAAGTTTGTACAGGTGTATACGCGTACCTTGCCAAAGACAGGAATATATATATACACGCACAGGTGCAGCAGCGTGTTCTTTTTCGGTTTGTAATTGGAATATATATATCTATAACTTTTATTAATAACTGAAACTCGTGTTCTTTTTCGGTTTGTAATTGGAATATATATATCTATAACCTTTATTAATAACTGAAACCCCTTTTTATTAGTACTATACCAAATTTGATTCGTACTTTTTTTTGGTTTCACCCCTAAAATCCTATCTAATGTAGAAATCATATTTTACTTGGAATTCTATGTTGTCTTTTAAGAAAAATAAAATTCTATCTTATGTTGAAATCCTATCTCACATAGAATTCTATCATAGTTTAGATCTTGCTCACTTCATGACCTTATGAGAGACCTATCTCTAAACCAAGCAAAGACGGAAGATTTTTACAAAGTTATTGATCTTCGTAAAGGTAAAGATTCTCTTCTCAATGCTTCTCTGGACTTCAGGTCCGTGTACCCAAAGCAACTTGTAGTTTATTGTAATGAAGGATGTACAAGCAAACAAGCTAATCACTACTTTGGCAAGAAAGCCAATCAACAACAGTGTCGATCAAAATTTGTTGCTCCTGCAAACTTTCAAATTAGACATGCAAAACGATATTTGTTTTCCACCATGGGTGTCGAAAAAAATCATGGGCAAGTTGGGGCGTTTGCAGCATTTGTATCTACCACATTGGAAAGTTTACAGGGAAGAAATCAAAGTTACGGGCTCGATGGATTGAGCAAGTTAAAGACACTGGAGAACTTCAATACTAGTTGGTGTGAGGTTAAGGATCTACATTTAATGGTGTCACGCCTAGAAGAAGACCCAACCCCAGCATTGGAGAAGATTTATTATTCGGTTCGGATTAAATTCGGTTCGGATTTTTTCGGATCATTACTCATTCATTTTTTTAAATTTGTAAGACTTTAAAAATATATTATTATTAAATATATTATTTTTTATATAAAATAAAGTAATTTTTCAAAAGTATTGATTAAATATAATAGATATTTTTGACATGAAATTATTCTAATTATGAATTTTGCTTATAAATAGATTAATTTATTGAATTAAAAGTGGTCTAATATATGTGGATTATGATCTCTAAATATCATAACTCAACTAAAATTGAATTCACCATTTTTTTTAGTTTGAATTTAAATCGGATCTCATATTTCAAATCATATTCGGTTCGGATAATTTATTACTCGGTTATGATCGGTTCGGATCATAATCGGATTGGATAATTTTTAGTTAAATTTTCGGATCGGTTCAAATCAGTTTTCAGATTATTATCAGTTTAACTAATTCGGATATAAAATCGGATTCGATTTTATGATTTTCGGTTCGGTTTTTCGGATCTGGACCCATTTTATCAGGTCTAGATATGAGTTCCAACGGAAATTTTGGAACTCGAAATAATTTGATTCACTCGAAAAAGACTACTGAAATTTATAAAAAAAACGCAAGAAAAATGCTATATTCAAGCAGAGATGGTTCTTAATCTTATACACCTCAAATTCAACTGAAAAAAGCAGTAGAATTGATGACTTTCTTTAACAAAGGTCTTGCCTGGCAGCTGATTGCCCAGGCTCATTCATGCACCTACACCCGCGACAGAATACAAAGATAAGCTGATTGTAGTCAAGTGGAAGCATTTCAAAAACCACTTGCAAAGCCCACATCGCCAGTTGGCTACATAATATTTTGAAAAAACTACGTCCTCTTATGTACAATTTTTTTATCAACCCACAAATATAAGCAGATTATTTTAACAAATTCTACACTTTTTAGCATCAATCATCTACATTTAATTTATTTAAAGTGATTAAATTAAAAAACAAGGGTTCGAAGGAAATTAGGTTTCTCAATGGGGCGGGGAAAATGGGGAACCCGCCCTTAACCCGCCCCAAATGGGGTTACCCCACCCCGCTTAAATGGAATGGGACAGTGACAGAGAATAAATATTTACCCCGTTTAAATACGGGGTGGGTTTGATATTTCTACAATCCCCGCGGGGAAATCTGCCCCGCCCCGAATTAAATATAATATATATAAATATATATATATTAAATCCTTATATATAATAAGCGTAAGAGAGATCTTACCCAAAACTTTTGTCGGTCATCAGTACCGCCAAAACAATCTCAACCTTTGGATCTACTATTTTTAAAAATAGACGATCAAGATTATATCACATACAAATAGAAATTATTATCTAAAAAGGATAAAAATCAAAGTGAAAGTATTAGTATTAGAATTGGATTAGAAGTAATTAGAACTTAATAAAAATACCAGTTCCATTAATACTAATATTCAATTCATCTATACTATTATATTAAAGACGAAACATTGAAAATTTTGTAGTCTGGTCGTCAAAGTTTTTGTAGTCTGGTCACTCCATTCATAGCCGTTAGATATTTCTGATAAAATCGATGAGAACCGTTAGATAAAATATTAAAATTATTATATAGAATATCTTTTCTATTTTTCTAACTAAAACATCTCATTTTCCAAAAATATCACAGGCAGTTTCATTTAATAAAATAACATAATAAGATTATAATTGCTAATAAATAAACTCATTACCATTTTTTGCCAAAGTATATATTCTTTTTTATATTTTCTAACTAAAATTTCTACTTTTCTATTTTTCTTAAATAAAACCTCCCATTTTCCAAAAATATCATGAACAGTTCTATTTAATAAAATAAAATAATAATATTATAAGTATTAACGACTAACCAATTAGCTTTTTTCCCAAAACATATATTCTTTTTTATATTTTCTAACTAATATTTCTCCTAACTAAAATCTCAAAAATATCACGGGCTATTCTATTTATTATCATAAAATACTAATATTATAAATCTATCTATCTATACTATCAATACTATATATATATAGGCCAGGGCTCTAGAGAGAACCCTCTTAAAAAGAGAACCAAGGAACTTTTTTTAAAAATTAGTTTTAAATTAAAATAAAAATATAAATAGTTGTATATCATCCTAATAGTCCCAAAAAGTTAATTACTTACAAATAAAGATTCATTTTTAAATTTAAAAAAATATATGAAAAAATTATGAATCTCTTTTTGAATCTTTATATATATATAAGAGATTCCTAAGTAGATTCATAATTTTTTCATATATTTTTTTAAATTTAAAAATGAATCTTTGTTTGTAAGTAATTGACTTTTTGGGACTATTAGGATGATATATAACTAATTCTATTTTTCTTTCTATGCTAAAATGATTTTTTAAAAAAGTTCCTTGGTTCCCTTTTTAAGAGGGTTCTCTCTTGAACCTTACTCTATATATATATATACTTACTATATTATAAAAGACGAAATATTAAAAGTTTGGTCGGTACGGTACCTGTTTTTTGGTACTTTGTGATTTTACTTAATTGTCCTTACGTATCTATAAAAATATATTATTGAATAATAAAACATATTTATAACCAATTATCTTTTTTCAACTAAAACACATTATCTTTTTTATTTTTTCTAACAAAATCTCATTCTTTTCCAAAAATATCACGAAACCTTTTTAAACTAAAACATGTTACATTTTCTATTTTTACAGCTAAAACATCCCCTTTTCCAAAAATCTATACTATATTATTAAAGACGAAACATTAAAAGTTTTGGTACCTGTTTTTTGGTACGGTACTTGCCTTATTTAATTATTTATTTAATTATTATAAAAATTATTATAATCAGTTACCCTTTCAGTTAAAATATATTATCATTTTTTTCTAAAAAAATCACGGACAATTTCCTTTTCAGCTAAAACATGTTACTTTTTCTATCTCCCTTACTAAAATCCTTCATTTCCCAAATATATCACCTTAGTTATTTATTTTAAAACCTATTTTAATACTTTTAATTGACAACTACCTTTCACCTCTTTTTCTAGAAAAATAACGGGAATTACTTTTTTTAGCTAAAACATGTTATATTTTCTATTTTCCTTACTAAAATCTCTCCTTTTTCCAAATATATCACCGGAAAACCCTTACTTATTTACTTTAAAATCTATTTTAATAATTTTAATTGACAATTACCTTTTTCAACTAAAACATGTCACTTTTTCTATTTTTTCTTACTAAAACCCCTTTTTTTTCAAAAATATCACGGGAAAATCGTTACTTATTTATTTTGAAACTTATTTAAATACTTTTAATTACGGGCACTTACCTTTTCAGCAAACACATGTTACGTATTCTATTTTTCCATACTAAGACCCCTCCTTTTCCAAAAATATCACGGGTAAACAGTTATTAATTTATTTTAAAATCTATTTTAATACTTTTAATTATTTAAAAAGTTTAACATGCTTACTTATTTTTTTAGCAAATGCAAATTAATAGAATATTAAAACATAAATAATAAAAATAATAATTATTAATAACAATCTGTGCATCGCACGGATTTTAAGCTAGTATTACATTAAATTAAATTAAATCCTTATATATAATAAACGTAAGAGGGATCTTATCCAAAATTTTGATGTTGTACCGCCAAATCAATAAGGACTGTTGATCTTTTTTTGACAAAAAGCAGAGAAGTTTATTGATTAACTGAATCCGCCACAATACAATTGATAAGTGGATTTTTATCCACTTGGAATGCTTCGTATCGGCTTAAATTGATGACTTGAACTCAAGTATGTGGTGTGTTTAATGTGTTTTCATTAAGTTTTGCAGAACCAAGAGTTGGAGGTTAATGTGATTAAAATTCGGATTTTCCGGGTAGGTTGCGAAGCTCTCACGGTTTTGGCCATATCTGGAGTTCTACAAGTCCGATTCTGACGATTCAACAGCTCACGCGAAGCCACGGGAATTTTCTACATTGCTGGGCAATTTTCCAGGAGCTGTGAGGCGCTGAAGCGCCAGTTTCCTGCGCAAGAGCGCCTTAGGAGGCGCAAGAGCACTAAAATCTTGAGCAAGAGCGCCTATTTGAGTTTTCAGAGTAAAAATCCAGGGATGTGGAGGCGCAAGAGCGCCATATAGAGGCGCAAGAGCGCCATATAGAGGCGCAAGAGCGCCTGTTTCCTCCTGGAGTGCCTCGATTATGCATGTATTTTACTCCAAACCGGGTCAATTTGTGTTGGGCCTAATTTGTTAGGGCACGTATCTTGGGTTTATTATGTAATATCTTATACTTTAAAAACATCATTCATTAGGTTATTTTTTTGGGGGATCTATCTATCAAAAACATTATTATTCTAAGAGCAAGAGATCAATTTCTAGGGTTCTTCAAGCTAGTGACAAGCAAGGAGGCCTATTGATTCCATCTTTTGTATTTCTTCTCTACAATTTTCCAGGATTTATTTTGCTCTCAATTTCTCTTCTATTATTCATTATTAATTGTCTGTAGATTCATGTTGTCATTTGAACCCATGATGATGAGAAGTCCGATTATGGGCTAATCGTTATCATGGGGTTTTAATGGAGTTTTCCATGGATTCTAGTTATTAAATGTTTTTATGCCTTGGTGTGTGTTTGATATATTGTTAACCTAGTTTGGTTGCGCTTATTCGTTATGGGTGCGTCGCGAACATCCGTAATTGTTTGTTGAATCCTAGTGATTGCGAAAGTGGATCTAGGGTTTAGAACATACCATGCTAGCGTAGGTTTTTGCATGTGAAGAACATGTATTAATTTGTGGTGTAATTCTAACCGTCTTGCACTGACTATGTGATTATGTGGATGCTTGTGTTTAATCCATTATGTTTTCAATCTCTATAGACATATAGGGACTAAGCATACTTGGTGACTACTTGACTTCTATCAATTGTGGATGATCAGTAGGATGATATATGTACAACGAAAGTTGGCGTGTGTCAGTTTAGTGCGTCTAATCAGTTATCATCGCTTGCGCATGCTAGGTTGAAAAGGCATAAGATTCTAGATGAAGTAGTTAATGAAATTGGAACCCCATGTTTTCTCTTACATAAGTAATCTCGTTTGTTAATTCACTCTTAGTTGATAATTGTTTTATTAGTTAAGTAATAATCAACAACTCAATTTAATAATTGGTCAAGCATTAAGAAGTAACCATACACTGTTGCATAGGTATTAAATTGGCATTTACACCTAGTCTCTGCGGAACGAATTCTATTTATCACTTGCTATTTGTGATCGCGTATACTTGCGTGTTTACGAGTCAACAACAATCCATCACCTCAACAAGTACAGACCACCTATTGAACTTACGATCAGGATAAATAAGTGAAGCTCTAGCAAGAGTATGAGCCACTATATTTGCAGATCGTTTAATAAAATACAAAGAAACTTTGTTTGAATTCTTGATATAGTCCCTACATTCCTTTATAAGAACTCCCAAGCGTGACCTCATTTCTGTGGTACTCCGAATAGCTTGTACAATCAGATTCAACAATAACCTCAGTCCAACCCATGCGATCGATCCAACTTAAAGCTTCCTTTATAGCCATGGCTTCGGCTTTCTCTGGCGAAACCATACCATAATGAAGCTTCGTCTCAGCTTCAACCAAACTTCCTTCAGAGTCCCGAGCTACCAATCCAGAACCAAAAGTTCCCTCCTCTGCAAAAATAGCGGCGTCCACTGTAACCTTGATAATTCCTGGTTTTGGCTTAACCCAAGCATGAGCTCCATCCCCTTTGATTGCAGGAGTAATAGAAGCACTAATAACTCTCCCTTGGGCTGCATTCCACTGTTCAAGGTACTGTTTAGCATCTGCAACTACTTTAAACACCCTCGGATACTTTCGATTCCATACTAGATCATTCCGCGCACGCCATAAAGACCAACACAACATAATAACCATGGCCTCCTTTTTCTTATTGGCACCAGCCAGCGTATTCTTCAGCCAATTCAAAAAATCGTCCCCCATTGTGACCTGAAAATTAGAGTCCAGAATATGCCAACACTTCGACGCAAATGGACAAGATACCAACACATGAGATATAGTTTCCGGACCAGACCTGCAAAAGGGACAAACATTATTCACTGTGACATGCTTTTGCTGAAGTTGGGATAACGTTGGCAAATTAAAAGACAACGCTCTCCAGACTAGATTCAGACATTTAGGGGGAGCTTTAATTTTCCACAGTCTACTCCACATTACATCGTTCTCCTCCCGACACCAGGCACCCTTCTCGACTTGTATATATTTATAGGCACTCCTAACCGAATAAACCCCAGATTGCTCCATATTCCAATACAAGACATCGTTCTGAAGGTCCTCTTCTATTATCGTGTCAAGAATACAGCTCTGATCTCTACCGTTAAACACATCCCGCACGACATCAATATCCCAAGCTTTCCTATCCATACAAAACAGCGAAGACACAGAGTTATTTCCAATAGTTTCAGACACCGTGGAAATATACGGATCTCCTTTATCAGCCAACCAAGGCTGTCCTGAAATCTTAACATTAGTGCCTGTACCAATCCTCCATCTAACCCCTGCTGCTACAACATTTTTTGCCTCAAGAATACTCCTCCAGATAAAACTGGGGCTGTGACCCAACGTCGCATTTAAAAAATCCGTATTCTCAAAATATCTAGCCTTATATAATCTCGCAACCAAACTATCAGGATTAGTCAGAATCCTCCAGCCCTGCTTACCAAGCATGGCCAAATTAAAATCTCTGAAGTTTCTAAACCCAAGACCACCTGCTGCTTTGTGCTTCGTCATTCTCTCCCACGACATCCAGTTTATCCCTCTGGTATCTGACTTCGAAGACTGCCACCAAAACTTAGAAAGGCACCTCTCGATCTCCTTATTAATTTCTACTGGCAGAAGAAAAACACTCATAGCATACGACGGGAGAGATTGAACAACAGATTTCACCAGAATCTCCTTACCAGCCCTTGAAATATATCCCCCATCCCAGCTATCAATCCTTGACTTAACCTTATCTTTGATAAACCCCAAGATAACCGACTTATTTCTCCCCAATACATTCGGCAGGCCCAAATACATGCTTCTACTACCTGCTTCATTCATCCTAAGAACCTGACAAACCCTTTCCTTATTATAAGCTATAACATTGGAACTGAAAAACACAGAAGACTTATTAATATTAACTTTATGTCATGACGCCTTCTCATAAACATTCAGCAATTCTAGCACCTTGACTGCTTCCTCCGTATCTGCCTTACAATATAGATAACTATCGTCTGCAAACAACATGTGAGACACAACCGGGGCTTTCCTACAAATCTTTATACCATGCAACCATCTACAAGACTCATACTTACGGATTAAGGAAGATAACCCTTCTGCACAAATAATGAATAAGTAAGGGGAGAGGGGATCCCCTTGTCTAATACCACGACTTGGCAGAATCGGACCTATCTCATGTTCCCCATGAATCACATTATAAGACACTGTAGTGACACATTTAAGCACTAGCTGAACCCATCACTCGTCAAAACCCATCTTCAGTAGAACTCTACGTAGAAACTCCCATTCAATGCGATCATACGCCTTACTCATGTCCAGCTTTAGGGCCATATACCCCTCTTTACATCTACTTTTACGTTTGAGATAGTGCATTATTTCATATGAAATCATAATATTATCCGATATTAATCTTCCCGGAATGAATGCACTTTGTGTATCAGAAATCACTTCCTCTAACAGCCCCTTCATCCGATTAGCCAAAACTTTAGTGATTACTTTCATCAAAACATTACACAGAGATATCGGTCTCAGATCAGTAAGCATTGTCGGATTGTTTTTCTTAGGAATAAGCACAATATTAGTTTCATTAATCCCCTCAATAAGATCTCCTGTGAGAAAAAAATCACTAACCATTTTGACCACATCTTTGCCTACCACAGACCAATGTTTTTGGAAAAAAGCCGGGGTCATTCCATCTGGCCCCGGTGCTTTATCCGGATGCATATGAAAGACAGACTGCTTAATTTCTTCCTCTGTGATAGCTTTAACAAGTTCCCCATTCTGCTCAGCCGAGATAGACCTGGTTACACATTCAATCACTTCTTCCCCTTGCATGTGATTCGTAGAAAATAATTGCTGGAAATAATCCTTGATTAGATCTGATAAACCATCCTCCCAAGTTCTCCAATCGCCATGGTCTGTTCGCAGCCTATGGATATGATTTTTCCGTCTACGGGAGCTGCTCGAGGCATGGAAATACTTAGTATTTTTATCACCGGACTGCAGCCATAATTGTTTAGACCTTTGCCGCCAGAAAATTTCTTTTTGGTCTAGAATTAAATAAAGCTGTTTCTTTGCTGCATCATACCTAGTAACTGAATCTATATCCTGACCCCCTCTGAGTAGCTTCAGCTGAGCTTTACAGTCCCGGATACGTCTACTAAAACAGCCAGTGACATCCTTTCCCCACACCTTCAAATATTCTCCACAGGTCTGAACTTTCTGCATGATATTGTCATTTGGATTGGACTCCCAACTATCCTTTACAATGAGATTACAAACCGGTTCTGTTAACCAAGCGTTTTCGAATTTAAACCGATTTTTACCCTTCCTCCTCTCCATATTCTTAGGCTCGAGAATAATCTGGCTATGGTCCGAAGGAGACCCTTCCGTATTATACAACTTAGACAGAGGAAAACACTGTAGCCAAGTCACATCCACCAGACCCCTATCCAACCTTATTTGAATCCAGTTGTTAGTATTTCTACCACGCTCCCACGTAAATTGGTGTCCCACAATATCTAGATCTTGTAGACCCGTATCAGTAATAGCCTCGTTAAAACCCTCCACTAGCCAACTCGGATAAGCTGCACCTCCCTTTTTCTCCGCCTGAGACATAATATTATTCATATCTCCAATCACACACCACGGAAGGTTCGAATCCCTGGCCAAATTCCTTAATAAATCCCAAGTTTTCCTTCTTAGACTCCTCTTCGGTTCTCCATAGATTCCTGTGAGACGCCACGGCACCATACCATCAATGCAGGTATGTACATCAATATGATTTTGGGATAAACTA